>JAYKQN010000007.1:4870000-6180000 GCA_036785175.1 Eupleurogrammus muticus
TGCCCGTGCCCTGCTGTTGACCTGCTCTGAAATCACAGTTTACATCCATTTAGGTACGATTTTTAACCTCAAACCACAACAACTTGTGATAATAATTTAACTGACATACTAATGTTACAAAGATACTTAATTGATTTTGAAAGTACTAATGAATTTGCGACATTAGCCTTTTATTAATGTTTGATTTTATCAAGGTCTGAAGAAATGTGGAACATTTACTAAACGCTACATGTTGAACTAACAATTCAATACAAAGAAATAAACTTCTATTTGTATTCAATGAATTCCAAGAAATAAATCAAATGACATTATTGTGGATTAAGTGGCTGTTATTCATGTATTTTAAATATGTGTAACAGTGTACTATGGGTATAAATGTACACTATATAGTTTGTACACATTTTTTATAGTATGATGAACTAATTAACAAATGATTAAAATGTAAGTGAAGGACAATTGTGGTTTACATGATTACATGATGATGAAGTTAATTTAAAATGTTTGATGGAAATGACAAAATCTGAAAAATGATCTTCCCCTTAAATAATATACATTTTCACACTGACATAAGTTGTTTTTGTAATGACTTTTAGCAAATGTGCTTAATGTGAAATGGAAGCAACTTTGGAAGCAGATTTGTCGCCACTAATTGTGCACCGCAAAAAGATGAGAGAGACCTATAATAATCATCATAGATACAACTCGGGTATGAAAGACAGAATGGGGGGGGGGATCCAGGAAATTACACTGTAGGACGTTAATGAATTAATTTGTCGGACCAGGGCTTCATCAGTTCAGCTGAAGCAGAAACGGCCGCAGGGCATCCATGTTTCAACAAGATGAATTATAACGCTTGCGTTTTGATTTCGCTGCTAATTCATTAACTTGTTAAGTTATTGACCCGGACACCGACACATGCTAATCACTTAAATAAAACAGTAGAAACACACTCAGGAAAACGGAGTCCTCCTTTGCTGTGTTGGTGCAATCAGCAGCAACATGTTTGTCTTACATGTGCATCAAATGATCCGAAAAGCAGAAACAGCCGGAGGTGAAGTTCACTGACTCATTCGCCGAGGAACGGTTAGCATCAGGTCCAGCAAACACGCTACAGGAAGACCCGACCCAGTGGTGAGTTTCTGTGTCTGGAGCGCCAACGCTGCAGAACGACGGTCCCCCAACAGCCGGCAATACCAGGCTGGGCCAGAAGTGGCCGACGCAATGCGGCAGTGATTCAAAAACGTAACTCTATGCAGATGATTTGACGATTCATGCGTAAATGTGACCGACACTTTGTATGTGAGCAAGGCACACTTTTTTGACATCATGAATGCATAAAACAGTCTGGACTGGGGCGCCTATGCTCATCTACTCTAATATTTTTGAATCTCTCCACCTGTTTATCCGGTGTGGTGTTGTCCAGATGTGTGTGAATTTTAAAAACAAACCTTGATTATTGTACTTTTGGACTGTTGTGCCCCCAGAGGTAATTTACTGTATATGTGGACTATGTTACATTCTGATTTGTGTCCCTCCAGCAGAAAAAACCTTTTGTCACGCCTACAACTTTAATGTCACCAGGGATATAACGGCAGATGACCAGTTTTTCTCCTGAAGGCCAACCGCATTAATTAGCTTTAATTACTGACCCCATTAGGACAAGTGGTGATGTTGATTCATCAGCTTCCCATAATCGCCCCCCCTCTGTCCGGAGAAGGTTACGGCGAGGACGGGCGACGTCCAATCAGGACACGGCTTGTTTAGGAAGCGGCTTTCAAACATGAGGGGAAATGATGGGCAGGAAATGAGGAGAGAAAAGTAATGAGGGGAAATAATAAAGAAACCTTCTGTGGTTTCTGAGAAGAGTATTAACACAACGCTGACATAAACTCGCTCTAAAAAGATGAAAACAATAAGTAAATGTGTTTTTATAATCCATTAGAGAGAAATAAAACATTAAAGAGAACAAAGAGGAGGAAAACAGTCATTTTCTAAAAACTGTTAGAAAACGTTGGAACAGCACTTTCATCTAAAGATAAAATGTTAATATGGTTTTATGACAAGAAGGTCTAGATGTTCTATAAACATCATTATGATGATGGTAGAAAGGTGTTAATGGATTAAGGATTAGGGCTGGATGTTCTATAGATGGAATTACTATATTTATTGTTATAGATGTTACGGATTCTAGACTCTGTTCCATATCTTAACCTTACTTTGGTCACTTTGGTCTTATCACCTTAAGATAAATATAAGAATTAAAAATAAACAATAAAACAACAATTTAGATGACGATGCCTCTTCACTATACAGTAACCATCCACTTCCCATTCACAGCCTTTAAAGTCAGCTATCGAAAGAGACGCAGACAATACCTAAACTACGTTCAGATGACTTTGCTTCCTAAAACCACAAATGTATGTTAGTGACATCAAAACTTCACATAAAACCAGGAAAGAAGTGTAAATAAGGAGCTTTAAAAGTGAACAGCTTCAGGTGCTATATGAGTCACTGGTTCCCACACATGCACAAAAACGTGTGGCGCAGCGCCACATAATGAAAACTGAGAGCTGCAGTATATGTCAATGGGGTACACTTGCACAAGCCGACCACACAATGATGATGAAAGTTTAAAATATTTGTAGTGAAAATTTCCACAAAAACAGGAAAAAAAACAGGCGCTGCTTTATAATGTCCATTATTAACACTTGGCTGTTTTTAATATCCCTTTTTATTCCTCAGTTTTATCTCTTAAAATAAGAATGTTCATACAGCGATAATATTCTCAGTCAACCTTTTTTTTTTTTTTACAGCAGATATTTTACCAGAAAAGCTCCAGTGTGACCAATAACGCCGACCATTTATTAGTGTTATTGTCCCAGTTTGGACCCGGAGACCTGAGCAGCTAAATGGAATTCGACAATCATTAACTTTATGATTCAGCCCCTGAGCTGTTTGCTCTGTGACAGTCACACAGAAGATTAGTGTTTTTCTGTAAAGGTTCACACCAGCACTTTCTGCTCCTATCACATGCCCTGATTCGTGATTTATCTGCAATTTAAAATTAAAAAACTGTAGTAGCTCCAGTTAATGATGTGTGTGATCATTTCTACCCGTGTGAATATTTCTGCCAGATTGTGCTGTTACTCCAACCACTAGTTGGCACTGCTGTTTCTATGAGTTTTTTTGTCTTTTTTTTAAAGTAATAACTTTTCCTGATATTATTGGAACCTTGAAGAGAAATTGATGCAAGCAGTGAAGCATAGAAGCATAGAAAAGCTGCATTGAATTTGATGCAGCTGCTTTATTATAATAAGCGGAAAAATGCTCTTAATATTATCATGATATTATTTTTACACATCGCGATGATCTTTTCTAATATCATGATCCTCATTTCACAAGAGTTATTTTCTGCCTTTCTCATATCATCTCATCAATCCATCAATCTCCGTATTTTGTTGTATTTGAAGAGTTTTAGCTACTAATGAAGTTTGTGAATAATCAAGTAAAAATGTGTTTTGTGAAGTGGGACTTTGTGTCAAGTCCGAATTATTCTGGAGTTTGGATGGAACTGTCTTGAAATTCCTTTTGATGTTTTATTAAAGATTTCTTGTCACGATTGCGAACGTCGGTATAAATTGAAGCGATGCTGGATGAGCTGCTGACTTGTCTCATTACGGCACAGAAACAAACAGATTCTCCACCACTTATAGTCCAAGGACAGAACTGTGAGATAATTAAATCAGCCGTGTGTCGGTCTCGCTGCTATAATTAAGAACCCGTCGCCTCTGGATCATTGATTGAACATGTTGTTCTGCGGAATCCACATCTGGTGCCTATAACCTCGTTGCCATTGATCAGTTTAGTTTGATATAGCTTTTATTGCACACAAACAGTTGGTTCTTCGCATTGGCGCTGGCGGCAGATTTTATTGCTCGACTTTCTCAAACAAAACTCATTTTCTGTGCAATAATGTTCCTGTGAAAATCCTCCGTTGGTAATTAATGGCAGTGGAGGAATCACCACGAACGCAAGTTCTGCTCTGGTGACTCATCATTCTTTGTGTGTGTGTGTGTGTGTGTGTGTGTGTGTGTGTGTGTGTGTGTGTGTGTGTGTTATAGTATACTTGTAATAGGCTGTGTACTTTTTAGTTTTGCTTTGTCATTCGTCCTCATGTTTTAGCCTCAACGTGTTTTCACACATAATGATGATAAACTGAGGATAACTATGGCATAACATTGGTTTAAAATTTGGTTTTAACTTTGAAATAACCAATAAATTCTGTTATTTTGAAGTGTTGATCTTTGATATTTCTCCACCTTTTTTATGACTCTTGGTTGTTGATTGTATGAGACACTTCTTAACAGGTCAGAATAAACTTAGTGACTCATTCAGTTTTTAAAGTCTGACTGAAGCTATGACAAGAAGCTCACCTATTACCTGACTCTACCTGTGTTTACCTGTGTTTAACTCAGTGGTTCTCAAATAGTGTGTGTGTGTGTGGGGGGGATGTTAGACCTCGGGCAACATGCTTTTTTATTTCATTTTTTTTTTACTGTCCTAGAATAAAGTGCAATTGCACCTCCACTCCTTAGGGGGCAGCATCGCTCTGGCAGAGTGTGCAGCACAGGGAGCATACAGCACAGAGTATGAGTATGAAGCGTAGACACCAAGTGTAGCAGACCCTCAAGTGACACCATGAAAACATATTTAACAGGGATGAGAAGACAGGCGGAATGAGACGTAGATAAAGAGACAAACCAAAGTCTCCCGAAAGCTTGAAGACAAATAAATTAACGTGTCACCCAAAAATATTACACCCCAATCACGCTGATAAGCTGATTTTATGTAATTTTATTTTTCAGTATCACATGGTTTGACATGGTCAGTCAGAAAATGTTTAGTTAAGTTACGTAATAAAGCTATTCTTTGTTGAAAGTTTCTCTTATACGTTAATAAGGATACAGTGTTATGCAGAGGTGTACTTAAAACAATTTATAGACAAATGATATTACTTATAGTTGCACGGGCGCGAGATGTTTTCTTCTTCCATATCGGGGGCATGACAGAAAATAATTGAGAAGCACTGGTTTAACTGTATGTACCTGTGTCTACAGGTGTTAACCTGTATTTTCCTGTGTCTACCTTTGTATGCCCATGTTCATCTGTGCTGAATCGAGGTCCCCTGTATCTCTGAGTAAATTAAGTTGTGCAGCAGAGGCCCTGCGGCCGTGCGGCGGCTCAGCATTGATATCTGGATTTGTATAATGTCGAGTATTTCACCGTCAGTTAAAACTTTGCTCTGCCGCCTCTCTCTATTATAAAATATGTTAATTTGCTGCTGTTGTTTATGCTCTGCAGCTGCTTTGTGAATTTACTGCATAGCGTTATACGGGGGGAAGAGGAGGCAAAAGGACGGAGGAGACAGTGATTTGGTGCTGTTAAAATTTCAGTTTTCCAGCTCAGAGGAGAGTTGTCCCTGAAAGAAAATGAAAAGCTGTTTAATGAAAACTGAAATATCGAAAACTATTTCACGTTGTTGAGTTTTAGGTAAATTTGTTCAGTGGGAATCTTCAGAAAGCTGACGGATGACGACCAGGAGGAGAAAAATTATATCATTATCCTACAATAGTTAATAACATTTTACAATTACACTCAATGGATTGATGTAGTTCAACAAAACCATGTTTTTGCACATTCAGCCATTACACATGGATGAATAGATTAACTGTTAAAATATTTATTAGTTTAATCTTCATCTTTGGGAAACCAATCAATTAACTGTTTCAATTCATTAATCAATCCACTATAAGAATAGTCTTTAGTTTCAGTTCTGCAGTAGTCACAACACGTGGAAGCTTTGTAGTTTGGAGAAATGCTATTTTTAATAAAAACCTGAATTCTACCAAAACTTAAACATATTAGAAATTTCTCTTTTTCACTCCACCAATATATTTGCCAAATTTTTAGGCTTTTTTTTTTTTTTACCATAATTTAACATTGTTGGGCTTTGCCAATATTACCACAAGAAATATTTAAAATGCAGAGGTCAAAGGTCATGGTGCTTTAACCAGCCCCCTGTGAGGGAAGCAGAGCAGCACTCAACTGCTGCTGTGTGGAAATGGGCTCGAGCGATATTTCTTGGGAAGAGGATTTTCAGTCCTCAGTCGGGGTGGAAGTGGTCTCTGAAGCTTCCCCGGTCCTGGAGTGAGAAGTTCATTTCATGATTGATGAGCCGAGGAGGAGGAGAGCCGACAGTAGGTGGATTGATGAGCGTAACGGCATTGGCAGATTGAAGAACATTTGCCCAGCGTGTAGGAAGCAGACCGTGGCCCGGAGCTGTAAGGGATGTGGATCCTTTGATGTCGTTAACGCCGGCACTAAGGTTTGAAATTTTGATATCACTTGAGAAAATACGGCGGCGGACGGAGCCAAGGTGGCAGCGGCGTGAGGATTACATGTTATCAGAAACACAGACGAGACGCCTGAGAGAGCTGAGGGCAGACTGACCCACAAAATCACAGTTAAATAAATGTTCGGTTCACTCTGAAAGTAGTTGTAGAGCAGCAACTATTCTCCTACTACTATTTGGCACAGGATGGATATTCAGCCACATTGCAAGGTTTTCGAACAAGAAGGCGCCTTTTTAAGGTCATGCCTCAGCATCTCTACAGCATTCAGGTCAGGACTAGACCACTCCAAAGTTTTCCTTCTGTGATTCAGATATGGACTTGCTGGTGGTGTATCATTGTCCTGCTGCAGTTTGTTTCCACTTGAAGTCACAAGCATTCTCAACAGAATTCCTGGTTCCAATTATCACAGCAAGTCTTTCAGGTCACGAAGCAGCAAAACAGCTCCAGACCATCACACTACCACCACCATATTCTACTGTTGGTATAAGGTTGTTTTTCTAAAATGAAGTGACACCTTTTCCCCAGATGGAATGGGGTACACACCTTCCAAAAAGATCAACATTTGTCTCGTCACCAAAGGTCTTGGTGATCAAGATGTTTTCTGACAAAATTGAGATAAGCCTAAATGTTCTTTTTGCTCAGCAGTGGTTTTCTGCTTGGAACTCTGCCATGCAGACATTTTTGCCCAGTCTCTTTCTTACGGTGGAGTCATGAACACTGACCTTATTGAGGCAAGTGAGGCCTGCAGTTCTTTGGATGTTGTTATAGGGTCTTTTGTGACCTCTTGGATGAGTCATTTCTGCCCACTTGAGGTAATTTTGGCTGGCTGGCCACTCCTGAGAAAGTTCTCCACTGTTCCATGTTTTGCCATTTGTGGATAATGGCTCTCACTGTGGTCTGCTGTAGTCACAAAGCTTCATAAATGGCTTTATAACCTTTTCCAGACAGATGGAGCTCAATTACTTTCTTTTCTTTCTTTCTGACTTATTCCTGAATTTCTTTAGATCCCAGCATGATGTTTAGCCTTTGAGGATCTTTTGGTCCACTTCGCTTTGTCAGGGAGGTGCTTTCTTAAGTGATTTCTTGATTGAAGTGTGGCGGCAATCAAACATGAATGTAGCTAGGGCCTTGCAGGATTTTATTTTTTTCTCCCTTAATAAAAACCTTGATGTAAAAACTGCATTTGTGTTCACCTTTTATGTAATTTTGGTTCATGATTTGAAACATTTATGTGTGACAATCACATAAGCAAACAAATAAGAAATCATGGAAGGTAGCAAAGACTTTTTGATCATTTGGATCATTTCATTGGTCAAACGGTGACTCCTGGCCGCCTCCTATTGGTCAAGTATTGAGACCGAAGGACAGAAGCTGGAGCGGCGAGCGGCAACATATCAGAGTTTAACAGCAGTCGAGCAAAAGCAGCGTGAGAGCTGCGGATTACAAAACGTGAAATCAATAAGTGACGCTCTCATGCTGAAAGACCAGGCTCTTCAATGAAGATGCGAAGGAAAAAAAAAAAGAGCCACACATTTCACAGCAGTGGGACTTTGATATAAATAAAAGATGGCAGGTCAGGAAAATGACTAAGAAGTGACTGAATTATCCAATCAGACGGAACAGGAGCCAACAACGTTTAGAAACCTGGACAGTGATTAAAGCTCATGCAGGACGTCTGCTCCGATTAACTTAAAAATCAATTAACATCATGAAGCAGCAGTGTCCTCCTGTTTCTGAGCGAACACTCCATCTTGTACAGGAGGGTTTTTATAAACCTTAAGAGCACCCATTAGCACAGCGTTATGCTTTATATATAGCCACATTAAATATAAACTGACATCTGTATGGGGAAATGGAGGCAATATCCATGCACACATTCATATTTATGAATGCTCTCTGTTTCCAATTCCCATTTCCCATGTCAGGGAAAGTTTTACAAGAGCTGCTCATGCCTCAACAAATAACATTGAGTCGGTTCTGTCAGGGAACGGAGCAGAAAAATCTAGCTGGAAGGACACCCCAGACGACACTGTCAGGTCTAGTCACTGGAAGGACAGCCCAGAGGACATTTTATCATGTTTAGCCACTTGAAAAACACCCTAGTGGACGCTTTATCATGTTTTGTCACAGCCTCGAGGACATTTCATCACATTTAAATACTGGAAGGACACCTTAGGGGACACTTTATCATGTTTAGTTACTGAAAGGACACCCTAGAGGACACATTATCATGTTTAGTTACTGAAAGGACACCCTGGAGGAGACTTTATCATGTTTAGTTATTGAAAGGAGACTCTAGAGGACACATTATCATGTTTAGTTACTGGGGGGACACCCGAGAGGACACTTTTTTCACATTTAGTAACTGAAAGGACACCCTAGAGGACAGTTTATCATGTTTTGTCTCCTGGAAGGACACCCTAGAGGACGCTTTATCATGTTTAGTTACTTGGGGGACACCCTAGAGCACACTTTATCATGTTTATTTACTGAAAGGACACCCTAGAGGACACTTTATCATGTTTAGTTACTGAAAGGACACCCTGGAGGACACATTATCATGTTTAGTTTCTGGGGGAACACCCTAGAGCACACTTTATCATGTTTATTTACTGAAAGGACACCCTAGAGGACACTTTATCATGTTTAGTTACTGAAAGGACACCCTGGAGGACAGTTTATCATGTTTAGTTTCTGGGGGAACACCCTAGATGAGACATAACCCTGTGCAGTGAATGTTGGACACCAGTTCCAGATGTTTATTGATGTGAATTTGTCTTCTTCTCAGTTCGCAGATGAGTCATCTTGAGCCTCAAAGTGATTCTTTCTCTGCTCATTTTCCTTAAGGTGAAGAATCGTTTTAAACATCCTGCTTTTACAGTGTTTGAAATGAAAACTGTGTTTCCCTCGTTCAGGGAATTCACCGTATTGTCCTTGGTTTTGCTTCAATCAGATAGGAATCCTGTTCTGTCTCTGAGCTGCTTGATACCTGCAGGTGTCTTCGAGTTTCTGCGTTGTCCTCTTGGCAGCTCGAGGACAGTCTTCAAAGAGGTTTCCTCTGATCTCACCTTCATGATGGAGGCGTCTTTGGTAGTCAAACCTCAGGATTAGCACTTTTAACTGCCTCCAGGATCAGGTTTCACTTGTCGTGTGAAGTTGAAACAAGTTTCTGCACTTGACAAAATCTTCCGCACGTCTTCTTTAATGGGGACAAATCTTCTGCCAAGAGGAACAATAGTGATTAAAGCAGCAGCCGTGAATTAGCTGGATGCTACAGGAACTTTGCCCCGACACACGACTTTTTGTTTCTACTATTCTAGCGTCAATCTCGATCTCAGCAGGTTGTGCTGAACGGTGAAGTGAAGTGAATATTTGCTGCAGTCAGAGACTCGGCTGATTCAGCTTCTGAAACTCCTGAGAAAAGGATTAAAAACAGGGGAAAAAAAGTCACCGCCATTGTTTCTTCACATGAATCTGTTTTTAAAGAAGGTCCTAAAGCTGCTGAAGTTCTTCAAACAAGCTGCTGAACTTCACAGAGTGAAGTTATAAAGATGTTGCGAGTTCATTCGCTATCCGAGGATGACGAAGACCTTGAAGTTTAATACACGAAAATAATAAATTGTGGTTTTATCAGAATTCTGTATAAATATTTCAGCTCCCGTTCCTGACCTCTGAACTGTAGCTTCTTCATACTTCAAAGTTTTTCTCCTCTACTTCCAGCCAGAGATTGACTCACTCCCAGATTCTTCCTCTGTTGTCGCATGACGCTGCTGCAGTGACACCTATTGGCCAAATGGCAAATGGTGACGATTGATAACAATTTGCATCACTAACGGGGGGGGGATTAGATAGAAATTCCTAAAGTCTTTAAATCAATATCAGCAGAGTAATTAGTGAGCTGAAGCTGATTATTAAACTATAACGAGTCTTCATTGTTGGGCAAACTGCTGCATGAATAAGTGAATCAGTTCCTCGGCTGTGTCATGTGACCCGTGATTAATCAGCAGAGATAAACAATATTAATAATAATAATCAGCTCGGGGCAGATCAGTCAGCCTCTTTCTGCTGGTTTCAGTCTCTCTCTCTCTGTGCTGGGATGATTTCATCTGGCAGCCTGTTTGCATCTTTCCACCTGTGGTGTGAAGTCGTTTTCATCCGCTGTGGCAACTGCAGATAAATTATAGAGATCCAACATAGTGTGAAGATGAGTTGCAGTCGTTTATTAAGCACAAGTCACGCCGAGCCTCGTTCTGCCGTTCATCAGTCTCCTTACTGATCATCAGTCTCGTTCTACATTCTTCTGGTCATCTGTATCATTCCGCTGGTCATCTGTGTCATTCTGCTGGTCATCTGTGTCATTCCGCTGGTCATCGGTGTCATTCTGCTGGTCATCTGTATCATTCCGCTGGTCATCTGTGTCATTCTGCTGGTCATCTGTGTCATTCTGCTGGTCATTGTTGTCATTCTGCTGGTCATTGTTGTCATTCTGCTGGTCATCTGTGTCATTCCGCTGGTCATCTGTGTCATTCCGCTGGTCATCTGTGTCATTCCGCTGGTCATCTGTGTCATTCCGCTGGTCATCGGTGTCATTCTGCTGGTCATCGGTGTCATTCTGCTGGTCATCTGTGTCATTGCGCTGGTCATTGGTGTCATTCTGCTGGTCATCTGTGTCATTCTGCTGGTCATCGATGTCATTCCGCTGGTCATTGGTGTCATTCTGCTGGTCATTGGTGTCATTCTGCTGGTCATCGGTGTCATTCCGCTGGTCATCGGTGTCATTCCGCTGGTCATTGGTGTCATTCTGCTGGTCATCGGTGTCATTCTGCTGGTCATCGGTGTCATTCCGCTGGTCATTGTTGTCATTCTGCTGGTCATCGGTGTCATTCCGCTGGTCATCTGTGTCATTCTGCTGGTCATCTGTGTCATTCTGCTGGTCACAGTGTCATTCTGCCGGTCATCGATGTCATTCTGCTGGTCAACGGTGTCATTCTGCCGGTCATCGATGTCATTCTGCTGGTCATCGGTTTCATTCTGCCGGTCATCGGTGTCATTCCGCTGGTCATCGGTGTCATTCTGCTGGTCATCGGTGTCATTCCGCTGGTCATCTGTGTCATTCTGCCGGTCATCGATGTCATTCTGCTGGTCATCGGTGTCATTCCGCTGGTCATTGTTGTCATTCTGCTGGTCATCTGTGTCATTCTGCTGGTCATCTGTGTCATTCTGCTGGTCATCTGTGTCATTCTGCTGGTCATCGATGTCATTCTGCTGGTCATCGATGTCATTCTGCTGGTCATCTGTGTCATTCTGCTGGTCAACGGTGTCATTCTGCCGGTCATCGGTGTCATTCCGCCGGTCATCGGTGTCATTCTGCTGGTCATCGGTGTCATTCCGCTGGTCATCGGTGTCATTCCGCTGGTCATTGTTGTCATTCTGCTGGTCATCGGTGTCATTCCGCTGGTCATCGGTGTCATTCCGCTGGTCATTGTTGTCATTCTGCTGGTCATCTGTGTCATTCTGCTGGTCATCTGTGTCATTCTGCCGGTCATCGGTGTCATTCCGCCGGTCATCGGTGTCATTCTGCTGGTCATCGGTGTCATTCCGCTGGTCATCGGTGTCATTCCGCTGGTCATTGTTGTCATTCTGCTGGTCATCTGTGTCATTCTGCTGGTCATCTGTGTCATTCTGCTGGTCATCGGTGTCATTCCGCTGGTCATCTGTCTCATTCCGCTGGTCATCTGTGTCATTCTGCTGGTCATCTGTGTCATTGCGCTGGTCATTGGTGTCATTCTGCTGGTCATCTGTGTCATTCTGCTGGTCATCGATGTCATTCCGCTGGTCATTGGTGTCATTCTGCTGGTCATTGGTGTCATTCTGCTGGTCATCGGTGTCATTCCGCTGGTCATCGGTGTCATTCCGCTGGTCATTGGTGTCATTCTGCTGGTCATCGGTGTCATTCTGCTGGTCATCGGTGTCATTCCGCTGGTCATTGTTGTCATTCTGCTGGTCATCGGTGTCATTCCGCTGGTCATCTGTGTCATTCTGCTGGTCATCTGTGTCATTCTGCTGGTCACAGTGTCATTCTGCCGGTCATCGATGTCATTCTGCTGGTCAACGGTGTCATTCTGCCGGTCATCGATGTCATTCTGCTGGTCATCGGTTTCATTCTGCCGGTCATCGGTGTCATTCCGCTGGTCATCGGTGTCATTCTGCTGGTCATCGGTGTCATTCCGCTGGTCATCTGTGTCATTCTGCCGGTCATCGATGTCATTCTGCTGGTCATCGGTGTCATTCCGCTGGTCATTGTTGTCATTCTGCTGGTCATCTGTGTCATTCTGCTGGTCATCTGTGTCATTCTGCTGGTCATCTGTGTCATTCTGCTGGTCATCGATGTCATTCTGCTGGTCATCGATGTCATTCTGCTGGTCATCTGTGTCATTCTGCTGGTCAACGGTGTCATTCTGCCGGTCATCGGTGTCATTCCGCCGGTCATCGGTGTCATTCTGCTGGTCATCGGTGTCATTCCGCTGGTCATCGGTGTCATTCCGCTGGTCATTGTTGTCATTCTGCTGGTCATCGGTGTCATTCCGCTGGTCATCGGTGTCATTCCGCTGGTCATTGTTGTCATTCTGCTGGTCATCTGTGTCATTCTGCTGGTCATCTGTGTCATTCTGCCGGTCATCGGTGTCATTCCGCCGGTCATCGGTGTCATTCTGCTGGTCATCGGTGTCATTCCGCTGGTCATCGGTGTCATTCCGCTGGTCATTGTTGTCATTCTGCTGGTCATCTGTGTCATTCTGCTGGTCATCTGTGTCATTCTGCTGGTCATCGGTGTCATTCCGCTGGTCATCTGTCTCATTCCGCTGGTCATCTGTGTCATTCTGCTGGTCATCTGTGTCATTCTGCTGGTCATCTGTGTCATTCTGCTGGTCAATGGTCTTGTTCTGTTCCTGGGTTTCATTCTGCAGGTGAGGTGACGTTGCGTCAGATCACACTCAGACGAAATGCTGACAGATTGGTTCTGTAACCATGGAGACGCTTAGCCGATGTTCCTCTGCTCCTCTAACGTTCCTCATCGGCCCCTCTCCTCCCAGCAGCAGCAGGAGCGTCGTGCGAATGGATCGGTGACGTCACACACGTCGTGGCTTGGTGGCTGTTTATTGCAGTAGCCTCTATTTGTGTGAGTCCAGTGGAGAAAGCGGAAGCAGCGATAACCGTCTCTCTCGTTTCCATCACGTGTGTTTGGCAGCGATGCTGCTCGGGAGCTTTAGGAGCTTGTCAATTAAGGGAAATTAAATTATGACCCCGTTTCATCGGGATACTTATTCTCACCGCTCATTACCATCCGCAGACAGTCGGAGGCTTCATAAATTATGGGCACCTCATAACTGCGAGCGCGGGTCTCCTTGAACCTTCCCATCTCGAACACTTTTACCTGCAGACGCCATCTGTGGCTAAAGGTCATATCAGTCTCATAAAGCCCAGGAAGTGTCTCTTTGTATTCAGCTCCTTATCCGTCTGTTCCTGCGTCTCCATCAGGCTCCAGTAAAACAACATGTTCATTAAAGAAAAGATCTGCACTGATTAGACTCATTAACTCTTGAAGAAAAAAATGCCCCAATGTTTTAAAATGTGATTACATTTTCTGTAGCGTTGGTCCTATGTCCTACCATCTGTTTGAGTCGGCTCGTGGATGGCTGTTGGCCTTATCGACTCACTAATTGATTAATTGAGATAAAAATCAATAGATAATGGATAATGAAATAAATTGTTGCAGTCGTGACTAAAAGTAAAAGCACTGAGCCTCCTCTAATGATTTACTCGACTGAAGAGTGTTAGAGAGTTAACCACTAATGTGATGTTGATTATTCTATCAATTATTGAAATGATTATTGAATTAGTTGTTTGCTTCAGAAATAAATGGTGTTAAAGGCCGATCACTGTTTCCAAAGCTGAAGATTCAACCTAAAATGTTTTTTTTTCCACACCTGCAGTCCACAACCACTATTATAGAAGATTTAAGAAATCAGATTTAAAGCTGGAACTAGAGAATTTTGACTTTTTCTTATTTATGAGATAGTTGACAACTAATTGACGTATTGTTGCAGCTCGAATTAGTTTAACTGTCTATTCCATCACTGTCTAAAAAAGATATAAAAAACCCCAAAATTGTATTAAAAAAGCAAAAATCATAGAATATATTTATTCCAACAATTACAATTTACTCTCTAATGGATTTATATATAAAGAAGTAAATTGTTTCACCTCTGGTGTTTTCATTATTCAGTCATTCAGACAAACCAGAAGCAATAAATACAATTGTTTCCTGCTGCTTTATTCATCGTTGTCACACATTGACTGACTGATGTTTTTTTATTAACTGATCAGCTGATGAGTCCTGTGGTTTAAATGGTGACCTGCAGTGAGGAAAAGTAATTTATGACGTCACAAATCAATGAGCTGCATGATCGTCTGCTACAGATTTGCTCTGAACATTTTGATCGTTTAATGTTCGTGTCAAACAGAAGATCACTAATTAATATTATTATTATTATTTATATTATATGATTGAATACGTTTTTCTGCTGCGGAAAAAATTTTGTGTATATATTAATATATATTCATTAATATATATTTATATATATCAGCCGAGTATATATTAATAAATAGAATAAACAGTTGTAACATCATGACACATCAGCAAAAAAATGTGTTCATTCACTTGAAATTCACAAAACAGACCTTTAACCGATTTATCTTATTTTTATCATCTTAACAATGTGAACTAAACCCCGAAGCGTGATGAACATCACACAGCTCTGAGCTCATATTCAGTATGTTTATTCAGCCTGAGTCACCTCATCATGACTTATTCACCCACGACGCCACACGTCACGGACGTGACCCGATGACATGTACAAGTTCATCATTTGGAATGTTGTGATCTACAGAATTGTTATGGCCCGAGGTGAAGTTTCAATTATTACTCAGTTTCCTCTTGAAATAGACATTTTTCTGTGGATTAATAATTCAACAGCGGCAAGCTTTTCTTCTATAAACTGAAATCTATACATAAATAAAAAAAATCTACCTCAAAATCCATCATCCAGATGCTTTATGTGAACACAGGGTTTATGTGATTTTTGCGTTGATGTAATTATCGATAATGCACGTTACACAACATTCTAAAAATAGTCCAACTATTAAGTGTCCTTCACTCCAACTCTCCTTAGGCCTCAGTGAAGGACACTAAATAAAAAGCTATAAGCTAAAAGCAGCAGTGTTTAGAATGGGAGCGTTGTGTAACATGATGTATTATTGCCCCTTCTCAGTGTGTATAATGTGTAATAAAAAGTGAAGGTTAAGCCGAGACGGTCCCTGTCCTGCAGCGCTTTTATTCTCCTTCCGCTGCTCTAATGGATCCGAGACACTTACTCCTTCAACCCGTAGTTTAAACTGCAGCAGAATCAGCTTTTACCTGCAAAGCAGAACGTCGATATTCAGATGGAGATTATTCAATAATTTTTCACCAAAGTTTAACTGCTCAAAGCATGCAGCACCTACCCAGTTGGTTTAAATCTGAATGCTCCTTTACTGGGTTTAGTTTCTGCCTCTTTAAGTTTTCACATCTTAATTAATGAGAAACACTCCTGCATGTACATTTATTCAGCATCACTTAGCTGCTTTTTTAATCAGTTCCTCCTCAATTATTCTAATAATAAAAAAAAAAAAAACGAACCTGGGAAATTGAAGCTCGTAAAATCTTTAAACCTTTATTATATCTCGTCTTTAAACACAGCCTGTTGCAGGAAGCGTGGAGTGAGTATTTCAGACCAGAGCCGGTGTGGACTCTATGGATGGTTCAGGATTCTTTTCAGTCTTTCACACTTTTTCATCCGTATTTGCAGCGGAGTCAGAGCTCCTGTGATGTTCTCAATCACTTCAGTGGCTTTACCACGGAACAAACTGAAATTCACATCTCATTCACGCGTCTGCTTTAAAGTGGAGGAAAACCTCAGCCTGCGTGCCACAGCCAAGTAATCAGCTGTAGTTTTTGTATGATACTGTGTTGTGATATACAACTATTTTTTTTTGTTTTAGGAAAAACAGCTGTTGCCTCTGTTTTTTTTCAAATATCTTTAACACTTGTGCAAGCATTCAGTGTGATCAATAATGAGCTGACGCCACTGGAAAATGCAGCGAGCTGAATCTCGGTTCAGGTAAAATAAAGTGCGAAAGCAGAAGCTGCGAAATAACGAGAACTCGGTAGATAAAAGTGAATATTAACACTGACGAAAGAACAGAGGAAACGAGGACTCTGAAGCTGCACCTCTAACACCTCTAACACCTGTAGCGCCCGCAGCAGCTGGAGCAGCTGTAACACCTGTTCACCTGTCACCTGTGTGGGTGAACATCACGAGTGTTTCTGCGTGTGCCGACTGACAGCAGAGCCACAGACAGACGCTGCCGTCTAGGTCTGTGGAGGAGAAAAGGAGGGATGTGACACACGTTGATTCCTCCAGGATCAGGCTTTAAACACCTCAATGGATTGCACTTCTGATTGATTTTCTAATTTCTAATAGATACTGCAGTGAGAAATCTCTATCTACCGGATTAACGCGACCACGGATCAACAAACTCTGGATCGCCACAAACCCCGCTGACTAATAATAATAATGCACTGACCAGCAGGAGCCACTAGAACGAAATAGTCATTACATCAGTGGCTTTTCAGCCACAAATTTCTTCATCTATTTTCAGCAGAAAACACATCAGCTTCACCTCACATTTAGGTGCCTACTATAAAGTGGTTGAAAAAAAAACCTCAGCCAACATCTCACAGCTCTCTCAGCAATAATAAGCAGCTGTGGCCACTTTACCAACTAAGTAAAAAAGTAATATTAAAACTAAAAACCAAGATAAATAATTAAAATGATATAAAACAGGGCATCTCTATCTTTTACTCTCTCCAGTATCTAAATATTCTTGAAAGGTTTCATCAGCATCAGCAGCAATAACAGTGGCTTTATAGTTAATACTGTAAACATATGTGAAGGGAATCCGTGGTCTTATAGAATAATGTCACATCTCCAACCGTAACATTTCCTACTGTAGAATCTATCAAATTTCATGTGTTGCGAGTTTGGGGGGTGTTTCCCTTTCATTCCCGGTTCTTTTTTTTTGGCCCAATTCCATCAACGGTCAGATCTTCCAGATGTTTTCTGTCCGTCAGTACCTGTCAGATATCAACTCATCATCTCACCTATCAGGTTCCTAGGAGCTTCACAGCCATGCTGAGAACATGAGGAGCATGTTGCTGCATGCGTTTCTATGGCTGCTCATGTCAGCAGAATCAATAGGTTTTATTGACATTGAATAGTGGCCAACTCATCACACATTCTTTTCCAAGCATTATGATAATTCTTGAATTAACTTGATGTGTTCCAGCTTCTCAAATCTGATTATTTTCTACTTTTTCAGTCTTATATACCAGTATACTGATGATCTCTATGTTGTGGACTGTCGGTCTTCAGCTTCATCAGAACAGTTATTAGTTGCAGCTCTAGTTCTGTACTATTTGTATTGACTTTATTTTTCCATGTCTTTGTGTCTTTGTGTGTGTGTGTGTGTGTAATGGAGCTGGAGATCAAAAGATAAAATGCAAGAGACAAACACTCACTGACTCTGATGTTTCTACCTTGTAGCTGTTTGTTTATTCATGTGTGTGAACTTGTTAAATATAATTCAGACTCTGATTTGTTGTGTAAGGAGCGGGAAGATCGTGAATCAGTCCGCAGGTTGTTAGTTCGCAGAACATTCTTCCTGCAGGAAGATTCATCACGGAGAAACACGATGCCGTTTCATCTGAAAATTGTGTCAAAAGTAAGCTGTCTTCTTTTCATGAGTTGAATTTGAATGTCTTTTTTTATTTTTTTTTTTACCACTTTAATGCACAAGACTCAGCGGTCTATAGTTCTGAGAAACAAAAACGATAGATATTCAAATTAAAAAAAAAAGACTGTCAAAGATCATGAGCTGAGGAGGAAGTTTGTCTTTCATAATATACAAGAAACAACATGATCCATAGTTCAGGTCAGAGTTAATTTAATGAAGAATCACAAACAGTGACATGAACCTGCATCATGAGTTTTAGCTTAAAGTGCAGCAGGAGGGCGTCTCCGGTCTTCTGGTCCATTATTTCATCCACATCTGCATCATAAAAATTTCTCCATCCATCTGCACCGATGTTTTTTGGACCAATTTTCCAAAACCACGCTCAATGCCCTTTATTTAACGTCTGGTGAAATTTGGGACTATTTTAAATGGCGTGTATGTCTGACCCCCCGTGACCCTAGTGAGGAGTGAGCGGGCATAGGAAATGACTGCCTGACTGACTATTTCAAAGTGTGCTCGGATGCAAGCCGCGGTATTCATCAATGTGTAGATAATTTTTAGTTTGATTGGTTAAACCGCCGCTCGGCCGGATTTAATTAAAACAAAACTTTTTTTTTTTGCCCAAACTGCCGTGGCTGCAACCGCCAACCGCGCACCTCTAATGTGTTGACACAGCACATGATTCCCATCGCTTTCCAGCTTCGTTCCTGTGAGGAATCGTCTGCATTTCTTATCTTACTCCTCCTTTTTTTTTTTCTTTTATTCATGCTAATCCACTCATTTGTATAATCCCATTTTGTGTGTTTTTAGAGGTGAAGAGCAGCTGCAGGAAAAGTGTTCTTATCGCTGCTTCACTCCATGTTTGAGTTCGACACTGGAAGCAGATTTTCTGGCTCCAGCCTGAAGCTTCAATGAAGGAGGCGGTGTCTGAACTTTTGGAATTCATAATGTTTGCTTGTTCTTATAATCTGGATTTCTTCTTTAACGAGGGAGAAGACTTAAAACTGTTTTATAGGTACAGCGTGCAGTTTTCTGGTGGAAAAAAGTCTGCTTTTAATCCTTTTTGAAGTTACTTTTAAGGAGGGTTAGGGTTAGGGTTAGGGTTTGATGCAAAAAAATGTTCACAAAATGTCTCAATTTCACGTTTTAGGTGTTGTCTTTTCTACATTTCTGTCTTTAGTCACCAGACACAATTATAATAAATAATCTGTGGAGATTCTCTGTTTTTCTCATAGACGGACAAACCGTTTTCTCGTTCTTCTTTCTGGTTGTTATTCACAACCTGTATTGAATACTGAAAATATACTGAAAAACTGATTTACTTATAAACACAACTAAAATATAGAGATAAATATTTTATTCCAAGTCTGCCAAGATAAATCTTGTTAATGTTGCACCTTCAAACACGTCTGAATAAATCTGAACCTGCTCATGTTTTATCTTTAGACACAAACGGGTGTCATATTTAATGCATGAAGATAATTGTTAAGTCGCACAGTTGCTACTACTTTAAGATCATGGACTGAACATTGATGCTGCTTCATGCCCTGATACGAGGAAAACGTTCCAGTGTTGTGACAGGAAGTGGCAGGAAGTGGCAGGAAGTGGTGGCTCTGACAGTAACTGACTCTGAGAGGCAGTAGACGTGTTAAAGGACCGTTTCCGTCTTCCCTACAATGGACACTCTTTTCTGCTTTGCTCCATCCTCTGCTGCATCTTTCGGTTTGTATTTCGGATTTTCTCTGTGGTAGGTAACAAGAAATGCTCCTGGACATCTATCTATCATCAGGGCTATTGGTTTTTGTGTTGGTACAGCTGGCTGCTCCTCATTGAGTATGGCCTATCAGCAGCATGAACCTGTAACTGGGACTTTACTACTAAAAGCTAATTACCAGCAAGATTACACCCTCGCCAAACTCCTCCAGACTATATCAGTACTGGAGATGAAAGTTCAGTGGCTTGAAGTGACCTTGGAGGTAAATATGGGAATGAAACCACTTGACCGATGACCCAAATCAGTGGACAGGAGCAGGCTAGGTTCAGCGGGGTGATGATGCTTAACCAATGGCTCAAAAAAACATGTGCCGCTCAAGCTGTGAATTTTATTGATAATTTAAAAATTTTCTGGGATAAAAAACATGGAATTTGCCAGAGTAAATCAGGAGTTCAGCTGTGGAGCGTACTCCTTTTTTTTTTTTTTTTATCCGTCAGACACAAACAGCCCCACCAAGGACAAGAGGCAAGACGTTCCAAAACAACAGATAAGACATTCACGACAAGAGCTGCTGTTGTGTCAGATAAGAACTGACCTACATACACGGCAGACCCAACATGAGGAGTCTCTCCCAGCCCCGATAACTAAACACGAGGAGTCTTTCCCAACTCCAACAACCCTGTGGACCCCACCCAACCCCTCACTCTCTATGGACCTACTCCTGGGCTTCACAGATTGGATGAATGACCTTGACTCTCTTGGAACCCAACTGACACCACGTCAGAAACCCATATATTCCCCTTTTATCTTCCCTTAACGTTCAGCCCCTCCCACTCCACCATATAGGAAAAAACATCAACAGAGAGTCACGTTGCATGAGGGGGTCCAACAAGTATCACTCCAGACCTGTCCATCAGATCGCCACATGGAGAACTCCAGCTTCCACTGCTCTAGAGTCCAGTGGTGGCGTGCCATACACCACGGCATCTGATCCTTTGCTTTACACTTGGTGAGGTGGTATCTTGACGCCATCGTATGCTGACGCTGTGATGTATTGACATTGTGGTATCTTGATGCCATTGTTGTATCTGTTTTTTGTGCTTTATTTTCCTTTATTGATAGTGAGGAAAGACAGGAAAGGGGGGAGGCAGGGAGTGGGTAATGACATGCAGGAACACACTGCCTGTGCCACTCTTCACTCAAATCTGTTGTATCTTGATGCCCTTATTGATAACAATGCTGTGGTATCTTGACACTATTGTATCTTGATGTTGTATCTTTATGCCATTGTATATTGATGCTGTTATATCCTGAAGCTGTTGGTATATTGATGCTGTTGTAGCTTGACACTGTGGTATGTCAGCGGAAGTGCATCTGGACAAACAGACCAGGGGGGTGGTACCTCTCTTTAAAAAGGGGGACCAGAGGCTCCTGAGACTCCCTGGGAAGTTCTATTCAGAGGTTCTGGATAGGAGGGTCTGTAGGATAGTCGAACCACAAAATCATGGAATTGCATACCAGCTCTGTACCCTTAGCGTGGTACTGGAGTATGCTACTGAAGTATGGGGTTTCAGACCCATTGACACAGGCCATCCAGTCCCAGACCTTGGTCCGCATCACCTGTAGTAAGTCAGACTTGTTTCCACTGGGAATTGGACTCTGACAGGCTTCCCTTTGTCACAGATTCTGTTCATAACCTTAACATTAACATTTCGAGGCATGGCCAAGGCATTGATAGCCTCAGGATCGGGTTCCTGCTTTTTGCAGATGTGTGTATCTGTTGGCTTCATTACACTGTGACCTTCAGCTCTCGCGAGATGGGTTTGGAGCCAAGTGTGAAGTAGCTGGACTGAGTGGTTCACGGCTCTCTGTCGGAAAAGGGTTGAGTGCAACCTCTGGGTCAGGCATAAGATCCTGCCTCAGGTGGAGAAGTTCAAGTGTCTCAGGATCTTGTTCGTGAGTGAGCGAAGCCTGGAGCAGGGCTATCCCTTTGAGGTAAGAACCACTGCTCCTCTGCATTGACAGGAGCCAAATGAGGTGGCTCAGGCATCTAGTCAGGATGCATCCTAGACCCCTCCTTGGTGAGGGGTTCTGGGCATGTCTGCTGGGGCTGCTCCCTTCAACCTGACCTGGATAAACTGTAGAAGACAAAAGAAGACTGTGATATATTGACACTGTTGTATTGTGACACTGCTTTATCTTGACACCATGGTATATAAACGCTGTCATTGCCGGTACATTTTCATGTTTAAATATCAGTATGTAATGAAAAGCAAGTACAAGTGGGGCAAAAATACAAATATTCTCCATCATTTACTATTTTTGCTTCTATTTTTGCTTCTCTGAGAGAAAATCCAGCTTTAGTAAACATAAAGTGTGTGTGTGCGTGCGCGTGTCCAGGGCTGTGAACTCTATCAGCTTCTTTCATTTCTCCAATTTCGGTTGATGTGTTTCTGCAGGATTAATTTGCATAAAGCATCATTTTTTGTGCATT
Source organism: Eupleurogrammus muticus (assembly GCA_036785175.1). Taxonomy (NCBI): domain Eukaryota; kingdom Metazoa; phylum Chordata; class Actinopteri; order Scombriformes; family Trichiuridae; genus Eupleurogrammus; species Eupleurogrammus muticus. The sequence continues at coordinate 4,892,514 of JAYKQN010000007.1, forward strand.
AACGTCCCAGGACGTGAATGAGCACAGCAGCCATAGATCTGAACCACATTACTGTGACTGCAGCTTCCATTCTGCGTTTCGCAATAACTCTGTGCTGCCAAAGGAGCTGGTAGCATAAATTTTGAATCAACCTGTATGAAGTAGCTAACACACATACGCACAAACACACGTACACACGCACACAAACTTCCTCCAGGGATTTGAAGAAATTAATAATTCACATCCATTTCATGTGTTCACTTTTATGACAGCTCAGAGATTCCGCCTGTGGGAAAATCTGTGGCATCATTAAAGCAGCAATAACACTGCAGCACCTAATGAAGCCGGAGATGCAGCCGAGCAGGTTTATTGCTGCTCAGAAGACGGGGAAGAAGAGGGGGAGGAGGAGCAGCGAAGAGGCTACTAAGGGAGCACTGGACACTCCTGCTGGGAGCAGGGCGCTGCTCCTCCTCCTCCTCCTCCTCCTCCTCCTCTACAAAGTTTCCAGAGAGAAATCCTGGTAGTTTCTTCAAACATCACGTTAGTGGACATTTGTCTCGTTAGCTTTGATCATTTAAACCCAAACCTGGTTTGTTTAGACTGAAACACACATTAATTACACTGGTATTACATATTATACATGCATATGAATGTATGAAGAACTTAATGAATCCAATGAATCCATATCTGAAATGTAAACCTGTAGCAGCAGCAGGGCCTGGTTCATGCTGCTTGCTGATAATGATGATGATGATGATAATGATGATGATGATGATTATAATTATTATTACTGTTATCAGCAGGACTATGTTTACACATTCACACACAACCATGAATCAGATCAGTGTGTGTTTGTCTTCACCCTTGTTCAAACTGGACCCGATCCTGAACAAACAAAAGCTGCAGCATCAGGGTCTTTACGGAGATATACAGGTTTTAAAAGCTTCCCAGTGTCATCGGCGTAGTGATAAAACCGAGTAAAGATCCCATATTATGCGCTTTTAAGTCAATTTCACAGCTCCGCCTGACCTCTATCAACGCTGTTCCCGCAATTTATTTTCCCCCGGATGATCCGTGGTCATAAATTACAGTCTAAAAGTTGCTAAATTTTCCGTTTTGCATCGCCACAGAATTTACCAACGGGACACGGCAACTAGAGCATTTTAACACACTTACCACTGACTTACCACAGCAACTGGGACTGTTTAAGATGCTTGCCACCGGCTTTTATTTATTTAATTGATATTTATTTATTTGGAGGAAGCCACTGAGATACATTACCTCTTTTTGCAAGGGAAGGGGGCCATGTATATATATATATATATATATATATATATATATGTATATATATATTCTTCAATATCTATTGGTTTATTTATTGGAATAAATAATGATAATAAAAGCGATTTAACCATTAATTGCCCAACAATAATTTTGTGTTATCACAACACTAACAGGCTATTTGTAGAATTTATAAATGCTCCTCTCTGTCTGTCTCTCTCTCCTGACACTCATCAAGCTGCTGTTAAATGATATGATAATAAAATTGATCTAATGATTTATTCCTGCAAATGGAGTACAAAGCATATGCAAGAATGCAAGAGGAGACCTTCAAAACAGTCACACGTATGTGTTTTTTCCCTCTTTCGTGTGAGAGGGGTCACACTACCTGCACTTCAAAACTCGAGTGCCCATTTACATGTTACGTGTTACGGTAATGTGACTTCATTGTGCATTCAAGTGCACCTCGTTGAAATGGGAATCGATTGAACATAGAGTGTGTATTGATCTGTGGTTTTAGCATGGGATTATTTTAAAACGGACTTCTAATTATCCACATAGATACTCACGGACAAGTGGAACAATAATGCCATGGAGTTTTTAGAAATCGTTTCTAAAATACTATTTATTTATTATTATTATTATTTCTTAAATGCCTCATTAGCCACACAGTGTGTATAACCTACCATAATTAGCATTACCGTAATAACAATAAAAAATGGGCACTCGAGTTCTGAAGTGCAGATAGCGTTAAAAAAGTTAAAACATGCGTGCACGTTTCAGATTTCTTCTTATCTTGCATAAGCTCTGTGATACATTTGCAAGAATATTTGCATTAATTCATTAGATCAAAATAAGAAGTAACTTTGTCATGTGGCATGTGGCAGCTGTCTAAACCAGTGGCAGAGAGACATACAGTAATAGTGTTCATAAATTCAACAGATATCCTATTAGTGCTCTGTTAACACTAAATTCTTCTCTATTATTATTTATTTTATTAAATAAATCAATAAAAATGGGGGGAAAAAAACTGCCACAGCTCGATGCTGTGCCACGATTTGCTGCTGTGGAGTTTTTTGTGTCTTCAACATACGACACATTCGACTTTGACAGAGTCTTTGTGTCTGTCTCCAGTAAACAGATAATTCAGCGAGCTCAGACTATCAGGATGTTTTCCTCTTTGTTAAACTTGCAGTTGCATATATATATATATATCACGTTATTAATCATCCCGCCGGAGCAACAATCATCAGATTTAGAGCTGCATTAGACAAATTTAAAAGCTGTTGCTCTTTCTTTTGGTGAAAGCAACAGACTGATATTTGTGGTAAACACAAGCTGCTTGTTTACTGAGCGGGCGGGGGGGTGGGGGGGCGGTTTGATTCGTCTGCAGAACCGGCGTCTCCATCACAAACGAGGACTCATGAGGAGTCTGATTGAGTGGAGGAATCTCATTAGGATCTCTGAAGCCCCGCCCCCTCCTCTCCACCATCCACCAAGGCCGACGGAGGCTTGAAAACACTCAGCAGCTCAAGCTATTACACAATATATTTATACATTTAAATTTTAGATTTCACAGACACTTTCATAACTCCTATTAAAATCCTTCCTGCTGTGAGAGAAATGAAAGTATCTGGTTCCACTGCTTCCTTCTTTCCCACAGAAACATTGCCTCTGCCTGTGTATTGTTGAGCCTTTGAATGTGTGATTTATGTCCACAAAGTAATGATGTTTTATATTACAGGGGGGGTTGGGGGGGGGATAAAACTATTATCTGCCACGAGCCAAACAAATAAAACATCTCCTCTTCATTTAGCCGGAGGGGGAAAACGTTCAGCGACAAATCCAGAGGGAAAATGTTTCCTGCTGAAAAAGCTGCAGGTCTGTTTATGGGAAGATGAAACGCTGCGTAACAGCAGCTGATCCGCTCCCCGCACAAAAGGAAGCGGCAGCGATCGTCTCACACACACACACACACACACACACACACAAAAAAAGCGCCTCGGAGAGCCGTAAGAGACTTTAAAAGTCACGCAGTTTTCACTCCATCAACCGTTACCGTGGTTACCGACCTCGCCGCAGCTCCGTTGCAGATGCGGATTTCAAAAGCTTTCGCTAAAACATCAATTTTTAAAATTAAATCTGACCACAGGCAGCACATATTAATGCATTCTGCAGCAGAGTTCATATTAAAGCACAGAACACGATGCAGCTGGTGTTTACTAAATAAACTCTGATACAGTCGATCCCGCTTTAGATTATTTATTTCTGAATAGAAAATAACTGGAGATTCACGAAGTCTCCGATCAGTAGGAAACACGCAGCTGAACCTGAGAGTTTCATGATGATGGACCAATAAAACTGGTTAAACTGTAAAAAAGTCTTCAAATATTTCTACCTGACCTCCAAGTCAGTGGAGTTGTTCTTTTTTCATGATTCAGTAGCTTCTCTGTTGGATTCATTTCATCATTGCATCTCTAATCATCAGTTTACCAATATATTAGAGTAAATTAAACTGAAAAAAAACAGAGAAGAGAAGCTGGAACCAGCAAATTTGAACATTTCCTCCTTAAAAATGACTTCAAAACAATACGTTAGACACGTTGAGCCGATAAATCAAACCTGTTGCTTCAAGAGAAGCTAACAAACTGGACGAGATGATTCAACAGTAGTTAATTAACTCTTAATACGTGATGCACACAAGAAGCTGCTCCAATTAATTTCTAACATTATTTCCAATGAGTTAATACATTATATTTACATAATCCCCATAATTATAGACACCAGTATTCTAGTTGAACCTTTCAAAAATAAAGTCGATTCAATTAAATCTTCAGTAGTTTCCATTTATTTGTGTTACGCAACATGGATTTAGTTTTAACTCATTTAACCAAGAAATGCATTGAACATGATAGAATATTAAATTAATGTAATTACTGATATTAGTACATCTCATCAGATAGGGTTCAGAAATATCTTGTTTTACTTTAGATGCTGCTGTTTATTTCTCATTTTTTTCTTCATAGTGTAGACTTTAATGAATAAAATGCAAACTTTTAGCAGATTGAGCTTTGGCTTATTTAGGTGGAGCAGCTGATCTGAGGCTCAGTCAATAGCAGGTCTACGGTCAACAGCACTGACCTTTTCCCACAGATTGTTTCTCCCCGTGACCTTTTGTCAATAAGGCGTAAAGATCCTGGTCCAGGTGAGCCGGAGCGGCCCTCTCCATCACCATGGCGACGCCCCCCCCCCCCCCGCCTGACCTTTTCAGAGCAGCTGCTCAGATTCACATCATGTTTCGCTTCCAACACATTTTATTCTCAGAGCAGCAATCTTCAATGTAACCAGCTTCCAAAAAATCATCTACGATTATTAGGAGAAAACTTTGCTAATTTAGCTTTTTTTTCCTTGGTTTGGATTTAATTCTATTTTCTTAAGTGGGCGATAAAAAGTAAAAAATTATAAAGAGACTCCAATGTATTTAATTAATTAACATGAAATATACATTTATAGTAAAGCACACAGACTGATGCTGCTGATCATCACTGCTGTGTGGGTGATGTGTGGGACTTTTATTTTGAAAGTTTCTCAAGAAAGGGTCATTTTTTTTCTTTTCTTTTTCAGGAGAGAAATTTAGTTTGTCGTTGAATGTTTGCAGCTGTTTGCTTCACTTCCTTTTGTCAAACTCACCGTGTAAATCTTCATGCGCGGCTCGTGCTTCAAAGGAAAACTTTTCTCCCCGATTGAGCGAATCGGAGCGTTTGCTCTCGCTCCGTGGGTCTGAGGTTAATTCACTGTCTGATCAGATGATCTGATCTGCATTAATGAGGCTCACGGAGAACATGTGGGCGGGGCCTCTGTCACAGGAAGCCGCCATTTATTGATCCTGTACCGACGAGCGTTGCTGCGATGAATTATTCATGCATTTTTAATCTGAAAAGATTCAACATGTCACTGTATTAATGTCAACAGCAAATGATCCCGTTGTTTCGACGTCACTAATAATCTTTTCTTCTCTCTCTCCTCCTCATCCTCCTCCTGCTCCTCTTCCTCCTCATCCTCCTCCTGCACTAGGTGAGTGAACTTTCTCTTTATCTCTTTTAATGGGGGGCAGCTTAGGTGTTTGTGACCTCACATATGTACAAGATCTAAACAGGGAAACAGAGTTTGGATGAGTGGTTGGATATTGTACCGATTGATTATTCATTGCTGTTCATTGGGATCATCGATTGCTCTTCCTGGGCTCCACATTAAAATTCACAGTTTCTACCGACTCTCACCTCGTTCATTTATATTCGAGCTGCAGCTGAACGTTCTGATATTTGATTCATTGATGCATTATTAAAACAACTGTTTGATTGATTCATAAAATGGTGAAAAAATGTTGATTACTGTTTGCCAAAAACAAAGCTTCAACCTAAAAAAATGCCTTTTTTTGGTCCAGGCCAACAGCCAACAACCTAAAGATCCACAGTTTACTGATAATCATGACTAGACAAAGCAGAATAATTAGATTTGAGAAGCTAGAGACAGAGAATTTGGACATTTTCTTCTTAAAAATGATCAAAAATCCATTAATCAATTATTAAAATAGTTGGTGATTAATGTGATAGTTGGTAACTAACTGGTGAATTGACTAATTGCTGCAGCTCTAATATACAAACATACAGTTTTATGTAAATACAGTTAGTAAATAATGACAAACTGCTGCCAGATTTATTTATATGTCGAATTTGTTGAACAAGAAAAATCGTTTAACTTTGTCCTGCTGCTTCACGGATCTGTAATAAATAATTACAGAGTATTTATATCATTATTAGGGCAAAATAATACAGTTTAGGCTGTGGCCACCAAGGCAGAAATAACAAATTCTCTTGAACATTTCAACATGCTTCCTTTTACACAAAACCAATACATACATATATCCTGAATACATTTATTAGTGCCAGTGTCATTAGGTCAAAAGTGTTCTGTGTGTGCAAATACTTCTGAATAGCATTTTATTTTTATGACTGGTGTATTACGTCATTATTCTCTGCATTAGACTGATGGGTCTGTAGGTAAACCTGTGGTATACAGTATTTGTGACATTGAAATTACGCTTGTTCCGCTGCAAGAGCAGTACAAATAGCTTTATGAGTCATATGTAAGCGTGAGGTATAATATGCTATTGCAATAATATTAGACCTGTTCATATGGGAAAAACTAAATGTTTGAAAAGTAATAAAGTGACACTACTCTGACAAGGGAAAAAAAATGTTAGTGGCACGCATGAAAAATAACGTTCCCCATTGTCTCTATCAAGGTGTCTGTATTAAATTCAGACACACACCACAGATTTTTTTTCTATTGTTATTAGGCAGCTTTCTCAGTTTACCGTCATATCCTTTCCTGGGAATTGAGAAATAGTTTTGATCAGATTTCCCAGGAATCCCGGGTCCCGGGGTTAAACCCTAGTCCCAAGAGGATCAGCCCTGCATCAGGCTGCAGATCAGAGACGCAGCGCCTCTCAGATCCTCCACGTGAGGCGTTCAGGGCGCGTTTGTAGATTGCGGTCTCTCCTGAGATCCTCTTGTGAGACGTTTAAGGAGCGTCTGTAGATTGTAGCGTCCCCCGGGATCCTGGATGTGAGGCAACATTTTTTTTGTTTTTGTTTCAGTGAACGGATCAGACATCCGAATGTAGGTTTTTCTCCTTCCCATATTTGAATATGGAAAGTAAATGTGACAGCTGAGCGCAGGCCAGAAAAAGAATTTTTGGTTCTTATTAGTGTCAAAAAAAATTTGCTTGAATCTGTGAAAGAAAAACAAAAAAAAAACTGAGGTAAATTCTAAAAAGGTCATTGTTGTGGTGAAAGGTCTGTACACTTCTGTAGTTTTATTGTCACCTTCAGTCAGTTAATAAGCTTCAGTGTGTGTGTGTGTGTGTGTGTGTGTGTGTGTGTGTGGTCACATTGCCGTCGTTATGGTGACCACGACTCCGTGTCTCCTGCTGGATGTCAGGCCCAGTCCTGGTTACCGGTAACCACGGCGACGAGGTGTGTACATAGGAAGGAGGGGAACCTTAAAGTCACAGCTGACAGGTGACGATTACCCAGCCTCAAATGTACCAATGAAAGTACGGAGAAAAGGTGGTGATGTGCGAGCAGGAAATGGGATAACTGGTTCTGTATAGTGTGATTGGTCGGAATGATGGTCCCAGCTGAAATGTTGCTTACAAATAACCAATAGAGGAGCTGGAAGCTGGAAGTGTCTTATTCCAACTCAGTCATTAGGTGTTTGGCTCTGGACGTTAGAAAACTTATATGAAGACTGATTCTTTACTGAATCAATGAGGAAACAGTGTCTATATATTTATATGTATATATACGTGTGTGTGTGTGTGTTTATAACTATTACACCATATTACACCATATGTTTATCATCATAACATTTATAACACTTCATGAACATTTGGCTCTTGAGTGGCAGAACAATCAATAACTGAACCTTGGATACAGAATGTGTATGTGTGTGAGTCCTTGAGTAAATATCTGCACAATTCATCCGTCTATTATCTGGCGTGTGTGTGTGTGCTGTAAATATCACACACACACACACACACACACACACACACACACAAACAGGCTCTCTGTGCAGAAGCTTCATAGAGAAGTTGCAATATTCACGTTTTCCATTGTTTCAATGACCCAGGTGTTTGGTGTTTTAGGCTCCGCCCCCTTCTGATCCAGATCAATAAGCCCAATAAACCTTTTTCTTGCCCATATACACAGGTCTGTGTCCTCCACTGTAAACAATTATGATGATAAGTCAACTTGAGAACTCTGAAGTGATGAAATAAAAACGCTATAGGCTATAGCAGGCTGCATGTGAGGCGTTTAAAGAACATCTATAAACTTTACCTTTTAACATCAGTCTGCGTGTGAGGCGTTTAGGGAACATCTGTGAATTCTAACTGCAGGCGAAAAATCTGAAGCCCCACGTCTTGGCGCCTCAGGCTGTTTCTGTTGCAGCCGAAGCCAGAATGCAAACAGACTTTGTGTTTTTTTTTCTCGTCTGTAGCTGTCAGACACAACAGCAGCGTCGTGCTTTGTGGGTAGAAGGAAAATCCGCTGTTGAACAACTCATCTGTCACAGCCTGTAAATGATAAATTCTCGTTTCTGTCTCAAAGTTTTTTTCTGCGTTGTCGCTCGGATGTGGCTCAATCTATGAAATAATGCACTTGAACTAATCTCATATGCAGATAATGCACTACACGTAAAAACATCTCAGGAAAATGATCCTGTAGCAGTTGCCATGGCGACGCGCAGGCGGACTCCTCCTATCTGCAGGTATTGTATGTTTAAGTGTTTGAGAACGAGAATAGGAACGCTGCAGGAAGCAGCTGGAGAGTTTGTTAGCGACGCTGAAACGAAAACTAAACAGGAAGTTAACGTTCACCACATGGAACCGACGCGATTCCAGGTTGAATGTTAACGCAGCAAAAAAAAATACAAATCACAGAAGATAAACTCGTTTCCTGTACTGCCTCCTAGTGGCTGAAACGGATGCAGCAGCGAAACAGAAAAAAACGTTGATGATCTCAAGCTCCTACTGATTTAAAAGGTCCTGACTCATTCCAATAATAGAAAATGAGATTTTTGTACTTTTTGTCACGTCCACTTTGGAAACAGCTGAGTCACCTGCCTTGACTCATATGCAAGTCAAGGCAGGTGAGTGTATCTTTTGGGCAATGTGGTGTACGCGTAACTATCAGCAGCAGGAAAGTCAAACAATGACAAAATCAGTGAGGCGCGGATAAAAAACAAAGTGGTAAAGTTTTTCAGTTTGTTGCTGCTCGAGGAGAAGGAGGTTATTTGTGTTTACGGCTCTGGGACCGAGCCGGTTCCTCGGCTAATTGTTGGACTGTTTTACTCCGTGCTGAGTGGTCACTTCTGGCCCTCAGGGATTATTAATCAGCTCGAGCAGCGCTGCCAACGCGCTGCCGCCGCGACTGTGGATCCTGATTATGAGTCTCTGCTGCTCCGCTCTGTTTAGCTACAGCGGATTGGTCCTGGGAATAAAAAGCCACCAGTCCATTGCTCCACTGGGCTTTTTTTTTTTTTTATTCCCGCTTGATTTTATTTCCTCCGCCTTCATTTAATTTGAGGCTGAGGCGGCGGCAGCGGCGGTGATGTCATTTGCATCATTTGCAGCATCGCGACGGAATAATGAAACGACTCCAGCAACTCCATGAAAAACAGCTGCAGCCGTTCTCCTGATGCAAAATCTAATGGAATCAGATCTAAGCGTCGTCACTGATTTCGATCGACGAACCTTCTATTTCCAGTTGGAGGTAAAGGTTTCTGCACGTTTCCAGGTCTGTGTTCGAATTCTGGAGAGAACTGGATGCTAATGGAATGTAAGACCTTTCCACCAAAGACTCAAACATGGAGGCAACGAACTAATTAGTGAAAAAAGAGTGATCAGTTTTGTCAGTTTGAGCTTCACCAGCTGGAGTCATTAATACATGATGGGTTGATTGATTGGCTGATTGATTGATTGGCCGATTGATTGATTGGCGGTGGAGGTGAACACTTCTGGGTGTGCAGCCTCAATCTCTTTTTCCGTGATTGGTTGTTCATCTGGTGGAGCAACCAATCACATCGCAATGTCGTCACAGGAGGAAAATAAGGGAAATAGATGTTCTTTTTTTTCACTGTGACATTATATAAACAAACGTTGGCATTTAAAAAGGTAAAATAAAGATTAAGGCTGAAGCTGATTAAAGATTTAACAAACAAAAAATAAACAGCCGCATTATGGTCCCATTATGAGGCAGTTTTAGTCGGAGTGTCATGTGCAATAAAAGTTAATAATCACCAAACAAAATCAGCGATTACTCTGTTTATCCTCCACAAAAACCATGGAATAATCCAATCTAACTCTTAGATTTTTCATTTCTACTTTTACTGCATCATTTATAAAAGAAATTTAAAAAAAAGCAAACAGTGTGACTTCAAATTTCTTTTTTTTTTTATCATATTTTATAAAAAAAAGTGGCTAATTTGTTTGAGGTTCAGGTTTTTGCAGCAGAATTAGTCAATGTTTATGATCAAAGGTTAAAAGTCAAAAGTCATACTTAAAGTATTGTCCCTGAATGTAAATTTGATATAACATAATGTGTGTATATATATATATATATATATATATATATATATATATATATATATATATATACATTCCCTCAGATTTCTATATTGGTTAAACAGACTCCGATTTTACATCTTTCATAACCAGTTTCTAGTTAATCTCTGCTGTTTGACAGTCTGATGGAAACACTTTGATTTAGATGAAAATGTCACCGAGACAAATAAAACCAAACAAAAATATTGAATGGCAGGAAAAAAAAACTGAGAATGCAGTGGAGCAGAAATGAGGCATTAAAAATGAAAACGGACAGTAAATCAGACGCCGAACAGACAGTGAAGCTTCTGTTCTCACATTAGTGTGCGGAGCTGCAGCAGCCGGGCCTCTGGGAACCCGAGTTTACTTTCATATTTGTTTTGTGTGTGTGTGTCGTCTCCTTCAGGCGCGGCGGCGGAATCCGGAATGAGCGGCGCTGTATTACTTCCTGCCTGAGTCTTTAAAGAGCACACAGCTCCCAGCTGCATGTTAATGCATCATTATTTTACTCTTTTCTTTTGCTGATACCACTTTGACCTTCAGCTCGTTCCTCGGCTCGGCGTCTCCCGGGACCAGAAATTGGCCACGTAACAGAAACGCTTGTAGACTGCGGCGTTCTCTGCGAGCGGGGGGGAGCGAAGGTGCCACCGAATGCCACCGTTCAATGTGACATATGACAACATGTGTGTTCTGGTGCCGAGATTCACACGCTAACAACAATAAGAAGCGGAAGTTCTGCGTTTATATTTACTCGTCACGTTAACCAGGCAGACGTTAAGGTCTCAGCCGTTGTTTAATATTCACTTCAGTCTCAGGGTTCAGTTCATGGTTTTATAACAAGGAAGGTAAATCCGGTTCTTAATGTCAGTTTCTGCCTTCATTTATAGATAGAAGTCTCTCAGTAAACAGACTGTAGGTGAATAAGCAGACTGTAGTTTACACAGCAAACAGACTGTAATTCATCAAACAGACCAGTTCCATCAGTACATACATTGTAGTTCAATAAACAGATTGTAGTTCTGTCAGTAAACACTGTAATTCTGTAAAAAGATGGAATGTAGTTCAGTAAACAGGCTGTTAATTAATTAAGCATGCTGTAGTTCCATCAGTAAATAGACTTATAGAGTTCTGTCTGTAATCAGACTGTAGATCTGTAATCAGACTGTAGTTCTGTCTGTAATCAGACTGTAGTTCTGTCTGTAATCAGACTGTAGTTCTGTCTGTAATCAGACTGTAGTTCTGTAATCAGACTGTAGTTCTGTCTGTAATCAGACTGTGGTACTGTAATCAGACTGTAGTTCTGTCTGTAATCAGACTGTAGTTCTGTCTGTAATCAGACTGTAGTTCTGTCTGTAATCAGACTGTAGTTCTGTAATCAGACTGTAGTTCTGTAATCAGACTGTAGTTCTGTCTGTAATCAGACTGTGGTACTGTAATCAGACTGTAGTTCTGTCTGTAATCAGACTGTAGTTCTGTCTGTAATCAAACTGTAGTTCTGTCTGTAATCAGACTGTAGTTCTGTCTGTAATCAAACTGTAGTTCTGTCTGTAATCAGACTGTAGTTCTGTCTGTAATCAAACTGTAGTTCTGTAATCAGACTGTAGTTCTGTCTGTAATCAGAGTGTAATTCTGTAATCAGACTGTAGTACTGGAACTCAGACTGTAGTACTGTCTGTAATCAGACTGTAGTTCTGTCTGTAATCAAACTGTAGTTCTGTCTGTAATCAGACTGTAGTTCTGTCTGTAATCAGACTGTAGTTCTGTCTGTAATCAAACTGTAGTTCTGTCTGTAATCAGACTGTAGTTCTGTCTGTAATCAAACTGTAGTTCTGTAATCAGACTGTAGTTCTGTCTGTAATCAGACTGTAGTTCTGTCTGTAATCAAACTGTAGTACTGTAATCAGACTGTAGTTCTGTCTGTAATCAAACTGTAGTTCTGTCTGTAATCAAACTGTAGTACTGTAATCAGACTGTAGTTCTGTCTGTAATCAAACTGTAGTACTGTAATCAGACTGTAGTTCTGTCTGTAATCAAACTGTAGTACTGTAATCAGACTGTAGTTCTGTCTGTAATCAGACTGTAGTACTGTAATCAGACTGTAGTACTGTAATCAGACTGTAGTACTGTAATCAGACTGTAGTTCTGTCTGTAATCAGACTGTAGTACTGTAATCAGACTGTAGTACTGTAATCAGACTGTAGTACTGTAATCAGACTGTAGATCTGTCTGTAATCAAACTGTAGTTCTGTAATCAGACTGTAGTTCTGTCTGTAATCAGACTGTAGTTCTGTAATCAGACTATTTTTTATCAGTAAATAGACATACTCTAATAATCCGACTGTAGTTCTGACAGTAAACTCGGGATCTCTCCCCCAAAAATTCAAAGATCCAAGCTTCAGTCGTTGCCATGGTAATCATTCATGAAGTCTGTAATTGATTTTTTTAATGTGTGTGTGTGTGTGTGTGTGTGTGTGTGTGTGTGTGTGTGTGTGTGTGTGTGTGTCATGCGACACAGACGAGCCGACACCAGTTCTCACCGTCAACCAGTACAGTACGTCGGCCCGCGTCCAGCCAGAAATGGGTCAGCCCACACCCTGTAGTCCAGTAAACAGACTGTCCTTCTGTTGTAAACACACTGCACTTTTCTCAGCAAACCGTGGATGTGCCGGTAATAGATTGATCAAATACTGTAGATTAAATCCAAACCACTGACCTGCGGCAGACAGACAGCGTATTCTATTTTGTTTCTGTCTATAATATCCACAGTGGATTCGCCTTTTCTCTCGTGGGCCGGGAAGAATGTTGCTGCTGACCTTGTTTTCTTTAATCTTTTTTTTCTTTCTGACGGCCACAGAAAATCCTTCAAGGACAGGAGAGTTTTTCTGCTCGAATCTTCTAGAATTGAGCCCAGAAATGAAATGTGTTGTAGCTACAGCCAGTGACACCCTGTCACTTCATAATGGAGAGAAAGAAGTGAACATAATGAAGGTTTTTAACCTTCGGCCCCTTTTGTTCAGCAGTGTAAAGACTCTTCTAATTCCTCTTTTACGGCCTGTCGAAGTAATTCAGTGTTTAGATGTTAATATTCTCCGCTGCGCCGGAAACGCGATGAAAAACGATGAAATGATACTCGGCGGTCTGCTGGACGCTGCCTCACACAACATTTTTGCTTTTATTCGTCGAGAAGAAAAAGGACAATAATAAGAAAAAAAAAGGCTCACACAACCAGTTGTTGGAGTTAGTGTGTGTTGTGGTTTCTGCTCTGATGGTAGAAACGTTTTCTGCTGTTCCGCTGAAAGAATCACGTATTTTCTCTTATTTAACACATACGAAATGATTTTTCCATTCATTGATGTCCGTGTTTCTGCTGCTGCTGCTGGAAATATGTATAATCAAATATATATAATCAAATAGAATCCGGCTTCATCATGAATTTTACACAGAATCACACTCTGAATACAACTCAGTTCTGATCATGTGGAGCTTCTTAATTTTTTTTTTTCCAGCAGGTTCAGACTTGTAAAATCAGATCATGTGACTTTCTACTGATCATCACATCTACGGGAAACTTCCATCAAATCTCCGGCGGAAATAATCCTCGCCCGTAAAGCTTTAATCCAGCCGCGATTTTACTTTTTCTGTCCTGGAAAAACAATCACGGCCTCTTTCCTAAATATCCTCGAAACATCTGCTCATGTGTTAAACAGCCCGGACAAGGTCAAACAGGAACTCTGCTTTCTGCAAAGTGATTTTTTTTTTTAACAAAGAACAAAAAAAACGCATTGATCGCTGGAAGAAATGCTACATGAAACCATGTGTTTGTGTGAAATGCTTTAAATAATTGATGGATGAATGTAAGTAATAAACAAAGAGTCTACACACATCTTGTGCAGAATTGATGTCTTGCACTATAAAAGTAAAACACATAATGCATATGCAGGTGTGAGTGTGTGTGTGTGTGTGTGTGTGTAAATTAAATGCCACTTTATGTAGGTTCAAGGTGCCTTGCTATAGCGTTATTATTATAGCAGTATGGTGTTTTTTCCTTTATTTAAGCAGCTTCTCACCTTGAATTAGAATTATAAAAAAAACAATTATAACACATATACAGAGGTTATACAGTGACTCTGAATGAGAAACTCCTTTTTCTCACCTCTTACTCATTTACAGTATTCAGTGAAAGTCTTAAATGTGCGATGCCAACCACCGAGTGATAATCTAAAACTATTTAGATGTTCTTTAAGGTGTTTGCTCTGTTACCTGATGAATCGGAGAGCAGAGAAGATCCATGGGTGGATCCGGGAGAAGCTGGAAAACTGTCGGAGCGGAGCATCCTTCTGCTCTCTGTGTGACCCAAACAGGATCATGGAGGCTTCATGGTGTTAAATCATACTTTAAATTATTCCAGCTCCAGTATATACACTAACAAGACTGCAACACTTTAACCTGAGAATTCTGACTTGTTTTTTCTGCAATTATTCACATTTGGTCATAAAAAAAAAATGTGAAAAATGTTGAGAAAAAGAGAATTCAAATATATTAGTTTAAATAAGGTTTTTCTTCTGTAAATAACAGATGTGTTGAACCATGTTGTGGCTCAAGAGTTTAGATTTAAAAGAGCTTTAATACTTCTATTCAAATTATTTCAACACTGTCTCTAATATTGTTGCTTCATAATTATATATATTTTTTATATTGCTTGTAATTTACTAACCATGCACACAGAGACGCCTGATTTTGAAAAGACACTCATTACACACATGTACCTGTGAATATTAACTTTGTGTTACCATGGCGATGGTGCACGGATCCATTCCGAAGCTGAATATTCTCCAGAAACAACACCGTGTTTTTGCCTTGTAGCCGAGATGGATCCTGCAACGGCAGAGTTCAGGTCAGGTTCAGTTGTTGTGAAGCCGACTATTTCTGTTCTGGATGTTTTAACGTGTGATTTGCTGTCAAAACCCTCTGTTTTATATTGTTTTGGTGAGTGAGTTTCACCTGATTGAAGGAAGCAAAACAGTAAATGAGGCTCACAGTGAACAGGCTCCAACATCGGTTAATTAACTAATAAATAAATAAATTATTTATATGTAGGTAGATTGGGGAAACTGTCTCCTGTGTGTACCTGTAAATAAGTAGAAAAGAATTAGAGAGAGAGACGTGTACTTTTGCATTGACCCAGATCTGCTTGGGCCCATATTCAGCAGGATTTCATCTGATATCGGGTATAATAACCTGTGTCATATCCATGGCGACAGTCGTGATGGGATACAGCGGCATCAAAAGTACAAACGCAGATTATGGAGGAAATGGATGATGCCTGTTGTATTTTTAGGAGATGAATCATGGAATCGTTTAGAGCTCAGCTGAGATACTGAGGTTTCATATGATTCATTTTGGAACTTTTGAAATCCAGCTTTAACATGTTTATCGTGACAACACGCACGTCTCTGCAGTGGAAGAAGAAAGCTGCGATAAATAAAATGCTGGGTCACAAGGGGGAAATGGCAAGTTTCCGTAGACGCCTCCCTGCCGCCATCAAGGCGTTTTATCACCTTCAGCGGCAACAAGAAGTGATGTAAAATCCCCATCTGAGGACCAGGAATACCAGTGCAATAAAACTGAACAAAGGCAAAGGAAACGGCGAACAGACGCTAATTAGTCACTAATGTCTGGAGTCGACGTTCTGTCTCTTGTCGAATTGTTGTGAAGTAGAGGTGAAGAAACATCTCCCAGACAGGAAAACTGAAGCCGTTCTAGCCAAACAACATTCCAAGGCCGACAATTGTTCTCATTCGGATTCAGTCAGAACAACAGGAGCAAGCTTTAGAATGAACGATGAAGAGGAGAAGAGCTTTAGTTGTGAAGGAGGGGGGAGGAGCAGTGATGTTAATGGAGCCTCCTCCTCCTCCTCCTCCTCCTCCTCCTCCTCTTGTGATGCAGACAGCAGCCGCAGGCTAATTTTCCTGAAGCTCCGTCTGCGCCGCAGCTTTATTAGATTAAAGAGAAGCGGCTTCGCTCGGGTTGAAGAATCACGGATATAATCAGTGAAGTGAAGGTCGAGCGGTTCGCGGCCGAACGTTTCAGGAGAAAATTCTTTTCGGAGGCTGTGGCGAATTAACCGATTAGTCACAAGCTATTTCATCATCTTATTTTGATAATCAATTAATGCGTTTTTGTCTCAATTTTAAGAAGAAAATGGCTAAATTCAAAGCAAGATTCAGCTATTCTCTGCTCACTTTAACACACATCCTCTGAGTGTAAATCACGTTTTAGCTTTTTCCAAACAACAACTACTTTTTGCTTCTGCCGAGAGGATAACTTTTCAGCTTCCAAACCATCATTTTTTTTTTCCAGCCTGAACGCGTCAGCTGGTTTAAACCGGCCGGAGCCTGATGTGAATTTTGAGGAACCCATTCCTTCACATCAGTGTTATTCCTCAGGTCCTTAGATTGGCCTGTACACTGCTTCTCAGGTGTTAGACGGAGCCCGTCATGCGTATCTGTGCCTGCTTCACGTTCATCTTCCCCACTCATTGATCAGCCATCGATCAGTCATGGATCAGCTGGTCTCAAAAGAGACGTTTTAATCCTGTGATGGATGTCTGATGATGTCATGATCTGGGTGGATCCTCTCTTCTGATTGGCTGGCGGCCGTGCATCGAAATCCTTCAGCAGGATAAAAAATGCAGTTCCCCTCCAGTTTAATCAGCTGTTCTAAATTCATCCGTAACCATAGCAACACAAAGAGCAGAGGGCAGCAGAAGAAAAAAGGGTCATTTCAACTTTTCTTTGTTTGGAGAAAACCCAGAGTTCAGGAGAATGAGGCACCCAGAGAACAAGGAAAAATAAAGAATAGAAAAGAAGCGAGCGCAAACGGCTCACAGCGACAGAGACGAAAAAGCTCCCCAACGTAGTGTTGCCTGGGAACATTGTGTGACGGAGACGACCAGGTGTTAGTCAGGCTATTTCCATGGAAACGGAGTTATTCTAACACAAGTGAATGGTGTAATTGTTCGTTCATTAGGAGAAGATGCTTGATGACGGAAAAAAATTAATTAGCAGCAGGTGTGAGTTGAAGAACAGAAGCTTTTTTTATTCCAACAATTATATCAGGGACGTGTGTATTTACTGATAAACAAGGAACTGACTGAGGCTTCATTACATTCCATCAGTATCAATACTGACTCATCAGTATTATTTTCAGTGTATTAATAACTCTCAATATTAATAATATTACTTTGGTATGGTAATTTTCAGACACAATTTTGAGTAAATTTTAGGTTCTGATACTTTTACTGATGCAGCATCTGAGTTTTTCCGCGTGTATGACTCAAACAACAGCAACAGTCTCATTGTGTTTTTCCTGTCGAGAGAATCGAAGCTTCAAGGTTGAACAAATTAATTTAAGAGTCGCTTTGTGTTTAGCTGCAGCTTCTCTCCGCCCCATTTGCTTTATTGAATGGAGCGTCAGTAGCTGCTGCAAGTGTGTGTGTGTGTGTGTGCGCGTGTGTGTGTTAGGATGGGATCAGAAAGTCGTTTCGCATTTTAAAGACATTATGAACATTTTTCTTGATGTGTTTTCTAATAGAAAATAAGAACTTAAACTTCTAGATAAACTCATTTTCATAGTCCCATAATCCCATGTGCTCATCTACATGAGTATTTAACCCTGCATGAATCATAGTGGAAGATTGAGAAGAAGTTTTTTGTGTGTTTTCATGGTGGTTAATGGTGAAAACTCAAGCCAAATTTACACTGTGGATAATAGAGTTTTTGTATTGTTAACTATATATAATGAGCCTCTTTTGCAGCAGCTTCTTTATCTCAAAGCAAAGACAGAAATGTGTGATTTCTGCTTTATTTTCGCAGCACGGTTCACACACACCATGACACAGTCGGAAACGGAAAGTAGGTTAATTGATGACCTAATTACTAATGATGCCGCCGTCCTGGGATTTAAAGCAAAAGGTTAATTCCTCCTCCAGGAACACGGCGAAGCTTAATATATTTTCTGCCCGCAATAAGGTCACAAACAAGGCAAAGTGAAAAGTTGAGGCGGAGGGAAAAAATGTCTCTAAAGGCAACGGGAAGCTTTTAATTCCGGCCTCCTGCTGAATATTTGACCTGCAGCAGCGCGACAGAAGCAGAGATTTGATGAGCGAGTTTGCAGCGAAAGAGACAAAGAAGCTGTGATGATGCACATCAGTGAACAGGAATAATAAGAAGAAGAACAGGTGGAGCAAAGGAGAGTAAAGCTGCAGCAAGAAAACATGAAGAGAACTATCAGTGCAATGGTGAAACCTGTTGGTTTCGCTATTAATTTAACACTTCTGATTATTGTAGCTACACAAGAAGAAGATTTGCTTGACTATTGCTTCCTAAAAATGATTGAAAGTGCAGTTTGTCAGATTTAACAGCATCAAGCATCAAGCATCAAGCTGAGCAGACTTGTCTGAAAATAGAAGAATATATAATATAAAATAAGAATCGTGATAGTTTATTACCTCAGTTTGGGGCAGGTTTATCTGCAGTTGAGCAGGTCTCAAGGATCCATTCCGTAAAATTTGGAATGTTCCTTTAACGGATCGTTTTTTCACACAATAAAATGTCATTTCTTCCATTTTAGCAGGTATGTTCTTATTTCAGCTTTCAGAGGGATTCACAGATTAATAATCGTAAAATCCTGCTTCATGAACACTAGCATCTGGCATAAACCACAACATTAGACTATAATGTAGAACAGTTGCAGGCTGTGTCTGTTCCAGGCTCCAGAATTTAGGAAATTTAGTTCCGACTCGTTGCAGCAGCAGAGCACTAAGACTGTTCAATATGTTGATTTACTGTAAAATTCTAGTTTCCTTCAGGGAACCTTTGAGCAGCTGAAGTTGGATCTTCTAACAGCTTTTTGTGTTGTTTTCCTGCAGCAGAAACGAGCTGCAGAGAATGACAGAGATATTATAGGTTTGTACTGTTGCAGACTGCAGCTCTGAACCTGAACCTGAACCCGAGGAGGGTCAGAGGTCGTGGTGGAACCATGGTAACTGGTCTGGGATCAGTCTGAGTCATGTTTGGTGCGAAGAGGCTTCAATTCAGTGTCAGCCCTGAAAAGAAGAAGAAGAAAAAGAATAAAAAAAACTCTCCAAGGTTGTGAGATTTCATTAAGGACATCGCAAAAGTCACATCACTTTCATTTCAAGTGATTTTCATCGCTGAAAACAGATGATCAGCTTCAGGATAATGATGTTAATGTCTTTAGTTTTATCGTCTTTGTGCTGCATCAGATGAGTCAAATCACAGCTCAGAGGTTTTTTGTGTTGTGTTGAACAACATTAAGATCAACCACAAATTGAAGATTAAAAACTTTGTGGTTGGATTTTTCCAACGTATTTAAAGTTAGGTTCTGAGATCTAGTTTTACTTGACAAATTTGACATATTTGACATTTACACTGATGTCTAAGTCAAGTCACAGATTCTGTCCAAAAACATCAGAAAAAGCATCAGCGAACTTTGTGTCTCATTAAAAAAGGATAAAACAGCATGTATGCAGCAACATGTAAAAAGCAGCCTGAAGCTTTAAGTGACTCATTTTGCGTTTGTCCTCAGGTACATTTAGCTTTGTTTTGAGCCTCCACATATGTGGAGGGAAATGACCATTAACGCTGAAACAAAGGCTGTGAAGAATGGGCCTGATGAGTTGTTGCGTGGAGCGCTTTCGCTGCTACCGAGGGCAGAGTTTTTGGCGGCGATGATTCCTGTTTTTATCTTTAGAAGAATCCCCGTTATATAATCACGAAGCCTCCTCATCACTCGGCTCGAGATCTGAAGCCGAGGCGAGAAAATCGAGCCGCTGTTCTTTTAATGTGGCGGATCCATCAGATGCTGAAAGTCGCATTAAAGCCGAAACACATCAAAACTACAAAGTTAAATGAGTCTGACTGTAACATGGAGCAGATGATTCCCACTTTAAAAAAAAAACAGGCGTGCGTGTTTAAAGCAAGTTTGTTGCTTATTGGCTGCGTCAACATGTTTGTCGCTGTCAGAAACTTTAAAGAACAGAATCAGGTTCAGGTCGGCTCTGAAACAAGATTTTCAATGTAAATGACACAGAAAACCACCCAAGTTAGTCAAATCAAGCTTTTCACTATCTAATTATTCCTCTCATTATCACATTGTCAATGATTTTAAGCAAACTTGGACGAAAGGAAATATGACTCATATATGGTTGCAGCAAATAAACTGAGTCAAAAGTGTGGCATGTTAATTCAATCATCCTTTGTGAGGCCGAAAACCTACTGAAACCTAAAAATCTTTGTCAATGGCCAAAATAAATAAATAATTATTAGTTTTTTTTGTCGATCAGCTAATTATTCAAGAAAATAATAAATGCAGCTTTTCAATCTTTCCTTTCTGCTGTAATTTATCTTCGTCTTGTCTTTGTTATTATTGTCACCAGTGGTTTGTCAGTTGAAAAAAAATAAAACATGAAAGTTCTAAGGTTGTAAAAAAACCCTGTTCTTAAACTGATTAAATTATATACTAATTAAAATAAATTAATGGAAATATTCCATTATCACTAGATGCTGCTAAATCTGACACACTGGCTTTTTAAATGAATATAGAAGTGATGAAATAAGATTCACAGTTGTGTTGATGGAATTTTTATAATTTATACTAGCTGCTCCGTGGTGGATGTAGATTCTTTACTTGTAGAAACACTATCTTCCAAACTAGTCTGATATTGTATATTTTATTATCTGCTTTAGGCCTCTAGTCCCTCTTAAAAATGACTATTGTAATAAAGTAAATCTGCATCTCGTCTAGATGAACAAGGTTGTTTTTCATAATGAAAGAACATGATGTCAGCATCAGGACAGATGTTACTGCTCTGACGAAAAAGAGATGGAACATTGAATCAAGTCCACGTTCAATTTCTGCCTTGCAAAAAAATGCTGAGAAAGAAGCAAAAGGAAAAAAAACAGCCGAGCTGTGGTTTGAGTGAAGTCCAGACGCAGGTTTGTTTGTCTCAGAACGGCTGTGTGAAACACATCCTGAAGCCTGATCCTGTGACCTGCGGCCGCTCGCAGTGACACCAGAGACGCGTCAACACACACCCCGAGCGTGGTGATAAAACCTCGAGGTGGCGGCGGTGGAGAGATTGCTTATGCGCTTAAATCCTGAAGCCTAAAATAAGTTGATAGCTGTCGCCCTGCGGCTGATGTGTAATGATCTTGTTTGACTCACAGTAAAAAAAAAAAAAAAATATATATATATATATATATATATATATATATATATATATATATATATATATCCATCCATCCATCCATTGTCTATCCCGCTTATTCCCTTTCGGGGTCGCAGGGGTCTGCTGGAGCCTATCCCAGCGCGTTAAGGCGAGAGGCAGGGATACACCCCAGATGGTCGCCAGCCAATCGTGGGGCACACACACCATTCACACACCATTCACTCACACACTCACACCTATGGGCAATTTAGAGTTTACCAATTAACCTGAGCATGTTTTTTGTATTGTGGGAGGAAACCGGAGTACCCGGTGAAAACCCACGCAGACACGGGGAGAACATGCAAACTCCACACAGAAAGGCCCCAGACCCAGGCCCAAGGCGGGTCTTGAACCTGCGACCTTCTTGCTGTGAGGCAACAGTGCTACCCACCGCACCACCGTGTCGCCCTATATATATATATATATATATATATATTTATTTTTTTTTTTCTGTGAACTGAGTGTTACTGTCAATATCCTGGATTGAATCAGAGCAGCAATAACATTGATCTGATTCACATCTCATGTCGCGTCACCTTTGGGGGAAAAATAAATTAAAATGTTGGCAGTGACTTCTTTTTTCCTGCTGTTGTGTCCTGATGCCGCGGTAGTCTGCGGCTGCCTCGCTTTCAGCCAAGATGACAAGAACGATCATTCAACGTCAAAGCCCCCTGAGCTGCATTAATCAATGGACATTATCCCCAAATCATATTAATGGTTGTTACTCGCAGCCGTCAGCAGACTCATCTTTCACTCCCAAGCTGTAAAGCAGTGGCTGAAGGTCCCAGCACCAACACCGAGCTCTGAATTACCTGATATTAATTTGCTGTGCAGATAGATGTCCTCTGGGAAATTGGTGTCAGGCTAATTTGCATAAATTTACCACTGCAACATACGTATCTCGGGCCACTGTTTAATCCAGCCGGAGTGAGGCTCCGCCCACGGGAGCGATTCATCTGGTCGCGACACGCCTGAGCTCTTTCATGTGCAAATGTAACATGGCGACTCTGCCAGCGGCAGATTCCTGCAAGTCAGGATGGGAAAATGTTCAAGACACGTGGAAAACACTGAGATCTGATTTCGGGCTATTTTGCTTCGATAACGTTTTTCCTTTCAGTCGAGGGGAAAAAAATCGTTTCTTTAGTCTAGTCAGTCATTCAGCAGCAGTCGGAATAAAATTCAGTTCAATTCAACTTCCTGATTTCTTTAGATTTTGCACATTTGTCGCACCTTAGTGTTTCAGATCTATCCAACAATATTAACTATTAGTCAAAGACAACACGAGGGAACATGAAATGCAGTTTTTTAATGAAGGTTTAAAACATGAATCAGTGGTTAAACCCTTTCAGGAGTGGCTAACAAAATGACCCCTGGAGTGCAGCAACGACTGATGCAAGATCGCACAAAAGACCCCACAACAACTTCCAAAGAACTGCAGGTGTCACTTTGCCTCGGTTAAGGTCAGAGATCACGACTCCACCGTAAGAAACAGACTTCAAGTTCAAAACTGGAAAACAAACAAAAAGAATATAAAGACTCGTCTCCATTTTTCCAGAAAACGTCTTTATGATCCCTAAGGCCTTTTGGAAAAATACTCTGTGGTCTGACGAGATAAAAGTTGACTTTTTGGAAGGTCTAATGTAAAAGTGAAGCTGCATTTCGGAAGAAGAACATAACACCACCAACAGTAAACTATGGTGGTGGTAGTGTGCTGGTTTGAGGCTGTTTTGCTGCTTCAGGAACCATGAAGTCTGCTGTCTACCAAGGAGAATGTCCATCCATCTGTTTGTCAGTTAAAGCTAAAACAAACTTGGGTTCTGCAGCTGAACAATGATCCAAATAAACACAGGCAAGTCCACCTCTGAAGAAAAATAAAATGACGACTGGCCTGGTCAAAGGCCTGACCCAAATCCCATTGAGATGCTGTGGCATGACCTTAAAAAAGGCGATTCATGTTTGAAAACCCTCCAAATTAAATTGCATAAAATTGCTGAATCGTTGAATTACAACCGTTCTGCAAAGATGAGTGGGCCAAAGCTCCTTTTCCACAGTGCTGTAGGAGATTCATTGCAACTTATCATAAATGCTTGATTGCAGTTGTTGCTGCTCAGGGCCTGACCAGTTATTAGGTTTAGGGAGTACTCACTTTTTTCACACAGGGCCATGTAGGTCTGGACTTAATAATGAAAATCCTTAATTTAAAAACTGCATTTTGTGTTGCCGTCAACTATAGATTAATCAGATAATCAGAATAGTTGCTGCTCTACAGCTACTCAGAGTGAACCGAACATTTATTTAACTGTGATTTTGTGGGTCAGTCCGCCCTCAGCTCTCTCAGGCGTCTCGTCTGTGTTTCTGATAACATGTAATCCTCACGCCGCTGCCACCTTGGCTCCATCCGCCACCGTATTTTCTCAAGTGATATCAAAATTTCAAACCTTAGTGCCGGCGTTAACGACCTCAAAGGATCCACATCCCTTACAGCTCCGGGCCACGGTCCGCTTCCTACACGCTGGGCAAATGTTCTTCAATCTGCCAATGCCGTTACGCTCATCAATCCACCTACTGTCGGCTCTCCTCCTCCTCGGCTCATCAATCATGAAATGAACTTCTCACTCCAGGACCGGGGAAGCTTCAGAGACCACTTCCACCCCGACGGAGGACTGAAAATCCTCTTCCGAAGAAATATCGCTCGAGTCCATTTCCTCACAGCAGCAGTTGAGTGCTGCTCTGCTTCCCTCACAGGGGGCTGGTTAAAGCACCGTGACCTTTGACCTCCGGCACCTCTTCACTTAAAATCTGTCTTGTCGTAATAACTATAATAATAATACATTTCTAAGTACAACAGTTTAAAGTACATCACATTAACCAAATATAAAACTATTTATAGTTAAGTATTTATGAGTATTTGCACATTTGCAAACCACTTCATATTCAAATATATAAACTTATAATACACATGGAAATGTAAATTAATAGAGGAAAACTATAAGTCTAACACAGCTCACGCCACAGCCAGCGTCAGTGTCACCATGTCAGATAACATCTCACTGTAAAGTCTCGTAGTGATTTAAGACAAGTTTATAACCTCTAAAGTAAAGGCTGTTTTCTTTTTCCAGAGACGTGTAGTAGCCGCGTCATGTGATGATTCGGGAGACAGAAGCTGTCGGTTGTGGATTTATATAAAAAAAAAAAAACTTACAGCTGTTGTTTTCTAAAGCACATAAATAACCGTCAAACACTTGAAAGCAGGTTTGCAGTGCAGACGCCGTTATTTCGAGTTTCATCCGTCAGGTGAAGCAACGTAAGAGACAGTGAAGGTTAACCAACAACCACGCACACCGGTGTTTTTTTTTCCCCCCTCCCGAGATTTTAGCCGATAAGTGAGTGAATAAGAGAAAACGCTGGATGAAGGTTGATCTGCGGGGAGCTGGTTCTGATGTATAAAGTGATGTAATAACATGATGAAAATCAAACCGGCTGTTAGTGAACTGGACCAGCAGCGGAGGAATAAACAAACGGATGATATTGAAAGGGACGGAGATATCGACGCTTCAATAAGCTGGATGAAAACAACAAAACTAGAAATGTTGCCTGTGCTAAACTCGATCTCAGTGTCAACCAGCGTTCCACCTGTGATCCAGCAGGCGATGAGATTCCACAGTGACAGCGGCAAAACTCTCCGATCTGTGTCTGAGGCCTCAGAACAGAGCGAGTGATTTCAAACCTCTTGTGTTCCCACCTACTTGTCAGATTAACTTGGCTCGAGTGCGGTGATCATTTCACCGAGAGAGAGGAGGCCTCCAGGGACGTGCGACGTTCTGCCTGCGCCGCTGAACCAATTATGGCTGTGACTCATCTGCAGCTTCAGAACCGCTGCAGGATGAGAGACGTGATGTAACTTCATCCGCGACGACGGGATCCGATTGTCTCCCGATATACAAATTAGATAAAACGTCCCGTTGTGCAGTTCATCATCGTGCTCGGTGACATTCCGGGACGGCTGGGAAACGTCACAGCATGATGTTAATGGAAAAAGAGCTAAAAATGAGTCATTGTCAACCCTGTTAGCTCGATTATCTCTGAAAGCTCTATTAGCTTTACTAGATCTGTTCTATTAGCTCCGTTAAGTCTGTTCTATTAGCTGTATTATCTCTGTTCTGTTAGCTCT
Source organism: Eupleurogrammus muticus (assembly GCA_036785175.1). Lineage (NCBI taxonomy): Eukaryota > Metazoa > Chordata > Actinopteri > Scombriformes > Trichiuridae > Eupleurogrammus > Eupleurogrammus muticus. The sequence goes on from JAYKQN010000007.1 coordinate 4,918,400, forward strand.
CAAGTAGCTCTGTTTTACGAGCTCTATTACCATTACTTGCTTTGTTAGTTCTATTAAGTTTGGTCAGAAATCACCGATCTATTAGCTCTGTTTTATTAGCTCTATTAGCATTATTTGCTCTGTTAGCTCTGTTATGTGTGTTCTATTATCTCTATTTTCTCTGTTCCATTAGCTCCCTTTCGTCTTTTCTATTAACTATATTAGCTCCGTTGTATTAGCTCTATTAGCATCATTAGCTCTGTTAGCTTGGTTAAGTTTGTTCTATTATCTCTGTTTTATTAGCTCTATTAGCTCTGTTTTATTAGTTCTATTAGCATTATTAGCTCTGTTAGTTCAAATAATGTCGGTCTAATATCTCTGTTCTATTAGCTCTCTGAAGTCTTTTCTATTAGCTCTATTTTATTAGCTCTATTAGCATTACTAGCTCTGTTAGCTCTGTTAAGTCTGTTCTATTATCTCTATTTTCTCTGTTCTATTAGCTCCCTTATGTCTTTTCTATTAGCTCTATTAGCTCTGTTTTATTAGCTATATTAGCATCATTAGCTCTGTTAGCTTGGTTAAGTTTATTCTATTATCTCTGTTCTATTAGCTCTGTTTTATTGGCTCTATTAGCATTATTTGCTCTGTTAGCTCGGTTATGTGTGTTCTCTATTTTCTCTGTTCCGTTAGCTCCCTTTCGTCTTTTCTATTAGCTATATTAGCTCCATTGTATTAGCTCTATTAGCATCATTAGCTCTGTTAGCTTGTTTAAGTTTGTTCTATTATCTCTGTTTTATTAGCTCTATTAGCTCTGTTTTATTAGCTATATTAGCATCATTAGCTCTGTTAGCTTGGTTAAGTTTAGTCTAATATCTCTGTTCTATTAGCTCTCTAAAGTCTTTTCTATTAGCTCTGTTTTATGAGCTGTAATATCATTATTAGCTCTGTTATCACTGTTAAGACTGTTCTATTAGCTCTGTTAGCTCTGTGTGAGCTGTTAGCTTGATTAGCACGCTGTTCTATAAGCTCTATTAGGTCTGTTAACTCTGTTCTATATTCATTATTATTTTTGTTAATCAGTTTTATTCCTCAGATTTCCTCCCATTTGTCTTTGTAAGACTGAAAGCGATCATAAATTACAAAATTTAATGTCTGTCGACTATTTACGGCAACAACAACATATAAAGGTTGAACCTAAAACACTCCTCGCTTTGTATAATATTATATCACTACAAACATCTTAATCACACAAACAATTTCATCAAATAAATATGCAATTAATCACCATTTATGAACACAATTGTTATCAGAATATGCATCACTTTAGGAGTCTTTAGACATAGGAAGAACAAGCTCGTTCCATTGAGCCTGACTGTCTGTAATGAGAACGCCATCCACTGGAACGCTTGGCTTGTCATCAGTCCACTTGTGATATTTCCGGAAAAGTCACTCAAGATATTCTTGTCTCCATCGCTCTGAGAAGAGGAGCCGTCATCGGAGTTTTGAGATGAGACTCATTGCAGGTGTTAATATAGTAGGATTGTCGGGATCGATTGACACGAGAGTCAAGGTCCTGGCATTCAGAATGACCATGGCTTCTGCCATCACTCCATTTGTGAGGTGGCTGCTGTCTCCAGCAACATCCCTTTTAGAATCTTACCTGCTCCTCCTACCCGTCCTTCCTAATAACCCCCCATATGAGATGAATGGGGGGTGTTGAAAGTCCATGTGCAGCCCAGTATGTAAAGGATGGATCACTGGTATTAATCTTTAATTCTCTGCACACCAATAAAGTTCATGCCTCTGTCGGAGGGAACCTGTTTGGATGGTGTATGGACTGCAAAGAATCACCATAAAGAATTTGTTAAACTATGATTCTAATGCATGTGAATACCACCGCCCATTACTTACTTTCAGCACTGCTTGACGGCTCTAGTCACCAAGAACTGACGGTTTCTTCTGTGTTGTTCAACCGTCCTGGTCGCTTCTAAAAAATCATTGTTGAGCTACTTCCTACAGAAATCGCTGTATTACTGTCTTCTATTCTGCCCTTTCTATACGTCAGCTCTATAAAACCAGACAGATAGTTAACAGTAATGAAGAGAAACTCGGGACGTCTCGTTGGGGATTTATGTTTGGCCTTTTCTTCTCCTTTTCCTCCCTTTTTATTTCTCGGATTTCTTCCCGTTAGACTTTGTAGGACCGAAACCACACAGAAAAATAACATTACAATAAGGGAATATAAAGTTTCAAACAATAATATAAGTCAATGGATATAAATAAATCAGAGGGGTAGCCCTGCTAGGAAAATTAAGGGTTAGGTTTTTATATTGGGAAAAGTTGCCTTAAATTATTAATTAAATTATCAATTAAAGCATCAGTGAGACGGATTGAGGAAAAAAAATATAACAACCTTTCCGTACAAAGCAATTTAATGAATTAAACTTTTGATCATTCAAATTCTTATATTTTATAAAAAGGGGGGGTGAGGGGCAGTGACCCTGGTCTGACTCCAATTTATAGAAAATAAATATGTTCGTTTCCTTCCCTCATTTCATCATCTCATTGCAATATGGGTAATTGATTTATATGCTGATGTGATTTTTTTCCCGTCGCCGGCCTCGCCGCGGAGTAATTCGGTAATTCACGGGGGTCAAGGCGGCTCAGCTTTATTGCTCGGATGAAGTAATATCTGCCGCGGTGCAGAAACGTCCGTCAGCCGGCGCAGAAGTTGCTGAGTCTGAAGCTGCCGACCGGGTCTGGTTGTGCCGCTCGGGCCATGCAACATCTGCAGGTATCAAATCACAGCGAGGTGACAAGTCGCCGCATTTAACAGTCAGCTCGCATTACTTATTATTAGCGATAAAGAGAGTCATCCGATCTGCAGCAAACCGTCACAGAAAGACTGAGATCTGTGTGTGTGTGTGTGTGTGTGTGTGTGTGTGTGTGTGTGTGTGTGTGTTTTACATCTTACTGAATTTCCCGTTATTCATGTGATTTCTGTGATTATGTGAAACTTTCCGCCTGTGAACAGGTTTCAGGGGTTCCAGCAGCTTCACCGCAATATTTCTTTTTTAATAAATTCTCAGGTTTCCGAGTCGAGGACAAAGCTTTGACAGATAAACGTAAGACGAGGAAATGTCTTCATCCTGCTTCGCTGACAGAAGCTGCAGTGTTAGACTGAATTTCATTTGCTTAACATCTCTGCAGATCATCAGTGCCGTGTGATAGCAAATCAAATTCATCTGCATGCTTTAACTGTTAATTATTATTTCATAATTAACTCAATTAACTCTATTATATCACATGGATGCTGGTTGTATTTGTAGCAACCGCTGTGCAGGTTTATTTGGTTTTAAATCAACAAATTAAAACCGTTTTTCAGAGTTTCTGTTCCAGTCCCGGTTTGATTCCGCTCCACTCAACGTGTTTTATTTCAGCTGCATTACAGTCGATATTGATTCTCTTTTTTTTTTTCCTCTTCACCTTTATTTTCAAATCCATGATCACTGTAACTTGCGGAATGAGAAATAAATCGGTTCCCTCTCACAAAGTAAAAGTTGAATTAATGACCAGTTTAGGTTGTAACGAGTACAAAAGCTTTTATGAACTCAGCTGTTTGCGGAGGGATGATGTTTGTTAGCGGCTGCTAGAAAAACTATAAAGACAAAATCAGTTAGATTCAATACGCTTCAGTCAAACAGATCAGAAAATATATCACCTGCATCTGTATATGACATAAATATATACATTTATATATATACATGTGATTCATAAAGAGCAGGTAATGAAATCTGACCTGATTAGTTTTGTGTGTCTAATGAAGTTTAATGAAGTTGTTGTTATTCTGGTGGATTAAAGTGGATCCTGTTTCCTCCTGTTTCTTCCCCTATTTTTTTTTTGTTGTCTTTTCCTCCCGTTTCTTTTCTGCTGACGACAGACAGAGAAACATATTGTTCTCTCCGCGGTTTCAGAAGCCGCGTTTCTCTCTTTCTTTCTTTCTTTCTTTCTTTCTTTCTTTTCCGTCTGCTTCAAAGTCGAGATCAAAGACGAGATGATGAAGCATTTTTTTTTTCTGCAGAGGCCGTTAAACTTTGGAGCGAAACTCGCCTGAGGAAATATTCTGAAAATAACGAACTTTTTTTAAAGACACAACATAAATTAATTTTAAAAGCTAATGGGGGGGAAAAACGTCTTATTACTGGTATATAAAGCCACTCAGTCTTTGTGTGTAGTGTGGAGTGTAGTTTAAGATAATTTCAGCATTCACACCATTGTTATGACTGAGACACTTGACCTGATCTCGAGTCAGTTAATGATGAATGATGCTTTTAATGAGGAGAGAATTAAAGCTTCTTTCAACCTTCATTGTGCCGTTCCTGGCTGAGTTAGGTGGCATTTTGTGCTCTCAGCTCTTGTATAGGAATAAATGATAAAACAGATGCAGAGATGGAGGTTTCTCCTCCCACGTCTCCCCTTCAGATCCACAGCTGAGACGCACTCTGAGCTCATTAAACTTCACTCTGTTCACTAATAAACCTGAAAAACATCGTTTTTTTTTTTTTGTATAAAGCGGTGACACAACAGCTGCTTGAAAGTGAAGCAAGTGGCCGCGCAATATCATCAAATTCCACACACAAGACGTTCTTCCCCAACCTCTCTCATACGTGCAGATTTTCACTAAACCCCGTTTGACATTGTGGTTAAAGTGAAAGTTAAATGGTTCGTGTTAGACGAGACCATCTTTGTGTTAAAATGATCAATTATGTGACGGAACAAAGTCAGACAAACATTGGACTTGAGACCAGGTCATGCAGTGGCTGCAACTTTTCCAACTCCAGGTCATGAAAATGTGAAACTCAGAGCACGTCTGAAATGACAATTCACTGTTTTCGTGGTTATGGAAGCATAAATTATCAGCGTTTTACTCAGAGATAAGTAAAGTTGCTTGCTAAAAACAAACATTGTCTAAAAATGTTTCTTAAAATAGTATATAAACAGTGAATTAATGCCACTGATGCTGCTTTATTAAAACTAAAATTATGTAATCGTTAAATCTTGAAAATTGTCAGAAACATTTTGTCCAATGGAAGTAAACAATGGTTTGTAACTTACGGATTTAAAGTACTGGAATGAAAAAAAAAATCTTTTTTATCCTTTTATATCAAATCTCAGCTCATGTTGTTTCTCTATACACTCTGGGCCACGCCCACTTTTCGATGGTCCAATCAAATCCCTGCATTGTGTCTCCTGTTCTTAAAGTGACAGCTGACCTTTAAGATGAAAATGTAAAGTTATAAATTAAATCATCTCACCGGTTCTGCAGAGTGTGAACAGCGATTTTATTTATTTATTTTTTTAATTGTGTATGTTTTTCATTATTGTCTCAAGTGCTGAAGCTTGAAATAACAATAATCTATGGTGTATATAAATGTGCGTTTTGTTAAGCTTCTCACTTCGCACTGAGTTAAAATGTCATCGAGCTTTGACTTTTACCTGAAATGAAAGATTTCGTGTTTAATGCTTAACTGTGCCATGAACCTCAATCAGTCTAAAGCTGTAATTGAAGAGGAACAAACCACCGTCATTATTCCATTGACAAGCACAAAGTAGCTATTTATCCTGCTGAGATCTGGCTGCAGAACATATAGTATAGAACGTATAGAATATCTGGTTTGTACTGAATATCTACGGTTTGTATTGAGCAGGCTTTCACTTAAAGTGGCCCTTTGGCACCTTTTCCATGTTCTTTTAATAAAATAAATCTGTCAGTCAGTTGTAATTACACCGTCGGCCACTAGATAGGGCCCCCTCTTCTCCAACAATAAAGGGAGATACGTTCAAACATCACCAAGAGCGGAGGAGAGCGAAAATGTCACTGAGAAAATAATGTGTTTAAAGCACAACATGCGCTTCGTGCGCTTAGAGATGCTGTTTGCCATCCAAGTCGCCACGTCCTCAAATCAAACCTCAAATCAAAAAGGCACAAGCTTCCATGGAGGTGGCGAGGGCTTCTGGTGAAGATAACCCTGCGTAAAAACCTCGATACGGTCGCCTTGTTCCGTCGCACATTGACTCGCAGACGATGTTTTGACGAGATCGTGATCACGTCGAAGCTGAAGCAGGTTCTGCACGACTTTAAATGCTTCTCTTTTATGATAAAAAAGTGCAGATTTGTTTGTTTGACGTACAGAAGGACTCACTAAAGATTTTTAGCCTCCATTGTTTTACATTTAAATGAATTTTTCTTTAATTTGATCCATATAACACAGCTCTGATGTGTTTTGAGGCAGCAACATGTCAATTATAACATAACAACACAAAAATCCTGCATGAAAAATTCTATTGTACTAAAAGCACCACAGTGTTATGGGTCTTTTTTTTAATGCATATATTTTAACGCACAATGATTCCTGCTTTAATGAGAATTTTGACAAAATAACTCGGTTTATTATGAATATCGTTTAATATTCTGTCCCGAGCTGTTTCCAAGCAACAGACACAGTCGGTAACGAAAAGTAAATGAAAGGCAGCGTCGTGATTTTCTGAAAATGCTTCTTGGGAAATGGCTTAATGACAATGTGAATTAATGTGAGTCGAACGCCGTTCCCTTTTCCTCCTCGATCTTAACGGTCGACTGCGGGAAACCGGACAGTGTGACTTTCATCATTATTTCATTGTCAAACTTTAAATCTGCGTTGACGGATTCGTGGCGTGAAGGACAGAGAATGTCGAAATCGACCCTGAATGACATGAGATTTTTTTGGGCTGTTTTTCAAGTAGATAGAATCTCACCTCCTGCATGAAAGTGTTTCTCGTTTCAAACGTGACGAATACTCTATTTAGACAAATAAAAATTAGCTGCAACTGAACAAACATGAAGGAGACAGGAGATGTTTCACTTTAGGATTCAGATTTGTAGTTTTGAGAAATCAATCTGCTTTACTGTTAATTGCCAGATGTGATGAATGAATCATGCTAACAAATAAATGTATTTCCATCAGTCTGTGATGCAGCAGCAATAATTGAACCCACGTGTCGGCAGCTCTCATACAGAAATGTCCAAACGCTTCTGCCTGATCGTGCAGAAGTTGCTGCTTCTCCGGTTCGAGGCCGAGCTGAGCGGCTGCGTATACGAAGCGGATCGATACGGAGGTTTAATGTTGATCATGCAGGGATATTCACTCCCGTGTGTGTTTAAGACAACATCATCGATTTTCAACTCTTAAATTCCGCCGTTCGTGTTACCGTCGCGGTAATTGTTGCCGTCACCTCTGATCATAAACTATATTATTTCAGCCGTGTGCATTTTCCTTCCAGCGAAAGATTGATGCTTGGCTTTTTTTTTATGTGTCAGTTATTATTTTTTTCTGCATCTGCAGCTTTAGTCTGCGATTCTACCGTCGGACTGACTGATATTTGTGCATTTTTTGATCTTTTTTTTTTTTATTCTGAGCTGAGAAGGCGCTAAACCCTCATAAATCTGTTGGTTGTGATGAAGCCGCCGCTCGTCTTATCAAATACATTAAGTGTCGGCTGCTTGTCCGCCGCCGCTTTATCTGGGGGCCCAACGCTCTCCTGCGTCGAGTGTTTTCTCTGCAGCTCCGTCAAATCAACCTTCATGAACCTCAAGATTCTCCTCCATCGCGCCCATGTCTGTTCATCGGTGCATTTTTCACCATTTGGGTGCGCGAAGCTGTAGAAACTTAATTTCCTGTTATACGCAGCAAATTTTCACAGGTTTCAGCACAAGCCTTTTTTAATTAAATTTAATTATTTTAACTATAAAACACATCATCATCATTTATCCAAAGTTGGGAAATGTGCACAGACGCTGAATATTTAGAGGAGGGGGAAAAAAAATTATGTAAAAACCCCAGAAGACGTTGGAATGTGTTGAATGTGGGTGAAGCCGTTGCCGGGTGCTGGTTTAAGGAAACTCTTTAAATTTGGAGCAAAGCAACGGAATCCAGGGCAGAGGGAGACATGGTTTAATGTGGAGAAGGATCAGCCCGGAGCAAAGTAGAGACACAAGTCCCCGGTCCCCAGGTCTGCAGCCTGTACCTGCACCACTGTTGTGTTTTTTGGGGCCAAACGTGCACTGAATGAAGTGATTCAGCTGCCTGGTGAACCAAATGTGAACGGCATGCGTCTATTTGACTTCGTTAAAGGCATCGGATTCTTCCAGGGTGCGGAGAGCCTTTAATATTCAGCGGGAAAACACGCCATCCGGCAACGACGCTCACCTCCAGCGTCTTTGAAACGAATCAAAAACTCTAAAAAGCAGAACGGAGGCTGCAGGTCAGAATTTCATCATAGGACAGTTTAAAAGAAATCTGTGACAAAGTTGGCGAGGGTGGGAACGACCTCACGGAGTTGTGCAAACTTTTACTTCTTCAACTTTTTTTTTTTTTTATTCCAAGAAGGAAATCTGCACTTTAGTCACATCACCAGCAAACTCAAAAACTTAAAAAAAAAAAAGGCCGTTCAAGGAGAAGGTTTCTCCCTCATGTCTTTGAGAATCTCCTGTAGTCAGCAACGGCGGGGAAATGCTGTTCCGCGTGATCTTTTAAGCCAAATGCTAATGTGAACCCTGGTTGGATATGGACTCAAAGCTTGATATGAAGATTAAATATACCACTGATAAAATAATTACCGTCTGTGGATCTATACGGGCTTTGGAACGGAAAATCTCACCGCGACATATCATGAACAATCATGAACTATGAATGGACTAGTTCATTCTGAACCTTGTGAACGGAACTTTGAACTAGTTCATGTATAAAATGAACTTTCCCAGCAAAAACTTCAGCTTCTGTCCACCTTCCTGACCAATGACCACATATCTCCATAGATCTTGTTTTATCTTCCATCCATCTGTAAAACTCCATTTACTTCATGTTTCTGTTGCTTCAGACACAGATTCCTTCCATGAGTCCACAGCTTCTGTAATAAACACACGATCAATTATACATGAATGACGCCGGTGTTTCCTTCCCTCATTTTAATTATCAGACGCTTTCTGAATATCAACATAACGCGTTCTTTCCTCCGCTGCGAATTTCAATCAGCTGTTTCCTGCTGTGATGAAACGCATCATCGACGCTTTTCTGTGTTTTCACCCGGATCAGCTGCTATTCAGCCGCTAAAACTCTGCCATGTTTTTTTTTCCTGATCAAGTTCAGAACGGTAAATAATTAGCCAAGTAAATAGTGGAAAAAGTGGATTTTAAGATGCGGAAGCCACACTGGTTTTATTGAATTTGACCTTATTGCTCTTTTTTTTCATAACAAAGCCAAAAGAAAAGGAAATATGACAGTGGATGATACAGAAGTGTATGTATATTGTGTAAATGGAAGCTGTATTAAGTAGTTTGTCGCTTATTTTGAGGTGGAAAAGCGATGTAGCAGTAAAGGAAAAAGTAAAATAAGTAGTAAAAGTGTAGTTTGAGGATTTAAATGTGTTTATGAGCCGCTATATGTCTGTTTTTTCCTGTTTGCTTTGTTATTTTTTTTAACTAAAATCTGATCATTAGTTTCGGTTTGTCATTTTTATAGCTGAAATACAGTTTGAACCGATTCCTCTGAAATATTTTCAAGCTCCGAACACTTGAATCCATGTTTGATTTAAGTTAATTGATTTAAAAGGTTTTACTTTACATTTTGTTCATTGTATTGAATGTGGTTTTGAACTTATCCATATGAATGTGAAAACTGAAAATAGAGGAATAAGGAATCATAAAATAAATGTAACCTAGGAAATTATAACTGATTTAACTTAATTTAATTAAGCTTTCCTAAAATAGCTCTCTTCCATACCTTTTGCTATGTTACGCTTACCGTTATCGAAGCCTTCAGGCCACTTTTTTATTTTTTATTTAAATGTAATCCGGTAAATTTGACGGCCTGTTATACTTAAAATGATGTGGTGCAGACCAGCACTAATAAAACCTGCGTGTTGCTGCTCACAGTAGACAAATATGAACAAAGTGATTTCTTTTTAGTTTGAGATATATTTTATTTTTAGAACTGAGCGACTGCTGTTTGTAGCTTGACTTCCTGTCAGGTTTGATATGTCCTGTTCAGCTCGATGAATTCTTTCTAACATAATTTTCTCCGTCTCTTTTTGAATTATTTAATATGCGTTTATCCATCAGTTCACCATCAGACACTTTGCCCAGCAGAGCAGATTCATTGATCCAAGTATTGATAATGTTGTAATATCTGAGCCAATATTCAGCAGTCGACTACTTTATGGCAGCAGTTGTTGAGACTAAAATATTTGAGTTTTGACCCTAGATTACTGCACGTTATTGTGTGTGTGTGTGTGTGCGCGTGTGTGAGCAAGCAGCACTTAACAAGACACTTTGAGCCACTTGGCTGAACTGTTCATACTGTGGTAAAAATGCTGACTTAGACGATATTATTGACTTTACAGTCAATTAATTACACGAACCTCTAAGATGTGTCTGATCGATTTTTTTGTTCTACTTAGAACTTGTGTGCATGTGTGTGTGTGTGTGTGTGTGCGTGCGTTTGTCGGCCCGTGCCAAGAGCGGAGATGTGATGATCATTAATTCTCAGTTTGACTGTAACGATCCTGCCAGAGACGGGCTCTCAGCTGTGCGCGTCGTTCATATTTTATGCAGGTTTTGTTTTATCTGAAACCACCATCTTCATTTCCTGTGACGGTCCTCGGACTCCGGGTTCAGGAAATTTAGCGGCGAAGCGGCGTTTACCAGCAGCAACTTTACACAACGTTACGTCCCAAAGCGTTAAAGCTCGTTACTGCAACGTTCTACACACACACACACACACACACACACACACACACACACACACACACACAAACAAAATATAGGAGGTGAGATAGATGATTCACAGATAGAAACAAACAGGAAAAAAAGCAGCGATTTTTCCTACCTGTGAGTCCTGCTTCAGTCATCGATTTGTTGTTTCAACACATATTTAGTCATTAGAACATATTTACTTTATTAGAACATATTTACTCTATTAGAACATATTTACTCTACTAGAACATATTTACTCTACTAGAACATATTTACTCTATTAGAACATATTTACTCTGCTAGAACATATTTACTCTACTAGAACATATTTACTCTATTAGAACATATTTACTCTGCTAGAACATATTTACTCTACTAGAACATATTTACTCTACTAGAACATATTTACACTGTTAGATCATATTTACTCTACTAGAACATATTTACTCTACTAGAACATATTTACACTGTTAGAACATATTTACTCTACTAGAACATATTTACTCTACTAGAACATATTTACTCTATTAGAACATATTTACACTGTTAGAACATATTTACTCTACTAGAACATATTTACTCTACTAGAACATATTTACTCTATTAGAACATATTTACTATATTAGAACATATTTACTCTACTAGAACATATTTACTCTATTAGAACATATTTACTATATTAGAACATATTTACTCTACTAGAACATATTTACTCTACTAGAACATATTTACTCTATTAGAACATATTTACTCTATTAGAACATATTTACTATATTAGAACATATTTACTCTACTAGAACATATTTACACTGTTAGAACATATTTACTATATTAGAACATATTTACTCTACTAGAACATATTTACTCTATTAGAACATATTTACTCTATTAGAACATATTTACTATATTAGAACATATTTACTCTACTAGAACATATTTACTATATTAGAACATATTTACTCTACTAGAACATATTTACTCTATTAGAACATATTTACTATATTAGAACATATTTACTCTATTAGAACATATTTACTATATTAGAACATATTTACTCTACTAGAACATATTTACACTGTTAGAACATATTTACTCTACTAGAACATATTTACTTTATTAGAACATATTTACTCTATTAGAACATATTTACTCTATTAGAACATATTTACTATATTAGAACATATTTACTCTATTAGAACATATTTATTCTATTAGAAAATATTTACTCTACTAGAACATATTTACTCTATTAGAACATATTTACTATATTAGAACATATTTACTCTATTAGAACACATTTACTCTACTAGAACATATTTACTATATTAGAACATATTTACTATATTAGAACATATTTAATATATTAGAACATATTTACTCTACTAGAACATATTTACTCTATTAGAACATATTTACTCTATTAGAACATATTTACTATATTAGAACATATTTAGTCATTAGAACATATTTACTCTATTAGAACATATTTACTATATTAGAACATATTTACTCTACTAGAACATATTTATTCTATTAGAACATATTTACTCTATTAGAACATATTTACTCTACTAGAACATATTTACTCTACTAGAACATATTTACTCTATTAGAACATATTTACTCTACTAGAACATATTTACTCCATTAGAACATATTTACTATATTAGAACATATTTAGTCATTAGAACATATTTACTCTACTAGAACATATTTACTATATTAGAACATATTTAGTCATTAGAACATATTTACTCTACTAGAACATATTTACTCTATTAGAACATATTTACTATATTAGAACATATTTACTCTACTAGAACATATTTACTCTACTAGAACATATTTACTATATTAGAACATATTTAGTCATTAGAACATATTTACTCTATTAGAACATATTTACTCTATTAGAACATATTTACTATATTAGAACATATTTACTCTACTAGAACATATTTACTCTACTAGAACATATTTACTCTATTAGAACATATTTACCCTATTAGAACATATTTACTCTACTAGAACATATTTACTATATTAGAACATATTTATTCTATTAGAACATATTTACTATATTAGAACATATTTAGTCATTAGAACAAATTTACTCTACTAGAACATATTTACTCTATTAGAACATATTTACCCTATTAGAACATATTTACTCTACTAGAACATATTTACTATATTAGAACATATTTACTATATTAGAACATATTTAGTCATTAGAACATATTTACTCTATTAGAACATATTTACACTGTTAGAACATATTTACTATATTAGAACATATTTACTCTATTAGAACATATTTACTATATTAGAACATATTTAATATATTAGAACATATTTACTCTACTAGAACATATTTACTCTATTAGAACATATTTACTCTATTAGAACATATTTACTATATTAGAACATATTTAGTCATTAGAACATATTTACTCTATTAGAACATATTTACTATATTAGAACATATTTACTCTACTAGAACATATTTATTCTATTAGAACATATTTACTCTACTAGAACATATTTACTCCATTAGAACATATTTACTCTACTAGAACATATTTACTCCATTAGAACATATTTACTCTATTAGAACATATTTACTCTATTAGAACATATTTACTCTACTAGAACATATTTACTCCATTAGAACATATTTACTATATTAGAACATATTTAGTCATTAGAACATATTTACTCTACTAGAACATATTTACTCTATTAGAACATATTTACTATATTAGAACATATTTAGTCATTAGAACATATTTACTCTACTAGAACATATTTACTCTATTAGAACATATTTACTCTATTAGAACATATTTACTCTACTAGAACATATTTACTCTACTAGAACATATTTACTATATTAGAACATATTTAGTCATTAGAACATATTTACTCTATTAGAACATATTTACTCTATTAGAACATATTTACTATATTAGAACATATTTACTCTACTAGAACATATTTACTCTACTAGAACATATTTACTCTACTAGAACATATTTACTCTATTAGAACATATTTAGTCATTAGAACATATTTACTCTATTAGAACATATTTACTCTATTAGAACATATTTACTATATTAGAACATATTTACTCTACTAGAACATATTTACTCTACTAGAACATATTTACTTTATTAGAACATATTTACCCTATTAGAACATATTTACTCTACTAGAACATATTTACTCTATTAGAACATATTTAGTCATTAGAACATATTTACTATATTAGAACATATTTACTCTACTAGAACATATTTACTCTATTAGAACATATTTACTATATTAGAACATATTTACTCTACTAGAACATATTTACTCTACTAGAACATATTTACTCTATTAGAACATATTTACTCTATTAGAACATATTTACTATATTAGAACATATTTACTCTACTAGAACATATTTACACTGTTAGAACATATTTACTATATTAGAACATATTTACTCTACTAGAACATATTTACTCTATTAGAACATATTTACTATATTAGAACATATTTACTCTACTAGAACATATTTACTATATTAGAACATATTTACTCTACTAGAACATATTTACTCTATTAGAACATATTTACTATATTAGAACATATTTACTCTACTAGAACATATTTACTCTATTAGAACATATTTACTCTATTAGAACATATTTACTATATTAGAACATATTTACTCTACTAGAACATATTTACACTGTTAGAACATATTTACTCTACTAGAACATATTTACTTTATTAGAACATATTTACTCTATTAGAACATATTTACTCTATTAGAACATATTTACTATATTAGAACATATTTACTCTATTAGAACATATTTATTCTATTAGAAAATATTTACTCTACTAGAACATATTTACTCTATTAGAACATATTTACTATATTAGAACATATTTACTCTATTAGAACACATTTACTCTACTAGAACATATTTACTATATTAGAACATATTTACTATATTAGAACATATTTAATATATTAGAACATATTTACTCTACTAGAACATATTTACTCTATTAGAACATATTTACTCTATTAGAACATATTTACTATATTAGAACATATTTAGTCATTAGAACATATTTACTCTATTAGAACATATTTACTATATTAGAACATATTTACTCTACTAGAACATATTTATTCTATTAGAACATATTTACTCTATTAGAACATATTTACTCTATTAGAACATATTTACTCTACTAGAACATATTTACTCTACTAGAACATATTTACTCTATTAGAACATATTTACTCTATTAGAACATATTTACTCTACTAGAACATATTTACTCCATTAGAACATATTTACTATATTAGAACATATTTAGTCATTAGAACATATTTACTCTACTAGAACATATTTACTATATTAGAACATATTTAGTCATTAGAACATATTTACTCTACTAGAACATATTTACTCTATTAGAACATATTTACTATATTAGAACATATTTACTCTACTAGAACATATTTACTCTACTAGAACATATTTACTATATTAGAACATATTTAGTCATTAGAACATATTTACTCTATTAGAACATATTTACTCTATTAGAACATATTTACTATATTAGAACATATTTACTCTACTAGAACATATTTACTCTACTAGAACATATTTACACTATTAGAACATATTTACCCTATTAGAACATATTTACTCTACTAGAACATATTTACTATATTAGAACATATTTATTCTATTAGAACATATTTACTATATTAGAACATATTTAGTCATTAGAACAAATTTACTCTACTAGAACATATTTACTCTATTAGAACATATTTACCCTATTAGAACATATTTACTCTACTAGAACATATTTACTATATTAGAACATATTTACTATATTAGAACATATTTAGTCATTAGAACATATTTACTCTATTAGAACATATTTACACTGTTAGAACATATTTACTCTATTAGAACATATTTACTCTACTAGAACATATTTACTATATTAGAACATATTTACTCTATTAGAACATATTTACTATATTAGAACATATTTAATATATTAGAACATATTTACTCTACTAGAACATATTTACTCTATTAGAACATATTTACTCTATTAGAACATATTTACTATATTAGAACATATTTAGTCATTAGAACATATTTACTCTATTAGAACATATTTACTATATTAGAACATATTTACTCTACTAGAACATATTTATTCTATTAGAACATATTTACTCTATTAGAACATATTTACTCTATTAGAACATATTTACTCCATTAGAACATATTTACTATATTAGAACATATTTAGTCATTAGAACATATTTACTCTACTAGAACATATTTACTCTATTAGAACATATTTACTATATTAGAACATATTTAGTCATTAGAACATATTTACTCTACTAGAACATATTTACTCTATTAGAACATATTTACTCTATTAGAACATATTTACTCTACTAGAACATATTTACTCTACTAGAACATATTTACTATATTAGAACATATTTAGTCATTAGAACATATTTACTCTATTAGAACATATTTACTCTATTAGAACATATTTACTATATTAGAACATATTTACTCTACTAGAACATATTTACTCTACTAGAACATATTTACTCTACTAGAACATATTTACTCTATTAGAACATATTTAGTCATTAGAACATATTTACTCTATTAGAACATATTTACTCTATTAGAACATATTTACTATATTAGAACATATTTACTCTACTAGAACATATTTACTCTACTAGAACATATTTACTTTATTAGAACATATTTACCCTATTAGAACATATTTACTCTACTAGAACATATTTACTCTATTAGAACATATTTAGTCATTAGAACATATTTACTCTATTAGAACATATTTACACTGTTAGAACATATTTACTCTATTAGAACATATTTACTCTACTAGAACACATTTACTATATTAGAACATATTTACTATATTAGAACATATTTAGTCATTAGAACAAATTTACTCTACTAGAACATGTTTACTTTTTTGCACACATTTGGTTCTGAGAATCACTTGTCAGATAAATTTCATTTAAAAGTTGTGCAGAGTTACAAACACACACACACACACACACACACACACACACACACACACACACACACACACACACACTGCAGGTATGTGGCTCCTCAGTCACCTGCAGCTTGTTTCTGCCTCTGTCTGTCACACATGTTCAACAGGACAGGAAACGTCTTTGTGTTTAATGGATGCGCCGCGTTACATTTTATTTTATTGTCATCAGGACGGGCAGATTAGCAGCAGAGTGAACAGATTGTTCCAGCGTCGCGCCGCCTTTGTTCCCCCCCCTCCCGAGTTCCGAATCCGTCAAGAGCGCAGATGGAAAGACGGCATCATGCAAATGATCCACACGCGGAGGAAAGATGGGATTGGATGTAAATTGGTGTGTGCGGGGGCAACTACAAAGCAACAAAGCAGGAAGTGGCAACATCAGAAACATGTCAGGCACAGACGAGGGTTCAACGACGCACCCGCTCATTTCCACAGTTCCATATTCTGACTGAAATTTATGAGACATAATAAATGTATCTACAAATCAATGTGGTCTGGGCCTGATTCTCTGGAGGCGAATAAGCTGACTGAGAATCTGCTGCCGAATCTGACTCAGTGGAAAGTGACACAGAAACTCCTAATGAAGACGTGTACTATTACTCCAAAAGACAAGTACTGTAGTCATATCCTAAAGTAATGCTACTCTGCTGTGCTGCTACTGTTTGCTTCTATTCACCACATTTATCTGCAGCTTTAATGCCTTGTAACAGAATGTTTTTCTTCTACACAAAATAAAACTACAAAAGGTTTCTTTGCCATAATAAAGCACATAAACAAACATATAATATAACGGAACAGTAACAAAAATAAATTTACATTAACATTGAAGGCGATCAATCGAAAAAACATTTTGACAAGTAATTATAAAGTATAGATTTAACTTTCATCAATCTCAGAAAGGCACAGTAAAGGCGTGTTTCCCTAAGAAATATATTGAAGTGTTTATTTTTTCATTTCATAAACTTGCATTTATGTAAAAAAACATATCTAGCAAGTATAATTAAATTAGTAATATTGCGTTCTAGTTTTCTTTCCTCCATTATGAGCCAGAATTTAATATTATTAAAGGTCAGGGGTGGTGCATCCATATTATTATACAATAACCAGCTTTTTGAAGTCTTTCCAAAATAGATCAGTTATACTGCATGAAAACATCAGGTGTACTGTTCCAACTTTTTTTTTTTTTTACAAAATACATATTCATTATGTCCACTTTAGATTTAAGTCTTAAAAAGTCACTGCAAGGGTATAAGGGTAAAAAATAGCATTTATCATTTTGAAGTGTGCTTCCTTGGCTTTTAGGAGAGAGAGAGGAAAACTCAAGTAACTATATTAACTTTTTTCTTTTTTGGCATCCATGGTGACATACTCTTTTAAAATATAGGCTCTTTTGAGAGACAAACAAATAAAATCTTTGGTCAGGACAGAGCTTAAAAATGTACAATGACATGTTTTCTCTAAAAAAAGGATATTTTTCTATGAGTAAGGTAAGTAGTGTTCCCTTAGTCATGCATGTTCCAATGTTGAATTACAGTTAAATAATATAGTTCTAAAACATTCGATATCATGTCATTGTCTAAAATTATAAAGTCTAATATATGTCCACTGTTCAAAATACAAATCACTTTTTTAGGATGTACCCTTTGTTCTGAATTGGTGTTTTGTTGTGTATTGGCAGTACACTAATCTGTTTTCTTCCAAAATCCATAAATATTTTTGAGGGCAAAGTGATCATATTGAAGAATAAATGTTTGTTTACCACATTAGCTTCAGGGTTCCAATCATATAATAAAGTCAGTCGGCCCTCTTCTTCTATTGATTTCACTAAATCTCCTTTTCTAATATAGTGATGTTTGTTTTTCCAAACTAAATTATAAATACTTAATCATATTTTGAGGATTATCTACAGAATATATAGGATAGATAAAATGTGACAAAGTAAAATTCAACCTGATATTGATTAATCTCTTTGTAACCATGGATTAAGAATTTTTGTACTTTTTAACACAGTATTTTCAACGTTAGTTTTCTCTTTATAATGCAAATCCTCGAACATTTTAATACCCAGATGCGTAACTCCTTTTGAACGGCACAAAATAACAACATCTTGATCTCCTCTGAAAATAATAAGTTAGGCCTTTTCGCCCTGGAGCTTTTCCCAAAGAAATGTTTTAAACAGCTTATTGTAGTTCCCATGTTTCTATTTCAGAATCATATATTTTAATAAAATCAATATAAAGAGGGGGAATGGATAGTTTTATATTCTCTTGAAAAGATCAATAAGTGGTAAATCTTTTTTTTCTGGAGTATGAAGAGGTATATAAATCAGAATTCTTCTATATCAGTTTTCATCTGTACATTCTATATTATTAATCATAATCACATTAACAGCATTGTTCCCATCTCGTTTCTCTAAAGAACAAAAATAAGCAGTATATCTTCCATTCATTTACCAATGGATCCTATAAAAGCACTATAAGCTCTTTTTTTTTTTTTTAAATGAATCCTTTAATTTAGTTTTAAAAATTGCAATTGTTGTCTGACATTGGTTTTCTTTTACAGCATTTGTCAGTTTCTTGACTAAACTGAGTTATTGTTCTCACATTTCTTTGCTTTTTTTTTTTTTAAAGAGCCTTGCCTACCTTTTTATTAAAAAAAATCCTATTGAGCTGTGTCAAATTACATCTCTAGTAGTATTTCTTTTATTATTTTTCCTTTTTTTTAATTTAATACTCTTACTTTACAACAAAATAAAGTTTGGTATAAAATTGCAAATTGAGGATGTGTTCTTGATAAGTAGTTAAATGATATTTAAGGTGTGAAAGTCTCTAAATTTCGAGGCCAGCCTTATTGTTTGTATTCATTATCACAGATTTTTTAATGTGATGAGTTTTGTTTTTTCACACAAAGTTAAATAGCACTCTATCCATAGCTTTTAAAACCTTTTTATGTGGGCTATTCCCTTGGCTTTGGTAAGTGAAAATTCCAGCTCTTAGTGATATATCTCTCTGCAGCCATTGATTTAGTTTTTTTCTGGGTTTTTCTGGGTGTCGTTTATAGGTCTACTGAATATAGAAATGATATTGCATAAATTAAGAGCAAGCAATAAACATTATTTATTTATGTTCAAGCAAAGTCCAGATGCAAGAGAGAAAGTATTTATCACATCAATAGGTAAAAGTATCTGAGATCTATCTTTGAGATACAAAGTTGTATCATCAGCTAATCGGCTGATAAGAATTCGCTGTTTGGTATTGAGATACCTCGTAAGTTTAATTGAGTCTGTGAGAAGCTGCAAACTAGGCAAAAAGAGATAAGAAATGATGAGGAATCCTGGTCTGAACCAGTGTTTAAGAAATAGAAAGAGAAATAACAGACTTGGAATTTGATTGAGCAATTACCATTTCTGTACATTCTTCTCAGAGAACTGATGAAATATGAACTTAAACCAATATTTCTACGGGAATAGAATATGAATTTGTGTTTAATTTTGTCAAAGACTATAAGATAAGAAAAATAAGGAAACTTGCATCCCAGCATAAATCAGAATAGTCAGTAAATCGAGTACAAGTTTTACATTTTTGGGGATTTGACTATTTCTCATGAATCAGGATTGAGTCTAAATGGAGTTTGATTTTTTTAAGCAAATGTCAAAGCAAATATTTTGCATTAATAGGTAAAAAAATGTGTAAAAAAAAAAAAAAAGTTAACCCCTTGACAAGAAATTAAGTAATGATGAGCAGAGTAAAGTTTAATCCCATAAAGCGGTGAACTGTCAGAGCTTCTGATGAATCTCCATCCCGCTGCTAACACACTTCAAACGCGCCGATTTCAGCGGATAAATGCAAACAGAAACCCTCCCTTTCATTGTCTTGTTTACATCCGATTGGAGCTTTTCCTTCATGTTTTCTCCCGGCGTCGGTTTGACTCCGTGACTCTGCCGGATAAATAATTGTTTTTCTTTTTCTTCCTGATGCTCCGACTCGTTTTTGCAGATGAACGTTTGACTCCGTGACACGAAAAAGCGTCAGTTATTCTTATCCCAGCGGGACACTTTAATTTCCCCCTCAGAAGCCGGATCCTTTTTTTCTACTTTCTTCTGTAGAAATGGACTCGCCTGGCCGGGAACTGGCGTCTCCACGTGTTTCCCTCGTTCCTCGCTCTGTATTCAGCTCTCACCTGCACACGGAGACGCGTGATTGGCTGCAGGTGATAATAAAGCTTCAGCCGGCCCAGCTCAGATCCTCATTAGTCTGAGGTGTTGGACCCCCTGCTTGTGTGTGTGTGTGTGTGTGTGTGTTTTATGTGCAGATTTACTCCGTTTTTTTTTTTTTTTTTGCCTCCGGAACCCAAACAGCTGCCATAAGAAATTTATCGATTGAACGTGTTTACGTTTTCTTTGAATCACTGAGCTGACAACTGAACAGAAACAGACACATTTGCATAAATCCCCCCAAAACACACAGTTCAGCTCCTGATGGAGGGAAAACATGAAATAAACTGCAGGGTTCAACTGTGGTTCAAAATATTCTGGGAACATTTATAACATATTACTGCATAATGTTCCTGCAGGTTTTTCTGATATAAAGCTAATGTTATACGTATAGTATCATTACATAGTATATGTCATGTTGTATGTATTGTATTTGTTATGTTACATATCTATAAGAACCTTCTGGGTTTATTGAAGGTTTCAGAAAAGTTACTTTCTCTTAATGTTTATTAGATGTTAGAGGAACTTTGTGGAAATGTCACATGAACAGAAGCATTCTGAAACCCTGGAGGTTCACAAACAGCTGGAAGGTTTCGGTTCATAGTGTTTTAGATTTCCTCAGTAATAGTAGCTGTTCCTGTGCAGCTGGACCAGAACATCTGGATCAGAACAGCTGGGTCAGAGCAGATTTGTGGTGTTTGAGCTGTTGTGTCTTGATTAAATGTGAATAAGATTGAGAAATCGTAATGTTTTATTTCTTCAGATGACATCCTGGTAAAAGGAAAAAAAAAATCATAAATAATTCTGGCTGTGCAGAAGATAAAGTTTTAGGATAACAGTTCTGACCTGGAATCGGGTAACTAGATGAACCTGCAACAGATGATGATCATTTTCCTGCTCAATGTTTATTCCTGTCAGATGTCAAAAAAAGTTCACACATCACATAAAGACTATAAAACCCAATGAATCGTCTGTGATCATCAGTGCATGTGGATTACGGATATTTTCTTCACCGCTGATTCCCCGAATCAGACGCGGATAAAATCGTACAAAACAACGTAAACCAGCTGTGAACAGCGAACTCAGACCCAGACGAACGGCAGCTTGTTGAACTCAGCCCGTCGCGTTCAGCTCTTCTGTTCCGCAGACATCCAGATGTGGAAGTCCGACCTTGGCCGCTCCCCGTCTGTCGCTCGTCACCTGTGGGTAAAACCTGCCGTGGTCGCTGGGGCGCGGGCCTCGTTACCGGGGGAACGAGGGCGGGCGCCTTCAGAGCAGAAAATACAGGAAATCACAAATAAAGTCACTTCCTGTTTGATCCCGTCTAGTCTACTTGTAGTATGCGGGTGGTTAAGACTCTGTTATTTAGTTAGTGGTTATTGGTCTTTTGCTGTAAATATATAATACAAAATGGAAAAAAGGACAAACTGTTAAAAAAACAAACAAACAATCGTTTAATGTACATTTTCAATTTAATCCTTTAATCCGAAAAGGGTGGGAAGAAGTCCAAATTATTCAATCCCACTCCTCCTTAAATTATTAATAAACAATTGTTTTGCTTCCTCTTTTTCTTGCATCAGAAAGGAAGAGCTGTAACAAACATATATATATATATATATATATATATATATATATATTAGTATATTATTAAACAGACAATCCCTAGATTTACTGAATTAGCAGTTTTCCAGTCATAAATTAACATGTATAAACGTATCAAAACTTCTGATGATACTTTATTTATTGACTGATTTGTAGGATGCCTGTGAAGCACTGTGATTGCTTGTTTTGATAAATGTTATATAATATTTTTTATTATTATCAATCACATAGTATCGACTGTGTAAAATATGTTGGTTACCAAATTAAACAGTCACAGCATGAGATCAGGCAGGAGTTTCCCATCATGCTCTAAGCCGCCTGGATCTTGTAGACGTGGCAGTCGGTGGGGAGCAACTATGGCTCCTGGCTCCAAAACCAAAATTTGTCTTAATTTTGTGAGAATATCGTTGCTTGCACCTGCATGAATTCAGAGCCAGGCACAAAACAAACCAGCATGCATTGCATGGGGGTCTCAATAGGCCTAGCTCCTCTGGAATGGGCCTGTAGTCACGGTAACAGGCTCCGCCCACTGCAGCCTTCCAAACTTCCTGCAGCCTGCTGGGGGGTGATGGGGGGTCGGCTCCAAATGAGTCTGAGCTCAGTTGTCAGTAGATTAACAGAGATTAAAGTGCAAAAAAATAATTGTGGAATTCCTGAGGTTAAACAGGTCCCAGATCTTGTTTTGTCGTATTCTCTCAAAGTCAAAACTACAAGACTCAAACCCGCACATTAACCTGATGAGTCTGCAATTAAACGGTCCTGGTCCTGGTTCTGACAGATTTGTTAACACTGCCATTTAAACAAGGTCAATGCCACACCATTCTCATTACTGCGGGGACAGAAAATAAAAAAAACTGGCTAAGTGCAAAGTCCAACAGAAAACAGCTCACTGAGCAGAAATCCAGCTTCTCTTCACTTTAATGGACAGATACACAGACACAGGGACAGTTTCACACAAACAAGTTAGTTTTTGTTGGGGAAAAAGGCCACAGAGGACGGGCTGTTTACATGCATTTTTGCTGTTTTATCCCCCCACGTTTCATGTAATATACACAGTATATATCCTGTAAGGCTGTTATATGAACACATATAATAACACTGAAAGCAGTGAATTGTTGCTGTTGCATCAGGATGAAAAGCTGGAAGCTGCTAATGATCATAGTGTGTGATACGCTTGGGCGGTGATTCCATCAACCACGACTACAGCTCTGAGGCGTCCTCACAGCGTCAATTCCTGCAGGCGGCGGCTTCTAACTGCAGCGATTCAGCTCGATCCAGATGTTGCTGCTTGTAACTGCAGCGGTTCGCTGTGGCGCTCCTGTTGCCTCGCAGCGAGAAGCTCTCCGGTTCCAGACTTGTGCGTGTTCTGTCTATGTTTGCGTGGGTTCTCTCTGGGTTCTTCAGCTTGAAAAAAAAAGTAGACCCCAATGACCCTAGTGAGAAATAAGGTGACTGACACCGTTTCCCACACATTGATCGTTCTGTGGCGCTGCGCCACACAATGAAACAGTAGTGCCAACAATCTGAATTCCACCAATTGCTACTTCATCTGTTTCAGTCTGATCTAGCACCAACTGGCCAACTTGTGCTGAGTCACAATATTTGTTTAAATTCTCTTCATATTAGGCTCTAGGTTAAAAGTGCTGCTGTTGAAGATTTCTAATCATCTACAATCACAAAGTCTTTTTTTTTTCTCCTTGTTCTACAAAGCAGACGCGTCCAGAGCAGCCGCTCAGTGATTAATTATGAACTGTGTTCGCAGATCTGCAGACAACATACAACATACATGAGGAGTTAATCTGCCCCCTCGGTCGTGTTTCGCGTCTCGTTTACTTTCCCATCTTCACCGTCGTTATCATCATCTCTCTCATTACTGACTAATACTGTTTTCATATCTGATATAAACCGAGAGGCAAAGCATTTAATTAAAGCTCCGTGGCCCGTCTCCAGATGCAGAAACAGATATTTACACTCTGCACAGATTCCTGATATAATGTCAATCACGAGGCGAGAATCTGCTGTTTTACTGGAAACGTGCAGCGCTTAAACCAATAAATCGGCCAGCTTCATATTCATACCTACTGATGGTGATTTGTGATAAGAACCCATCTGCTGTATGAGTGGATAAACATCAGTTCCCTTATAGTCATTATGATCCTTTATTTTCACTGTATGGACACAAATATGTTTTCACACAATCCACAAACAGCGTCTCATTTCACTCCTTTGCCCTAAACGTCCATTTTTTTCTCGTTAAAACAAACAATTTTTTCTCAGATTCTGTTGATGAATCACACAAAGTTTAAAAAAAAACTCATGTGGAACAAACCATGTGTTATAATAATCGTGTGTGAGTGCTGTCGATCATCCAGCCCAGTAGGTGGCGATGATGCACCAAATGGTTCACACACACACACACACACACACACACACACACACACGCACACACACACACACACACACACACACTGGAGTTTCTGTTGTGTTTTCTATCTAAACAACATTAAACTAAAATAATCCAACATTTATCATGATTTTCCTATGATAATTACAGGGAAATTACCGCATCACTTTACTTTACTATAGTCTCACATTTATGGTCTGACTTTAGTTCCAGTTAAATAAATCTTGATGCTCCTAACAAAACTGTGTAACCTCCCTTCACAGGATTCAGCCTTCGTGTGAAAGGCTCAGACCATAGAGAAATGATTTCTAGTGTCTGATATGAAGAATTTAACCTCAGCCATTTTCAAGCCAATCAACATCTGTCATGTTGTTATGGGATGAACGGCTGTTTCCTGTCCTGAGGAGACGGGATGCTGGGGAATTGTCGGTTTCAGTGACTCCGTCCTGCTCTCCGAGTGTTTCTCCCCCCCCCATCCACGCGGATAATGACGAAGCGTTCGCCGCTCCCCATGCGGGAACCGCGTCGACACAATACGGGTCAGGACGCGGCCTCCCGATTGGCTGCGGGGGCCGAGCCACTGGCGGGCTGCCGTCCTCCGAAGCTTTGAAGCTTCTCCACTATTGATGCAGCAGTGAAGCAGCACATGTGGTAAACAGGGTCACAATAGCGGATCCTGCTGGAGCTTCTTTCCCCCCCCACCCCCCCTCGCTCTCCGGCTGCCGTTGTCCGTGTTAAAGCCGCGTGAATAAACTCGCCGTGGCATCAGCTGCCTCTGCCCACGCAGCGGTGGCGGCGGGACACGCACGCACGTCCGCCCGTTAGAAATCAAGCTGCAGGATTCATTAACCACGCGGCTCATCGTGAAACACATGATTCAGGGGGGTTTATGTTTGTATCGGCGAGGGAGCCAATGTGAAACCACTGAACCACAGAATATTCACATCTGGCTTCAGCTGGTTTAGAAAAACAGATGCTAATACGACAGACATGAAGAGTGTGTGCTCGAACAATTATTTGAGTACAAGTACCAACATATCAAAGTAGAAATACTCTTGACAAGTAAAAAACCTGCATGAAGTGCAGTAAAAGTTTGTCTGAAAATATTAGTTTAGAGGTCAAATCGGTATTTTTAGTAGCTGTTACCAATCATGAACATGTGGAATGTGAGCTGACTACCCACGTGTTGGATTCTAAACCTTCTGATATCATCACTGAGTCAAATCTGCATCTGAAGGACCTAAATCTGCAGATAAATGTAGGAGAAAAATACTGAGTAAATGTACTTATACTCACCGAACTATTTTTTCTTCTTCCCCTTCTCTCCTCCATATTCCGTCTCCATGGCAACTGATGGTGTCTCATCACAGGTAAGTTACTCAGCTGAAAAACAGAGTCTGACCCTGTGTGTGTGTGTGTGTGTGTGTGTGTGTGTGTGTGTGTGTGTGTGTGTGTGTGTGTGTGGTATGTAACCAGTAAAGTCAGGATGTCTCAGCTCTGCTGATTCGCTTTGGATTTGATTTAATATTTTGGTCTGTGCTGAAGAACTGGAGCAGTCAGAGCAGGTTGTTGTTTACCGGACTTCACTTCTGTAAAGATTTCAGCATCTCATCAAAATTTCAGCCACAAGATATGAAGGTTTCTGTCAACAGACAAATATGTGAACTCGTTAGACCATTTATAAACCAGAGAAGAACCATGCTATATTCTACCTTTTCTGATTTAAGAGAAACTTCCACACACAGAGACACACTGCTTCTATTTTCACTACGTCATAATTAGGTTTGATGCTGTTGAAAAATACTCGAGACATGTGACCAGTGATTCTCACTCTAGTCAGCCAGGGGTTGAACAAACGTACACAGCAGCTGCACAATCAGCTGACTGTGCAGGTGAAGCAGCTGCGCAGGTGATCTCACTTGCTGTGGCTGCAGGAGGTTTTAAGTAAAGACAAGTGTGTGCTTCAGTATCAACAGACTCTTGAGTGGTAAACTAGTGTTGCAGCAGCAGTGTTGAATTAGCAACATCAGTGTTGCAGCTACACTTTTTCGCCAGCAGCAACAGTGTTTCAGCATCATCAGTGTTGCATCAACACTTTTTCTGAAGCAGCAGTCTTGCATTTGCAGTTTTGCCCTAGCAGCAGTGTTGCAGCATCATCAGTGTTGCAGCAGCAGCAGTCATGCAGCAGTATGGCATTAGTAGGTTTGCAGCAGCAGTGTTGCATTAGCAACTTCAGTGTTGCAGCTACACTTTTTCTGCAGCAGCAACAATGTTGCAGCGTCATCAGTGTTGCAGCAGCAGCAGTCATGCAGCAGTGTTGCATTCGAGGTTTTGCAGCAGCACCGGTATTGCAACTGCAGCAGTGTAGCAGCAGTAGTAGTTCTGCAGCAACAGCCATGTTGCAGCAGCAGTGTTTAACAGTTTTTGACTGGTGACATCATTACTTAAGGGGTCATCATAAAAACGGCACATTCAAACATGTCGGGAGCTCCTGACCGTTATAGAGGAGATGAGACTTTTATGGTGCTTCTTCTGTATTAAATTTTATGACATGTTGTCCTTGCATCAAAGGACAAACTCTAAATCCACCACACATCCAATCAAATCCATCGTTGCATCCCAAACCGCCAACCCTTCTGCCTACATAGTTGGGAAAAAAAAGGAATCCACTACCTTGAATACTGAATAACTTAGCAGGCTTTCAACAAGTACGCAAATAGTACCCAGATGTTTTGGGAGAATCCTGCTTTTTACAAAGTAATGTTCAGCCGAGCTGTATTTTTCTAGTTTGAATACACTCACAAGCGGAATTATACGACCGTATTTTCTGTAGTTTCCATACAGAGTAGACGACGAGTTTAATTCTCATCAATCTGTGCAGCACAGAATCTGCAAGTGAAAGTGGCACATTCCGCGAGTAAAAGTGACAAATCCCGACATTAGAGCCTGACTGAAAGCGGGGAATAGCTGCCCTGTGAACCTCATTAAGACTAAATGGAAGAAATATGCAATATGAGAAGCTATAGGAGGAAACTATTGCGCTATTAAAGACTAATAATTGAATATCTTGACGTCAACTGACACCAATATGTCCCTGGAGAAATTTTTCCTTTAATTAGCGCTTCGTTGCTAGACATTCACAACATGTCCTCATAATCTGGCTGTGTACCACCGTCCATTTAGAGTCGCTGTAATTAAACCTCTGCCAAGAAAAAACTTGACTCGGGTGTTTTAGCCAACTATAAACCTGAGAGTAGAGTAGAACCTACTGAGTAGATCCAAGTCACCAAGTAGATTCCAGACGTTACAGAGTAGATTCCTGGAGTCACTCACGAGATTCCAGAAGTCACCAAGTAGAATCCAGAAGTCACAGCAGATTCCAGAAGTCACAGAGTAAATTCCAGAAGTCACAGTAGATTCCAGAAGTCACAGCAGATTCCAGAAGCTTGCCAGTATCATGAGGTGAATCCGGGCTTGTTGCTGACTCTTGTACAGTAGAAGTTAATTACGTTCCTGCCTAAGTGCAGCTGACTGTTGTAGGGGTTGAGTGTAATGGGGCTTTATTAGGACTCATTACTTATTTATCCCTACAGTTAATTTTACAGACTCTTGTCACATACACTGAGGTTAACCTGCTTAAATTATGCAGATGTGAAGCACCTCGTCAGCTCTTTGGCCTCTGTGTAAAGAAAGTGATTCCAGGTTTAAAGTTAATTCCAAACACATAATTCCTGATTGCTTGCTTTTCTTTTAAAGGTCTCATATTATGAAAAACATTTGTTTCCTGGTCTTTACATCTATCAACTGGTCGTGCCCAAGCTTAATAAATCCTAGAACTCCTAGATTGTCAAAAGTGAAAGGGAACCACCTCATCTCTACAGCCCAACCAGCTCCGTTGGTGACGTCCTTTCCCGTCATCTCTGCATTGAATCACTCCTCCTTTTGTCTAAGGGGGATCTTCACCACAAACGTGATGATAGCTTCTAGTCGCGTCAAAGCTTGAAGTCGCTCAAACTGCTCATTTGCTGGCTGCACAAACCAGCATCGGTGCTTCCAGGATACACTGAAGAGGCACTGGCGTGAGTTTCATATACAATGATAATGTGCCAGTGATATTGCCTACCATTTCTCCTACGAGGCTCAGCACGATGCTGGCTTCTCCTCCACACTGACCCTCGTAAAAGGATCGCTGGTGACCATAAGAGCATCCAGGGCGAAGGTAAGTGAAGCTTACACTTTTTGGTGTTGCCAAGTTTTATTATTAATTACAGTGAGATAGTAAGCTAGTTGGCTAACTTGTTACTCCTGCTACGTTTTGCTCTGCAATGCATGGCATTTTTTCGTCGTTGATAATGTTCGGAAAGGTGCATGCTGGAGAAACACTGTTAACAAAAAGTTTAGACACTGTGAGATAGAGAGTTTGCTTTCTTAAGCTCTTGTAAGCTGTTAGACTGCTTGTTGGCATTAATGCTGCACGGTGGCTGAGTCTGTGAGTGGGGTCAGTAACCCGCTCACCTGCTGGCTACGGCCTCCTTTTTTAATGTCAACCAGGGTAGTAGAAGGGAATGAGGAGAGTTTTCATTTGCATGATGCCACTTTTCCTCACAACTCCAGAGCTTGTAGGCCTGTAACGCACAAAGTCTCCAGTGTCAACTTTAGCTCAGGCTTTCCAGGCCGTTTTGCTTTATTGTGTTTTATATTATCTCTCAAATACAGGCCGGCACTTCCAATGCAAACACTCAGCCACCAACAAGTGATGTGGCATAGCAGACAGAACCACGACAAACATGGATGTGAGAACACAGCCCTCCCTTAAGACTCTAGGAGCAGTAAAGATACCCACCAATTTTACTGTGTTAGTTATTTTTCTTCACAGATGTGTAGGCTTCTTTGTCCAGCATGGATGCCAGTGCAGAAACAGCTGCTGCTGTAGAACCACTGTTTTTTCCTCTTTACCTCCAATGAGACACTTTAAGAGGCCTCACCTGTGATTGAAGAACAGGCAGGATGATGATGATGATGATGATGATGATGATCCCCTTGACGGCAGCTCCACAGTAAAGAGATCTCTCACCTATGATCCTGCAGAATCCATCACTGTATTATTTATTTATGGCTTCAGGCTGCATTACTTTTTAATAAATGCTTGTGTTGACAGAATCGGCTTGTGAATGAATCGTATTTTCAAAACATGTTTATGGAAAATATATAAATAACGCTACAGCAAATTATATATAACACGGTATTGTACTAATTCTCATGTGTTGCTGCAGTTGTGAGATTGTGCTTGCTGCAGCAAAAGAAGACAGGGATTTAGCTTTTATTATTTTTATTCTTTCTTTAGATAGTCACTAGTATATTCCCCCTCTGCTGAAGACGACTAAAGTCACCTTTATGTATGTGAGCAGCATTCTGTAATGAATAAATATGGAGGCATAGCCTCATCCATCTGGTGACCTCCAGTGGAAAAACATACCGTTAATGTCAATATTTATTAGTATGTAAATCAGAAAAAAATGTAGACAAGAAACGTTATTGTTTTACACGGCTGCCTGTGATATCTCAGAAGGTGTTAATAAAGGAGATGATTAGTATTAAAGGTACGGGCACAGAAACAGCCTGTTCTCACACCACAGCAACTTTAGCAACTTTCATACTGGTGTAATTTATGACCACGGATCATCTCTGGGAAAATTAATTGCAAAAACAGTGTTGGTAGAGGTCAGACAGAGCTGTGAAATTGACTTAAAAGAGTATAATATGGGATCTTTAAACATGAATAAATCTTCTGCTCAAACTTTGATATGTTTTCAGAGGAAATTAATGTCCACAGCGGAATCTTTAAAAAAATAAAACTCCCAGTTGAACAAATTGGTCAAAATTTGAGCAAGTTTGATCACAGGGCAGAATTATCTTAACATAATATTACTTAATTTATACTACGCTTTTGGCCAGTTTTTCCAAACGAGTGAATGTCACACACTAGTGGAAAAACATGTTCAAGAAATATCACACTGATACTACGCACATTATCTTCATTGGAAGACTCAACCTGCTTTCTACAACTAAAATCACAGGATTTATTAATTCTTATGGGTTGATAAAGTGCTTTTTGTGGGTAATATTAGTGTCTGAAGCTCAGTTTCCGTCATTAAGGGGTTAACGCAGGATCTGGTCTGTTGGGTCTCAGCCTCTGAACCCTGATCCCTCGCTGATCCGTTTCTGTGTACCGGATGAAGAGAAAGCAGCCCGATACGGATTGAAACAGCAGCAGCCGTTTTAATTATCGACGTGTCAGCGTCTGTCGGAACGAGCTGTTTGAATGTAATGTGGATCAGTGGATGGTCGGCACATGTCAATTGGTTGGTTTTATTCCTGTATTCATGGTTAAAACAGTAAAGAACTATACATTAGTTAAAGTATCTTAGAATAAACTCTCAGTTCAATGGAGGAAACACTCAGTCGCTGCAGCAGTTTCCTGTTTTTGTTGCATTTGCTGGTAAAATATTCAAATATATTCATGGATTCAGGAGAAAACCCTGAAGATTACTGTAAATCACTCCCATATTGGACAGAAGACTCTCACTGCGGCGACGCTGTTTGTTCCGGTGACATCTGTGGATTGATGTCTGGGGGGGGGGGGGGGCGCTCCCGCGTCGGTGTTAAAGGGGCAGTCCGCTGACGTGTCGTCAGTTTGTCCGTCCTGGGCTTCCTTAGAAACATGGGAAACCCTGCCCCCTGTTAAGATTAAAGTTAGGTTCTCCTTTGTTCTTTACATTCTCATCATCCTTGCTCTCAATGATCACTTTAAGCAGCATATTTATACTCAAACATCAGCTCGCTTAGGTGCAATTGTTGCTCTTGTAGTTCCATTTCTGACAGATCAGATCAGATCTGATCTGGCTTGAGACGCATAACAAGAAGTGAGTGTCTCGGCGACTGGTCGGCAGGTTTTGGTTTGTCCTCATCGACTCATCCTGACATCCGCCGATGCTAGGAACAGAAACTTCTAGACGCAGAGGGATCCGGTGCAGTCTGTATAATTGAAGATCTTGGCCGCGAGTGTCGGTTTGCGTAGATTTCTGCAGCTTCACCGCCGTTTGACGGCAGATCTACAGCTGAGGAGCTGACACCAAGGTTCACGATGGCCCATTGATGCTGATTTATCAGCAGCTGCTGTAGTAAAACACCAGACTCTGATTCCCTGGCCCTGGAGGTAGACTCTGCTGCTGCTGCTGCTGCTGCTGCTACTGCTGCTGCTGCTGCTGCTGCTGCTGCTGCTGCTGCTTTGGGGGGATGCTTCCCAGCATGCAACAGGCCGGCTGCAAAACTTCTGATTCACCTGCTCAGAGCCGCTGCAGACTCCTCCTCATCTCCATCCTCTTCCTCTTCCCCTTCTACACTAAACAAAATCTCTTTGGTATAATTAGTCTGATATTTAGGGGAATTATCTTGTTTTAAGAAAACGTTATCAGAATCGTATTTTCGTCTTTTTATCTCATATCTATGCAAAGATAGCTTATCTGAGGTTCATAGTGTGATGTTTTCCGAGTCTCCGTAGTGCATCAGGCCGAGAATCTGCCTCTAATTGTTTATATGGTGTCCACTCCTCCGTCCACTCGGCGGAGGAACCGCGACGGACGCGGCGAGGATCTTCTCTTCAGACAGAATGAATAATTACAGGTTGCTATGCAACAGAATAAATCCTCTGCAATTAATTATCTCTCTGTCAGGAGAAAGTTGAGATAAGGAAAAGATCTGTTTTGCATATGAATAAGCAAAGTTGCATTTGCAGATCGGAGCAATATCAATCAACACAAACACACACACACACACACACACACACACAGCGTCTGAAAACATGACGTGCATGATCTCGCGCACACGCACACACACACCGGCAAGGGCGACACTTTATCATCACTGATAACATCAGCCATTTTGTGCTGGAAGCTGCAGAGTGAAAAACACTTCCATGTTCCTTTAATTTTGTCTGCCTGGAAACAGCTGAGTGAACCTCTGTGATTCTTCTTTTGTGTTGCGGCGTGTGTTCAACTGTGTGTTTAGTCCTGTGTGTTCAGACGTGTGTGTGTGTGTGTGTGTTCAGTAGCTGGTGCAGCAGCTGCTTGATATTACATTTTGAGTCTCTGTGCATCAAGTGGAGGACAATTCTCCATCTGTTAGTTGAACGACAGGTAAAAAACAGGAATTGCTGCGTCATTCTAAACATCAGAGACAATTAGTTTTTTCCCCCTCAAAGTTCTCTTTAGTTGCCAAAACTTTGACAAACTTTCAAACTGTTCAAATCAATATATTTATATGACCATTGACTACAGGTTTGCTCACAGAGAACTACACCCCAGCTCCGTAGTTAGTGTTTTAGTATCTCTCAGGTCTTTGTTCTGGTTTTTATAGCCGCGGCTTTACTGTCTCGGTTCACAATTCTCACGATTCTCACAGCTCTTACACAACTCTTAACAACTGTCAGAGCTCTAAGAACGCTCAACTCAAGTCTCAGCTCTCGACAAATAACGCAGCTCTCACAACTAGAGTGAAAGAATATGTCGCCATGTTCCTTTAATTCTGTCTGCCAGGAAACAGCTGAGTGAATCTCTGCAACTCTGCTTTTGTGTTGGGGCTTGATCCATTTGTGTGTGTGTGTGTGTGTGTGTGTGTGTGTGTTCAGTAGCTGGTGCAGCAGCTGCTCGATGGTAAATTTTGAGTCACTCTGCATCAAGTGGAGGACAATTCTCCATCTGTCCGCCTCAGGTTTGTTAATTGAAGAACAGGTAAAACCAATAAGTGCTGCGTCATGCTAAACGTCAGAGATGATCCGTCCTTTATTTTTTTTCTCAAAGTTCACTTCGGTTGCCAAAATGTTGACAAACTTTAAAACGGCTAAAATCAATTTATTTATATGACCATTGACTACAGGTTTGTTGTTGGAGACAAACCCACGGAGAATTATGTCCCAGCTCTGCTGTTAGTGTTTTAGTATCTCTCAGGTCATTGTTCTGCTTTTACAGCCGCAGCTTTACTGTCTCGGTTCACAGCTCGAACAACTCACAACTCTCACAGCTCTCGTAACTCTCACGAGTCGCACGGCTCTTACGACCTTAACGACTGTCGCGGCTCTCGCCGGTGTCACAAAAGTCGCGTCTCACAACTCTAACAACTCGCACGGTTCTCACGACTCCCGCAACTATCGCAGCTCTCACGACTCTCGAGGCTCTCGCAAGTCTTACGACTATCACAAGTCGCACTACTGTCTACAGCTCTGAATTCACATACTCACTCTTGCAACACACAACTCTAACAACTCTCTAACCCAACTCTGAAAACTCTAAGAGCTCACTACTTGCAGTACTCAACTCACAGAGCTCTCACAGTTCTCACAACTCAGAACGAACTCTTACAGCTGTCACAACTATCACAACTCACAATTCTCACAGGTCACAACTATTGGAGCTCTCACGGCTGTCACAACTCTTACAATGTGCACAAATCTCAACTATCACAGATCTTACAACTTAAAAGTCTCACAACTCGTAACTTAAACAACTATCACAGCTCTCATAACTTTCTGACAACTCTCACGACCATCACAGGTCTCAACACTTATAGCTCTCACATCTATTAGCCACATCAGTGACCTAGGGTCAGAGGTCATGAAGCTTGAGTCATGTACATATACATACATATACAGATATGTACATATATACAGACATCTATAAACATGTACAGACATATACAGTGTCTAAAGGTTGTACTGTTTTAACTCCTTGGAAGAAGGTCTTCCTCCATAAAGCTGCATTTTTCTACAGTAATATACTATAATAAAACTATTAGTAATAATAATAACTCTACAATGGTAGCTGCAGGAAGTTGGGATCCATCCTGTGGATGTTATAGTAACTTTACACAGAACAGCAGTGGTCTAAGGACAGAGCCCTGAGGTTCTCCCTTTAGATCCTGACCTACACTGAAAGCTGTATAAATAAAACTGTCCAAGCAGTTCTAATGAAACATAAGGATGTATCGTGGAACGCAGCAGTTCCCTCTAACAGAACTACAATGAATATATTCCATCTTCAGCTGCAGCAGCAGATCATTTATCACCTTAAGGAGAACAGAGTCTGTGCTGCCGTTTGCCCCAAATCAGTCCATTTCTGTTTAGAAAAGAAATCAATTGTTCAGCAATGTTTTCTAGAAACTCAGACTGAAAGGGCAGTTTAGAAATTGCTCTGAGATCGCCCAGGGAATCGGGGTGCAAAAAGGTTTTTGTCTGACGGGGGTCGGACAAATGCATTGTTAAAATAAGCCGAAGCAGCCAACGTAGGCTGTTTATTAAAGAAGTGTCAGGAAAAGAGACAGATATGAACATTTAAAAGGTGGTCGATTCTTCAGCAGGATGTGGACATGCTGACGTCTTGATAGGTGGACATATTGACATGTTGAGGTGTCGACGTGTGGAAATGTTGACTTGTTGAGGTGCGGACTTGAGGACATTTTGGACACGTCGATGCGTTTGATCCATTGACTTAACTTAAGCTTTAATTACAATGATCCAACAACGTTTAAAACTCTCCGGTTGAGTGTGTTAGGACAGAAACGTGCGTTAAGCTCTGGTCCAACCAGAACTCAGTGTTTGAAGCTCCTGTTAATGTCCATCAGCAGCAGCATCAGTTTTTACAAAACATGCATGTTAAATTAAACGCATGTTGGAACACGGATGATGATTCATCAGTGTCGAGCATGTTTGATTTCAATTTGTGCCGAAATATCTGTCGATAATATAGAAAATCTTATCTTCTATTACTCCAACATCCATATATATATTTAACACAGAGCGGACAAAAGCAGGTTTATTTGACAATATATGAGGCAAACGTGTCAGAACAACTCATTTCCGATTCTGAGATAAACCTGAACAGCTGCATTCACCCTGACAGAGAAACAGGAATTAAGGAATCAATCAGGGATAAATTCAGCCGTTAGACTGTTGGAGGAGCAGCAGACATGAATATTAAACTCACCTTGGATTAGAAAGCTGTCATATCTGGGGAGGATTAATGATCTAATGACGCAGCTCTGGGGATAAAAGGCTCATACGCTGTTTCTCCTCAGATACACGCGAAGCTGCTCGAAGGAGGAAAAACAGCAACAGCAACTTTTAGCCTCCCTGAGGCACGAGAAAGTCCATAATTTGTACAGAAATGACAGATTGAACCCTGATGTTATGGAGAGCAGCCAACTTTAATTGGTATTTTAGATGGATTAATCATACAGGGAAATAGAAATAACCAACAAGAGCAAACAAAAAAACTGGCTTAAACTGGAGCAGGTGATATAATGTCTTAGTATGGTAAGACAGATCATTGGTGTTTGGTATTAAACCTTAAAATAATATTGGCAGATAAACATCATTGGGACTAATTAAAGGGAATATTTGTCTGTCCTGGGCTACAAGGGAAACATGTTGGCTGCTCAGGGTCAGAAAAACCCAAAATGAATAGCAGAGACACGTCTGCGCTGCATCTGCTGATAAATTGGACTCTGTCCCTTTAAATGATTCAATATAGGGTGTTTATCCAGTCCCATAAAATAATATTTATAATATGAGATTATTAAAATCAGATCAAAGTCCAACTGTGCAGAGCGTAGATCATTTTTAAAAACAAGAAAATTATAATGAAACCTTCATTTAAAATTAAAAAAAAAAAATAATCGAGAGCCATTAAACAAAGAACACAAAAAAGAAAGACAAAAATGTTAAATTAAAAAAAGTGAATACACTGATTCTATCATTGATTTATTTATCATTTTCCAGTGTGAAAATGGATTTGACAGAAGAATAGCAACATTTGACCTGGTCCAGTATGTTAATGAATATTTGATTAAAGGGGCAGTTCACCATTTAACAGCAGGTCACTGGTCGTTTCACTGAGGCCTGTTGATGTTTAGGCCTTATCCCCCAAGAAAAACAATTGGATATAACCAAAGAGTCTGAGGTTGTCACAGCGTCTTGAGAATCGACTTCGCTAACTTTGTCACATGATTGAAGCTAAAAGGTTTAAAATATACTTGTGTCTGTTGGGGTGACAGATACAGCAAATGTGACGTTAGAGGGGAAACGTCACCAGTCTTATCTAGTTCATTGCAAAACATTATGAACCAGATATTTTTTCCTGAGTCTGTAGAAGCATCTGCAGCATCAGCCGGAATATATCAGATGAATTGCAGCCACACACACACACACACACACACACACACGTTTTGTCTGGCGGGTGCGTTCTGACTTTATTGTGATTTTACGGGTGAGTCGAGTCAGAGGTGAAACTCATGTTGCAGCAGCAGGCTCGTTATTGCTCAACCTCGCTGCCTTCGATTGCTGCTGCGTTCAAGAATGAAATTAATATGATCATCCTTTTTCTCAGCTTTAAACACCTGCATAAATTGTGTATGAATGACGCATATTCTGCAATTACACATTGGAAGCGTTTTCCTTTTTCCAGCCGACGTTTGGTCCTTGAGACGCTAATCTGTGCTGCTCTATTTGACCTGTGAGAAGATTTGCTGCAAAACGTCTTCTGTAAAAAGAAATAAATGTTGAAATGGAGTGTGCCTATAAAATACATTACTACTATAACCATCTTATAATAATTATAGTAATTCTTATAATCCCTTTCATAACCTAACCCTTTATACTCAGTTATGTTGTGGTGTTATGGTGTAAAAATAACTTATATGTGCTTGTAGCAGAGTTTCTCTTGTTTAATTTGATGTGCAGCTTGACGTTTCATTGATAAATAAGGACATTTGCAAATGTAAAAACTCTTTAATCTTCTATTTTTCTCTTGAATATATATGTTTTTTGTGAAATTCCAACTTCACATGAACTCAGAAACAGCGTAAATATGGCACTTTAACTTCCTGTATGTACAGTGTAATACAATGAAGTGGAACTGCTGTTTAGCTGATAATCAATTGATGATATTTGTTGTCAATGTTCAATACTGACTTCTGACCTGCAGCGATGGCGACAGATAATTAAGGAAGCTGACGCTTTGTCTCCATCTAGCTCATGAATCCGTCTCCCTCCTAATTAAATCAGTCATGAAGGTGTGTGCTGACCTTTGACCCCGGGAACTAGACTCTCTAATGAATCCACCTTTTATGTTGCAATAAAACCAGTCGCTGAACAGTGTTTTTCGCCTCCACGTTTCCAGCCATCGCTTTCATTGTCGGCCCGTTGTTCTGGTTCCGTTTTCCTCCGCTCATACAATCTGCTTTAAAGCCACGAGCTCGGTTGTGATTCAATTAAATGTCAGAGGGTGATTTAGGGGGGTAATATGACTCCAAGAGGGAGGAGGAGGTTCTGCTAAACGCTGTCGCTGCTCCAACAGTGTGACACAGCGGCTCCATCGCACCAGGAGGGGGAGCAGCATTCTGCTGAAGCTCTTTGGCCGCCACCGTGATTTGTGAGACGTTATATGCATGATCACACCTCCCTGGCTGAAGAGAAAACAAAGGGACTCCCATAGATGGCAAACAGGAGAGATGTGTGTGTGTGTGTGTGTGTGTGTGTGCCAGCAAAATGACACAGAAACGCACAGAACCAGAGGAAGAGGCCGGTCGCTCTGTGGTTATAATATAAAGCAGCGTTATTGAAAATCCAGAAGTTGAAGTCGGAGTTAAAGTGTTTAACACACCACACTACATATGTTGTTAATTTTTATTCACATGTGACTTAATTAAATAAATAGCTTTTTAATGTTGGGTGGGACAGTTCACTAAATGCATAGTTCAGGTCAGTTCACGGTTTTATGGTCACGGTTCTTGGTTCGGTTTGGTATGCGTTTGGAAAATCAATCATGTCTCCAGCTTAAAACTGAATTTAGCTACAGCCTGAAGTTAAAAGTAGATGAGATTCTGTCTGCAAGTGATGAGACATTAATAGTTCCAATACATGTTTCATTAGTTTGGCAAACAAATGTGTCTGTAACAAAGCAGCACAGGCTCCATCAGCACTAGACTTAGGTCCCTATGTCTGAAATTATGTCTCTTCATACAGTGCAGGAATCACCATTACCCACTTTTGTTACAATCTTTCTTCCTTTCATCATCCCATGAAATACCTAAAAGCAGCCACACTGCAGACCTATAAAGTCCTGCTGGTGCATCTTCTAACTCTGGATGTTTCCCACTCCCCATGAACACACCACGACAACTGGCTACCTGCTGTCTGTCCATCTACTATCTGCTACACCAGCATACGCCGCTTCCCTTCTTCTGCTTTTCATTTACAAGAGCCGGCTGGTTTTAGACACAGCACCACCGCCTTCTGCTCTGGAGGGTAAACCCTTCACCTATGAGCAAGAAGCAGAATAATAAAAGGGAGCAACTCATGATTATGAACTGAAGGGAACTCGCCAACCAAACCGAAACGGTTCTGACAGTTTTTATAAACTGTCCTATCCCTAGTATTGATTTGTATTATTTGTGATGCTTGACATGATGTCAGATAAAAGTGTATTTTTCCCTTCTGGGCGTCAGCCGCCATGAGTCCATCGGCTCCGCCCCTGTTGTCTCGTTCCGGCCTGTTGATGCAGCTGCACCTTTAAATAATTCAGGAGGCTGAAATCTGCTCTGAAATTTTAATTGTGGTCTGGGGATGAGGAGCATTAGGGAGCAGCAGGTATGAGAGCTGAGAGGTTAGGGGGGTGGAATGGGGGGGTGCGGTGGTTCATCTTACCGGCATCTCAGGAGACCTGTCTCATCTCGTCTTGTCTCGCAGATGCTTCAGTCCGACCCATTAGCGTCCACCCCGTATTGATCCGAAACAGCCTAAACTTCTGCATCAGGCAGCGATTGTTCCGCATTTGTGGCGTCACAATGGCCGCCGCCCGCCGCCATCATTCATCAGTGATGAGACAGAGCGGACAAGTCTGAGCGGGGGTGGTGATCTTTGTTCATGAACTGGATCAATTAAACTCATCAGCAACGGGAGAAACGGTTTTACCGGAGGAGACAAACCACGAGGAAAAAACTATCCACTACAAGTAATCAAGTATCAACTTAACGTGCATGTAATGCAAAATGACCCTTTTATATTAAAGCGTAAACAATATTTATATGTACATGCATAAGTACAAATACTTAAAGTGTAACTGAAGTACACTACTCAAGTCAATTTAAGTTACTTTCCCCATATGTGAAATGATTCAAATTCTGAGCAGCTGTTTCATCTCAGGGGATATTTAATAATCTATTGATGAATATGGAATAATTTGTGATGTCACAGAGGTCACTTGTGTATTTCCTGTGAAATACTATGAGCTAATTAGCTGTAAAAGTCTTTTGAACACAGCGGCTTAATTCAACACGGATCGTCCCGTTGGTTCGGTGAATCATCGACGTGACGGATCGCTCAGATTCCGCTCAGTGACCCACAGGTTCATCACATCTGTCCTGACTGCAAAGAAGCTCCAACCGAAGTGCAAACACGCCGCAGGGGACACACCGCATATTTAAATATTTCCTGTTTTGCTTTATTATTTGCTGTTATTCTGCATTATT
The DNA here is from genome assembly GCA_036785175.1 of Eupleurogrammus muticus. NCBI lineage: Eukaryota > Metazoa > Chordata > Actinopteri > Scombriformes > Trichiuridae > Eupleurogrammus > Eupleurogrammus muticus. Next base: position 4,959,119 of record JAYKQN010000007.1, read on the forward strand.
ATGTATGAGGGACAATTGCAAAACAGGCCTTATGGTGTAACCCTGAAAACTTGCTACCAGGTAGTTTATCTCTCTTAAAAAAAATGTGGAAAATAGTAGTTTATTCTAGGTGGACTAAATATCAAAAATTTATCATTCTTTTTCTGTTACCATGATTTTTGTAAAAAATGACAAGAAACCAACGTTAAAACCAAATATACGTTTTGAGAGACAGGATAAATGCTTCTTAAAACCGGGCTTCAGAAGGTTTTTCACTTTCTCATCTCGCCAACAACGATTTGTCACTGACCCATGAACAGTGACTCTGAGGATTTTGTCTGTTCTGAAACTTATATAATGAGGAGAACAAGCACAGAGGAGGGTACAAAAAGCCAGGGGACAGAAGCTGTTAAACCACCAAAAGCACAAAGGACATGTTAGAGCAGAATTTATGTCTGGATTCGAACCAATAGTTTCAATAATTTAAACCAATAGATTAATTAATTCCTGTTTTATTACTGTTGATTGTACATGACCAAACCAGCTGGTAAATAATTAAACCAGAAAATAAAACCATCTTGGATCTCACTCTTCACTTTGCTGTATTAACTATATTCACTATAGTGAATGAATTTGCATTATTTGCTGTACTTGGAGTATTTACTGTATTTACTGTATTTGCTTTGTATTTGCAATAATAGTCTGTGCGTTTGTAGTGTTTGTTGTGTATTTGCTGTACTTGAAGTATTTGCAGTAAACTGTACTATTTATGGAGCTTTTTGTTCTCGTGGTCATCCTGATCCCATGCCGCAGAAACAGGGAGGGGAGCAGCTGGTAAACAGCGGAGAATATGTCCTAATAAATAATCCATTACGATTTTTTTAATGATTTCAATAACCTCACCAGCTTCTTTCGATGCAGCAACGGTAAACCGACTGTTGTTGCCTCACAGTAAGAATGTCTTTCTGTGTGGAGTTTGCATGTTCTCCAGGTTCTCCGGCTTCCTCCCACAGTCCAAAAACATGCTTACAAGGTTAATTGAAGACTCTAAATTCCCTGTGGGTAAGAGTGTGAGTGCATATTGTGTGTGCCCCACAGGCTGGTGACCTGTTTGGGTTGCATCACTGAAATGTGCTGGGATTGGCTCCAGCAGACTCCTGTGACCCTGGTGAGGAATAAGCGGGTATAGAAAATGAATCCATGAAGCTCAAGGAAGCAAACAGAGAAATGAAGGGAAAAAAAATGAGGAAACGGTGTGAGGAAAAAGTCAGAGGAAGGAAACAGAAGCTGAGGAAACAGCTTGAGCAAACGAGAAGGAACCGGTTTGAGGAAATGAGGAGGAAACCATGAGTTTCAGGAAACCGTTCGAAGAAACAGCTTGAGGAAAACTCACCTTTTGAACTGAGGCAGCTCAGCGGCGCTTTCTCCTGCAGTTTGCGGCTCAGTTTGTTTGATGCTCTGCAGCATCAGTGATTCTATTGTTGCTGCTGTTGGTCCTGAAACGAGAAGGAAATCTCTCAGTCAGAGCCGTGATTCCCTCCCACCCTCATCTAGCTGCTTTGTGTTGTAGAAAAAAGGGATTAAGAAGCTGTTCAAAGAGGATACGGACCCACATCACAAAAATGTTCACAAATACATTCGCTGCAGCGACTGTAGCTCAGCATGTGGGTTTTGTGTAATATTTTAATTTGATTCAAAAACCTGAGTCTGCAGATTAGACGCCTTTAACTGAGCTTTGACTCCAGACGCAGCGGCAGAAACACAGGTTTTAAACCACTGATCAATTCTGATATTTTAGGGAGATTTTGCTTTTCTATAACATGTTTAATCCCAGACTAAAGAAAATAAAGCACTAAAATCCTCCTTGTAGCAACTCAGTTTCAACACCAAGTTAACTGTAACTGTGCCCAATGAAAAAACTGCAGTACGACTCAAAAAAAGGGTTATAGTGTATAGTGATCATTTACTCTGAAATTGTGGTGAAAAAGACACTTGAGGAATAATTCTGGAGTTAGTGGATGGCTACAGATTGCTTCAGAACATGCTTCACATTGTCTGATTTGCTCTCAGTCCATACAAGAAGCATATAAACAGGAAATTATAAAATCAGACAAGTAACCAAAAAATCTTCCTAATAAACTTTTTTACAGACTGTTTGTCCCTGAGGAGAACCAGATCGAAGGATTCTGCAGGGCACTGTTCATTTTTGTCTTTGGGGATAGTAAATATTCTTGGCTCCAACGAATCCTAAACTGGTCCTTAGGGACCATTGTTTTGCGTAAAGATCCTTGTCCATTAAGTCCCCTGGACGGGATGGAACTCCTGCCTTCTGTGTGAGGAGTGTTGCTGGTGAAATAAATGAAATGTGGTTGTGGGTCTGTCGACACCAGTAGGCATGGATGTGCACTGGTGATAGCTGTGACTTCTGCCATTAGTGTTGAAAGCATTCTTTTGTTGTGAGAGCATGAAGTCTAGGATTCCACTGGCTACACCAATTATCCGCTTCCATGAGACTCCCATGTAGGAACCATGTGGAGGACTGAAGCTCCAGGTGCACCGTTGCTTGTTGAGGCATCTCTGCAGAGAGTCCATCTCCAACGCCTCGCTGGCTCCAATGATGTTGGTGCCACGATTGGACTGAAGCTGCTGAGCAGGTCCTCTGAGTGGGAAGAAACTTCTTAAAGGGCTACGGGACAACCAAATTGAGCTTTGGAAAGAGGACATCTTTTGACAGAGCAGGTTTGTTATCCTGTTCAGTTTGTTCAAAGACAGTGTGTCCCAGCCTCCTCTATGGCAATTGGCTAGTCTTATTGAAGCTTGAATGTGTTTCTTTGACATGCATGAAATTTGTGCATGGCTGAAGAACGAAAGGGCGCCTACCATCCAGCACATGGCTCTTGAATATGTTGACTTTTGGCTTATGCATATTACCCTAAGCACTCTCCTCTCATCACTGCTCAGCCTAGATTGAGACGTTGTGCAAAGGGAGCATTATGTTGTTCATTTACTTGTTGCCTGAGCTTGTGTGCTCTGGGCATGTCTCTTCTGAGTAGCAGCTTCTGGCTATTAGAAAAGGGTTTGGCAATGTGAGGGAGATGAGGCTGATGCATAACCGTAATTCGTGCTGGGATCTCAACTTGATTGTTTGGGATTTCAGACCCTCGAGTGGTGCAGGAGCGATAATAACTTGATCATCCAGTGACTCTATCTGGAATCCTTCAGCTTTTCTCCGGTCATCCAGAGCAATCACGTAGGCTTTAATAGCTTTGTTCTTGGAATGTTTCGGGTAACGTTTGCCAGAAAAATCTTAGCGAAAGAATGACACAACTGACCTTGGCCACAAACTTCTGTGCATTGTGTTCTAACATCAATCCCATTAGAATCATCTACTTCCCTACCATTCTCTCGTGGCAGCGGAGAAGCCTTGGCAGGTTGAGGTAGTGGGCGAGAGTGCATTGCTTTCACACTCTCAGCACTCCACAGATTTGCAGTCTGTGGTTACATGGGGAGTTTAAGAACAACATTTGAAGCATATTCCTTTCTCTGTTAAGAAAGCCTTCCTGTCAAAAATGGATTTATTTCTGAATGTCCTGCATCTTCTAAGTGGATGTGGTTTATCACTGAGGTGGGCAGTTCTTGTTAGGGTCATTATTGATCATAGAAGCATCTGTTTTGTGAACTGTGATAGATTTGAAGTGTTAAAGCACTTCACAGGTAGCCATTCTGCTTTCATATCACTTGTGCCGCCACTTTGACAAATAAAGCTGTGGTCATTTTGCTTCTTTGCCTTGTAACACATAAAGTCACAAATGAAAACGAAGGGAGGGAAGCGACAATTGTTCTCATCGTTGTACCACGCCCCAGATGATACCCATTTCTCTTGAAGCCCATATGGAAGCTTGCCCACAATTTGTCCAGTGCCCGGGGAGGTGTCTAGATATGACAGCCCAGCGAGATAGCCATCCTCTTCAGCACCTTGTATTGTTAATTTGGTGTGATGCTTGGCCTAAATCCTTGGAAAGCTGTCTACCCTCTGGAACATTGACTGATTAATTATTTCAGGGGCAGCATAGGAGTCAAGCAGCCTTTCCCATGCATTATGTAGAGCTAGACTGGCATTGTTTACTTGCACTGAGCATATTTGTCTCACTTGTTCACCAGACTTTTTCCCTAACCATTTGTTTATTTTTGTATTACTGTGAGTTGAACTTCAGCCACTGCATCGGTGAATGAGGAGTGCCATGCACTGACATTTTCTGGCTTATCATTAAATTGTTACAGACCTGACAATGTTGGCCAGCCATGTGCAGTCAGGCAGGTTTGAGCTAGTTAATTAAGGCAGGTTATGCAAGTAAATGTCAGTTATGGCAGGTCAGTGGCTGGATAATGTAGATTAATGCAGGTGAATGTAGGTTAATGTTGGTTAATGCAGTTTAAGACAGGTTACTACTAGGTAGTGCTGGTTAATGACTGGTTAATATCTGTCAGTGTTGGTTAATGTCAATTAATGTTGGTGTTATGTGGGTAATGGCTGGTTAATGCAGGTTAATGGTTGGTTAATGCTGATTACTGCCGATGCACCACATCATCAAACAATGCCATATTTGGTATTTATGGAGTCAGAAAGCTCTCATCTTTGCAAAAAATAAAAATTGTGTTTTTTTATTATCATTTTTATTTCTTATGTATTATGCACAGCACACATAGGCCATTGGGGGCCTCTGGTTCATCCTGCATGTACAGACTCAGTATCTGTCTGTCTGTTTTTCAGCCTGGTCAATGGATGAAGTCGTTTACTGTGACTCTGCCTGTTATTTTATTTCTTGAGAGTCGCTGCAGGCACAAATGTCCTGAAAATACATTTATCAGCTCCTCTTCCTGCTCGTCTGAACCCACAATGACACAATTTCTGTCCGGTTCAGAAGGTTTGATACAGACTCTGTTGGACAGATAGAGTGTGCGTGTGTGTGTGTGTGTGTGTGTGTGTGTTTTGTGTGTGCGCTTCTGAACGTGGATAAAATGAATAAAAAACAAATGGATATTGGGACGGAGCCTGTTTGTTTGCTGCAGGCAGCTTGTTTCCGTTGTTTCTGACTCTACCTTCATCTTCCTCTTCATCGCTGCTGTGTCTGAGGCCCTGAAGGTGAAGTATCCAAGGATGAGGATGTGTGTATGTGCATGTATGCTTAAAGAAGAGACTGGATGAAAATGGCTGTTTTCATACAGTGGAATATTCTGAAACAGTCCTTAAATAGATTGCGGACTCGGACTAATGCATGGGTCACCAACCCTGGTCCTAGAGGGCTACAGTGGGTGCAGGACTTTGGTCAAACAAGCAGTAGCACAACTGATTCTACAAATGAAGGTCCATAGCAAAGGTTCTAGTGGATTTTAAAATGAACACATCTTGGAATTCAGCTTGTTTCTATGTGTTTGGATGAAGGAGGAACATGATCCTTTCGGAATCTTCTGGGGTTTGAAGAGTTAAAGTCACAGATTTTGGTTCTAGACCTAGTTAGAATTCATGGAATAAATGATGTTAACATATCGTTACAGTCGGAATCTTGACGGAATTAATGAGTCCTGGTTTCAGTTGAGGGTCCAGGTTGGTCCACGGTTAGCGCTGGTCCCAGAGTCCCGGGTCTGGAGCTAACGCGGACCCTCAGGGTCTCGGCCCATCCGAGACGACGGTGATTGAGCATCGACTTCAGAGAAGAGACTGACGTAAATGTGAAGAAATAGGCTGAATGGTTGAGAAAACAAAGCAGCGAAAGAACTAGGCCTTAACAAGGCGAGGGGGGCGTGGGGGGGTTGGGGGGGGGGCTACGCTGCGCCTTCAACGACCTCCTGAGAGACGCAGCAACTCGCCCAGTGAGGAACCTCGAGGCCACAGAGACGCATCAGAGAAGAAGAAGATCACAAACCTGATCTGAGACTGAAAAATATTCTGTGTGTGTGTGTGTGTGTGTGTGTGTGTGTGTGTGTGTGTGTGATTATCACGCCATAGGTCTGTGAGCCCTGATGAGTTCTGTTTTTGAGAACTATATTAAATATAATGAACAGATGTGAAAACAAATTGTTTCTATTTGTATCCTGACTTCGTAATGCAATCCGCTTCCATCTGTGTAACTATCTGCGTCTCACCTGTTGTGTGACGGGACGTGAAGCGGGAAATACGTCAACATGATTGTGTGAGGAGGAAGCAGTTCAGGAAAGAAACATTAACATCAGATTAGACCAATTTAGATTAGATTGGAGCAGAGTAGATGAGATTTTTGTATTCGTAAATATACCGATTCAGTGTTCTAGCATGAATGGACCTGTGTCATGTAGAGTTTGTGAATACATAAGTACATACTGTGTGTGTGTGTGTGTGTGTGTGTGTGTGTGTGTGTGTGTGTGTGTGTGTGTGTGTGTGTGTGTGTGTGTGTGTGTGTGTGTGTGTGTGTGTATGCACGCGCATATCTGTCGTTGTTCATGCATTTCGCTCGCTCACTCACAACGGTCAAATATGTATAATTTTGCTTTTATCTTTCCTCTCTGTACCATGAGTTTAGCTGATGAAATCTCTCACAAATAGCATGTGTTACTGAATGAGAAAATATGTTGTAGATCATCTGTTCAGAATCATTATTAAAAAAAATAAGATGAATAAATGAGTTTTCATCATGTGCAGGTGTTGGTTACTGTTGTCTCAGAAACTGTTGGCTGTTGGAAGCTGTTCTTCACAGATCAAAGTAATAAAATTTAATAAAAAGCCAAGTCAATAACAGAAAAGACCCGTCAAAATAATCTGATTACAGCAGCATCTCTTCCTGCTTCCTGCAGCTGGCTCCGCCCCCGGTGCCCCATGCTCGCCGTGCTATTTTCTACGTTCGGCTGGTTTCGGTCCCATTGAGGGTTTTTTTTTTCAGGGATGAAGTCGTAGCGTTGAATCATCAGACTCTGACGTCGCAGCCGTTTCACTGCACAGATGTTGAGAGGAAGAAGATCACTGAATCATCTTAATTTACTGCTGCTGCGCCTCAGAAACACTGAGCTGCAGCTTGAGCCTCAAGGACAGACGCCGAGCCTGCCAAAATAAAAGCATGATGACTTACTGGGGATCACACACTGAGGCATTACAGATTGAAGGAGGATTGGGAAGGGAGGAAGAGGAGGAGGAAGATGGTCAGACAATAACCAAACCAAAAAAAGTATAATTATTTAGGAGGGATCACACACTGAGACAGTACAGGAGGATGGGGAGGAAGGGCAGACCCTAACCCTGCCAAAATTAAAGCATGATCATTTAAAAGGGATCATACACTGACATCAGGACAACTGTCAGGAGAATTACTGATTCACTGATTAGTCCCACTTAACATGAAATGTCATGAGACAAGAAAAATACAGAGGCTCTAGTCAGTATGAGACACATAAAATAGAGACGTGTCCTAATAAAGAAATAAAGTGTGTGTGTGTGTGTGTGTGTGTGTGTGTGTGTGTGAGCATGACATCTTAATGTTCAAATTGGATTTACAAGATGTTTTCATCAACATGATGATATATCCTGTTCTATCATGATTGAATTGGCTGATTAGCCCAAATCTCTTATTTTTTAAATGAATTAATTCTTTTATTTATTTATTCCCATTTGGTCGCTCACATAGACAATTTCCATTAAATTACAACATTACAACATACATAGTAATTTGATGATTAATCATTTCATCCCCATCAACGAGCCCTCTAACTGGGTCAAAGGAAACAAACCAAATATAATTTTAATATAATAAAAATAAATATAATTAAATAAAGTTTACTTCATAAGCAAATTAAATATAATGGCCTTGAGTTGAATGAACAAGGAAGAAAGAAGTTCTACAAACATCTGGATTTATTCTTTTACTAAAAATCAGCTGTTAGCTAATAAATTAATATAGATTGATTACTAATCATCTGTATCAGACATGAATAAACATAGTGGATGACATGTAATAATCATTGCTTTAATTCTGCTTTTTTTCTCTCCTCTTTTCCATGTGCTGTCACCTTTGCAATGGCCGTTCCTTCATCATGCAGGTAAGTCATCATCAGTTCATGTAAATATTATATTGAAAGTGTTTGTGAGGAGGTGGTCGACGACTTCTGCAGCAAATCTCAGTGAAGATGAAGCAGCTCCAACCGAGTAGTAATAGACCCGATCCTACTCATCAACCACTCGAGCCCTTGCTGTTGACCTTCATTAGTAGAACCAGTCTGTTGGCACAACGCCTGCACCCACCCTGGCCCTCTAGGACCAGCTCAATAACGCAGCAAAGATAATTTTCCACATGTTGGTTGATGTTGTGTCTGTGATGGATGAAAATTGACCTGTTCAGCTCTGAACGGGTCAACACTGTTTGCACTAAAGGTCCGACTTTACACTATACGTGGTTCCGCTTGGACCTGGAGTTTACGAGGAGTCCTAAACGCAGCATGTGATTCACCTCTTTGGCCTCATTTATAGTAGGATATTCAGAATATTCACTATAAAATTAGTAGTTGCCTGTGTCAGCTATTAAATGTGTTCATTATGAAATGTATTTTATTTTGAAAACTCAGCAGCTGCTGTTTGTAGCTTGAGTTCATATCTGGTTTGATCTTTATATATATATACTTTTTATATATACTTTTTTAACTAGTGGTATTTTTTAACAGTAAGAGTCTCTTAATAATATTTCTAATTAATCTCCTGTTGAATGAAAACAGCATTCAGCAGAAAGTCGTGTTCGTGGACCCACCGCCATTCGTATTTCAGCTTCATGAAGTCATTTGCTCCGGTTGCCGGGGCTTCATCATATTTATTGGATCGTAAGGCTGAGAAGCAAAGCTCAGTGTTTGACAAGAGGAGCCGGTGCCGAGCTTTTAACGAGCCTCCGGAGAGGCGGCGAGGAGGCGACGGCTTGTTTACCCGCAGCCGCTGACTTTGGTCGACAGGTACAAAATATTGATGCACGATGTGGGAGTGAATGATAAAAGCAAATTCACTGTTTAGTTGCAGTCGGGGCGAGGCTGATGGTGCCGCTCACAGAGAGAGAGCAGGGATGCTGCTGCACCTGCTGCACCTACTTTACCTGCTGCACCTGATTCACCTGCTGCACCTACTTTACCTGCTGCACCTGATTCACCTGCTGCACCTACTTTACCTGCTGCACCTGCTTCACCTGCTGCACCTGATTCACCTGCTGCACCTACTGCACCTACTGCACCTGCTGCACCTGCTGCACCTACTGCACCTACTGCACCTGCTGCACCTACTTCACCTGCTGCACCTGATTCACCTGATTCACCTGCTGCATCGCTGCACCTACTTCACCTGCTGCACCTGATTCACCTGATTCACCTGCTGCACCTGCTTCACCTGCTGCACCTGCTGCACCTACTTTAACCTGCTGCACCTGCTTCACCTGCTGCACCTGCTGCACCTGATTTACCTGCTGCACCTGCTTCCCCTGCTGCACCTGCTGCACCTACTCTATCCTGCTGCACCTGATGCACCCGCTGCACCCTCCAAACCTGCTGCATTTTCTGCACCTGCTGCATATACTTCACCTGCTGCACCTACTTTAACCTGTTGCACCAGCTGCACCTGTTGCACCAGCTCCACCAGCTGCACTTGCTTTGCTGTTGGTCTTTTTTTTTTAATTTTTTTAAAATTATATCAAATCATTTTCATTTTCATGTTAGAGTAATGGCAAAGAAAAGAGAAGAGAAGAAAAGAAAAAAAGAAGCTTTTACTGAACCAGCCTGATCAGACTAACGCTTCCACTGATTCGTTCACCGTTTTCAGTCACCTGATCAGAAACCTGCTCCACATCTCACACAGTTGCTGCTGCACTGACCCACAAACATCTTTAAATCATCTTTTAATCATCTTTAAACCATCTTTTAATCATCTTTAAATCGTCTTTAAATAATCTTTTAATCATCTTTAACCATCTTTTAATCATCTTTAAATCATCTTTTAATCCTCTTTAAATCATCTTTAAACCATCTTTTAATCATCTTTAAATCGACTTTTAATCATCTTTAAATCATCTTTTAATCCTCTACGCTGTTTCCTTATTATAAATGTTTATAAGTTGTTATTTATCAGGAAAAACTGCTTTAAATTAGCTGATGTCTGATGTCTGAACACACATCAAAAAATAATAACACAACAATTACTGCACTAAACAATAAAAACAAAAACACAATAAATACGTAAATATATAGATAATAATATAATTGAATAACAAAATATTAATAATTTAGTAAAACAAATACATTCATTAAAAATAATAAATTACATGAGCATAACATTTAAATTACCAAAATATAGCCAAGAATGATTTATTAATTATTTGCAGGATTAAAAATTCATTCAGGATTACCATTTTTTCTTATTCCTCTTCTGGACAGATTTTGGCATCTAACTGATCCTATAGCTTTGATGGGACCCAAGCCAATAACAAAACTTGTGTGTTGATTGGGATTTATGTGCTATTACTTTTAACTGCAAAATTAACCAGATTTCTTATAGAGAATGACCGGGACAATGTAAAAAAATTAAGAAATCAACAGAATTTTTGCACTGCCAGCTGTAGTGCTCGGGCATATATTCAGCTAGAGACTAGTTTAATTTCTAAACATACACATGTCTTTTTGTATCTTTTTGTGTATTGAGTATCTTGAGTATTATTCCATTGTAATAGAGTTTTTGATCAATGAATGACCATGATCATTTTTGCAGAAATTTTGAGTTTTTAATGAGAGCCTATGGGAAGGAATGCTGGTGCTTCAGTGGGTGACATGAGGTGAAGTGTAGGAGAACAAACAAATCTATATATTTTTTCTCTTTACACTTTCGAGCCAACCACAATTTATAATGTACGCACATTAATTTTTCCCAACTTTTTAGAGAAACTTGTTCTGATTCAATGTGCCTAAAATAGATAGAGATTTACTGAATCACCCCAAAACCTTTGAAACCCTTAGGATAATGATGATTATTTTTGATAGGAGGTACCGTTTCGTCTGTCAAAGCTCAAATGGGAGACCAGCGCAGAGCAAGAAAAATGCACTTTTTGACTACTTGAATGCAGCCGTTTGTCAGTGGCAACCAACTCAAATTGTTGTAGTAACCTTTGAGGCTCAGGCCACAGCTCATATGTTTAAACACTTAACAACCCATATACATATGATGAACATGACATATGAAACATCACATAATGCAGGTCATCACACACGTTTGTCACCTTACGCAGACACCAACACACACACGTCAATCTAATGCAATTTACAGAACTAGAGGGGAGTCATTTCCTGATGTGCTGTATGTAAATAGAGTCCAACAAACAAGTCAGAACAAATAGATTGGAAAGATTGGTTCTTGTTCATGTTTATTCTGACCACAATAAAAAAACAACTTGAAATCGGGAGGAAGATTTTCTGTTGAAATCAGATAATTCTGGATCACTGCAGATTATTGGGCTAATTGCTCTAAAATCCAGATGTTTCATCATCTTTCTGCCCATCAGGATGTTTTCTCCTTGTTTAACCTCGTCCGTTTAATTACACCGACACAGCCAAGCCTGTGCAGTTACAGACAGGACGAGTTGTACCTTTATTGGAAAGTGGTTCTTCCCCTTCTCCTAATTTAATTAGTCTCAGTCTCCTCCAGCTCGTCTCCTTTCAGCAGCTTCTATTTGTTACAGATTGTTACAGATAATGAAGATTACTCAGGTTATATGATGCCAGCGGCTGCTCAGATACAGAAACCTGCTCTTTAAGTGCTCTGATAATAGGATGGACGCTCTTGGTCTCTATTTAATAAAACAGAAATGAAAGGAACTGCAAATACATTTAGTGAGTTTTTCCCTTGTGTCATTTGTCTGCTGATCGTTTCCCAAAAACACTGATCATGTTATGGTGAATCATGGGATCAGCAACAGTTCGAGCTTCCATTCTGCAGTGATTCAGAATCCAAAGATGCAATAATGTGTTTTAGATCAACTCCATAAGCCTTTAAGTTAAAGATGTTATCTAATGATAATTACATCCTTACATCCATTATTATTTCTGTGTTAAGTGTCTTAAAAGAGAGAAGAAAGAGAAAGATATTGTAATTTATAATTTATTCATGTAACAATTGGAACGTCAACTTGAAAACTGTCTGGCAATTAAGTAAGTAACAATTAGAAGCTCCTTTTTATATGTGGAAAATTAGCTGGAGAAGCTTAATTTCATAAGAAATCAACATATAAACTTGTGTTTATGCTCAATTATTAAGTAAACGGATGAATAATGAAGTACTCCTCTGAGTGTAGGAAAATCTAATTAAATTAATGTAATTCATACATCTGTTATATTTCTCTGAGGTTTGTGTTCTGAACCTTCTGCTAAATTAAATAATTACATTATTTTTCTTTATCCTCAGCTATAGTTTTAAATGAACTGCTGCCATTTACAGTGAGTAGATGATGCAGATGCTGTAATATGTCATAGCACAGGCGACCTGTGTCTTTAGCTGCTGGTTCAGTGTTTTCTGCTCACAGACTGAACCTCCACAGCAGGAAATGGCTTCTCTTCAGGTGAAAAGCAGGACAAACAGCTCATGATTTTTCATCACAGCTTCTCACACAGACTTTTTTTTTTTTCCTTCCGAGGCTGAATCTCTGATCAGTTTACAGCCTGAACTCTGACTTTTATGAAAAGAATTAATGAATATATAAACAAGTGCACGTCTCCAGACTTAATTTATCACCATGTGGTCTTACACGTTCTCGCCTGCTTTCCTCTGCTCTGTCTCAGTCATCCTAATGAAATTTTAGAAATGCAGAAGAAATTTTAAAGCAGGAAAAAAATATAAATTCTGCTTGTCACTGTTTATTGAGTGTCTTTGAACTCAAAGACAGAAACTGGTTCGGAAGTTGATGTTTCCACTTATTGGAAATTACTGGTAAATTTGTAATTTTGAATAAATATTGATTTTCCTTCAATTTTTTTCAGAATGCCAGTGGTAAAAACAACCTCTATTAAAAATGAAAGATTTGATTAACTTCTCCGTAATTATTCAGCGGGGGAGCTTTTCCAGCTGCAGGATTAAAGCGGAACAGATTGTGATTTCATAGAATACGCTGATAAAATCTCTGCCAGCGTTTAAACTATCGCGGCACTTTAAAACCGCCGCAGAGACAAGAACGAGTCTGTCTCATAGAGCTCAGAGGTCAGGTGTGAAACATGTTGTTGGAAGCAGGAAAAAAAAAGGTGTAGATTCTTGTCATTATGGACCGGCTGCTGCAGAAGGTCACAGAGTGGGCGGAGTCTCTGATCCTCTCAGTGGGCGTAGTCTCTGATCCTCTCAGTGGGCGGAGCCTGACGAACCATGCTACCTCACTTTTTGCCCATTTCTATGATGCTAAAACAAGGACTTACAACTAGAGGAGGGATTAAAACCAGAAATTTAAAATCTGACTTTTAAACCAGACTTTTAAAGCAGAGCTTTAAATCAGAGTTACACTTTTTAAACAAACCAGATGTTTGCAGACCTTACGTCCATTTGCTGTCTGAATCTGTTTCTACAATTTTGTCTTTTCTGTTTAGTTCTGTTTGTCACTCATTGGTCAGATGTGTCTGTGAGTAGAGCCACAATAAAGTTTCGGATCTGCTCTCTAATCGGTCAGAATTTCCATGCAGCAACACTTGAAAAGCTCCTAAACCTAACAATGATACTAAAGGTCAACAGGTAAAATAATTTTAAACATACAGAGATGTTGATCTGATTGGTTCTGTTGCTGCAGAAGCCAGATTAGTCCATAAATGTGCAGAACTTTCTGCAGCCAAGGTTGCACCTCCACCGCAAACCAACAAATTCAGAATCAGTTTGGAGACTCATCCTCAGCCGTGATCTGATTTGGCTGCGATTGCTGTTTTCACTCCTGAAAGAAAACTGAAGCTTCTTCTTCTGCAGCTTCTTAAGCTGCTCCTTCATGTTCTGACGCTTTATGTTCTGCAGCATTATCTTCTGCATCTTATTCTGCTTCATGTTCTGCAGCACCATGCACAACATTAAGTTCTATTTCATGTTCTTCTCTTGTCCTCCAGCCCTTTGGTGGTTTTCCTGGATGGTTGTTGTTCTCAGTGGTTAAAAAGCATAGATGTTTAGATCTGTATATTTGTCTCTCAGTGAAGAAGCGTTGGTTTGTCTCCAGCAGCTCGTCCCCATATCTTCTAATGAGCTTGGGTTGTGTTGGTGGATTCTCCAGAGACCCGAGGATGATCCTGATTTAATCCTGATTTCTGAGGCTGCAGCTTGTTAACAGCAAACACAAGGTGTAGAAATGCTGAGTCATGTCTCTGAACTGCAGCCAATATAAATTAGTTTGGTTTTTTGCCTTGTGCTTTCCGGAAAGATGTATCAAAACACACAGAGACGGGGTGAGATCCAGAAACATCAATCACTGGGACGCTATCAGTGCCATCCGCCAGCCAAAACCATTACCACGACGATATGTGAGCTCATTGAGATGCAGAGTGACGTTTTGGCTTTGATTTCAAGTGATGGAAGCGGAGAGATCATTAGTGTGAGGGAAACAAATTCAAGAAGTTCACATTAAAAGGCCACATTGGTTTGGAGATGATGAATAATAGCAGGTTCACTTCACTTAGTGAACGTACGTCCTGTTATAACATTTACAGCAGAAACACACACTTTAACATTATAGTTCAGCTTCTATCAACTTCAGTTTTAAGATCAGATAGTTTTAATTAGGACCCAAGTGGCAACTGCACGGCTCTATCGAAACTGTAAGGATTTTAAAATAATTTTTCTTCTCATCTGAAATGAATTGCCCTTTTGGTGACCTGCAAAACTCACCAAATTTGGCATGTGCATCAGGAGTGACAAAAATCTACATAGTCTATTGCTGTCTTGCATGGATGCACAAAAACGGCTCTGTAGCGCCCCCTGGAAAGTTTCAAAGCCCCCTCCGCATAGGTTTTTATCCTTTTTTTTGTCAGATCTTTATAAAATGGTACATGCCAAGATGCACAAAAAAAGCCTCTCAACATCATGATGAAAAATGCTGTTTGCAGCTTTTAATGCTGCGTAGTGGGGGCGGAGCCTCTCTGTGGGGGCGGGGCTGCTGGCGGTGAGCCTCTCGATGGGGGCGGAGCTGCTGGCGGTGAGCCTCTCTATGGGGGCGGGGCAGACACTCGTTGGGGACAGGATTTCTCAGCTGCGCTTTAACAGCCGGTTTTATTGTACACAAGCAGCCTCGGGTTCAGTCTGGAGCTGAAAACTTTAGTTTTATTGACAGTTTTGATCTATTCTGGGAAACTCGGCGCTGCTTGGAATTTGTGGGACAGACCCAGTCGTCCTTGCTGTTATTTATCACCTTCCCAAACCCAATCTGTGCCGGTTTATGTGAGCTTTCTGAATTTATATCCTCTATTGTACTGACCTATAGGATTGTCATTACTGGTGATTTTAACATCCACCTAAATTATCTCTGTAAATTTGCCCCAAATGCTGCGTCCAGCCTTGATTTGTTCCTTTATGTGTCTTGAGGGGAAAGTTGCAAGTCACAGCTTTTGCCCTAAAGGACACAATTACTTACTGTTCACTATTTTTATCTGGACACAAAACCTGAAACGGCTGTTGCTGTCAACACTGGGACCATGAATCAGCTGATGAAGAGATGAGACACTTTCTGGCTGTTTGAGGCAAAAATAGGCATCAGCTGATGAGATAATTTTATAATAACATTATCATGTTTAGTCACAGGAACGAGACATGTAGGACCCTATATCCTTTTATTTACCCTTTATCAGTTGGGTGATGCTTTTGATTTCTCTAATTAAAATATTTCCTTATAATTTATGCGTCTAAATGTTGACTTGTGCTGCATAAATGTGCCGCTGGCTTGTTGCCCTGATATAAAGTGTTTTCCTGTTGGCTGCAAATCAGCAGCAGGCGCTGCATGGATTGTCTATTTAAAGCCCAAAAAATAAATAAATATTTTGCTATAGAGAGAAAAAAACGGTGAGAAACAAGTCAAATCTTTTTAAGTAAATAAGATTTAAAGGTTTAAGGCTGTGTGAGCCATGATTGATGCTGTGGTTAAAGTTGTGATTGACAGTTGCTATTGATGCTGTGACTGATGCTGATGGACAGATGTGATTTATGCTGCTATCGATTCTGTGATTGACAGCTGTGATTAGCAACTGATTGTTGCTAAAAGTGTCACTATAATAGATGCTGTGTTCGATGCTGTGATTGATGCTGTGATTAATGCTGTGATTGATGTTGTTATCAATGCTGTGATTGATTCTGTGATTAATGATGTGATTGATGATGTGATTGATGCTGTGATTGATGCTGTGATTGATGCCGTGATTGATGTTGTTATCAATGCTGTGATTGATTCTGTGATTAATGATGTGATTGATGATGTGATTGATGCTGTGATTGATGCTGTGATTGATGCCGTGATTGATGTTGTTATCAATGCTGTGATTGATTCTGTGATTAATGATGTGATTGATGATGTGTTCGATGTTGTGATTGATGCTGTGATTGATGTTGTGATTGATGATGTGGTCGATGCTGTGATTGATGATGTTATCGATGCTGTGATTGATGATGTGATAGATGATTTGGTCGATGCTGTGACTGATTATGTGATTGATGCTGTGATTGATGATGTGATTGATGATGTGATTGATACTGTGTTCGATGCTGTGATTGATGCTGTGATTGATGATGTGATTGATGATGTGATTGATACTGTGTTCGATGCTGTGATTGATGCTGTGATTGATGATGTGTTTGATTTTTTGATGGATGCTGCTGTGATTGACAGGTAATAAGATGGAGACGCTTCATTTTGAGAGATTTGAGTTTTAGACGTAGAAAAGAGAAATAATGACAAAGAAAAAAAGAAGGGTGAATTTCCTTTTTATATGTGTACATTTTAATGTGAGTTTACATCTGCAGCCTTTAAAAAGTTCCATGGAACTTTTTTGTTTCACATCTATTTGATATATATTTTAAATAGTTTTAGTCCACTACATTAACAAAGTAGAAACAGCTGTTAGGTTGTACAGTTGATGATGTCCTGCTGAATATTATCGCTGTAAAGTTTTATTTATCGAGATATAAAGGTAAAAATCAATAATATGAAAAAATAGGATATAGCACCAAACTGAAAGTTTGATTGTTTCCTCGTACAGAGTGAAGTTAGTGTCGGATCCTCTTCACCCGACTTTCACCTTGATGAGTTTTCGACCCTGCAACGGCTCGAAGCCCGAGGCCGAGCTGACCTGCGTCCGTAAAGTCCCAGAGAGTGAAAGCAGATAAAGCAAACATAAAGATAAACAGCGAGTTTTCCCATGTTAATGAGCACCTTAAATGCTCAACGCGCAGCTGTTTGTTGTCCTTCAGATTTTATCGCTTTGGCTTTATCTGATGTGTTGGGACTTAACTGCTCGCAGTTATTGGAGGGAACAAACGGACGGGGAGGGAGGGAGGGAGGGCCCTGTATCATCATCGCCATCATCAGCATCATCGCTGTAATATGCATTTATTTCTTTTGATTAACTTGTAGCTGTATATTGTTAAATACAAACCAGGCGCATCAATGACTCACAGTAAATGGTCAATAAAAGAGGCGTCAGAGATATTTACAATATGTTTTAATTATCACATTACCAGCAGCGGGACGTGTGAATCAGAGTTAAAGCTGTTCTCAGCCCTGACAGTTTAATAAATACAGGAAGTACACTTTAAGTCATATTTATTTGTGTTCAGGCTGTGTCGGGGAGGAAAAAAAGGTTTGAGGTTCATGTCCCGATGAACATTAAAGTGCAGACAGGAGCTTGGCTTCATTCGCTCAGACTGAAAATACAATTAACTTCTGTCGCCGTTTCTCCTGCAGAGAAAAATACTTCATAATTGGATTTAAACTGCAGTTTTGTCCAAAAAGTGAGTAAACAGGTCAATGTTTTCCTCCTTTAAAGCAGCACAGATGCTTTTAACATGTCACCACTCCTCCAGGAAGTCAGAAAAGTCCCGTCAGGTGCAATAAAATATGTTAGAAAAACACGTAGTTATTGGCCTCCATGTGTTCTCCCCCTGCCTGGTGCTGTGTTTCATTTACCTGCTGATTCTGTCTCATTCTATTAAAGCGTAAAATAAAGGTTTACTCATGTTCTATAACAGAATCAGCTTTAATATTTTCATTTTTTGTCTTTGATTCAGACTCGGTGTCATAGATTTACTGTTCTTGTTCTTGCTGGCTTAACAGTTGATGGATCTGTGTGTTTTACATGACAGTTTATCATCTGTTAGTTGTAATCTAGTAATTTCATCTTTAGATGGACTTGGGTCTAATTCAGTCTCCATGAGATGAATAAATAAATCAAATCCAATTCATGGCTGGGGGGGTATTTCTGAAACTAATGTTAATAAGGTTATTGCGTCAGATCATACCCAGATATAATAAAGGTGTCTTTATGTGGTATATACAGAAAACAGCTGAAACAGGCTCAGATCACTGAGAGTTGAGCTCATTATTCTTTTACTATTCTTTATTCTCCATATTTCAGGCTCCATCTTTGATGTTTGCTGCTTTGTTCTGGTTTAATAAAGATGTTTTTGTGATGTGAGTGAACACGAATAAACACAAACGCAACCGCTGTACCTGTCACCTAATCACTCTCCTTCTTATCCATGAACATCGCGTTGGTTGGACCTTCACTCTCCAGGCTTCAGTGCGAGACAGAAGTGAGGGAATCCGTGCGCGTGGAGTATTCTCACATCTCTCGTGCACCATCGTAAATTTCGTCTGGCAACCACGAGAGGATATGTCACAAAGTCGGATGTAACAATTAAAGTTAAAGGGCAGAAACAACAAATGGATGAATTCTTTTTGTGTTTTACGATGAAGCGGCTCGACGTAGTTTAATTGGCGTTGTTGGGTTTTCGGTCTTATCTCTAGTTTGTCCGGTTGCGGACAAATAAAAATAATATTCAGCTCTGCTGTGGAAACAGATCTGTTTCCCTGTGAGGAGTCACACAGTGAGTTTAATGCCTTCACGCTGCAGCAAGCCCTCAACACCCACTTTCAAGCCATAATTCTTGCCTCCACCTCTTTTTTTTTTTCTTTCTTTTTGTGCACAAACATGTGAAAAACATCAAACCTCATCCTCGGATCACGCTGGTAATTGTCTGTGTGTTCGAGGCCGCGTCGGACTCCTGCTGCTCACCACTTCACTTACGCTGCGTGAGCCGCATCCCCTTCACCATCAAATTACAAATTACTCATGTATGAAAATAATTGGAAACATTCGCCTTAACCCAACAGCATATTTAACATATTTTAAAAAGAATCATCTGGGAACAGTAAACACACACAAACACTGGAAATTAAAAATAGGTTGACCTGAAGACACCGTTTAGTTCCAACCTCCAGTGTGAGGATCAGCAGACTCAGCCGTGACCCCGGATCCTTGACCCTGTTTTTACCCGCGTGATAAGTCAGTAACGTCCAGCACAAACGGCTGCAGCGCCGCAACGACATTTATCTTCCTGTCCGAAAAATAACGTTTCCTGTTGGAGACCTTGCAGCCGGAAAGTCCAGCGTTTTATTGTCTCCAACATTCAGCCCGGTAAATAAATTAAATGTCAGGCCGGTTATTACCCGACTGTCCGGTTGGATCTGTGGTGGAGGTGGTCAGAGGTCAGAGGTCGCCGGTTCGGGACGCATGTGTGTGTGTGTGTGTGGGACAGAGACAGATGTTGATGATCTGCAGCTGTTGCTGACGACCTGAACCCATTCATCGGTTCTGCAAACTCGTATAAAATAGTGTTTGCTACTGAACTGATCATGTAGGCCTATTTATTTAACACCTAGAGTTAATTACTGGACACACGCGTAATTGGAGGTCAGGTTTACGTTAGGATTTAAATTCTTTTCATTGTTTAGTCTTATAAAGGTAATCTGACTGAGATTGCAATCATTTGAATTGGTTTGATTTAAATATCGGCTGCTTATCGGTTACTTATTGACCTAAATGTACACTGCTACGTCAAGTTTAATATGAATTGTAATCATTTAAGGAGGTAAAATAACATGGTTGAAATATTTAAATATAAAAAATGACCTGAATGGAATTGGTCAAATAACTAAAGTTGAAATAGTTCTAATTTATCAAGCTAAAAGTGATGTAACTGGCTTAAAGAACTGAGAGTCACTTATGCATTTGCTTATTTGACCCTTTCTTTACAAAATTATTTACATGGACTGTGAGAAGGTGATGAGCCCTCCCCTTCTCACCTGGTTATAAGGGGGAACTGATTAGCAGAGAGAGAGTTCCCCCCCGGACATGTTTGGATGCAGGACGCGACGCGAGGCGTGTGGAGCTGCCTGTTTGGTCCACCTGGTGCGAGGTGGACTTTGCCTGCTGACGTGAGCGTGTTGGGTTTTTGTGTTTTTTTGTACCGCCGTCAAATAAATGTTTTTATGTGAGTTCCGCTGCCTCCTGTCTCCGCTTCTTTTCTGGTTGCCCTGATCCCTTTTGTGGGGCGACCACGTCGGTCGCTCACATTTGGTGGCAGTGGTGGGATCTGTGGCGCCGCCTGAGAAGCTGGAGAGAGGAGGTGGAACTCGCGGAGCGTGACGGTGGTACGCGAGCGAGAGGATCGGCGGCGGTGTCGGCGAGCGAGCCAGCGGAGACGGCTAGCGAGGTGCTAGCGAAGACGGCTAGCGAGGTGCTAGCGGAGACGGCTAGCGGAAGTGCTAGCGGAAGTACTAGCGGAAGTGCTAGCGGAAGTGCCCGGCGGAGACGATTAGCAAAAGGACCCAACTGAGACGGTCAGCAAAGGACCCAGCAGAGGCGGTCGGCATTGGAGCCGGCGGAGGCGGTCGGCGTGAGGAGCCGGCGGAGGCGGTCGGCGTGAGGAGCCGGCGGAGGCGGTCGGCGTGAGGAGCCGGCGGAGGCGGTCGGCGTGAGGAGCCGGCGGAGACGGTCGGCGTGAGGAGCCGGCGGAGACGGTCGGCGTGAGGAGCCGGCGGAGACGGTCGGCGTAAGGAGCCGGCGGAGAGGGCTAGCGGAGGCGGCTAGCGGAGACGGTCAGCGAAGGAGCTGGCGGAAGTGCTAGCGAAAGGGCTAGCGGAAGTGCTGGCGGGGCTACGACCGGAAATGGAGTGTGGTCGAGCGAGCCCCGAGGCAGACACACCACGGTCGCGGACTTCTGTCTCGCCACCCCGTTGGCGAGACTGCAGAAGGGGAGGGAAGTGTGAGAAGGTGATGAGCCCTCCCCTTCTCACCTGGTTATAAGGGGGAACTGATTAGCAGAGAGAGAGTTCCCCCCCGGACATGTTTGGATGCAGGACGCGACGCGAGGCGTGTGGAGCTGCCTGTTTGGTCCACCTGGTGCGAGGTGGACTTTGCCTGCTGACGTGAGCGTGTTGGGTTTTTGTGTTTTTTTGTACCGCCGTCAAATAAATGTTTTTATGTGAGTTCCGCTGCCTCCTGTCTCCGCTTCTTTTCTGGTTGCCCTGATCCCTTTTGTGGGGCGACCACGTCGGTCGCTCACATGGACATTTATGAGGCACTTGTTTTGAATCGCTTCATTGGCAGCTTGATTCTCTGTTCTCGAGGCTAAAACCTGTAACTGCTGCTTCCACTTTTGTGAACAAAAAAAGGAGAAACATGATGCAAACTGAGCCCAGGAAATATATATATATATATATATATATATATATGTCATTTTCACAATATAATTGTTCTCATTCTGAGGTATGAATTTCCTATTTAAAACTAAATATGTACGCCGCTATGCCTATTGTACAGAAATGAGATATTGTTAAATGCACCTGCATCTGTGAAAGGACACTCTGAAGAATATGTGTTGCTTTATAACATAGTATTATTTATATAGTTAGCTTGTATAGAGACATTATGAATCAACCTATTATAGATGTTACTGGCTGCAAAGTGGAATGCAGACACACAGATATACAATTTACCAAAATCCAGAATGTGCAGGAATCAATAATGATTATTTAAGATTCAATAATTAAAAAAAATAGATTTTAATGTGACTGACCACACCTAAAGAAGTAAAACATGAGATTTAAATAACAAAATAATGTCAAGTGTGCCCAGTAAACTTCCAACTAGAAATAACACACAGTTATGTTAAATATATACCATGAGTTATGTTGAATATACTAAACATTACGCTGCATTTACTAAAATCACTGTCATTAAATACACTAAGGAAATTAGTTTTCATCTTCTTTATTGATTTATTTTTCCAGAAATATCTGGTAAAAGTGAGGCATGTGCTAAAAGTGCTACATAAAGACACCAACTGCTGCGTGTGTGTGTGTGTGTGTGTGTGTGTGGCTGCCTGCCTCTGGGTTTTTATTTCCAACAATATAAACAGTGCATCATAATTCCTCGGAACACAGAAAAAAAATGGCCTCTCTCTCTCCCTACCTGCTGTCAAACACATTTCACAGGTTCGATCGGTTTCACAGATCGTTCTCAGAACCTCGTTCGGGCCCTACTCAGGAGGTGCTACTAACTCTGAGTTCTGGGGGCACAGACCTTGTTACCTTTCCGAGTTGCTGTATGTAAATAAAATATGAATTAAAATGCAAAAAACATAAAGTGCAGCAGAGAGGGGATGCGCTAATATCCATGCTGAAACTGCTGCTCCAGTCTCCAGCAGTGAAGTCGTGCAACATACATGCTGAAATGACTCCCCTAAAATTGCATTAGAGATAAAGCAATAAAATCTCAAAATAAAAATCAGTCTGATTGCATTTAACTGCAGTCCAGTAAATGCAAAGTAGTCATAGGCACTATTGTTGCAAGCACGTAGTTAAAGTAAACCCCTTTATCGTACGCACTTACTTGTTTAATTTCCCTCTGGGAATTTGTACTTTCTTTAACAGTTTCTGTCTATCTATGTCCATTAACACCTTCTGAATATATTGAAAGGTGTATTTGAAGTTGCTGGGGTACTGTTTGCCAAATCCTTCACATCATGCATTATCCCCTCAGCATTAACACGGATATCCTCACAGGCGGGTTTAGCATTTTTGTAATTTAGAAGGGGAAATATTTGTGATTTGTATCTGTTTTAACAGTGCAACGGCTTTCAACCTTCTCTTTTTCCCACAGTTTTAAAATGCATTTCTTAACATCAGTCTAACTACAAAAATGCATTTTGAATATCCAGTCCAACAAAGTCAGTCACACCATTTTGCAATTGACCAGAAACTCAGGAAGTAAATACAAAGTATTTTAAGGATGCATTTTTCCACAGAGGGATTCTGTGGGAGAGAAATAAAGCTTTTCCACACACTTGTCTAGGTGCAGCAGTTATGCACAGAAATAATGCAGGAACAGGGTGCAGGTGATTAGAGTGTTCAATGTAATGAAATGAGAACGAAAAAGTGAAAAACAGTGACAGGATGAAGTGCTCAAAATACGTTTAACCCATTTAGACCTGAAACTGCATATACATTATTTCACTCTTCAATCCAGTGGTAGTATCTGTGTCATTTTTCATGTTTCTTGTACATGGGGAAAAAGTTTCAGAAGCTGGATTTAGATGCTGTCTTTAGAATCTGCATCAGGTTTAAAAGATTTAAAGCTGCGACAAACCTTGTCCCTGGCTGCCATGCTCCTTTTTTATCTTTTGTCCTGCCCCCCCTCCCTCCCTCCCCTCAGTCTGTTGGAAGGCCTTCAACAACAGTTCTGTGTAAAGATCCAGTTGAGACATGAAGGTGGGCAGCAGTCGTTTAGAGGTGATGTGGCTGAATTCAGCATTTACTGGAAAAACACATCGAGTGATGCATAAGAAAATGTAAAACTGAAAATCTGTCTTGTACAGGAGGCAGACCTGGATATTAACATTTTTAAGTCCTCTCTTTTCTCATTCCTACTGACTGCAGTTTTAAGCCAAATTGGGCCGGGTGGACGAGCATACCACTTTTAATGTTTGCCACCTGCGTTATTCAGTTCAGGAAAATAACTGTCACATTTTACTTTATATGGTCTTATTTTTTTATGGTATCATATGTACCATTGTGTTTGGATTTGGCATCTATCGCTGGTAATGGGTTACCATGCAACACTACTTTTTAAAACCTGAAAATTAATCAAATGTATTGAAGACTTTCAGCTGAGGGTACTCATTGATATGCACACCTACCATAAGCTAAAGACGCCAAAAGATCACTAGTACTTTGCCTCACTTTGGGTACGCTGGCCATCTGTTTCAGAGATGTGTGATGAAGGGCATCCCTGTGATGATTTCTTGTCCTCTATAGGCAAAGGTCCTTTCCATTTTCACTTTGATATGTGGGTTTTTACTGGAGACTTTTCTGCTTATGCTCCAATACCAGTGCTTGCCTTTGGGCCTCAAGAGTTTCTGTAGTTTCACCATCTGGATAATTAGGAAGGTGATATACCTAAGCTGTATGTGACTTTTTACTTGGTTTGAACCTAGGGTTGAGGCATTCCACTCTTTCTTTATTTTTACAGACTTAAACCTTTACTCTGGGTAGCCAGTGTTTTGGCTTTTGGCTATAATTGCTCATTTTAGCCCAACCTTGTCTTCCAGTCACTTGTACAGCTATTATTTTCAGGATGAATTTTGTGTTCATCTACATTTGCCAACATGTCAGCAATGCCTGACCTAACTCTAGTACTTGGATTTGATAAAGTACCATCTTTGTGAGAGTCATTATTGGCCTCAGCGAGCTAACTGGGGTATGGTGAAGGCCATGGCTGTGATCTCAGGGAAGAGCCTGAAATTGTGGATGACTTTGAGATGGAAGTTGAGCGGGGAGGAAAGAATATCACTGTCCGATGGCGAGGACAAAACATCATCTGGACCTTGAAGCAGAGGGTCCGATGGTGAGGGGTAGTGCCTGACTCATTTATTTGAATTGCTTTCTCTGTGCTTCTGTCTTTTAGTAGGGAAGCGGGTGACAAGTTCACAAGGTCCTCGTCAAATCTTGCATCTCTAAACAGCAATCTAAAACTTTCCCACAAGCCACTGCTGTCTTTTTTTTTTATCTCTGCTTTAACTCTCTCTTGCATTGTCTTCTCCAAGCAGCGATGCTAATGAGTGGTAAATGGACGCTTTAAGATTGTAAATATGTACGCCAGACACAATGCTAACAGACAGACGAGCTCCATGTAAACACTCATTTCACTTCATACAAGCTCCACTTACATCATCAGTGACTGCTGTACCACTGTAAACATGTTGATTGGCAAACATGAGGCAGAAGGAGGAAGTACATAAAGCCATCTTTAAAATAAAAGCATGAATGAACAACATCTCTGACATGAATTCGAATAGAACTTATATTATGAATCATTTTTGCATTGTGGCGGCTGGTTCAACATCGTGAATCATTGTTTGCATAAGGTTTTTGGTTAAAATTGCATTCTCATTTCATCATGTGTGACTTGAGTATGAGCTTCTAAGAATCATTTTTAGTTAACTCCCACTGCCCACCCTGCCTACCATGACCGCATGTCATTGTCAGAATCAGTTTCGATCTGCACGCGGCAGACAACGGAACATGGAGCAAAGGATTCTGGGACACTTGGAGGCATAAAGTCAATGAAACAAACCACAAGACAAGATCCCTTTTCTACTCTGAGCAAACAGCGTTGTGGCTTTTTGCTCCAATGTGTGAAGGAGTCGACCTATCAGAGCCGGATGCTGACGAGCTGACAGCAGCGAAGGCAGCGAGCGAACGGCTGACTGACGTCTGACGGCGCCTCCCGCCAGCTCCTACGCATACTTAGGAGCTGCCAAACCTTGTGTGATATTAATGTCATCTGCCTTTTGTAATTTGACTGGGAAGTTGAAATCTTGTCTCAGCTTTGCCTGTCACACGTCTGCAGGCTGTTACTCATCCCGCAAATCCAGGAGAGGAGATTGGCTTTGTTGAGCTCCGGTTTGCAGCAGATGTCAGATGCACCTCACCTCTTACTATTAACTGGGAAGTGTCTGCTTCTTGCAGGAGAAAGGGGGGGAGAGGAAATCAGGGTAATTTGGCAGCACTCCCGGCATTTCACAGCAATATTTCTTGCATATAAAATGCTAAATGGGAGCCTTAACTCACAGATGGCACACACTCGCTGAGAGTCATAAAGCCACTGCTTCCTCGAAGAGATTTGTTTGTGTGGAGCAACAGAAACACATCCCAGAGGTCTGATGAAAACACACAGTGACCAGCAAACACAACGTGCTGCTGCATGATAGGAAGACCTGTGAGCAAACATTGGCCACATATAAGAAGAATGTAACACAATAAGAGCACTGCAAAAAGTGAAAATATAGACCAATGAGTAGAATCATGTTGAAGTGGCTCATTTCATTAATTTTTTTTTCACCAATTTAATCTTGTTGTAGAAAAAACAACCCAGATATATGATTGGTCTACATACATGATACAGGAAGGAGGTTAATGGGAACACGTTTACATGCTAATGTCCCCAAATTTATGAACTCTGCCTAAAACTTGACAAACAACAAACAAACAAAAAAACAAAATGGGAAAAGCTGAAGTGTAACTACTTTCAATACATCAGTATTGTTACTATCTGTACTAATACTATCAATACTGTTGCAATAACTACTGGTTGTATCACTACTGTTTTTATCATTATAATCACTTAGTAACATCGCCAGCATTGGTATCACCAGCGTTTGCATCACCGGAGTTGGTATCACCAATAGTTGTACCAGCACCAGCGTTGGTATCACCAGCGTTTGCATCACCAGGGTTGGTATCACCAATAGTTGTATCAACACCAGTTTTGGTATCACCAGCATTGGTATCACCAGCGTTGGTATCACCAGCGTTGGTATCACCAGCGTTTGCATCACCAGCGTTTGCATCACCATGGTTGGTATCACCAATAGTTGTATCAACACCAGTGTTGGTATCACCAGCGTTGGTATCACCGGTACAGCTGGGGTTGGTATCACCATCAGTAGTATCTTTACTGCTCCCAGCAATTCTCTGTAGAAGGATCCATCCGCACAATGACTGTGGCTCATGAATCCATTCTTCTGTTCTTCTACCCTGACCTCTGACCTCTGTCGAAATCTGCGTCAATAACAGATCGAGTTACATGTTTTAAGAGGGACCACGCATTTCTTTTCCCTGTTAGCCAATTCAAACCCAGCTGTGAAATCCGCTTCTGTTCACTGATGACTCCAGCTATCCGCTCAGTGCTCTTTACTATTTCCATATTGTGAGTCATGTTCCTGGCAGTTCCAAAGATGACTCCCTGCCCACACAGAGGCTTAAGAACATCAAAGCAGCCATCTTCCTCCTTCAGATGAATATCTTAGGGTGTGATCACAAGAAAACACAGAGCAAATATAACAAAACACGAGCCAGAAGCCACAGGGCAAAATTCTGAATCCAGCAGAGCTTTTCTGTTCAAGAGAGGAAGTTAATATCTGCAGCAGCGGATCACATTTCAGCAGCCAGAGACGCCACGATCAATTCACGCCCAGCTAATCAATACCCTGTTACTCAGAGAGCAGGATTCCTGCTGCTGGATCCTGGCTCAGAAGTGCATCACGCATTTTAGAATATCCCAACATACGATATTGCAGTAAACAGGAAAACTGTTGTCTAAAAATACTTAACTACAAGTAAAATCGTGAATCCAAACATTACTTATGTAATAGTACAAATTTTATAGAATAATTCACTTAAAGTATCAAAAGTAAGTACGAGTACTGCATCATATTTTACTATATGTTTGTAAAATGAATACAGCAGTTTTTACACAGAGTGCAGGTCACTTTTCTTTAAGTAGTAAGAATCTTAAAATATATTATTTCATGTCAAATCAGAATCTGAAAGTAATTGCAGCTGTCAGATACGTGTAGTGAAATATAAAGTAGCCTTACATGGAAATACACAAGAACTCCCTCAGTACCTCAAACGTCTACTTAAATTTGTACTTGAGTAAATGTACGTAATTACTTTTCAACCCTGAGAATAACCAATTTTATTGGTTTTATTGTATTCAGTCAGGGAATAAAACATGATCTTTTGTAGAACGTGCAGTAATCAGGGATTATAGTACTTCATGGTTAAATATTTGTAAAGTATTGTACTTATTCTCTTTCAGACTCAAAAAACTAGTGGAACGCTTCATAAATGTCTCCTACCTCAGCTGTAATGAGAAGAATAATGTTTAATTTTCCTCGACCACACAGCAAATATCTAACCCACATTTTGCTGAACACAGTCCAATTAAGTGATTCCACTTTTATCTGTTTGACCTTAAGTGTGGAGGTGACGACCATGAAATGATTTAGATCTAATATCTTGACCTTTTTGAAATCCGTTCCCAAAAAGGTCAGATTTTACTGGGCAAATATTCTCATTACTGAAAAGGTTCCTTATTAGAGTGAGTGGAATTGACCTAAACCTGTCAGCTTTCTTTAAATTAAAGGGCAAATTTTTCTCTCCAGTGTTTGTGTTTCTAACAGAAAAAAAATCCAACACGCAGAACAGGTGTGAAAAGCAGCTTCCTGTGTGTAATTCCCACGTATTGGAAGGTGAACATGTGTTAAATCAGCCTTGTCTGAGTGGATCAGATGGAGAAGTGATGAGAATATGTGTGTTTGTGTGTTTGTGCAGCTGCTGATTTTATTTGCACAGTTGCAGCAGAGTCAGCATTTTTAAGGCCTATGGGTCTAATAACACACACACACACACACACACACTACAGTCTGTTTTCGGCTGAACTGTAGTTCACAATGACCTAAAAACATGAATTGGTGTTTTTATTATTATTAATTAGATTTTAGTTCCTGAATTATTTAGAACAATTTGCAGAACATGAAACACCAAAGAAACTCCAGCTGACCCTTCATAAGCTCCGCCCCCACACAGTTCAGTTCGTGTAACTTTATCCATTACACGTGTTCGTATTAAGATGCTGCATATATGTGTGTGTATTACTGTATATTACTTATTTTAATACTGTGCATTGCCCTCTTTTAACATCATTGACAGCTTGAAGTCTTTTGTGGTAGTTGTCGATGAGGCTCTTTATTTCTCCCTGATGGTAAAGCTGCCCATTCTTCTTGGCAAAAGGCCTCCGGTTCCTGTAAATTCTTCGACTGTCTTGTATGAGCTGCACACTTGAGATCTCCCCTGAGTGGCTCGATGATATTGAGGTCAGGAGACGGAGATGGCCGCTCCACAACCATCGCTTTATTTTGCTGGAGCCAATGACAGATCGGTTTGGCTTCGTGTTTTGGATCATTTTCATGTTGGGATATTCAAGTACATCCCGTGTGCAGCTTCTGGGCTGATGAGTGCAAATTTTCCCCTAGTAGTTTTTGATAATGTGCTACATTAATCTTGCCATTAATTTGGAAGACTTTTCCCATGCCTTTATAGCTCACACATCAGCGATCCTCCTCCATGTTTAACAGTATCGTAGGTCTTCTTGATTCCTCTCCAAATGTGGCCAAAAAGTTCATTTTTGGTCTCATTACAAATGATTTTGTTCCAGCTTGTTCAGGAAATGCTTGTGTCTGTGCTGTTTAGCCTACTGCAAATGTGATTTTTTTCTAGAAGTGGAGTAGTAATGGCTTCTTCTGGTGACTCGACCATGCAGCCAATTTTTTTACAAGTTCCTCCTTGTTGTGCATTCTGAAACTTTCACACCACTTAGGGTTAGAGTCCTTTCATTGTACTTCAGCTGAAGTCATCTGTGGGCTTTTCTTTGCATCTCAAACACCTTTTCCTGGCATTGTGGCAGACATTTTTGTTTGTCGTCCTGATCATGGTTTGGTTACAACAGAATTTCTCATTTTCTACTTCATAATTAGAGTTCGAACACTGTTAATTGGCATTCTCAGTGTCTTAGATACCTTCTTATATCCCTTTCTTGTTTCATACAGTTCAATTACCTTTTCCTGCAGATCTTTTGACAATTCTTTTGCCTACTCAGAATCCAAAGATATCAGTGCAAGAACTCACTCATAACTCACTGAACCTTTATACACACACACACACACACACACTGATTACAAGCAGACAGATAACAGGTGTGGATGGTTACCTTTAGTAGCCTTCCAGAATAATTTGTGTCAACCTTTGCACATGTTATCAGGCCAAAATCTCAAGGGTATGTAAAATTTGATCAGGGTCAGTTGTGTAGTTGTGTAGGTTTGTGGCTTCTAACCGTGACTATTATCATTTATATTCTCTGAAAAATGGCCAAGAAATCATAAATTCTACCAGAGTGTGTAAACTTATAAGCACAACTGTATATATGATCTGGGTCTGGCTGCCCATTGATAAACAAACTGTATCTATTTCTGTGTGTGAGGTTATTCTGGGCGTCTGGAGCCTATTGTTTGACTCCACACTCAATTTCTTGTTTTGCTGCTCCTGATCAGTGTGACAAGAGCAGTTTCTCCCTCGCCCGGGAAGGAGATTTTAAGCTGCACAGTGTAAAATATTTTGTTGCCTCTGTTGAAAAAAAAAGTGTCAAAGTGTTTTCCAGCACTGAAATGCTACCACATGATGTGTTGACATTCAAACAGCAGAAGGAACATGTGGGCTGGATTCACTCAAATAAATGTTAGTTTCATGCCATTAAAGTCTCCTCTGAATTGCAAATAAACCCTGAAGCAGCTGTGGTTTCCAACTCCCACCCCCCATCATCAGTATAGTAGATGTGTCTCTGAACCACCGGAGACAGTCGCCCATCTGGCGACCTGCAGGTCTGAGGCGGCTGGGGCACGACTGCCTGGCGTGATTTACTGACTTCCTGCTCAGTGAATCCCCCCCCCGCCGCCATGGCTCCGCCTCTGCCCTCAAGCTGTGTTAGCTGTCACCTTGCTTTAAATATAGATATATACATTTTATATATTTCCGGCTGTGACCTGAAATGGCAGCAAAAAAAAACTGCACAGACGCTGTTTTTTTTTTTCCAGTGACTAAACGCCATTTGTCAGAGTTCCTCAGGGATCCGGCCTTGGTCTCCTTCTCGTCCCCCCGACACATCACTAGAGCTGCAAGGATTTGTCGATTATTTATTACGTTCCAACTCTTACATTAATTGCCAGCTTTTTTTATAACTGATTAATAGTATGGAATCCTTTTAAGAATCTCAAAATTCCTGGATCCAACTTCTAAAATCTAATCATTTTGTAGTTTCTTCCGTCTTCTTTAATAGGAAAAATGATGATATTTGGGGTGTGGACTTTTGGCCTGGAAAAGAAAACGTTTTAGATGGAATCTTCATCTTGCAGCCCTACTCATTGCTTCACTATGTGCAGTTGTTCACTTTTCACAACACCTCTATGCCGATGACACCGCGCTCTACTTCTCGACTCCACAGTCTTAGCTCAGGGCTTAGTCTTTTGTTTGTGTTCATGCTCAACTGTTTTGCACACGTAGGCTGACAAAATATGTGTCATTTTTGGTTATTATTTGTGAATGTTTCATGGTAACATCTGGTTATATGTGTTTTTCCCTGCATAGTATCCGCTTAACTGAAAATTAAAGGAAATTGAATCAGAATTCAATAAAGCCTAATTGATTCTTTGTGAAATAGAATTGGTCAGTGACCTTGGTTTTAAAGCCTGTAAAGCAGGAACTCCTCATTGCTCTTAGTTAAGAGCAGGTTTGATGTTTTTCACCTTTGGGTTCTGTTGATGTGGCGGCAGCGGGATCGGACGTGTTACTGATGGATTGGGCCAACAGCCAAAGCTCTTACTGCACAGGATTGGCGAATGAGGTGCCGGAGGCGATGCTGTGAATATAGTCTAGATGATAATTACTCACAATTCAATCAAAGCACACTTGATGCATCTCTAACCTCAGACCAATCAATCAATTCTTGATCAGCAAATTATGCTGCAGCCCCTGAAGATCCTGACGAATCAACTCTGTCATCACGCAATTCTACACGGGCCCAGGTTCTCAGCTTCAGACACGGCACTCATGGCATGCATGTGTGATCAGGACAGAACACTCTGCTATTCAAATATTCTAAATTTAATAATCAGTGGAAATACATTAAAAAACAGACGGTGGAGAGAAGCGTTCGGCTTCAGATTGTAATTAACACAGACGTTCATTAAAAGAGCAGAAAGCAGCAGATTTAGGCAGGAAAATAACTACATATTATACTCTCTCCTATGTGAATCCCACATATATCAACACTCAAGACGTTTAGGGAATCAGTTTTTTCTCTGTTGACAGAGCTGCAAACGTTCCCTCTACTGAGTCTTTCTTCTAAATTCTTGTTGTGCGAACAGTGATGAGTAACTCAGGGATGTCCAACATGCGGCCAGGGGGCCAGAACTGGGCTGTCAAATAGTCTAGCCCTCAGTGATGACTTTTCAAAGTGTGAAGAAAGTGAGCACGGATTGTTGGATTTTCCAAGAAAAAAAAGTAACTAGACTAAGACGTTTGGCTTCACAACCAGATCCATGGTGGGAAATACGAGAACTGCAGTAAACGTTTATGAGCAAGGAGGAAATTTCAGTAGCTTCGTCTCACTTTTGTGATGTCAGCAAATAGGTTCAACCTGAAGCTTTTACCTCTTGTTTCCATACAACACAACATTAATTTTACTGATTTTCCGTGTCGGCCCGCTGTTGTCATCGTCATCAAGAATTTTTCCTCGGGCGACATCTGCAAATTGAGTTTTTACAGGGACAATAAAAAGCTTTTATTCCCCAAATATCATCCACTCAATTTATTTCCAGGATTTACATTTGGTTGAATATGTGGAGCACATGAATAATTCATGTTGCAGCATTTACTGCTGCATTAATAACAGGTGGCTGCACCAGCTTCAATATTAGCTGCTGTTAATATAGTAATATTAGCTGCTGCTGATATATTAATATTAGGTGTGGTGTGGTCGATGAACCATCAAACTACTACACCACTAAAACCACTAAACCACTAAAACCGACAAATCTGAAATTTGAATCTATCACACTCAGTCAGATGATTCCAGCTTAAATTGGATAATTAAAAACTGCGTTAGTTTCCTCCAGGCCACATTGGTCAATATCTAGTTTGTCGTTTTTCTGACTCCTCCTCATCCTCCTCTTCCTCCTCTTCCTCCCCCCCTCTCGTCCTTGTCCGTGTCGTCCTCCTCCCGCGTTGATTGAGCGTGTCATTGCCAGTGTCATTGAGCCTGACGTCGTATCATCAGTTTCGGTTTCACTCGACTTCAGCGGCTGTCGGAGCTTTGATAGTTTCACTTGTGAGACGAATCAGAAACAGCAGCAACAATCAAACCCATCAAGATACACACAAACACACACACACATACACACACACGTGCATGCTGCAGCCACTGGAGCACTAACATGTCAGTTTAACTCAATCAGACAGCGTCGTTAGTGACGCCGCTTTGTCCGTGTTCATCGTGGCGGCGGCGTTCCCGCCTCGCGGCCTGTTCATCCCGTCCCGGGAGCCGAGTGGCCCAGGATATCGCTAATCGCTGACAATAGGGGGATTAGCGGCGGGGACAAAGAGTCTGAATGTCACGGCCCAGCACCTGCACCGAGCCGCTGTGAGGCCGTAACGGCCTGATGGGGGCGGGGCTATAAGGGCGGGGGCGGAGCTACAGCAGCCGCCAACACAATGGATACACGCAAGATTAAATGTCCAGCCACGGGCTGCTTTTAATTTGCTGTTGGACACGCAGCTGAACCTGTTTGTTTGCTTCACTGCTTTGCTGTTTGTTGGAGTAAAGTTCCATCAAACATTAATTAGCTTCATGTCAAAATGACATAATGAACTTGTTCTGTTGAATCAGCCAAAGACAAACAAATAATGAGCATATCATATGTTAGTAGATTCACTCTTTTAGCAGTAGCTGCACTTTTTTATTCTGATGGGTTTTATTTTGAAAACCGAGAGGTTGCTGTTTGAAACTTGACTTCCTGTCTGGTTTGATCTCCTCTGTATAGCTTAATGCAGACTCTCTAAAATAATGTTTGTGATCTGTGTTTATCCACTAACTCACCATCAGACATTTTGAGCAACTTCATCAGGACCCAGAGCAGATTTATGGATCATAACATATTATTCATAATGTCTGATCTAATATTCCACAATTGACTATACTCTATACTGATGCTGAAATACTGACCAGTTTCTGGTTGTACAGGTGTGTCGGCGTCGGCGGGTTAATTTTGCTTCATCCAGGACGACAGATCTGCTTCCTGCCGCTGTGACATGTGATCACCAGGTGGTTTGTCGCTGCCAGGTGAAATTGGGTTAAACGGCCTCTGAGGTTCCTTCGGCGGCGCCGCTTCCACGCGACGACGACAACAGCAGCTGCTGCTGCTTCGCCTGGAAGTGACAGGAACAAGCCAGCAAGCTGCGAACATCTGAAAACAGG
This sequence comes from Eupleurogrammus muticus, assembly GCA_036785175.1. Classification (NCBI taxonomy): domain Eukaryota; kingdom Metazoa; phylum Chordata; class Actinopteri; order Scombriformes; family Trichiuridae; genus Eupleurogrammus; species Eupleurogrammus muticus. The sequence goes on from JAYKQN010000007.1 coordinate 4,993,568, forward strand.
TGCAAACAGCTCGTTTGTGGCAAAATTAGGTGACTAGCGAGGATTTATCCTGAATGCAAAATTTAAATAGACTAAAATAAAAAAAAAGGAAAAACATCCTGCTCATTTTTAGACAATATCTTCACCTGATTGGATCAGGAAAGAAGCAACGATCATGGAATCATGGATCAGATCAAGCAGAAACCCACGACCCCACACACACACACACTGTATCTCACCGGGACCTCATTACACACGTCACGTCCTCACTCCATCGCTTCCTGAGGGAGAGATGGAGGGAAAAAACTGGAAAGATGAAGGATCAGAGGGAGGCAGAAATGAAAGGAGAGTGATCTGAATAGAAAAGAGGTGAAGTGACGGAGGAGCGGGGAGAGAAAGACAAAGCGAACAAAGCGGGTGATGACTGATTAGGGCCAGAATGAAGAAGGAAGGAGAAGGAAATCAGCCGAGAGAAGGGGAGGACGGGAGCGGAGGAGGAGGAGGAGTCGGGGAAGGAGGGAGCGAAATGAAAGAAGACGGATGAAGATGACTCCTGAAAACCCAAGCGCGTTCAATAAAGAAGCATCGATAAGGGCCGATTGTTGGAAGCAGCGATGTTTCCTGCAGTTTTCACGATGGAGCTCAGTGCTGCTCTGTGGGAGGAGCCAATGTTTCAGTGGGAGGAGCCAGTGGTTCAGTGGGAGGGGCCAATTCCAAAGTTGAGTGGATGGAGTTCTCTTGTTCTCCCCATGTTTGCACGGGTTTTCTCTGAGTTCTTCACAACCCAAAACATGCTGAGGTCGACTGGAGCTTCTAAATTGCCTGTAGATGTGTGTGTGTGTGTGTGTGTGTGTGTGTGTGTGTGCGCGCCCCACAGTATGCTGGTGACCTGTCTGTAGGGGTCGATCCCTGCCTCTCGCCTGTAATGCTCTGGGATCGGCTCCAGCAGACCTCCCGCAACCCCAGCGCGGAGTAAAGCATTTTTCTATCCGTAGCATTGACGAGTACGAACAGACAAAGAAAGAATACCCGACCTTTGACCTCTGACTTCTCTGTCAAATATCGATCGCTGCTTTTCTTTATCTTCGGGGAAAACAAATACACGTTTTGTTCCGCAGGAAAACGGAAGCTCATGAGAGAATCAGATGGTGCGTGTTGTTTTTTTTTTTGTTTTGCTGATTTTAACATGACACAGATTTTTCCAGTTCTCTGTACTACTCTGTAGTTTAATCTTTCATTGGAAACATCTTTTTCTGAACCGTAAAACAGTTGTAGCTCTAATAGAAGGTAAAGAGCAGGTTTTGAAGAGTTTTCCTCTCGCCGCCTGGAGACAAACACACGGCGTTTCCTGTGTTTTTAACCTTGATTGAAACATTGAGTCATTGCAAATGTCTCCACAGGAACTGAGTTGTCTCCCTATTACACTTTTCATGTTTTTCCTCGCTTCACTACATTTGACATGTAGGAATTAACGCGGCGATCAGTCGGCGATTTTACTTTGCTATGATCTCCGGGAAACAAAACCCGACGTCACTCTGCCACATGTAAGAGCTGCTGCTCGGCTCGTTCTGTTTCCGCTTGTTACGAACCACTGTACGGAACATCCGGACACGGACAGGAAGTAGAATGATGCAGGTGTAACACCGTTTAGGGCCCCAAGTTCAAAGCAGTTCCACAGAAGCTGAAAATGTCACAGCGAGTCAAGAACGAGGGTTCAAATGTGACGGTGGATAGAGGAAATTCTGATCTTAAACTTGACACAAACGTGGCAGAGACCAGGTTTCCACAACCACAACATGAAACATGCAAATGTAAATTCACATTATTAAACATTGACGCTTTCCTAAATATGTAGAAATTGAAAGGTAAATCAAACTAAGAATCTTCCTTTTGTCGCTTTAAAGCAACAGGAAGCTGCTCCGTGGCCTCACGAGTCTGACAATGACTTCATGTTAATTTAATAAACCGCTGCTTTGCTCTGAATATGAGGAACGTGATCATTAAAGCGGGAAAATGATGCGATGCAGGTTACTGATTAATTAATGGAGCCTGAAGCTCTGAGATCTTTGTGAGGTCAGCCGATTCCGTGTTTACAGGAGATTTAATGATGTAAACTGACAGCAAACCTGACACTGATAATATTATTGATACTAATAAAACGGCTTATACTGTTATACACTGAGAATAATGTGGGTTAATGGGAAACTCCCTCAGTAACTCACAAGAACAGTATAAAACAAAGACATTTATCTTTTAGAAAAAGGCGGCATGCTCCTTTTATTTAGATTATTCAGATTAACAGATTAATTGTATTAATCCTATGAAGTGATTAATCTGATTAAACCCGGGTGGCGGAGCTGAGAAGTTTTAATTGGTGATAATGATGTTGTCCCTCCTTCCTCTGATTGTGTTACTTGAACCCTTAAGAGATGCCTCATGTGTCAGTAAAAGAAACGCTCACATCGATTAGATAACCGTTCCACAAAATAAAGATTCGTGACATTAATGACAATGAAAACGTCCAACATGCTGTCAATCAACATCATCAACATGTGTCAACGCGTCCAACAAGTCAAAAATCAACTCATCGACACTTCTATCGCCTCGACACGTCTAAAGGTCAAACACGCCCAACCAACATGTCAGCGTGTCTGACACGTTATGTTCAACGCGTCCAACACATCGACATTTTTAACATGTCCAACGCGTTGTTTCATACACACAAGAGACACAAACTGGCAAACGCATCGTCTTCATGTCTTTAACGAACGCAACATCAAACCACCGCGAATCAGAAAAATCTTCTATTTGTCAAGATCCCGAGCTACATGAATTAATTCATACGTACAGAAGGAATGATTAAATGCGAAAAGACAGAAATAGGAACAAAAGATAAAAAACCTCATTAAAGATTCAAACCTCAAAGGAGGGAAAAGAATCAGTGAGAGTGACAGGATAAAAAAAACATGAAAACAGTCTGATTCAAAGGAAACGCGCAAATGACAACTTAAACATGATAAAATATTAATCAGCAAAATGCAAAGAAACATTTATTAAGGTAGAAAATACAGGATTTTACTAGCAAAGACTACAGATTATTAACCAGGATTTTATCATTATTTACAGATACTTCAATACTTCTTATTGATACCAAAACTTATCAATATCCTTGTTGATGCTTTTCTATCATTAGATAAACATTGTTGGTTCATCTGTAAAAGCGTCATTTATGTTGCTGGAAAACATCATCCAATTGTATTTAAGTTTCTCTCCAAAAGGTAAATTTTCCAATATTAATGTAACATCTACATACATCATGTTTCATTTACTTCAGTGATCCTCATTTTTCTGAGCAGACCTTGAACACATCATGATGTAAGCTGATTTCTTCACAGTTTATTTAATTTATCTAGGGATTTTAGAAGGTTTTTTTTTTTTTTTTAGTTTTACTCTGGTTAGCAGAATTGCTAGCATAGAAGTAAGTAAGAAAATAACCCCCCACCAGATGTGAATCTGGTTACTATGGCAACCACCAACAACACTTGGGGTGAAGCTAGTAGAGTTGACAAGGATGATAAAATTAGCATTGGATAACGTTGAGATTGTAAGTTGATGTCAGCAAAGCCATTTGTTGGTTGGATATCTGCTCTGAAAAGTGTTGAAGCTTAAGTACGTTTTTTATAGTAGTAATTGTAATTTTACTTTTAACGGATACATTTGCAAATGTCTTTTTTCATAAACCTATATCCATCACATTAACCAGCTGCCCAGCCCGCTGCACCACTCTCCACCCCAGCAACGAATTGATTAATCAACTAATCATTGCAGTTATAATCTCGAAAGGTTCAATTAGAAAATGTCTGACACTTTAGTCTTTGGTCCAATCAGCCTTTTCCATCAGATGAAAACTTCTCTGGAGTCAAGTCGAAGTTCATCTGACCCGGCAACAAACGGGTATATCATCGTCCTGGGACGATTCCTCGATTTATTTCCTCATCTCGTCCCTGTGTGTTGAGTAATTAGCAGCAGCTGCTGAGTTAAATCATCAAAATAACCTAGGATCATGCAACTGCTGCTCAGGGCAACATTAACCAGCTGCTTTAAACACCCTCATCACTTTCTGTTTCTGAGATGTTAAATGTGGTCGTGGTTTTGGCGTCATCTGCCGCATCTCCGCTGCTCGGATTCTGACTGTTTGAGGCCAGCGTCGTCTGGAGCTGATTCCTCTTCTTCTCGGGGAGCCACGTTTCTTTGATGTTTGTTTCTTTTGAGGTGATTTTCAGCCCGAGCGAAACAGTGTTTTTTCTCTGAAAATATGCATTACGCTTAAAGAATAAATCCCGGACATTTTCTCCACTTCTCGCTCGTTCAGCCTCAGGTTGATAAATAGGTTGCGTGTCACTGGGTCTTTTGGGAAATTCTTCTGTATAGCTCGAGGGAGCAAACAGGTGTCTTCTCTTCCAATGTATCTGTGGAAATGATCGTTTCCCCGTCAGAAGTAACTTAGGAGCAGGTTTGTCGGCCGAAATTTTCAGAAGATTCTCCAGGATTGGTATCAAGGTCAGGTTCAGGGTTAGAGGTAGAGTTAGGGTTATGGTAGGGGGTAGTGTTAGTAGGGTTAGACCAGGGGTGGGCAATCCTTGTCCTGGAGGGCCGTGTGGCTGCAGGTTTTAGTTCCAACCAGGCAGTAACTGTACCTGATTCTACTAATCAACCACAAATCACTAGAACCCTTGCTAAGAACCTTCATTAGTAGAAGGAAGAGAACCCTAGAGCCCTGGAGTTAATATAAACTCTAGGGTTGGTGCTCCCTGGTTCAAGGATTGGTGGGGTTGGAGTTATCATTATCAAGGTCAGGTACAAGATCAGGATCAAGGTCAATATCAGGGTCGGTGGGTTAGAGTTAGTTTGGTTTAATGGTTGGGGTAAGTGTTAGTAGGGTTAGACTTAGAGTTTTGGGATTAAAGGGGCTGGAGTTTTCTTTATTGAAGTTGGGTTTAGGATTATCAGGGTTAGTTAAGACTAATGGGGCTGGGACCGACCCTACTGATGAATAGCTAACCCAACAACAGTTTCAAATCAGAACATGTGTGGTGTTTATTCCAGCTGATAGCTGAAATGAACAGAATCCTAATGATAATGTTTATTTGCAACGAGCCTATTAAACAATAACCTTCCTCCCGTTAGTGAGCATTGCATAAAGGAGTCGGGTCCTTGTTAACATGATTTTGCGCTGCGATGGGAATGTTTATCACCTGAATCGCTGCTGTACTCACATTCTCAGCCTATAGCCAGGTTCTGCTGCATAGATTGACATCAGATATTATCCTTTTATAATAAAAGCAATGTAGTGGAAAGATAATTATCTCTGTGGTGGGGGCAATTGGAAGCCGAGTCATTTATTGGCTTTTCAAAGGCTCCATAAACGAAATGATTCAAAAAACATTTGTGTTTTTATGTCACAAATGACGAACGCAGTAAAACTCAATTTCTATTTAAACATGCCCCTTTGTTGATGTTTGAGGGAATGTCGATGGAATCACATTTAAAGGGGATCAGCTGTTTGCAATGAGGCAAGTGAGAGGACATTTTTACCAGCTTTCATTGTCCCTGTTGGACGCCCCCTAGAGGACATCGTCCCACTGATCTCATCACTACATTGACTTCTATAACTTTAATTGTGACGTAAAAAAATCATAAACACAGTGTGCTTTTTTTAACCCATATAATTGTTCTCTATTCCCCTAAATCCACCAATTGAAGTGCTGGAATGCTGCAAGTTACTTACGTAGAGAGTTGCATATGTATGCAAATATGGAAATCCTTTTAAGTGTGAAGCCAACACAGTCATGTTTCAGTTCTTGAGGAGCGTACTGGTTGTCCACAGGGCAATGCACTCAATTTTCATATTTTAGCATTAATATGCAGCAGAGTAGCTGAGTGTGTGTGTGTGTGTATGTGTATATATATATATAGGCTGCATATTTAGTTGATGAATTGAAAAGGTGCCAGAGAAGAAACAGTAATGAGACGTCTCAACTGTTCACGACAGAAAACAGTCGGCTACATTTTCAATTTCAGCTTGTGTAAAAGAAGCTGAAAACAGGAGCCAACATAGAGACGTTGTCCCTTATGTCCAGCGTTTGTTCTCTGGTTTCACTTTAAACTCCTGAAAACTCAAACTTAATTTATAAAAAAACAATCCTTCAGACGAATGGAGGCATAAGTTTGAGTTAAAACCACAAACGCTGTGCGTGGGATCAGGTTCCTCTCGCGTGGAGGATCACGTCTCTAAATGGATTTCATGTCCTGTCGCTGCGTCACATTCGTTTTGAAGAAATGAGGCGAGGAGCCACTGACAGAAAAATCAAAGCAGAGTTGGAGTCGACTGCAGACGTTGAGTTTGTTTCTGTTGAGGAAGAAGGCTCCTCCATGTTGGTGCGATACTCCACAGATGTAGTACTACACACATACACTATTACTGTATGTGTGTAGTACTACACACATACAGTAATAGTGTGCGGTACTATGCCTGTGGGGAATTATACAGACATAGTACTGAGTATAAACTAGTAATAGATGTAGTACTATACAGACATTGTACTACAAAGATGCACAGATGTACGACTACACTATATGGTAGCACATATATTTAGTACTTTAGTACTACTGCAGGTTTATTACTACTGGGACTAAATATACTGATATATTACATATTGAAATTGCAATCACAGCTACTTGGCCTGACATCTAATCTAACTTTAGTTAGTGTTTTTTCTCTAAACCAACTAAAAGACATATCTGCTGTATATCATATCTGCTATACAGCAGATATGATATACAGCGATCATATCTGCTGTATATTTACAATTAAACTTAAAGGAATGTGCAGCAGTTTCAGTTCCTCAGCTTCATGCTGCTGTTCATACGCATGTCGCTTCGAGACAGAAAACTTTTCTGTTCAATGATTGATTAGGATAAAATCTTAAGTTACAGCAGCAGCTTCTTCTTTTTTTCTGATCATACGGAGCCACAGTCAGAACATTTACATGAGACTGAGAACTATGTGTGTCTCTGAGAAAGCTTTGTGGAACTGTTATAAGTGAACTTCAGGATTTTGGTAGAATTCTAAATCAGTTTAAATGATTAACAATAACTTCTTTCAAGCCGCCAACCTCTAATCAAACAGATTAAAAGGTGTCTTTACTGGTGTAACGCAGTCAGATTCTAACGCTGTTTTAAATGGGATTAATCTGCACAAAGACCACATTTCTTCAATTTGAATCAAATTTGATGCTCCTTCTGATTAGTGTGGACATTCATATGAACACTTTAATAATTTGTGATTCCACTGTGACAGCAATGAAATGGCTCGAAGATTAGAATCAGTAAGACGTGAATCAGTGATGCCTCTACGAGTATTAACATTAATTCCACTTAGCCTTTAAATTCACGTGTTCCTTAAATCCTCTGAGTGCAGCAGCGTCTGGGAAAAAAAATGCTCGAAAAACGTGTAGAAAAACCAGCAGGTTATTTAACAGTGGGCTGATGGATACCTGTCAATCACTTTAATGTAACCACGGAAACAACAATTCAAACTCGCAAGCTGCTGAATGGAAATACTCATCACCTCCATTCATAATATAATATATAATTCATGATAATAATATTAAACTATGAATATAGTAATAAACGTAATGAATAAGGCACCGTCCATTAATAAAGCCCAGTGGTTTAACGGCAGAGTGAATCTGGTTAAAACCTGATCCATCAGGATCCATCAGAGGCTCTGATGTGGTCCTGGATTAGCTGGGGGAGATAATACGATCTATATTTAAAGGTTGAAGCCAAGGAGCTGAACTTTATTTAAGTGTCAGTTTGGCTACGAGCGAATAGAGAAACTGCTGCTCAAACCTTGCAGTCGTTTGTCTCAACCAGATGAAAAATGAAGGTTTTTTTTTTTATGCGGAGAAAGTTCAACATCAAACGCTTTGGCTTCCGGTGGAAAAACACAAGACAAGAACAGCATGTTTGAAAAAGAGAAAAGAAAAACCTCTTCAGAAATGTTCCAGATTGATTGATCGACGTATATAAAGCTGGAAGCAGCTGGCCCCTGATTGGTCCCTGATCTCATTGATTGGTCACTCAATCTGATTGGTTGATGAGACAGAGGATTAAAAGCTTCAAACATGTGAGACCTGCAAACTGAACACGTTACACAACACGTTAAATAATCTCAACCCTTAAGCAGTCTGAACATGTTTAACATCCTGAACACGTTAATCAGCCTGAACACGTTAACCAGCTTTAACACGTTTAACATCCTGAACACGTTTAACATCCTGAACACGTTTAACATCCTGAACACGTTTAACATCCTGAACACGTTAATCAGCCCGAACACGGTAAACAGCTTTAACACGTTTAACATCCTGAACACGTTTAACATCCTGAACACGTTAACCAGCCTGAACATGTTTAACATCCTGAACACGTTTAACCAGCCTGAACACGTTTAACCAGCCTGAACACGTTAACCAGCCTGCACGTTGAACATCCTGAACACGTTGAACATCCTGAACACGTTTAATATCCCGAACACTTAAATCAGCCTGAACACGTTTAACATCCTGAACACGTTTAACATCCTGAACACGTTTAACATCCTGAACACGTTTAACAGCCTGAACACGTTAACCAGCCTGAACATGTTTAACATCCTGAACACGTTTAACATCCTGAACACGTTTAACCAGCCTGAGCACGTTAACCAGCCTGAACACGTTGAACATCCTGAACACGTTTAACATCCTGAACACGTTTAACATCCTGAACACGTTTAACATCCTGAACACGTTAACCAGCCTGAACATGTTTAACATCCTGAACACGTTTAACATCCTGAACACGTTTAACATCCTGAACACGTTTAACCAGCCTGAGCACGTTAACCAGCCTGAACACGTTGAACATCCTGAACACGTTTAACATCCTGAACACGTTTAATATCCTGAACACTTAAATCAGCCTGAACACGTTTAACATCCTGAACACGTTAACCAGCCTGAACATGTTTAACATCCTGAACACGTTTAACATCCTGAACACGTTTAACCAGCCTGAGCACGTTAACCAGCCTGAACACGTTGAACATCCTGAACACGTTTAATATCCTGAACACTTAAATCAGCCTGAACACGTTTAACATCCTGAACACGGTAAGCAGTCCAAACACATTAAACACTCTCAACCCAATAAACAGCCTCGAAACGTTAAACAAACCAAACACATTCAACATAGTGAACATGTTAGTGAACATTCTGAAAGCGTTAATCATTTTGGCCATGTTACATATGAACTACATATGAACTGTAGAAGGACAGATGCATAATTTTACAGGTCTTTTCAATTGTGAATATATATGAAGAGGAAAGTATTTCTTAATTAATTAAAGCAGCTTCACTTTCCTGGTGTTTTCTGATCTTTTTCCTGGGATTTCTTCAGGTTCCGCTAATGTTCACAAACTAAAGTGTCCGTTTCTTCCTTCTCTGAATCCCCCCCCGGGGCGGCCATGTTGGCGAGGCTCCGTGCGATCCGCCCGCCGCGTTGTCTCAGCCGCTTGATCCTAAACCAACAGTGTCTCGGCCCTTTATTCATTTTTCAGAGCGGCGCTGTAATTCCTCCCCAGACGGCGGCGCCGGCCCAACATGCCGCTAAGTGGCAGCTGCAGTTTCCTCCATTAGCTGTGAGCGGCGTTGACCTGAGCTCTGTAGCGTAGCAGAAAATCGCTCTGCAGGGACGCCGCCGTCCACCCGCCCGCCGCCGCCGTCCGCTCTGCTGGTTCCTCGCAGGTTCTTCAGTGCGTAAAAAAAAAAAAAAACTTCAAGTTTCAATTTCTGAGTGAATCTGAGACTCTTTTGTTCTTTGCTCTCAATCAATAAAACATCTGCCTCCGCTCGTCGGGGTTTCGTGAATATTTAATCTCACCACTTGTTTCCTTTTATCTGCAAATCACCAAAAAAAAAAAAAAGAGAGAAAGAAACACGCAGAAGTGTTTCCCAGGTGGTGTCTGAATTGTTTCCTGTTTCCTGCCTCGTTGACAGTGAGAGAATCTGCTGAAGGTCTGTAAATATTTACCTGCTGCACGTCAGCCCGGCGTCACGCATGTGACACGCACATACATGTGATTTATTCTGTCGCACAATCGGCTTCAGTATCACAACATTAAAGTCGCAAGAACTAAAATAAATATTTCAGTTTCCACAATCCAGATCTTCCTGGAAACCAGAGAATATTGTTAATACATCTCTCCACTCTTTAACCAGAGCGGCCTCATCATATAATAATAAAAAATCACAATGTGATAACACAATCAAGGAACGATTCATGATTAAAATTAAAAGTATGACATTCTAACAAATAATAACAGAGAGAACATTAATAAAACATATTTTATATAACTGGCATATATTTGCACACATATATTAAATATAATAATATAAAACTACTAATAATACGAATGCTAACGACATTTATTTAAATAATAAATAACAAAATATTTTTAATATTAATAATTAGTTAAAAACTAAAAAAAAACATGTTATATACTTTTACTTATATTACATATGACAAAGACGAAAGTCACTCTTCAATTTGCTACAGTGGGGAAAATAAGTATTTGAACACCCTGCTATTTTGCTATTTCTCCCACTTGAAATCATGGAGGGGTCTGAAATTTTCATCGTAGGTGCATGTCCACTGTGAGAGAGATAAACTAAAAAGAAAAATCCAGAAATCACAATGCATGATTTTTTAATGATTTATTTGTGTGATATAGCGGCAAATAAGTATTTGAACACCTGTGTGTCATCTAGAATTCTGACCCTGAAGGACCTGTTAGTCCGCCCATTAGAAGTCCACCTGCACTCCATGTATCATCCTTAATCAGATGCACCTGTTTGAAGTGGTTAGCTGCATAAAGACACCTGTCCACCCCATACAATCAGCAAGACTTTAACTTGTAACATGGCGAAGACCAAAGAGCTGTCCAACGACACAAGAGAGAAAATTGTACACCTCCACAAGGCTGGAAAGGGCTACGGAGCAATTGCCAAGCAGCTTGGTGAAAAAAGGTCCACTGTTGGAGCAATCATTAGAATACTTATTAAAAATACTTATTTTCCCCACTGTAAATCTCAAACCCAGTTAAAGTGAAAAGGCTTCACTCTGATGCCGTACAAAAAGTACAAAGCACTTTTTACCCACCTTTTTACTTTTGTTTAACTCTTATTTACTATAATATTTAATGTATGTCACTTTAAAGACAGTGATAATTGATCCAGGCTACGCCCCCTCAGATCTGACCATGGAAACTCAGTTATTGTAAAAATGTTAATTTCATTCAAAAACACAAATGCGCTTCTGTAAGTATTTAACCATCGCTCGACGTCTGAGCGGATCTTTTTATTTTCTCCAGCAGACAGATTCAGATCAGCCCCAGAGGCTTCCACACAAGGATCTGTGAGACGAACACACACTCGAGTAATTCAGAGCATTTTATTAATAATAATGTGCAACACTTCCTCTAAAGGAGATTTGCTGTTTAGTTTCTCTTTACCGATTAAAGGATTAAGGAGGACAATATCACACACACCCAGTTTGTGTGTGTGTGTGTGTGTGAGACGGTTTTATCAGAGAGGATTTACATCTAATAATATTTATGAGTCAATGCTGCTGTCAAAACTATGTAGTAATAATATAATAATATAATAGACATTGAGGTGGAATTTGAAAAAAAAAATCTGAATCTTCAGCCTCTGCAATAATTCATACGTTTTATGAACTAGTTTCTCCTTGTCGTAAAGGAGCCTGCTCCACTTTCTGAAATTTTCTGCAAAATCTACAAGTCAGTGTCTCACATTAACATATTAACTTTGTAAAACTGATAAAAACTCCTCCATGGGTGTAAATTAAAGTTGTTGCACACTGAACCTGGAATAAACTCATCAGTTCTGAACAAGAAACTTTAGATTTAAAGCAGCCCTGACGTCTGTCCGATTTTCAGATTTTACCGATATCTGAGCTCTGATTGGCTGCTTCATCCTCTTTATCTTTGCCATCTTCATCATCACTTTGTCTCAGACGGAAAATGTAACATCAGACAAAAAAGGTGGTTTCACTGGTCAGACCTGTTCAGAGGAGCAGTCTAGGTGCCCTCAGGTGACCCTGTGACCCTACGACCTTGTGACCCCGTGACCCCTTGAATCACATGATGTTTTAAACAGTTAAAGTGAAACATCTTGAAGAGACAGATTCAGTGATTCTGGCATTTTTGGTAAAAGTATGAAATCAAGTGAAATATTGTTTTTTTTTTGCATATTTGTCTATTTATCTGAGTTTACATATTTTATGTCCTCTTTTTGTCTTTTTTATTTAATTTTTGTTTATTTTTTTAAATGTATTTATATTTTTTTGGTAAACTAGCAAAATGATAATTTAAGATAACCCTACTTATTACTAGTCTGACTGTACTAAACACAAGATATTTTAATATTGCCTGAACGTCCTAATGAGCAATAAAACTGCTGAGTAATTAGGGATTCGGTAAAAAAAAAAAAAGAGATAAAAACAAGAGTTGCTTAAAGCTGGATGCGCCTTTTGATTGGTCGAAAAATTCTTGCAAAGCATTATTGGATCTACCCGTATGGATTTATTTTACAAAGCCATGAGAACCCGACACAAGTTCCAGGATTAACAGAGAACTTTCTACAAAGCCTGCGATCACAGCGAAGGCAGAATTGGAATTTCAAGTGTTTTCGGCTTTTATCGAGGTCACGGCGATTTCTTTTTGATTTTTTTAACCTCCATCTATTGACTGAACACATCAGTTATTTCTGCTCAATCTGCCATTTGCAAAAGCAACATTTTATTGCTGGAGCCTGAAACAAGGACGGACCCTGAGGTCCTCGCTGAGAGGCATTAATCCAGCCTGGGCACAGCGATTCTGTGAGTCTGCTGGACAATAGGCCTCCGACACAATGACCCTGACACAACACGCGGAGCTGCACGCTCAACACGTCACGTGTTAACTGGCAGTGTTGGTTTAGTCGAGGTCTGCTGAACCCAAAACCAGGTCACATGCATGATGTCATGTGAAGATGTAACATACTACACACATATGTGTATGGATGCATATACAGGGCTTAACACTAACTTTTTTGTCTAGTAAGTTTTCATTCTTATTCATGTTTGTTTTGCAAGATTTAAAAATTTAGAGTTTAGGACAAAACCGAGCTTCAGCAGCAAAACTAAAAATGTGAAAAAAATATGTTTTTTTTCTTTTTTTGTTTATTCACAACCTTAAACCGCCAAGAAAATCATTTAGCACCGAGGCCCCCCCCCACCCAGCCCCCCCGTGACTCACTCGCCGGGTGAATTCATCGCTTCCAAAATCCACTCGACTTCATCACAGTAGATAAAAGCAGGATAATGAAGGCTGAACCGGCACAGCTGTGAGCTCCGTGTGGATCAGGCCGTTCTGTCAATCTGATGCTGACACTCACACTGATGCGGGGGGGGGGGGGGGTAAAAAAAACAAAAAAAACTGAATCCTCCTTCAACAGGAAGGAGATGTTTGAGTCACAATGATGGTTTCAGGGTAAAGAAAAGCTTTCCTGCAATGAAATGACGGAGAAACACACAGGCAAGGAAACATCCACTAATAGCGAAGCGTCATCTACGAATATAAATACGCTAACCGTCTGATTACCTCAGTGCATCATTTCCACATCAGAAAAAAAAACACGTCTCGTTTCTTTTTTTAATCAAGCAGCTGATGGACGTAAATTACACGGAACTCAGTCTGGAAATCAACGTGCGCCCTCGTCGACGTGAGGCTGGTTTTCTGCTTTTTAATTAGACGAGAGGGAACACAGAGTGTCACAGCGTCAGGTGACTCTCAGGCGTCAGGTGTGAATCCTGCTTTGCAGAAAACTTCACAGGTACTTTAGCTAATCATACTTGTACTTTTACCGCCGTACGTTAATTGCATCAAGCCAGGCCGTCAAATCCTGAGAGTAATGTGATCAACACCCAGTCGGGGAGGGGTCAAACGGCGGATGCGCGGGGAGCAGCGTTGTGCTGTCATTATCCAGTTATTAACATGCAGTTATTATCCGCGGCTCAGCGTGGCGCCAACAAAGACGAGTGGATGAAAGGCGTGAAGTGGAGGCTCAGCTCCGCTCAGGATGTGTCAGCACTCATCCTCCCCGATGATTAAACAGCCCTGAAAAGAGGCTTTTGTCTCTTTTGTTGAGGAACCTCTCGCCGCCGCGAGACTCCGACGTCCTTCACGATGACTCGGCAGATAACCGCGGCGGGTCGTCGACGCCGTCGCCACGGCGACGGGGGAATATTAGAACTATGAGAAAAGGAAATACAAGAGATGTTTGGCGACATATTACACAATATTGATATTATTATATAACTGTTGTGTGGACAAACATCAGAGGTTTGAAGGTTGATTGGTGTCTGCTCACATTTCACATCGGCTATAACAAAAAATATTTAACCTCTAAACTTGTTTCATTTCAATAAATGTTTAAATGGTCCATTATCTCACTAAAAAAATAAAAGATTTGAGAAAAATTGATTAGCGAATAGGAACGATTATTCATCTCAGGACCATTCACTTGCATCTTAACACAAATGTCTTCACACATTTATTCACATGTAGCTTAATGCATATTTTCACATACATATTCACATGTAGCTTTATGCATATTTTCACATATATGTTCACATGCATATTCATATATAGTTTCACATATATATTCACATTTATCTTTACTTGCTCTATTCTTTGTAGCTTCAAATGTACAGTATAATCACATGTTTTTGCACATTTATTCTCACGTGTTTCTGCACACGTGTCTGCACATTTATCTTCACATTCAGCTTTGTGCACTGATGTGAGCTGATGCTGCTGAGGTTCAGTTTTCCTCATTTATTTTCTCGAGTTGTTCATTTTCGTGTCTGTTTTAAACTTCCGTCTCTTATTATATTGTTTTGGCCACAAAGGCCCGGCTTTAACCTGTTTGACGCCCTAGGCAGGATTTTAGGCGGCTCCACTTGTTGCGTTGCAGTGAAAATCCACTGCTAATGTCCATATACTCACAGGAACCTGAAAAGCTTCGTCTTAGACATCGTCTCAATCTAAAACACTTAGAAAGAATAAAAAAAAAATAATACAAATAAACTAACTGAGCATATGAAATATAATATAAATATTGTACATAAGGTATCCGATTTAAATACCTACAAAATAAAAAGTGTAAACTAGTGACATATATTAACTTAAAAATACAATATAAAAATAAGGCACTGCACAAAATAAGATCATATCATTATTATCACTACTATAGGCTTAGCTATTTAAGTTAAGATGAAACATTACCAACTAGTTTTTATGAATAATGGAAGTTATATATATATAAATATTATAAATATAACTGCAGACAGAGGAAATGAGACACGTCTGCTTTTTTTGCAAAGAACCTCCTCATTTCTCACAAGTCACAAACGATCTAATTAGAATTAGAGTTTCAATTAGAAGTAAGTTTACGTCTCATTCAAAGTCAAAATGGATAAAAAAAAAAAAAAAGACGCCATCCTGCCCCAAAAACTCCCACAAACAGCTATTTACATGGTTGAGCTACGCAAATGAACCATCCCGGTTGCCGTGGCAACTATAAGCAAACTTCCTGAAGGCCGTGTTTGTCCTCAGCATTAATTGGAAAAAAAAAAAAAAAACAGGAGCTAGGACTTATTGCTCTTAAGAGCCTCTGATCCCCATTTTGCCCCCCAATATTCAAATTCTAAAAAAAAAAAATTATTTTCAGCCACGATGTCATGACTCAAACTAAAAAATAGAATTTTTATTCCATTGTTTGTGAGCTTCTACGAAACGTGCAGGTTGCTCGCCTTTGCCAACATGTCTCCTCACCTTTTTAAAATGCATAGGATAGGGAAACATGCTCCTTACACGCAGAAAAAGAAGGCATAAAACATGATAACGGCACATTTGAATGGATTCCATTTTGGCGATGGCACCATGAAATGTTGTGAAACCGGCTTGTAAAAACACATCAGTGAGTCTCGGAGCCGCGCTGACATGTTTCTTCATTACCATGATTTATTTTCTCCCTGCCCTGCTGCGGCTGAATTGATCCTGATAAATGTCTTACTTACTCTTTCCTCAACATTTTCTCAGGAATAAACTGTTAAACTGTACAGCTGGAGTGGAGAGAAGAGGGGGGGCTGACACTTTGTAGGTTTGTCTTTGATAAGTTGACAAAGACAAAGAAAACCTTTAAGAAATATGGATCTATGAGTGGTTTAACTTTGTTGGAGACGTTTCTCCTCTCATCCACGAGTCTGGGATACGTGCTAAGGGAACTCAGGAATTTAAAAAAGCTCAGTGTGAAACTAAATTAACATGACCGCTCAGAGTGTGAAACCAAATAAAGATGGCCTGGGTGACAGACATTTTCCTCCTCACACAGTCTTTGCCCCCCTCCTCTTTATTTCTGCCCCCTGATTGGCTGGCTAACCTGTCTGGGTTGTAACCCCGCCCCCTCTCCTGTAATACGCTGCGATTGGCTCCAGCGGACCACTGTGTGACCCCATGTGAGGACTGAGCGGGTATAGAAAACGACTAAATGGTTTATCTCCTTTGATTTCGATCGTTTTAATTCTTCCTTTTTCCCCCCCTTCCTGCTCATGGATGTGAGATGCAGCCTCTTCATTTTATGCCATGTGACCATTTTTGATTAAAATGTCTTAACAGGCTTCGTTAATCTCTGCAGGGGAAAATCGGGAGTAAAGTGGATGAAAATAGAACCCAAAAAAAAGCAAATAAACCAGTGAAAATGATCTATTTAGGGCAATAATGGGATTATAATATAACTTTATTAACTTATATAACTTCATATTTAAATGTAGATAGATTCAGCTATACCGTTTTTTTTTTCAGTTCTTTTATTTTACATATTACAAAAACATAGTGATCTGTGATGTAGAACAGCATGAGACATAGAAATAGCAGCGCTTCTGCTCATTAATCTGAGGAATCAGGCTCATTCTACATCAGAAAAGACTTAAATTGACAATCAAAGTGAACAAAGGACCAGTTCTGGAAAACCACTTCATGTGCCGCTAAATGACCTTGAATGATAGAAAACACGACGCTGAAGTGAACGGACATTTAGCTAAGGACGATCCGTTATTACTGCAAACACGCAGCGATTAATGTAAGACAAGCAGAGAGCTGAGAACAATGGCGGATATGAAACGCGGAGAAACGCAGGATGTGTGGACTTGCAGGAGGAGATCTTCCTCAGACACGACTCGGACAGAAATCTCAATCATTGATCAGAGGATGAACCATGATCTGTCCTGTCTGTTTCCTGTGGTGTGTGTCCTGCCCTGCAGCTGATTGTCCCACAATTGATTTTATACAAACTAACCAACATGTGCGAACACGCACGCGTGGCCCTGTGACTGCAGCTGTGTTTGAGACGTTTCCAGTGATATTTCAGCCGTCCGGCTGATTTATCTCCAATCTGCTAATTGAACGATAATGAGAAGTGTTCGAGATTATTGATTTTTATTTGCAGAGAGGAACTTTGATAAGAGCTGCTTCACTCGCATTACTGGGATTGAGCACAAAATAGTTTAACTTTTTGTTAAGTGCATTTTGTTGACAATTGAGATAGATGCAACAGTCGTTAGATGATGTTTTCTGTATTTACTTTGCAGTAGTTGTAACTAAGTAATTTACTCCGATGTGTTGTAATAAGACACGTTTGCTTTTATTAAAGTAGATAATTGAACCTCTCAGGCTGCACAGCGATGAAGTCGCAGCACAGTCGAGCCCAAAGTAAAAGAGACGAAGATAAAGATCGATCAGGAAACGCGTTGGCTCTGTCTCGACTCTTCGCTCTGACCTTTTACTCGAAGAGACGTTCATGCGCTTCTTCTCGATATCAAATATCTGTCCTGCTCATAGGATCAGCTTGATGTATTTCCGCCTGGCTCGTCGAGGGCTTTTATGTTTGACAGCTTTGTGCGGGACAGACGGGAGTTTTTTTTTTGTGGAGATTAAACAGCTGTTTCCAAAAGAAGTACAGAGTAATATAGCAAATGCAGGAGAGAAGAACTGGTTTGGATCTGTTTTCCAGGGAGAAACTAGGGAGAGATTACTTCTAATCGACAATTAAAGCTGCATGAAGCAGAAAACACAAAGATAAAACGTGTCATGTGACACTGCATTAGTTGTTCATGTGACTGCGGGTCTGCACCACGTGTTCTTCACTGGTTTGTAAAGAACACGTAAACTGGTTAGTCACAAATGTTACCGCCGACTTTAGATTTTTATCTACTTTGGTTTTCTATGTGAGAATTAAAAAGAAGAAGAGTAGGAACGATATGGAAACATTGCTGTTTGTAGGGTTAACGAGTTTACGAGGCCCACCTGAACGCACCGTGGGTTCTGCAGGTCGACGCTTCGTGAAGCCGCTTTCGTATGAGTCGATGATATCGCAGCAGACACTGAGCCACTTCATCTTCTTATATTAAACTGTGCAACTCACCACATCAGCTTGGATCAGTTTAGAGTTTTTTTTTTTATTAATCTGTAGATAAAACGTAACCTCATAATAAACAAAAGAACAAATGTCCTGAAGACAAAATTTACAGCAAACGCACATATATTAACATATAAAACTCAACGAAAATACAGAGATTTACACAAACTGAAGAGAATTCTCTTTTTAAATTCTGCCATAGAATCACAGTGAGCTGTAAACGCTCCTGTAACCACTGCTGTAAGTTCTACTGTAAAATGGTGCTTTAGTATTCACATAGTTTCTGTTCTCTTCAAACCACAGGAAACCGCTGAATCACATATATTTGAAAATCTGAAGAATTATCTGAAGAATTTGTTATTTCGTTATTTTACAGATTTTGGTCAATTTAATCTTGTTTTAAGAAAAAAAAAACAATGTTAATATTTTCTTAAAATGAGAATGCATGAAAGAAATGTACCTAAACTTTCTCAAACTGGCTCCACGTTGCTAAACTAAAACATTAAATGTATGTTTTTACATAAAATTACTAAAAAATATTATAACATAATAAAATAATGGTAGAAACACTCTACATTTGTACATGAGAATTTATTTGTTATTGAGCATTTTTACGTTGTTGTATTTTTACTTTAGTAAATGATTCGTTGCTGTGAACATTCTTGCTGTACTGTTCACACACGCACACACACACACACACACACACACACACACATTCCTCTTGTCAGGATCACTCCTTCCTCTTTACCGCGGCTACGGCGGCTGCTCATTTGTAAATGCTGGATGTTTCTCTGAGCTATGGCTTCATCTTTTGTTGCCCCCACTCTGTTTGCCATTCAGTCTATGGGGCCCACCCACACACACACACACACACACACACACACCCACACACGCACACACACACTCACACACAGACCCCGCCCCCCCCCTTATTGTGGGAATTCCAGGCACATGTGTGTGAAGCAGGGAGTCAGTCACATCCCCTCCCCCCACCGGCTGGCATCCCCCTTCATTCTCAGGGATTTCTCATGGGGCTAAAGCAGACAAACTGCAGGGGGGGCAGAGGAGAAGGAGGAGAAAGAGGAGAAAGAGGAGGAGGAGGAGAAGAAGGGAAGGAGAGCTTGACTAATTCATCAATAATCTTTACCTAATCCCTCCCTCTGCCCGCTTCTCTCTCACTCGCTTTGCCTGGAGGCATTCAAGCAGCACACACACACACACACACACATAAGAGTGTGCCTGAACACGTCTAGGGGGAGAGGATGACTCGAGCTGGAGTGTTATTCCTTTCTCTTCCGTGTGTGTGTGTGTGTGTGTGTGTGAGCCCGGCTATGCGTGTGGTGTAAGCCGAGCCCTCAGAGGGTTCGTGTGTCTTTGGCCTGACCACGAGCTGAAATGATTATAGAGTAGAGACTAGGTGTGGCAAGAAGGGGCGGAGTCACGGGCTTTGTCTGTGGCTCCACCAACCGGAGGCAGCATCTGTCTGTCAGCGTCTGTCTGTCAGCGTCTGTCCTCCAGTCGGGGGCTCAGCTCTTCTCGCTGTGAGGTATCTGCCGAGCACAAGTTGCAGAGTCTGTGGGAGCTTTGTGGCAGGAGCCCGGTTACTGCTCTTTGCAACACATGATAAATATATATTTTCTGAAGAGAAAAACAGAATCTGCGGATCCAGTGGAGTCAGAAGAGGATTTTTCTTTTTGAGGAATTAACATTTTAAAGGATGAGATTTCAATGATAAAAGCATTTGGAATATGGGACTTTTAATCTCTGATTTGGACCATGGGGACAGGAAACTCTGTGTTTGTACTCGGCTCTGGGTGATTTTGATAAGTATGTCACATTTATTCTATTTGTTCTGTGACTGTTTTACTTTGATTTCAGTGTGATAGAAAAACAAGTCAACATAGAAACTACGCTGATGTGTTTTTCTCAACAAGTGCAGAATATTGAATTATTCAAACACAAACTCAAAGTTCAGTTTTTATTCAGTAATGTTGTTTACCTTCAGTTCTTCAGGGATTCTTTTTCTTCGTATTTTTGTTATTTTTAACATGTAAGTTGTTTGTGCATGTGCCAGTCAGTGGAGAATGTTGAAGAAAACGCTGGATGTGGTTCCTGCCTGTTGTGAAGTCTGTTGTCTCTGTGATGGTAGTGTGTGGACACCTCATGTTAACATGTGATTAGCGTGTGTTGACTTTTTCCCACATGTGCCGGCTGATTGACGCTGATTGAGAGCGCCAGAGCTCTGTGACTTCCTGCAACATCCATTCATTCACTGACTGAGAAATTGCTGATTTGACTTGACAGTTTAGCTTTTTAAAAGTTGCTAG
This sequence comes from Eupleurogrammus muticus, assembly GCA_036785175.1. Lineage (NCBI taxonomy): Eukaryota > Metazoa > Chordata > Actinopteri > Scombriformes > Trichiuridae > Eupleurogrammus > Eupleurogrammus muticus. The sequence continues at coordinate 5,014,518 of JAYKQN010000007.1, forward strand.
ATTTCAATATAAACTTGTGGTCTAAGTAAATTAGAACACTTTTTTAAGGCTGCATTGAAAAGTAAATTACCATCTGCCACCATCTTGGAACCACACTTATCAACAAAGTCGCCTCTTGAGTTTCGTCATTGTCTTTCTGCACCCTCCCCCGTTCGGTGATTGGCACCCTACATGAGGGGAAACTTGGGGCCCTGGTGTCCAGACTAAAGTTCCCAGGGAAGTGAATTCACATGCAATGAAGGATGGGTTTTCCCAGGCTCAACAGCATTAAACGACATGATGTAGTTGAAACGATGGAGTTTACACAATGTAGATGAAACAATTTATTTGTCACGAATGTAGTTGACATTATGTAATATATCGTAGATGATGATTTTGACATGATGTAATCGGCATGATGTCATTGACATAAATTAGTTAACACAATGTAGTTGACACAATGTATTTAACATGATGTAGTTGATAGGATGTAGTATAATGTAGCTGTCACGATTTAGTTGACATGATGTATTTGACAAAATGTAGGTAACATGGTGTTTTTCATATTGTTGCAATGTGTAGATGTAGATGACTAACGATACGTAGTTGTTGACATGATTTGGTTGATACGGTGTAATAAACACAGTGTAGTTCACATGATGCAGTTGACACAGTATAATTAACACAATGTTGTAACTGATTTGATGTAATTGTTAGGACTTGGTTAATATAATGTTGACACAACATTGACATGGTGTCAAGAACACGTCATGATGTACAGGTCGTTAATCGTTTCTCCCTGCAGAGATTCGGCATTAACAGTAAACAGTCGGATTCAGCTGCTGTTTCCTCTCTGATGGCTGTGATATTTGTCAAGAACACGTCATGATGTACAGGGTTTCCTGGTAGGGGAGGTGGTGACGGGGTGTTTTACATCACACAGAAAGGTCTTACTAGTTGCATGTAATTGCACACTAGTAGCAATTGCTTGTAGTGTGGAACTAGTAGTGGGCAATTGCATACTAGTAGCACGCTAGTTACAATATACAATAGTGTGTGTGTCATACTAGTACAGCCATACTCCTTACATGTTGGTTTCGGAGGCTCATTAGTAAGTTGATGCAGTTGACATGATGTAAGTGACACAATGTAGTTGACACAATGTAGTTGACACAATGTAATTAATACAGTGTAGTTGACAGAGTCTCATTAGTTAATACAGTCTTTGACACAATCTAGCTGACACGATGTAGTTGAGGTGATGTAGTTAACACAATATAGTTGACACAATGTTGTCAGTTGACACATGTAGTTGACACAATGTAATAGACACTGTGTAGATGATATGATGTAAGGGACATGATCTACTTACCATAATCTAGTTGATGTGATGTAGGTGACACAATGCAATTGACATGACGTTGTTGACATTACATAATTGACAATGATGTAGTTGAAAAAAATTCTTTCAGGTTGAACTTTGTGTTGTGGTTACCTACAGTATCCATACTTCAACTTAGTGTAAAATTGTGCAAAAATGTTTAGTAAAACTACATGTAGTTATCTTAATGGAATATGAGTTTGCTTATTTCAAGCTTTGCTTTGAGATTTTCATCAATTTAATCTGGTCTTCAAAAAAAAGGCTGTATTCAGGTTTTATTTTTCACAGTCAAGTTCGTCTGTCATGAAATAGATGAAATTTCCCAAAATCAATGTTCAAAGGGTCAAAGGCTGATGTCTGTTGTGTTGTTTCTTCACAGCGCTCGCAGGTCAAGTTTCCCCGACCAGCTCGGATGTCCCCAGTTCTGCGGCGATGACAGCGAGTCCATCGCCACCCAACATTTACCTACCCACCAACTTTAAGATATCCAACGCACAGCTGGCGTTCTTTCTGCGGGAGGCTCAGGTGCCGGGACAGACTGGTGGTGGCGGTGGCGGCGGCGGCAGCATTAAGAGTGCTCCCAGCAGCACTGGACACCCACTGCAGAACTCTGAGAGCTTTGTGGTTTTCCAGACGAAAGATCTGCCCGCCATCAACATCAGCTTCGGGCCGTTCACTCGGGACCAAGCGCTGTCCAAGGAGCTGCTGCAGCCCACCAGCCCGCTGGACATCCCTGGACAGCTGACCGTCAACTGGAAGGTTCGAGCCTTCATCGTGCAGGTGCGTGTCTTCTCCAGCAATCCCACAGTCCAGGTGTTTTTCTACATTGCCGGCCGCGACTGGGACGACTTCAAGGCTCAGGACAAGCTGCCCTGTGTCCGTCTTCACGCCTTCAGGGATGTGCGCGAGATCAAAACCTCCTGCCGCATGAAAGGCAACCTTGCTCAGTGCTTGGCCCAGCTGGACCTGCCGCCATCCTGGTTCAACACCAACGTGGCCCCGCTGGGCCGCAGGAAAAGCTCCGGCGACACGCTGCTGGACGGGATGAGCGAGACGCTGCAGGCCGAGCTGTACTACACGCTACACGAGGCCGGCCCCGAGGGCGACTGCTCCGAGGGCCCCGGCCAACGCGGATCCTCCAGAGGGGAACCGGCGTCGCAGCATCCGCTGCTGCGGATCGGCAGCATCAGCCTGTACCAGGCGGATCAGGAGCAGCTGCTGGTCAACAAACAGCTGGATAAGAACATGATGCTGCGGCTGCCGGAGAAACCGCTGAAACCTGGAGAGACGCTCCGAGTCGAACTGATCCTTCTACCTAACTCCACTGTGGAGCAGTTCACACTCAAGTAGGTCTCCCTCTCTCTCTCACACACACATATCATGAATTTTCCTTGCTCAATTCTCAAGCAACCTGCTGCACCTTTCTGTAGATTTTCTCGTTATATTTAGGGTTTAGTTTATGTGCACATGTATGTGTGTCTGTATTTGTCTCAGTGTCTCTTTCTTTGTCTCTGTCTCACTGCCTAGTGAGATTGTTCAAAATGTACCAAAATTATCCAGATTAAATTGACCGAAAGCAAGGTAAAAGTGAATAACTCACTAATTATTATTCCCCTGTAATAGAATTATTCTCCTATTGGACTGTTTCATGTTTCTGTGAACAGCTGCAGTGAAATTCATGCTCTTGTTAGGTATGAAGAGGCAAACGAGCGTGTAATCACATGTTCCATCCCCTCTCGTTAATTTCTCCTTGTGTCTCTGCGTCAGTTGCTGTAGTTAATTACCATCAGGTGAGATAAAGGAGTCAGGTTAAAGTGGGGGGTATTCCTGCCTCACCTCTGAAGTGGCGGATTCTCCATCCGACATGTTCAATCACTTCACTGTAACAACAGCTGTTCACTATAACAAGCGGCTTCCCCCCATGTAACAGCACCTATTCACTATGACAGCGGTGTAACTATTACAAGCAGCTGTTCCCTATTACAGCAACTGTTCACTGTAACAACAGCTTCACTATAACAGCAGCTGTAGCAGCTGCTGCAGTTATTTCATGGTCCTGCACAGAACAAACTGAATCACAATTGTAGGTGACATCACCGTCATTTATTGGGAGGCCAAGTCCGAGGGGCCTGGGAATGTGTTTCCCAGGACCCTGTTGGTATTCCTCAGGGTTTTATTAGGGCCCGAGTGGCGACTGTGAAGCAGTCTGCAAAAGTCTTTTTGTTCTTCAAAGGATTCTTCTTTTTCTTTTTCCCCATTTGATGCACTTTGGCCGTGGAAAAAATTGACGTATTTTATAGGGTTTGAATATGGGCGTGATATGGGCAAAATATCTCTATAGCACCACTAACAGTTTTCAAAAGAGCAGCCCCGCCATGTACTTTAATGTAGAACGAAATTCAGCACACACATATCCAGTCAAACCGGACAATACATCTCTTAACAACATGTTGAAAGTCCAACAGGAAGTCCTTTCGAATCGAACGTTGGCGAAATAGCTGTTTTGCAGGCTCTAACTCAAACTCCCCGGGGATTTATTGCAGTGACTTCAATTTTCGGCGGTGCCATCCAAAGGCCTTGGTGATGAAAAGTTGTACGAATGGTACATTTCTCATGCATCATCGGTGACCCGCCCTGCGCACACCTGCATCAGCCATATTGGAACATTTCTCATTCCCTCGTCATCAAAGAGGAAGTTGTTAGAACTTCAGCATACATAGTCCCATCTGCACCGGATTTCTCAATCATCATCAATGACCAGTCCCGAACACAACTACATGACCATTTTGACTCCATCATTGCACCCCCTACTGGTAACAGGAAGTAATTGCAAGTTAACAATCATCACGCAAGTCACATGAAATTCACACAGTGTTCTCTACACATGACAGAGGTTTAGCACCTGATTCTTCCCCATCCAACAGGAAATTGTTGTACCTTCCACCTATTCTTGTCCTATCTTCACCAGATTAGATCGGCTTGCAGCTTATTATTATTATTATTTATTCTTTTCTGCGAAAACGGGCTCTGCAGCTTAAACTGTGCAATGGAGGGGAGTACAATTTAGAGCGCTGATTCAGAAATGGTGTTAGGTTAGAATGAATCCGGGGATGTGTGATTCTAAATGTCGTTAATCGTTTCTCCCTGCAGAGATTCGGCATTAACAGTAAACAGTCGGATTCAACTGCTGTTTCCTCTCTGATGGCTGTGATAATGAGCTTTTACTTATTTGTGTGTTTAAATTGGGTCGGTTAGCTTTCCTTTTCTACAATTACAGAATCCTACGAAGAGCAAAAACATGTTTATTTGCTGTAACAACAGAACTAATCATTGATATGAAATGAAAATTTGATCCTTTGGAAGCATGATATTGACAGACTTTATTGGTATGTTTCATATCGTCTGTTGCAACAACAGCAGGAAGCAGTCCCTTGTTTGCGGAGTGACATGATAACAATCTAAACCCGATATTTGTGAACAGCAAACACCAGAAATCCACCATCAGTCCAAAGAAATCAGCCCATAACAAAATATTTGTCAAGAACACGTCATGCAAAGATTCAGCCCGAATGGTTACACCAAACTGAAAAATATTGAGTAAAAACATCAAACATGATGCCAATAAAGTTATTATAGAGTTAATAAAAAAGACAGTTATTATAGAGTTAATAAAAAAGACAGTTATTATAGAGTTAATAAAAAAGACAGGTCTTCACACCCTCTAGGCCTGGGTCTCTGGGTCAGAGCGATCGTGTCATGCAATCAGAAAACTTCTTTAAAGTCAAATAAAACAATAAAACCTTTCAAATCTCAAGAGCTGCAAGGTTATTTGAACGCTCCATAAATAAATGAATCCATTGAAGACTAAACAGCAACTTTTTGGATACCTTGATAACAGTTATAGTCATTTTTGGATTGTTTTTGGGTCATAGATCAGACTCATCTTCCTTGCCTACTGAAACATTTACTGGCCATGTTAGCTTCCGTACGTTGCTGCAATTTTTTCTGCAGCCACATTAAAAAGTCATGGACAAGGTAAAGAAAAAAGAGGAGCAAGTGAACTCATCTTATGTTTTATGTAACCATGGGTACAGTAAATCAACATTAGAGTGGTGACGCAGTTCAGTCGACGTTCGTCCTCTCAGCAGCACGAGGATAGTTGGGTGGATTGATAAGTGCTTTGTTCCATGTCTGGAATTGTAACTTGACATTTATTCATCATTGATCGTGCTAACCCGACGCTAACCACCTGAACCACGGCATCGCACCATAAAACAGGATTACTGGAAATACTCAAACATCATAAAATGTTAATAGGAGCCTTATGAAAGAGTAATACCAGGATAAAAGACTCCTGCTCCCAGTAAGAGGTTCGATTCTCTGGGAGAACGCGTGGATCTGTCAGATCTTCTCGTGCTCGGGGAGAACAAGGTCCAGTTGCAGCCTTGCGAGAAGCCGAGGCTCGACAGGGTGGGTGCAATGTTGGCGGAAGCCGGGTTTGAGTCGCCCGCACCGAGAAGAGCGCGATGAAAGATGCAATGAGGAGCGTCATTAAAGATGCATCAGAGCCTCCGCTCCTCTTCCTCCTCCGAGTGCCGCGGCCTCGTCGCCGCTCTTGTCTCGTCCGGCTTTGAAGATCTCTGCCTTGTTGTGTTTGATGCTGCACAGCGGCCTGGACCTGTGTTTCCCGCGGCGTTACCGTGGCGATAGGATTATTCCGTGTTTAATGTTCTCAGCACGCTGCGTTCGTCAGTTCGACATCTCTGATATCTCTGCTCGCGCTTCTAAAATGTCAGTTTAAACAGAATTTAATCATCTGCGGTATAATTTCGCACAACCGTCACAGATTTATCTGCAAAAAAGAAAAAAACATCAGATTCCATCAGTGCCAGGTTCCCGACATCTGTTGTCGTTGGACAGGAAACGGGAAGTGTTAGCTTTATCCGTGGCTAATTTGGGATAAACTGAGAGAAATTGGACATTGAAGTGTGACTGAGTCGCTGAACTCAAACCCGGGTTTGGGGAAGCGATGGCGTCCTGCAGCACAGAGAACTCGTCTCACCTCTTTCCCTTCTACCTCGGCTGTGGAGCCGACGGTCCAGTGTGAAGCGTGATGTGCAGGTTCCCTCCTGAAGCACGTTGGCTCGGAACGCCGCAGCAACGTCACGGACGAGCCAAGATCTTAATGAAATGGGGCTGTTTTGAGTTGAAGCGAGGTTTTAAAGCGGCTGAGTCAGCTGCAGAGTTCCAGGTGAAACACAATATTTATGCCGCTTTCCGAGTCTTTGGCCGCCACTGAAGTAACCTTGAGCGGACCGCTTGAGTAATGTGGTTGTTTATGTTGTTTGTGTTTATCTGCCCGGATCCTGAACCCGGTCCAGGTCCGTCGCAGCTTCTTGGCCTGTTGGCGCCTATCTGAGTGTTGGCTGGCTTTCCTTCGGAGCCACTTTTGCTTTGTAATGAGACAAACAAACAGTGACTGATGACAAACGGTTAAACAGCGGAATCGGTGCGATTCTTCTCCTTCTTCTCGGCTGCAGACAAACGTCTTCTCTTTTTTGTGACATTTCAAACATTCGCTCAAAATTCCGACAGGAAGCTGAAACAAAACTATTGAAGTTTCCTCCTCTTCTGCTACTTACCCTGATACGATCAGTGGATTTCTTGCCTTATTGCTATTTTATTCCCTTATTATGTTATAACTGCATCACCAGATATAAGATTATGCACTTTGACCAGAGACTTTAAGCTCTTGTTCAAAAACAACAAATGTTTAGAGCCACAGAGCAATCGTAGTGCTAGTAATAATCCGAAATTTTTCCAAAGAAACAGAATCTCCAGCTCCAGAAGGTTCCAAGAGCTGCAGAGGAGCTGGAGCAATAATCAGCCTTTTTTTTTCTTTCTTTCCCGCCATTAACCACTTAATCAAAGTTGAATGAACTCGTTTTGACAGCGATAATTGTGCTGGACCTTTGTGATGCGCTCAGGCTTTGTGGGGAAAATCATTTCACATACAGTCTTTTTTTTTTTTTTTTTTTCCAAATCACAGGTCATGCGGTTTTTAACCGTATGTTAGGAGAGGAAATTGCACAGTTTCATCCTTATCGTCTGTTCCCACCGCGGCACCAGTGCAAAGGCCTTTTTGTAGTCTAAATGGATTTCATTAATCCTTTTAATGAATTACTATAATGAAATGTGATTGAGCAGTGTTCAGAAAGAAACTCTGCAGCAGAGTACAGAACCATTGAGTCTGTCGGATGTGGGTCCGCTGATCACACAGCTTTGTTTCATTCGGCAGCCGTGACCACGGCTGTTTGTCAGGTTTTTTTTTTTTTGCGCAAATATTGTGGACTGACTTGTGAAAAAAGTTCCCCAACGACCAGGCGAGTGGTATCCGTTACAGGGACAGTGTGTCGTTTCTGATGTGTGCAGCGGTGAGATTACAACCAGCATGCGGGAAAGAGCCGCAGTGATCACAAGAAACATGAAAAAGTCCGTCTCTGTGTGGTTTGTCTGTTCTGGTCCGGTAGAAGGAGAACCTGCTCCTCTGCAGATAAACATAAAACTATCCCTCGTCTGATTGATTTATAGACTAATTAACACATACTCATGAATATTGCTTTCTGATCTGTAGAAGCTGATTAATCTGACGCTGCAGCTTTAAGAAACGCGGCGGCGTGCACGGGACTGTTAGAATGATGTTTTATGGATGACTGTGGTTCAGGTCTGATTCGTTTTAGATCTTATCAGGGTTTGAATTAAAGTAAACATGTGATAAAGTTGACGTGACGGCGACGATGAAATGTGCAGAAACTTTGATTATTATGATGCAGTTGATGTTTCATGTTATTTGTTGATTGTTTCGCTGTTAAATGCTGAAACTCTGCAGGGAGGAATGATTAATGACAATTACAATCACACCTCTCTGAATGTATTCACAGACACACACACACACACACACACACACACACACACACACACACACACACACACACATATATATTAGGTAAGAGCAGCCTGATAGTTTCTTATTGGCTACAAAAAGGCCTCCTGCTGTTGGTTGGAAGGTTCAATAGAATACATTTCTAAAATATAAAAACACAATATCTGTAGGAACTTTCCAGAGTTTTTCCCCCCTCTTTTTCCCATTTTTCCAGAGCATATTTGAACATTCCGGTCCTGCCGCAGACTGTTAGTTCATAGAAGGAGCCTGAGAGACAAATTGGCAGCAGCTCATTTCCTTCGTCTGCAGGCGAATCAAACAGGCTCCTCAGGTAGAAAAATTCATTTTTCATTTGACTGCACAGGCTTAACTGTTTTATCTTTGTAAATTCGGGTCCCTGTGCTGCGAATGAAACAGCTTTTAAATCTCCCACCACTGACTGTGCTCGTTCTGTTTTTTTTTTATTTTTTTCTTTTCGGACAAATTTCCATGTGTCAGCCTCCCGGGAAACGCGTTGGTTTGTCCAAACACACTTTGCATTTTATCAGCGTGTCTGTTCTGAGACTCGCAGCTTGTTCATTTCCGCACTTCAGTCTGCGTAATCTTCGACATTTTTGTCTTAATCTCACAGCACGCCATTTTCTGCCGTTGACCCCTCAATTCAAACAGCAGAGGTTTGTTTGTGTCCTCACAGTTAAAGTCTGAACAAAACCGTCTTCACAGTCTGTTCAGTGCTAAGACTCAAACTATCAATCAGCTGGTTTGTGTTTAGATTCTATTAAACACTAAAATGAATTCATATAATAAATATATATAATATAACAAAAAATAATAAAAGTACTGATCGGATGGATTTGGATATTCTAAATCCATCTCCTCTGACCCCTGCAGAGTTGACCTTTAGCCGTCACCTCTGCCTTCAGACTCCTGCTAGGTTCGTTACCTCGATGCGGAGGTCGATCACATCGAATTAGATTAGACGGGAGGTGGTAACTACATCGGGTTCGGAGACAGGATGTCTCTTTCCTTGTTTAGACCAAGTGTGACTGCAGGTTACCTGAATTTCAATTGTTCCTCTCCTCCCTTAGGTGTGAACTCACCACAAGGGAACCGTCTTTTGCCTGGAGGGAAACCTTCTTCCTGCCATTGTTCTTATTCAAATGTGTCTGTTGTTTTCCTGGTGGTTGCTTTGATCCTACGACCAAGCAGTAACACACCGGATTCTACTGATCAACCATTACAGCTCTTGCTGAGGACTTTCATTGAGTAGAATCAGGTGTGTTACTGCTCGGTAACTCTCTAGGACCAGGGTTGCCAACCCCTGGTATATAAGCTACTGATTCACCACCATTCTGTATCAGATTGTTACTCTGGAACTGAAGGTCCACCTCGCTGTGTAGACCACTAAGAACAAAGATTTTCACTATAGAAGGGTGAGAAGCTGGGGAATCGGGGGGGGGGAGCTCAGTAGAAGTGGAACCTGATCCTCCACATTAGGAGGAGCTCGATGAGGTAGCTCAGGCATCTAGTGAGGGTCTGTCCCAGAACCCTCTCTGGTGAGGTGTTCCCGGGCTCGTTACTTTGGGAGGCAGCCGAGAGACTATGTCTCTAAGGTGGCCTGCAGAACATCTTGGGTTTTCCCTGGACGAGTTGGGCAAAGTGACAGGGGAGAGGGAAGTCCATGTCCCAACCTGGATAGAAGAAAGATTAGATAAGACCAGAGGAGACGAGGTGGTTTGTAGTTCAATAGCAGGAACTCAAACCTTATTTTAAAAAGTACTTGACTTGATATGAACTGAAGATAAAACTTCAGAGTACGGGGTCAGGAGGGCGGCACACTGTGGCGTACAGGCCTGTGTGTAGTGTGAGGAAAAACCAAAGGCTTTCAAAGGATGTGTAGTTACACCTCGGCTCAGGGCTGATCAATAAACTTTAGTTGGAAATAGCTGCAACCCCGACATCCCGGCCGGTGTCTGGAGGAATCTGATTATTAATATGGCTGCGAGGAGTGGATTCAATCAGGCTCGTATATTCCTCACGATGCAGCCGGGTTTGAGCAAAACAGAATAAATCAATTTTATAATCTGCTATCAAATAGTGTTGTTAATACAGCTTTGGATGATAGAGATCTCATGTTTAAAACTCTACGTTTCACTCTCCGATCCTGCTGCACTTTCGCTGTATCTTGTCTCCTGTGGTTTGATATAGAGAGAGTTAAATGTCTCAGCAAATCTAGTCTCAGGTGAACTGGGCTCAGGACCAATGTTCATGTGTTTATAATAAAAAAAAGAACAAAAAACTGTGTTTCATTTGAAAGTCTATTGGACTGTTTCCTGCTTACGGATTCAGGTGTGAACAATCAGCTGACGCTAACGGTTACGTAATCTCAGCTGTGGCAGAGCTGGCTTCTGATTGGTCAGTGAGGGGAATGACGATGTGCAGGTAGTGAAGTCGACTTTCAGCAGTTCTCATGATATCATCAGATCCTCAATGTTCAGAGGAAGATGAACCTTGTTTCACTACACTTTTTGCTTTCCAGTGAGTCTGATTTTATTGATGTGGACTGTTATTTACTCAGCTAATCATCTCACCCTTTGTTTAATGACTCCTAATGACTTGGACTTGTTGTTTGAAAGAGAAGAAAGTTCCAGCTTTTACTATGTAAGGACATTCACTGATACAGTTTCACTATTTTGCAGATTTGTTATTGCCTGGAAATAGAATTTTCCATCAGCTTTGATTCGGCTGAATTAGAAAGAAGTTCATTTGGCAACATAACGTTCAGATGCCTGAAGCTGATTCATTTCTACAGTAATTAATGAATGAATTAATTATCTGAAACCTGACAGCGGCAGGGTAAACACTTTGTGTTGGCAGTATCACACTTGTTTCTTTTCAAACAGTCAAGAACAAAATGAATTCCACCAATCGAACACCTGAACCGACATGAAACTCAAGGTGTTGTTTGTTAGCGGATCGTCAGTAACTCAGCTCCGACACCAGCGTCCGGGTGAGCGATGGACGTGTCCGTGTTTGTGCCAGAAACGAGGATCCTGGTTTCTTTTCCTTCACCCCCGCTCTGCCGGAGAAAGAAGAAAACAGACGTGAACTGTACCCTGAAACGGCTTCTGCTACGCATGAGGAACCCGTATCAGCATCAGCTGAAGAAGCTGCTAACGGAACCCTGGAGGTTGTGTGACACGCACAACAGGTGATGATGTCCGGAGGTTCTTCCAGCTGTTCCTGTCGCTGTTCATATCTTCATGCTTTATGCACGTTGGATCAGGCTTTACTTAACGCCACAGACGCCGAGCGTTGAATACTCATATTTCTGCAGCTTCTCTGTGCTCATGTTTTAGATTTCTGTAAATCACAGATTTTTTTTTTCACCATCTGAACGACGTGGTCTTATTGTAAAGCTGCACACGTCTGTCACATCCAAATATGGTCGCATCCTTGTGTCTGCAACCAATCAGGAAGGAAGAGAGTAGGGTTGAAGCTAAATCTCATTGGCTGTTAAATTATTGTTTTTCGCCTAAAATCGCTCAACACCAGGTTATTGTTTTTTTCAGGTTATTTTCATATTTTGTCTTTTTATGTCACATTGTTGTGGATTTTATCTCATATTTTATCGTTTAACTCATATTTTGTTTGTGCTGCTGCAAAAAAAAGAGTTGGGTGTAATAAATTCAATAGTAGAATTATCTTGAATTGTCTAAATAATACAATACTATTATAACTATGCTTATTTTATCAGGTTTCCTTCCCTTCATTTAAAACAAGATTTTATTCTTTATTTAGAAGAGAATTAAATTGACTTATATTGAAAACAGCAGGGGCGACACGGTGGTGCGGTGGGTAGCACTGTTGCCTCACAGCAAGAAGGTCGCAGGTTCAAGACCGCCTTGGGCCTGGGTCTGGGGCCTTTCTGTGTGGAGTTTGCATGTTCTCCCCGTGTCTGCGTGGGTTTTCCCCGGGTACTCCGGTTTCCTCCCACAATACAAAAAACATGCTCAGGTTAATTGGTAAACTCTAAATTGCCCATAGGTGTGAGTGTGAGAGTGAATGGTGTGTGAATGGTGTGTGTGCCCCACGATTGGCTGGCGACCATCTGGGGTGTATCCCTGCCTCTCGCCTTAACGCGCTGGGATAGGCTCCAGCAGACCCCTGCGACCCCGAAAGGGAATAAGCGGGATAGACAATGGATGGATGGATGAAAACAGCAGCATTATCTTCCAGCGGAATACGATGATTCAGGATAATAATAATCAAATGCTAAATAGTTTTACTATAACAAAGTCATGGAGAAGTGAGGAGAAAGTTGTGGGCAAAAAAACACATTTGCCATTTTTCAGTAAATGAACAAATTCTTCCTGAGCAAGTCGTCACGTTGGTAAATCGTTTTATTAAAGGGGCGTTCTGTGAATTATTCCTCTCTCTCACAAATACGCTCACTCCTTTCCGTAACCGCCGCCTCTTCTCTCGCGTGACATAGAAGACGCACGTCGATGGCTTTGACACCGGAGATGAGCTGACGAATCACGTCCTCATAGCAGCAACGTTCCAACACTTTTCAGTGTAGTTCAGGGGACAAACTGGCAGGAACAAGTCAAACTTGGTTAACGCCCAAGACGCCATATATCTAAATATTAAATAACCCATACTATGATGTAGGACGGAGGATGGGGGACATAGGATGGATAAATTTTTTTTTTTTTGCCTAGCTCCTTGTTCTTAGGAACCAGGAGACATTTGTGCAGTAAACAGGAGGTTTCCAGTGACTCCAAACATGTAAAATGACTGAGTTTATTGATCATAATGACATTTAAAGCATCAGAGGACGCTTGGACCCCCCCTTTTTAAGTGCTATTAAAACGTCAAACATCAAATCATTAAGATGTTTTTCCCTCGCGTGGTTTCTTTGTTTCTTGTTTTTCGTGCTTCATGTTCAGTATTCAGGGAGAGAGTCTGATATTTTATTGATTTGCAAAAGTCCTCAACCTGACATTTGTATTCTTCTTGACATTAATCAGGCATAATTGTTTCTGCAGTTTGGTGAAAGGGCAGAGCAGTAAGAGCCATAATAATATGAGCCATAATACACTATTTACATAATAATTGTATTGTGTTTTTTTAAGATGGACTCTCAGTGAAAGTTGCTGGACAGATGCTTTGAAGGAACAGCGGCTTCAAACATCAATATTTAGTTTGAGATGTGTAATTATTGCAAACACACAGGACTCTCGCCGCCCGCTCCTTCACATTCCGCCTTTGTTTCTCCGCTCGGCTCCAAAGGGAAAGTAGGCCGATTGCTTTCTAGAAAGAGAAGGAATGGAACAGATTTATTTTAAGGCATGGAGGAAAATTGTGCTGCAAACGGAGGTGAATTTATCTGTTTTTCTCTACGCCGGGAGGTGGAAGAAGCAAAAGGCCAATGTAGAAACAACTTCAACGTTTAGCTTCTTCATTGCAAACAGAAGGCAAATAATGGCTCACAACATACTGGGATAAAAAAAGAACCATGAACTGGTTCGTTTTTGGAACCAGGAACTTAGAATCAAATTTTGTATTATAAACTAAGAACTTCATTTTGTCTCTATCAAAAACTTGAAGAGGTTATGTTGCCTCATGCAACATAAGGGAGGAAATGAGTGTTTCAACAAGACAACACCCCCGAACGTTTTAGTAAATGAGCAGCATCTTGGTTCCAGATGAACAAAATCAAAGTCATGGCATGGCATATCCAATCCCGGACCTTAATCCCATTATAAACCATCAAAACCAAGTAATGCAGAGGAATTATTGCTGAAATACCTGTTCATAGGTACCAGACGTTGATTGACTCCATGTGAAACAATACTAAATATTGCTTCAGTCAATTAAGGGGAAGCTAAATCCTGAAGATTCCCACTTTATACAGTAAATATTTGAATTTGTAAAAAAAAAATGCATTTCTTTGAACAATAATAATAAATGATGCCTAATATTCATTTTTCTTAATTTTCTGTAAAGTAGCTAAAAAAATCAAATTTTAACTTAGGATATAAAACGCACTGTTCCCAATGCACCAAAGTGAAAATTATTAATAAGGATTTTGGTTTTTTCCCTTTTTTGTTAAACACGACTGTAGTGAGTGTATTATATATGCGCAGCAATATTCTGTGTCATCTGGAGAGTCCTTAGAAACTTTTTTGGAGAAGCCTGACTATAAAGAATTGCAGTGATCCAGCCTGCGAGTAACAAATGTATGCACAAGCGTTTCTGCATCTTGAGACAGGAAGTGCTTGACCTTTGCTATGTTCTGTCGGTGAAAGATAGCAGCAGACGTTTGTTTGATGTGGGCATTGAAGGACATATCATGATGAAAGATTACTCCAAGAGTTTTGAGAGTGGCGTTGGAGATTAAGGAGATGCCACCTCCAGTAGCTATATCACTGGATTGATCGTGGTCAGGCCCTAGCACAATACATTTTCTGTTTGAGTTTAGTAGCAGAAACTTGCAAGTCGTCCAGGATTTTAGGATTCAGTTGTTTTACAGATACAGTTGTGTATCATGCACATAAGAGCGGAAATTGAAAGAGTGTTTCCTAATAAGTTTTCCTAATAGGTTGTCCTAAAGAAGTATATAAAGCTTAAAAAGTATCGGCCCAAGCACAGAACCTTGTGGAACTCCATGTCTAACTTTTGGAGGGATAGACACTGTTAACATAAACAAATTGGAAACAATCTGCGCGATAGGGCTTAAACCAGCTTAATGCAGTCCCTGTCATACCAATAACATGCTCTACTCTCTGTAGTGAGATCTGATGGTGTCAAATGTTGTACAAGAGTGTTGTCCTGCCTTGCTTCTTCTTTTTTTTTTTTGACAGAAAGGAAGTTTCTGTACATGATTTAAATTGTAGAACTGTGACGGAATCACATCAGCTGAACAGCTAATTGCTTCAGTCTGTATCTCATGTCTTTGAAACATGTTTTATGACGTATATATTGATGTATTTCAGCCAGCTATGGTTAACTCAAGCAGTCCTTGAAAATTCATGATGACTAAAGCCATCCGGATCATTGGCGGATTAGGAACCCGCTAAAAACTTTGGGGAGATAAACTGCAGAGACGTTTTAATGCTCATTAGCTGCTCAAACGCAGCTCCACTTAAAATTCTGTAGGCATGAAAAATAATGAAAATACTAAGTTTGCTACAAAAGAGCAGAGGCGGAAAAATTACTCAGATATTTTACTCTCGTCAAAAAATACCCAAATAACAAATAAAAGACGTTAATGTACTTAATGTACTGTCTCAAAGTTCATTTTTAACCCCTCAACACATTTTACATCTTCCATGTGTTGAAAGTAAGATCTGTGCAGGTTCGTGTGTGTGTGTGTGTGTGTGTGTGTGTGTGTGTGTGTGTGTGTGTGTGTGTGTGTGTGTGTGTGTGTGCACGCCTCCAGAGAGAGCTAGTTTTACTTGGAGCTGTCCAATTTGAAACCAAAGTTCCTCTGGGGGAGAAGTTGAGAACCTGGCTCCTCCCGTCCTCCCCCCCCCCCTATAGGATTCTGAATTTAATCTTGTGGTGTCGGAATCTTGCAAAAAGCTCAGCTGCTCACTGAGCTATGTTGTAATCACCGCTGCTCACGAGCGGCATCTCACGCTCCGATTACTCGTGGTAACCTGACCTACACATTCAGCCCGATCTATGAATCACTGCGGCTACTGCTAACGGGCTAACAGGTGCACCCTGAACTCTGCATGTCCACCCTGACTCAGGCTGATATTTTATTATAATCACTACGTCGGCATGGTGATTTCAACTGGGAAATGTCGGTAACTAGGTTGCAAGCGAGGCTCCAGCTTTCCTTTCCCTTTGTGCGCGTTTGGCAGGTCTGAGCTCTGCCGCCTTATCAAATAAATTGGACAGTGTGGCTGTTTCCTGCGATTGCTCCTCGGAAATGTTCGGTTTCACCCAGAGGTCTGTGTACAACACCCCGGCTGATGGGAAACCCTTAAAATAATTGTCCTCCGAAAGGACGCTCGACCAGCCGCCGTGATGCTGCGTGTGCGTTTGACTGAGAAGAACAAACACGCAAAGGGAGAACAAAAAGGACTCTAGTTTATTTTTTTCAGGTTTAAACATACAATTCAACAGCAAGAATACAAATATGCATGCGCACATATATGTATGTGTGTACGTATACACCAGAAAAAAAAGACATGGAATCGAATCATGGAAAAAGAAGCAGAATAAAGAGTCGGTTTTATCACTGCGTCCTGCAGACACTACAACATATCGTAAGTTCATATCAAATGTGGTCAAAGAAAGGAATTGAAGGAGAAAGGAGGGGAAAGTGAGAGGAGGCGGGTTAGCGGTTTCACTCTCTTTCTCTTGTCCACTGAAGGAAAGTCAGTTTTTGTGTTGGAAACAGCAGAGATGAAGTGTTTGCTCTGACAGCAGAATGAAGGCTTGTGGTTGTCGCTGCAGTACAAAATGTGGAGAATGTGGACAGATTCATAGAATATGAATGGTTCTGTTTATATATATATATATATATATATATATATATATATATATATATATATACATATATATATGTGTGTGTGTGTGTGTGTGAAGCTCTCGTGGTTTGACTCCATCTTTCTGTTCGGAATAGCAGCAGTTCCCTTTAAGTCAGGAACCTGTAACCAACGTGCTATGGACCTAATAATTAGTAGTTAATCAGAAAGGTTTATCTATAATGACAATAGCTGCAGCTGCTGTTAATTCACTCTGTGGCATGTGTTGTGTAGCTGGAAGCTTTACGACATATTTAAAAACAGTAGACAACATAAGTCATAACATCTGTCAAAACATCAAACACAATATCATCTTTAGTCACAATATCAGTCACATCATCCATTACATTATCATTTGCAATATCACTCACATCATCAGTGACAATATCAGTCACATCATCAGTCACATCATCAGTCACATCTTTAGTCACAATATCACTCACATTATCAGTCACAATATCAATCACATCATTAGTCACAATATCATTCACATCATCAGTGACGATATCAGTCACCTCATCAGTCACATCATCAGTCTCATCATTAGTCACAATATCAGTCACATCTTTAGTCACAATATCAGTCACATCATTAGTCACAGTATCAGTCACATCATCCGTCATGTTATCATTCGCAATATCACTCACATCATCAGCGACAATATCAGTCACATCATTAGTCACCGTTTCAGTCACATCATCCATCACATTATCATGCGGAATATCACTAACGTCATCAGTGACAATATCAATCACATCATTAGTCACAATATCACTCACATCATCAGTGACAATCTCAGTCACCTCATCAGTCACATCATCAGTCTCATCATTAATCACAATATCAATCACATCATCAGTGAGAATATCAGTCACAATATCACTCGCATTATCAGTCACAATATCAATCACATCATTAGTCACGATATCAGTCACATAATCAGTCACAGCATGAATCTCATCAGTTACAACATCAGTGACATCAACAGTTACGTCATCAGTGACAACCTCAATTACACCATCAGCTGCTTTGACACTGTTCATAATTCCATGTTGATGCAGCTTCTACTTTGTGTTAGTTCTACAATGAACAAGTATTCTGATCCAACCACCATTTGATGCTTTAACGCGAGTGTTGGACTATGAAGCTTCTTTAGAATTCAGGAGAAACGCTGCAGGTGAACGTTGAACATGGCAAAACCAGGCTCAATGTTCTGGTTTTTATTTTGTTGACATGTCGAGTCGAATAAATAAAATCACAAAATACTTGTTCAGACTCTGGATGATAGATCTGTTTCAGTCAGAATATATTTAGTATATTCAGAAATGAAAGATTTCTGACTCGGAAAGAAAAAAAAAATCATTCCAGGAGAAATCTGCAGATGAACAAAGTGAAAGTCAAATAAACATATCAATGTGGATTTTTTTACGTTACAACATATTGAAGCGGATTGATCAGTGCATGAAAAAATAATTATTTCATGTATATCATAGATAGTTTGTGAACCACAGCATCACAGTGTCTGTGATTAATCATAGAATCATAAAATGTTAAAATGATCCATATGAAACGTGTGCAGAGGAGTTCTTTCTGCAGACTGAGCCGCTTCAGTGCTTTGGAGGAGGTTGGTGATATCGATGCTTCGCATGTTTCCCTGAAGATGATGCTCTTCTTTTTAGTCTCTTCCATTCATCTAAAGTTTTTTTTTTTATCCTGGGTTGAGCAGCGGTGACACAGGCTGAAGCTGATTTCCTGTCTGTTTCTGCTCGTGCGGAGATTCTACAAAACATCTCAGAATTGCCTGAGGGAGATTTTGTGAAGCCCTGAACCCTTTTAGGGGGAAAAAAACCCACCATGAAACCAACAGCAGCCTTTCTCATCTGCTGTGTCTGTTTTAGGCCTTTAATTGGCATCTTCCGGTAAGAAGAAGAACAGGCGAAGCAAGCAGGAACATGACTGAGCGTTAAACATCTACGACACCTAAAGTTCAGAGGAAAAGGCTGAGCCTGTTCAATCCTCTCCTGTAACTGTAATTATTGTCCGGATCCCGACTGTAGCAACAGACTCCACCTCAGCACCAACATTCTTCCCCCGTGGCTGCAAATATTTGTTTAGCCAACAAAAAAATACTGCATTTTTCTGTGTTTTGGTCCTTTGCTGCAGCTCTGCATGAATATAAAACAGCGTCTAAATGAAGCCCTATTAGATAAAAAAAAAAAACAACAGCAGAATCATTCTCCTGCTTTATTTACCCGTCAATTCAGTTCAGAACATATTCGCATTCATTCAGAACATACTTGTATTTATTCAGAACATATTTGTATTTATTCAGAACATATTCATATTCATTCAGGACATATTTGTATTTATGTGGAACGTATTCATATTTATTCAGAGTATATTTGTATTTGTATTGATTCAGAAGTGAATTTTAAATTTATCATCAACGTGACAGATTCAGCCAAAGAAACTAAGAAACCATGCCGAAATACATATGAGCTACATATGAACACAGATAAACTACATGTACTACATACATTAGTTAATGCTGAACTAATTATTTTTTCATATCTAGTAAAGTGAAGGGTTACCATAGTTTTTTTTTCATTCCATTTTCAAGGAGTTTGGCAGATAGCTCACCCTACAGCTTTTAGAGGACCCAAGCAAATTATTTATCAAATTGTGCATCTTGTACAATTTTTTGTGACATAAGTTGAAAAAAATCTGCACATGATTTGTGCTCAAGCACACTTTCACCAAGTGACTTTATTTAAACACTCACCTGTAGACACACCTTGTGTATTAATGTATTATTCCCTGTTTTAATGGCTAATAAAGTTTTTGATCAATCACTGATCAATGATTGGATATTATATTGGAAGCCTATGGGAATGTTGTTGACATCATTTCTTAGAGTGTAGGAGAACCAAAAAAATTTTCTCTCAATTCAAAGCGTATGTGTGATTTTTTTTTTTTTTTTTTTTTTTTTTTTTACAAGTTTGTTGAGAAACTTGTTCTGATACTCACAATGTGCTTGAAATTTCTAAGAGATTTACTGAATTTTAAAAGGCTGTCACTGCTCCTCATGACCCCTATTCAACAGATTTTCAGAGAGAAGCAAAAAAATTAAAAAGAACATGTTTGTTGTAGGTGCGCTCCTTCTGTATAATTTAAAATTTCTGAGTTTACTAGTATTATTTGTGTAGATTCTCGGCAGAATATCATCATAATGTAGACACTGACAGGAGCCTGCGGAGCCCTTTCATAGTTTCCCCAGAGGAATTTTTCTAGTTTTGGTTTATTGATGGATCCTTCTTGTGTTGCTGGATTTTCAGTATCTGAACTGCAGAGACTTAGAGAGTGTCAGAGAGTCCCAGGGACTCAGAGAGGATGCAGCATCCAGTCCATCAAACACACCTGTTCCATCACTTCAGGGGGCAACACATTGATTTAAATTAATTTGCGGGAAGCTAATCATAATCCTTTAATCCTAATCTTTAATTTAATCCTAAACCTCAATTCAACCCTTACCCTAATCTTTAATTTAAAACTAATCCCAACCCTAAATTTAATACTAATCCTAATCTTTAATTTAACCCTAACCCTTAACTCAACCCTGAGTTTAATCCCAACCCCAGCACCAGCTCTGCAGTCGTCATCAGGAGACTAACATTTTCATGTTATCATATTTAGCAGAAATAACCAGCCAGGTGTAGTTATGCCACCGTGGCATCATTTTACATGATGGATGCTTAACAATTTATTTCATGGAGCCTTATTTCTGTGCTACTACTGTATAACATCTACACCAATGACCAGCCAATGGACCAGAACACTGAGTGGTTCCCCATGCTGATGACCTCTGTAACACCAAGAATGTTCAAACTAGTAGAGGCAAACCTCACATCAGCACTAGAGGAGCTATGCCCCGATTACGAGCACAAACCCTGCAAAGACCCAAGTCTGCTCGTTCCATCTCAGGAACCGGTAAGCAAACCGACCTCTGAAACATGAAATGGTCTAGAACACCAGTCGAGAACTGTACCGAACCCGGATACCTTGGCGTAACGCTGGACCCATCAATCTCCTATAAGGAACACGTCAAAAAGATCCCACAAAAGATCCCACCCTACCAAAACTGACCAATTCCAAATGAGCACATACTTTTAAGATCTCCTGCTTTGGCTATTCCTCACACATCCTGTCTTGGAGAGATTAACCCACCTCAGGAATCTAGACAAAGCATCAATCGATTGATTCCTTGTCGCTTACCGCCATGATCAACCTGCCTCTCCTTGCCGGCGTCATTCCTGCAGATGTCAGATGGGAAGTTTGCAGCCCAAGTCCAGTGGAAGACGTTAAACTGCCCGAGAAAGGGAACGGGGCGATCAAAAGCTGCTAAGGCCAGATGGGGATATAAAACCGGCTCAATCATCTGTGAATGTGGCAAAGAAGGCCATCCAATGCAGCACCGCCTCCTGCGTCCTTCCCAGTAAGCTAAAAAAGATCTCAGAGTTCACCAACACTGTAAAAGACTCTATAAAGAGATGGGAGAGAATGGCTGATGCACACATACACCGTGCTGTGTTATTGACTGATCAGCTGGTTAGTTGCCTCTTCTGCAGTCATGATCCTGGATTTACAGAATATAAACAATTTGCTGAATAACTCAAACATCATCATGAAATTTGTTGCTGGGATCAAACTGAGTTTTTTTTTGTTTTAGCTTCATAGAGAGTGAAACTGCTCCACCGAAGCAGCAACAAACTGCTGCAAACCGTTATATGGTGACGTGTGTCTGTAAAAACGGCAGCATGTTACCGACCCGCTCCTGGATAATAAATAATGAGCCGCCACTCGACCTTGGGAGGAAAAACCCACAAGTGCTTTCATAAATAATTTTTGCTCCAGTCGGCTCATTCAGATGCAGCAGTAATAACTTCTCTCTGCAAACATCAAGTGGCTCCAATAGTTGCCTGCAATATTAATGTAGAATTTGTTTAAACCTGACTGAATGAAGTGAGATATTCACGTTTAAATCAGGCTCGACCGTCAGGTTTCTGATGAAAACTCAAACCGATTTCAGGTAAATGGGTGACATAATAATCATCAATAGGAGACAGAAAACAAATCACATTTGATCCTGTTTATGTTATGAATCGTATACAAGATGTTAGAAAATCTGTAGACAGAAATAAAGTATAAGACTGAAAATACATTATAAAGATTTCACACCTGAAAACTATTAGTTCACAACCAAACTCATTATTTTCCCAAACGAATGGGAGGGGCCCTAGGGCTGCAGGAAGGGGAGGAGCCATGTTGGTCAGTGGAAAGGGGAGGGGCCATGTCGGTCAGTGGAAAGGGGAGGGGCTATGTAGGTCAGTGGAAAGGGGAGGGGCCATGGGTCCACAGGAAGGGGAGGGGCTCTAAATATCTTTTTATGCATCTCTGTAGGAATTAAACATTGAAACAGACGATTCTGCTTCTTATGTGACATTCATGTTTCTGTTTCATAAGGAGAGCAATTTATTGTTTTTTTTGTTTGTGTTATTTTCATGGTTTTATTGGAGAGTTGAGATATAACCTCCATCATTTATTAATTAGTTTGAACAGATGAGGTTGACTGAAGCATTCAGTGAAGCTCTGAAAGCCAGAAACTAAGCCGCTCTGCTCTCAAACCGCCGGCTTTCAACAGACTGAAGCTGCAGCGGCTCGGTACAACAGACAAGAGCAGAGTCAAATCACATGTCGTTGGACATAAAAGCATCCACAACAGGCCAAGGACAAATAAGCATCTGCACTTACTTTGAATTATACATATCTTCATGGAATTGAACTTGTTGTGTCTGCAGAAGTGGGAAAGTTGTTGTAAAGTGGCTCCTCAGAGGAGCTAATGGAGCAGGCAAGAAAAGGAAGGAAAAACCTTTTTCTGGCCAAATTTAGATGTTGGGGCGAGGCCCCGATTCTGCTGCGACGCAGCTGAGTGCAGCTAAAACCTCCGAGACCCTCAAGTGCTGACATTTACTTTATTTACTTTTCTGTCTTCATCTGAGCGTCACTAAAGGGACGATGTGACCGGGTCCATCAGGGAAAGAGACAAGTATCTCTGTCTCCGTCCCCCCCCCCCCACACACACACACACATCCGTGTTGGTTTATGGCGTCTCGCAACACTAAACATGACACGAGTGGACGGAAAACAGGAGAGTGCATTAGTCTAGCAGCAGACAGAGGACAAGACATAGTATAGGGAACAGAGGACATGGAAGATGGAGGACAGAGGAAGAGGATGGTGGTGAAAATACATGGTATTTGATGCAGTTACTTTTATTACCAAGTCATTATTTGTATTTCATTGGCAGACATATTTGCTTATTTCAGTTTTTTTCTTCCTTTTTTATTTTTAGAAAAAAACAATTTGACTGATGCAGAATGTTGATAGACTATCCTTAGTTCTGATATTCTGATATCTGACATTGACGGACACATAAACAAATGTGAGAAATCAAACAATAGATGCAGAAAAAGATACAAGAACAGACCCAAAAAACCCAGAAAAAGATCATCTGTATATTATTATAGTCACTGAGGTTTATAATCAGAATCACTGACATTAACAATCAGTTACTGGGGTTTTTAATCAGAGTCACTGATGTTTTAAAGTCAAAGTTACTGAGGTTTTTTAATAAGAATCACTGATGTTTATAATCGGTTACTGTGATTTTTATTCAGAATCACTGAGTTTTATACTGAGTTACTGGGGTTTTTAATCAGAATCACTGAGGTTTACACTCGGTTACTGGGATTTTTAACCAAAGTCACCGATGTGTTTAGTCAGCCGGTTTAAAAGTCAGACACACTGAGGTTTTATAATCGGTTACTGAGGATTCTAACGAGAATCACCGAGGTCTCATAATCAGAATCACTGCGGTTTTTAATCAGAGTTACTGAGGCCGAAAATCAGCGTCGCCGAGCTTCGTAGCCAGTCGCTGCGTTTCCGTAATCAGTTACTGAGTTTTACAATCAGAATCGCTGATGTTTCTAACAGGCAGTAAACGGGATCGTTGTTCGTCCCCAGCTGTGGGTTTTTTTCCGACGCGCGTTCCGAGGCAGCTGCTCGCCGTCTGGATCCAGGAGGACGTTAAACCGCCGCTGAAAACGTCAGCGCTGGTAAAATACCTGCGTTGCGGGGACCTCGCACGTGTCTGCGCTGTTTATGGGGACCTGGGTTGGAGGATTCAGATTCATCTTAGGCATCCTGGCTGACTTGTTGAGCATAAATTAAAGACTCGTAGGCTGTGATTAATTTCAATACAGGTTTGCATGTTTTCTTTAATTAAACAGAAGGAAAAGCTAAATTACAATCCTGGCAGATTATAGATGGGTCGGTGGAGGGAAACGTACGAGTAGGTTTGATCTGCAGAAAACTTCTGCAACACATCTGAAAATACCACAGTTAGACAGACGCCATTTTCATAAACATGTAAACCCCCCAAAACAAAGCTGCACCACGGCGTCACATCATTAAACATGCTGATAATAAACATAATTAAACTGCGTTAGTGGTTGTAGATTGAAACTAACTGTGTGAAGCAGCACAGACGTTATAGAAAAATTCAGATAAAACCACTATAATTATTATTCTGATGGAATTACACACTAATTAAAACATACAGATGAACGTTGTGTTGCATTTCTAACAAGTCGGCTCTGCTGGATGCTGATAAATCTGAAATCTTGGGGATTTAAAAGTTGGAAAATAGCGATATTTGATGCTGTGGGATGCAAACGTGTTGGAGGCAGAAAACTGCGATTAGACCGAACAAAGTAAGAAATAAAATCTACCACTCTGCTTATTTCAAGTTTCTTCCTTGATTTTAAACACTTTTGTGTGTCATGTTTATATACAGTAGTTAATGAAACAAGATTATGTTGTAAAAAAACAAGCAAAATGGAATTGGGTAGATTAAGATGATTATGCAGAACATTACATTTCTGAAATAAGATGTTTTCACTTGTTACGATAAATTTTTCAGCGTAGTTTAATTTTCAGGTTTTATGAAGATGTGAAAGTTTCAGCCACGTCCTTAAACTTGTTAATGAACTTGGTTTCTATTCCAGTGACCGAGCATTTGATTGCATGACACAGAGGTGTCAATCACACAGGCTCCGCCCCCTGAGGGCGTTTTATGGAGTCGGGCGCCGCCTTCGCCGTCTTTTCCAACGTTGGCAGCAGCAGCTTCTTCCAAAGACCCTGAACTGTGCGGCGTCTCCATTAATCAGCATTAACTCCGTACAAAGAACGTGATTCATGCTCCGCTTCATCCTCTCATTTCGCCGCAAAAATGAACCGAGTCTTTTGAAAAGAAGCGTCTGATTAAAAACATCGGTTCTGTACAATGTGCGGAGTCTCTGAAAAGACGATGATGAATATGTAGCGTGTTTTATAAGCTGCTGGTGAGCGGGAGGTAATGAATATAAATAGAATATTACTCATCAGGACACATCCTCACCAGGAAAAACACACGCAGCTACTTCTAGCCCCACAATAATGTGTAATTATCATCTTTTATTTTACGAGCTTTGGTAATCATTTAGCAACTGGGTCACCTCATTCAGTTCAGTCTGAGCTTTATTATGTTTCCCCTTTTCAACTCACATGAAAGGATCGGGATGTTTCCTGAAACGCTGCGTTTGATGAAAGTAAACTCTGCGATCTGCAATAAGGAGAAACAAGCTGCGACCTGCGCGGAGACAAAAGGCGGCTTCATCCAGTAACTTAGTGGTTCATTATTCATTTTATTATTATTAGAGGTGGTCTAATTTTTGGTGCAAAAAGCAATACGTACATTTATTTATGTTTTCGTGCTTTTATAAATGTGTTACACGCTAGCTGGTAATGCCTCAGGGCCTGACTAATACCTGGAGTAGTCATCTGTACCACCTGTTGATGCTTTTTTTGATTTCACCTTCCTCCTCCTCATCCTCCTCCATTTAAAGTTTCAGCTCATTGTTGCGTCTCCGGCTCGGTTTCCGCTCTCCTTCTTGCTTCCGTTGCCGCGGCTGCGTCTCGTTCATTAAACCGTCGCATTCTCCGAGGCAGATTGAAAAGGAAACTTCAATCTGGCGGATCAGGAATCGGGAACCGGGGCCTCGTGCGCATCCTCGCGTTCTGAAGCTCAGCTGCAGCGGTTGACAACGAGCGGGCCTGACAGCTGTGCTCTTTATTGTTGCCACGGCAACCGCGCGGCGCAGCAGACGAATTCAGAACAGCTGATTAAACTTAAGCCGAACTACGTGATTCACACATAATAATAATTATTACTGTGATTCATTATGTGTGGGATGATACATGATATAAATAAGTATAAGTGCATCTAGAAACTAAAGAGGAATGATAAAAAAAAATACAATTCATGTTGTTGAATTAGCAGATAAAAACAATTATAAAATGTAATTAATTTATTATAACTCGTGTGTGTCAACAGTGACGGTTTCCACCTTAAAGATGATGATGAAGCTTTAGTTAGTGGAACAGAGGTGAATGTGCAGGTGGCTTCTCCTGGTTCCTGTGGTTCCTCTGGTTCTTCTGGTTCTAGTTCTCGCTCCACTGACCTTGACCCTAACCCCTCATCCCAATCCTAACCCCAATTTATAATCATGATCATAATCCAACCTTTGAGTCTTGCCATGGTGATGCTGCTTCCTGGGGAGAATCGAACACACGAAAAAGGCTCAGTCACAAGGAAAATGACAGAAACTCCTCAGAGAGCGGATCGCTGCTCTTAAATTATTCACTGTGTCTATGTGCTTCTTGTATTGATATATTTATTGCATATTTTGCCTCGTTTTCGGTGAATGTTGTGGAGCGCTTCGTTCGTGGAAATCCGCAAGCCGACGGAGCCCAAATCAAAGTCTGGAGGCGTGGGACGTGTGTAACTCTAGTTAATTGCTGTTGTGATGATGCTGCAGAGCGCGCGCGCGTCTCTGAATCAGCGGCCGAGCCGGGAGGAGCGCGGGATCACGTTGAACTACTGATGCAGTTTGAGATGCGGTGGACAGCACAGTGAATTGCTTTCACAAATCACAGATGAGCGGGTGCAGGTTAGCGTGCAAATGGAAAGACCTCAGCAGGACTCCAGAATTTTATCTGTCAAAGAAATAAATGGGACGATCTGAAAAGATGTTGCAGCGCCTCAGCCTTTTTCAGACGAAATGGAAATGAGATGCAGGGGGGGGGGGGAGAAAAAAGTGATTTTGGTGATTTCTTGAGAGAAAAAAAAGATTGTTGATTGTCAGAGTAAAATGGAGCAAAAAAAAGAAAGCAAAACATGTTTTATTCTGTTCAACAGTTCTATCTGGTACACTCTAAAAACCAACTACTATTAATATAACAAGACATAACATTGACATAACTAACATTAATACAGTTAACATTCAAACCTTTAAGCCTTTAATATGATTAAAGTCCCCTTCATTTAAATGGATGTTGAGGTATATTGTGAACAAAAACAAATAATACAGTATTAAAAAATATATATACAAGATAAAAATATGCAATTACAAAACACATCTTAAAACACATGCATCTAGAGTGAATGGACCTAAAATGTGCAGAGTGATTGAAAGCATCAGTCCTGAGTGTGTTCTGCACAGGTCCATGGGTGCAGATGGTGCACAGTAACTAAAAGCAGTTTTTTCGTTTTTTCCTGAATGGGTTTGGTAAGTTCTGGTGGCCCGGTGCATCATGGATGCTACGCACGCTGGTAAGTGTCCAGTAAGAGCCTTGTAAATAAAAAAAATATAAAGGGGTTACCCCCGCCTCTGCACAAGGGAGGTCCGGTCGACTTTTATTACTTTTATACAAAGCGCAGTGGTGGATATTATAGGGATCTCCAGTGATAAATGTGATGGCAGAGTGATAAAGTCGAGGGGCTTGAGAGCGGAGGCAGCAGCAGCACGTCTATAGATTATATCCAATAATCAAGCACGGATAAAAAACGGACTCCACTGCACTTTTTCCACAGCGCTAAGGGGAAAGTGTGTATAATATTATATATTATTCCTTACTCTTTATTACAATTGACATTAACACTAACAACTAACATGAACAGAGCTAATGATATCATGACTAGCATTACAACAATAGTGCATTAAATGTTAATACTCCCACACCATAACACATTTCGCTGAGTCTGCAAGACCTCAGCGTAGGCAAAGAACAATATGATCACAGTCATCGTAGGCAACCTGGAAAAAATGATCCAGCCTACCCACCTTATCTTTAATAGCTGGCACTAGGCTAACGGGTTTGACCATGTGACATAAGGCCTGTAAAACACACAGAGAGCAAAACAAAGCCCTTCGGACTTGCATACTTAAAGTTCTATTATCCGGCCTACAGGCTTCATTCCTGTTCAGCTGCATAATTGCTTCAGGCTCCTCTATAGATACAGAGATCTCTGTAGACGTGACTCCAAGCCCTTCACTGTCAGGGATGAATGGGGTCACTCTGCTCGCAGTTGGAGATAGCGGAATTCTGTTCCTCTCCCCAACTCAGTTATGTTCTTACGACTTCGTACATGGACGGGGCATGTTTCCACGGTTCAGGGCCTTCGCCTCTGTCCACAACCTTACAGCTGAAGGAGCTGCCCAGCCATAGAGCCTAACGAATGGCTGATTTGTATTTGGCATGTGTAAGGTTTTCCCAAGGTACAGAGAGGGTCCTTGACTGGACCTGCCTGCTTTTACCCACTCGTTAAAAGCCTCCCTGGCAGCAGTATGATGAGGATCTGTTGGCTTTTTTTTTTTAGAATATGTAAAACAAATATTAGTGGCCTTACAAACGGTAACTGTACATAACACCAATTTTATTATGATGGTTATTATCCTTACAGTTGCATCTCAGAGTAAAAAGTTCACAGGAACGTGGTCGCTCGTAGCGTTCATCCTTAATTTCCTTGGAGCTAATGCTGGCACAGGCATGGATGTGCCGTGCCAGGCTTCACTAATATACCTATAACTGTTCGCTGGCAAAAGCACTTGGCCAGATACGAGATCACCATCCTCCCCGAAACGTGGGGCCAGGTGCTCAGCAAACAGGGAGCGTTTACCTGACGCATCAGCATTCCAGTCGTGGACCGCGTCTGCACGGACACGAGGATTGTTCTGCATGTAAAATAATGTATAAAAGCAGGTTTACTCGAATAAGCACCTTCATTCGCTGACATTTGTAAGGTGTATACATATTCAGTGGAATAAATTATTTGCTTCTAAACTTGTTGTAGTAAACAGGACTGGGTCAGAGAATAGAAACTGCTGCAGCTACTCTCCCCTTCAATCTACCCACAGACATGTCAGGAGTTGATTCCCTGTGAAAGTCGTCAATAAAAGAGCTCAACAAGCCCAGGCCCTGTTTGGAGAGGAGAGCCTCTCGTGAGCAGACAATGTCACATTTCAGAAGTGTGTCGTTGCGCAGTAAGTCAGCGCGCTCCATCACCACCGCTGCTCCCCAGACACGGGCCTCCGACGGCTTTATGAGCCAACGCAGCCAAGTTGTGCTACGAACAGCGACACAGCGGACATGAACACGACTAACGTTACTACAACTAACATTAGATAGTACAAATTAGTACATTAGTACGCATTAGTACAAATAACATTACCATACCAAGGGCTAACCCATCTAACGTTAACAAAACTAACATTACTACAATTCACATTATCACGTTATGTCT
Source organism: Eupleurogrammus muticus (assembly GCA_036785175.1). Classification (NCBI taxonomy): domain Eukaryota; kingdom Metazoa; phylum Chordata; class Actinopteri; order Scombriformes; family Trichiuridae; genus Eupleurogrammus; species Eupleurogrammus muticus. The sequence goes on from JAYKQN010000007.1 coordinate 5,044,106, forward strand.
CTACTATTACCGCTCACGCTTAACAATAATAATAATTATGAAAACAAGTTAACATCTAAATATGAAATTGATTCATTCACAGCATTAGAACAATAACACTAACCCTTCATTTAAATCAGTCTTAACATTTCATCCTCCAACATGCGTCTAATTACTTGCAGTAGCTGCGTTCTACGTTCCAACACCACCGTTCATGAGCTCACGCTAACGCTGCTGCTGCTGGTCGGGTTAGTATCGACTTTTTCTTGAAGCCAGACAAACGAAAAAGCCAAATATGCGAATAATTCATATCTGTCTTAGATTACATGAAAACGAGCCCAGATCAGATCGATAGTCTCCATTTTCTCTGCATGTCTGAGTGTTTGCTTCATCGTGTCTCAGGATCAGTTTGTCTCAGGATGTGGTCAAACACCAGATTCACGATAACTGAAGAAATCTGGCGTTCCTCTGCTGTTCTGTATTCAGTCGCTATATATATATATATATATATATATATATATATATATATATATATGTGTGTGTGTACTATTTACTGTATTTATCATCTTCTTCCAGGCTTTCATGTGCACATAAACATGCACATACACGTTTGGATGCATGTTTAGATTATCTTTGCTTTTTTAAAGGCTGCATGTTAATGTATTGTAATGTGCTGATATGCTGCAGATTTACACAGATCTACACAGGTTTCTGTGTGTGTGTGTGTGTGTGTGTGTGTGACTGAGAGAGAGAGTGTGAATGCATTTCTGTTCATGAATATAAATGTCTGATGGTCTCCTTCATGTAAACATCTGAAATATTAAATAATATAAAGACACCACGGGGAGTGTGAGTGCTTCTCAGATGAAACGCGTCCTAACCAGTTGCTGCAGACAAACTCTGACTATTTTCACAGAAGATTGATTTGTTCAGGAACAATTTAGAAAAAAAGTCCCAAAGCCATTAATATGAAATGTGTGTCTGTATGTTTCCACACTGCAGAAGAGATGAAACTTTTCTTTGGTACAATTAGATCAATATTGAGTAGAATTATCTTGAATTAACTGATTCCATCGACAGATCGTTTTGCTTCAATTTAATCTTGCTTTCTTAAAGGAAGATTAATTATGAGATAAAAAAGGACAAATGTGATTTCCTTAATTCAAAATGGAACTCAGGATAATTTTACCTCAGAATTGGACTAATAGTTCCAAAAAGCTGACGTTTATTCCCCTGATGGGACTGACCGCTGTGCAGCAGCAGCAGTGCGCTGTCACTGGTTAATACAGCTGTAATAAATGTGCGGGGGGTCCGGGTGAATCTGATTTTACAGAATGTGTTGATGAACACGCTGACCTGCAGCCGTCATGTATCACCGCTCTATCATCTTCATTCATCTCCGTTATTGATTCATCCGCGGAATTGCTTTTGCCATGACGCAATACGAGGAGGCGGGGGCCCGTCGCGCGGAGGCCGGCGACCTCTGACCCGCACATAAATCATCCCTCTAATAAAGTGGACTCATCCCGTCTTCTCCTCCGGCTTTTTTCTCCCGCAGGGTCAAAGCGAAGAAAGGAGTGAACCTGCTGCAGACCAAGTCCAAGAACAGCCAGTGGAAGGTGGACTGGCAGGTGCAGTCCGGAGCCAAACATTCCATCACCACCATCGAGGTGAATAAAAACAAAGCGGTGAAACAGGGGTAAGTCCACGCCGAAACACACACACACACACACACACACACACGGACAGATCTGTCCTCCCCCAGCAACAAGGCAAAAAGGTTCTTTTAGAATCATTGTGTGTTCTAATTAAAGAGGCTTTTACAGGCCTGTACTGCTCCGTTCTCTGTAAATCATATTGAAGGAAATATCTGGCTCAAGCACTGAGGTTACCATGGAGACACAGTTCTTCGTTACCAGGAGTGGACAGTAACTAAGGACGTTTACTCGAGTACCTGGTGATAACTAATATATATGTATATACATTTATAAATGATTCTGAGTAGTTTTTTTTTATGTCAGCTTCCGTTCATCAGGTTTTCAGATGCAGATTCTGAAATTAAATTGATAGAAATTAAACTGAATGCAAATATATAACATACACACACACACACACATAGACATACTATGGGGTTCCAAACATTACAAAATATGTGTGCTCAGCAAAGCGGGGCGTGACATGTAATGTGTTTTACCTTTTGACTTATCGTGATGTCCCGTGTGATGATGCTGAACCCCGGTAATCACATGACACGCCGCGTCTACACATGACATTCATGCATTTTTTTCCCACAAACGCACACATGAATGTGTTCTGTGGCATCTATGCAGACTATAGTGATTTAGTGATTCAGCCAATCATGTTATAGAGCTGTTTCTGTACTAATCATTACCAATGCAGTTCTATTATAAATTAAATAAAACCCTAACCCACTTGTCTTTATAGCAAATGGATAGTCTCTCTCTCTCTCTCTCTCCCCCTCTCTCTCTCTCTCTCTCTCTATCTCTGAAAACAAATCTATATGCAAAGCTTTTTAGCTCTAATTTTCATTTCATTAAAATAATTTTCTTCTGCTGTAATTTTCTGGGGCTCTGTATATAATTTTCAGGTTACAGAATGGTTATGAAAGCCTCCAATTGGTTCATTTTTAGCAGGGGTGTGTTAGTCAGGGCCTTTTTTTTCTTTCAAACAGCAAGGACAAATTTATGTGCCCTAAATGTTTGATGGATTTGGGGATATTTTCCCAAATCCAACACCTCTGATGTTCAATGCCTACGTTGATGGCATAGCTACATCTACAGAAGTATAAATTAGGCTTATAGGAAAATGATCTAGATTAAAATGAGGGGAAAAAATTTGCGTGATTTGAGGTTTGAAGAGCTCCAATAACCACTGTGCTTGTCTAAGAATCACAATAAATCTGAATGAAAGTTTAAAATGTCCCCTTTAATTTGATATCAAACACAACATCAGGAAACAGACTCGGATGAAGCAGCGAATCGAGTGAAATCAGGTTTTATTTGTAAGAACAGTATCTTAAAATAAGGCAGAGTCAGGCCCAGGGCTCAGAATAGCAACACACTGAGGATATGAACCAAAGCAGCAGAATCCAAAACTTAGTAGAGCTCTCTGGAGGGGAAGCCGAAGCAGTCCGCAGGTAATGGGAACTTAACTGGAAGCGGGCAGGTATCGGAGGGCAGGAACGACACACTGATCTCTGTCTGTGCTTTAAGGAGGCCCGAAACAGAGTGTTGGGGAAGTGGGGTATTTATAGGGCACGAGTCCGGGGAATTACAGGTGTAGAGAAGTTGTACTCGGGGGGGGGAAAGAGAGCAGGATCCTGGAGCTGTGATCGCTGATTAGTGGGAGTGGCGGAGGAATGTGTGTGTGTGTGTGTGTGTGTGTGTGTGTGTGTGTGTGTGTGTGTGTGTGTGTGTGTGTGTAGCTGCTGGAGAACTCGGTGTGGCCATGACAACAATATGTTTGAACACTTAAAATATCCACTGCATTAGTCTAAACCAACATACTGTAGGTAACCACAGTGTGTGTACTGAAAAACTGTATTTGCTTTGGGTGCAACAATTATATAAATTTATGATTACCCTATTCAGAAACGGTGGCGGCCATGTTATCTGATGACCTCCTCATGTTAAAAAGTGTGTCTTTAGAGAGGAATGAGTTTATATAATAACTTAATAATGATAGTGATCTCTCCCAGTCAGCTATCTTCTTTAGCTTCTCCCTTTTTCATAATTTCCGGCAGGCTGGGTACAGCCCAGTGCCGCCTTGCCCCGGTCAAGTATATTTCAATAAAATGAAAAGAACAGCGACATGCATCCTGTGCACCATGCAGATGCACTTCTGGTGGTGTAGCATCAGAAATTTCCCATGCACGTGTGTGAACACAGATGTGCACATGCTGTAGGTGTGTACGCAGCTTTTTAGCTTGTTACTGTCGTGTGAAATACAATCTGTGCATAACAACGCATGCACATGTGCACGCATGCATGACAAAGTTTCTTAAGTTAATCATGCATGCACACACCCGTTAATGTGTCGGATTAATTTTGATAGGAATTGAACCCCATACTCTTTCTCTCACACACATAAATCCACACACACACACACACACACCTCATGAAAATGCATGCATAGTGTACCACCCGAGCTTTAGAGGAGACGTGAAACTACAATGAGCTGAGTTTTTCTTATTAAAAATATCTCATGTTACATGATCAAAATGTTGAATAAAACCCCAGAAAGCAAAGATATGAATTTTTAATCGCGTTGGTTAACGAGAGTCAAGTATGGGTTGTGTGTCGGCGGCTTTAAATCACAAAGTCGATGTGTTGGGCTCGCTGGCAACAGGAGCCGTGGCTGCTGCAGGTGTGATGTCACAAACTCCCTCATGGCTGCAGCAGAGAACGCGAGCCGAGGCTGGAAGATAAATCGTTGCTCCTCCAACAGTCCCCGCTCCTGTTTACTGGCAGCTCCTCCGCTTTGGGTATTGACCCGTGTCATGTGACCGCTGAGCCGTGTCATGTGACCTCTTTCTGTCTGCCATGTTGAAATGTTCAGCGGAGTCGAAGCTCGGAGACAGAAACATCAAGTCGGCTGAGTTAAATTAGAAGTTACCCCCTCAGATTAAAATGTTCACGAATAACATTACTTATATTTGGAGTTTATTTGTTTCGTTATCTCACACAGTTTTTAAATCTGATAAATTCCTGATTTTAATTTGGTTCCTGCCATGATTGGTGTCATTGTTTGATTCTCATAAATTCATTTTTTTATCCAGTTTTTAAAAGCACGTTTTACATCTTTAATGCTTTTCAACTTTCTTTAACCCGGATGAAGGATTTTTTGTCTTCTGGATGTTAAATTGTCAGATTAACAAGCTGAACATGTTTAACCTCCGGCTGCTGTTTAAATTTTAATGTGAGGTACAAAAAAAAAAAAAAAAAGGAAACCAAGCGATCGTGATGAAGATCCATTCACTTTCATTCATACATTAACGCCACAGGGAGCTTTTTAAGGGGGAAAATCCACATTAAATTAGGTTTTACTATGTACATATAATCACATAGATTCCTGTTGGCATACGATGTAAATTGTGCTCACGTTGTCTGCTTAGATTTGAAATTGATTGAACTTTGTGATAAATCTCTGACTGGTGAATCCGCTGGTTTGTCAGGTTTTAAGTGTAATATAAGACTCTGCCCGTGTCACATATGATGCATGGAGGCATCAACAATATGCTCCAAGGGAAAACTCCAGTAGAAAACACTTGTGTGACTTTTTATTAAAGCAGAACACTGACACATATTAATCCATCTGGTTATTTAAGTAAAATGTCGCCGCGGGCGGCGGGTGATCAAATTAAAATTTCATTTCAAATCGCTCTGGCCCTGCAGGGTTTGAGTAAGTCTGGGAGATTGTCATGCAAATTAAACACTTTGCCTTCATATGCTTTCAATTTATACCTCACATTGACAGGAAATCGTATTTTACATATATTCCAGACTTGAATATCACTAATAAATGCACCTTCTATAAATTTAGTTGCAAAAAATGTGACAATGTTCAAGTGAGAGGGGAAAACCTTCCAGCGCGGCTTTAACACTTCAACATGTCGACTCGTAACTCGTGCTCCGTCTATTTTAATGGTTCACGAGGAAACGCTCACAGAAAAAAGACTTGAATTCTCAGGACGTTTCTGCCTAAACACCCAGTTAAACGCCGTAATAAGGAGAATACTTATGTTTTATAGGCACAATTATTATTCTCTTTCATGCATCTTTTTTGTCTTAGATTAAAGCAACAAACAAGCAACTGCTCAATATTTAAAAGCACCCGTTCTCCGTAAACACAACCTCACACACACACATGCACACACACACACACCAGCATCTCTTCTTTTAAACTGCAGCAGCTTCTCGCTGTTTTTTTGCTGATAGTTTCTCTGGCGGCCGTTTCCATAACCGGTTTCTATACTATATATAAAATATAGTTTAAAATGTTCCTGTGGGTTAAACCTGAGCCCTTGAACCATTGTCAAAGTTAATGTCACTGCAGAAAAAGCTGCTGGTGTGTGCGCGAGCATGTGTGTGTGTGTGTGTGTGTAGGAAGGGTTAAACGCAGAGGATCAATTCCCCCACAGGGATCAATAAACTGCTTTTCTCCTTTTTTCCTAAGTGCTCTTGACTCACAGTAACATCCACCTCTGCTCGGCTGCTCTGTTCCTGTGCTATTGTGTGTGTGTGTGTGTGTGTGTGTGTGTGTGTGTGTGTGTGTGTGTGTGTGTGTTCCTGTGCTGCTGTAGCCGCCTTCAGAGCTTTGATCCAATGAACTTTCCCTGTTAATCAGTTCAAATAGGCCTCTGATCAAAGAATGAAATCCCCTGGTGCCGAAGCCTCCAGCTGCAGTTTTTAAAGACACTTTGTGCTGCACCGAGCATCATTAGCTGGATGGAAACGGGCCGGACCTCGCTCCCCCCCATGTTTCATCTCGATTTTTTATTTATCCAATGTGAATTCCATTTTTTTCTTTTTTAGCTGAAGGGTGCCGTGAATATCATGAAAGATTTAAATGGTTTATTTCAATAATATGAGGATTACAAAGAGCAAACTCACTAAAACATCCCCCTCTTCATTTCCTTGAGTTGTTTTTTCCCCTCTCCCTCTCTGAAGCATACGAAATGGACTCGAGTGACATTAATTAGGTAACACATACATAATTTAGTATTTAGATGAAAAGGTCACCCCTATAATCCCTACCAAATGCCGTGGGGAAATGTAATAAGACCAACTGTAACACTGCAAGAAAGCACTGATGTTAAAGGAAAGGAGGAAGCTAGATCATCCATTAGATATCAGAAACGCACCACACACACCTGGATGCAAAGATATAAACGCACACTAAGTGTTCATTATCGCAAACAGCAGAAAAACATCACGTAGAGTTCAAGCGTGTTAGCAAACATCAGAAAACCAGGTCAACAGATTACACTAATACACTTTAATGTTGTCTAACTGTTTATCAGATTCATATCACATCCAAACAGGGGCAGTACAGCTCTGGAAATATATAAATTGAATATATATATACGGTATGATATTTTATTTAAAGCTCAGGTATCAGGACCAGTGCACAGATATTTTTAATGAATGAAATGTGAAGCAGAAACATCTCTCCTGCTGTTTTTAGATCCGTTTATTTCCGGTTTAAAGCAAAGACTGAGTCGCCGTAGCCCAGACGACCGTCATGTCGCTGTCACAGGCCCGGGGCAGCTTTATTAAAGCCGTCACCAGGAGGCCGGACAGGCCCCCGTCGGCGTGAAGGACGGGTTGAGCGTCGCTCAGCTAAAGGTGAAGTCTGCCTCCCGTCACATTTTCGGGATTTAATCTGCTCCCTCGCCGGCCTGAGACGGTTTAAACCAGCCCAGACGTCAAAAAACGGCCTGAGTGTTCCACGCGGACACAACAATCGCGCTGCTGACCGACGCGCATCGATCCACCGTCGCAGGCCGGCCTGCGGTTATTTGAAAAGTGAGCGGCAGCGGCGGATTCCTCCTTCACTGAGATCACTCAGCCGAGACAGAGACGGGATTAGGGCTGTGACTGTTTATAGATAAGAGCGAAAGAGGCCCCCCCACTCCATATGCACAAAGCACATATCAATCATACATTGATTATATTTAATATACACTCACTGGCCACTTTATTAGGTACACCATGCTAGTAACGGGTTGGACCCCTTTTGCCTTCAGAACTGCCTCAATTCTTCGTGGCATAGATTCAACAAGGTGCTGGAAGCATTCCTCAGACAGTTTGGTCCATATTGACATGATGGCAACACACAGTTGGTGCAGATTTGTCGGCTGCACATCCATGATGCGAATCTCCCGTTCCACCACATCCCATAATGCTCTATTGGATTGAGATCTGGTGACTGTGGAGGCCATTTGAGTACAGTGAACTCATTGTCATGTTCAAGAAACCAGTCTGAGATGATTCCAGCTCTATGACATGGTGCATTATCCTGCTGAAAGCAGCCATCAGAAGTTGGGTACATTGTGGTCATAAAGGGATGGACATGGTCAGCAACAATACTCAGGTAGGCTGTGGCGTTGCAATGATGCCCAAAGAGTGCCAAGAAAATATTCCCCACACCATTACACCACCACCACCAGCCTGAACCGTTGATACACGGCAGGATGGATCCATGCTTTCATGTTGTTGACGCCAAATTCTGACCCTACCATCCAAATGTCGCCGCAGAAATCAAGACTCATCAGACCAGGCAACGTTTTTGCAATCTTCTATTGTCCAATTTTGATGAGCTTGTGCAAATTGTAGCCTGGACGTACTGTGCGTTCAGAGATGTTCTTCTGCCTACCTTGGTTGTAACAGGTGGTTATTAGAGTCACTGTTGCCTTTCTATCAGTTCGAACCAGTCTGGCCATTCTCCTCTGACCTCTGGCATCAACAAGGCATTTCCGCCCACAGAACTGCCACTCACTGGATATTTTTTCTTTTTCGGACCATTCTCTGTAAACCCTAGAGATGGTTGTGCATGAAAATCCCAGTAGATCAGCAGTTTCTGAAATACTCAGACCAGCAACAACCATGCGACGTTCAAAGTCACTCAAATCACCTTTCTTCCCCAAACTGATGCTCGGTTTGAACTGCAGGAGATTGTCTTGACCATGTCTACATGCCTAAATGCACTGAGTTGCCGCCATGTGATTGGCTGATTAGAAATTAAGTGTTAACGAGCAGTTGGACAGGTGTACCTAATAAAGTGGCCGGTGAGTGTATATGTATAAAACATGCGTTTTATCCTCAAACATTCAATAATGAATCACTCCTTATTATATCTTTGCTGCTGCTGCTGATGATTCTGCCTCTAAAAACATCTCAAAAGACAAAACATTAACTTATTCATTTTGACCTTTAAGTTACAGATATTATTTGATGAGCTGCGTTGTAATAATAGTGGTAACTCCATCAACTTATTTTATATTTTGTAAGTTGAGTTGACATTTCTGTGTTAATTGATTTGAAAACTCAAATCAATTAACTTTAATTCCAGTTGGAGCAATTTAACATTTTATACTCTCAATTGGAATACTTTTGTCTATAATTAGAATTCGTTCACTCATTTTTTATATCTGTTTATTCCTCACTAGGGTCACAAGGGTCAGAGACAAGCTCAGTAGATTTCAGGTCAAAGGTCATCAGTCTATGGGACACACACACACACGTTAGTCGAGTCTCAAATTAAACTGAGGATGTTTTTGGTCAGTGAAAAGAAGCCGGAGAAAAAACACACAATTATAATTATAATCGATTTATAATCAACTTAAAAAAAATGCATGATAAATAATGAATAAAAGCTTTGATTGTAGGAAAATGTTGTTTTTTTTTTCCACTTTCTGCTGGAACATCTTTTCATTAGACATTGTTAGACCTCGTTTTTGGATGTATTGACCCTGAGCATCCAGCCACATTCAGTCATTCGATGTGAATACAATCGATCGGTGTTAACAGTGATAAGTGATCAATATGTGTGTGTGTGTGTGTGTGTGTGTGTGTGTGTGATGCAGACAGCCTCCGACTGGAACATTTATATTCAGGGTTTGAAGAAAAGGATTAAACTGCAGCAGTTACGAGTAACTCATATTAATATGAAGTAATAAGCTTTGGCTGTTGCATGTTTTTTTCACCTTGACTTAATTTAATCAAGAAAAGCCGTGAACCCGAACCGCTACACCTTCTGGAATACTGCAATACTTTAACTGCATCACCTCATAATACTGCAATACTTAATCTTCATCGACTCATAATACTGCAATGCTTTAACTACTTCCAAGTTATACTACTGCAATACTTTAACTACATCAACTTATAATATTCCAATGCTTTAATTACAGTGATTCAAAATACAGGAGTCCTTTCACTATATGATCCCATTATACTGCAATGCATTAATTATACTGACGCTTCGTAGTACAGTACTTACGTTTTACTCGCGCTGCGTATTTTGAACCTGTCCAAAAACACAAGAAGACGACTGCAGTGTTCAGGATTAAGGTAAGATATTTAGGATTTCCCTGCATATGTAATTTAATGGAGTTTACTGTAATAATATGATAATATACTGTAATGTTTGCCTTTATTGCACATCCTTGCTGTGTGATAAATCACACACTATGAGCTCCACCAGTGTAGGTGGATTTCTCATGGTTAAATATGTTCTTAAATGTAAAGTTGACGGCGACTTTATTTATTTATTGATAGGCCAGTGAGAATAGAATGTAATTGTGTGTAAATGTGAAAAGACAAAAAGAAAGATTTATTATCATTTCACAGTTTACTGCTTGTATTGTGGGTAGCAGAGCAGTGTTTAGGACATGCAAAAATCATGTACCTCCAATCTAAGTACGTTTTTTTTTTATAGAAATACATACTTTCTATGGGCACTGCACTAATATTATCAAAAATGCATGTGTTGACAGCCGCGTGGTCTATTTCGGTTCCAGCACACGATTCTGTAGTTTGAATGTCGAATTTCTTGTAGTGTTCTGTAGTTTTAATCTTTTATTTTGTCCCCAAAGCAACAACTTTTTTTTTGTTGCAACTTACACAACGACCTCCCGAGCAGCAACTACAGCAAGTCATGTTACAAGAGAGAAGCCATCTGGCGATTCGGGTTAAAAAAACATCAAATTCTGCAGCAGACAGTGAACACTTCTACAAAAACTGTTTGAAAATGGGCTGGAATGAGCAAAGCTGTTATGTTTGCAGACCTTGACAATGAAATGCATACAAAAAAACAGACATATAACAATATGTAGGATGCACTCTTTGGTTCCCTGCAACCCTCTCTCCTTATACGTTAGCAGTCTCCTCCTGATATTCCAACTATAGTTTATACTTTTATACCTGGACTCACACGTATTTTACAGGATATCAGCGCGACGCAGCTCAACAGGAAGCTGAGGATCGGTGTCTTCCAAACATGTGAAGAAGATGAAGATGCATCCAACACTGGCCTTGTTGTTTAGCAAAGCAAATCTGTTGGATAATGTTTTATTAGAAAAACATCTTTTTTTTTTACATAAAAAATAAAGGTGTTGAATTAAAACAGTTGCCTCTAGTCATTTTTTCAATAAACCAAATCTACGTAAAATGTTGTGTAATAGTTATTTTTTTTATAGGCATTTGTGTAATAGTACACAAATGCTATTTAAAAATAAAAAAGTTTTAAAATAAAAGCCATTGATTTTATGCAAGGTTTTTTTTTCAGTGTGAAGCTGTCAGAGTCTAAGTAAAAAACACACAAAGAATGAGAGTAAAAATTCAACGAGCGTATTAATATTCATCAGTAAATTACCCGAGGTTTATGAGTAAAATAAACTGACATTTGCGAGCAAAGTTTACGTGATGATTAAGTAAATAGCACACACTCCGTTTCGGATCCTTTAAAACCTTTAGGCTCCTTCAGGATTCTTCAGAGGTTTTGAGGATCCTGCAGCTCCTCGTGTCTGAGATGCTGCGACTGAAGCTGCTGTTTATCGATGAATGAAATGTCAGATGGAGCCGTTTGATCAGGGACCTGAAGTGGACTGAATGCAAAACCTTAATGTTTTATTTCATCGGTGTTTAAGGTGTTTGAATCTCGCATCCAGCACGTTTCCTGCGCGTTATTACTCGCCTCTCTCTGACGCAGGGAATCGCTGGGCAACGTGGAGCTGCTGCAGCTGGACTTCGAGATGGAGAACTTCACCAGTCTGTCGGTGACCCGCCGCATCAACTGGAACATCGACTACAAGGGCCAGAACCCGCCTCCGGACTCGGAGAAGGTGGTGACGGAGCTGACGGTGGTGCAGCGCGACATCCAGGCCATCGTGCCCCTGGCCATGGTGAGAGGCTTTACGATATGAACGTATACGGATCACACTGTTTCTCACACATTAATATAGCAAAGCATTATGCACACACACACACACATGTTGTGTTAAAGGTAAAGTTTGCGTGATTGTAGAATTGTTCTGAAGCTCTAATGTTAGATATTGGAAATAATCAATCAGCTGTGATTGATCCGCTGCCCTGACTCTGATTCCCTGGTTCGATTTCTCGATCTCGATCCTGGATCGAACTCTCTCACCGTTTAAGCTCATTCGTGAGTAACTAATAATGCGTGTTAAACACAACGAGAACTTGTTGTTGCCCAACGCTGTCTGTGAAGGCCTCTGACACACGGATCCACGCGGATCCGCCATGATCCGGACGGATCAGGCTGAGTCTCTGTGCATCATCTCTGTGCATTTGCACGTCCAGTCATGTTGGTATAGGCCCAAAATCACAAATCACAGGTTCGGCCTGATGGGCTTTACAGTTTGCACAAATGCAACACAAAACCCTACCCTAAAAAACCTTAATGCAGGAAAAAAATGCAAGAAATTTCAGGATGAACAATAGAGGAGGGATCCCTTTTCCAGGATGGACCGGATACAGATAACAGGAAAAGTGGAAAATGACGTTAAATAGAATAAGATCGTGGTGTACCAGGTGAACCAGGACAGAGTCAGAACCTCCAACAACTGAAGGCTCCTTCGGTGCATGGTCTGAGAATGAGAAAACACAGGGCAGGACACAAAAAACAGTCCAGCAGCAGGTCATAAGTACTACAGATGGAAGAAAGAAGGAGAAGCTCAGAGAGTCTAAAGAGGTCAGAACCCGTCCCAGCAAAGCAGTGTTCTACAGCCCTAACGGTGAGCTGCTCCAAAAAGGAACCTTTTTAACGAAAGAAGAAGACAGTGTGTAACACTGCTACACCTTACGTTGTCTGCAGTGATTTGCTCCTGCATCCCCTTCTCTCTTTATTCACCCTTTGCCCGCTGATTAGCGGCTGGTAACCTGCAGCGGTCACTTCCTGTCGCACGGCTTCACCCCACCACTCACAACAGGTGACAATGCTAACGCGAGATATAATGACAATGTAGAAAGTGGGAAACCTTTTTTTTTTTGCGGGATAACAAGTTATCTGTGGGATATTTGCATAATCAGGCCTACGGCGCCGTTAAACGTCTCCTGACTCGGCGCATCTGCCGTGACAGAAGGTTCGTTTCCTATCTGTGTGTGTGTGTGTGTGTGTGTGACTTCTCCTCGTGGAATTTACATTCCTGAAGCAAAATGGCACAACTATCTGTGTTTTTTTTTAGATAAATGGTTATTTCCTATGATTCTAAACCACCTTGTTATCACCTGCACACGTTTTCATCACCAGAGGTTGAATCGTGATTCTCACAGGGTCTGAACACGGGCTTTTAACTCGCCTTTTTCCCCCCCTCAGATTATGTAATTCCTAGTTCATTTTTTTTTTCCCCATCAAAGAAATCCCAACGGACGTCGAAAGCAGAGAAGCGGCACCTTTTTTCCATCTACATTCAGGTTATTACTGCACATCTGCCAACACGGGACACGTGGACATCCTGTTTGCGTCCAGCGTCTTTATCGTCTGATGATTAATAATTATCCTAGATTTCAGTCGATGGGGGCCGCTGGGGGCCGCGGACTTAAAAGGAGACGTGTTTTGAAGTGGAATAAAAGAACCCATCTAGGACGAGCTCCGACTGGTTCAGGAAGTCTCTGATTGCCCTAATTCGTTTCATGTAACTGTGACATTTATCAAATATATGCAATAATACTCACAATTCACTTCGCAAACATTTATTGAGCTTCCAGGTGGCCACAGGAAGTTTAATGGCGGTTTAATCCATCGAGTCAGTGATTTATTTATATTTGAACACATGTTTAAACATGTTTTTCTTGCTGTAATTATTAGAAACTCCTTCATTCATGATGATAAATATAAACATGTATTTAAGTTACCTGAAGCTAATATGGAAATCAGCTCCCCGCATCAGTCCAATTCAACTTTTAACTTTATAGTAGATTTTTTTGTTAGAGCGCCACCTTCTGACCAGAGCGAAGCTGCGTGGATCCGTTTCCCAGTCTGAATGTGACCCCTAACATTAGATTAGCTGTAATCATGTTTTAATAAAGGTCGAGGAACTAAAACCGTTCGAATACGAATGAATCTGCTCAGAAAAGAGAGGAAGAAAAAGTCCTGGTACATACAAACACGATGCGTTCTGTGTATCAAAGCACAGACCAGGGACGGAATGAAGAAGGTTTTATGGTCCCGGGGTCAAATTGTGTTTCCCTCTGCGACCTGCGGGAGATGAGGAGCAGGAGGTGGAATTACAGGTGGACTTACAGCAGGAGCGGGAGGTTAAATCAAGCCCACGGTTTATTTTGACATTCTTCTGATAACTGAGGGTAAAAGAAAAAAAAAAAAGGGAAACAGATTCCCCCGATTCTGTTTCCCTGCTCTGAGCCTGGTTTCCACCAGCTGTTCGATAGAAAATGTCAGTCATCACATCAGCGCATGTATAGTTCTGTGAATTATAAAGAGACACGTCGAGGGCCCAGTGTGTGTGTGTGTGTGTGTGTGTTTACATTACTGAGAAGCCTGAGGAGGAGCGGAACTGAGCAAAATCATCTTCTTCGCCGTGCATGTGTGTGTGTGTGTGTGTGTGTGTGTGTGTGTGTGTGTGTGTGTGTGTGTGTCACCCGGCGGGTGATTCCAACACATAATGGATCAGCTTTAATGACCCGACAGGAAACACAAATTATCTCTGATCTGTAAACGGTGCAAAAAAAAAAAAAAAGACAGATTTGTGGCTTTAACTGTGTCCTAATAAAACATTTAGACCAGGATCACACAAAACACACACACACACACACACACACACACACACACACACATTATTATAATTAATTCGGATGAATCCATACACAGCTCTGTATTATTATTAGGGCTCTGCAGGGGGGACATGGACACAACTTTAAACCAGACGATGGCTTTTTCCTGTTTAAATAGTAAATTGAAATAGAAACACAGTTAAAGAATCTGCATACACACACACACACACACACACACACACACACACACAGATGGAAAATCAGGTGCATTGTTGTAGGTTTAAACATTCCGTTTGAAGTGTGAATCTGTATTGTTCTTCTTAGGCGACGCTTCATTAAACAGAGAATCTAATAACTGTTTAACTGCTTCACACGGAACGGAGTAATTAGCGGAATGAGAGCGGTGCGCGGCGATGATTGATTTTGGTTCCAAGCGAAATTCAGGTAAGTATAATTAGAGCTCCCCGAGCAGCGGCCATATTTAATTGTTAAGTGTCTTGTGTTGTATATTTACCAGATGCCAAAACAGAGCGCGGGAGCTCGGGGATGATGTCTTTCAATTAAGATTCGAGCCCGGGAGTCCTGTCAGTTGCCCCGCCGCCGTCTGCCGACGCCGACAGGAAGAAATACGCCTTCCTCCGACGCTCCAGTTGTTTTCATGCAAATATATTGACTCGCGGAATCGGGGTTTGATGCAGAAGTGTGATATTCGTCTCCCGTCGTTTTTTTGCGCGTAAACTGTTTTCTGCATCGTGGTGGGATTTTAAGTGTTTGATTAGGTTGCTTGTGGTGCACCTTCCAGCGAAGGTTTTTGCTGGAGGTGATTTGCATTCTGCTTTGTGTTTGCTGCTGGTGGCACCTTGCAGACCAGCATGTAAACTGCACAGTGGCGGCATTGCCATAAAGTGATATCACTGTTGTAGCATTGGTGGCAATTATACAGTATGAGTACTAATGCCTGGTACTGGTAGTGGTATCGGTGCATTCCAAGTATGGTGTGTGTGTGTGTGTGTGTGTGTGTGTGTGTGTGTGTGTGTGTGCGTGCTGCAGCAGGTACCAGCGTCTTTTCCCTTTTTTTAACCAATGTTATTCGTTACTAATATGAAGACGTTAATTTATCTTGAAGTATTTTCCTGCAGCTGTACGTTCGAATAATGTCTGCGCAGTGATTTCTGAACATAGTTGTGTCATGTGACACCACAAGTAGAACATTCAACTTGTAAAGTCGAGTCGGAGACATCTGGAGGCATCCAGCTGCTCGTCGCTTGAAATGAAAATATCTGCATATTTAAGTATTTTTGAGTTTTTAATGAGGGGCGAGGAGTGTGTGTTGTTTTAAGGAGTTTAATGACATAATTATACATGTTTTTTTTCCTTAGTTATTAGTCAAAGTGTTTCACTTGCATCTTAAAACACGTCTGGAGGAGATCTTTAAAAAACAGAGCGGGGAAGGTGTCAACGAGTTAACGGCGATGTTTAATTGGGTCGACCATTAATTCTTCGTTTAGCAGACTAACATTAGCTTAACGGAGGACGAGGTGGACAATCTGATCTGAGCTGAATGCGGTTTTCTTCTGGTTAAAACTTTAAGATGTGTGTACAGGCGACTGTATGATCTGATATTCTGATATTGCATTTTAATTATCTCAACATGTCAACTTATTTGCCTGCGTCTGTTTAGAGACAAAACGTGTTTATTCAGCAAATAGAGCAGCAGTGACTGGAAAAAGACCTGAATTGAAAGGACAGAAATGATCGCAAAGAATAAAAAGAAACGCGACGAATCTGCTCGAAGCGCTGCAGAGAAAAACGTCGAGCAGCGCCCGCGCAGCCTCAACGTATTGATGGTATTGATTAAAGCTCCTGTAAGAGCGGCCGCGTGTTGATGAACAGCAGCGCGCGTTTAGCACGCGTTGGTCTGCGCGGGACCAACGGACCAGGCCAGACAGAAGTCGTTTTCTCACCTGTAAATCTTCTTCCTTTTTTTTTCTTTTTACGCCTCTCCTGGCGATTCCCTCTGTTATTACTAATTACACAGATATAGATTTTGCTTCTTTTGTTATATACTACCTCCGAGTCGCCTTCACCGTAAAAGAGCGGTCTGACCCCGGCTTGGTGAGTGTGTTCTGTGCTAATTAGCGGTTACATCACTCGGAGGTGAAGTTCAGTGTCGTGCAGCCCGAGGAGGCTTCAGCACTGATTACTTTTGTTATTGGCTCAAGGCTACACAGAGGAGGAGCTTTTTTCTTTCTTTTTTTTTGCACGCTGAATCTGTGCATAATATTTCGCTCTATGAATAGACTCGGCGGTCGAGTGGGAGGATGCAAAAGAAAAAAAAACCCCAGAATACTTCATGCTCTACACCGAGTTAAACTCAGGACCCTGGGGCCACAGGAAAAAAAAAAAAAAAAAAAAAAAAACGAGGCGCATGCTTGCAAAGAATTTCACAATTTAATGAGAGCCATGAAAGTGAATCCGTGTTTGTACTTAATGGAGAGGAGCCAGTTGTGTCATCTCCGTAATGAGGCGGCGGCGCCAAAGAATAAAATCTGACACCAACAGGAACGAGTGTGTAGGAAATAAATAAGGAAACAAATAAGATGTTTCACTTCGGGAAAAGCTCGAGCTCCAGACGCGTTTTACCTCATGAGGAAGAGAGAGAGAAAAAAAAAGAAGAAACGCTCTGCAGCTGCATTGGATGCAAACAGTAAGTGGCGTTTGTGATGTCACAAATGTCGTTGCCCAGGGCACATTTCACTTTCTGATTCCAGGGGACGAGAGAGTTGCTATGTGGAAACAATTACTTTGGCTCAATATTACTAAAAAGCAGGAATATTAAATCCATGTTTTACTGTTTAATTGAAAAAATAGTCTTTTATTTTGAAGGAGCATATATATAATATATATATGCACACACACAGTATGTGACCTACAGTGGACTGTCAGTAAAATGTTCAGACTGCAAGTTCACATGATCTCACTTCAATTTCACCAACATTGATTTTAAAAAGAAAAAGAAAAAAACTAATAAAATTAAACATTACGACCCTTTTATTGCCCCTGGGTGCTTCTCAGAACTATTCCTGGGGAACAGGACGTCCAGACTTGCAGCTTCCAGATCACACCGCTGATAAACCAGCGGCTCTGTGCTCGTTCTGCTCCGCAAAAATGACACAAACAGGAAAAAAAAAAAGAGAAAGCTGTTAGTCTCTTTAGCCTTAAACCTCTTTCCTGAGCCCTGAGGATGCATCCATTTTTTTTTCCACAGCTGGATGTTCATAACCCTCCAGGCTGCTTTTAGAGATGGAAAGTTGGTTTTTATGTCAGGATGCTGCAGGTCTGGGACGTCTTTGGCGGAGTTGAAAAATTCATCCCCGGGGGCATTAAGAATAGGAACTACGGTGTTTAATTATTTAACCCTTTAATTGTGAGTGGAATTACAGTCAGATGTGAACTGGCTTGAAACATCTGCATGCTGCTGGTGCACTGTGATGCACACACAGCTGCACGTGGACACACACTCCTTAGATTCACTTTTAAGATTATTTCTTCCCTTTTTTTTATCAAGTGTGAAATGCATGTGGTGTGATTTATATTACTTGGTGTGTTGAGTTGTTTTACCTAAACAGATGTGTACATATATTGATGCAGACTACATTAAATACACTGTACCAACAGTAACAGGCGATTGACAGAGGAAAAAATAAATCACAAATTGCCACTTAAGTGATTTTAATTTCTGCCTGTGAAACCAGGAATGTAGCTCAACATAAGACATATCCTCTAACATTTTTTAGGTCATATTGCTGTTATCTTGATAAAGTCAGACATGTCGTATGTGCATGGGCATGGAGAAATCCCCTCCACACAAGGATCTCCCTTACCTCCCACTTATTAACGCTAGAACGGCATTTTGGGGTTTTGTGACGTCGTCAGCGGGCGGATTAACCTCTACGACGACCCCGAAGAAAGACGCAGGACGACTCTTTCCGACCGTCTGATTCATCGCGACGTGGCGATCGGGGAGCGTCGGGGAAACGCAGAGTCCCTGCCGACATCCTGCGCGTGAGGCGTTCAGGGGACGGGGATGAGTTTCTCAACAGTGGATGATGCAAAGTCAACTCCAGCGCTGTCCCAGAATATAGAGAAAGATGATTACAGCTTGTTAGGCAGCAACGGAGGAAGCACACAGACAGATATCCATAACGAATCTAATACTAACGGGCGACTCTTCTCATCGTTCTTTTCTTTCCCACAGGACACGGAGATCATCAACACGGCCGTGCTGACGGGACGCACCGTGGCCATCCCCGTCAAGATGGTTTCCATAGAGATGAACGGGGCGGTCACCGACGTCTCCACCTTCGTGCAGTGCAAGTCCACCAACGAGGATATCGTCAAGGTACGGTAAACCCGATTTGCTCCCATCCCTGTGTCTGGGAGAAGATGCCAATTTAGAAAATGTAATCACTTTACTCCTGCGCTAATAACACGGAGCGGGCCGTGCATCAGGGAGGCATCCACCCCGCGCTCTGAGCCGCTCCGTGCGCTCTGATTCGATTCTTGTCTCGTCCCCTGATGCGATCGATAGAGGTTCACAGGCCTCTGCAGACACTGCAGAAATACATCTGTTTAAGATGAACATGAGACGTTTGCCCTAATTTTATTGTGAGTTTGGCCAATTTTTTTTCTTGTTTTCTTAATGATTAATTATTACATAAAAAGTCAAATAATGAGATAAAGAGATGAAAATCCAGGTTTTTAAGTTAATCTAGTTTTAAGACATTTAAATTGACAAAAATCAAGAAAAAAAAACTTGAAATAAGCAACTATCTGTCATTAGAGACAATTCAAGACAATTCTACTCATTATTAGATTAATTCAACCAAAAACAAGATTTACAAGATAGATCTACTATTTTTTTTTTTATTATTTATACCAAAAAACAGATATTCAAGATTATTCTATTCTTTTTTTTAGATTATTTTTACCAAAAAACATATTCAAGATTATTCTATTCTTTTTTTTTTTTAGATTATTTTTTACCAAAAAACAAGATATTCAAGATTATTCTACTAATTATTTGATTAATTCTACCAAAAAATATATATATTTTGAGGATAATTCTACTCCTTTTTAGATAAATTCTACCAAAAACAAGATATTCAAAATTATTCTACTAATAATTCAATTAATTCTACCAAAAAAACTAGATATTGAGGATAATTCTACTCATTTTTTAGATTTTTTCTACTAAAAAAACAGATTTTCAAGATTATTCTACTAATTATTCAATTAATTCTAACAAAAAAAACTAGATATTGAGGATAATTCTACTAATATTTTAGATTATTTCTACCAAAAAGCAGATATTCAACAAAATTCTACTCATTTTTTAGATTAATTCTACCAAAACGCGGTATTTTCCAGCCGGCAGAACGATCCCATTCCGTCTGAGCTGAGGCGACGTTGGGCCTCGTTTGTCGACCCAGCTAATGAAGGTGGAATCACAGCGACTTGCTGAGCACATGAGAGGCCGTGATTACGCTCTTATTATTTGCTCCAGTCAATTAACAGCATAATGGAGTGCGCTATATGCAGATCATGATTGTGTAGGCCGCGCTATGAAGAGCCTCCGCGCTGTTTTGCCGTGGCGACGATGTTGAAAGTGAGCGTTTAATGATGTGACACGATGATGTGACCTTATCAGGAGCAAAGAGTGTTGATGCAAACATGTGATTAGATGCTGAACCTACAGCCTTAAAGCCGCAGGACATTGTTGTAACTGAAAGTGAAAGTAAATCTGTCGTTTCTTTTTTTTTTTTTTTTTACTTTTTCTAATCAGTTTGCTCCTTGTCCTCAGTCCTGAGACCCACAGACAGAGGAAGAGCATTTGAATTCAGACACTTTGAAGAATTCCCCCCTTAAAAGTCCCTTTTATTTTGCCCAGCGTTCCCCTCGCTCGGATATTTGCCAGCCTACAGGCGGCCGCGCTTCTCTCCGACTTTGCGAGTAAAAATAGGTGAGAGGGAGGCTGTCAGTTCTCCTCGCTGCATTTTATTCATTCATTTGCCTCTCTTTGTGAGTAAACGAGCGGCGGTGCACGCGGTGGACGCCCCCCCCCCCCCTCGTCCCCGTCCCCACTGATCATCCTCTCCCTCGGCGTTGTGACTCATAACAACCATCTGAAGTCAGAGATAAGACCTCATGTCTCCACATCACATCTCATGCCTGTGGTCATTCTGTTCATACCTGAATGAAGCAGCACGCACACACACACACACACACACACATGCCCCCGCTTCCACAGCAGTGTGACACATTCACCTACAGTGAAGCTCCAGATTTAGCATCTAAAACACAAGAACTGAGCTAATAACATCAAGGACTCACTCGTGTGTGTGTGTGTGTGTGTGTGTGTGTGTGTGTGAATTTATCCCATTGCCATGGCAACATAAACCCTTAATTTGACAAAGCCTTCTGTTTTTTTTTTTTGTAATAATCCATCTGAATTTTCACTTAATTAGAATGTTGTGAAAGGTTTTGGGTTTTGTGGGTCCTGACCCTCAAATATACAAGAAATAAAGCCCTGAAATATTTCTCCTGATCAGAAATGATTCTATATAATACGTGTTTAAATTGATTGACAACTAATATATTCAGACTTTTTGTGTATGGGGAGAAAATCTGTGCCACCAGAACTGAACCAAGTGAATTTGAATCACATAATGTGAAATTGTACTTTTTTTTCTATTTGAGTGATTGAAAAATCTGAATCCGAATAGTATCATTTAAAATTGAATTTATTAGTTTGGAGTGGAAGTGGAATTTAATAAAAGTCACCCTTACAACCACTTGAATGGTGAAATTATCTATACAGACCCAAATCTTTCTTCGCAACAGACTGTAAACATGTTTTTTTCTGCTGTATAGTTTCATATTTTACCATGTGGGGTTTGTGGGGATTGACCTAATGACCTTTGCTCCTTGGTGCTGATTGGCTGAAGACAGGCCCTGTGTATTTGATCGTGACGGCTCTTCCATCGTCCTTAAACTACCCGAATGTTCATCACAGTGAATTTGAAAATTAATTGAAACTGAACGTGAGGATACGTAGAGAGTAGAAATTTCAAATTTAAATAAGATTCCAGTTCCAAACGAATACGTTTTTACTATTATACTATTAAGATTCTGTGATTCAAATAAAAAAAAAATCAATTTCATATCATTCAAATTCAGTTTCTGCTGGCACATATTTCTATTATCAGGACTGAAGGTGAATAGAAGATTCAACAAAAAGCAAATTGTTGACGCTAAACTAAATATCCTATGACGGCTTGAGGTTTATTCTGCGTTGAACGTATGATCCCAGCACTCTGTGTCTGGGTCACACACTGGCTTCTTGTGTCTGGACCCTAAATTCCCTTTAATGGGGAAAATGTGCTTTTTCTAGTCATCTGTTACCTATGAATTTAATTCTCAGAGTTTAACTCAGCTGAAATGAAGGATGAGCTTCTTCATTTCTACTTCTTCCTTCATGGACCAGTCATTAAAACAACCTGAAGCTACACTTCTATGGGGTAGGTGTACCTTATTCCTCAATAGGTTCACAGAGGTGAACCTCTGCTGGGATTGCTGGAGCCGATCCCAGCAGACCTCCAGAGGCAGCGATACACTCCAGACAGGTCGCCATCTACCGTGAGGCACACACACCATTCCCTCACACACTCATACCTACAAGCAATTCAGGGTTTCCAATAAACACGCACATATTTTTCTGTGGGAGGAAGCTGGAGAACCTGAAGAAAACCCACGCAGACACGGTCCCAGCCCAAGGACTTGAACCTGTGACCTTCTGCTGTTAGGCAAAATATAGGAAAAAAAACAATATAAACTAATTAAAAATGTATTTTATTCCATGATTTTAACCCAAGCCTCCAAGGTCACGGCTTTCGGACCAACATGATTTTCACACTGGAAACATCATTAATCCGGCATCAAGAGGCTAATGGGGGCCGGTTCGTTTAGCAGTGAGCTGCATGTGAACTGATGGTTGCACGGCAACACATCCATCAGAGAAGAAAAGCATCATAACAGCCTGGACGCGCAGTCCCAGTAATGCTGCCATATGTCAGCTTTCATTCTCCGCTCGTTCAATACACATGTTCCTCCTCGGTGGAAGCGCCATTTGGCAGCGAGGCCGGGTGATTACTTTGGAAAATAAAATTTTGGATAATTGTGGTTTCATATGGGAACGACGTGCAGCATGAATATGTGAGTAGATCTCGTTGCATCCAACAACATTTTTTTTTTTTTTTAATTTTGTTTAAGTATTTGTTATTTTGGGAAGTGTGGGGGAACAAAAAGAATGATACTGACATCATTATCAACCTGCCCTTTGCAAACCTTAAGCCCCGCCCACCTTCTGCTTAACAACCGTCCGTTATCTTTAACGATGGTCCGATTTCTTGGCGACGGTCAGTTCTCCTTGACAACCGTCGGCTCTCCTTGACGACGGCTGGCTCTTCTTGACGATGGTCGGCTCTCCTTGACGACCGTCGGCTCTCCTTGACGACGGCCGGCCCTCCTTGACGACAGTCGGCTATCCTTGAGGGCACTAAGTTCTTCTTGTTGACGGTCATTTCTTCTTAACGCAGTTTAAACTTTTCATAAAGCGTAAAGAATGAGATTGTTTTCACTATGGTGCAGTGATCTCCAACATGTAAAAAAAATACGTTTCTCCATCTCTTTTAATCTTAATCTCTTTTTTTTATTTTTCTCCATATTTGCTTCTGTAAAGGACGTTTTGTTCTTTTTGACGACCTGGTGTGGCACATACTATGTAACCGTGGCAACTGTTTCCAGCCCGACATCCTTTCTGTCTGAACTTCTGCTGTCAGCGGAACAAAACACCCTGGCCACAGAGCATCTGCTGCTGTTTCAAAAAAAAAAAAGCTGGGTCGAAGCCAAGGAAACACTTAAAAATGTTGAATTTACACATTCTTGTTGTTATTATAAATTCCTTGTTATTCAGATGGATAATGTATTTATCAATGGAATTGTGTATTATGAATTACATCATTAGTTAGGGCCCAAGTGGCAACTGCAACGCAGTCAGCGAATTATAAACTTGCTGTTTATTATGACCCAAGTGCTTCAATGCTGCTTGCAGCTTTAATTGGAATTTTTCCGGTAAAACTGGTGCTGCAGCCTGAACCCTGCAAGACGCAAAAAACGACCTATAGGGAGCACTATACTCTCCAGTTATTAACAAAAAAACAACTTTTGTAGCTAGCTATGAAGATGCAAATTGTTGCATACCTTGGGCGAAGTAAATGCTATCAACACCAGATTGAAAATCCTACGTTACGATGAAATTGTGAGGAATTGCCATACCTAATTTGGGAAATTTATCCCACTAGGGGGCACTAAAACATTGGAATTTATGTAGCGCTAGAATGGATGATGGATTTCACTGATTTCAATGTAATTTCAGTAAAACTATTACACCGAGGCGCCAGATGTTTTAAACCGACTTTTTCAAACTCTTTCTACAGGTTAAGGGCCGTCCGCACAAAACTTCGCACATATATTCTCCCAAATTTGGCCACTCCAAAAATTGCCCTAGGTGTAACATGTTTTTTGTAGCTACAGAAACATATGTTGGTTCATATTTAAGTAAGAGAAAGGCCTTCTGATTTCAGTCACATGTTCAAAGGGTGATTTGGTGCAAATTGGCCCATAGGGGGCGGTGCTTTAAACCCACGAGATCAAGTCTCCCAAACGGTGCACAGGCTCATATAAAATTCATTGAGCATCACTCTCTCACTTGAGGTCAGCTGTAAATTTATATAATGACTGATCAAGGTTGGCTGTATTTATTAGAACAAATCCAATCTAGTGCACCTCCAATTGCAGTGAATACCACATCATGATGCTTGCCCCATTGTCCATAGGCGGCACTGGGGGCCGACTATTGTCGGGAGGCTCAGCCCCCGTCAAAGCTGCTTTCACTTTGAGTTTCTTATGTTTTTTTTGTTTTTTTTGGTAATTGATTTTTGTTGACTTTTTTGTCACAGTGTCGTCTTTTTTCTCTAATATTTTTTCAGAGTCAACCTTGTTTTTTAAGAAAACAAATCTATAACCGGTTGCCGGGCGGCGGGACCCGCCGCGATTCATCAAGGTGGCTGCGGTCACCGCGTTGAGTTACTTCTTCTTTCTCTCGTAACTTCGTTCCTGGAGATACACATCGACGGACAGAACAATAACACACAGGCAGAGACTGTGGCAGCCCGTAAGGTCAAACCTTGCAAAATTGCATTAACTGACCCAGAGGGAAAGACTGTCATCTTAAGAAGTCCTTCACCGCCCCCCTACTCCGGCCTGTCTGGATGGCGGGGGAGTTATTACCCAACCCTCCTCCCAGTTATGATGAATCTCCAGCCCTGAGAAGACCGGCCAGCCGACCTCCATTTGCGGGAGATTAGATCCTCTGATTACAATGCCAGCTACCTCCCACCACTAGATAAATCTTCCATGGAGCCCAAAAGCAAAGCCTCCAGATCCATTGCAGTTAATAATTTAGCGTTAGAGGGGCGGGGCGGGGGCGAGAAGATCTTTGAGTAGATGGCGAAAAGCTAAAGAATGGTTTTTAAGTTAAGAAACGGCGAGACTTAAATTTAGAAAACCTCATATATTGAGATGACGCGCCGACTCACATTAGGCTCCACGGCGGTCCCGCCAAAAGGTGAAAATATAAATGTGTGTGTTAGTCATGCGAAATGCCAACGCCGCTGTAGCCCTGTATGTGAATATACACATTTACATTTAGCAGGGATCACGTGTTTGCCTAAAAGCTTTTGTTGGCATCTCATATGTAATTGTTCATAGATCATTGGGCAGGAGGCGTGATGCTGCAGGACACGGCTTTAAATGCCTGATTCCTGATCTGCATTCACACCGGAGGCCATTTCGCTCATGACACAATGGGTGCCATTTCGCGATGTGTTGAGGTTATTGAACTTTGCTGGTGAATTTGTGCAACGCCATGCTGCATCAGCTTTGAGGTTCTGACGTCACCATTGGTCGGATCTGTGTGCCTTCACTCATCGCCAGTCTGCGCTCACCAGTTTTTCTCATTGATTTTCGCCAACGGACTCCTCCACCTTCAACTCCTCCTCCTCCCTCCTCATGCCCGTTTTACCTCTTCAACTTCTATTCATCTGCTCTTCCTTACCTCTCCTTCCTCCTCTGCTTTCATTAGCTTTTTTCTCCTTCGATCTCTGCCTCCTTTGTGTTTTCCCTTTCACCGGTGGCCACATGCATCAAAGAGAACATTTCATTTGGCTGAATTGTAGCACAAGGCAACGTTGACATCGGGAGAAATCTCAACGCCAAGAGATTTCAACCCAACGTGAGAATCGACTCTTCGCCATGCGTGGCGCGGCAGAAATTGCGTCCATCGGTCGCCGCGGGGGGCGGATTTGCGTCTAAATCGCGTCTTGGCATCGACATTCACATGTAATCTCGCCACGCGACAGCCCCAAATCGACTCCGGTGCGATTTAACTTCTTAAAAGATGCAATGCGATCAGAGAGCAGTCTGCGGCCTGATAGGAGGTTTATCTGAGACTCGTTCAGATTAAACAGAGGCAGATGATTTTTTATTTTTTTTTACTTTCTGGGGCTTGTTTGGAAGGATTCTGATGCTGCAGCCAATTCAGCTTCTTTTACCATTGAGTTGTTTATCCAGAAAACAACAAAGGTTTAAATAATAATAAAATGATCTGCCAATGAAATGAGATAATTCAAGATAATTCTACTCAATACTGTCGTTTTTTTTACCAGACAAGATGTAATATTTGGCATAAATCTGGATAAAATGATGAAACACGAGCTCAGCAGATGTTGAGCAGCAGTCAGAATAGTCTAAAAATAGTTGGACACATTTGTAGTAATGATAGTAAACAACTCAAGGATATATTTAACAGATTTAGTCACGTTTAGATGTTTTTTAGAGAAATTATGTGTTTTTAAAATGGTTCTGTTGTGTGTGTGTGTGTGTGTGTGTGTGTGTGTGTGTGTGTGTGTGTGTGTGTGTGTGTGTGTGTGTGTGTGTGTGTGTGTGTGTGCTGAGATCCTCTCCGAGGTTTCTTCACAGCTGGAGGTGAATTTTAAAGCCCAGAGTTTTTCTCTCTGTGTTTCACCCTGTGTCGACTTTAATTTGGAGGATTTCTCTGGTGTAGGTTGATTCTGTGTGATCTGACGTTGTATCTGCAGTGTTTCGCTTGTGAAAAATATCACAAACAAAATCAAAATTAAATATTAATTCCTGGCAAATGAACCCAAAACTCAATCTAGATAAATAAACCTGAAGTAGAGTTTCATGGGTTAAGCAAAGGCTACAATAGAAAAAATATATAAATGACTGAATGTAAGTTCCCCTCAAAGTTGGTTAAATCAAACAAAATAAGTCTAAATATTAGTGTAAAGCTGCAATGTTATTTATTGGATTAATTTTACAATCAAAGAACCATTCAGTCATTTTTTTTACATCTCGCTGCTTCTCAGATTTCATAATTCATTGCTTGTTGTGTCGAGAAACTGAAAATCTTTGGGTTTTGATGTCAGTCAGACAAGAACATGTGTTTGAAGAGGGAACTTTGGACTGTGGGAACAGTAACAGGGATGTTGTGATGTTTTATGAGATCTATATTTATCAGATTACCTGGTAGGTGATGTGAGGATCTCAGCTCCTCCGTGTTGTATATGAGAATTGCTCAAACATCAAGACGTCAAGCTGTGGCTCCATGCACCGTACGTTCCTCCGTCCTGACCATTATCATACAGATGGTCTCTGACCTCTGACCCCCCTCTCTCTTTCTCCCAGGTGTCCATGAACTGCGACTACGTGTTCGTCAACGGGAAGGAGACGCGCGGCTCCATGAACGCCAGGGTGATCTTCAGCTACGAGCACCTGAGCGCGCCCCTGGAGCTCACGGTGTGGGTGCCCAAGCTGCCGCTCCAGGTGGAGCTTTCTGACAGCAACCTGAGCTTCATCAAGGGCTGGAGGGTCCCCATCCTGCCGGACCGCAGGTGAGGGTTCACATCACAGATATCAGGAGAGGAAAACACCAAGCCCTGAGCAGCTAAAACACAGCTGCATCAACAACTTTGACTTTTCTGTCAAGTTGTCAGAGACATAAGGATTCACTCGACCTTTGACCCCTAACCTCCATAATGCTGTTCTAACCCCCATTAAACCTTTAGACCCACTAACCCTGTTCTAACCCTGTACTAACCCTCGGCTGTAGAATCTAGAATTCTCATTGTATTTGCCTCATTCACACATTGAAATGAGGTATATTTGCTTTAAATGTCTCATCTTTTCCACATTATGAGTTTCTTCACTGCCCTCTGGGCCGGGGAAATGCGAGCGCATGCATACGTGTTTGACATGACCTGCTGTGCTGGGAACCCTATTGTTTTCACTCATGGTTTTTTATTATTTAGGGGCCAGGGAAGAAAATGTAAGTACGTAAGCAGACGTGTTTTCCCAGGACAGGTGGTGCTGTGCAGCAAAAACCCCTTTTGAAACTAAAGGATTTCTTATTATTATGGTCCCAGTGCGACAGCACAGCAGGCTGATTGAACGATTCTTCCACCGCCAAATGAATTGCCTTTAATGGGGGCCTGAACATATCCAAGAATCTGTAGTTTTGTAGAAGTAACATAGACAAAATATAGTGCCACCTAATGGTTTTTAGAAGAACATCTCACTTTATGCTGTAGGTTCACATAGAACTACGGTATACTTAAATGTTTAAGTATGGCTTAAACATTTGCAAAATTGCAGGTGTTGCACTTTGATTAACTAGCCCCAGGGATGTCAAATTTTTTGCTGTGCCATCAAAGACCTCGGGGATGAAAATTTATAGTTAAGGTTGTGACCCTGGCAAGGCCCACAGATTGATGTTTCCAATGGGGGGAAACAAAAAAATTGCCATTTCTCGCCAAAACTGGCTGAAGTTGATGGTGCAACACTTGAACACAGCAAGTAAGAGCGCGGCCTGCTGGCAAACAGGAAGTCACAGGAAGTCACAGTCGTAACGCTTTAACAAACTTCTCCTGTGTCCGTGGCGTGTCATGACCTTTTGTGATGAAAATGCTTACAAAATGGTAAGAATTAGGTAAAAGGCGTGGGCGAGGCAGCGAAAAAATATATCATAAATCAGTATTCACCAGAGCTGTGGATTCCAGCTGAACACAGAAGTTCAGACGTCAAGGCTCAGTCCGATGCCTCGCACGTGGAGGCTCGGCCCGCGTTGATAACCGCTTGCAGTTCCAGTTTCTATTTATAACCATGTTCTTCTGAAGCGGAATCAAAACCATTTGTGTGTCCTTCTTTTCAATATTTCTGACAGGCAATAAAGAAATGAAAGAGCTGCTGCCTGCAGGCCTTTATATATATATATATATAAATATATATGTATAACATAAATCAACATTAATATAAAACTTTTATATGCAGGGAAACGGTTCCAACGAGAGATTAATGCTGTTAAATGTGCGGACGCCGATGCCGAACGGCCCCGTACGTATCCAGCGTGCTCTCTGGCTCGCTCAGATATTATATAACAGACCCGCAGCCTTCGTTTAGGAAGCGTTTAACGGGACATTAACGCCGACGCCGGAGCATATCACCTTCCACCGGATCCATTCCAACCCAACCGGAATACAAACGACGTGTTTAAAGGGATGCGCTGGGAATGGGGTGGGGGGGTGTTTGAAAAGGACCTGGAGCGCTTGTAAAACATCTGGCATCGGCCAAAGGCTCGAACAGATTTATTACGGAATGTGTCTTAAATCTCCAGTTCAGAAGCGCTCAGTCACTTTTCTGTTAAAAGTTTGGCCTAAGAAAGAACGAGAATCCAAAGCCTTTCTCCCGTTATTGGTGCTTTTCAGACCTTCCCATTGTTGGGTGTTTTATATCATATAATGTCAGATTGGTTTGGTATAAAAGTTATTTAAAGTGCATTTTCTGCATTTCCTCCCTGCACATTTTCTATGCATCTGACCTCCTTTGTGCCTCAGTAGAAAAACAAGCAATCAAAGCGCCGTCCCAGCTATTTCAGGTCTGCGTGATTGTCACGCAGCCAGCCGCAGGAATTCGCTTCACCGCAGGTGGAGCGGCGCTTCCTCTCATGCCGCCATTTGCATGCACTGTCACAAGTTTGTCAGTTTCTCTCTCCCCGTGTGTTCTTTGTGGCGTCGGGGAAAACAGAATGGTGTGTTTTTTTTTTTTTCCCCCCTCACGTTTGATCCGTAACTGAAGCAGATTCACAGCTTTCTTTAGTTCGGTGCTATTCAAACGTGGACTAGGCTGTATTTCTTTTTTTAACATCTGACTTTTATTTTGAAAGGACCTTTTTAGAAATACTATTAATAATAATTTAAAAAACAAATCTAGTTCAGAGCTTGCATGTAAATATTTATTCTTAATTCCAAGTGAATGCCCCTGAATTCAAAATATTACTTTGGAAAAAGTGCAGCAGTCCTACCAGCTGTAACCAGCCTCGTGGTGGAGTGTCGTCCCAGAGACTTCGTGGTTCAGGGTTCGATCCCAGACCTTTGCCTCTGCTTTTGTCCGTGTGTATTCAATGATCATTGGACAGGACGCGGCTCTACTTGCTCCCTCAGGGGATGGGTTATTACACCCTTATAATTGAAGTATGAAAATTGTTCTACTACTGTGTTATGATTAAAGTATATTAAACAGAGCAATTGCATGATTCCGCTGATTAATGAGGATTAATCGCGTTGTATATGTAAAATCCAATGATGAATTTTAAAAGGTCAAAAGTAACATAAAGTTCACTTTTATTTCAATGTTCTGCTGCCATGTGAATCAAAGCGCCGTAACATTCTTTTTTTTGTGCGAACACGTTAAACGCCAACGCTTCAGCCAGTAAGTTAAATTAAAACATAAAACAAAAAATAAAGCTTAACGCCAGGAAAAGCCATAAATAAAACATTTTACCAACAAAATCCTGAGCCATGTTCATACCATTAAAACAGGTGATTCTCTGAGGTGGCAGCAGAAACTTTTAACAATGGACGTGAACACAGCCCGTCTCCTCATCACCTTAATGTGCTCCGAGGTCGTTTTTATGGCGTAAACCTGCTGCTTTTTCTGTCTCCTCCTTTTCATGCAACCTGTTTATCCTTCCTGGAGCCGGCTGCTATCAGGTCTCAGGTTAACCCGGAACGTTGCTATGGCAACAAGTTGAGGCGCATTAATTCCGGTGCGGTGATTAAACCCCGGCTGAACCGGCTACAGCCGCCTGGCCAATCAGAGAAGAGTATTCGCACAGACCGGGGCGTAATTAGGCCTTAATTGGTGGAAGGAAACAGGAGCCGGGGATGGAGAGCGCGCGGATTTATGAGGAAAACCGGTTTCATTCGGAGAAGCAGGAGACAGCCGGTCCCTGTCGACCCGACCTTGCTCCTGTTTGTTTACAGTGATTACGAAACACTGTGAAATGAATCCAGCGATGTTTACAGGGGGCCACACGGAGCTCCGAGCGCCGCCGAGCTTGTTAATCATTCCAACACACAACGGGGAGCCGCGAACGGTGCGGATTATCTTCATCAGACCAAAGCTGCTTTATGCTTTTTTTTTTTTATCATTAGACTAAATATTTGTCTTTTCATTATCTCCCCTCGGTGGAATCCTGCCTGTTTCACTGTGCTCGCAGGGACGCTGCAAAAAATGAAAGCGTCTGAGAGATCTGATTCCTTTAGCACAGTGGTTCCCCCCTTTGTACGTAGCAGATTTTCCAAGCAATTATTTTAATATATTGGATATATATGTGTGCAAAAACATTCCGTCTCTGTGTTATTATATTTTAAATCTGAACAGTTAACAGAGAGTTTGGGAACCACTGCATTGAATCAGATAATTCCAGATGATTTGACTCGTTATTGGTCTTATTTTCATCAAACATTTTCATCTCCACGTCATGCTCTGCAGTGCGTTCTCTCTCTGTGACCTCACTACCTCATGATTTCTTGATTCTGATTTCTTTGTGGTGTTTCTGTGGCGCTGGTGAAGGTCCGTGGTCATCTGGCTCTTTGAATCGCTCACTGGCTGTAGTAAAGAGGGAGGGGGGGGCGGTAATCGGGCAGGCAGCTGCCTGCGACCAGTTCTATATCACAGAGCCTAATAAGAGCCGACAGTTTTCTTCTGCAGGAGGAAAAAAAAAAGAATATCAGGCGTATTTCTCAGGTAGAGACTCGGGGGGAACTTCCACCTGACCCTGAGCCTGAAGTCGACGGAGTCCCACTGTCTCATCGGCTTTCTGTCTGCCTCCAGCCGAATGAGTAAGAGGCCGGTTAACTTCCCTTCCTCAGCACAGCGGCCGGCCTCGTCTGCCGAAGCCTGGCTGTCAGTCACACGCTCAGGATGGAGTCAACGACTGGAGCTGAGATCGCTCTGAGACGAATGTGGTTTCCTGTTGCACTCTGAGATGATAGCGAACGTCAGGCAGTTGTTCTGGACTAGTGGAACTCTTTATTGTTGTTTAGGCTCTCAACTTCTTCAGTTAGCACAGTTAGTTCTTTTAATGCAGTCTGGGTTAGAGTTACCCTAATGCAGGTTGATTATTTTTCTAGGCAAACTAATGGATCAATTTTAGTCATTTTCTCAAGATTTAGTGTAGATTTTGCATAGATTTGCCACATTAATAAACTACATGCATACTACATACATTTTTATCTTCTATTCTTCCATCTTATTCTTCACCTTTGTAGTTGACTTAGGTCAAAATGTCAACAAAAACACATGATTAGCAAAAGTTTTATTTTAAATCCACGTGTGACATTCATGTAACCCAGAATCACACAAACCACTATGAAAGCATCTTAACTTTTTTTAATTTATGGATTAACATTACATTGTTTTTTTTTTTGTTTTTGTTTTTTTACATTTTTATAATAGGCACATCAACCCTGACGCAGCTACAACATCTCAGATTAAGAATAATACATTTTTATCTTCTATTTTTCCGTGTGTGTCAGGCAGGAATGTGTTCGTTGTGACAGGGGTTAACACTATTGATCAGCAGCACGTTTTATCAGATAAACGCTATCCTGTCGTTGCATTTAGTTCCAACAGCATCGCACTGGTGGATGCTTCCCACTCAGACGCCTGTACACACACACACACACACACACATGCACATGCACACACACAACATTGTCAGCAGCACTGGAGGAAAAAAATCAAGTGGCATCCATCCAGTGAAGACACTTCTGGGATTGTAATTGTTAATTTTTATTGCAATCGATGGTTCAGGGCTTTGGTTTCATTTCATCTTCATTGTGTTTCCATCATGGGAAAAAAAAAATGTTCATATACTATATAGACAAATATATTTCATCTAGTCTGAGGAAAATAACAGTGCATAACCTGTGACAAATGAGTTACTTTCTTTAACCTCAGATGTCTGCAGCAAAAAGAAAAAGAGCTGTTTCGCCTCAAGCAATTTAGTTGTGTTGCGCCTTTTCGTTCCTGTTTTCTTTGCATGAATGAATGTGTAGTTTGTAATAATATGTTTACCTGTAGAGGAAAAGTTCACCTATGAAGGAAAACAATTTTACTTTATTGTTGATTCAAAGCGGCTTCGCTGCTTTGTTAGAAAATGACCCACGGCTGTGAAGGAGATTTTTATTTAAGGAAGAAAAAGAAGAGTTCAAGTTGCTTGAATTAATAACTACATGCAGGTTTCTCCAGTGACCTATGAAAACATTGTGTAGTTTTATTCCCGACATCACACAAGCTGCCAGTGGAAGTTACACACTGTAAAAAATGTTTAAAAAGGTAATATTCCAGCAGCTGGATAGCAGCGCCAATAAAATCCTCTGACGTAACGTTAAATAACCATCTCATAAAAGTTCTGCTTTAAGGTAAAGCTGCTGCATTTTCTGTAGTAAATACACGTAAATACAAAAGTTCTATAAAATCAATCAAGAAGATATCAGTCATGTGTAAATATACACATATATAAATATATATTTCTGTATTTTATATCATTTTTATGTGTTTAAAATAAAAGAGCATCAATGTGAATGCTCATATAAAGTCATATGACCAACACAAAGTTTTAAATATGGAAAAACATATAACAATTATTAATATTATTATTTTCATAGTTGTAGCATTAGTAGTAGTAGTAGTAGTAGTAGTAGTAGTAGTGGTATTAGTATTAGTATTATTAGTAGTAGTAGTAGCAGTAGTACCATTAGTAGTAGTAGTAGTAGTAGTAGTAGAAGTATTAGTACTATTAGTATTAATAAATAATAATGTGTTTGTTTTAGAGCAAAGTGCTGAAGTTTTTTATATATTTTTATATAATTCTAGGTTTCCCACCGTTATGAAAGCGTAGTGTCGTATGTCATAGTGTCGTATGTCATAGTGTCGTATGTCGTAGCGTCGTATGTCGTAGCGTCGTATGTCGTAGCGTCGTATGTCGTAGCGTCGTATGTCGTAGCGTCGTAGTGTCGTAGTGTCGTAGTGTCATATGTCGTATGTCATAGTGTCGTATGTCGTAGTGTCGTAGTGTCGTAGTGTCGTATGTCGTAGTGTCGTATGTCGTAGTCCAACAGTTTCTCCTGCACCTGGAGTCCTTGTCCAGATCCAGCACCTGTTGAATATGATGTTTTTCTCTGCTGTGTTTCGCGTTGCCATGGCAGCAGCTACTGGGGGCCTAACCCTTTCTCTTCCTCCAGGATGACCAGAGACAGCGACGCGGACGACGAGGACGACGACCGGCGTCTGAGCCGCGGCTGCACGCTGCAGTACCAGCGGGCCCTGGTCAAGGTCCTGACCCAGTTCCACACCACCTCCACGGAAGGCACCGACCAGGTCATCACCATGCTGGGGCCGGACTGGCAGGTGGATGTCACGGACCTGGTCCAGGACTCCCTGAAGGTGGCCGACCCCCGCGTGGCGGAGCTGGTGGACCGGACGGTCCTGGTGGGCTTGGAGCTGGGGTCCACCGTGCTGAAGGTAAACCAGCACGTGTCTATGTGTCAGAAAAACTGAAATAAGAAAGTTCGAGTTCAGTGGTTTCTCTTTTGTAGCAGGAAAAACTCTACACTCTACTCGACTTTTTATATAATCATAGGAACTGTTTCACGAAAGCAGGACATTTACAGTTAATGATTCACTGATCCCACAAATTCTCTGAAAATAAAGTCGTCTGGCTCAGATTTATCTGGTAAAATAAATGAAGATTCAGCATCATCACTGATGAGCGTAAAATCAAGATGCTCCTGCAGGAGTTTGTATTTTTTTTGCTGAATTTAATACGGCCTGAAGTGCAAATGAATGCATCGGTGGACACGGATTCAGAAAAGTAAAGTCTGGAGCTTCACTGATCGTTGAACAGACTGATAGTTTGATCAGCATGAAGCATCAGTTTAGTCCTTAAGAAATAAGAGGGAAGGATATACAGTATGTCACCAATCCATCACTTTAAGCAATGGATCATTGGTAATCTGTTGAAGGTTCTGAGTAATAATCCATCAATTTACCAAGACCAAAAAACAGCGAATGTAAAAATCAATAAATAAATTATGTGTTCAAAAATGATTTTATCCCTCAAACGTGTTGTATTATTGCAGAGTGATGCAGACTCACGCTGAGCTGCTTGCGATGTTGATGCAATGGAATCAGATTACAGTGAAATCTAAGGTCAGAAATGAAAAAAAAATTAACGTTTACTCTGAAAACAAAGAATCTGTTGCGTTAACGTTTAATGAAGTGGTTTAATGATATTCAGTGGGGAACTTACATGAGGTTTTCTGTTTTATTCACCACTTATTATTCATTAAGCCTTAAAGTTGAACAGTTTAAATCATGATGTTGCTCCAATTAAATTTTCTTCTGTAGTCTTTATATTTTCCATGTTTTTGGAGCCCAATTAACTTCAGATAAGTTTATTTAGTTGATGTAATTACCAGCATCATTACAGCAATTCAACTCATCAAATAACGTTTGTGACTTAAAGCTTTATCTAAATTAGTAATGCGCTTTGCATTCCCCTACTTTACTTTTTACAGTGTCCAGTGTTCCTTGTTATTCCTGTTGTCTGTCTCAGCAGTTTCTCAGCAGTTAAAGTGGAATAATCAGCTGCAGCTCAGTAATAACCAAATCTCTCAATAGGGTTGAATCTACAGTATTATATATATATATATATATATATATATATAAAATTCTTGTATACAATTAGTGTTGAACTTGCTCTGACATCAGCCCTGACTCCTCCCCCCATGGTGCTGACCCCTCCCACTGTGTGATGCAGGCCCCTCCCCCAATGCTGATGACTCCTCCCATTTGCGACACTTCTTAGCAACAAGAGACGTGTTTCTGTTAGAGAAGAAGCAGCAGGGAGACTAATAACCATAAAATCTGCTATAAATGTGTCTGTATGTGTTTGTGTGTGTGTGTGTGTGTGTGTGTGTGTGTGTGTGTTTTTGCCGTCTTCCTGCGCCACGTGTAATTTTACAGGAAGTTTACAAGATGGTAAAAGTTGAAAGTGGGAGTCATGTCTCGTTGCTTTTTCAGGTGTTACACGCGTATTTCATCAGATCCTCAGAAGAGGAGCAGGAAACATCTCGCTGCTCCTCACTGTTAATTACACTGATGGAACCTTTAATGAAAAATCTATCATATCTGCCGGATGAAAGCGAAACGCGCAGGAGTCGAGTGTGTTTCCACACTCGATTGATCTGTCACTAGAGCTTGCACAAATGAATAATAAATGTGACTTTATTGGTAGTTTTCACTGGTTGATGTTAGATTTGATTGATTAGACTTTTTTTGTGTGTTTCTAGTCTAATTGGTATAAACATGGTGACAGACCAAAAGCTGTAGTAAGGCATTTGGATGTTTGTTCTAAAAATGCATTTCTTTAAAAGTGTGCAATGGCGCCTGGTCTAGTTGATGGATTCTGTTTCCATTTTTTCCCCCCTGTTTGTTACTCAAGACGCACACTGGAACCAACAACCACACAGACCACTCCACAATCCAAATTGGCTTGTCAAAGGTTTTACGAGCTTCAGAAAGACAATAAAGGCGCCGTCTCCTGTCGGTTTATACGATGTCCCTCGATCAGAGGAGTGATAACGGCGTCTTTCTGTGCAGGTGGAGCCTCCTGTTTTATACGACGTGTCCTGGTAACGGGAGGGGTACGATGACGTCTTTTCTCTTTTTTTTTCCTGCAGGTGGAGTCTCCGCTGGCGGTGGACGCCGTGCTGGGGGAGACCGCGTTCTCGGTCACGGACGATAAAGTTTCCATCACGGAGCTGCGTGTTCACGCCGTGTCGGGCCTGACCCTGTCACTGCAGCCCAGCCCCGGCAACAGCCACACCATGGTCGCCAAGGCGACCGGCCTCCAGACGCTCACCACGCCCAAACAGGTAAAATCTGAGTAACCATTGGTGTTTCCACTGGCGGCTTCATGTTAACGCTGCAGATGAACTGAGATACATGTCAGAAGAAATTCCCAGTGGGTTAGTTAATGTTGGTTAGTGATAGTAAGTGTTAAGTGTTAGTAATAGGGTTCTATAGTATGAAGATTAGTGAGGGTTATTGTTAGGGTTAAACAGTCTTAGCATTAGGGTTAGTTAGTTTAAGGGTTAGTTAGATAATAATAATTGTTTTAGAGTTAGTTAGTATCAATCTTAGGATATTTCAGTGTTAACTAGTGTTGTAGTTGCTTAGTGTTCGTGTTACTTAATGTTAGGTTAGAGTTAGTTAGTGTTAATTAGTGTTAGGGTTGGCTTTAGGGTTAGGCAATGTTAGGTTAGGCTTAGTTAGTTAATTTTAAGATTAGAATTAGATGGTATTAGGGTGGGATAGTGTTACCGTTAATTAGGCTCAGCATTAGGGTTAGTTACTTAGTTAGTATTAGTGTTGGGGGTTAGTTAGAGTTACTTAGTGTTAGGGTTTGATAGTTTTAGTTAGTTAGTATCTGTCTTAGGATTTAGGGTTGGGCAAGTCTTAGTTAGTTAATGTTAAGATTAGAGTTAGATGGTATTAGGGTTGGATAGTGTTAGATAGTGTTAGGGTTAATTAGGCTTAGCATTAGGGTTAGTTACTTAGAGTTAGTTAGTTTAAGGGTTAGTTAGATAGTATTAGTGTTAGAGTAGGGTTGTCTAGTATCAGGGTGAGTTAGTATTAGTGTTGCAGGTTAGTTAGAGTTACTTATCGTTAGGGTTAGATAGTTTTAGTTAGTTAGTATCAGTCTTAGGTTATGTTAGTGTTAACTAGTGTAGTGGTTGGTTAGATAGTGTTAGTGTTACTTAGTGTTAGGGTTAGTTAGTGTCGATTAGTGCTAGGGTTAGATAGTTTTAGGTTAGACTTAGTTAGTGTTAATTAGTGTTAGGGTTGGTTTTAGGGTTAGGCCATGTTAGTACGAGTCTTGGTTAGTTAATGTTAAGATTGGAGTTAGATGGTATTAGGGTTAGATAGTGTTAGGGTTAGTTATTGTTAGGGAAAGGCTCCTATTTATTAATAAAAATATCACATTTATGGAACTGAGTGTCAGAGCTGAGTTGAGGAGGAATTGTCATCAGAGATGCAGCTGGGGCAGAAGGAGGTGAAGACACGTCCAAAAACAAAGAACAAACAGGAACAACTAAAGGAGGTTGAAGCGAAAGGCACGGCTAGAAAAAGTAAAGACCAAAGGAAAACATGTGCACAGTGTGAT
Source organism: Eupleurogrammus muticus (assembly GCA_036785175.1). Classification (NCBI taxonomy): domain Eukaryota; kingdom Metazoa; phylum Chordata; class Actinopteri; order Scombriformes; family Trichiuridae; genus Eupleurogrammus; species Eupleurogrammus muticus. Next base: position 5,082,632 of record JAYKQN010000007.1, read on the forward strand.
AGGGACAGAACCAATAACAGGGCCTAAATACACAAAAAACCAATTACTGATGAGAGACAGGTAACACATCAGAAAACCCGGGAGTAAAAGGAGTGAGGATACACAAAAAAAAATAAAACAGGAACTAGACACTGGAGTTAACAAACCACCAAGTCCATCGCTTATACAGAGCTAAAGAGGAGCAGGTTTATTTTATGGTAGCTTTTATAAACATGCATGAGAATGACAGTCATTAAGAGGAATCTCCCTTTCTGCAACATGTGACCTTTAAGGTGAAAATTCCTAAAAGTGTGTTCAATACAAGATACCTGTAGTTCTAAACCTCTATCTTTAAAAGTGCAGCTCTTTACTGTATATCAACCTTCGCTTTCACTTGGAGTAATACGATTATTTCCAGCTAAGTGTTTCCAGCCTCGGCAGATAAAAGCAGTTGCTGTGAACTAATAAGGATTCTTTGTCCACTTTTATTACAACCTCCGTATTAGCCAAGCTTAGCAAAACACTTCTGATATGTCCAAACCAAATTCCCCCCAAGTGGAGTTTTTTTTTTTTTTTTGCTCAAGCGAGAATAAGATGACACTTCCCTGTGAAGCATTAATTGGCAGCAGCTCGGCTGTTTTTTTTTTTTTGTTTTAATCCTGGAAGTCGCTCAGAGGCAAAGACAACCTCAGCATCGGTGGCAGACAAGCAGGCATTAAATTTGAATTTTTCTTGCTTCCTGCTTCTTGGCCACCTTGAAATTTAATTATTGTAATGTATTGTCCTAAGTGCTCTCTAAGGCCGAGCCATAAAACAGCAGCAGCTATTTCAAGCCGTTTGGTTCTGTTTCGCAGGGAAACTTTTCTAAATGTCCTCTATTACTCAGGAAATGGATGAAACATAAAGTGTGTGTGTGTGTGTGTGTGTGGGGAGAGACGGACAATCAAGGTCTCTTTGTGTTACTCTCTTTTCCACTTGACAAAGTTGAAGCTGTTCGGAAGCAAATGCCTTCAGTGCTTGAAGGTTCACCGTAAACCTTCTCTGCTCCGGCTCCGTCATAAACACACTCACCCTGTTTATTGTTATGTCTCAAGTCCTGTTCTTCAGTTCTTCAGGGTAATGTTCCCCTGCAGATTTTATTATGTTCAATTTACATCTCTGTATATTAAATACACGGTTTATATATATAATTAATAATAATGATGCTGGCTTCCCATACAGAATGTGATTTCCAGGTCTAAATAAGTGTGAAAAAAGAGAATATATTTGCATTTCCAGACTGGATCATCACCACAAATAGCCTCTGCACCTTAAACTCTTCTTCATGTTGTGTGTTCTATGTTATGCACTATGAGTTTTTGTATGAGGTGATAAGCTCAGTACAAATTAAACGTGTTATCGCTCTAATTATTTATCACTTATCCGCCAACTTTGTTTAAACGCTCAGCTCAGCTGCTGCTGCGGCCGTTTTCTCCCGTCACCGTGAACAATGCGCATCAATATTCATGGAGGCATTCGACCAATTTTGGTTCTTTATGGAGTTTAGCGGTTTCCTGTGGTTTTTTTTACGCTTCTGGTTCGGATCCATAACGAGGCCCCAGTCGTCGCATTCGTTCAAAACTCTTCATCTTCTGAACAATACTTTTTCCAAAGAACAAACAAAAGCTGACTTTCTTCCATCAAACCGGCATAGAAGAGCGTGCGGCGATTGTTTTGTTGGTGTCAATACACCCACACTCTGCCTCCCCCTGTTATCACAGCGGCTCATGAAAATAGATCTGCCATATTCAATGTATTATTTAAATCCTACATACATGTATCAAAGGCAGGCTTCACTCTGTCATGGGGAGATGATAGAGCTTTGACTCCTGGTGGAAAACCGTTGCAATATTCTGTATGTATGTGGTAGTCTCGTTCCAAACGGGACCGACGGGTTTTTGAACTGAAAAGGAAAGCGTGCGTAACTGTCCTAAATAACAATAAATAAAACAAGTCTAAAAACTGCCAGAAAACAAAATGCTGGAAAAAAGGATGAGTTGTTGATGTTCGAGGAAGCGGCGAACAAAGAGGACCGTCAGAACGCGGCCTTGATTGCGCGGACACCGGTGTCATGGTTGCCTCTGCGGCAGACGAATGTTGTCGAGAGCCGAGGCACTTTGTCCCGTGTCTGTAGGAGACTAAAGATGCTAAAAAGTGATGGAAAATGAGAAGATCAAACACACACACACAAAAAAAAAAACACAGGAAGAGCCGGACCGTGGTTCGCCATTCGGAGCACATGCCGCCACTTTATCTTGTGCTGCAGAACGGAGCCGAAGCCTTGAGGGCAGCGCCGTCACTCCTGCCACCCTCCTTCATCCTCCTCCTCCTCCTCCTCCGAAAATGGTTTTCTGCTGTGCACATCAGAGGCAGGCGTCTGTGTGCATGTCAGGACTTGTACCGAGCGCAGGCTACCGCGGATGTTCACAAACGCTCCGGAGATTTAGGGATTGGAGCAAGTCCAGAGCTTCAAAGGCTCAGCTGGGAACAGATATTCTAATCACAGTCAACGCCATGAAAGAATGCAATCTTAGCCGTTGAAATATTCTTTGGAGACGCGGGAAAAACATGGGCAGCGTTTTGACTTTGAGCTTTTTTTTTTTTTTTTGCACTTTGATATCAAGGCGCATGTTGCTAGATGCTTCAAAATTATCACATGTACCATGCTCATGCATATATGAAACTTTTTCGCTGTAGCTTCAGATTTTCTTTCAAGGCTTCATTTACATGGCAACATTTGTGGGTTAAAAAAGGAAGCTCTCGTGAAATCACATATAAATAAATTCCCTTGGTCACAGTCCTCCAACTCATTTAGACGGACAAAGAAACAAATATTCCAATATCCACGAGGTTTGTTTTATCGTAACACGATTTCTCTCTTTCCCCCTGACAGGAGGCCAGTTTGTCCATCTGGATGCTCTTCAGTGACAACACAGCCGCCACCCTGACCAACTTCGACGCCAAGGACTACAACCTCAACGCGTCCACGCTGGACGACAAAGTGGTCTCCGTGTCGCAGGATCCCCAGCAGCGTTGGCCCGCAGTGGTGGCCGAGGGCGAGGGCTCCGGCGAGGTGGTGCGCGTGGAGATGACCATCGGCGAGTCCTGCCAGAAGACCAAGCGCAAGAGCGTCATCGCCTCCGCTGCGGCTTACGTCAAAGTCCGCTTCGGCCCGGAGGAGGACTCGGAGGAGGACGCCACCACCGAGGGCGAGATCGAGCCGGCGCCCGTCACCAGGCGGCCGATCATCGACCCCAACGCCGGCGGGCGGGTTTACGAGACGTCCAACGAGCAGCCCGCCAGCGTGCCGATCGACTACACCAACTTCCCCACGGTGAGCAACCAGGAGCGGCCCACGGAGAGCGATGACGAGGAAGAGGAGGACGACGACGACTTCGTGCATTCGCCGCGCAACATGACCGACCTGGAGATTGGCATGTACGCCCTGCTGGGGGTCTTCTGCCTCGCCATCCTGGTCTTCCTCATCAACTGCATCGTCTTCGTGCTGAAATACCGCCACAAGCGCATCCCGCCGGAGGGGCAGGCCAACATGGACCATTCCCACCACTGGGTGTTCCTGGGAAACGGCCAGCCGCTGCGGGCCCAGTCTGACCTGTTGCCGCAGCAGGGCGAGAGCCCCAGCAACCCCGCCGAGAGCGTACAGACTTGTTGCCACGGGGACCACCACAGCAGCGGCAGTTCCCAGACGAGCGTTCAGAGCCAGGTGCACGGGCGGGGGGACGGCAGCTCCGGCGGCTCCACGAAGGAGAACGGCGAGGAGGCGAGTTCGCCCACCTCCAAGCGGAAGAGGGTCAAGTTCACCACCTTCACCACCCTCCCCACGGAGGAGCTGCCCTACAACTCCATCCCCATCGCGGACGAGGAGGACATTCAGTGGGTCTGCCAGGATATGGGCTTCAAAGACCCGGAGGAACTGCACGACTACATGCGCAGAATAAAAGAAATAGCCTGAGTGCGAGAAGCAGTCGCTCTCAGCTTTCAAAAGAAATGTTCCTTTCTATTTTTCTCTTTTTCACCTGAGTGAAAGATGACTTTTCACAGACTATAAAGGCAAACTGTTGTTTTGGTTAGGGTTCTTTTTCCATTAGTTTGCACAGTGCTGTTATCTTATACACGCTCACTTCTCAGAATGGGGGGAAAAAGGAGAACGCAAGGAAGCCAAAGACTTAAACCTAGATGATCTCGATCAGAAGAGAAATCTCTAAATCTTGGCTGTATGAGGGGGAAAAAGACCGAGCCATTGCCGGACGTCTTTATTTCCAGGATTTGTTTCGACGACGCTCGGTACAAGCCGTGTTTTTGTCTGGACTCTGCAGTTCTCTACCTTCTCCAAAACAAAAAGAGGCCTTTGATGAACAAAAAGAACTGTCAAAGACTCTCATGAACGCTATCTTTAAAAATCAATTTTGTTTTTGCCAAAGTAGGAAAAAAAAAAATTTCAATGGCGGAAAAAAAAAAAAAAAAACCTTCTTCATTGTTGTTCTTGGTGCAGCACATTCATGATTTATACTGATGTTCATTCCTTACATTTTTCTATATTTCATAGATATAGTCTAAAGTGGTACCCTACAACTAAACTCTCCCGGTCCTGAACAAAACGAATGCCTTATAAAAACGGTCACAGTTCACCACTTATATCAGCACAGACACTTTCTCACTACGGCTACAGACAGTGGAGTAAAAGCATCTATGTACAAAAATACAACTCTGAGGTTGGCTGGAAGCTCCGTGACGTTCTTTGCATGGAAGGATCTCGAGGCACAATCAGCAACTTTTTTTCCAAATTTGTAAATGTTTGTATTGTAATTATATAACCATTCATACACTAAAGTAAATATGTTATCATGCATTACACGCATGCCATGTCAGGCCTACATACATGCAGATATTCCTCTCTAGTATATGAATATATCGAGCCAAGAGCGAGAATCTGGTTGGAGTCAAAGTTTCCTTGGTAAAATCTGGACAGAACTGTAGCTTTTTAACAAACTGGTTTATCACATTTGACTGAACATAGGGGATTTGTTCTATGCATCCGGACTGTAACATCTAACCCTCTGATGATTTATTCCCCTTATTCAAGTCACGACTTTAGCCTTTGTGAAAAATAAAAAAACATAATAATAATAAAGCATAATGTGCTAGTTGGAATCATTCTCAGTGGACACAAGATCCTCAAAACTCTGCAGGAAATGTCATCCCCTTGGAAGAAGATTACTGAATAAGTCATTGTTTCTTTGCTCCATCATTTAAACCACGTCCATCCCATGATATCATGCTGTTCCCTCAAACAGAAACACAGGAACCAGCAGGCTGCGCGGTTGTGACATCATCCCAGCGAGTCCCTGCAATGTTAACTGAACGTTTTAGCTGATGTATGAGTAACGTTATGTTAACATTTACAGAAGGTTCCAGGAAGGTTCCAGTGAATAAACTACTGGCAAAAACATCCTAAGAACTGAGAGTTTCAGCACATGGAGCCTCAGATTACAACCTCAGGATGTTTGTAAGAACTGAAAGTTCACAGAGTGTTCTGGGAACGTTTGTTTTAGGTTCTGGGAACGTCTGCTTAATGTTCTGGGAATGTTTGTTGATTCCTGCATACTGTTTCAAAGATGTTCAAGAAGATTCAAGAAAGTTATTTGCCTTCTCTCAGTGTTCCCCAGATTATGAAACAGCAACTTTACTGTTAAATTGAACAGAACCAATAACCTGAGAACGTTGTTGGGGAACCTGACAAACATTCCAGGAATGTTATGGGGACGTTCTGTCTCAGCGGGATCTAAAAGAATCCCAGGATGCAGCTGTGATTTGGACTAATCAGAGTGATGGAAAACAGACCCTGTGGTTTTCAGGGTTGTGTGTTTGCAGGTGTGTTAGTTGCTGTGTTGAGCTTTTTTAAAAGATTTGACCTCCACTAAAACAGAAACAGGTAAGAATCTGACCGCTTTAACCAAAACTGTGCAGCTGGACCCAGTGCGCGTGGGCAATTTCATCGAAGGTTGTCATCCGGCTTTTATTCTGACACGAAACACATTATTTCAGCTCTAATGGAACAAAAGCGGGCGGTGCAGCGGGTGGTGCAGTGGGTGGTGCAGTGGGTGGTTGGGGCCTCCCCGTGTCTGCCTGGGTTCTGTGGCTTTCTCTCACAGTCCAACACCATGTTTAGGTCGATTGGAGACTCTAACTTGCCCGTAGGTACGAGTGTGTAAGTGACGAGTGTGTGTTGCCATGACAGACTGGCGACCTGTCTGGGGTGTATCCAGCTGACCCCTGTGACCCTAATGAGGAATACCCGGGTATAGAAAATGACCGATTGACTAATGGAACAAAACCAATAGTTTGTCCCTTTTCCTTTGATTCAGTCCTGTAGTTTATTGTTCTCTTTATTTGAACTGAGGAAGTTAATGTCGTTTGCTCCCTGTGTGATGAACGTTTAGTTCCATGTATATTTCTTTGTGAAATGATTAAAACATTTTTTATGTCACATTTTGTTTGTTCTTGTCAGAATTTCGTTTTTTTTAATTATTATTTTAATCAGTTTTTCATATCAGAGATCCACTCAACATTTATATATAAGTTTATATCTGAACTAAGATGTTTTTGGGACATGAAACAAATTCTTTAAGAACTAATGGAATGAAACCAATAGTTTTTCACTTTTCTTTATTTCAGTACTGATTTATAATTAAATCTGAGGAAACTAATGTCACTTGCTCCTTTTGTGACGATGATGAGCTCTATTTTTAAAATGTACAAACTAATAACAACAAATCTGATTGGATATAGCCAGAGTGCAGATGAGTCAACAAACATTTGTACAAGAGGAAAAACATGGATTTTGATGTAAAATTACAAGAAAAGTATATACTATTTATTTTTTAGGTATTTGACAGACACCAAGTAAAAGAGGGATACAAGATTAAGCTGGGACCACGTTTTATTTTCATTTCATGAGGCCTTCAAAGAGTCAACGTTGTTCTCCTCATGACAGCAGATGTTGAACTGAAGACGGATTTTTATTTCCTTTACCTTTATAAACCTCAACCTAACTGCAGATGTTGTAAATACAGGAGCTTTTCCTCTTCATGTCAGGTCAGTTTTATTTGTATGGCCGAAAAAATCACCAATCACAGATTCACCCCAAGGGGCTTTACAGTTCGTACAAAAGCAAACACAGCATCCCCTGTCTTTAGAACCCGCACACCTCTGATCTGAGGTTCGCACTGACGATTATTTCGCTCAGAAAAACCACACGTTTAAATATTCAACGTGTATACAGACCCATGTTTGATCTGCTCACGCAGCCTGGATCGGGACTCGTGAGGGTTTTGGATACTGCATACACTTCTCTTTGTTCCATGTGGTTGAAATGAAACCCGATTTCAGTGTTAAATAATTTTTCGATTGGCGTTAACATCTGAAGGGAAGGTGAAGCATCGTTTGTGATGCAGCATCTCGATCATTCACCGTCAGCAGCTCTTCAGTCTCTACCAGGAAAAGTCTCTAATAGCAGCTTCATTTTTTCCCCCCGGATGATTTACCCGCATTATGTAAATATGTTGAAGATTATATCTTTGGTAAATATTTTATTTTTCACAATTCTTCATTCCTTGGTGCATTCGTATTTTTCATGCTGCTTTGGTGACGGTGCACATGCTGCACATTTGGCATTTTCTGAAAGCTGCTACTAGAAACTTCTTACAGGTAATTGAAGCTATTGAATTGTTTTCCTGACCCCCCATTCATCCACCCCCCACACATCCCACACACACACACACACACACACACACACACACCCGGGTCCCCAGGTGACACTGTGCAGAGTCTCCACACTGACTATAATAATGTAATGTACAGACACTGTTAAATTTCCCTGTATTCTCTTGAAAACAAACCCATGTATTTTCCCCTTCTATGTAAAGTACTAAAGAAAATGCAATACACAGAGGACGTGTCGTTTTTACTTCACTCACACGCTACCCAAGTTAATTTTATACTTCAGCGAGGTGTTTACTGTGCGTCAGCGAGGATTTTATTAATAATTCAGCCTCAGTAGATTCTCATTTGAAGGAACAATCTGACCTTGAAGGAGTTTGGCTCATTAGTCACTTAATATCTCACTAGAGTATAAAAACCATAAATAATTTGATTTATAAAGGAAGTGAAAGTCATGTTTTTTTTCTTTTACAACTTATGAGTTCAGCGCTTATATTGTTTTAAACATCCCATATGTTCACTTCTCCTGTCTTTATGTTAAGTTACCATATCACCGACAATATATATATGTGGCTTTAAGAAGCACGGATAATACAGTTTAACATATACTCTGATTGTCTGAATGGCTGGATGTGTAGTTGTAATATCACAACTTTACAGAAGTCCTGACAACGGGATGTAAGTCTCAGTTTTGTGTAAGTTTCTTTGTTAAATGATTGGAACATTTTTGTCTGTCAGATTCATTTTCATATATATATTTTATATCTTTTTACATTTAAACTGTAAATTCTCTAATAGAGGCCTGGGCCTTTATTTCCTCAAAAAAGTTCACAATTAGAGACAGGCCTTTATGTCTATTTGCCTAAAAACAAAACTAAGAAGAAAAACAACCACATTTTGTGTCTATTTGTACTATTAAATATTAGGTTTATTTGTTGAAAAAAATATAGTTACAGTAGATGATGCACACAGAACATCAACAAAAGGCAACTTCCTGGTTTAGGCAGCTTAACGCCCCAAAGTGCAACAATCCTATAATTCAGTTTGATCCTCCTCAGTTTCCACCTCTTCTTCTCTCCCTGTGATCTACTCACTCTGCAACAAGCATTTAAAAATGCTGCTTCTAACAACAGTGTTAGAGACCAGCCTTTATTTCCCCCCTACCGACAGCAAACGGAATACCGCTTTGTATTAGACAATTTACGGTAAATAGGGTTAGGGTTAGGTTAGGGTTTATATCTGAAGTCTGCACGTGTATTTTTGGACTGAAGGATAGAATAATAGTTGTTTATTTCAGTCAAAACAAGTAGACCTGGTTAAAAATATAGAAATTCATTGAGAATGTTTTAAAATTCATGTGACTGAAAAATAAAGAAGGAACCAGAAACAGCGTTTGCAGAGTAGCAGTAAAAGCAGTGAGCAGGATGATGAATTATAATGGATCCATAATGTATATGAAAGACGTGATGAAGAGAAGCTTCCAGGTTCCCTTCAGAACACAAAAGGACCCGAGTCACGTGACCTCGGTCCCCATGAAAACGAGCCAGAGTGACAGAATCATCAAACCGTGGTCATACACACAGGAGACGAGAAAATTCATTATTCACACAACACACAGAGAGAGAGAGAGAGAGAGAGAAGAGTGAAGGACAAGACGGAAGATGAAAAAGGAGCGAGCTGAAGAACGAGAAGAAAAGAGACGATGGAGTGAAAATGAGGATGAAGTAGTAGTCGCTGAGAAGAAGAGGAAGAAAAGGGAGGGAGGATGAAGAGGAAGGATTACAGATTAAAAGGAAGGAGGGAGAGGATGCAGGAGGATGAAAAGGAAGAATGAAGAAGAAAAGGATTAAAAAAAAAAGGATGGTGAGAAGGAAGAAGGATGGATGGTTACGAAGGAGGACGAAGAGGGAGGAGGAAGAAGGATGATGATGATGATGATGATGATAGAAGAAGGATGAGAACATGTTAAAAACCTGATGTCAGCTGACGAAGAGTCTGAACCATCAGGAAAACTGAGTTTCTCTAAAACACTTTACTGCAATACTTACCAGTACAGTAACAAAGTATTGAGTATTTCCGTTTTAGCCTCACTACATTTATTTGACACTTGGGCTGAATCAGAATTCTCTTCTCAACCCTCAAGCTCAGCCCCTTAATCTTAGCGGCGCCTCAAAACCGAGTGTTACGGCCCATTTGGTGACATGGAAATGCTACACCCCTCAAATGTAGACGCCACTTAAGACAAAATCACTGTGACCGGTCTGTTAGTTCAATAGAAGAGGAAGAAGGAGTAGGAAGTATCGCAGCCCAGTGCATGATGGGAAACTAATTGTGATATATAATCGTAAGGTTATCTCATGTTGTGAAGGTTTCATCCTTTTAGCAAACATGTTTTGTGTAGTTGATGATAATAATAAATAGTAACATATAAAAGTTATCGGAATCACAGCATTACAACACAGACAAAAAGAATAAACAATATAATCAAATTCAGAATTGTAGCAATTTTTATATAGTTTGTCTAGTAAATAAAATAAATAATTTAAATACATGAACAGTAACATAAGAGTAAGTAATACTTAATGGAGGAGGAATACGAGTAAATCTATTTGATTTCTTCCCACTCCTTTTCAGATTGAAGGGTTAAATTGATGTGTGATTACAGGTTGTCTAAACTAATCTGTCCATCTTCAAACTACCAGTCGACCACGTACGGATCAAACAGGATGTGAACGTATCTGTGACTTCCTGTATATCCTGCTTCAAAGCCGTTTGCGGTTTGTCATCACTGCCCCCTGCTGCTGCCGCCTGCTCTCGCCTTCTTCCCAGGTCAGGATGCGTCTCCTTACACCAGCCTTACATCCTCCATAGAGAATAAACAAATACATAAAGGTCTGTGCTGCTTTTTTATATGTGGCTGTAGGAACAGTAATTCAAGCATACGTTCATGTCATCGTTTTTTCATTTCCCACTCAAAAAGTGATGCAGCAGATCAAGTTAATTACACATTTGCTAATAACAGGACTATTTATGTATGTATTATTTCTCTGATGCTGCCTATCTGATGCATTTCAGCTCAGTGGTATTTGTCTGAATGTGAAGTGCAGAGGTGACTGAGTGAATCAATCCCAGGGCTTCGGCTAAAATAGCTGCAGCCATTAGAGAGATGGAGTCATCAATTTGACAGTTTTATGACTTAATGATCCTATTATTGATCCCCATAAATGGTACTGTAGATAGGTGACGTTTGCAGGCGTCTTCTCCACGGCGCCCTTACATCGGTTTCAGATAGTCAGATAGTTGAATATCGTCATAGAGTTTGGAAATTGTTTGAAATTGTTTACACATGCATATGTTGCAGCTAGAGTTAGGGTTCCATTGACAGAACCTTTTTCCGATGGTTTCTGCTCTAATGAATGAGCTTTTCCTGCAGAGGCGTTTTTTTTTCAATACAGGGGGAGGGTTAGAGTGAATAAAAGGAGGATAATAACAGGCCTTTTTCTTTTTATTTTTGCACTGACCATAGATAATCACTCGAGCAGCGAGGAAGGCATGTGTCCGTGATGACGGGATCATTGATCAGTCAGATGCTGGTGACCATCTATCAGAAGATTTGTGATGGACTGAGCGCTCCCAAGAAATGCACCTCTGCCGTACACAAATGCCTCCTGCAGGACCAGTGCACGGAGAGCGCTCTCTGCCCGAGGGGGTGGCTGAATCATGGGGGAGTACCTGCAAGCATGAACTGGGGGAGTTGTTGTTCTGGCAGCTCTCTGATGGGGAAGAACTGAGTGCTACAACTCCTGTGATGGCGCTGCATGTGGAGGACCGGCGTGTGCAGAGAAAATGGTTAAAGACGGTACGGGGAGGAGGGGAAACCCGACATGCCTCCTCGTTCGGATGAGGACCATAACAACGATGTTGATGATAAAGGAAGATAAGGAAAATGATGAGCAAACGGACACAGCAGATGAAGGGGAGGAGGCTGAGGGCTTGGAGGAGAAGGATGCGGAAGAGGAGGAGAAGGGGGAGAATCGGCAGAAGGCTGTTCAACTGGACAACGTCTCGCTGGCTCCGATGGAAAACCTCTTGGGGGCAAATCGGCCGTCCAAGACCACCGCCACAGGCAGTGCCAGTGTGTGTGTGTGTGTGTGTGTGTTCTCTCTGTGAAGAGGGGAAGAAGAGCTCTGCACATCACTTTGTTTTTGAGGAGAATGAATCCTGACTGCGGTTGATTGCACACAGGCCTAATTACACCTGCTACAGAATTCGCAAATTTCATATGTTTTCCCACTACTGCAGCAACTGGCCTGACATGCTGGCTGTGAAAAAAATGAACTACTTTTGATTCGTACTCAGTTATTGAGCCGTCCGTAAATGATCCTATGTCTAATTGTCCAGATAAGGAGGAGGAGGAGAGGAGGAAGGGTGGATGTCTTTACCCATATTCGACAGCATCAAATCTGCTGTTTGTCATTGTGAAACAATGCTGTCGTCGGCAAATATCACGTCCGAGCCTGCGCCGTCACAAGTGCTTGGATATACTGAAAGAAAACTTCATCCGACTTAATAACTCCATAACCAAGGCTCTGTTCCTTCAGTCCATAAGCTGCTATCGTTACGTTACATGTTGTCATGAACAGTCTGAAACTCCAGATAGCAGCTGAGACGCCATTGTGGTTCTCTCCAGTCCACTGACATAACACATCTGTGTTTTTATTATCTGTATCTGTACATACGTCTGTGTGTTCTACATCTTCATGCTACGTATGTGTTTTATGTCAACGTTCTACGTCTGTGTATCTGCATTGTATTGTCTGTATGCTCCTGCCTTTGCTTTATGTCTGTGTCCTATGTCTATAGGTTCTCTGTATTTTATGACTATGTTCTATGTCTTTATGTCTGTGTGTGTGTGTGTGTGTCTCTCTCTCTCTCTCTACATATAGATATATTTCCTGGCCTGTACTTTCTAAAGCATCTGGCCGTCAGCCATACACAAATACTCAGCTTCACAGGTTACGTTGGCTCTTTACACTGTTCTGAACAAAGTCAACTCCAACATGACATTGAATTCAGAAATAGCAACAGCCTGTTACCGCTGCTTTGCTTCCTGTCGTCTGCCAGGAAAAAAAAAACATAATTAAAATAATAATTTCTGAATGGCAGCGATTTCCCTGTAATCGCATGCGAGGCTCCAGCGGTGAAAATGTGCTTTCCGCCGCCGTCGGACGCTCGACGAGCTCAGCTCACGATGCGTTCAGGTCACGTCGGGCGTCTGTGTGCAATTTGCAATCGCGTCACTTAGTGTCGTGAACCTGATCCACACGTGGTGCTGAAACTGATCCGGAGGCAATCAACTTTATTCGCGTGAAGCGATTCTCTGTTCTTCCGCTTTCTGCCCGTAACGTGCATACATTTTCAAAGCCTTTCTCGGAAGTGCAGGACACAAATTGGTAATAAATAAAGCCACACACGCACATATAAGAATCGTCTCAGCCTCCTTGACATGCTGGGAAAAGAGTTTACGGCCTCGGCGTGTTGTCAGGCATCGGCGGCGGGTTCTCTGCAACAACCTGATCCAACGAGTCCGATCAATCACCGCAGACTCTCACCTGCAACAGGAGACGTGCAGGAAGCAGAACAACACCTGATGTGACACCACCCAGCATCGTGTTCATCTTGGAAGTTGTAAATATGATGAATTAAAGCTTCCACGGCTAACACAGTCCACATTTCTCCACGTGTTTCTGTCAAGGAGGGGTGTATGAAATCCAAGCCGTGAGACCGGGTTGAACGATTAAATCTGTGAAAGAAGAAGAGACCAGTGTAAAAAAAAAGAAAAACATATTTTCTTCTCTATATACTGGTGATTTTATTTTGAAGGCAACCTGTAAATGTCACTGTTGAGTAATCTATAGGAATTTATTAAGGCAGCTACGAGCCCGCAGACAAAATGAGTTTTTATACGACTGAGACCAGCAGGTGTTTCACAGGATCGATCTGGAGGTTTTTCTCTATTCTTCCTATTCTTATTTAATCATGTGCATTGCCAAATCAAGAACAAATTGACCCACTTCCCAATGCTGCGTGTGGACATGGACGACATGTTCCTTCCTTCACCAGAAACTCAACTTACTAAAATATAAAAAGTTAGAAGCTGCCATTACCTTCATGAGGCGTTTGTTTTCAATGTAAATTTTGGAGCAATTTGTGATGTTTTTAGTGTTTTAGTGCTACTAGTGGCTCCTGTTTATCAATGGAGAATTAATGGTTCCATATTTTACACTTCTCCTGTGTTTTATGTGTCATTTTATCAACCAGATATATTTGTGGTTTTAAAAAACCAAATTCATCTCAAAATTCATAGTCGAACTAGTATCCTGTCTGTCTCATTAATTATAATAGCTAAATAAATTAAAATAGCTGTGATTTGGGGCTGGGCAGTGGCTGTATAGTTGTGACATCACAGCTCTACAGAAGTTTTGAAACACAGGACAGTATGCAACAGTCCTATAGCCATCATTAACTTCTATCGTAAAGAAACCTTTAAATTTAACACAACAAGTTTTGTGCTGTGACTGATGCTTTATCACATAACTGGATACTGATGCAACAACATGTAAGAATCATTTTACTGGAGTTCATTTAAACCACTGTAGAAGCTTATTGTATATTTTCATATAATATGATCTTTAAGTGATTAAGTAACTAAGTTTTGGTTAAGTAGAGCACAAAATTGCACTTCACAACTGCATTGATGTTTTCTGGTGTTGTTTATTATGATCATTAGATTTTTCTCTTTTTTTTCCCCATAGCAAGCTAATTTCCCCTCAGGGATCAGTTCTTTAAACATAGCTAATTAATGCCTGGATGATTTCCCCATTCTACATGAAATTGTCTGTTTATTGCATGCACACACACACACACACATAATAAAGTCTCAGTCGTAGGAGTGACTTCAAACCATTTCTTCAATACCGTGGCTACAGATGAATCATGTATGTGCATATGAATTATATAAACATGTCCTCCATCGCTGTGTAACATGATGGGTTCAGCAGCAGGAACAAGATGTGCTGGGATCCACTCGTTTCTGTTCTTGTCTTTTTAAACCTTCCTGTGGGACGGATCTATTTTAACAAATGTGGAGACATTAAGAGACTTAAAGTATCAAGCTGCGATTAACTTTGCCTAAAGTATCGTGGTTAAAGCCTGACATTAATGATTTAATGGCTTGCACCGATGCAGGTTCTTTCACTCTGATGGTCATTGCAGTTTATTTAGAAATGGCTGCAAAGTCATCTTCTATCTGACATGTGGAATTTAAAATAAAAAAATAGTGTGTGTATTCCTGTTAACACACTCATTCTGTGATCTGACTGCAGTGCTGCTGAAACCAGGCTGAAGACATTTAGAAATGGCTCCTGTTATGATGTCACAACAGGAGTGAAGCTAATAGAAGTCCCACCTCCTCGACTGTAGCGCTGATGCAGGTCTAACTAGCTGCTGTAGGAACATAAAAGTAGTTTTTTTTTTTTTTTTTTTTTTTCGTAAATACAGTATTTATATAGTAGTGATAATCAATCTATACCTTAGCTTGTTTCTTTCAGCCACAAAGCCCCGCCCACTTTGAGCCCTCCAATCAGTTGTGATGGTTTTATTTAAAATCACTGGTCAAACCTTCAGCTTCAGCAAACACTTGAAAAAGTCAAATTATAGAGATATACAGTGATTCCACATGTGTGAAGTAAAATACCATGAAAGATTTCATATCACACTTTATTATTTATTGGTAATTTAAATATTTTTTATTTTTTAAAGCTTAAAATAATTTTAGACACAGAAGCTGTTATTTAACTTTATTTTACACTATAGTCGAGGCTACAGCTGTGACTCCCTGAGTCTCTTCCACATGTGCTTTCTCCTTTGTGTCCTTGTGTGTGTGTGTGTGTGTGTGTGCGTGTGTGTGTGTGCGTCAGCAGTGTCCTGGCACACCTGCCTTCAATCCCTTCACCCAGTGTATTTCTATCCAGCTCTTTGGCCACTTATTGACATCCACAGATTTCCGTACCCGTCGTTTAGTGTCACCAGGCCAACTCACTCCAACTAGTTTCCAGTTTAGTTCAGCTCCTCAATGTTTTCTTTCCTGTTCCACTCGGTAACCTCTGTTTTTCCTGTGTGCCTCCTCCGCTCTTCTGCCTCTGCCGACCTGGTTTCTGGATTTCTACTCAACCCTCAGTTCCGGTCATCACCTCCCTGCCTCGCTCCGCCACTGTTTCCTGGTTTTCTGCTAACTATTTTATCTTGTTTCTGCAACGAACTGCATTTACAAGTGGTTATCACAATAAATAATAAGAATAATAATCCATAAACTAATTAGTAAAACATATACATGAGAAAATAAACATCACTTTTGGTTGATTTAATCACAGATATGAAGTGAAATTATGTAGGCGCAGGTGATTGAGCTTTTTTTTTCCCAACATCCATATCTTCAATTCTTCAGTACATTTAATTAATTATTGATATGACAACTACATGCGTGTAGAATGAGGACATTTTACTGGCAAATGTTCCTGAAAGGCAACACAAATACATGATATGTTTGGTATAATACATGATTTCAGATCATCATCATATCCTGATTTTTATTTCTCGTGTCATTTTTTTAGTATAATGAGACAGGTAATTGGCTTTTGGAGATGGAATCGTTGCAGTAACGCGTCTATTTTCAGATCCCCGCAGGGTCCGTATGCTGCCGAGGCTTTTTACACATTTAGGTTTGATCACCTGAGCATAGGTGGACTGATGTGCAGCCTGGTAACCATGGTGATGTGGCCAGTTTAAAAAGGGAGCCATCGAAAAAAACTAGAATTTTCCTTTTCCTTCAGAGGGATTTGTGTGTTTGTTCTTTTTGATCTCCTTTATTTTTGTCTAACAAGAGCCCTTCACAGTTTCAATTGAAAATTCCAAACCTTTCCTAGATTTGTTTTGGAGATGTTGTCTGGTGTTCAGTGCGATGTCAGCAGTTAAAAATCTCTCTAGTAAAGAGGGCTCCTGATGCTGTGGGTACTCGATATAAATCATGCTTCTATCCCAGCAGCATATTAATTTTATTTTCCCCACTGTCAGAAAGACAGTGGGGAATATATATATATATATATATATATATATATATATATATATATATATATATATATATATGGTAATGGTAATTCCATGTCGATAATGCATACTGTGTATGCGGATCATCATCAACAACAGATTGTGTTGTGTGTTTTTTATTTTTATTTCTTTATAGTTTTTTTTATCTTCAGCTTTATTTTCTTCTCTTTATCTGTAACGCTGCAGTAACACACAAATTTCCCCGTTGTGGGATCAATAAAGTTTTATCTTATCTTATCTTATCTTATCTTATCTTATCTTATCTTATCTTATTATACAACAGTAAAGTCAGTTGAAATCTTAATTTTTTAATTAAATCGAATTAATAAATTATTCATTTAAATTATTCATTTAATTTAATAATTCAAAACCTTTATTTATAGTATTTGAATAGGAGAGATTAATAACTTAAACAGCTGTTAGAAAAGTCAATTTATTAAACGAGCTTAATAAGTATTTAATAAAACCCCGCTAGTTCTAATGTTTTATTTGTATTATTAATGTATTTGTGTTGGTTTTGTTTGTATTTATTCAACATTTGAATGAGGATAAAAAAGTTAAACCTGAGTTTCATTGTATTGTTCACGTGATTTAAATAAAGTTTAATTTAAAAAGAAGGAGAATGAGAAAGGGTTTTCTACGGCAAGCGGAAGCTGATTTATTCCTTCGCGTAATTCTGATAACAAACATTCTGCGACGCGTTGACGAAAGTTCAAAATTGTTCATTAAGAATTGAGTGTATTTATTTATTTTTAACTTTAGTAGAAGCTTCAGAAAAGTTATCCAAGCTAACTTCACACTCACTTTACGCTAACTTCATGCTAACTTCACACTTGCCCGTAAAGTTAGCTGCTAAGCTAAAAAAAACAGCTGTTGCTCCCAGTTAAAACTTGTGTGTTTAATTTAAAGTTTTTTGGTGATGTTGCTGACAGAAAAAATGTGTCCCGGACTGGATGAAGATTTAATCCGCGACCTGCGGGCTGCGGATGTTAAAACAGGTGCGTTTGTGTGTCTATAATGGAACAAATACTCAGATACTTAAAGTTGAAAAACCCTTAACAAGTAAAAGTCCTGAATTGACAGAAGTATTATCAGCGAAGTCTACTTGAAGATCAATGTAAAAGTAGTGATAATACAGACTGCTTTATTATTACCTGTGTTAAACACTAAATACATGTAAGAGTATTTTAATGTTAGTAAAGTTTGACAGTAAATAAAGCTTCAGGTAAATATAGTGGAGTGAAGCCTAATGTGAAATCACATGTAAAACACAGCTAGTTTCCACCATTGCAGAGAAAAAAGGGTGATGATGATGGTGATTTAGAGGATGATCCATCTTAATTAAAACCCAGATTAACAGTAATTAACCTGTGTCTTATTTCCACAGTGGAGGACCTGGTCTCATCTGATATTGAGGAACTTGCTCAGAAATGTTCCGTGTCCTACAAGGTAAAAACGGTTTTCACCTTACACTATCTATGTTTGTTTAACTGGTCCCTATAAATGAGACTGGTATCAGCATTATTATAAGTAAAGATGCAGATTTGACACATGCAGATTGTTTCTGTACTGAGGACACATCTTCAGAACTCACCAGCAACTCTTATGAACCAAACTCTGACTTTATTTTATTTGCAATCGCCTGTCAAAGGTCCAGGAATTCAAATCATAAATAATAAATATGTTGAAGATATTTATTTGACCTGTATACCAAACATTGAAATATTTCCTAATGTGTTTTTATGACTCTTTCCTGTAGAATACTATCATTCTTTCTGTAGACTGGCACACAACATGAAACCAGAGATCAACTATTATGAAAAGATGCATCATGTATTGTGTTGTAATGTAATTATGTACTCAATATTGAACATGCAAAAAGCGTTCGCCCGAATGAAAGCAGAACTCCCGCCGGACTGTTGCGTATTGTTACAGGCGAGTCGGGGTCATGTGTTAATCTGCTGAGGGAGATGTTTCACAGCTCGAGTTCAATCACAGGCCCAAATTCATCATTTACTGCTATCGTTTCCTATAAAATTTATTGTATTTTTCCCACTTTGCATTTAAAACTAGATTATGTATTGTTAAATGCAACAGAGAATTGTGGAATCGATGTGGAGAAATAAACAAATATGTATAGTAATGTGAGCAGGAAACAATATAAACAGTATCATCTTTCAAAGCAAAACGATAAATTATGGTCATATCATAAAAATACTTCCAAATCCCAGATTACACTCTGCAACACACATTCTTGTCCTGTGTGTTTATAATAGCAATAATAGTAAACTTAATATTTTCAGAGAAGCAGAACATATATCTGCGATAATGATATTAGTATGAACATAAAGGGATGGTTATTTCTCTTCTCCATCCACACAAAACATAATATTCATCCTCCAGACATGTTGTCATTACATAAATTACAAAACCTTTTATCCCTTTAGTCACATCCCATTATCCTAACCACTGATGCATGTTGTCTTTTCTGACTTTATTAAGATTAATTTATTGTCCTTCCACAGCGTTATGTACAGAAATGAAGCAGGAGCTTTATCCTCCATAGTTATTTAGTGCAAAGGAAAATGATCACATTTTAAAATATTTCTGTCCGGTTTACAAAAGCAACACTTAAAAGGAATAATAAGCATTTTAACAAGTTTTTAGGCATAAGCAATTAGGAAATGGCCATTTTCATTTTAGGTCTAGATGTGTTGAGTTTTTTCCTTTTTAAGATCAACAGAACCAGGATCAGGCTCTAACCTTATGGCCAACAATTAACAGGAAAGATATTTTTGGATCATAAATATTGAGTCTGATTTTTTTTTTTCACCAAACTTGAGATGTAGAAGAGTGCAAATAATCAGGAATACAACTTAAAAAGGCCTGTCAGATAAAAGTGAATAATAGTGTGGGTGGACAGAGCACGTCAGCAAACCAAGGATCTTTGATATCGAGAGAAAGATGAGCTTAATGTTGTTCCCCTGGGGTTTAAAAGCTCAGGATTTCCAAGAAAACACTTTTAAAAGTGTGAAATGTTTTGTATAGTTTCTGCTCTCCTGTTACTGTGTGTTTTCTAAATGGAATATTACACTTCAGTGTAGCGCTTGTAAAATATAAACAGTGTTCAGACATATTAAATCTGTCCTGACCAGGAGGGATCAGTAGATTTTATCAATAAAAACGCTGAGACCAGACAGATTTCCTTATTCCTCTGCCCAGACAACACTAATTACGAGTCTGAACATCAGCAGGGAGATGGGTTTTGTTCCACCGGCTCCTTTTTATACAAGACATCACGGCCTATTCAACCAACAATGTATTTTCATAACATTTACAATTGTTCATTTATCCTTTATCTGAGGTGAGGCACTGATCCGAGGGTTCGGAGCGAATCGTATATTTGGACAACACGACTCATCTTATCCAAACAGAAAACCACATATCAGGTGGAGACACAGGAAAGCAGGAGTCCCTTTTGCTATATGAGACTTCAGTATACAAGTGACACATAAAATGAAACAGAAAGTCATTTCTGCATGAAAACTGTCAGATAACATTTCATTCGAATACTGTACATTTATACAAATGCACCGCCGCTATTGTCACAGGATAAGAAAAGAATGACTACAATATATCCAAATTTAAAAAATGCACCAATTTTAGTGGAGGATGTTTTATAAATATTGATTTTTTTTTTTTCATAGACATTAAAATAGATTATTTTAAAATGCTACTGTGGCTCTGGTGCTTAAGGGACTGATTGAACAGTTTTGGTAGAAAAAGTTCTACTAAAAACATTTGGATCATTTGGTTCTAATAAAATCAAATTTAAGGGATTTTAATGAAATTCTCACGGTATAGAGTAGAAGTAAAAGATGTATTTTGTGTATTCGTGGTAGTAGCAGTACTAGTATCATCAGTAGCAGTAACATGAGAATGTTGGATCCTTGTTCCTGTGTTTCAGTCTCTCTTGGCCATCAGAAGGGTCCTGTTGGCTCAGCACACAGCGTTTCCTGTGTCTGGAGCCGATCTGTACGAAGAACTGTTGAGCTCCACAGCCATCCTGTCCACTGGAAACCCCAGGTGAACACACTGCTTCACACAGGTGAACACAGTCCTGCACGCACAGCTCTTTGTGCTTCAGGATTTTCATGGAGAACTTTGATCTCCAGAATCAGATGTTTTGCTGTGTATTGAATTGGGCTCAACAATTAATTGCATTTGCAAATAACATGGCAATATGGTAAAACAGGATCTTCTAGCAGATTACAAGCGAGTGAGAGAGAGTGTAAAACTCAGCTGCATCAACTTTTCATGCTGCAGAAACTGTTGCACAACGCCCTCAGGCTCAGCGGAACAGTGAGAAACAGACACAGCTAAAACTTTAGTCTCGAAGAGAAATAGCACATCTGTGGTGTGGAACTACTTTGCTTTCAAAAAAGAAGAAGCTGCTCCCATTGCTACTTCAACCCATAATATTGCAATATTGTTCCAGAAATACCATGAATCAATAAATGGCCAAAATGCCGTGCAGCAGACAAGCCAAATACTTGGAGACAGGGGTCACTGACTGAAAGGATTGAAAGTGTCATTTAATATGAACATAATTTAAAACGCTATGGGAAAATCACTCGGGCAATACCTGAGTTCATGATGGCTCTCAGCATGGTGACCAAGTCTGGGTTCATTTCATTGATGCCTGATAAACAGTACAAAATACCCTCCCGTACATATTTCAGTCCAAAAAAAAAAATGCAAAGAGAAAGTCGGCACGGAGCTCAAAACGGTTGAGTTTTCCCTTCACCCACTGCCGCTATGTGGTCAGGCTGCACAGCTGAGCCGTACCAGACTCTTACAATCCATTTTATTGATGGAAGATTTCAACCTCAGAGCTCGCTGCCTACAAACTATCTACTTCCCAGACGACCACACGGAAAAATATTGCAGCCGGCCTGAGAGAGGGGGCTCGCCAGCTGGGATCTCCATGAGAAAAAAAACACGCCTGCATCGCCACAGACAACGCGTTAAATACGGTGCTGGCTGCACGGATTAATGAAAGGATGAGACCCTGTGCTTTGGGCACAGATTGCATCTTGCCATTGGTAAGTTATTGTTTGTGTGTGTGTTTGCGCGTCTGTGTGTGAAAATAGAGAGGAATTTGTTTATTAGTAATCGTAAATTCATACCTTCTCCCACTCTTTTTTCCAATATGTAAATTGAAATATATAGTTTATGTGCTTATGTCTGTCTGTGGAATGCCCACCTGCATTTCTTTTCTCTTTTTGTTGTTGTCTTAGTTGGTTAAACTCAATTTGTGTTTAATTATTTTTTATCTCTTTCAGAAAATGCACTTAATGAGGACAGCATGTCAAAAGCAACAGAACAGTGCAGTAAAGCTGGTGGGGCACGTTTCCCACAGTTGGGAGAAGAAAAGAGTTCCCTGAGCACAGCCTCATAGCCGTATGCCCAACAAGATGGGGATCCAAAGAAATGATGATTGCCAGGGTGCTTGAACAGGCCCGATCCATCTCTCAGGTATTGTTTGGTGATCGATATGCACGCTCCCTCATCCCAACCTGACAGCTTATCGACGTTGGAGTCAATTCACAAAGGCACTGCATCCACCACTGGAATTTACTGATGCTCTTCCTCCAGAGGAGTGTGTGTGAGTGTGTGTGGTTCTCCACAACAGTCTGGACACTGGACCTAACATACCTCAATAACAAATACGGAGACCCACACATCCATGAGCTTTTGGATGTTTCTTGCATCCTATGTTCAAAATATGCTATCAAGATGCAACTGAAGATGGTAGACTTATCACAAGATGCATATTATTGTGTAAATGATAATTATGTATTTTACAAAAACACAACTTTTCTGTAAAAAATAACAAAAAAAACTCTTTTTTTTTTCCCTATCTAATGGGAGAGGAAGTCTTATACTGAAACTGTTCACTTCCCTTAAAGAGCACAGCCCTTGGGGTTTGCTTTTTCAAGACCAGTGCATCCTCTCCTTTTTTGCCTGTAAAACTCAAAGATGTCAGAGGGAAACCGTTACCTGATGAGTCCGGCCATTGATGCAGAAGATGATCCCTTGGCGTGTTGGAGGGTGCACAAGATCAGTTACCCACAGCTGTGCCCCGTAGCCCACAAGAATCTTTGTGTACCTGCCACAAGCGCGCCCTCAGATCGTCTTTTTAGCTCAGGAGAGAATATTATGACTTTCACTTGCTCGTCCTTGAAGCCAGCAAAACTCAATATGTGGGTTTTATGAGCTAAAATTTTGGCTAGCTGTACTATACTCATAGTGAACTTTAGTCGATTGTTTAGTATTTGAGATAAGTGATGTTAATCTTATATTCATTTTTTTATCATCTAATTTAAAAGTGCATTTCTTCATTTTTGTTTTTTTGTATGACTATTTACTTGTATGAAATATTTGCAAAGATGTGTGAAATTTTAATGACTTGGGAGCAGTCAGATGAATACAATACAAAAAAAAAAAAAAAAACATTTTGCACACAGTGTTTCCAGAGTGCATCCCTTTTGTTTCAATTGCTTGAATGCACAATGGCAAAGTCACAGATGTTTCTGTAATGAGCACTTAAATAAAAATTGGCATTTATTTCAAGTCATACATCTTTAAATTCTAATCGGCCCAGCCTATGGGAAAGAATTGTTGGCAGAAAAATAGAAGCTGTGAGTGTTGCAGTGGGTGGAGCGACCGCCCCATGTAAGAGGATATAGTCCTCACCACAGGAGGCCTGTTTGAAATCCTGCATCGCGAGCCCCGTATTGCATGTCATTCACCCTCTCTCTGCCTTCCTCTTTCCTGTCATCTCTACTATGTATCAAATAAAGGCAAAAAGCCAAATCCTAAATAATGAATTAAAATTGTGCAATCTCAATATTGGGGAGGGGGGTTTAGCCCATGTATTGAATTAAAAAAAAAAAAAATCTCCTCTTCATCGCTGGTTAGGCTTAGAATGCATAGTGGTGTGTTTTAGCAATGGAAGGATGCTGAAGTCAGGCGCAAAGCATCCTTTTTTTTTTTTTTTTTTTTTTTTTTTTAAATCTTCAGTCGCAGAAGCTTCCCGTTCATATCTCACTTTTCTTCATCAATATTACGTCATAACAGATGAAATTCAAACGCCGCCTGAAATGCCTCCGGCAGGTCACACACTTTCTGTAGAATCAAGGAGTGAAAAGTCGTCCTCAGTGGTAGACGTGATATTTTATGTTTTTTTGAAAGTTGAAGGACATGTGAGGTGATGGTACCAACATTTAAGACGCTACATCAATTATGTACTTAATGTCTGTGTGAAACAGTAATAAACCGACAAATTTAATTGCCAAGTAGTATAAAATTATGTTTCGGAACATGAAAAAATAATCAGTATTCCCTGCACTGAAAGGTTGGAGACGACGCAGGCTGCAGGTTCATGCAGAAATCTCGGTAAAAATTTAAACGCCAGCGACCAGTTAACATGTGATCTACCACCAGGCATTAAACAAGAACAGCATCAGCTGTTCACGGCGACTCTGCATGGAGCTGAAATCACATCCGTGTTCGGGGTTCTGCCTTGAGCTGTGGAGTAGAATCTGCATCTGGAGGCAGCAGCTGTAGTTAAAAATACAGCCGAGCAATAGAGTGTTACACAAATGGCCATGTGCTGCGCTCTGGTACTGAGAAAACATTTTAGGAGCTAAAGAGGACGAGTTGTTTGCTTGTTGTTCCATTTGGCTCGCGAACACCGACTAAAGTGGCCTCTGATATATCAGCTGCATTAAGCCGGCCTTCAGCTTGGCTACTTTCCACTAAAAAAGAACAAACACCACTGGAAAAAGGGGCCTTTAGAAACATTTTGTGGTACATCAAAGGATCAAAATTTAATGACATGAAAGAAAGCAGAAATTCCCACAGCTCCCAGCATCACGTTACAGCAGCTTCCCCACATGTGTTTAGTGAAGGACGGTAATTTGAAGCATCTTATCCATTGGCCCATTATTTTGCTTCAGTTGTTTGTTTTTTTTAAGCTTCAGTTTGGTCGATTTAATTTTGTTTGACTTTTAAACATGGTGAATTTTCATGTTTTTTTTTAGGTGAAATTGTCTGATAAAAAAACTAAATGAGCTTAATGATCTGCCAGAGGAACAAGATAATTCTACTCAATATTGGACAAAGTTGTTAAACCTCTATTGTCACCTGATGAGATTTTATTCATGCAGTGCAGATACTTTGTTCCCTTTCAGGGAAATAGAATATTCTTTGGCAAGGCTGCTCCAGTCAGAATTGGTGAAATGGGCCAATTCCTATCAAGGAGGTGGCAGAAGCCTTCAGACAGATAAAGGCACCGTTTCACCATAATTAATGACACCAGGTGTTTTTTTTTTTCTTCTTCTCTCAATCGTCCCCTTTTAAGTGTTTTTCATAAATTAGTCAGTATTCTGGAGGATGAAGACATGAAACCGAGTCTGTGTGTCGTGGCTGCACTCTGCTGGTGAAAAGGTGAACTGAGCTTTAATGGTTGTCCAGTCAATCACAGGAACATTACTTTTTTGTTACGTCAGCTGGATTTATTTAAATTATTTATTCATTAATTCAGAATTCAGTACATAAAACTGCACAAAATAGAGCAGCTAGTCTTGATTGTGTCTATTGTTGTTCATCACAGAGTCACAGTATAGAAAAGTCTGAAATTTGATTTTAGTCGTTTCCAGGTCTGAAACTGTTGAGAAAAGAAGGAGAATATTGAAAATATTTGTGTTCCCAGACTGCTGCCTGACTCTTTTCTGCATGAGCAAATCTTTGTCGACATTTGTCCTCATTTCCATAGAGAGAGAGAACATTAAATAGCTGCTGAGATACCCTAAGAATTGAGTTAATTTAATTTTTTTCCAAATCTGAAATCCTGAAACAGAATCTATAGACAGAGCATGAGAAAAGTGAAGCACCAAAAACACAGAATGTGAATTTTAAACTTTTTTTTTCACGTTATGTAAGAAAAATGTGTCAATCTGGCCTGTTTTGCCTTCAGTTGTACTTCATTTAGAAAAATATTGTACTGGCCGATCAGAGAACTTTATTTTTTTTTTAGATGTGGCGTTTGTACTATGTTCAACTGTAGATGGAGGAGTGCTGCTCTCCAGACAGAATGTTTGAGGTTGTAATACCTCAATCATCCGTTCTTTCTGCAGCACTGGATCTTCTTGATTCGTCCATGTCGACATTCAGGTCGGTTGGTCTGGTGCAGCGTATGAAATCTCATCATCTTTGCCGGCACGTGTGATGATGGATGTGACAGCCGCACAGTTAAATCTACATAGTCAAGGTCCTGTGGCTGAAGGTGAAGCAGCAGTGGCTGCTCCTGATTGGTGCTTCTCATTCCCATTGTGAAGAGGAGAAGCGGTGGGATGGACGTTTGACTCTGAGGGTTTCACACTGCAGATGAACCATCGGGTTCCTGGAAGGTCTCAGGAGGATGTAGGTGATTGTCTGTGGAATGAAAACTGAGATTTGGCAATACGGAGGCTGAGGTGGAAGCAGTTGTTTGTTCTTAAAACAGGTTTTCAGAAAACAGGTTTATGTGGAAACTGCCAGCAAACAGAGATAGTGTGTATGTGTGTGGGATCTGTTGTAGGACTGAAAGATTATAATTGCAGAAGGCCCTTCGCAAAGGTAGAGTTTCCTTTTACTCCTCACTAATAGAAAAAAAAAGCAAGATAGACCCTAAATGCCTTTTTAGTACTTTAGCTAAACTGACAAAAAGTCATTACTTTATTGGGCTACAACGTCTTGACAAAATGACAAGATTCTGACAATTAAAGACAGAATTTTTCACCTCTTGCCTCCAACGGACAAGAATCTGAGAGAGAGCAAAGAGAGAACATCAATCTAGACCCATTTTCTTTAATCATCTTTTCTAAACTAACTTCATTGATTTCTTCATCAAAAACATCAACTGCTCAACATGTCCTTATTATCTGTCTAGGTACCACAGCCCTTCAGAGTAGCAGTAATTAAACCTCTCCTCAAAAAACCTGCTTTCAACTCAGGTGTTTTAGTATATCCAACCTTCCCTTTCTGTCCAAGATCCCAGAAAAAAAGCAGTTGTCAAACAGTTGTTACTTCCTACACAGCAATGTTTTTATGAGGATTTCCATTCAGGATTTAGAATGCATCATAGCACAGACACTGCACTGGTAAAGGTTTCAAACGACATGCAGATTAGATAAAGGCTTTATCTCCATTCTTGTTCTGTTAGACCTTTGTGCTGCATTTAACACCATTGATCATCAGATCCTACTGTGGACATTAGAGCATCTTATCAGGATGAAAGCCACTGCATTAATCTGGTTTAAGTCCTATCTCTAAGATCATTTCCAATTTGTTCATGTTAACAATGTCTCTTTTATCCGTATAAAAGTTAGACATGAAGTTCTGTAAGTTTCTGTGCTCAGACTCATGTTTCTCCCATTATATAGTTCCTTTAGGAAAAATGATTAGGAAACACTCTGTTACGCAGATGATACACAACTATATGTCAATTGAGCCAAATGGCAAAAAAGGATCTGCAACCTTCTCCTACTAAACTCAGACAAACTAAAGTCATTCAGAATTTCAGTATCTAGTGATATACCTATTTTGAAAAAGTCTTTAGTGTCAGGCTGTTCCACAAAGTCTCTAAAGACTCTCCAGCTGATCCAGAATGCTGCACGTATAGTCACAGGTACTAGAAGAAGAGCTCCTATCTCTCCAATATTAGCCTCTCTGCACTGGCTTCCTGTGAAATCATGAATAGAATATAAAAATCCTTCTCCTCACCTACATTTCTCGAACGGTCAAGCCTCATCCTATTTTAAGGACCTCATAGTTCCGTATAATCCCCCGAGACGCTGCACTCTCAAAATGCAGGCCTATGGGAGGTTTCCAGAATTTCTAAAATTAAAATGGGAGGCAGAGCCTTCAACTACCAGACTCCTCTCCTGTGGAATCATCTTCCTGTTTCATTTATGGGGGGCACACATCCTTCCTACAGAGAACAGGTCAAAAACTTTACTTTTTGATGAAGCTTATAGTTGGGGTGTACCTAGAACATTATGATGCAATAGATACAGACTGGCAGGACTTCATAAGTTACTCAGAGGTTTTCTTTCTAAACTTATTTTTCTTCTTTCATTTGTAACACCACGAGCTGTAACCCACTGATGTACCATTTTAAAATGTGTTTTGGTCCCAGAGTCCTGCCCTGTGTTTTCTTGTTGTTGTCCTGGTGGCACCTTGAAGTTGCCATGGATCCTGTAAACTCATCCTCCACATACTTTTATTAATCAATATATTTCTGTTGTTCTAATTAATGTTGTTATTCTCCTCCAAACATGACAAGTTGAGTTTTTACCTCTACTTTGGTTTCATCTGACCATATGACATTCTCCTGATCCTCTTCAGGATCATCCAGATGCTCTCTAGCAAACTTCAGACAGCCCATAATTCATTCGATAGGTCCCCCGTGTGGTTCTGGGGATTTTTACTTAACGTTTATTTGATCATTTTGACACCACTGGGTGAGACCTTGTGTGGAGCCCCAGATCGAGATAGATCATCAGTGGTCTTCCATTTTTTTAATAATTGCTCCCACATTTGATGTCTCTGCACCATATACTGATCATGTCAAACAGGTGCCATTAATACAGGTAACAAGTATAGGACAGACCTCCTAAAGAAGAAGTCACACGTCTTGATAGCTGGAAATTTTGCTTATTTGTAGGTCAAAAATACTTTTTATACTGGGGAATTTACCAATTAATTTATTGAAAATCCTACAATGTAATTTCTTTGATTCTTTTCCCCTCATTTTGTATCTCATAGTTAAGTATACATATGATGAAAATTTAAGTGGAAGAACTTGCACAAATGGTGGCAGACTAAATACTTGTTTGCTGTATCTTGCTAATATTGTATCTTGAGGTGGAGGAATAGGTGATTATATTAGATCTGCAGAGTAATAACATGCTTGGAGGAAGATTTTCCTGCTGCAACAAGGAACCTGTATGAAAGACCGACAAGGTTGAAATGTGAAGTATGAAGAACATGCATACCTCTGAATAAAGTTAGTTTAAAGTATCGAGATCAGAATAAAGTGTAATTGGAATAAATGACTAAAAAAAGCAAACTAGAAATAAATGGAATTCATTGATGTGTCCATGATTTTATTCAGACATTACTTCTCTAATCATTGTTATTTATACTTGTCCTTTTACCTTCACATTCCCCAGCTTTTGTGTTCATGTTGGTCTGTAGATTTCTGTAAATCAGCAAATGCCGGGGTCACCACGTCAGATAAACTTTCACTGTAAGGCGCTTTTTCTAGAATCCGAATACGGTTACATCCTTTGTGTCAGCAAGCATCAATCAGGAAAGCACCAAGAAGGGTGGAAGCTAATTCTCTTTGTCTGGTGTTGATTTCTGACGGCATTTTTTCATAAATCGACTCTTCAGCGGGTCTTAATCGTTTTTTGAGATAAACTGACACATCGCTATTTTTTTTAATAATGGTGCCGGATTTGCATATTTAAACATTAAATTTCAGAAAAATTTATGAATAAAAAAATATTGCAAATTTACACATACACGCTGATTAAATAATGCTGATGAGTTGTTAAACACAACTGGACAAACATCTTCAAGTATCTGTTCTTCTTACCCAGCTGTACTTTCTGTTGGCTTTAGGAATTTACTCAGATGTGTGTAACGGTTTATTATTATGGGATGGCAGCTGTGAGTGATGAATTGCGCCTTGTTTTTCTGCAGCTTAGATAAACTGCTGGATTCAGGCTTGTATACCGGAGAGATAACAGAGCTGTCAGGAGGCCCAGGGAGCGGCAAATCTCAGGTGAACGATCCCAACCTTCCCGCTCCGTCACTGATAATTTCAGCCTCATAAATTCACTTTTTCTCCTGGAATCAGAAATTGAACTCCAGCAGAATTGTTTTTTTGTTGGCGTTTTTAATCTGTTCACCGTGAGCCGTCTTGTTTTCTAGGTTTGTTTCGGTGTTGCGGTGCATGTTTCCTACCAGTTGAAACAGGGTGTGATATACATCGATACAACTGGAGGTCTGACGGCTGGACGCCTGCTTCAAATGCTGCAAGCTCAGACGAGTAACACGGAAGAGCAGGTGAGTGGTCACCTGATAAGTGTTATGACCACATGCACGGTTGATGGTTATTTTGTTGGTTAGGGTTGGTTAGTTATCCAACGTGCAGCAAGACTCTCTCACTCTTCCGCTATATAATAAGTATAAATAGTACAAATAAAGGTAAAAATGCACAAAAAAAGAAGAATAGGAGGTGAGTTGACAGGAGTTGAGTTTTACCTGTTAAATCAAGTGTAATAAAACTAGAAACTGTCATTTTTACAGATGGAGGCTCTTCAGAGGATTCGTATTTTCCGCCTGTTTGACGTCTTCTCACTACTCGAGTGTCTGCACAGTCTTCTCAGCAGCGGGATGCAGCAGGTTCTGTATCTTGCTTAAAAATACAGTGCCAGCTCTGCTTCCTCGTCTGTACCCAGGGAACCGTTGAGGGAAGACAGATCGAATTCTCAGCAATCTAATTTTGTCGCATTTTGTTGTTAGACGCCCGTCGGCGGCGGCTCTGTCAGGGCGGTGATCGTGGACTCGGCGTCGGCTGTTATTGCTCCTCAACTGGGAGGGAAACAAAATGAAGGTGACGTCTCTTTCTGTCATCACCATCTGTCAGACAGAGTTTGCCCAAACGCGTGTCATGAAGCTGAAATATCAGAACGGCGTTCCAGCGCCTGAGAAATAAAAAGAGACAGAACAACAACAGAAAGTTTTTGTTCACGCCGACGTCTCAAATGTCTGAAATCTGTTATATTTAGACCGATTAATCACGCAGATGCATTTTTCCTAAGAGTCTCCATCTGTTCCTAATAAGTTCTTAATTGAGCTTTTTATTACTAAGAAAGCTTCAAAGCTGATTTAATGAACCCATCAGTCAGTAAATAGGATTCAAAGAGGATTCGAAATGAACGTAGTTAAAGCCTTGACTAAAAATATATTGAGTACTGAAATAACAAATTAGTGAAGTGTTAAGAGCTATTTATTAAATCGCTTCCAGAATAAATAATCAAGCTCCTACTCCAGCTCCTTTTTTTTCCTTAATTCTTTGCATATTTGATAATCCTAACATTAAATATTGCCTATTCCAGATAAGAATTTTATAAAACAATTTTACCAGCCTTCTAAGACATATTATTCCCAGCCTGGCTGCCACTAACAACTGTCCAATAGTTAATTGATTCATTTTTAAGTTTATAAAACATAAATATGTCAACCAAACCCGAAGCAAAGAAGCAATTCCAAATGTTTTTTTTTGTCCAGATCGACAGACCAAAACCAAAAATATTCAGTTTGCTATTATAAGAGACTAATTAAACCAGATTTGAGAAGAGAGAAAAGACCTTTTCTTCATAAAAATGACTCAAATTGGAATAGTTGGCAATTAATTGATTATTCGTTGCAGCTTTACACCGCAGCAGGAAATAAGGCCGATGTTTGAGCTGCAATTGAGCTACCACAATGGAATTCTAATTAAAGGCTGACGTCCTGTGAACCTGCAGGTATGTCTCTGATGATACAAGTGGCGAAAACTCTGCAGACGATGGCGAAAGACTTCAGCCTCTCTGTGTTGGTGAGTGATCAGCTCACGTTGCTACTATTTTTATATGTATGCCACGCAAAGTATAACGAAGAATGTTGATGCTGATGGGCCTGTAGATAACGAACCACGTGACCAGAGGCGACGGCGGCGAGCTGCGGCCCGGCCTCGGCGTGTCCTGGAGTCACATCCCCAGAACCAAGATCCTGCTCCAGCGACGAGAAAACACGACCGGCCGCTGCTCCGCAACACTGATCAAGTCCTCTAGACAGGTATGAGGACGGCTGACCTCTGACGAGACAGAGGTCGACTGACTAACCAGAATAATGTAGGTTTTTATTATATTTTTATTGCTACATGGCAACAATCAACAGTAGGTGCGGTGGATTCTCAGAGAAAAAACAGGATCCAGCATTCAATATATGAATGCTCTTACACTGTGCGTTCGGGCAATTAGTTGTATTAGGTACTAACTAACTATTATAGGTATAATGTGCACCATAAGGATAGATTTGAACAGGACACCATTATAAGTCAATAGGAAACTATGTTACATCCATTTAATCATTACATTTTTACCCTGCCTTGCTGCGCATGCTTGGTTGATAGTTGCACATGCATTTTGGAACGTGTGGGCCTTTTGTAGTGTGTAAGGGAGCGTGAGTTCTGGTGTTAATAATTCCAGTGTGACCAAATCTACAGTGAAGAATTTAATTGTTTATTATATCCTCTGTATCCATTCAAAAAGACTTGGTGATTGATTTTATGCACATTCTTATCATCTGATGGTTATTGATTAATGCCTCCTCTGCTTCTCAGCCTTGTCACATCACAGAAGAGTTCGACTTGCAGTGGTGGAGTCGCTCTGAAGACGGTGCCTCCGCGAAGAGGAAACTGGACCAGAGTAATTCCTGATGAATAGTCGTCATCACTCCTGAGTCGTCTTTTTTAGCTCTTCTTCACCTGGAGGAAACAAGACCTGTGAGTCCATCATTGCTCCATGACGGTTTTTAAAAGACTTTACCCATCGTCAGTGTGTTTACTGACCAGAAGTAACTGAACTTTGTTGGAACTCGTGTGAGGCTGAGATCTCACTCTGCCTGTAAAGATTAAATAACACGATGATGACGGGAGCGTGTGGACATCGCCGCGGAGAGGAAAAAAAAGGAAGATAATGACAGTAAAGACTGGAGTTTCTGCTGAGTTCTAAGCTGTCGACTCAAACCGTGGCCTGAAGGGGACTCTGTTACGCTGCTGCTTATTTTTCTTACTTTTGTTCACTGACAAAACTTTCAGCATTCATCAGTCAACAAGTATTTAAGTTTAAATATGAGCATTTAACAGGTGAAAGGCTTTATCAAGGAAGCAATCTGCAGTTCATCAGTTGTCTGAATGCATCTTAATAGTCTCACGGACATGTATTTAACTATTTAGGAAATAATACAATGTGCCTCATAAGTAGTTTTGGTATTACACTTCTTGATGTTGAGTTTCCTCCTAACCAGCTGATTTTTTTTAATTAAAAGCGCTTAATTATTTCATTCCTTCCATTATATTTTAACAATGTAAACACCAAGTTTAAACCAGTCACTGTGAACAGATTCTATCAAACAGGAATGGAACACTCTGCTCATAAAGTGCCTGAGCCTTGTTTAATGTGCACAAACTATGTTTAAAGAAAGAAATGAATCTGAAACAAAGTAGTGTTGGTACAATAATAAAGGGTTTGTGCTTCAATCTGGGTTTAAAAAAAAAGGAAGAGGTTTATGGATAAGTTGTTTTAGGTTTTGCATACGTGAAAGTTTTATTTATTATACATAACGAGCTATTGGTGGCGCCTTTAGGTCTATGTCTTTACAGAGATGAGGGGAAAACGGATGGAGATGCTGACATTTCTGATTTGGAAAACTCTGCACCTTTTAATGCAGCAGCAGAACCAGACAGATGAGATGGGATATTTGACGGGGGCTTATTTAAGAGGTTCCTGCAGAGGACATGTGAACCATCATCACTTCAGTCAAAGCTCTGCAGAACTCAGATAAACAACTGGGCCTTTAGAAAACACACTTGTGCTGAACACAGGAACACACACACACAGAAGATGAATCTTCTATTTTATTACATAGCTCAATATTTCAGCCGCCTCTGAGGGGGTCCTCTCTGACCTTGCTGATTTTGATCACATTCAGCTCCATCTGGATAAAAGCCAACATGACACTATCAGAGACACCAGAGCACTTGGTGAGTGGGAGAACTGGGCTTGGCGCCCCCTGGTGGGGACAGAAACACAGTTTCAGTCAAAGTGTCTTCGGTGGATCTTCTCCCATAGCTGTAAATCCACCCTTCCCTTTTCCAGCTTCTTTAACTCTTCTCCATAGTTTTACGCCTTATTTATGTCTTATACTGATTACAGCCTCAACAATGAGGAGAAATAGTTTGGTAATTTTCATGAAATGGCATTTAACGGGTTAAAATCCTGGAAATGATGGAAATGTCAGATATTTTAAGCCTTACCAGAAATATTCACACAGAGATCGGAATTATTTAAAGTGACAAGCGGCAGAATTTCAGTGTTCAGCCCAGTTTCCGACCTAGACTGAACATTTAGTTAAGGCTAAAACAACGTTGTGCAGGATTTCTCAACCCAGGCCTATCTCCTTCCTCATGTCAACCAGGATGTAGGAGACAGGTGGAAACCTCTTTGAATGCATTCCTCAGGTCGTGAACTTGGGTCCCACAGCCATCGTATCGTTGTTCTCACAGATTTTGAGAACAGCACGGCCTGCGATATACAGAGAAAATATTCAATGAAGCAGTAAATGTGATTCAAAAAGAGTTATTGATTAATGACGTAATATTAATAATGAAGAGTACATGTTAAATGTTCAAATTGAAAAATCCTGTTGATTAAATGGCTGAATGTGTTCATGGAAATAAAGAATTCAGAATATTTCCATTTTATCCATGCAACATTCTCTGGTTCTATGTTTATTTGTTTATGTTTATTTTATTGCTTTTTATATGTTTTGTTTGATTTGGACACTTTGATCAATTGGTTCTTAAATGTGCTCTATAAATTTGATTTGAATTTGACTACATCAAGTACATTTTATTGCTTTGTCATATTTGAGTCCTTTCAGTGGTGTGTTTATGACATTTTTCATTTCATTATGTAGCATTACTGGATATATAGATCCTGAAACTGCTTTGGTATTCATGGAATGGGCGGAAAAAAAAGGATTCTAAGAGGATGCAGAACAAAATCAGAAACACAGTATTGGCATCAGAAGATTCAAAAGGATATGCCTCGCTGTCCAGTGGTGAATGCTGGGTGACACATGGGCTGCATCCATGATGTCGTGTAGAGCAGTGAGGTTGGCCAGCGCCTGTCAGATCGTCCCATCCTCATTGGCTGGAATGAAAGTACAAACTGAGGAGCCCACCATCCCATAAACACCCGTCGCTGTCATCTGATCTGCAACCGGGCGATCCTGCAGCTCCTCCAGCTTTGAGCAGGAGAACAAGTAAAGACGCTCCACAGTCCAAAGGACGTTGCTGCAAAAAAAAAGAATCAAGGAAGAAAGACAACATCTGACAATGAAAAGGAGGTCCAAGTCCAACATCAACTGCAAGTGACCATGAGTATGATGCAGTCCCAAACTGTTTCCTGGAACTGGCCGGCATGACGTTTCAGAGCATGTGGCATGTACAGGGAACCCAAAAAAAGAACCTGCTTACTCCAGGAGACCAATTTATAAATATATTTTACTCACAATAAAATGTTGATTCAGCCTTCTGCATTGGCCTACTCAGTTGTTTCTGTAACAGAGGGAACTTTAAATGGAAGAGTCGCTGTTGAAAAAATTCAGTTATCAAGCTGCTTTTAACAAGTTATGCCAAATTGAATAAGAGTACACATGCTTAATTAATTTAATGTAATAACAAACATCACTGAATCGCAACAAAATAAAGTCAGCGGCTTAGAATGATTTTCTAAATCAAGTAATTACATATCTTCAACTTGCATTTGTATATCAAATCAAGTAGCATGCAAGGAGCACAACAGCAAAAATCAACACATTTGCATAGTCATAAATCATTAACCTGCCTCCACATGCATTCATGCATCAAGGGCTTCAGGTGACAACTGGATCAAAACATGTTATAAACAGGATTCAAAGAGGTTTTAAGTCGCATTAGATCAGACTGCAGAAAGGATTTATAGCATGGTGCAGACATGAAAATAATCATGATGAATGAAGTACTGTATATCAACAAGACTGGTGAATACCCATTGCCTCTGCTTCTTGTTGCTGATAACGCGGCTACGGCCACATCTGATTATCCCTGCTGCTTCGCTCTGGTCCATCATACACACCTGAATCAGCCTCCCTGCTGTACAGCAGCCTGTTTCCCATGTTCACTAACACGCAGCATATGGAGTCTCGTGGAGTGTGTGTGTGTCGGTCTGAATAATTTACAGGAATAATGCTTATGACTCAACTTCTATGATAATGTTTCATAAATGATAAAATGGTTCTCGCACCACCTGTTATGGGTTTGTGCGTATATTTATATATTTCCACTTTCACCTGTCCTTCCCTCTCCACTTTCATGCGTACACAAAATGGTCACGGGGGCCGTGTTTGTGTGTTTACTTGTTAATTTGTATGTGATATAAATGAGAAGAAATTTGTTCTCCTGCTCTGACGTGAAGTTGCTGAAGCTTCTGGAATTTGTTTCACATTAGCTCCTATTTGCAAACTGCTTAGATGTCTCTGAGAACCTGAGGATTCAGATTGCATGTCGCCCTTGGGCCTTTTTTTACCTTAATATTGGGCCATTTATACTGTAATGTCGGAATATTTGTACCACAATGTTGAAACATTTTTACTGTTCTATCATGCATTTTTTATCTTAATGTTAGGACATTTTTACCGTAACATATTTTACTCAATATTGGGACTTGGGGAAAAAAATAGTAGTAGTAGTAGTTAATCTCCATAGCATGTCAAAATAATGAATATTTTGTGTCAGCAAACTACGCAGCATAGCAGCATATGGTCTTATTCCTCTGGGTTGATATGCAACTTCTGGTAGATGGTGCAGTGTGCACCGCCTGAAGCCTGGTAATGGCAGTGTTAACTGTTAACTGCCTTTTAATGAACCCGCTGCACCTGTCCTTATAAACCATGATTTCCTGCTGTTATAATATATGTGCATTATTTACAGTGAACAGGATCCTGGCGCTGGCGGCATGGCTTTATGTTGCATAAGTAATTAACAGACATATCATATAGCCTTATCCGTCAGAAAGAAACTGTACATCCAATGCGACAGATTCTTTTAGCTTTTAATTAAAGACATGGGACAGTGTCAGATGTATAATGTGGTGTAACCTTAAAAAGCAGATAATGTTAACTCTCTTGAAAATAAAAAAGATCATTCTTTTGTATTTACACCATTTGACATTTTGTGTCACATAATTGCACAAACTTGTGATTTTTTTTTTTTTTTAGAAAAAAATATGATACAAATGAACAGAAACTGAAACAAATTTATTCCCTATTCCTTCACCTTTTTATTGAATGACTGCATTCATCATTTTTCGGCTGCATGTAATATGAAATCATTTCTTCTCCACTGCATCATGTAATAGCAGCCCTTCACCACTAGAGACCCACATTAGCTGCACAATAGAATTTAAAAGCTGCCGGTTAATGCACGTCATGCAGAGAGCATATAAAACACGTTTAAAGACAAGCACGTGGCTGAAATATGACCAAGGTGGACGATGTTGGAAGCTTTCCTCCAGGTTTCTGCACAGTCATAGTTGACATCATACAAAAAATGCCCTTTCACCGTTAATATATATTAGGGTCAACAGTAAACCTGTCAACTAGTTATCACAGACCTCCAGCTGTTAAATAGCAGCCTCAGACCTCACCAGAGCATAAATGTAGAAGGTCCTGTTGTTGCTTTTTCTAACGGGAATAGTTGGAAATAGTAATATTTTTTTTACCGTATTGATTTACAGTGATATTTGTAAGTTTTAACTGATTCAGCATCTCTATGCTCAGGTGATCATGTGCTCACAGGGGATCATGTGTTGTGATGTGCAGATTAAAACTGGTCTAATTAATTGATTGCTACATAACATGTTTGTCAACTTGTGCTACTTGTGCAGTTTATATAATTGTTTGACTTTACATCAACCTAGTACACATACATTAGTATATATAGGAGTTGAAATGTAATTAAGCGAAAACATTTTATAGAAAACGTGTGTCAAAGCAGGGTGAGATATTTAAATTTTACCACTTTAACATAAAAACTGTAAAATTATGTAACTTTTTGAGGTGGCCGATATATGAGCATTCATGTGTGCATTGCTCTTGTGAGTCAAACAAGTATCTCTTTGCATCAAAAATAGCTCCAATATTTATCCCTTCAACATTGCGGCCAATTGGGCCTCAGCTGATAAAGTCTATTTGCATTTGGGTGAAGTTTTTGCATGGCTGATTTATTATTATTATTACTTTTTTTTAAAGTGTTGTTACTGACAGAATATTATTTTTGCTGAAAAATGCACACTCAGTTACTCATTGAATCAATTTACTACACACAGAACCTTTAACAGAGTGAAGATCCAATTTAAAATTTTATTTAAAAAAGAACAAAAGGAAAAAGAAAAAAAAAAACAATACATATTTTCCTGTACAAATATACATTTCTCACTCAAGCAGAGGACTTTGTACATGGGGATCAAAACAAAAGCTTGACACTAATATCAGGATAATAGTCCCCTTTGGCACCGTGTTGCTGCCGTACTGTACACTGAGCTTCTGTAGTTTTATATGTACACATGGAGTCTAGAATTTGTGTTGTGTCCGTCCTTCATTCAGCATATGTAGGAGTGACAGACACAATCTAGTGGCCACAATAATGATGACCTAGAGAAGTGATGATATATATATATATAAATATATATATACAGTATACTTTACATGTATATAAAGTGTACTGTTGCCATGCTGATGAGGGTTGCCTAACTTTAAGACCTTAAAGGGGTGCTAACTATATTCAAGGACTCTACTAGAGCAGCTCTACATGATTCACTGTTCAAAAAAATAAAAATCTTTGCAGCTCCTCAGTTAAGTAAAACGGGCCATTTTAAGCTCCTGTCTTTTCAAGGCCGGCTTCAGGAAGCTGCGTTACATGAAGTGTTAAATGTTGACCCCACATTTCCTGCTTTTTTCTCCTTCAGTTTAAAAGCTTTTAAATGACTAAATAACAGGGTACCTTTATTGTGACAAATTTACAGGAATCGAAATGTGTTAAAAAACTGTAAAAATGTTAATACAAGATATGAAGATATCTGGACCTGTTTGATTGGGAAGATGATTTTATTTCATTGTTATATATATTTTTGTTAGTTAATATTATATTATTATGATATTATATTATTACTATATATTATGCAGTATCTCATTAGACTCCATACCAGTTTGCGACAGAAATGCACAAATTTTCTGTTAAATTACATCCTGACACAAGAAGAAGAAGAAGCTGCTCGTTCAGTGGATCATTATGAAATAATAGAGGGAGGAAAAGGCCATGTCTGCAGCAGATGAGTATAAAGATATTGCTTCTATAAATGTTTATCTTGTTAGTGAAAGTTTGGAGACATTTTCTATTAATATCGGACACTGAAGCTTTATATATGACAGGGAAGGAGGAAAAGCATAAGACAATAAACAGCAATTTATATAAAACAGAACTGGATTCTTCCTCTACTTTAGTATCTGGAACATGCATATTACCATCATTCATTCGATCACGATCTGTCGTGTTCCTGTGATATATATGAAATTCATATTTGGAATTGTATTTAATGTGAAACATTTCTGATGTGGCTCTTAAATCTTCTGTGGATGAATGAGGTGGGCAGTAAAATATACGTTAACTGGGTCTTGCAGATAAAAAAAAAAGATCAATCAAACCATCGTTCTACAACAGGGAACGACTGTGTGAGCCACTTTCTATCATCCACCTGGCCTCACACTGCTGGCTTTTAGAGGCATTATGGGAAATTCAGAGGTACTTTTGAGTAAACAGGCAGCCCTCCCTCAGGTATTGCCATCTTATCTTTCAGCTCCCAGGTCTAAAAGAGCCTTTAAAACCAACCCTAAGAAAACTAAAAAAAACAACACTTTATGTACCTGGCCTGGTGGTAGCCATAATCATTATACTGGTAATATTTCACTTGATATTTAACTCAAACATCCGCTGTAAATCTGCTGTTTCATGCTCTTGGTTTGATCCAGGTTGGAGCTTCCAGCTTATCTTGGCACTAAATGTGTGTGATGGTGAAAAACTTTATCGTTAAAATAATATAACCGGGTATCTGACGAGGAGCCCGATGCATCTATTGAAAGTCTTACACAGGTCTGTGCTACATCTTATTTTACCGACATGTTATAACAACTTTCTTTTAATCTTGTAGAGGGACCCTTTGGATGAATATTTCAAGTGGTCGATTGCTAGCGAGTCACTCCATCCAATAGGAGGTCGATAAAGAAACACACCACACATCCTGTTATCTCAAGTGTTCCATGTTACCACACTTAAAGCTGAATGATTAAACAGTGGTTGTGTGAATCTGGCAGTATGAGGATAGAACGCAAATACACCTGATTCTACTAATGGAAATATTTAGCAAGGACTCTAGCGGTGGATTCATTTGGGGACATATTCCTAAATATTGATTTCTATGAAAGTGCTAAGCAGCTTTTGGTTTCAACTACTATCTTGACACCCGCGAGATTGCAACTTTTATTACTTTGTTTTACCGAGATAACAAAGCTTGTTTTCTGTGCACAAATAAGTGCATCAGCACAAATAAGTGTCATTTCCATGTTTCAGATATGTAAATTTCCTCTGTATACTATTAGCAAAAACACAATAAAGGGACATTCTACAAGGTGCTGCATTAAAAATGCTTAAAAATATTGCAGTAGATTTTGGTTGTAGCCTCTACAGATGGATGATAGACAGATATTTAGCAATGACATTCCATTATCAGACTCAGAAGATGAGATGAAAGAGGGAAAGGGTTAACGGGCAGATGCGTGTATGTGTGTGTGTTTGAGGGAAGGAATGTGATTGAAGAATGAGGACTGAAGGGGGATCAGGTTTGTCCTCTGGCTGGTATGTAGCAGGTCAGATATAAATGGAGCTACATTAACTCTGATTAGTATCATGTTCCTTGTACTGCCTGTGTTTGATCATTGCAATGGTACATAACCGAAGGCACTCTTTACTTCACACAATGAAGTGTGTTAATGTATTAAGAGTGCACAAGGTATATAACGATATATATATATATATATATTGGTGTGGGTCCATGTTTTTAATAGTCATCTGGAACAGGTTGGGTCCACTTCTGCTACCCCAGGTATTGGTATAATAATTGATTATGCATGTTTGTGGTTGTCATTTCCTTTTAACTTTTTGTTGCAATTCATTGTTTTCGCTAGCTTGCATGCAAATTAAAAAACAGTAGACCAGGCTATACTTTTAGATTTTGCATCCGGAATCGGAATTCATCGGGTCTGTAAAATATCAGATTTGTCTCGGATTTCGGATCTCTCTCTGTCTGGTACCCTCAGGCATGCATCTGGTAAAGTTTGTTATATTTTAGGTCACATCCAGTCGGAATGGGCAAGCAGAATTTTTCTAAATCGAGTCCATCATTTTGGACATAATAAAGACCTCTAAAATATATATATAATGAATAGAGGCAGATAGATATCAATGATTCAATTTGTCATTTAAAATCTCAAATCAAACATTTTTTACATGGGAGAGTTAATCTTATTGCTCAGAAAAAAAATACTGTACATAACATCACATTCATACAGCTTTTCATTGTTGGATTACAAAAGAAGTTACACAAAAAAACAGAGCAATTGTACATCATCAAAATGTGGCACTTTCTCAAAGGGCTTCACCCAGTAACAATCTTCAACAAACATCAGGACTGATGATAAAGCTCGCTTAAAACAATCTCACATGCATCTCTGGTTTATCTTCAGATCTTTACTATGTCAGGTATAACCAGTGTCCAGTATGAATCCCTTATTAAACTACTGAAACTACGCACACATGTTACACAGGTGCTCAGTGGGAACAGGAATCATTCACTGTACGTGTGACTGACACAGGGATCAATGGTTATATGAAGTGTGTTTATACAATCGAAGCCATTCATCCCATTTACAGAACTAGACTACAGCTCGGCTACTTTCACCAGTTCGGTCAAAGGTGCAGGATAATGCAGTGGTGTAATGTCAAAAACATAGTGAGTGTTCCCTTTATGAGTTCTTATAACCTCTTCAGCTGTGTCTGTGAGCAGTCTTTTGTCTTCTGTTGCCATGCAAATGTCCTCGTTTTATGGGATTCCAGTCCGGCGTCCTGATCGCTTTGGCGCACAACTCTCCTTCCATGAGTTCACGGTTCACTTTCAACACGTACGTACGATCCATAAAACATGAGCTTCACCAGGGACGGTGTGTCAAGACACAACACGAGGAGTATGTTTCTACAGTGCTTGTGTGAAGCGGAGACTCTCGGAGGGTTAGATTGCTGAAAGTTTCCGTCGGGTTGTGATTGGTGAGGTTATATCTAGATAATATGACGGGATCCTTACCGAGACAGACTGCCGGGTTCAGCTACGTGTCCTGAGGCAGCCCAGCTCCGATCACTAGCAGCCTACACAGTCTGGAAGGCCTTGCTTTGGGCAGGGATCATAACAGGAGTGGCCCCCATGCGGGTCAGGTTCGCAGGGCTCAGTTTAGGGGGAGGGCTGGGCTTGGAGGCAGAGGTGGGTATCGAACGGGGTTCAAGCATTTTGGGGACTGTCTGACTGTAGCCAGGTGGAGACTGGGCAAAGGTGGAGGTTTGGCAGTCCTCCTTGAGGGCCGCCACGGCGGGAACACATGCTCGCTGACCTCTGTGCGCCATGTTGTGCACCATGGACTGAGTGGAGGAGGTGCCTGAGCGAGAGCTGCCAGAGTGGGACGAGGACAGCGAGTTGGGCTTCACCAGTTTGGCTTTAGGAGCCTCTGCATCTTCCCTGAAACATGTTCGAAACAGATCAGAATTTAAAACGACATTGACTCTTCTAAACTCAGACCAGAACACACCCAAAGACCAACCCCATTTTCTCTTCCTTTTCTCCACAGAGGCACAGCAA
This sequence comes from Eupleurogrammus muticus, assembly GCA_036785175.1. Taxonomy (NCBI): domain Eukaryota; kingdom Metazoa; phylum Chordata; class Actinopteri; order Scombriformes; family Trichiuridae; genus Eupleurogrammus; species Eupleurogrammus muticus. The sequence continues at coordinate 5,125,498 of JAYKQN010000007.1, forward strand.
ATACATATTTATTTACTAAAAAGTCTTTTGCTCTGCTTTTACATATTTTTTTTTAATTATTATTATGTTTACTTCTTGCATAGCAACAATCAGGATTAGACTTGGACAAATACCTTTGCTCTGTTTTTTTCTTCTAAATCCCCAAACAAGTTAAATTAATAGTAATAATTACTAGTTGGTTTAGAAGCATATAAACATTCATATGATAATCAGTTTTAACAATCACATAAATGACTAGAAGTAAAATCTCTGCTTTAACCTCCTCTACAACCCTCCTCTACAAATACTTCATTTAATAGTATCCAGATCACATTATTATTTACTACTATAAAGTTTCCATGTCCTGCCCTATTTCTATATTTTGTTTGGGCGTGTTTTATTCTCATCGCTCAAATGTTATTGGGTATGGTATCTTGTTTTTTTTGTTTTCTTGATGATGGTTGATGATTCAGATACAATGTGAAACATTACAGTAGTTGTACTATTTACATTAAGAGATTGTAGTGACCAAATTTGTCCTGTTTTGTCTTTTATTTTTGTCAGTCCCAAAGTCCTACTCTACTGAATTTAGAACAGTTATGTGGCTCAATAAAGATCATACTATACTATGTCACCCAAAAATGGTCATACTATACTATGTGGGTCAAAAAAGGTCATACTATACTATGTCACCCGAAAAAGGTCATACTATATTATGTGGGTCAAAAAAGGTCATACTATACTATGTGGGTCAAAAAATGTCAAACTATACTATGTCGCCCAAAAAAAGGTCATACTATATACTATGTCACCAAAAAAAAAGGTCATACTATACTATTTTGCTCAAAAAAGGTCATACTACAGTATGTGGTTCAAAAAGGGTCATACTATACTATGTCACCCGAAAAAGGTCATACTATATTATGTGGGTCAAAAAAGGTCATACTATACTATGTGGGTCAAAAAAGGTCAAACTATACTATGTCGCCCAAAAAAAGGTCATACTATACTATGTCACCAAAAAAAAAGGTCATACTATACTATTTTGCTCAAAAAAGGTCATACTATACTATGTCGCTCAAAAACGGTCATACTATACTATGTCACCCGAAAAAGGTCATACTATACTATTTTGCTCAAAAATGGTCATACTATAGTATGTCGCAAAAAAATGGTCATACTATACTATGTGGGTCAAAAAAGGTCATACTATACTATTTCGCTCAAAAATGGTCATACTATACTATTTTGCTCAAAAATGGTCATACTATAGTATGTCGCAAAAAAATGGTCATACTATACTATGTCGCTCAAAAAAGGTCATACTATACTATGTCGCCCAAAGAAGGTCATACTATATTATGTGGCTCAAAAAAGGTCATATTATACTATTTTGCTCAAAAATGGGCATACTATACTATGTCGCACAAAAATGGTCATACTATACTATGTGACTCAAAAAAGGTCATACTATACTATTTTGCTCAAAATTGGTCATACTATACTATGTCGCACAAAAATGGTCATTCTATACTATGTCGCTCAAAAAAGGTCATACTATACTATGTCGCTCAGAAAAGGTCATACTATACTATGTCGCCCAAAAAAGGTCATACTATACTCTGTGGGTCAAAAAAGGTAATACTATACTATGTCTCCCCCAGCCTCAGAATTGCTGTGTCAGTAATGACTTCCAATCGAAAACTTCACCACTCCGCCAGGAGCCCCATCACATTCATGGATGGTCTCTTGGTGCATTTAACACATGCTTTTTGGATTTTTGCCCCTTTAAATTTTGAAACTAAAAACACAAGACCCGGCTTCGAACCAGCATATCTCGTCTTCTGGATGGCGACTTATGGTCACTAACATTGCCCCTCCTCCAGGAGACTCGTCAAGCTCAGGTATGTTCTTATAAACACTTAACATCTTCACTTTAGGTGTAGGTCTCTTAAAATCACAGCCAAAGAAAGTCAAGAGAGGGATTCGAACCATCATCATGTGCCTTGAGGGACCAAGGCTTAAACACCATCCCAACAAGTACTCTTCTGAGCAAGACAGTCTGACACACATGCGTAAGTTTCTCAGTTTTCACTGTTTCCCTTTGTCGTTGGACTTACAAAAATAGTACACAATGTCGCTTTTAAAAAAATCTCATGCTATACTATGTCGCCCACAAAAGATCATACTATAGTATGTGGATCAAAAAGGTCATAGTATACCATGTGGCTCAAGAAAGGTCATACTATACTATTATGCTCAAAAGGTCAGACTATACTATTTCACTCAAAAAAGGTCATACTCAAAAATGTCGTTCAAAGGGTCATACTATACTTCTCGCCCAAAAAAGGTCATATTATACCATGTCACCCAAAAAAGTTCATACTAAACTATGTCGCCCAAAAATGGTCATACTATACTATGTCGCTCAAAAAAAGGTCATACTATACTATTTTGCTCAAAAAAGGTCATACTATATTATGTGGTTCAAAAAGGGTCATACTATACTATGTGGGTCAAAAAAGGTCAAACAAAACTATGTCACCCAAAAAAGGTCATACTATACTATGTCGCTCAAAAACGGTCATACTATACTATGTGGGTCAAAAAAGGTCATACTATACTATTTTGTTCAAAAAAGGTCACACTATCCTATGTGGGTCAAAAAAGGTCAAACTATACTATGTCGCCCAAAAAAGGTCATACTATATTATGTCACCAAAAAAAATGGTCATACTATACTATTTTGCTCAAAAAAGGTCATACTATAGTATGTGGTTCAAAAAGGGTCATACTATACTATGTGGCTCAAAAAAGGTCATACTATACTATGTGGCTCAGAAAAGGTCATACAATACTATGTCGCAAAAAAATGGTCATAGTATACTATGTGGGTCAAAAATGGTCATACTATACTATTTTTCTCAAAAATGGTCATACTATACTATTTTGCTCAAAAAAGGTCATACTATATTATGTGGTTCAAAAAGGGTCATACTATACTATGTGGGTCAAAAAAGGTCAAACAAAACTATGTCACCCAAAAAAGGTCATACTATACTATGTCGCTCAAAAACGGTCATACTATACTATGTGGGTCAAAAAAGGTCATACTATACTATTTTGTTCAAAAAAGGTCACACTATCCTATGTGGGTCAAAAAAGGTCAAACTATACTATGTCGCCCAAAAAAGGTCATACTATATTATGTCACCAAAAAAAAAGGTCATACTATACTATTTTGCTCAAAAAAGGTCATACTATAGTATGTGGTTCAAAAAGGGTCATACTATACTATGTGGCTCAAAAAAGGTCATACTATACTATGTGGCTCAGAAAAGGTCATACAATACTATGTCGCAAAAAAATGGTCATAGTATACTATGTGGGTCAAAAAAGGTCATACTATACTATTTCGCTCAAAAATGGTCATACTATACTATTTTTCTCAAAAATGGTCATACTATACTATGTCGCTCAAAAAAGGTCATATTATACTATGTCGCCCAAAGAAGGTTATACTATACTATGTTGCCCAAAAAAGGTCATACTATACTATGTCGCCCAAAAAAGGTCATACTATATTATGTGACTCAAAAAAGGTCATATTATACTATTTTGCTCAAAAATGGTACAATACTATGTCGCTCAAAAAAGGTCATACTATACTATGTCGCTCAAAAAAGATCATACTATACTATGTCACCCAAAAGTGGTCCTACTATACTATGTGGCTCAAAAAAGGTCATACTATATACTATGTGGCTCAGAAAAGGTCATATTATACTATGTCGCCCAAAGAAGGTCATACTATACAATGTCGCCCAAAAAAGGTCATACTATATTATGTGGCTCAAAAAAGGTCATATTATACTATTTTGCTCAAAAATGGTCATACTATACTATGTCGCACAAAAATGGTCATACTATACTATGTCGCTCAAAAAAGGTTATACTATACTATGTCGCTCACAAAAGGCCATACTATACTATGTCGCCCAAAAAAGGTCATACTATACTATGTGGGTCAAAAAAGGTAATACTATACTATGTCTCCCCGAGCCTCAGAATTGCTGTGTCAGTAATGACTTCCAATCACAATCTTCACCACTCCGCCAGGAGCCCAATCACATTCATGAATGGTCTCTTGGTGCATTTAACGCATGCTTTTTGGATTTTTGCCCCTTTAAATTTTGAAACTAAAAACACAAGACCCGGCTTCGAACCAGCATATCTCATCTTCTTCGATGGCGACTTATGGCCACTAACATTGCCCCTCCTCCAGGAGACTCATCACGCTCAGGTATGTTCTTATAAACACTTAACATCTTTACTTTAGGTGTAGGTCTCTTAAAATCAAAGCCAAAGAAAGTCAAGAGAGGGATTCGAACCATCATTATGTGCCTTGAGGGACCAAGGCTTAAACACCATCCCAACAAGTACTCTTCTGAGCAAGACAGTCTGACACGCATGCGTAAGTTTCTCAGTTTTCACTGTTTCCCTTTGTCGTTGGACTTACAAAAATAGTACACAATGTCGCCTTTAAAAAAATCTCATGCTATACTGTGTCGCCCACAAAAGATCATACTATAGTATGTGGATCAAAAAGGTCATAGTATACCATGTGGCTCAAGAAAGGTCATACTATACTATTTTGCTCAAAAGGTCAGACTATACTATTTCACTCAAAAAAGGTCATACAATAAAATGTCGTTCAAAAAGGGTCATACTATACTTCTCGCCCAAAAAAGGTCATATTATACTATGTCACCCAAAAAAGGTCATACTATACTATGTCACCCAAAAATGGTCATACTATACTATGTCGCTCAAAAAAAGGTGATACTATACTATGTCGCTCAAAAAAGATCATACTATACTATGTCACCCGAAAAAGGTCATACTATACTATGTGGGTCAAAAAAGGTCATACTATATTATGTGGGTCAAAAAGGTCAAACTATACTATGTCACCCAAAAAAGGTCATACTATACTATGTCACCAAAAAAAAGGTCTGTGAGGGACCGACGCGGTCTTCCCACAAAAGGGATCAGGGCAACCAGAAAAGAAGCGGAGGCAGGAGGCAAAGGAACTCACGTAAAAACCATTTATTTGACGGCGATACAAAAAAGACAAAAACCCAAAACGCTCACGTCACCAGCAAAAGTCCACCTCGCACCAGGTGGACCAGACAGGCAGTCCTACGCGTCTCGCGTCACCTGTCCCGCACGCAAACATGTCCGGGTGGGAACCCTCTCTCCGCTATTCAGTTCCCCCTTATAATCAGGTGAGAAGGGGAGGGGCCATCACCTTCTCACACTTCCCTCCCCTTCTGGAGTCTCGCCAACTGGGTGGCGAGACAAAAGTCCGCGACCGTGGTTTGTGTCCTCCCCGGGGCCCGCTCGACCACTCTCTGTCTTCGGTCGTAGCCCCGCCAGTGTCCTGCTGCGTCCAGCCGGCCATCTCAGTCAGCCATTCCGCCAGCCCGCTAGCCGTGTCCGCTAGCCGTGTCCGCTAGCCGTGTCCGCTAGCCGTGTCCGCAAGCCGTGTCCGCTAGCCGTGTCCGCTAGCCGTGTCCGCTAGCCGTGTCCGCTAGCGGGCTCCTTCGCTGACTGTCTTGTCGACCCTTTCGCCGACACTCTCGCCAACCCCGCCGCCGATCCTCTCGCTCGCGTACCACCGTCACGCTCCGCGAGTTCCACCTCCTCTCTCCAGCTTCTCAGGCGGCGCCACAGATCCCACCGCTGCCACCAAATGTGAGCGACCGACGCGGTCTTCCCACAAAAGGGATCAGGGCAACCAGAAAAGAAGCGGAGGCAGGAGGCAAAGGAACTCACGTAAAAACCATTTATTTGACGGCGATACAAAAAAGACAAAAACCCAAAACGCTCACGTCACCAGCAAAAGTCCACCTCGCACCAGGTGGACCAGACAGGCAGTCCTACGCGTCTCGCGTCACCTGTCCCGCACGCAAACATGTCCGGGTGGGAACCCTCTCTCCGCTATTCAGTTCCCCCTTATAATCAGGTGAGAAGGGGAGGGGCCATCACCTTCTCACAAGGTCATACTATACTATGTCGCTCAAAAAAGGTCATACTATACTATGTGGCCCAAAAAAGGTCATATTATACTATGTGGCCCAAAAAAGGTCATACTATACTATGTCGCACAAAAATGGTCATACTATGGCTCAAAAAGGGTCATACTATACTATGTGGCCCAAAAAAGGTCATACTATACTATGTCCCCCAAAAATGGTCATACTATACTATGTCGCCCAAAAAATGTCATATTATACTATGTGGCTCAAAAAAGGGCATACTATACTATGTCGCTCAAAAAAGGTCATACTATACTATGTCGCCCTAAAAAGGTCATACTATACTATGTCGCCCAAAAAAGGTCATACTATACTATGTCGCCCAAAAATGGTCATACTATACTATGTCGCTCAAAAAAGGTCATACAATACTATGTGGCTCAAAAAAGTTCATGTTATACTATGTGGCTCAAAAAAGGTCATACTATAATATTTTGCTCAAAAAAGGTCAGACTATACTATGTCGCCCAAAAAAGGTCATACTATACTATGTCGCCCAAAAAAGGTCATACTATACTATGTCGCTCAAAAAAGGTCATACTATAATATGTCGCTCAAAAAAGGTGAAACTATACTATGTGGGTCAAAAATGGTCATACTATACTATGTCGCCCAAAAATGGTCATACTATACTATGTCGCACAAAAATGGTGAAACTATACTATGTGGGTCAAAAATGGTCATACTATACTATGTCGCCCAAAAAATGTCATACTATACTATGTCTCCCAAAAAAGGTCATACTATACTATGTCACTCAAAAATGGTCATACTATACTATGTCGCCCAAAAAAGGTCATACTATACTATGTCGCTCAAAAAAGGTCATACTATACTATGTCGCTCAAAAAAGGTCATACTATACTATGTCGCTCAAAAAAGGTCATACTATACTATGTCGCCCAAAAAAGGTCATACTATACTATGTCGCCCAAAAAAGGTCATACTATACTATGTCGCACAAAAATGGTGAAACTATACTATGTGGGTCAAAAATGGTCATACTATACTATGTCGCCCAAAAATGGTCATACTATACTATGTTGCACAAAAATGGTGAAACTATACTATGTGGGTCAAAAATGGTCATACTATACTATGTCGCCCAAAAAATGTCATACTATACTATGTCTCCCAAAAAAGGTCATACTATACTATGTCACTCAAAAATGATCATACTATACTATGTCGCCCAAAAAAGGTCATACTATACTATGTCGCCCAAAAAAGGTCATACTATACTATGTCGCTCAAAAAAGGTCATACTATACTATGTCGCTCAAAAAAGGTCATACTATACTATGTCGCTCAAAAAAGGTCATACTATACTATGTCGCTCAAAAAAGGTCATACTATAATATTTTGCTCAAAAGAGGTCATACTATACTATGTCGCCCAAAAAAGGTCATACTATACTATGTCGCTCAAAAAAGGTCATACTATACTATGTCGCACAAAAATGGTCATACGATACTATGTCGCCCAAAAAAGGTCATACTATATTATGTCGCTCAAAAAAGGTCATACTATAATATTTTGCTCAAAAAAGGTCATACTATACTATGTCGCTCAAAAAAGGTCATACTATACTATGTCGCCCAAAAAAGGTCATACTATACTATGTCGCCCAAAAAAGGTCATACTATACTATGTCTCCCAAAAAAGGTCATACTATACTATGTCTCCCAAAAAAAGTCATACTATACTATGTCGCACAAAAATGGTCATACGATACTATGTCGCCCAAAAAAGGTCATACTATATTATGTCGCTCAAAAAAGGTCATACTATAATATTTTGCTCAAAAAAGGTCATACTATACTATGTCGCCCAAAAAAGGTCATACTATACTATGTCGCCCAAAAAAGGTCATACTATACTATGTCTCACAAAAATGGTGAAACTATACTATGTGGGTCAAAAATGGTCATACTATACTATGTCGCCCAAAAATGGTCATACTATACTATCCATCCATCCATCCATTGTCTATCCCGCTTATTCCCTTTCGGGGTCGCAGGGGTCTGCTGGAGCCTATCCCAGCGCGTTAAGGCGAGAGGCAGGGATACACCCCAGATGGTCGCCAGCCAATCGTGGGGCACACACACCATTCACACACCATTCACTCTCACACTCACACCTATGGGCAATTTAGAGTTTACCAATTAACCTGAGCATGTTTTGTATTGTGGGAGGAAACCGGAGTACCCGGTGAAAACCCACGCAGACACGGGGAGAACATGCAAACTCCACACAGAAAGGCCCCAGACCCAGGCCCAAGGCGGGTCTTGAACCTGCGACCTTCTTGCTGTGAGGCAACAGTGCTACCCACCGCACCACCGTGTCGCCCCATACTATACTATGTCGAACAAAAAAAGTGAAACTATACTATGTGGGTCAAAAATGGTCATACTATACTATGTCTCCCAAAAAAGGTCATACTATACTATGTCGCTCAAAAATGGTCATACTATACTATGTCCCCCAAAAAAGGTAATACTATACTATGTCTCCCCCAGCCTCAGAATTGCTGTGTCAGTAATGACTTCCAAACTTCACCACTCCGCCAGGAGCCAAATCACATTCATGGATGGTCTCTTGGTGCATTTAACGCATGCTTTTTGGATTTTTGCCCCTTTGAATATTGAAACTAAAAACGCAAGACCCGGCTTCGAACAAGCATATCTCGTCTTCTGGATGGCGACTTATGCTCACTAACATTGCCCCTCCTCCAGGAGATTCGTCACGCTCAGTTATGTTCTTATAAACACTTAACATCTTCACTTTAGATGTAGGTTTTTTAAAATCACAGCCGAAGAAAGTCAAGAGAGGGATTGGAACCATCACCATGTGCCTTGAGGGACCAAGGCTTAACCACCATCCCAACAAGTACTCTTCTGACCAAAAAGTGTTCTCCACAGGCTTTTATCATCATGACTTTGGATGTGGATTCTTAAAGTCTCCAGGTTTTTAACCCAGGAATAATGAGTTGCATTGTGCCCTATAACACATCGAGCAAGACAGTCTGACACGCCTGTGTAAGTTTCTCAGTTTTCACTGTTTCCCTTTGTCGTTGGACTTACAAATATAGTACACTATGTCGCTTTAAAAAAAATCTCATGCTATACTTTGTCGCCCACAAAAGATCATACTATAGGTATGTGGATCAAAAAAGGTCATAGTATACCATGTGGCTCAAGAAAGGTCATACTATACTATTTCACTCAAAAAAGGTCATACTATAAAATGTTGTTCAAAAAACGTCATAATATACTATGTCGCTCAAAGAAAATCATACTACATCATGTCGCCCAAAAAAAATCTAAAAATCTACTACTACAGTATGTGGCTCAAAAATGTCATATTTTACTATGTCACCCAAAAAGGGCATACTATACTATGTCGCACAAAAAGGTCACACTATACTATCTCACTCAATTAAGGTCCTACTATAGTATGTGGCTCAAAACATCATAATATACTATGTTGTTAACAAAATGTCATATTAAACTATGTCAATCAAAAACAGTCATCAACTGCTTTGAACCAGTATATGTAGTCCTCAGAATGATTGCCTACACTCACCAACTTCCCCACTCCTCCAAGAGACTCATCACATTCAGGATTGTTCTCATGGCGCATTCAACATCTTCTCTTTTGGTGTAATCTTTTAAAATTAGAGCCTAAGAATGTCAAGAGAGAGATTCGAACCAACATCATGCATTTTCAGGTTGAGAGTCTTAAACACCTTCTCCACAAGCCCTATGCATACCAAGATGTGTTCTCCACAGGCTTTTATCATCATTAATTTGGATGTTGGACTTTAAAAATCACCAAGATTTTAACCCAAGACTCATAAGTTCCAGTGTACCTTCTAACACATGGAGCGAGCCAGTCTGACAGGGTTGTGTAAGTTTCTTAGTTTTCACTCTTTCCCTTTGTTGTTGGACTTCAAAAACCAAAGGCTTGAGCCCACAACCATAAAGCACCAGCAGAGCGTTTTAAGAGCCTGTGCCTCAAGGTAGACACGGTGAGTGCCGACTCTTAAAGCTTTTCACTTTGCTTTCTCATGGTGTCTGATGAATAGTATATAAGAATAAATACTTAAAAATACTGAATACTTAATATGCGAGTATGAGGAAGATTAGACTCCCAAAAGTTCAAGGGTCTTAAATCTTTATGTCCACAGGTGGATTTTTCAATTCAATTCAATTCAATTTATTTGTATAGCCCAGAATCACAAATCAGATTTGCCCCAAAGGGCTTTACATTGTGTACAAAAGCAACACAACATCCCCTGTCCTTAGACCCTCACATCGTTTTGCATTGTTTAACAACTTAAAAAAAACCAGCCTAATTACTCTCCACACTAAAGTGTAAAAAAAAGCATACTAAAAATAATCTGTTCAATACACTATCAGTTGTGTTTGATGAAATAACGTATTATCATTATTATTATTATTATTATTATTATTATTATTATTATTATTATTATTATTATTATTATTATTATCATTAGATTCATGACTACTCCTAATAGGTTAAACGTTGCTTTCCATTCAGTTAAGATACATGTTATAATGTTGATAGATGATTTTAATTTATTTATCTTATTTTTTTAGTTTCCTTCCTGAGGTATTGCCACCTTTTTGTGGTCAGGGTGTCCCTAAGAGCTCTGCCAGCAGAAGCTTACTCTTAAAAAGGTCATAATATAGTTGTTCAAAGAGGTCATACCCAAGTATGTCGCACAAATAAGGTCATCCTAGAGTATGTGGCTCAAAAAAACTGATACTGGATATGTCGCTCGAAAAAGGTCATAATATGTCACTTAAAAAGGTCATACTGGTGTCCAATTTGAAACTTTCAGCTATGTCTGGTTTCCTCTTTGATAACCCCCCCAAAGCAGAAATCTGCTTTGCTTTTGGTCTGAACACACACTTCAGCCAATCCATAGATTTAGCCTTGTGCATTCTTCTTTCTGCACCTTCCACAATGCAAATACAATTGATTCAATAAGCTGTCCACCTTCAGAGTTCTTATGTTACCTCTGCAACACACTGTTCTTTAGGAACATGAGTGTGTTCACATATATATTTATAGTTTAGGAGAGGAAAATACCTGATTTCATTAGGGGTCTCTTCTTCTTCGTATTTCTTCATCTCCTTTTTGCGAAACACCAACCAGATGATGAGAATGATGAGAAGGACGCCAAAGGAGACGCCGACTACTGCCCCTGCTACAACACCCATGCCTCGCACATCTGCACACATACACACACAGTATAAAACACACACTCTTGGTCTTGTAAAAAAAGAGCATGTTATAACTAAAAACAGTATGTAATATTTTTATTCATGGATACTAATCTCTAAAATAATTACAACAATGATTCTAGGCATGAATGCTACAACTGCAGTTTTTATAAGTTGTTTAATCAACTCACTGTATATGAGGATTTAAAATATAACTTTATACTATAGTATATAGATATATTGTTATCTGCAGATGCCTTGTTACCTAACATCCTACCTTCACAGATCTCCATGTTTAAATATTTGTTCATTATTTTTTATTCCTATTTTATACAATTGAATATGACAACAATAGTATTACACTTTATTATACAAACACCATGTACACTGTATACTTTCTACTTCTACAAGCAAATATCATGGTTAACAGGATGAATCACAGAAATGTAAGGCACCAATCAAGGATCTTTTCTTGACTTATATCACACTGCATGAGTAGATAATGAAGACTACATACCCCCCTTTGATTAAATGTTTCCAATGGTACAATCTGCTCATATTCTTCCAAACTATGTTAATTCTAACGTCTCTTTTTTCAAACTTCTTCCTATGCTGGACTTCTATTGCTACATGTAATGTGTATGAAATGTCTCACAATTAATACAAATTCATAATGTCACAGACCAGAGATAAAAGTAATAAAAACTTGAATTACAGGGAAAAAAAAGCCACATTTGATACCAAACCCCCTTAGGTGTTCGATGAGAACTCACAGTGCATCTTCACCTCCACCATACAGCTCTCTGCTCCTACATCATTGCTAGCCGTGCATTTGTAGACACCAGCACTGTCCTTGGTCAAGTTCCTCAGTGTCACAATCTCTGGGTTTTTCAAATCTGAAAAAAAATAATATGGAATTGTATAACAGATTTACAGTATATTGGGGTGAAATTGGATTATATTTTGTTCGATAAAATGTATGCATAAAAATGACAGTTGAGAAAGACATGTTTTATAACGTGTTTGCTAAATGCTTTTTGCAGGGTGAATGTGAATGTATTGTCCATTTGTGGGGAGAAAAAAATAGGACAAAGATGGCTTGGAATAGACAGAAACACCATCTATCTTAGGAAAGAAATTGCAAAAAGGAATAAAGCCAAAGGGCTGCAATCTGACAAACACACAAGTGAATCCTTGTTCACCTGAGCTGGATGACAAACCTCAGCTGATGAAGACAGACACTCAGCTGATCAATCAAAAACAACAGCGCTGCTACAAATCAGTTCAAGTCACTTCTTGGTGGAATTAGAGTGCAACCATTAAACTTAGCATTTAATTAGAGGTCACCAATGTTAGGTTGGACTTACCTATGAGGGCCTGTGAAGGCAGCTTGCCAACATACTTGCCCTTGTCCAGCACCCTCTCCCATTTGTAGTGGATGGGATCAGAGCCATCAGCGGACTTGCAGCTCATCTTAACGTCACCACCCTCTAACAGTTTCCCCTCCATCCAGCACCGTGGCTTGGAAGGCTTCACTGCGGATGCACAATCATTTACAATATGCGTCATGTTTTGTAAGATACGCAACAAGCTCTGTATGACATTAGCCTCTAGATGGATAAAGCTGTTATTCATGGAGGTTTTCTTCAATTGTGGGAAAATAGGCACATTGTGTAAGCCACAATCTGCATTTAAAAGCTATTGTTGAATGAGGAGGAGACTAACAGCCTACCCTCAGATGCTGCCATGCCGTCAAACTGCGCTGCATTTATCCATGTACATGAAAACCCACTGTGACATTTGCAACATTCATTCGGTGCAGTGATTTCTTTGGCTCAAACCTGCGTCACTGCTCAGCGGTTACCACCACTGTAAGTGTCTGAATCATGTCTAATTAACGGGAAGCAGATTTTATGTAAATGAGAGGCAGAGCCTGAATATAATACACACAAATTATATATGAAATCTTTTACAAAAATAAATACTGTACTGTACTGGCGAACATTTTTCAGAAAATGTGAGGCTGGCTGAGCTCCAGGGTTGGTTTAAATGTCAATCTGGTGCAAAGCTGAAAATCTTGATAAACTGGCACACAGCCATTGCATGTGGGATCAGTGTTACCCCTGTTAATAACCGTCTTGATGCTTAATGTGTGAAAGTCCAGCTGCCCGTGGCTTCTGTAGGCTGGAAGAGGAAGCCATGAATAATTTAAAAATGTTAGTGAAACCCGATGGCCAGATAATGCACGGGCAGATCTTGTAACTGGATTTCTAAGGTGCTGTTGGCCCAATTCTGGGAATGCATTGCTAGCATATTATACTAAATTATCTATATTACTAAAAAGCAATGGTCTTTAATATGGGATATGTAGAAATACTGCATAATGCATCCTTACATGTATAAAAATTGCAATTCATTTGTGTTTGCTTCTTCATATTTCAGTACATATCATAAACTGCTTCTATAAATCACTGCGCTGAAGTTTCAAATACACATTAAACGACAGCTCAACTGCTAAGAGCTTTGGAGCTGTGGGGTTTGTACAGTGTACTCGTGAGCCCTCCCTCTCTGTGGCTTCGCTCAGTGAAGCAAAGTGGCGTCTGACACTTACCCAGCACTATGAGGCTGATGGTGCTCCAGTGGTATTGTGCACCGGTCTTGACTTTGCAGCTGTACTCTCCCGAGTCTATCAGAGACAAGTAACTGATCACCAGAGAGGCGTCGCCTTTTAAGTACTCGCCAGCGAAGGCCACTCGACCGCGCTCCACTTCGTTGGGGTCAAAAACTCGTCCGGCGAAATAGGTGATGACCTGGTGAGGGAAGTGAGCCAAGCGGATGCATTGTGATGCGTCAACAAGGCAACAGATATGTAGTAAGTGCAAATGAATCCCTGTAGACTATTATTTATTCGTATACAGAAAATCATTGTACAGACTTTATATCGGTGCTCATGTTGTCATCTAATTTATACTTGCATCCAATCTGTTCATTTAAACTTCAATATCTACATTTTAATGTATTTGCAATTTGATATACAATATATTACGTATGATGTACAATATGCCTTGCACAGTTTTCCTGGCCATGTTCTGCCATACAAAGGCTGTACTTTTTGTGGCTGGGCAACAAATTGTTCAATAGCTAGAAGACTTATGCCTAGTCTCTCACCACTTTTGAAACCGCTGAACAAGCAGAAATAAGGGCTTGGTCAACACTTTTAAGTGTTGCCTCGATGTGTCTTCTACCAAGAGAAAATTCTACTGTTGCCGATGACATTACATGGTACCTCACAAGTGTGATCGGAGAGGCAGATGGCGGGTACCATTGTGTTCCTTTTTGGGTTTTTTTCACCTGTCGGAGACTAATCACTCAATGCTAAGAATTCTTTCCAATAAGTATAATAGTTTACCCAAAGAGAAAATTGCCACAGAGATTACATGGTATCTTAAATATTCAGACACTGCACTGTTTCTGTGTGAGGGATATTACAGACATCACGTGTCAGTTCTCTTATCAATTTTAACTTAACTTTTTCTGGGCTTATGTGTGAACATTTAGAAATGGCTCTTGTAACACATTTTTAGTTTGTCCTAATGTAAGTAATAAACTCAGTAATCATGATGATTGATATCTAAAAGGTTAAAATTATTAGCCTATTCTATTTTTGTTCCTTACTTTGGCCACATTAAGGATACAAAACTGGTTATATTATGTTATAATTTCAAATGTCATGGGCTGACCCTTATTTTGGCTTAAAATATCAGTGGTTGTAGGACGACCACGAATTTGGTTTATAAAAAATAAATTATTAAATTAGCCACTGTTTGGTGTGGCACTCTCACCCGATGGTCACCAGATGACATTGGTACTCGAACATATATTTTTTCTTTTTTTGCGGCGTGTTGAGGCCATGTCAATTTGGATTCATGAAAATATGAATGAATAAAACCCAGACATCTTTTTGATGGGTTTGGGATGCGGGACAACAGCTTGGAATTTGGGACTGTCCCAACTCTTTCAGGACATAGATAACTAGGTATTTTCTATCAATCATGTCTTGAACAACCACACAACGACACTCACCACTCTCTGCCTATTGGTTGGTTTGAGAAGCAGCCACTCGATGTCCAGCGTGGGGTCGTCACCCACCCAGAACTGATGGTGGCAGGGCAGTGTGGCATTGTCTCCGACAACCCTCTTCATCTCCGTCTGGCCGTATGCAGTCAGCGCACCCAGCAGGACTGTGGAGAGAGAGACCAGGCCCACATTAGGTTCTACTGCATCACGTATTAAATATTGATAGAGTAGCACGGCTCTAGGTGTGAATCACTGTGAGACACTGAACTGCTGAAAGACAAACACAAGTGAAGGTGACGGGGGCCGGAGGCCTGTCTGTGGGGACAAATGGCACAGTGCATGAAGCGGTGTTTGATAAACGGGGCTCGTGAGCAGCTTGTGAAGGCCGCTTTTTCCTCTTTCATATACAAACGGTTAATCATTGTCAGGACAACCTCTGCTATTCCATTGATATTCAACAGTGATGTAAATCCAATATTACTGGCCACATAAATTTCTGATTACAAACAGCTTCTGGAGGTTTCGTGCAGTTAATTTTCATGTCCAAACAAACACCTCCCTAATCAATATAGTTACAGTACAGTTTTACAGAAAATATATGAGAATGCTATGTATGGATTGTCTTCAAAGTAAACTCTGTAAATACTGAATATTTATGTGGGATAATGCCAGCAGCCAGAGCGTCAATAAAATGATCAATTCCAATCAAAGGATGACCCAGTGAATGCACATTTGATGGTATTAAACCAATGTGGAAGAGACTGAACAAAGAGGATACATGGCACAATGGGTAAGATCCAGAGGGGATACCAGCCGACCAACCACAGCAGGACACAGAATTGTACTGACACTGCTGACGGAGGTTGGGGATGAAAGCTGAGCCTCATTGCATTGTTTCCCTTTTATTCATTTATCCTTCCTTGGACACTGATCAACTGCATGAACTGTGATGTTGTGCTGGACGGCCATTTGTGCCTGGTGTAGAAAGCAAAAATAGAACGGAAAATGTGTGTTTGCGTGTGTGTGTGTGAATGTGTGCGTGCACGGTATCTATAAATACAGCCATTAGATGTACAATGTATATGGGCAAGATTCAAACAGGCTCACTACATCACACGTAACAAGACGCTGTGCACAGCAGATACAGCGTGTGCATGTCTGTCTGCCACTGGTTGACAAATGTTTAGTATGGATCTTCATGATGCGCAACATGGAAATCGACTACCGATCATGTAGCATCAGAAACTATGAACACGTGTGTGAGAACGCTTTGACAACATTTGTTAAAGATAATCATGCATGCACACATCCCTTAATGTGTGTGTCTTATTAATTTGGTACTATAGAAACCTTCATAGTGCATGTGTGAACGTGAGGTATGTATGGTAAGGCGTTTGTGCATGTGGTATATGTGGGTATGAGCCCTTACAGTGTGTGTACGTGTCTGCCATTGTTTGACAAATGTAGTTTTGTTGGCAGTTTCTAATGCTACGCAACTGGAAGTGAATCTTCATGTTGCACACCATGAAGATCCACATCCGCTCAATGTGGTTCTGACATGCTCATTTGATAATTGTGCATGCATTTGGAATGAATGGGACCTCATAGTTACATGTGAAATACAAAATGTGCCTAACGTGCATCCATGACAAAATTTATTGAGTTAATAATGCATGCACACACCATTTAAAAGTGTTTCTGAATAATTTGATACCAATGGAACCTCATAGTTGTATATGTAATGTGTCTGTGTGTTTGTATGGTGAGGTATATGCTTGTGCATGTATGTGTATGGTAAAGTGGTATACGTGAGTGTGTGTGTGTGTGTGTGTGTGTGTGTGTGGGCGTGTGGCACATGTGCAGGCACATTCCTGTCTGTGAGCGATTATCACCACAAAAGGTCCGGAGCCTGTTGGCTGTAAAGAGGCATTGAGAGCTTTGTTTGTGTGAAGAAGCCCTGGGGTGAGTTGTGCTTCAGTAAACTCCCTCCTGATCCTCCCAGTAGACTTCGCACTGGACCAATTATAGTGGCACTGGAAGCCAGAGGGACGCAGCCCAGGCCCAGTTACCCTTCAAACTGTCGAAAAGTCACACTGTCTTCCTGCCTGCTTGCTCGTATGCAAGTCAGCACATCCCCTGCTCTGAGGCTGGTACAACGGGAAGCTCTGATCTAAGGAAAAAAACACTTAAAATAGAAAAAAAATAAAGAAGAAAAAGAGGACAAGCTATAGCCTCTGAGCTCACTTCTCCAAGAGCTACTAATTGTTTCTTTCTTCTTTTCGGGTGCAATCTTTTATTAGGCACCAACGTAATGAGGTGGCTTTGTCCCTTTTATACTTCAGCTGTATTTTTAGCTCTGGTTGTCGCTGTGGAAAATTGTTATCATGCTGTTTGGGGTCTGATTAAATAATTGCAAACAAGAATTTTAAATAACACATCCCAACCAAATCAACATTCATATAGAGAACAGCCCAAAAAATGAACCATGAAGTGTTGAGCATATGTGAAATATACTAAGATGTGGTAAATAAAACACGTTATAAAGGCAATAACAGATAGTAGCTCAGGTTTAGAAGTGACGGGAAAGGGTAGGTGAGAGCAGGGTAGTCTCACACACTGTCACCCATGCTATATTTTTTCCTGAGTTTAACCTGGGATCTGCATGGCTAAAGCTGTGTTCACACCAGACGCGATTTTATGCTGTTGCACCACAAAATTACAAATCAATGCTAACTGAATATTGAAACTGGAGCTAGATTTGCTTCAAAACTATTTTGAAGACCGCACTACGGCTCTAGGAAGCAAACAGGAGCACTATGCTCATAGTGATGTCCTTAATAAAAAGCTATCCTTTTAATTCATGTCTACTACATCAATATTGACTCCAGTACTGAATGCATTAAAGGATTTTAAATGGTAGAAACTAAATAAAAATATACCAGTATGTGTGCAAACAGGAAAAAAATGCAGTTTTCTTCTAATATGCCTTCCTGTAATAGTCTGGTACAAGTAGAATTTACAATGTCATTTAGCAGAAACTGTTATCCAAAATGCATTATATCATAGGGTTAATAAAAGCAAAGCACTATTTATGTAAGGGATAACTGCACAAGAATCTGGTGTGCATACAAGTCAATCAATGTCCACCCATTCAAGTGCAGAGGTGTTCGTGAAAGAGCTGGGGTCCAGGTGAAATGACATTTAGGAGTTTGGATGGTGTTGGGTACCACAGAAAGGTAGTGGGATGAGATGAGACACACCAGACGTTTGGAGATGTCCTCCTCGGTCATTAGGGGCAATGAATAGTGTGTTGGCTTTGCTTGTTGTAGCAGCAGAGTAAGTTGGTCAGGCTGAGAATACTGGTTACTGATAACAGAGGCTTTATCAATGAAGAATGAGGTGAGCTTGTCTGCAGCGAGCAGAGCAGATAGTGGAGGAGGAGGAGAGAGTAAAACGCAACAATTTCCCTGCTTCTTTGGCACCACACACTTAGTTCTGATATGGAACTGTATATTTAGGGCAGCGGTGTAGTCCTAAAAACACTAAGTGGTTTACTAGAGAAATGTGTCCCAGCCTCACTAGTGGGATTCTGAGTCATGAACTATTGTAAAATTCAAACAGAGAATAAAAAACTATCTAATGTAATGTAACAGTTTTTACTATTTTATTTCCAAATGATTATGATGATGATACCCACATATATAAAGTACCTGAGATGCACCTGTATATACCTTTTGCCAAGAAAGGAGTGTGTTCCTAAAAGGTACAGTAATAGAAGACTACTTAAAATGTAATAAAACATTAATAAAATAAAACATATTAATAATGCATCTATACTTTGTTGGAAAAAATATTTTTTCTTTCTCTTCTACTCTTGTTACTTTTACCCCTTTACGAAAAGTGATTTCCTGCCAGAAAGGGTTAAATCCCAGTTATGCTGTTCAAATGCTTTTAAAGAGACAATAACACACATATTTTGTAATATCTCTTGCCAAAAAGTGATTACATCTTCTGCTACATGAAACATATGTTAATGCTCAGAATTTATTAGCTCTGTACCAAAAATGCATTCATTTGAAATGGACATATATTATGTGTGGCTGTGAAACCAATACTATCAGTTAAAAAAAACTCGAGTTAATACTGAAACTTCTACTTTTAAAATATTGTACCTTGAAGTAATAAATGTGAATACTTTTGACACCTGTGATCATGAAGGCTTCAGTATACCAGTGCTCAGCCTATAAGGTCTTGCCACTTGAAAGTAAAAAAAGAGGTCATTAGATGTGATGCGATACCTTGTTCCACAATTTATTGCCAAATCCAGTTGCTGTATATAAAATTGCAAAATCTAGCAATAATGATTTTGCACCGTAAATACAAGAGTTATCCAACAGTGACTCATCACTGCTGTATGTGGTGGAGATTTTAGTGTCTCTGCACCACGAGCTGCAGCTTCCAGAACACTGACCCTTTCCAATCAATATGTGGCATACACTTTTAGACTGCCAAGTCCTTTTTTTGCTGCAATTTGCAACTTCTGTGCCCATTAGGTTGGAAATGGTGCTGACTATGTGCTGCCCTGACACACACTATAACATCAACTGCAGATGAACATTGTTCTTATGCTGGAAGCAGTAAAACAACAGTGTAGACAGGCTTCTCCTTACACTCCATGTAGAACCACTCTGTCACAGACAAGGCCAGCCTATGCTTTATTGGCACAATAAAGGTGTTGCAAATGAAGGATATCCTTTATCCGAAGTGTGGAACTTTGATTCAGTCTTACATCCAGAGAGCACTGTGTGCTGAGATACACTCTAGTTGAGGGAAAAGTTGCCTAACTTTTCTATCATTACACTTCAGGCTGTATATTTAATAATGGTCAATAATAATAGTTTGCATGTATAAAATCAAAAGCACGTGGAAATAACTGTACAAACTGAACTACCCACAGTCTCTCAAATGTGCAAAATAGCACATCTTATCCATTTAGTAGTTTTTCCTCAATGAATGTAATGTAATGTCATTCTAAATAGATTAGATTAGATTAGATTAGATTAGATAGCTCCTTTATTGTCCCACAGTGGGGAAATTCACAGTGCTACAGCAGCAGTTAGAAAAGTTACAAAAATGTTTTTAAAAATTTTAAAAAGGAAAAAAATTAAAAAATTAAATTAAAAAACAATATACATATATATACAGATATATATAAATATAAATATAAATGTATTGCACTGGTAGAAAATAGATTAGAGTAGCACATGCACTGTGCTCTACCAAGCTGGAATGCAATTTCTGTGATGGAGACTACGTCGGAATTTAATACATTTCAAGGACTGCACGTAATTAATGTGCACAGTAAGAATGTCAGTAAATCAGTCTGCATTGATCTATAAATGAATGCAGGTTACTCTGCTGTCTACAGTTGCTTTCATACTATATGAAAAGCTTCTTCAGCGGCATCTGAAAGCCCAGAACACTGTTACAGTGCAGGGCTGATATTTTGATATATCTGCACACATCTGAACCCAGAGCACAGTGCTGTTATGCAGGGCAGTTCACAGTAAAAAAAAATTCACAGACAATGTGTACTGTCCAAACATAAAAAATTGCAAAACCCTCATTTAAATACCACTGCCTCTACCACAGATGCACCTTAATGCAACATAATATTTGGGAGATCTGTAAACTGTGATGCAAAAACAGGCTGTTAAAAACAAATTCATAGTGTTCAAAGGTGGTGTCGTGGTCAAATGAGATGGCTTTCGATGTGAAGTGAATTGCTGATTATTTATGCAGTGCCACCACCTTTTCGCCATTTCCTGCAGGAAAAGTCAACCAAGTACTCCAGCCGTTTTATCACAAAATTATGTCTGTGGCTCTTTAATATTTAGCTTGTATTGACACATATATCAACATGTGGTCTCTCTCAGACTACATTAGCAGCAGGAACTCCGGGATCACACACAGGCACGCTCATTCAGCCATGTGTTACAGAACATCTGGAGTGTTATAAGTCCATTTAGAACTGCCACGGTGATTCCATCAGTTCTGTGCAGTTTGTTCATGCAATCACAGAGTCCAAATGTAGCCGGGACACCCAAATATTCATATTACATGACTGAAGCCCTCGGGGATCAACAGAAAAACATGTTTGAAAGGTCAACAAGTCACATTCAGAGTTTAGAGACAACAATGACCTTTTTGGTATACAACAAGGCCTTCATCTTTCCCCAACTTCAACCAGTAAAAACACAAATCATACAAACCTCAGAAATATTCTCATTACCTCTGACGTCACTTCAAAGAAGAGCTTAACACAGGTTTCCTTTTATGGTTTAAGCGTCAGTTTGTAACTTTGACATATTAATCTGGTGCAGACTTTGTGTTGTTTCTTTACACGTGTAGTAAACCCAGGCTATAACATAATGACTCCACATTGCCATACGAAGTTTGTATCACAGCAAGTTAGGGTCATAGAACCCAGGCCAACATAATGCATAACACATTATTCTGGCTTTGCACTGCTGGAGACAAAGCAGAGGTTTGATGAATTTTGATGAAACAAAAATAGAAAAAAAAATAGTCACATGCAATATATGCAAAAAGATACTAAAGTAACTTTACCAATATGAGTTGTGTATGTGTTTGTGTTGATAACTGATCAATCTGAATAATGCAGCAGAAGATTCACTTTCACCAACTTGCACAAGGGCCTGGAGAAGATTCACTTTACAGCAGTAGTCTTCAACTACTAACATACTGTGAGAATAATGTCGCCAGACACAGAGTTGATGTGTTTTTTGCTTATTGGCATGGTTAGAGGAGGCAGGATTCAGCATGGTGTAGTATGGTTGCACTTATTGCATATTGAACAGCCTTCCCTCCATCTCTCCCTCTCATACACGGCGTGTATGAGAGAGATGATCATGCAAATAAGGGGAGCGATTATTCAAAGATAGAGCAGCAAGTTGACCTCAGTATTGGCATTACGTAAGTGTAAGTGTATTGCGATGCGACTCCGGGCATGTGCTGCATCCCGGCATAACTGCGCAGAGGGAGAGGAAAAGTTTGAAAAAGTCTCGGGGAAGGTGGAGGTTAAGAATTTACACAGGAAAACATTTCTGTTAGAGCTTCAGCCCAAAAAACATTGCCAAGAACATTCTGTTCAGTGTTTCCAGTCACATTTACAATTAGTTGCAATTACTTAAGGATGCAGTCAAAAACATACTATAAAAAATAATCACTTCTGTTGGTACTTTTGTGTGTGTAATATGCCGGTGAGACCTGCTTTCAATCGGGCTCTTAGTTGTTTTAGGTTTGCAAATTATCAAAAGCCACAGAGTGGGTTTGGTTTTCATTAAGTCTGTTGTAACAGCCTCCAGGGCAGCGCAACCCAGTATCACGTTCTCTTACCACTTGCACAGAGGCCGTAAAATAGACCTCAACACTGTTGACTGCATGGCATAAAAATATGACTAATTGGGAGGAGAAGTTGGACGGCATCCCAACCAACCGTGAACTAGACCGAACAGATTGAGGTCCACAGCAATTAGGGCGACGTGTAACTCAACTTGAGCAGACCTATTTCAATACAATTTGGTCCCCTGACGTCAAGTTTTTAACACATTCCAACGGGTTCGATTCAGGTACAAAAATCGCTTAATTAGGGTAAGACAACAGTCACAGTTTGTGTTAAAAAAACGCGGTTAGAAACCCATCGGCCTGTTGTTAAAACTAAGATTTGCGGTTGGAAACAAGAATAAACAGCAGTATCTAGCAGCAAAATCATTTTTTTTGCCATCTATTTAGCTAGCCATGCATCCAACCACCATGTCCAAACATTGACATTTTTCAACCATTAACCTTAACGGTCATCTCATAGTGGCTATTTCAGTCACTGAGTGGAAGTGCACCTGTATCCCCTCTATGTCTGTGTAGATTCTCATTCATCCAGGTCATTGTCGTGTCAAAGGACTTACATGTAAGCAACTGGACTCCTTCTTGTAGCTTGAAGACGTTTCACCTCACCTCTCCATCGTTATGACAGTTTCACCCAGTGATCCAGAGATATAAGCTCCTGGTTTCCAGCATCAGGCCAGAACTGAAGAAGCCTTCTGGATGGGAGGTGAAAAGTCTTCAAGCTACAAGAAGAAGTCCAGCTGCTTATATCCCCTCTCTAGTTCCACATATCTGTGTGAATGTCAATTGAACATATTGCATCTAAAGTCTGTCATTTATATTTAAAGGGAGTCCATGAATGACCACGTTTGGACTATATATAGCCCTTATATGGAGGTCCCACAGACATTATCTTTAGACAGCGCCTGGTGTTATAAAACAACCCTTCAATGGATCGGAATTGTGCATCCAAAAACTACACAGAAAAGATGTTATTCCAAAGCCAAATTGTGCAGTGGGTACAGACGCAACCACATATTTTATGTGCAACTTTCACAAATTCCTTCTCATTAGTGGTCGTTAAGTGTTGGAGTCAGATCCCTGTGCAGCGGTGTGATACTCCTTCAAGAGTTTTCCTCCTACATTCTCACAGTAATATGAAAGATCAGTAAAGCATGCCTTTCTCCCTACTGTAAGTACACACACACACACCTACACACACACACACACATTCCTTCTGGCCTCTTTATCTCAGCAGATGGATTAAAGCTCTGGTGGTCTGGACCGTGTCCTCCTCAGTCTGTGAGCGGCAGCAGGACAGGAACTAGACTCCGCAGGGTGCACGATGTTAAAGGTCTTTTCCCTTCACCCCGCTGGATTCAGGATTCATGCAGGAGAGGAAAGACAAGAGTTCCCGAGGCTGTAACCGGATGGAAAACACGCAATTGAACATAATAATTGTAATATCCAGATTTGTTTTTTTGTATTATCTTACATATAACTAAAATATGTTATTTTCCCTTTTATTATTGCGACCAGAACTATTTTTTTCCAGTTTGTTTAATTGCTCATCTATGAGTATTTGCCATTTTTTTGTCATTTGTGACAGTAAACCTGACATTCGACAGGTCACACAATACACAATAAACAGCTGAGATCATGTTTGACTTCTAGAAATTGTAGTATAGAAAACAACTAACTGAGAATTATTTGACGAATTAATAGGCGATACAAAAAAATGTTAGTTGCAGCATTAGATACGACTATTGGAGCAGTACTGCAAAAAACACAATTGAAAAACAATGAAAACATGGGTAATATTGGCTGAACGTGACATGATTATCTAGACAGTATCATATTACATCAGGATACTGTAAAGGCCTTTAAAAAAACATGTCTGAATATTTCCTCTCACCGCAGGAATCAAGTCTGTTTTGGGGAGTCAGAACTTCCCCCTGCATCCTTCTCAGAAAGATCACTTCAGATCTGTTGAGGTTGATTAATGTTCAGGTGCAGCAGCCTTTTCATTGCAAACATCAGTGTACTTAACGTAAAACTTAAAAAAAAAAAAAAAGACGTCATGCTCGATTAACCTTGCACCTAGTTCCAACTCTTGTTCACTAAGATCCAATATTTGTCAGTGTGCTTATCTGTGTTTCCTTCCTCTGTGTTCCTGTGTCACACCAGGTCTTGTAAAGATATCGTAATTTCCAGCAGGAACACCAGCTTCGTTTCTTATTTTAATCAACAAGTTGATAAACTCCTTCATGACAACATAACAGGTACCTCCTTCCTGTTTCTTTTGCTTCTGATCTCTATTTCCTGAGCACTTTCTCTAATGGTGGCAGGATTTTGAAAATGTCCTCATTTAGAGTATTTTCACTTGCTTTCTTGTAGGCTTCACGAGTCAAGATGCTTCACCTTCATGATGCTTGTTAAAACAATGAGCTGTGCCAGAACTGTCTCTTTTTTATTTTTTACATCTTGTTCATTGTTTGACTCATCTGTTGTGTCAGTTCCCCTCTTGCTTTTCTTTTTCTTCTACAGTTCTTAGATGATTACTCAGAGACATCACATTTTTGGTGAAGGAGATGTCATTTCAACTATTCAACTCTTTTCTCGCATAACTTTGTGAGCGCTGACAGCAACATTTTTCTTCCTGTTATATATATTTTTTTGTTTTACTTTTAATTTTCAAGAATTGCCACTTTTAATAGGGACTAAAAGAGTGTGGGTGGGAGAGGCCAGTGGTGTTTTGGTCCAGGTCATCCCCATGAGGCCACTACATTAATTGTTTCTGTGACTCCGCAGGTCTTCATTGTTAACGGTGCTTCCCTGTTCTGACAGGATCTAACCAGTCTGAAAAAGTAAACTACATGGAACTGGATTGCATATAAATATATATTTGAGTAGTGCTGTTTCCTCACAGTAAGAAGGTCACAGGGTCATGGCCTTGAGCTTGGACTTTTCTGTGTGGAGTTAGGATGACCTCCCCGTGTCTGCGTGGCTTCTCTCCAGGTTCTACGGCTTCCTCCCACGGTCCAAAAACACACTTAGGTTAATTGGAGATTCTGAATTGCTTGTAGGTGAACGGATGGTGTGTGTACCCCACAGCAGGCAACGTGCCTCTCGCCTGGATTGGCTCCAGCTGACCCTGTGACCCTAGTCAGTAATCGGCGTGTATGGAAAACGGATGGATGATGGGTATCACCAGCTCGCAGGCAACAGCACAAACATTCGGGAACCCTGATGCCTGCGAACACAACACACAGTGTTCTGTACAGGAAGACGTCCCACCGTGCAGACGCACACACGAAACACACATAGCTTGGCAAACACACACACACACACACTCTGGCTGTCCTACATTCAGGCAGGTCTGACAGCAGGAGGCAGAGGAGGAGTGATTGGAACCAGATGAATGGTCAGAGTGAAGCTTCCTCTCTCTTTTTCTTCTTTCTTCTCTCCAATCTCTTCACTCTTTTCTCTCTTTTCTCCCCCCCCCCCCTCCATTTTCCTTTCTCTCTGCTTACGTCTCTCTCTCTCTTTCCTTCACCACTTCCTTTACTTGAACAAACTTGGCTCTCTTTTTCACATCTCACATCCCAAAGCTCTGCGGCCAGATTAAAACAATGTGGCAGCGGCCATGCCAAATGCCTATCATCGAATAGGTTGCATGTTTCAGTGAAAGAAAGATGGGAGATGAAAGTTCATGAGCACCACGCGCAAAAAAAAATGACCCTAGAAAGCCCGAAAACACAAAATCTCTCGGGCCGAGGCTGCGTTCGTTTGCAGTGACGTCAGCAGGCAGATATACCTCTCAGTACCTTTCCGGACAGATCTATCAACACAAGAGAAATCGAGAGACTGTGCTACAGACATGTTCTAATGAATAGAATTGGAAACAGATGAGCTGAAACTACGCCATAAAAACAGAACACTGAGGTGTTTGTGGAGCAGGATGGCTGAACGATTGTGGAAAATCATCATATTATTATCATAAAGGGTCTAATATGGAAATTTATTTCACTCATTTCTCGTCTACTTGATCTTCCCGTCCTCTTCTCCTCGCCATGCTCCTACTGTGATTAAAATGCATACCTGATCTATTTTCATTAAACTGTGGAGGGGTGGGACAAAGCACTCAGGGTATTATAGCACTTGGGAGTCCAAAATAAATGGATTTTCCTTCCACAACAGGAAGTAAAATCTCATTGCTTTGGCTTTATGGTGACTATCAGTAACACATAGAAAAGAGGATCAAGCATGCTGCCAAACAAAAGGAATGGATGAGAATGAAGACGCCATGGGAGATGAGATCAGAACATGATGTGAGATTGACAATCGGCAAACACATAGTGGAGTTTCTCTTGGAAGTTTGCATCTTATTTGATGATAGATAACCAAAACTTTCACCAGAAAGAAGAAAATAAATGACTAATTAGTAGGAATGTTCAAACCGTTTTGCTTATGCACAACATGAGTAGACTGCAGCTTAGCATTAATGAATAAGAGGAGGGTGAGGAGGGACTCTGAATAAGCAGATCCAGTGGATGGGGAGAGGGGGAAGAGTTCAAACTAAACAAACACAATCCCATCAGTAGTGATCCATCAGTTGGGCCAGTGGGAAGAAAAAAGGGAGAAAGGAGGATTGAAAGCATCATTCTGCTCTTTGTGCTATCGCAAATTATGCATTCAGCTGCATAACAACACTAAACAATCACTAGCAGCTCAACTGGGATATATGGGATGTGTCCATCTTGCAGACAATGCCAAATCTCTGTAGCCATGTGTTTTGGGAAGCCCCTGAAGTGCCAACCTGAATTAGTATCAACGGCGGGCAGAGCAGGAAAAGCGGAAGAGTGTGGCTGTGGGGGTCAGCTGTTTGTCAGTTTGATAAGACAGAAATACAGCCGACAGGTTCAAAGGTCATCTCGGTGACAGAGCCCGCGCATATCAGAGATGTGAGACGACATCTTGCAATGCGGAGGAGAACATAAGGAGCTGGAGCCCGTCTGCGTCGTCCTGCCGAAATATTCGAAACATTTCCATCTGTCTGGCAACAACTTCCCTCTCCCAATTTCTGGAAGCTCCGGGCTGACCCTCGCCCTGAGGTCTGTCAGTGTGCCGTGATGAGCAGCACTCACTGGTGTGTTTACAACACGCTCCCGAGGTCACGCCAGAGGCCAAATACCCTGAAAGGGTCAAACATCTACCAGAGACACCTAATGAGCTGACAAGGATACAACAGCAGAAGAAACAAACTGAGCAAAGGCACATTCACATCATTCTTTAACTTTAAATGGAGCATGCTATGCTGCGATAGCACATGATGTATTGATCGTTTTCATGTTTGTGTCCAATTTGTGCCAATTTGTGCGTTTGTTTTTGTTTTTGTGCAACACTTTGTTGACGAACATGATCAGAAGCTACAGGGCGATCGTCTTTGTATCCACCATTTTATGGCTGATTGGCAAAAACTCCCGTAACTCCTCTGTATCTCGCATCCTGTCCAATGTCCACTCACTCTGGAATAAAAAGGAACCTAATTCTGAAACCTCTGTATCATCGCCTTGACTTGGCTCGATGGGTCGGTACCAGATGCCGAAGTCAGTCTGCACAATTTTACCATCAGGCCTGACAGGACAGGCTGAAACACCTGTTGATGTGAAGCAGTCCCCAGAAACTGAAGTTTAGTGGCTCACAGGAATGCTAAATAGTTTTCAGTTTGTAGAGGAAAATGCAGACTCAACTATCTCATTGAACAGGCTAATAATCCTTTTTCTCCATTTTTTATAAAGTTATTAAAATTTGACATGTTTTTCTTCATTTTGGCTTTACTCATGTTTTCGAACACACTGCTATTATCTTGAACACACGTGTAGCATCGCCCCCAAGTTTGTGATAATGGAACAATGTGTATATAAGAGTGTGTAGCTATGATGGAGACCAGCAGAGACGTCTCAGAGTAGCACTGAAGTGTAGCATGGCCCCTGTGGGTGACCTTTATATCAATTTTTAACTGCCCTTATCTTCTCTACCCTCCACCCCCAGTTATAATTCCCCCTACTTGGTGTTACACAGACTCAATATTTTCGTCTCTCCCTTTTGCTCTTCATCCTAATCATCCTACAGTGTGTTCTGCTTGGGATCCTCACTTGGGATGTTTTTGTGGGCAGAACCTCAGTGAAAACGCATAAAGCTCCTAAACACCTGGAGCCAACTTCCTTTCCTTTAATTACAAGGTTTTCTCACTAAAAACTCATAAGCAACGTCAACCCAAATATGTCCTTTAGTATCAAACACTGACTCCTTCTACTCAGAATCTACTTCTGTCAGATAAGGGGAAAAGTTGTCTTCAGAGAAGAACTAATTACTGGCATCACAGGAGGAACCTACAACATTTAAAGAATGTAGGCTTCCTTATGGCCCCCAAGGTTTTCCTAAATAGAACCAGCTCAGTTTGGACGAATCTACAATAGAATTAAATAGCACAAGTCTTTAAATAATACAAATGTAATGATGAAGGTGACAAGACTGTAACCAATAGGAGTTGACAAGCACTTTTATCTCTCTACAGTTGCACATGCATCAAGATCTTGTTGCTATATGGAAAGAAAAGGTTGATGGGTACGGTAAGGGGGCAGAGCGGGAACTTCTCCACTTACAAGACAGTAAAGAAGAAGTGTATAGAGCTGTAGAAGTTCCAAGAACTGGCCTAGGTCCCAGAGGAAGAAATAATCGCTCTCAGCCACAAACTGCTTATAGCTGACTTCTACCAGCTGAAGTGCCCGCAGTAACCTTCCATAGATCAGTTCGGATCAGTGGGCTAATTGGTGAGTGAGGGCAATGTGACAACTTTTCATATGCCAATCTCATACACCAGATCGACAGAGGACTGCATAGAGGTCATGGTGAGTTAGACATCATTGAAGCAGCAATGAAACTTTGTGAAATGCTGGAAATGAAGACTGACATGATACTCTAAAAGCGTACAACTTTTCTCAAGGGTACTTTATAACCTCAACTGTGCCAGAGGCTCATTATCATATCTCAGGAGCTGAAAGAGTCAGCTAAAGACTTCCTGTTCAGGACAATACAATTCAACAAGAGGTTGCTGTTTGCATCCCAGGAAAACAAGCCAGAAAGCAAAACTGATTTGATAACCAAGAAATTCCTGAGGTCAGTGGGCATGGGGCCATTGAAATATACCAGAATTTGTGGATCAAGCCCTTCCTTGATGATTCAGTGGTCAGTGACAAGATCCTCATTTAAAGAGTAAATGAGGCAGCCAGTCTTAGGGCAGAGCGACGTAACAAGTAAAGAAATCCAGTGTCAAGTCAGCTTGAGTAAATCAGCTACTCATGCATGCTGGTGCCTTATGTGAGGCCATGTACGACCAGCTTATCTCTCCTACAGATCCGGCTGCACAATTTGTGAGGAACAACTGGGACCAGAAGGGAAAAGGCCACTGACAACTGTGGGTGCAGGCTTGTGTTTTTGATGGAAGCTGTCATCCTCCACATATACCACAAATCCTTAGAATTCTGTTATTATATTAAATGCTCTGCTCTGCAACTTCTTTTGCAAATATTACCTGGTAATAATACAGTAACAGTTATGCTTTTCTGATGTGATTTGCTTTTCTTGAAGGTGGTATTTCAGACCTGTGCTTCAGTGGAATGTTCATCGCTGCACTACGCACACACACACACACACACACATCTTTGGTTTGATCCGAATTTACATCTGGAAGCTTTTTAATATGACATACTGTAATTTGTTGTTCAGCACACCTGGGGATATTTTCTTAGTCATAGTTGAATGGATTGTCCGAAGGGGGAAGGCAGGCCAATGCTGGAACTACAGGAGAAAGTTTAGGAGGGTCAAACTTATTAAAATGAGTGCCTTTAGGTTTCAGATCAATCACATGTATTGAAGCATTGTTTAATTGCATATGTTTTCATGTAATTTTTATGTCTTTTTATATAGGAGGCTTTCAGTGCATATGATTTTCTTTTTTTTGTAAAGCACTCTGAGCTGTAAAAAAGTTTATTATTATATTATAACTAATTGATCTGTTCTTTCATTAATGATGTGATCTGGCAGCGGAGCCAGCTGTAAGATCCGCTTAGAATTGAGAAGCTTTTAATGAGGACAGCCGTGACATGTCAGCGCCTCACCGGCATCACCGTCATCGCTGCCATCATCACCACCGCTGTTTCCCCATCGGTGCGGCCGACTTAGTCACAGCCCTGTCACCGTCTTGTCACGCAACACAACATGTAATGGCCCTTGGTCGGGGGTCACACAGGCAGCAGAGCGGGGCCTTCAGTCACATGACGAGCCTGCAATCACATTTGATGATGGTCCTTTGAATGGACGACTATTTCTCAACAATTCTTATTAAGAGGCTTGACTGTGATGAGTTTGGCTACCTTCCTACCCCACTGTCCTGTTTTTACAAACATCCTGTGAGAGCAGTGTACCTAACTCAGGTTATTGTTGACCACTGCAATTTTCCAGTTCTGAGCTGACCTGAAGTCAACATTTAAAGAGGCGTGCTTTTGATGTGTTGCTTGAATTATTTGTAAGAAAAGCTGAACACAACAGGGAGAACATATAATTATCAATATCATTCGTCTACATGCGGCACATGTCTATTGTTCCAGTTCTGAATATATTGCATACTATATATTGATATTAAAACAAACCATAATAAACACTCATTTTATTACAATAGTGATACGCATATTGTGGTTGTCATGAAAAGAAATGCTATTTCCAACAAGAAATTCCAGCCATGTGATAGCAGAGGATACAGTATATCATGCAATCATTTTTCAATCTGAAAAACATCCCCTTGGCAGCTCAGTCAGGTACAGCCTGATAACACTTTATCTCAAAGGATGACTTTTTCCTTTCTTCTACAGTGCCTGGTACAGAAACAGCACCAAGCAAAGCCCTGCAAAAAGTCACACAGTAGGTGGTACTCCAAGTCCCCCAGTCACAGTGTATGCATAATTTACTTTTTTTTGTGTTTCTGAATAGCCACCACCAAAGATCTCCTGGAAGATCCCAGTGGTATGGAGCTAGAAGCTTTCTTGAACCATTTTAACCAATATTCCTCTGATGCCAAGATGGAGTAATTGTTAATGTTGACTTCTAATAGGATGATGGAAACCTTTTAGTCATATAGAGCATACATTATTCACCAAATATTTAATTAGTTTTTGCAAAGATAAGATTAAACTGCAACTATTAAAACTATTTTATACAGAGAAAATGATAATGCAAAAGTTATTAATTTCTACAACTTGAAAGATGAACGGTCAGATGAACCAATAATTACAGCCATTAGAGTCCATGTGAAATTCTATCTTTCCTGAAACATGTTTAAATATGTAACAAAGTCACACTGGCAGGAGGCCGACACCAGATCACCCAGAATATATACAAGGCGAAAATTATGTGCAAAAAATATGAATTGTATAGACTGGTGGATTTTAAAGTCTGATCCCTTCCTAATATGAATGTTGGCATTTGACTTGCTGCTTAATCATCTGATATGAACATAATTCCTGCTGAGGTATGTCAAAGAGATAAAGTGTATAAAAGTCTCCCTCTCACATGGATTCAAAATCAACGTGGAGCTAAACACCTTTAAAGTTTTCCACCGTGCACAAATAAAGCTGCACCATGCATCAAATTGCAGTCACAAACGTCTTAAAAGTCACGTCGTTTGGTCCCATCTTTTACTGATCTGTCTGATGTGCGCCTACCTGGAAAACAGGAGGTTTGATTTTTCTCTCACAGGAGTTGCGACACTGTCAGCCTGAATAATGTTGATGTGGGCTGAACACTCCGGTGCTCAGGGAGTCATTTGACATTGGCGCGGTGGGTGGTGTGTGTTCATGAGCGGTTTGACATGAAGGGGAACAAATGTGAAGAGACGCTCATCTCGAAGCATCTTAATGATGTGGCTTCGAGGTCTCCCAACCGACACATCGATCATAATGAGCTTAACGTGTATTACGCCCTCTGAGCAAAGATGGGAGTGAGATTTAATAAATAACAAATGGCTATTATGGATGATGTCTTCACTCTGTTACTCTTCATGTATTTTCTCTTTCATCTGAGAGTAATATCAGATTTAAGAGTCCAACATAATAACTTCCTTATGTCTAATATGAACCCTGACCGGCACTGAGCAGCAGAATAAACAGCTGTAATAGCGTAGTGCTTTTGATATGCTAACTATTTTGCTGATGAAAGGGGAAAAAAGGATTCAGTAAAGGTCGCTATGCTTACAGATATTTTAATAAACGCTGCTCTCTTTTGCTCAAACACAAGTGAATGTGCATGTGTGCGAGTGTGCGTGTGTGTTTTCTCCTCTCATTTGTCCTTTTTTGTGTTCACTGGGACTGAGCTTTGCCTTCTCTTTGGGGGAAAAAAAAAAGGATGGTTTTGTGTTTCAGAGGTAATCATCACTTTAAAAGAACATTGTGTCCTGACTTTTGGAGAGTCACTTTGTTGAAACTTTTCATTGTGAGAACAAGAGACAGAACATGTCAAAATGTTGTTGATTAACATCCTTACTTAAAAAACACACCAAGAGCATCAAATATTGTAATACAATGAGTGCCATTCATTCTATTTCTTGTAATACAACAATAAATAACTTGAATGAAATCCAACCTGATCATATGAATGGTGGATTGAGCTCTAAATTACATTTTTTTTTTATCTGTCTTGGTTCCTCCATCTCATTCTTTTCCCCTGTTTGTTCAAATCGTAGAATAAAGATTTAACTAATTGATTATATTGATGCGCTGGCCAAGTATTATGTCCTATAGGCTATATAACGGGAAAAGGAATTCATATTTATGGACAGGGTTACAAGTTGATACGTCACAGATGGAGTAGGTGTATATATTAATGTGACCAAAAACTTAAGATAATTAAAGCATTTGCATTGCATTCTGTATAAAATAATGAAAAATATATCTGTAAGACTGGATTATTATTTTAACTGTGGATATTCTAGTGAATGATAATGACCATCATTTTTATATAGTATAACTTGTATCCTGAAATCTAATTCCTCAGAATATATTTACAAAATGAGGAAAAGATTTAGGGACATTCTAGATAAAAAGTAATATGTCATCAGCATATAAAGAAATGAAAAGCCAACACCAGACATATCAATCTATTATTCAGTCTAAGAACCACCCATTCATTTGTTTGTATTAGAGACATGGTTTATGTAAGCAGCTACTATGTCTATCAAAGCTACATCTTTGCATAGTTTATCACCAATAGTATCAAAGCCCTAATCGATGGTGTACCCTTTACCTGATGACAAACAGTTTAATGCTAAACGTTGGCTAGTTTAAGTTGTTTGGAACACATTCTAAAGCTGCATTAAAAGGTCCTGCCTGCTGCCATGCTGGATCCAAAATTGCTTTGCGTTTCATCATCGTCTTACCCCCCTCTGTTCTGTGATGAGGGGAAATTGGGTTCTTGGTGTTCAGACTGAATATCCCTGTGAAGTGAATTTGCTTGCAATGAAGGACGGGTATACTCAGGCTAGTTATGCATGTTAATAGGTTCATGAGCAACTTATTGTTGGACTACCTGGGTGATATGTTCAACAGAAAGAGTATAAAACTAAAGAGAAAGGGCAGTCGTGGTGGGAGCTACAGAATATGAAACCGCTCAGAGCAGATATTTCGGGTCAACACCATAGCAAAAAGGACTTGATTCATAGCCTTGAAATGATTGCCAAGACCAATGTGGCGCAGTTCAGCCCATAGGAAATGCCACTCAAGCCGATTAAAAGATTTCTTCACATCCAGAGAAAGGGAGTTGGGGAGTCAATATGATTTTAAAATTTAATGATATGGAGAAAACCACATGCATTGTCGGAACCGAGATGGATACGATTGTATAATGCAGTGGTTCTCAAACAGTGGGGCACGCCCCCCCAGGGGGGCCCGAGGTTCTGTCAAGAGGGCGCGTTTGACCTCGGGGAAAGATGCTTTTTTATGTTTTATGAGATGTTTTCTTCTTCCATTCCACAGTTCTGTGGATCTTTTCCTTTATTTTAACAGTAGAAAGATGTTGGCCGTTATTTTTTTTTATATAAACTAAGAGAAAATGCTTTTCTGGCCCTAGGTGCTAAAAAGCAAGATTGGTATGATTTCCCTGCAAAAGTAGCAGAAGCTGCAGTGCTTTTGAGAAAGTAGAGCAGGTTTGGGCATTGTAATGTAGAAAATAGTTCATTTTTTTTGGGTCTGTGCAAATCTTGCCAGTGATGGATTTAAAAGAGACTATATTTGCTAGAAAGTCATTGATTTTGACTAGTCTATTCTAGCAAGTGGCTTGATGTGCTTATTCAAATAATCATTTTTGCCTCGCTCTATACATGAGGAAGTCTGCTTTTTTTATTGAGCTAATGATTGAGGTCTTTGCTAAGTAACTCCCTTTCAAGGGCTAGCGTGGGTGTAATAATCAAGGCCATAGCATTTCATGTCTTTCTAATTTCTGAATATGCTGCTATCTGGATTCATTCATGAATTGCGATACAATTATTGGAATGTTCTTTTATTTCTTTTAGGAAGAGTGTGCAGTGGTCATTGCTACTACCCTTTTTTTTCCATTTTCATTACTGAAAAAATGTGTACAGAGCGGCTGGATAACTTTTGGAAACCAACAGATTCAGAGCTACATATCTAACCACCATCGTATAAATCCTGGACCTGCAGTACGCTGGTGACATATACGCGTGTCCGCTTTGGCATCCCTCTCCCCCAACAATATTGAATAGTAGCCAATAGTGCAACTTGGAGGAAACTTATCTTATGGGGATGCATGATATAACAATGCCAGATATAAGACTCAGAAAGGAGAAAGCTCGCTTCAAACTACAGGTCATATGTAAGATACAAAATGAGATATAGATAGTCTTTATTAATGTCAGATAAAAGGTTTTTAAAGGACTTAGTTCTTGCAGTAGGACTCCACTTATTCAGACTCCTTTGTGTCGGTAGTGTGTGTAATGAACTAGAATATTCTGTGAGTAACCACTGTGTGTGACCTTTTCTCATTTATTGCTTGGACTCAGCGGTATGCTTCATGCTAGCTGGAGGCTTTGTTTTTCACCTGCAACTGCATAATGGAACCTTCTCTCTCTTTTTTTCCTCCTCCTCCTCCTTCTTCCCCCTTTTCCCTGTCTTCCCCCTCACTCCTACGTGATCCCATCATCCCTCCAACCCCTCATCCACCTGTCCCTGTTGCAATCCCTCTTCCCCTCCCACCGCCTCCTCCTCCGCTCTGCCACTGCGGTGAATTATAGGCCCATGAATTGCTCCGTTTCCAAGTCTCAGCATTTCTCGCTTGGCCCGCTGACCTTTCTTTATTACCACAAACCCCTGTCAGTAAATTTGATCAGCGACATTCCAACCAATGTATGATTCATCTCTTACCCCCAGCAAAGATCAATCTAAAGGCTTTCAATAATTCAATAAAAAGGCGCTCTGGTAGAGTAAAAAAAACTGTATCAGTGCTAATAAAAAAAGCAAAATTATTCAATAATCTATTTGAAAAGTGCATATGTGAAACACACACACACACAAAAACACACTCACGCTCTCCTCTTCATATTTTCTGGCAGCACAAAGTTGATGCTGAACCAAAAGTCACACTCAATGCTGCAGTGCAGTGTAGGATGAAGAGACATGCAGAGCTGAGGCATAAAAATGTGGAAATTGCGAGTGGAAACTGCAGTCGAATCAAACAAGGGTTCTAGACGTGTGTGAGTGTGTGTGATTGTGCATGTGCGTGTGTGTGACAGATGATAGTGCTTGACACTAACCGTGATCCGACTCTTTGCCAGCTCAGCTGTACGCTGCTGTCTGTGTGTTCAGCTTTTACTTATCTGTGACAACAAACAAGCTTCAGTCTCGGAGCCACAGAATCCTCTCAAATAATCATTTCATCAATATGTATTGTCACAGAATTGATTGATGGAAACAGTTTCGTCCAGTCTATGGTTGTGATCTTGGCGAACAGGCGACCTCAGCTATGTTTCACCAGTTTTACCGCCACCACCCTAACGCATATGTTTTATTAGGGGTTCAAAGCCTGCGGGGCCGAGGAAACACGTACGCACTTCCCAGGGCCAGCGGTGCTGGGAACACCAATGCTTTTACTCAGGTTATTATTACTAATAAGGGGCCAAGCCTGCGGGGCCAGGGAAACAGGTATGCGAGCAGACATGTTTTCCAGGACCAGTAGTGTTGGGAAACCTGTTGTTTTTTGCTCAGGTTTTTATTATTATATTACTGGAAGTGAAAGTACGTGAGTGGGCTCGGGCACGCCTCTGAGCCCACGGATATTGGCATTAAGGGACATCAGGGTTGGAGCAAACATAGGTGGTGCTATAATACATGAAAACACATTTTTGCATTTGAATTTCTACTTTTAAATGAACACATTCAGAAATTCCTTTTCTCTGTATAGAGCTGAGTTTTCTGATGTATGCCTGATGTACTGTCCCTTCTTTAAGGCTTAAAATTAGCCACCCCTGTAGCCATATATCGATGAGACTGTCAAATGATAGGATGAACATTTTGTTCCTGGCTCGTTTTGTTATTGCAGTCACTGGACGCCTCAGAGAAACGCATCCCGAACCCACTTGCATAATTACACGGTAATTGCACAGAGCAGTGAGCTAAACAGGACATCTTCTCAGTGGTCCAGTTTTTTCTATAAGCTGCTTCAGTCGCCAGATTTTTCCTGATAATTATCCCTGTAAACTTTACTATAAACTTTGCACTCATCATTTGAAGATGAGCTCTATGTGCATCACACTTATCCCCAAACACCTTTCTATAAATCTCTGAGAGAGGTACCGCTGACTTGTGTCATACATGTCAAAGTCTTTCATGTTCCGTGGATGGGTAAATATTGTCTATCACTGTGTATTTTAATCTGCCTGCTGAAGATTGATGCCTGCAGCCCGTAATGTTAACGATAGACGTCCATCAATAAGGCAGCAGCATTTTGCTCATGTCAGCACCGAGTGTTTTACACACACACAAACTAGAAAGGTCCTTTTATATCAAATAATCAGAGACACACGTATTAACAGGTGTGTGCATCCATGAATAACCTAATTTTGTCATGTGTGCATGTGTTGTTGCATTTTGTATTTGACATGTAAGAAGAAGGTCAATAACACACCGACAGCACAAATGTGGGACTTAACACCACATGTACATACTGTTAGTGCTGTGTGCAACTTCTAGTTACGTGTATGAGGTTCCATACATTTCAAGATCTGTGTGCAACTGAATGTGTCACAAGCATGTGCTTTGATACCTGCCCAGCAAAGCAGTTTTTTTTACACCTAACATTATTTCCCAGTTACTTATAACGGTGTTCCATTCATGCATGCATTCATGCGTGTGATGATGCTGTACCGTGGTAATCGCACAACTCGCTGGCTCTCATGCATTCGTTTTGCAATTGCATGCATGATCTCATGCATGAAGACAATTGAACATTTTCATCATACTCGCATGCATTCGGGAATGACGTACGCACGCTACATCACACGTAACAAGAAGCACCGCACAGCACTTACAGCACGTGCTTTTCTGTCTGCCACTGCTACACAACCGTAAGTGGGGCTTCATAGCGTGCACCATGAAGATCCATTTATGGTCGCAAACCATCAAAAACTATGCACGCACGTATGTGTGAACGCTTAACAACTTTTATCAAACAGTGGCAGGCAGAGGTGTGCATGCTGTAGGTCTGTGACACAGCTTCTTCTTACATGTGAGAAATCAAAGTGTGTATGCGTATGTCTCTGATTATTCTGATCTGAATGGATCCTTACAGATAAGTGTAGTGCATAGGTGTGCGTACATCATTTCCGTATGCAATTGTGTGATAAAAATGTGCAATTACTTTATGCGTGAATTCCTGCACACGTTTGCAAAAAATACATGAATGTGTCGACCCAGCGTGTCGTAAGATTACTGCGCTACAGCATCATCACACGTGAACGAGCTCATGATTAACACCATTAAAGGTCAGGCTATGCTCCATGTCTGCCTTGCTGTGCAGGCGTCAAAACATGCACTGACACACTCGGTTGATAGTTGTTCACACATTTTGAAACGTATGGACCTTCATACACACACATGCATAGCTGATGATAAATAACACAGCTTTTAGCTTTTCTTATCTCCATTCTGCGTCACGGTTATATGAGAAAACATTATTCAATCAATGCAGCCGGGAGTTCGTTTTCATTTCCTGTTTAGTTTTGCTGTGGGTAGAAATCAAACATTAGATTTATTATTATAGCAAACAATACCCACGAGGGAGTTCATTGTGGTGAAATATGAGACGAAAGCTGCTTTTAACTACCTCAATAGTTAGCTTTCAATTCAATCCATTAAGCCCACGCTCAGGTTGGTTCAAACATCCGTCTGAGGCTCCAGATGGATGTGGGCTGGATCTGACAGAGGTCTAAAATAATGATCACCGGTGTCAGCCGCTAATGCCCCTAAATTTCCACAAGGTGATTAATGTTAATAACACATGTGAGAGGAAGAGGATGTGGTCACAGAGGAGCATTCCTTCAATACTTTAGTCTCTCGAGGCCACATTCTCTCCTGGTGTCTGCTGTCAGTGGATATGCTTAATATTTAGAAGTGAAATAAAGTATTTTTAGTTCCTTTTAGGACATAATTAAAATAAAACGAATAGTGTAATTTATACCTCTTGTCAGGTGTAAATTATTTTATACAAACGTCAAGCATCCAAAGTAGAATCCTGTGTTATCACTTTCTATTGATGGTGGTGCAGAACTATCAACTGGGGTCACATTTAGATTAGACTGGCATGTTTTGGCAAAGAAAATGCATTTGTATAGCGCTTGCTAGTCTTCTGATCACTCAAGGTGCTTTACAATGCAACAGCATTCAGTTGTTTGCACACATTTATACACTGACAGCGGTAATGCCCCGTCGGCTCTTGAATGCAACAAAAACCAAAATACTCTCAATCATTAACATCCCCATCCACTGTACATCATCCTGGCATTGCAGAAAAAAAATCTGTAACTCTTCCAACATCCACATGTATGAAGTGGCTTAGCTTTTTATCTGTAGTATAGCTGTCTGTTAATATAGCTATTATTGCCAATGTATTGGGAAGTTGCCAAGTAGTTTTTCTGAACTATGTAATGTTCTTTTTATCTGTTCAGCTTATATACTTATATATATATATATATATATATATATATATATATATATATATATATATATATATATATATATATTTATATATATATATATATATATTGGCTATATTGGCTATAATAACAATCGGATTTGATTATTGCACCACAGTACTAATCTAATCTATTCTAATTTACACATTTAAAGTAACAACTATATGAATTCAGGTTGAATCCACTTCAATTATACTTATAAAGAGTCCAGCCCCAACATTGGTTTCATTCAACCATTTCTGTCTTGTTCCAAAAGCTTAAAATTGTAATAATGGCGACAAGGTCCCCACTAACCTAAAAAATAAATTCCCTCAAGACACATTTTTCGATGTATGCAGAATAGCATGAATAATAATGACTTGTGTCTGATTTTTTTCCCCATTCAAAAAGCTACAAAAACCTTCAAATCATAGATGCACACCAGATGTCTCCATTTTCATTGCAAAGTCTCCTTTATGCACTCGAGGTTTCAACGTTTCCACATCACACGTGTGTAAGGTGAATTTTGGAACAGAATCGGCTATAAACTAGTTGCGGTTGTGATGTCAGAAATCATGCTGGTAGCCCCGTCCCCTGAAATCTGATCTTCAAACAGGCTTAGGTAAACTTTCAGTAGATAAATGTGACAGAAAAACATAAGTATGTTGAGAGGATTTTTCTTCAGCTGTATTTTTCAGCTGTGTGATGATAAAGTTATAGTTACAAAAAGTTGATTTCACTGTTTAGAAGACTGTAGTTATAATAATAATATGCTTTGTTGCCACATGATGTTACAGTCCCAATTCCATATAAGTCACAATCCTTCTTTTAACTGAGCAATGAAAACATGATGCAGGACGATGCAGACAGACGCTGACTTATTCCTGTTACTTATGAAGCCCTGTTATAAACGGTGCTGGTCCTCAGTGCTATTGTGGTAACACTGGGTTAGTCAGTTTCTCTCTGCTGTGGTTGCACAAAGCCACAGAGCTTCTAGCACACTTGCACGTACACATTCGCAGGAGCAGTGTGACAAGAACGCTTGTCCCTTTTCATGAGAATAATAATATGCAGTGAAGTGCCTTGCTCAAGGACACACGTTGCAGTGGCTGGCTGAGCATTGATGGGAACGTCTTAGCAGGCTGGAGCCAATTGGTTAAGGAATAACGATCGATATGTCGCCGTTTAACGACGAGGGGGATGTGTGTGCGCTTTACCGCAGAGAGAGACAAAACAATCAAGGGATTCCGATGAAGTTTTTTAAGGTGATTGAATTTGTCATTACTCTGAACCAGCATCTGAAAACAATGAAATCGAATATATAGCCGGCAACTTCCCGAGTTCCTGCTCCCTGCCTGTGTCCACCTCCTCCCCCTGCGTGTGTGTGTGTGTGTGTGAGGTTTCTGACACACCTGCCTTCAATGCACATCACCTGCAGTTTCTATTACTCCAGCTCTCCTACCACTCAGCTGGATTGTTTGCCAAGCCCTCGGCACACTGCATCTCCTTTTTTTTGCTTCCTTCCTTCCTGTATGCACCTCAGCTCTCCAGCAGAGCCGTTTTTATTTTTTTCTCCCTTGTCTCCACTCTGTTACTGCCAGCTGTTCCTGCCTCTGCCTACTCCCTGAGGCGCTCCCTGCAACCCCGCTTCGGATCCGGCCTCACCTCCGCTGTCTCCCCGCCTGCGGACTCCCACGCTGATCCTCTCCTCCACCACCATGAATAAATACTAACTTCTCTCTGAACTGCTCCCGTGTCTGCTCCGAAGAGCAGGAAGGCAGACAAAGCCAAGGAGTTGAGGGAGTGAGTGAGAAGCAAGACGTCTAGAGAGGGATTCCTATGCAGTAATCAATACCCGAATGTCTCCGACTTGTTTTGCCTCTGTTGTCTGCTAAAGTGGAATCAATTCACTGCTTAGCAAAGGACAAGACGCACGCTGAGCGGAGAGTTAATTTGTTCACGTGTACAATGTGCTTCATCGATGCAACAACTGTAGTTTACTGCAGCGCTGCACTGACTCTGCGTGGAAACAATAATTCAGCTCAAGGTTACTGTACGGGTCTGTACACCGTCCACTATACTGCCACGGACATATAGTATCAGCATAACCGTCTGTTCGTACAGACCTCAGTGCTGTTTAGCATCAGCCAGGAGGTATTCCATGTAAACCAATCACGTGATTTAACAATCAGCCGGCCCTTGCTGATCATCAACAGCTCCCATAGCTGCAGGGATCCCGCGTCCTTCAGCTCCGAACACACACTTCTTCTACTTCGGATAATACATGCAATGCAATAAGAAGCATAGACCTCTGTGAGAATACACTCAGGAGGTAATGAGAAGTTCAACGGTGGATTTATCATCCTGTAAAATGAATAAGAAGCGTCAACAGGGGTGCTGTTCAAACGCCTCAATTCATTTCTCATGTTAAAACTGTTGCTTGACATTTTTTCCATTAAATGGATTTGCCTCATAAGAGGTTCTCAGTGCACACCTGACACATTAAATGTAGCCCGTGCTCAGATGCATCCCGTCATAATTATTGTTTTTCTCCGTGGCTTTGGTACGTTTATCAAATTATCCTCTAAAAACAACATGGATTGACTGTAAAACCAACTCTAACTCAAAATCAGTTCATCTCTCATAAGTCAGTGTTCAAGTCCTTCTGTCATTATTTACTAGAGCTGCAAATAACAATTATTTTCATAGTCGATAGATTAGTCCATAATTGATATTATCAATGATTAATTCGAAATATGGATCGCTGTTTCCCAAAGCTGAAGTTGCAACTTAAAATGTCCACAACCCGAAGAGCATCAGTTTATTATGAGAGAAGAAAAAGAAAAAAAATCCAATTTGAGAAGTTGGAAACAGAGAATTTACACTTTGTTTTATGAAATGACTGAAACTGATTAATTGATTATCAGAATAATAGGTGACTAATCAATCAATCTCTGCAGCAAAGACAAATTGCAATCGATAATGTAGTCAACAGGATATAATTGTACTTAATCATTTGCTTGGATTTACCTACGTATTTGCAAGAAACTGTGATGATATAAAGATTAAACAAGTAGTTTTGATCACATCCATAAATCTATTCAAAACAATAGATTTAAATACAAAAATTAAGCAGCTTCCTGAAGTTTTGTGCAGACTACAAGCCCATAATTATTTGTATTGTCATATTAATACCAGTGCAGTAAATTAACATCCCTATTTCTAGACAAACAGCATGTGCAAAGAAAACTGCAAAACAAGGAGATCTTCAAAGGCACCAATTCACTGGAGAGACAGAGACACAACGCCAGAGAGAGAGAAAGACAGAGAATATTTTTTCTGCAAACTGACAGAAACACAGACATTTATCGATTTCTGAAACGTGTGATGGATCAGTTCGTCGAAGGCGGATCTGCTCTTGTCC
The DNA here is from genome assembly GCA_036785175.1 of Eupleurogrammus muticus. Classification (NCBI taxonomy): domain Eukaryota; kingdom Metazoa; phylum Chordata; class Actinopteri; order Scombriformes; family Trichiuridae; genus Eupleurogrammus; species Eupleurogrammus muticus. The sequence continues at coordinate 5,169,028 of JAYKQN010000007.1, forward strand.
CTTTGAATTCACGATGGGCATCTTTAGGTCCAAGTACGCGATGAATGAACACATTCAGTCAGTTGCTTTGCAGAATATTTGTTTCAGCCTGTTTCCCCCTCCTGCAGTTCATCCCCAGACCAAGTGAATCATAAACAGTGTGTGTGTCAGCAGGGGGAACACACAGGTGGGCTACATGAATGAATAAGGAGGAGGGGAAACAAGGTGGGTATAAATAGCTCATGCAACGAGACGGAAACGTGTCGCAGACGAGCCGGGGGACTGCTGCAGACGAGCAGGAAGCTAACGGTGTTAGCACAGCACCAGTCTGTGTGTTATACAATTAACACATCTGTTTTTTATTCACATCAAAATGCATGCTTATTTAATAATGTGTGCATAAATTAGTGAATTGTTTAAAACAGTATTTAGACCTCAACAGTTTTAGCTCATTTTCCATTACTGCTGATTGAAGTTAAACTACTAGATCGATCACAGCTCACTCCATATAAGAAACACACTCAGGTGTGGAGTTTTAAATTGCAGGACTAAATAATATAGTACAAGGGGGTCAAGCATGTGGCACAGAGGTCAGAAATGGCCCACTGCACAAGGTTTGCCAAAAAATGTATTTATTTATTTTTTTTTAATCAAGGTATTTCTTCTGTTTCGAAGGTTAATTAATTATGTGAAGCATGGGGAAATGGCATTGATATTAATCTGCAATTTACAGTGCTGACCAATCTGCTGAAATGTGTCCAAAAGACTGAAATCCTTCTACCTATTGGAGCCCCTCTCTGCATTTCTCTCTGAAAACTACAACAATCAGCTGCAATTAATCAAATATTCGTGAGAAAACTGGGCAGAGGAGAACCCGCATATTGACCGGATCGTTTGCAACCAGATACACAATCGACCCCTGGGAACAGCGGTCGGTCGTGTGCCTGTCGATCCTTTCAGTCGAGCATGTTAAGACATACACACAATTGAATTTATGATAACAGGAATTCCGCTGATAGGTGCCGGTAGTGTCCTGATTTACCGCAAAGTTTGGAAGGTGTTGAAACTGCCAGCCATAGATTTGTGCGGGGCTCACAACACTCAGACTCAGGTGTTATGTGAATAAATTCACCAGCAGAAAAAGAATTCCAGGACTTTTGCTCCAAATGGACAACACCTTTGAGAAGTTGTCAGGTTGGATCAGAGGTAACGGGCCATAAATTGGAAATTTTCGGCATCACCGTGGGAATCACGGAGACTTTAGGCCGATGGAATTTGCAGAGTCAAGCTGACCCAAAACAACAGTTATCTTCGTTCAACACCCATGCACCAGCCTCTGAAGGCCTTTATCTTCACCTTCTCCTGGAGTCTACGCAGGAAGCCGCTCACAAGTGCAATGTCTTGAGTCATGTTGACATCCAATGTGCACCTCTGAACCTGAGCTGGAAACAACCTCCTTCAACTATTCAAGGAAGCAAAACTAAAGAGCAACTCTTCCTTCTTCCTACAAAACCAGCCAAGCAAGACTGTTGAACTTTGTTAATGCATTTAGATTTGGGCTACAGTTCATTGTGTAGGTTTTTCACTATGAGGAGGTTATGGCTATGTTAGTATTCTGTCACAAGATTAGTGCTTTGTTCTGTGTTTGCTTGTACTTTGAATATGAATGTCAGTGTTTATTTTACATTGTGTGTATTTCAGCTTGGAATTAAATCCTTTCAACAATTGCATGTTTTAGGTGTGTTGATGCGTTAAGTGTCGAGGCAAAGTGCATTTCCCAAAATATATAAGAAATACCTTATAGCAATTGTTTAAAATATATATATATATATATATAAACTGTATGATGCATGTTGCATTGGAATGGGTTTATATTGCATGTTTCTGCAAACTGAAATCAAAGTGATGTTAATTAATTATAAATTAGGTTATTTGAACCAATGAGTCTGCAAGTGCAAAGTTCCTTTAATGATCAACAATGCAAAGCGATATCTTTAAACATTGGTCAGGCTGATCCTTTTGTGTTTTGTATTAAAAAAAATTCACTTAGAAAGTGATTGTAAAAACAGTTACCGCTAATTTATTCAGACAAGTAGTAATCATAACCTCTAAGAAATTATTACACTAATAAATTGGTGTAATATAAAGAAGCTGTGAGACTGTCGTCTCCTGTGAAAGTGTTATTTAATAAAAAAAAGATTTTTACCTGACTGAGTTGTTGTTGTTTTTTTATCTGGGCCAGTCAGCCATTCATGAATATGCATGAGTATTATATTCTGTTTGTGGAATGAATTCATATTATCTGTGTACAGGAAGCTGATCTGATACTTACCATGGTGCTGGATGAAAACCTTGTAATTTAGGGTTAGGGTTAGCCCTAACACTTTTTAAAAATAATATCTGATCATAATCTATCAGATCATTATCCACATTGTGTGTAGTTTTCAGTGAATTTTAACCAATAAAAAGCATTAAACTGCCTGAAAAGAATGTATTCCAACTCAACTATATGTTGACCTCAAGAAAGGACTATCAACAATAGAGTATGTTTAATAATGCTACATGTGTTCCAATGTGTACACGAAGAGAAAAATCTCCTGCAGATTAAATAATTCAGATATAAACCAATGTCTGATGTTAACACTCATAACTCCGTGATGCGTTATGCATTGATTTGTGGTCCGATAATTAAATCACCACATCAGTAGACAATATGAGCTGAACTGTGGATACTTTTTGCATGAATACCTCAGTGTTCACCAACAGCAAAATTCTGTACATCTACAGGTCAAGTTCAGACATTTAGATACTGATGCATGTTCCGAAAAATACTAACAGCAACAGCAATCAGCTCACTGTTGACGGAAATATGCTGCATTTAGAAAGATGTTATTCAGATTTTTAATTAAGAGTTTAACCAGATTGTTTGTTTGCAGCCTTGTAACTGTCTATGTAAAAGTGATCCTGCTTGAATTGTGAAATGTGCATTTAGTAACTGCTGTGTACGTACTGCTGAAACACCTGGATGTCATTTCAGCTAATGATCGACCCAGCTGTAATAGATTGTAAAGTCATTTGAGTAATTGATGGTCTTCTATGGGTCTTTTCAGAACTACATATATTGCACTGTGAGACTTTTTCTGTAGCTGCCTGGCTTGAAATATGTGTGGATGAAAAAATAAGTGGAAAAGGGAAACACCTAATGTGTATTTTGCCACGCTCGATTTTTTTGTTCTTTGCAAGCTGAACCTTATGGGACAGAGCAGAGCTGTAGTTACGGCAGCGGGAGTCACTTTTGGGAGGAATATGATGTGTTTCGGTGGTTGAAGTGCATTTGGAAGGCAAAAGCTGCCGAGGTGCTCAGGTGCATGTTTTAGAGCTGAGGAGTTGCAAAGAAGTGGACCTATTGAGACACAAGTGTGAAAACATTATATTAAAAGAAAAAGTGAAACGGTTCTAGCTGCTGTCTAATCTGCTGCTAAGGTGTTTTCTACTGTGTCTGCATATAAATGCCATTAATACCGATTCACTGGTGTCCTGAATGATAAATGAGGACCATTATTGCAACAATTCCCTTAAGATAACACTCAAATACAGTTCAGCCTGCCTGGTGCACACACACACACACACACACACACACACACATGAAAAGTTACTGTTGTGTTATGTAGTGGGACATGCTGGGAGGAGGCTGTTATCACAGTGCCAATGCAGATTTGGGAGTGTATGTGCATGCATGAAGAATCCGATGGCTACCTGCAGAGCAGCAGACCAACCAGTGTGTGTGTGTGTGTGTGTGTGTGTGTGTGTGTGTGTGTGTGTGTGTGTGTGTGTGTGTGTGTGTGTGTGTGTGTGCATGCCTGTATATGTGTGTGTGGGAAAACAGGTAGCTACACCACAGAGGAAGTGTGCCAGCACTGCAGAGACTGCATTAGATGGAGGTAATATCGGCCAGAGAAAGCAGTGGGAAGCACTGCGCAGCGTAGAAGGCAGAAGACATGACATTTTTTTTTTCTAACTTTACTCTTAATAAGATTTATCCTCCTTTTACGCCTTCTTTTCCTTTCTTATTCCTGTCCTCTAACGTCTCACGCTCTCTTCTTCCCTCTCACCAGTGAGCTGTGTGATGCATATGGAGGTAGACTGATGAAGAACTGCCCTACCTTTGGGCTACTGCATCTTAAAGTGAAAGTAACATAACCACACACACACACACACACACACACACACACACACACACACACACACACACACACACACACACACACACACACACACACACACACACACACACACACACACACACACAGCCGGTGCATGGATTAAACATAGAACCCTGTGGTACCGTGTCCCCATTTGTATAATCAATAATGGCATAGGCCTGAAGAGACATCTCCATTTAAAAACATGATTTTTCATGTCTTGAGTGTCTTTACTGCAAAAAATCAATAGATGAGTGATCAAACTGGACACACTTATTGTGCTGGAGGGCTTTTTATCTAATTGATTTCTCGGGGTTTAAAGTGCCTGTAAGGCCTTCTGTCCACACAGCATTGTTCTCTGCCAGTGCTGGGTTGGAGTGCTGCAAAAAAAAAAAAAAAGTAGATATACTCAAAAATAACAATCAGTTAGAGTTAGGAGTTTCTCACCAATTAAATAAAGTAACAAATGAATGACAATTAGGAATGAGTTTTTAGGGACAAAAACAGAATGAACATGTGAAAATAGCATCAGAGATAGTTAACTGTGTGAATAAACATGTGCTGCTGTGTTACTTCTCTATTACAGCTTCATGTTAGTCATTGGGACCCAGCGTTCCAGCAACCAAATACACATGCACATGCAAAACAGTTTATACAAGCTTCTTAGATGCAAAACTGAAGAACTAATTGTGGAATTTATAGCAGGTATAGTAAGCAGTGTAGTGTGTGTGTGTGTGTGTGTGTGTGTGTCATGGGGCAGAGGCAGCCCCTAAGCTGCCAAACTGAATGCATGTTCTCGGATTTACACTCTGGCATAAAAAACATTGATCTCTATACGTTTACACTATTTTGCCAATTACCGCTTCATGTTTTTAGATATGTTCAACTTACAAATCAAAGATGTACGACATGCAGGTGGAGGTCATTATGTATGAGTATGAGTTTTGTTCAATTAACAATCAGACAGAAACTGCAATAATGTTACATGCACATCACATCAATACATTTTTTAACTTAATCATTTATGTTTCATGCTTTAAGCTGTCTGAAACATCAACATTATATGTAAAATAGCTCATTCATCCCCAGAGGTTAAATCAGACCTTTTAAAATTAGATATTTTTTGTACATAATGTATATTTTATATGTATTATTTCATTTCTTATCTTTCTCTCATATATATAGAAAGATACATGTAAAATAAAACAAACAATAATTGTTACTAACACATACAGTATGTGGCAAAAGTGCCAATTCTGTGTTGATCTTGGTTTACTGGTTTAGAATCATGGGGGGGGGGCTAACCTGCAGGTTAAAGGTTTTTTTTTTAAGACTCTGCTGGAGCTTGAGTGACATAATGGTTTAACCAACTCCCTTATGGCTGAATTGTCTGAACCCAGTCGACAGCCACAGGCTTTTAGCCTGAGCAGGGTCGCGCCACCCGTCCACCTAATGATTTTTTTGCCTGCTGATTGTGACCAATAACCCTGCAGAGGGGTCTTTTGGGGGTATCCTGGGACAACTCGGTGGTTGTAACCGCTTCTGTCTGCTGTTCAGACAGAAGTGTGGGCTTGCTGGCAATTCTGTGGGAGACCAGAGGGGGTTTGTACCTGTGCCGTACGCGTGACATGCTAAGCTGTGGCACATGCTGGCTCATGGTGAATCATACCTTAGTGGTCTATGTGCAGATGTGAACTAACTGGAACCTTGCTTGTCCTGAGTGATTAGCCAGAGTGATTCCCTTGTCCTGACAGTTCATCCTTACAATGAGTTTAACTTAACTTTTCTCATGAACTAATAAAGATTATTGTGGATCACATTCTCTTGGTTCTGGTCACAGTAGTAATTTCCTACTAAGTTTTATTAAAAATATAAGCAAAGTTGTAATTGGGTAATATGTTTGTGACAGGGAAATGGTTTTGCTTCTTACTGCAGCACAGTTATAGAACACGTCATCAACGTAAATAGATATCGGTCACAGCCTTGTCCTTGACATTGACACATAGGGGGAGAAAAATGGGAGCTAAACCTGGAAACTTACTTTCACTATGTTTGCTGCATGTTCAGCACAGAAAGACAATGGAGGCTTCGATGGTAACGAAAACGGTGCAATGAAATGGTGATCAGGATCCGGAGCTGTAACACTGTAATAAAAACACTGCTGCAGAACAAAAGTGTGATTCACAAGTGGTTTTAACCCAAACCCAGGTTTATTGTCTACTACCCTCTACACTACCACAGTACATCTATGGGATTTTAAGTTTTAATGATAATGATGATGCTTCGTCTATCCATCCAAACAATTCTACAAAAAAAAAGGATACAAATATTCATCCAAAAAAATTCACAGAAAAAGATATACACCCTTGTGCCACTCACAAGCTATCTCCAAAAGCTGAGTTTGATCCGACAAACAGACAGAGAAACATGCGAGCCACAGACAAACAGACTGACAGGCGCTCCTTGCTTTATAATCTCACCTTGCTTCATGCTAGTTCTCCATTCATTGTTTGGGACCCTTTTGCTCAACATACTGAGATGGTATTTATTTTCATTCAGAGATGCTGTGAAGGTTCTTTTTCACAGTCGGCCCTTTAGCACTCTGATCTCTCAGAAAAGGTCAGAGTCACAGAGTAGCGGCTATATGCTTAAGTGTGAAATGCTGCAAGGCTCCCTGTATGTGGGAAATGTGAAATGCATTGAAATGAGTGCTTACATGTGGTGTGCTTGTGTTTTACCAGGGACAGAGGATACAGGTTACAACATTGGAAACACCTTGGTGTGGTGTTAGTTGCCCTGCAGGGGGTAAAGCTATGGGAGATGTTAAGAGGGGGAAAGCAGAGCAGGTTAGGCTGGATGCTGGTTAGACCTGGAATCCATTAAAAAAAAAATTAAAAATCACTATTTTGCCTCCTGTTTTTGACTTTAACAACGATTTTTCTCTGACCTCCAAGTTTGACACAAACCCACATGGTAACAAATGGTGGCAGTGGTGGAATGTGTGAAGTCTCCTGAGAGTGAAGGTCAGTAAAAACCTGCAATGACTGGACAAGGACGTGGCCGACTGACCTGGAGAAATCCACTGGCAGAGTGGCCACATGTGTGGTACTGACACAGAAGAAGAGGAGAATCCAGCCCTAGCAAAGTTGAGCAGCAAGTCATGAAACAAAAGCTAAGTACTAGTAGTTCATGCACAATGAAGTGAGAAACTGTTTGTACAATGCAGACACTGAGCTTCCTAGATTGGTTCTTCCTAAATCAATCCACCCACTAACTTTATACCTGGGACATCAAATTTCATGGGCAGGAGATCTGGGCCAACTATGGCTAAAGCTGTGACTGAATCAACCAGAGAAACAAGAGATTTTATTTGCCTAAACTCAGGAATTTTCAGAAAATGGGCAGAATGTCAGAAAATAGCACCAGTCTGGAATCAGATTAAGGCCTTTGCCTATACAACCATTGCCTATATCTGCACTCCATTTGAACACCTTGGTATTTGGTCCTCTGGTAAAAAGCAGCTCAGGGCACAGATTTGCCCTGGTTAAATGCAGTTATGCCATAAAAAATCTAGAAGTATACCCACTGCAATCCATTCAGGTCAAGCATGTAGTTTGTTGCCTAATCGTTATGATTTCCAGAGTTGGTGTTCCTACTGACATTATCACAGACCAAAGAACTAATTTCCTGTCGCAGCTGATTAAAAGCTTGGACAAGCATCTTGGGATCAGAGGCATTAGAACCACACCCTATCATCCGCATACTGATGGGTTGGTTGAGTGTTTCGATGGTACACTCAAACTTATGCAAAGAAAGAGTAGATGGGCTATTCAGGCCTCAACAAGGTTTTCTCCCTTTGAGTTGGGGGATAGCAGGCAGGTTAAAGGGGCTCCTGGAGGAAGCTTGGGGGGGGACTGCACAGTGCAAATATTGCCTCCAAGTTGAGACAAATGGCCTACAAGCACCTGCAAGAGGCCCAAGCCAAGCAGAAGCTTTGGTATGATGGTGGTGCCAGTAACAGAGGATGGAGATGAAGGCTCCGTCATGGGTCCTGTGCGGAATCAACGAGGCCGTAACATTCAGCAACACTGCTATAGTAGGAAATACATGTTATATACATGGTAAAACATATGTCTCCTCTGGTGAAACCAAGACTTATTGGTCAAATCAATCACTTAAGGACATTCACAACCGACAAAATCAAATTATTGAGCTGCAAGGGCATCTGTAGAAAATTAATTCCCATTTGTGCAACCTGTTTTCACTCTGCCACGCTGCGAATTTTCAGTGCAGCTACCTAATTAATTTCCAGCCACTGGTATGTCAGTCATATCACTGCGGCGAGCATTTGCTGTTGACACGCTTCAGAGTGATGCTAGAGCCTTATCCCCCAACAAATGACTTATGGATAAACCCCTGCGTGCAGTTAGCGGGGACAGTAATCCATTCTAAACACATCGCCTCCTGTACGCTGAATCCACAAATTCCCCCTCAGGACCGAGGCCACGCCTCTGAAGCGTGGCATAAATGGTCAAGGTGATGCAACGGCTGTCCTCCTTTTTCTTCTCAGATGAGATTACAGCCGCTAAGAAGAAACTTTGTGCTGCGGGGCGGGCGGGGGTGGGGGTGGGGGGCGGATTACCTACGGATAAAATTATTCAAATGTGTGAAAATGCAATTTGCGATAAGGCAACACGAGGATCGTGCCAGGATCCTGCACCAGACTGAGAAACCATCAGCCACTACACAAACTAATTGATGAGACTATTACAGACTCAAAGCTTATTTCTATTACAGCCGATACAAGCGTGTCAGTAGCAACGTATTGTCGTCTTTGATCAGCTGCTTTTCTTCACTGCGCCGACTGAACTCTGCAGCCACCTCCACTGCTGCAGTGCTGCATTATGTTTATGATACTCACTGTGTTTTGGAGCAGTTACAGTAGGACTGCAGCGTGTCAGCGTGTCCCCTTCCTGTACTTGTTACTCACCATGCCACGAGGATTAATTTCCGGTATGACTTTTTTTGCTACGTGTGCCTGAATACATTTGAGGGATTGAACATTATCAGCTGGGGGGGGGGAAGAAATGCAGTTGGTTTAACTGTAGGACTTTATTTCCACCTTTAAAGGATAAATCCGGTTCATTAACAACTTGAGGGAAAGATTGTATATGCTCCTTTACTGCGTTTACACCATTTGTTGTAAAACAGGCATATAAACATGCCTGTTCATTTTAAACATTTGCATTTATGTGCTATGAATATATTTAAGTTTGGCCTCACAGCCAAAGAATTTCACAGGAGGGACAATACAAATCTCAGCCCTTGTGAGGGTTTTTGAGGAAAGGATAGAATGCAGAAAAAGCATGCATTGGACAATATTATAAATTCCCTTTTTTTAATTTTTGCTCTTCTTCTTCTTCTTTTTGTGCATTTCTCTGTTTTAATGCAAATGTACTCCTCTCTGCAGATGATCACTGCAAAGTGATCTAATCATTGATTTGTCAATTTGGTGAAGAATCATCAGGAACTATATTTATAATTGAACAATCATTTTATTCACTTTTAAAGCATAAACATGGGACAAAATCTAGTTTATGAGATATCAATTTCTTTTATTTGTAAAACATAATGATGTGAATATTTTATGCATATATATATATATATAAGATTATATGTAACAGATTGGTTGGAGGCTAATGTGATTTTTAAGGTTTGATTTTTGATGCATGTTCACTCATTGGAATTTTAAAATAAAATTAATTTTTTGAATTGTACCATCTAGAAACTTTAATGGGTCACAGGTTGGAACCACTGCAGGGCACAGCACTAAAATGACATGGGTTACATGTTTTGAGGTTGGTGTGTGTGTGTGTGTGTGAGTGTGTGTGTGTGTGTGCTGCAGCCATTAATGAACCAGGTAAGTCACTGGGTAGAGGCAGTGCGCACGCTGCCTGGAGCTTTTGGGTGATTATTTTAAACATGATAGTAAATGAGCATCATTCGGAAATTTCATCCAATATATGAGAGAACAACAAAAGAATAGGTCATTAAAAGTGGCGTTCAGGAACAGAGCAGTAAGCGACAGCAAAGACAGGAGCCATGGAGCCAGAAGTGCAGCCATGTGGAGTATTGTACAGTATCGCCGCCTGTCAGACAGGGTTTAGATTTACATTTGAGACGTTTGCGCTTGTTACTGCTGCGATGGCAAAGCACCTTGTTACGTCTCATCATTTCACACGGCCCTACAGAAATGAGAAACATTTCATGAGGCCCAGATAGCTTCGGTAATCGCAAGCTTTTCTTTTCTGTAAACCGCTCAACCCATTCCGCTGTCAGGCGTACGCGGAATGAACGCAAGCCTGATGTAATGTGGCGTTCGCGTGTGCCTCCCCAGACTGAGCATTATGTTTTTCATATCGCAACTTAAGTCTGGAAAAACACAGAAAAACACTGGACCCGTTCCGGCCTTTCTGCTGCTCTCACAGCACGTCTTATCCTAAAGGCACAGACAAAGCAGAAGGAACTATCAGAACAGTAACGATAGCATTTTGTTGTTTTGTACCTTTTGGGTTTTTTCTTATTAGAAACCGTGCACACTGCAGTTAGGCTGTCAGCCTGCATGAGAACCAAGGCACAAAGGCTAGGAATAGACATAAGAGAGACAGCTGGTGACAAAGATACTGGTGAACAGGAAGGGAAACAGCACCTGCGTTAAGACCAAACACTTCATGGAAATGATCAGTTTCACTAAAGAAGAAGCAAACGAGGAACAGAGAATTAAAAAAAAACTCAGCTGGTGATGCCTTAAATACAATTTGCTGTATTTGCGTAGTTAAATCTATTCAAGTCAAGCAAACATTGTGAAAAAAAACAAACTTTTGACCAATCAGAGTTGCTCTCAGTCTGAATCTATCCACAAACAACGATCTCTACTATTAAAAGGATAAATGGAAGAATAGGTTTAAGATGCAAGTGCAAGGGTGTGCAAGCAATATCACAATCCTCCAACTATGCATGTCGTCATGTGAATATGTCACAGCCTGAAAAGCAGGCTGCTCGCACCATTAAACCATCGAGTGGCAAGTAATGATTATGGGATAATAAAGATACTCGAGCTCAGACTAACAAAGACAGGGTTTCTCCTGAGGCTGCGTCCACCTGCTTTGACATGTCCAGCCCCTGATAGATTAACCCTAGCAAACAGGGAACGAGATCCTGTTTTCATGTTCAAAAAGTCAGAAACAGCCTCATGATTGACTGTGGTCTTCAAACACGAGAAGCAAACAGAGGAAAACAAAGAGGAAGTGCCAGTGTGTGTGTGTGTGTGTGTGTGAGAGAGAAGAAAGCTGAGTTTAGCAGAATTGCTTCATAAGCAGAGCAATTCCCCAACGTCAGCTTAATGGATGACTTGATATCCTCAGCAAATAGGGATAATTTCACTCAGTTTGCTTTTCATTTCCAGAGAAAATAGGTACTTCATTCCTGGGAGTTTCCAGGAACGGAGCAGGCGGCTTTCCAGACGGCTTTTTTTTTTTTTTTTTATATCAGCAACAGCTCTGCCTCCGCCGCTCCCGCAAATCACTCAGTTCTGCAGCGGTTCATGGAGACAAGACTCCTGCCTATTAATTATATCTGCAACACCGACCAATTTACGCCTTGACACGGAATTTGTTTTATTATATAAAACTGTGGGGGGGGGGTGTTACACAAAAATTGTTTCTGCAGCATCTCCTCGCGGATCCTTGAAGTGTGAAGTGACAGGAAACACATGCAGACCAAATTAAACGTTGCGCCCGTGTTTCAATTAAATGAAGTAGACTCAATGCAGAAATTTAAAAAAAAGAAGACATGCTTTCTATGCACCACTTGAAGTGAATGTGTGGGCCAGCAGACCTGCAGCAGCCGCGTTGTCAGATTGATCAGATATCATTGATTGCCAGCATCAGATTCAAAAAAAGAAAAAAAGCTGCATTAGTCAGGCCCGCCACACAGAAACAGGAATACATTATATTCACTGCGGCATCGCTCCCGGGCCATTTGCAGATTGTTGATATCGACGCAAACGCGGCCATCTCAAATTAGAGGGAACATAAATGTCGACGGCGACGAAAGTTCGGGAGGCAGACGCCAGCTGCGGCCCACAGATGTTCCAGACGAGCGTTAATGAGCTGAACAGCGAGTCACCGGGAGCCCACCAGCGGGATCCATGTCTTTCATCAATGTTTACTTCTCACTAACAACTCACTTTCATTGACAACCAAACTGCCGGAGCACGGCTCTAAATTACCGTGGTGCACTCAGGGAAAAAAAAAACGCTCCCACATGCACCGGTGATCGGCCCATAAATCCGCAGGGTGGGCGGAATTAATATCGCAAGACAAATACTTTGGAAATTAATATCAACCTCGTTTTTCTCAGTGAAAACACGAGGATGGAGAACATAAGGTCCCCATTACAGGGAAGTGGAGTCATACAAAAGCCGCTCTCATGGGTGCGAACTCAGCTTTCAGCGTTAATAGTCTATTTTTTTTTTAAATATTGAAACTATTTTTGTAACCGCTGCCAACTAAATACCGTAATTCGGTTGGATAATAAGATCCTCATGAATTTCACTCCCTTCGTTGTTTTAGAAGCCTTTTCACGGCAAGAACAACACGACTCGCAGGGCACGCGGTGTCCCATGACTCCCTAAATAAGCGTTACCCCGGCAGCCGTAGACGGGAATAAAGCGGTTGTGAAAGCAGACGGCTCGACCTGAACCAACACACTGAGTCACTGTTTTCACCAGGTGTCCTTTAAGAAGAGGGGGGGGGGTAAGACGACTGTCTGCAGAGGTGAGCAGTGAGGGGAATTCCCCAACCCCCCATGCACCCCTGAATTAATTAAAAAAAAAAAAATCACACACACACACACACACACACACACACACACTCACACACACCAGCTAGAGGAGGTTATCATCTTGATGACTCTTTATGGCAGGGGTGGGCAACCATGGTCCTAGAATCAGGTGTGTTACTGCTTGGTTGGAACAAAAACCTGCAGCCACTGCGGCTCTGTAGGACCAGGGTTGCCCACCCCTGCTTTATGGGTATTAGAGTGTCAAACTTCTACATGCAAAATGCAATAGATTACATATTTACATAGAACTCGATGCACAAAACACTGGTCTTATAGAAGAGACGTCCGCTTCATCAACTCCCTCAAAAGAACAAATCTAAACTTCACTGTCAAAGTCACCTATCGGACACACTGCAGAGGCTGAAAGAGGAGACGGGACGAAGAGAGGAGAAAGGAAGGAACGGAGACATATGAAGAGGAGAGGGGAAAGAGAGAAGGCGGGAAAGGAGACAAAAAGTGAAGATGACAGGAAGGAGAGATTGACGAAAAGGAGACGGGAAGGATGGAAAGAGAGGAGGCAGGAAAGGCAGACAGAAGGAGAGGGGACAGGACGGGAAGAGCGAGGGATGACAGGGAGACAGCGGAGGACGGCTGATTGGAGGCCGGAGTGCTGCAGATGTCACTTCACAACCTCTGGCACTGGAGACTTGTGTCATCTCCACACTTGACAGATCTGTTGCCCCGGTGATCTCCTCTATATATAGAAACAAAGGGGCGATACGGCTCAACTCAAGTTTGTGTGACAACTCGGTGGTCAAGTCAGGTGAGGCGAGAGATACTGACTTCACAGGAAAAAAACAAAACATCATAGCGGGCACAATGAAACTAAACATGAGGAGGAATGAGGAGGGGGAAGAGCTGGAGATTGAATGTAGCCCAAAGGACACGCGAGCGTTCTTCATAAATCCTGCAACGGTCTTTCATTCGGTCTCTGACAATCAGGAGATCAATTCATCTGCCGTTCCCGCGACGAATGATGGATGATCATCCTGCAAAACGGCTCGTAGGACGACCCGGGCCCCAGAGGTGACGACGTGAACGGGCTGCATTTCTGCAGCTGTGCAACGTGCATGTTTTCGCAAATTGTGTTGTGCGCACTGTGGATAAGGTGTGGCTAGGTTTAGCCACTTAAGGCAGGTACTGTTGAAGGTTAAAACTATTGGATCTTTCATGAGCAATTGCTAATCTACATTTGTGACATGGTATGTCATGCACTAGAATGCACCAGAACCAGATTGTTCATTGCAAAAACAGTATTTGAGTAGAATATCTTATCTCCATTGGCAGACGTTTTAGCTTATTTCATTTTTTCCCCCTCAATTGGGTCGATTTGGTCTTGTTTTAAGAAAAACAAACAAAAAACAATCTTAAAAAAATTATACATTTACAGATCAAGTAAAAGAGAAAATTAAATGTCTATTATATTTGAAATTTTGATTTGTTAAGATTAAATGTTTCACAGTGTTCTTGCCCCAGCTTTAACTTCTCCATTGACATTACTAAACTACAACTATGGATCAACTACAACTCAAACTACCATTTGTCCAATGAAAACCCATGAATGTAGCGACAACCCGGACAGAGCACTGAAGGAAAAGAAGATACGTGACGAGTATGTTTTCCATGGAGCTCAATCTATCACAAGGCCAGACAGGAAAGTCAAAAATCAGTCAGTTCAAATATGACCAAATCAACAGCAATCAAACAATGGTAAAGTAACCTTTTTGTGAGATCCTACAATTTTCGCGAGGCCGTATCTGAAATTCGTCCAGTCGAGCAGCTCTTTCCTTCTCTCTGTGGAATCCAGAGGTAAGAAAAGTGAACCTGAATCACATCACCACGACTGACATATGTTGACATTCAACATATTCCTGGTTTTGCAGGAAACGTGGCCTGTCAACGTTTCCCCCTGGAGACCGACTGTGTGTGTGTGCACAACACTGTCCGAGCTTTCGTCTTCAAGGTCACAGAGCAGGCCGTGGTCGGGCGCTGATAATAGCTCCCAGCGCAGCGCGCTCTCATACCCGAGTTGTGAGCCTCGGCCCTGAGTCAGCACTGCGGAGAGCGGACCACCCTCCAAATGTGTTGTTAGTTAGCGGATATCTGCAGCTTTTGTGTCAAAGTGTTTTCACTCAAAACTCCAACTCGGGCTGAGGAGTCCGTCACATTTGCTCAGCTGCATCTCATTAGCTCCCAGCTGCAGACTGGAGGTGCTGCCACGAGGTGGAACGCGCTGTTTCTGCCGTCGGCCTGTCCAACTCATTCCCATAATGCAACTAATGAAAGCTCCCATCAAGCCCTCGACACACACACACACACACACACATACTGAAATGGAAACCAACCAGAGCCCTGTTTTTTTTTTTTTTACTTCTCGTACCAACTAAACATATGAATTTTGCCATTTCTTGTCACCTGAAAAAATAGTTTCTCTGCAGAAAAACAAACAATGAAAACTTGCACACCAAGCCAGGTCTAAAATGTGGAATTCTTTGCGAGAGAGGGCTGCAGAGATATCAGATGTAAAGGTCTGGGCAGAGGGTAAAGGTTCACACACACACACACACACACACACACACACACAGGGTGGTCTGCTGTGCTAGCGGCACAGCCACAGACTGATTATCGGTGTAACAGGACACGCACGCTCCGACAGTTCAGATCATTAATCAGAAGAGTGAGAGAATGTTCATCACTGACGCTGAGATTCCTTCAAAAAGAAAATTCTCTCAATGGAGAAGCTGTTCTTCTTGGCATCTCTGTCACAATAAATATCATTACCTAGTTTTACATTGTGCTTATAATCAGCCTGGTTTTCACATTTCACCACTTTAAAGTGTCTGTGTAACAATAAATAATGAGGTTTTTTTCCTTCAGAGCTACAAACCACACAAAACATCAATGTTTAAATCATATCACTACAGTAACAGCACAGTGCACTGAAGTACAGTAGAAAAATGACATCACGTGACTGTTTCTAGAGTCCTCATATATAAGCTCTGGGTGACCATCACAGTACATGGTGACCCCTGTAATGTTTCCAGATGTTAGTTCCAGATGTCCAGGCGACTTTTTCAATAGTGACTGTGTGGTTTATTCAGTGG
Source organism: Eupleurogrammus muticus (assembly GCA_036785175.1). Classification (NCBI taxonomy): domain Eukaryota; kingdom Metazoa; phylum Chordata; class Actinopteri; order Scombriformes; family Trichiuridae; genus Eupleurogrammus; species Eupleurogrammus muticus. The sequence goes on from JAYKQN010000007.1 coordinate 5,185,217, forward strand.
TAGGGGATCAATAGGATTTCATTTGGATTTAGTCAGCCAGCACTGCGATATGTCCTCCTCTCCTGTGCATCGTGCAGGCCTATCTGCAATCAGAACACAAACTCACCCAAAAGCTGCAAAACATTGACAACTGCAGTTCTTGTTTTTTCTCCAAAGGTTTAAGTTGCGCAACATCAGCCACATCAAAGTTTGAAGCCAAATCTGATTAAAAATCTATATATATCACAATGAAGCACAATAAAACCGCTTTCTTCTCTCTCTCTCTCTCTCTCACACACACACACACACACACACACACACACACCGGTGATCACGCAGCAGCGCATCGAACTTACCGAGGAGCGGAGTAACGAGCGGAGCAGCAGGCGGCATCATCCCGCATCCGGCAGGACAAATCCAGCAGGGAAGTGTGTGTGTGTGTGTGTGTGTGTGTGTGTGTGTGTGTGTGTGTGTGTGTGTGTGAGACTGACGGGGATCTTCTACAGCGGGAGCTGGCTGAGCAGCGCAGTGGACCGCACGTCTCCGGCGCGCCGCGTCAGCATCTTCCATCCGCGCGCAGCAGCATCTTCCTGTTTTATGACTCCGATCGCCGGCGAAGCGACTCTACTCTTCTCCTTGAGCTCACCCTTAGCTTGTGTGTGTGTGTGTGTTTGAGTGCGTGAGTGAGTGAGTGAGTGTGCGGGTGTTTCCCTCCCTGCTGTAGGCTGCACGCGTCCGCACGCAGCCTCTCTCCTCCTCTCTCTCTTTCTCCTCTCCCTCCTCTCTCTCTTCTCTCTCTTTTTGTCCTGCCTTGCGCCCCGCTGCGTGGAAATCAAAAGGAGGTGCATCTATGTCTGCGCGCGCGCACGCACGCACGTGTGTGTGTGTGTGTGTGTGTGTGGCAGCCAGTTAAAGAGGGACCTCTGTGGATTTAAGTAAAGTTGGATTGTGTTGCAAACACAAATTGTGATGCCGCCCCTTAAACATACAATGACAAAAAACAATAAAATAACCCTTCCTCTGAGCTAGATGGATAACATTGATCTCCACCTGCTTATTAGTACACACATCTGCCCCTCCCCAATAATCAGCTCATTTGAATATAACAGATTAAGCTTAAATCTGGTGATTTTTTTTCTTATTATTAGTAATTCATAAACTCAATCCTAATCTCCACTCGCGTTCACTATAGAGACTCTAAAATCAATCAATCCTCCTCATGATCATACACTTTTTGTGACTTGACTTCCTACTGTTTCACACACTCTTGCTGGTGTTTTAGCTCATTCCTCTATGCAGATCTCCTCGGGAGCTCCCATGTTTTGGGGCTGAGGTTAAGATCTGGACCATCTCTGCCAGTCCAGGACCTTGAAATTCTTCGTAGGAAGTCCTACCTTCATCCTCGTCATGCTGAAAGACACAGGAATGGAAGGAGGTTTTCATTCAAAATCTAAAGACACATGGTTCCATTCTTTCCCTTTACAGAATCAGTTCAGGTCCCTTTGCAAAAAGTTTCATCTGACATTCTTCCAATCCTCTTCTTGATCATCCGAATGCTCTTTAGCAAAGTTACATAGAGTCTTAAGCAGGAGGTTACGTCTGGCACTGCAGGATTTGAGTGTCTGGTGGCATAGTGCTTTAGTCTTGACCCTATGAGGTGACATCTTACGTGGAGTCCTGGAGTGACGTAGATTATCAGTGGACTTGTATGTCTTCCTTTTTCTAATAGTTGCTCCAACAGTTGATTTCTTCACATCAAGCTGCTTATCTATTGCAGATTCAGGATTCCCAGCATGGTTTTTGTATCCTCTGACAGCTCTTTGGTCTTGGTCATATTGGCGTTTGGAATGTGAGTGTTTGAGTTTGTAGACAGGTGTCTTTTATACTGATAATGAGTTCAAACAGGTGCCAGTAATACAGGTAATGAGTGGAGGACAGAGGAGGCTCTTAAATAAAGAAGTTACAGTTCTGTGACAGGCAGAAATATTGCTTGTTTATAGATGATCAAATACTTATTTTGCATAGGAATGTGACTTCTGTCATAGTGAAGTGTACATATGATAAAAAAGGACAGGCCTCTCATCGTTTTAAGTAGAAGTTGCACAATTGGCGGCTGACTGAATATGGCTCAGCACAGTTTGTATGTGACCAGACAGGTTTTGCACTCTGGTGTTAAAACAGGCAAAACTAGAGGATGTAAAAGAATTTTATGGAGGATGACATTGCATGATATAAATCTCACATAATAAACTTTGAACTTAGGGTTATACAAACAACCTAACCCAATTTGATGGGTCATATTAACCCAACATGTGTTTTGTCGACTATACTAAACTATACCCAAGAATGTGATTTACATAAAACTTGCAAATACAGGGTCAATAATTCTTACACTTGTAAGCAGCCTTATGTAATATCTGGCAGTTTTAATCTGAATGGCATGATTCCATTTATTAACAACCTAAACAACTCAAATATCCAACTTTTCTACAACTACAGAGTGAAGAGATCTAAGTTTAATCTATAGACATGTTAGCGTTGCTGGAGAGTTGAAACACCAAATGCAAAGCAAATAACAAAGACAAAAGGCATCTACGCGATCAGATGTGCGTTGACTGTGAAAAATCCTCCTGAAATAGCAGCAAGCGGAACAAAGAAGGCTCATTAAAAATGTATCAAGGGTACAGCAGCCCGTGTTAGCCCTTGCTCAGGGATTCTTCGTGGCTCAATAAAAGGCTGAGGACATTATGATCACATTCAAACAATGCCTTTCATTCCACACATTATCTCAAAATGCTGTAAGGCTGCTTCTTTCATTCAAAATGCATATCCAACAAGTCTCATGTCTGTACGTGGACAACGTCTACCTGTAGGCAATCACTGTTGAAATAATAGTTTAAAAGCATGTGTGACGTGTAACAAGCGAGCTGACGGAATATTTTCCATTTCATCAATTTGTTTTTCAAGGTCTGCATGTTGTTGTCATACCCTTCATGTCTGATGACTTGTATGTGTTTTGGCGATGCTTTTAACTAGGTTTTACTTGAAAAAGAGATTGAGTTGAGTTTTCAGAGTTTTCAGAGAAGATGATCTAAAATTGACATGCTTTGACTGCAGAATCCACTGTGAGCGCTGATGTATCTCTGGGGCCATCGCTTCAAAATATCACGTGTTGTGTTAATGTAAAGGGTGTGAAAACTTGTATTTTAACACCCCGTGAGTAAATTATGTAGACAAGGTGGCGCTGGCTGAGGCAACACGCAGCAGCAGAGGGAGCGTGTGTTGTGTCTTTTTTTCTGTTTTATAGTTGTTTCACTTGTGTTTCAATGTTTTCATGGGTCTACTGTCATTGTAATGACGTACCAAAGTCTCATAGCTCTCTTTTCTTCTCCTCCTTGACACTCTTTTTGGCCTTTTGGGTAGACAGGGTGTGTACCCTGAGAGGCCTGTATGGACAAAAGTTTCTTCTTCTTCTTCAAGACATGTGTGGGAACGGCGGCTTCCCCCATGGAGATCATCCATCATCATGATGCCTCTCTGGGGAACAGGAGCCCGGCTTCCAAGTCCACTTACGTAGGAAGGAAGAGAGACATAAATATATACTCTATAAATATATATATATATATATATATAGTATTGAGCTGTCAATATATATGGATGAGCCCCTTACACAGATGGACATACCACTAGTTATTAATTGTACATTTTTAAGGGTGTGAAGGAGAGGAAAAGCCCACTGGGGGCAGACTGCTGAGGAATTGTGCAGAGCAATCGTCCGACATCTACACTTTTATTTTCAGGAAATCTCTAGCTCTGCAAAGACTCCATTATTGTGCCGGTGCCCCAGATTAAAATCCCAGAATGACTCTCGCTCCGTTGCACTTACCTCTCTTGTCACAAGGACCCTGGAGTGCGGTTTAAAGGCAGAGATCACAACTCAGAGCAGTTAAGATCCTCTGCAATTTGCTTACAGAGGAGGAAGGGGTGCTGATGATGGTGATAATGCTCTATTCCACCTGGTACTGGATCATCTTTTGCTCATTTGCTTTTTATTGCATTCCTTTTGGTATCTATTGATCTTATCAACAGTTTGTTATAATCAGTATTGTGCACCTGTTTTTCTAATTGCAAACATATGGTTATGTATATGATGTATGCATTGCTGTGTTTTTTTTTTTTATTCTTTGCACGCTGTAGAACAATTTGCCTCTCACTGGATAGTAAAGTTTACTAAGAACTAAGTACTGGACCAACAGCACAAAGCACTCTACACCCCCCCCCCCTTCCCTCCTAGAAGTGCTGCAAGCCACTCATTACAACCACAGCTCTCCACTCAACTATAAGATGACTCATCAGCGCTTCATATACCCTTTGCGGAGCCTCCTGTTCAATCAGTCGAGAAGCTGCATCATGCAAAGATGCACATCTCTGTCCATCTCCAACATGCGTTCATCAGATTTCAAACACGAGATGTCCATTTTAAACCGTTTTTTCCGTGCCGTGTGATTTCTGTGCACACATGAACTGACAGGCCTCAGTGATAATTCTATTTTCTTTACATGGGATTTCAGCCGATCTGTTAACTGTGTTAGGAGTTTTGGATATGTGACTGCAGAAATCAATCTAAGTTGACAGCAATTATAAAAAAAAACTGTAATTAGTCACTGGGGTGTTGATAAGTTGTTTTATGGGAAAGTTTTTAATATTGTGAAGTTGAAAGGGAAGTGAGGAAGGGAGGGAAAGATGCATACATAATGCATAACCGAAGCAGAAAACTAAGAAGGGACACATAAAACACAGATTATCCTTCTGCTGAAAGACTCACTGCTTCACCAGCTCGTTCAGATGACAACAGAGCAGCAAATTAAATATGATGAATCTCCTCCAACAGCGCTGCCTCCCCACGTTCCAAATGATCCATATTTTTGCACACAAGTCACAGTCTGCATGGTCTTTTTGAAACTACCAGTGCAGTGTCCTACAGTAAAGCGGAAGCTTAATTCCATTTTTATGTTTGGCCAAATGAGGGCGTGTTGGACTGTTACAGCTCCCATGTCTTAATAGAGAAATTTTACATTAGGTTAGAGATGAACAAACATTGAGATTAGGACAGACCTATCATAAGGCTACAATTTGTTGAGTTGTGATAAATCTCTTAAAACAAAATCTCACTACAAACTGTACAAAAAAAGAGTTCCTTCATGGTGAAAGCACTAATAAAATGACAAACAATAGAAAAACTATAAGAAGAGATATATAGCAAAAAAAACTGTATAAATGACAACTGGTGAAATAGTGACAAATAAAGGTGTGTCAAGCTGTATATACAGCCACAATAAAAACTAAGAATTGTAGAAAAGAGCCCAAATAAACAAGTCTATGAATCAGCAGAAGCAGGAAAACTGTACAACAACCAACTTGTCTAGCTGCCATAAAATGACGCACTGAGACATACCTGTCCACTTCAATTTTTATGTAACTTGACCTATGCATGTTTTGATAACAAGCTAAAAGTCTATTTTCCAATTTCAAGACGTATAAATTCTTGTAAGCATGTTTGATGACAGATGGATTTAGGTTTTTAAAGTAACTAAGTACAAATATTAAGATATGTAAGCAGAAGTAAAACACTAGTACAATAAGCTCTGGGACAGCCGTTCATGAAAATCTCCAATTAACGATGAGGATGCACGAGTCCCAATGCTCATTTAAAGGAAAAATCCAAAATGCAAACTGAACCACCAGGATGTTGAAAGAAAATCTTGCTGAGTTGGTGGATTCCTCAGTAGCACTGGGGCATGTCGTAAGCGACTATAAAGAGAAATATGATATTGGCTGAATGTAAAAGACGGGAATCTTTACCTAACACAGCCGATTAATTAGTCACGTGACGGCACGCTCGCTGTGCTATGAGCACGGCTAGTTATGCATCGTCCGCAGTTCCTATGGGGGGGGTCTTTTTTTTTTTGCACAAGTCAATTGTTTGCCGATGCACTGCGGTTAGTCTTTTAGCAAATGCTGAGCGTGCTATTTCCAACCAAAGGGGTCAGCTGTCCCATTAGCAAATAAGATTCATGATTGGGTTGGGATTTGGCTGCAGATTGCGGGCGCAAACAAAAGTGCAAATGCGGCTATCACTTTAGTGCAGGTGATGTAACAGATGAGGCCCATAAAAGGCTGTAACAGGCTGTAACCGCACATATACACTCCGAGACTATCAGGGCTCCGACATTATGAAGTGCAGAATCGCTTTAACTTATGAGGCTCTGAAAAATATTCTAATGAAACAATACGAAAAGGGATATGACTTCTGACAACTCAGAGGCATACGACCAGTGAGGAGAGGTCTGTGGTAATAATCTCTGGTTTGGATAATACAGGAAAATGTGTGACTTGTTTAACCCTCTATGGTAGGATGTTGCCATATAGCAATGAAGCCATTTTACTACTACGCACACACAGTCCATCCTCAGTTACAGTGCAATGCATTCAGAATACATGGGGCAATAAAAGAACCAATAGAAGTGCCCAAATGGGTTATTCATTTTGTCTATGTTGTTATTGAAAGACTTTTCCACACACCTCTTCAGGGTATATTGCCCTGACATATCACCCAAAAAATTATTTGTAGGACATTTTTTCATCTGGGAAAATAATATAAACTGACTGTTTATGAGTTTAATGATTTTCTGAATGAATAAGTTTTAATAGCTTCAATAAAATATCATGTTATTAATGTAAAATATTATTAAAGCTCTTAAAGCAGGTGATGTTGCTGAGTTTCTCTGTGGCTGAAAAGTTTGTTCCAGTATGACTACCAAAGCTTAGAGTCTTATGGTTTTTCTGCTACAAACCTCCACGTGCAATTTGGTGCCTACTTTCCTTCTATTCACTCTCACATTAAATTTGATTTGAGCCATCCTCCATTTTCAAAATATTCATACTTTCTAACCTGGACATGTGCTCACATTTCTCATGCTACAGAAATAACAATTATATCAGCGCAGCCAGGAGATGCTCAGCTGTCAGAAAATTGACAGAGTGGAAGTTTTTGATTTATTAGCAGAAGTTCTGGGTTCTTAAGCCCCCTCCCTCTCTCTCTCACTCAGCCTGACTTTGAATCTGAAGCTTCTACAACCATATAACCTGATGGGCATCATGTGTAGGAGCTATTTAACCAATACCATGACATTGGGGGTTACACTTCCTGAAAGCTGATTGGCTCATGATTTCTTTTTAATAAGGTTGAATCTAAAAGTTCCACACTTACCAGACTGAATAGCTGAATATTTATGAGCTCCTCTATAATGACTTAACTATACAATATCACTGTATAAAACGTTGTCTCACTTCTCCTCCTAGAGCTTGAGAAACCTTGGTGTGTGTCCGTGCCAAATAATTCCGCTTTCATTTCTCAACCTAAAAACTTGGTGCGAGATAGTTTGACACTCTTAGAAAGAGTTTTAAAAATTAAAAACACATGCTATCAACTATTTTTATATTCTAGGTGGAATAAATATTTAAAATTTGCCATTCTTTTTTTAGTTACAGCATTTGACAATTTGTGTTTTTAAAAAAAATGACACAAATGGACTTTTGAATGAGAAGAAACCAACATGAACATAAAATGTACATTTTGGAGAGGCCATTTTTGCCCATGCTCACGCTGTTGCAAACATGCACACATGCACACACACACACACACTATTCCCCCACACACATGTGACGCCATCACTGTGGTTCCCATGTGTCCTCCTCCAGGGCCAGCACGCTACTAAAAAAGGCACAGACAGACAGACAGGAACAATACACACAATCAGAGCCACTTGTGTCCAATCAGCCATCCCACCACAGTCCACCTGTGCACAGCCCCGCCACTGTCTGTCACTGGTGAGTCGGGCTTCCCTGTCATGAACTCCCGTTGACCAAATTCCAGAGCGGTATGCTGCACTGGTTGCAATGGAATTGGTGGACTCTGGCGCTGATGACGACCACTCAGACGGAGATACCAACTCTTCAGTTGGCTGGGTCAAAAGAGGTGTTAACCATCGATGGACATTTATTAGTAATGGTCTCACACACAGAACTGATCCCATTACTCTCACATTATCAGGTAGCCATCATGAATCTGTGGAATTGTTTGTCATTTCATCTCCCTTATCCCCATTAGTACTTCTGTGGTTGAAGAAACATAACCCACATATTGACTGGGCCGCAGCATCCATTGTGAACTGGACCCCCCATAGACCTTATGATTGTGCTATTGATATGATGATATGTTTCCTGTTGCTCCTTAGAAGACTGTAGGAGTAAAAAAAAAACTTGAATCAATACTGTAACATCTAGAGAAGCATTTTTAAGCCATAGTACCTGGACCTGAGGAGAGAAACAGAGCAGCTTATGTAGACATGACAAAGTGAAACTGATAGAAACAAAGAAGAAGCTGCAGATGTTGCTGCAGAAAACTTCCCTCACTGAGACACAAGCAGCAGTCGCATTTACAGCAGGAACGAGTGGCCACTTCATTAACTCCCCTCACATACTACAGAAGTGACACCAAACTAAAAATAGACCAAATTCTGCCGGTTAAATTATAGATACCTGAAACTCACCCCCCATCCTCCTCCTCCTCCTCCTGCTGCAGTGTGTTTTAGGAGTAAGCAGCAGTGCAGGTAGAAACACACATCATTATCAAAGGAAAGGAGCCTGCAGCTCTGTTTCAAGGTCCTCAGCCTGCAGATGGAAGAAAAGGTATAAACACTAGTTTCTCCAAAGCAAACAGGCCTATGAGAGTTTCTGGAATAACTAATTTCATTCGTTTTGGGAGATGATTTGCACTAATTAACCTTGAGACGGTTTCAATTAGTGGCTGCAGGTAAAACACACTTCTTTTTCAAGGGAGTGTAAGCTTTAGTTACAGTAATATTTACAGGTTTAGAGCTTGCACAGTGGTGAAGCAGGTAATGTGTGCACACCAATCATCATCCACACACATGCCATAATTTTAAGTGGGTTATTTACATTCAGTGAAGGCTGTGGTATGAGCTTCAGTCTGCAGGACCGACGGCCATTAGACTTGCAAATCGTGTTGGCTTTATGACTCCCAGCACTAATCCTCATTTATTCTGAATATTTGAAGTTACATTTTAGCTCACACCACACAGAGCTGAACACACGCCAATGTAGTGATATCCTGCACCTGTTTTATTGAGCAGAACCATTTAAACATTTCAATAAAGTGAATGTTTTCCTGGGTAAATCCAAAACAGTTTCTACTCCATTGGGCACAGAACAGAGAAAGGCGAATCTCTTATATGTTCTAACAAATAATATTCTTTAGTGAGCCTAGACTTGTTTTTAAGATGTTGCCATTATGATAATAGGTTCATTGTTGTGATCATTAGTCAGAATTGAACTTAACTGCATTCAATTCATGAATGAAATATGTTTCTTATCCTTGCAAAGGGAACAGCGGCAGTTCCCTTTGCAATTTGCAGTGCAATTCAATGAGAGCGGTTAATGAAGGATGATGAATGATAAGGATCCCAGGGCTGCACTGCAGGGGGGCCATGGCGACATCACCATGTTCTGCTTGGATCTCAGATCTGGTTCCCGAGGCATGATCGGTTACAAAGGTACTTTAAGTCTCGGTTTTGCATGCCATTCATTTGTATGGTGGAAAGGGCGAGATACACGTATCGACTCCAACACTCTCATGTGTCCAGCTGCAGAAAGGATGAGCAATGCAATTTTCTGCAATGCATGTGTCCGTTCCACACTTTGTTGGTTTTATTCTGAAGGTCCAGACCAAAAGCTTTGTATATGTACTGTTAATTGTTGTTTGAAGTTAGAATTTAACATACAATATCATGGGTTATTGCTTTAAAGGCTCTATTATCTACTTTAGTAGAGTAATCAGTGCTTTATGGAACAAGGACCACTGACCTCACTATTAAAGGATGCTTCCCTGTATTTAAAGGAGGGGTAAGATGCAAGATTTACATGTACTTTTTGTTATATTTGCATTTGTCATAATATTTTGATGGTAAGCCATGAATTACAATGTTTAAAAATGTATTACAGATAAAGATAATATAGCAAATTTACCCCAAAACTTCCAGTAGTATTGATTTACCTAGATCCCATAACCGCCAAACCCAGAATCAATGCATCTGATTGGGCAGCCTAGCTGTCCGTCAAAAGGCTGAGCTACTGCCATATAATCAACAACTCGTTGGCAGATTACTGTGATGAGTTTGGACCCAAAGAGCCACAAGATAACCCAATAGAAACTGTAGGAAAAGGAATTTGGTGAAAAAAAGATCAATGGCAGGGTCCTTCCAACCTATTTTATATACGGGTTAGGGTTTGTCGGGCCACATAATAAATGTGTTCATCTCACAAATGCGACAAAGGTGTCTTACATAAGCCATCTCAACTGGTGTAATATGTGTCTCCAATCACAGTGGGTTAGTTCCTCCATCCTGGCAGCAGCTGGACATGGGCTTAAGCACCATAGGCTTCATGGACAACAGTCATATTGCATAACAAAAGTGACATTATCATTTATCATCATATATAATGTGGCCCAACAGCAGTTCAGTTTCATAGGTGGCCACATGACTCATTCATGAGTGCTGTGAGACAGGCGCACAGCCTTCTGATAACCAGTAGGAGATGATGAGGAAAAGGGGTGGGGGTCACCTTGGGAGGAGAGTCCAGGATACAGCTGCAGCAGAGGCACCAGGGTCCTGGAGGATCACAATACAGGCAGGCTGCCACATTCAGCTGCACTCCTGGATGACTGCACACAGGCACACACACACACACACACACACAATGCGCTCCTTGTGGACTTTGAGCCACTTTGTGTGAAAGTCCTGGACACGAGTAAAAAGGCTATTCTGTGCTCACTGGGGAGTTTTCACACATGTAGCAGCTTGGAGCCGTTTCCCTTTGTGCTCCATTTGGAAAAAAAATGGGGACACAGAGATGGCGTTTCAGGTTTGGAAAAAGAAAAGAAAAAACATTGAGAGCTCATTGACAGAAGAGGTGGTTTAAAGTGTTTCCAAAATCACCAGCAGCGTGACTGCGGTGATAATACAGAGACTACATCTTTGGTGATGCTAAAGCTGTGTGTTCATTTTACATCAGAGGTCTCAAAAGTACAGCCCCAGGGGGCCAGAACAGGCCTGCTAATCCAGCCAAATAGATGTCTGTACAAAGACTGTACAAAAAATGCACCACTTCCTGAAAAAGGAATATAAGATTTACAGGTTTGTTTTGTAAATGGTTTGTAGAGCAGGTGATGACTTCACCTGCTTCCTAAAAAAATTGGTGTCTATAAACTTTGAATTTAAATGCAAAAGTGCACTGACTAAATATGGAATAACTGAGACACCATATTGTTGAAATAGCAATTTTTTTCTTCTCTCATCTCTTATGTTTTGCAAAGTGAGGGCTATTTTTTCTTGCAAATATTTATACATTTCCTTTACATAAAAGGCTAAAATAAATGATTAAATTGCATTGAATGTGGCCCATTAACTAAATTGAGTTTGACACGTCTGTTTTACATGGCGGTCCTATGAACATATCAATGTGTAAATGCACTTCAGACCGCAGTTCAAACAAAACAACTACAAATTGAGGTCAGGAGGAATGTGGCCATGTAGAAATAATGCAAATGTAATTCAATGTAGTTACATTGCGTGCATGATTATATGTAGGTTGAGATATGCACATATTTTTTTTTCATCCGAATGACATAGGATTGTGAACATGTGGAGTGGTAGGTACTTTAAAGAGTTTGGTGATTCACATCATAAAATATGTTCATCTCACAAAAAAAAACTTTATGTCATAATGAAGTTTTACACTATCTGTCTCAACAGGGTTTGTCTTGCTGTGTGAATCGTGAATATGTGAATCACTGTGGTTTACCTCTTCCTCCATCATGGCAGCGGTTGAACCTGGACGCCATTGGGTTTTATGGACAACAGCAATATCACGTAACATTAGTGTCCTTTATTGAAGGTGATCCACTAATAACGGGGTAATTGCTGCAGCAGCTGTGTGCAATCGACAAATCACCTCTCCCAAGTGTCACTTTCCCCAGAATGTGCAGGGGTTAGGATGTGTGCAGGGAATTGCATTACATTATTTGGGACTATGATTTTTAAAGTACTTAAATACATGGAATGTCTTTAAAAAACAACACGACATTGTAAAAGAAAATGGATTGAATGGAGTAGACAGTCAATGGGCATTCTAGATGTCCTTAAAGGATGAATTCTAAGCAACATCTCACATTTATATCACAGTTCTGCTCACTGGCAACTCTTGCTCATGTGTTTCCAGTATTTTCTCTGGCCCTTTAATTTGATTCAAGTTGACTTTTTCATGCTAGAATTTATTGGGAGAACTAGATTTATAACCCTTTAAATGTATATGATCACTGCAGTAGTGTATAGCAGTACAGTCATTAAATATTAAGCTCTGATAAGGCTCTGTGTAAATCTCATTTTCTATGAAAAGGGTTAGGGTTACGATTAAGACAAAGCTATAAAGCAGGCGCTTTTAATCCTCATAATAAAGTGTTGCAGGATTAGAAGATTCAGTGAAAAGATAAAAGACTAAACTTAAAAAAATGTTATGAAAACAAAAGTAAAAATAAAAATACAAAGCAGAAGAAATATTTCCAGAGAGAGAATTCATATTGAATCTGTCACTGAAATCCTTCGCAATATTGATCATCTGACATTCATGCCAATAAAGTACACTAAATTTAGAGAGAGTGATGGAGAGATCCTTATAAGTGAATGTGAGGAGGAGTGCATCTGGATTTTCATGACATTATCCACCCACCATACTCTTAAGGTGTGTTCATACTACAAAATCAGACTCAAACACAGATCTGTTTTTAGCTCCAAATAGTTCTTTTATTTCTTTCAAAAAACAAACAAACGTACATTGGTTGACCTTAAAACAAAAGGCACCAACATGGTTTCCAAAAAGGTCAGAAGCAAACAGCAAAAAAACTCAGAATATCCACAGATCAATCACAGGTACAAGGTGGCAGGCTGGGAAATTCAGAACAGGAGTGCAGACTGGCCAAACATCAGAGGACCAGAACCAGGGACTACCACACACACGGTCAAAGAATCAGAGAGTGAGCAGATGAAGAGGTTGGGCCTTAAATAGTAGACAGAACTAAACAGCAGCAGGTGAAAACAATGAACTGAGTGAATGTGACAAGACAAAAAAAACACTCCTGCAGTTCCCTCAAATGTCCAGTGGGTGCGCCAAGTCCACGCTGGGGACCTGACACACTCGACCTGATTCCCCACTGTTGGTGTTATCATGTAAAGTCGATGCAAAGACGTGTTTAGATGTGAATGTGTTTAGATCTGACGTGCTTTTGTGCAGAACTCAAACACAACACCCTATCGCTTCCTCTTCCTATCATAAAGCCTACTCAAAGGCTCAAATTTATATACATATATACCATATACCGTATTCTCTGTTTTAAATGCGAGAAGTCGCTAAATGACATCATCACCTAATATTCTGTCCTGATAATACGTCTGGGGTATTGCTGACAGATAGCGAACAACATTAAAGACCAGCAGGCTTGATTCCAGGTTTATGTTTTCTTTACTGAAATCTTCTGGCACTTTAGTTTTTTGTAAAACTGAAACAAAATGAAATATATACAATACAAATGTTACACAAGCATATAAACCACTATACACATTTCCTCCTTACAGACTCTAACTCAGGTAGGTACTTTTCTTTAAAGATTAAAACTGAGGTAATTAGTATTTCCTTTACAGGCTTTAAACTAAGGTAAGTATTTTCGTTACAGGTTACAAAAATAGGGTAAGTATTATCTTAACATATTACAAAAATAAGGCACATTAATCAGGTAAGTATGGCGAAATAATACAAACACATTTTCTTTTACAGAAGATAGCTACTAATCTAAGTAAACAGATAAGTATGGCCAACTGAAAAGCTAACTAGCTTCCACACAAAGCTCTATTGTTACACAATGTAAACCAGGCTGACAAAGGGGCAAATGGCTAAGCAATTAGCTTAAGTACCGTCGTTAACGGCGTCGTTAACGGCGTCGTCAACGGCGTCGCTAACGGCTAGCAATGTAAAAAGCGGACTTTTGCAACTTTAAATTTAGCGTTTTAGACAACATATTCGACACTATGGTTAACTCAAACATGTACCACAATGATATGAACCATAAACTTACAGTCTGTTCCAATTTTAGGTTCACAACTGAATGTTTGGCGAGCACCTTTCCGCATTGCTTCCAACACAGAACGACGAAACACAAGGAACGGTCATACAGAAAACAAACAGGAAGTAGTTACTATTAAAGGTGCAGTAACCCAAATCGCCACTGGAGGGAACATGAGCCCACCCAATGACTGACAAGTCAGCACACTCCCCGTTTGGTATACATGTATACCACTATTTTACTTTTTCTTTACTGACATCAGTAGAACAACATCAGAGATGGGTCTAAGGTACTCTTTAACTATGCCTTGGCTACAGGTCTTAACTGTGACCTTACGGACCTTGCTGTCTGAACTAGGAATGGCCTTAACAATTCGCCCTAGAGGCCACATGTTACGCTTTGCTTGACTGTCCTTTATCAAAACAATGTCACCTTCCTGGAGGCCGGGCTTCTCAGAGGTCCACTTCCTCCGCGGCTGAAGTGTGGCCAGATACTCCGACCGCCACCTCTTCCAGAAGGAGTCCGCCAGGCTCTGGACCTGGCGCCATTGTACCTGACTGAGGTGATCCAGGTCGAAGTCTCCCAGGGGCGCAGGACTGACACTCGCCTTCTGGGTGAGCAGAGTGGCAGGTGAGAGGATTTCAGGTACCTCTGCATCGTTGGAGACTGGGATTAGCGGGCGTGCATTCATGATAGCCATAACCTCGGCCATCAAGGTTGTCAAGACTTCATGAGACAGTCGGGTAGTACTGTCCCTCACAAGCAATCCATCCAGTATGCGTCTTGTCACTCCAATTAACCTCTCCCACGCTCCACCCATGTGTGAAGAATGGGGTGCATTGAAGGTCCATGTACATCCCTGCTCTTGCAGATAGTTCTTGATCTCAGGATCATCAGTGTTGATTTGAAGCTCACGGCATGCACCAATGAAATTAGTGCCTCTATCCGACCTTAAGTGCTTGACAGGTCCACGGATGGATAGGAAACGCCTCATGGCGTTGATGAAGCTCGAGGTCGACATGGACTCAATAACCTCAAGGTGCACCGCTCTGGTGCTCAGGCAAGCAAAGATGACTGCCCACCTTTTGCTGTCAGCAGCTCCACCTCGAGTCCGCCGAGTGGTGACAGTCCATGGGCCAAAGACGTCGAGCCCCACGTGAGTAAAAGGGGGATCTGTTGCCAGCCTATCTGCCGGCAGATCTGACATCTTCTGCATGAAAGCGAAGGAGTGTTGTTTCATGTCAGGTTTCTTCCTGAATGAACGTTGGAGGGATTGAAGCCTTTGAGCAGCCTGCTCTCTGTTGCATGGAAGGCGCTTACGAAGAGTATGAAAGGGTAGTGGCGCCACCCAGTGGTTTTCATCGTCCATATACACCTTATTTTCCATTATTTTCAGAAACTCGCTGTCATCTACTGACATGGCTGGTTTGTTGTCGGCTGGTGTTGTCTGAAACACACTTTCACCAGGATCATCCCTACATGTCTCTGGAATGGCTTCCTCACTGTGAGTAGGGAACTGAAGGCTGCACTGAATCAGTTCACTGGGTCTCTCCTTGACGTGAATGCTGTTAGTGCAGGGCTTAAAGAAGGACGGGCGTCCATTTTCGAGGACATGGGTTTTGAAAGCGTTGATTTCCTGAGTCTTATGAGTGCCACTCAGACACAGCTCCCCCACTATGACCCAGCCGAGATCAAGGCGCTGAGCGTAAGGTGAGTTGTGTGGTCCGTTGCGCTGCTCTCGCACCTTGTGCAAGCTCAACACATCTCGGCCTAGTAGCAGGAGAATGGGCGCACTGTCGTCAAGTGCTGGGATTTTGTCAGCCACTGGTCTGAGGTGAGGGAAATATTCTGCGCACTCAGGGGTCGGGATCTCTGACCGGTCACCAGGTAAGTATTTACACTCCAGCAGTGTGGGCAATGTGACCTTGGTCTTTCCATCAAGAGATTCCACAATGATGTTGGTTGCTTTTCTTCCTGCAGTCTCCACTCTGCCTGAGCATGTTTTTAGCGTGTAGGGGGAGGCCTTGCTGTTAATGCCCAACAGATTGAAGAACTCAGATTTCACTAACGACCTATTGCTTTGGTCATCGAGTACAGCATATACTCTGGGACAATTGCTTGGGTTATCAGCATGGGAAACCTTGACTAAACAGATTTTGGAGCAGGATCTAGGCTTGGGTGAATCGCCACATATCTCTGTGCATTTAGAACTGACAACAGGGGTTTCTGCAACTTCACTCTCCCCTCCTTGCTCCCCGCTCTGATCATTCCCAGGTGAATGTCCAGCCTGCCCATGAGGTGACCATGGTGCTGGACCAGGATGCATCGCCGAAGTGTGCCTGTCACTCTCACACTCTCTGCATTTGAGTGCGGTCTTACAGTCTTTGGCAATGTGCTTGGTGCTGGCACAACATCTGAAACAGATAGAGTTCTCTTTTAAGTACGCTTTCCTCTCGTCCAGGTGCTTTCCTCTAAATCCACGGCATTTTGTGAGCGGATGTGGTTTGTTATGGATTGGACATTCCTTATCCGGTTCTGTTTCCTTCACAGATGTGCTGTCCTGAGATGCACCACCGGCGGCTGTGACATCAGTTTTTCTCACTGTAACGGCAGATTTGTAGATGTGTTTTTGGTCCCTCTCACCTTTGGGCTGACTAGGAGCAGAGGAAAAGTTGCATGCGAAACTGGGGTCGTTGCGGGTTTTAGCTTGGGAACATACAAACTCCACAAAATAGCTGAATGGAGGGAAAGGAACATGATAAACCTCCTTGTACTTCGATCCCTGAGTCATCCAGCGTTCACGAAGTGAGAATGGAAGCTTCTCAACAATCGGAATCACTCCCCTAGCTGTATCGAGATACATGAGTCCAGGTAAGAATCCCTCGGATTTAGCAGCTTGTAGCTCTTTCAACAAGTCACCTAACTCACGGAGTTTGTATGCGTCTTTGTTAGAAATGACTGGGAAGGCATCCAATCTCTTCAGTAGGGCATCTTCAATCACCTCTGGGCTTCCATAAGTTTCCTCCAAGCGCTCCCATACCGTCCACACACCTAGTCTGGGATTGTTTACGTGCACGGACCTGATTCTCATGGCTTGAGCTGACGACTTGGGCCCTAACCATTTGATCAGTAGGTTGAGCTCTTCTTGCTCCGAGAGGTTTAGTCCCTTTGTAGCTGCTAGGAAGGAGGCCTTCCATGCCCAGTAATTTTCTGGGCAGTCGTCGAAGGTAAGAAGGCCTGAGCTCACCATCTCCTTCCTTATGAGATACTGGGCTAAGACCTGGGTTTCTGTTGATGGAGATGAGGATTTGTTTCCCTGGTTGGGATGAGAGGCTGGAGGGTTAGCTGCAGCGTCTTTCCTTTTGATGTCATGAGGAACTGGTGAATGTTCCTGCTTTGGAACAAATGGCCTTGGGGCAGAATGAGGATCGTTGTGTCCAGCCATTGGGGATCTATGTTCATTTCTGTCCTCAAAAGACTCATACAGTGAAACTTGTTCTTTATTGCTAGGGGGGCGAGAATTGACAGCTGCTTGATGAAGAATTTGTTGCTGTGGAGTTGGGGCTGGTTGAAGCTGATGTGCGTGTGCTTCAAATGGCTGGGTTTCAATGTAGAGTTGTGTGCGCCTCACTGGATCCTCAAGTGCTACATCATGTAGCTCACCTGGAGCATCACTTTGCCTTTGCTCAAGCTCTGCTGCAGCTGCTTCTTCATATATAGCTGCCTCTGCTGATGCTGCAGTTGCTTCTTTTTGTTGTTGTAACACGTGAAGATTTGCGTCTATTGAAGCCTTTTCTTTGATCATGGAAGCCCTTTGTTCCATTTCGGCAGCCTCTACTGAAGCCCTTTGTGTCATCATGGCTGCCTCCTTCTCTGCATAGAATGCTTTAATTTTTGCTGATTCAGCCTTAGCTCTGGCTCTTGCTACAGCGATGCTGGCAGATGACCGTGTTGATGCTCTGGAAGACTTGTATGAAGCTGAGGCTTGAGATCTTGTCTCCAACTGAGACGGACGGTCCTCCTCACTAGCATGGCTCATCTTGGCTTGCTTCTGTGTGCTGTTCACCGTATTTCAGCTGCTTATCCCCGCTGCGTGGCAGACTTTTTACTATTCTGTCCTGATAATACGTCTGGGGTATTGCTGACAGATAGCGAACAACATTAAAGACCAGCAGGCTTGATTCCAGGTTTATGTTTTCTTTACTGAAATCTTCTGGCACTTTAGTTTTTTGTAAAACTGAAACAAAATGAAATATATACAATACAAATGTTACACAAGCATATAAACCACTATACACATTTCCTCCTTACAGACTCTAACTCAGGTAGGTACTTTTCTTTAAAGATTAAAACTGAGGTAATTAGTATTTCCTTTACAGGCTTTAAACTAAGGTAAGTATTTTCGTTACAGGTTACAAAAATAGGGTAAGTATTATCTTAACATATTACAAAAATAAGGCACATTAATCAGGTAAGTATGGCGAAATAATACAAACACATTTTCTTTTACAGAAGATAGCTACTAATCTAAGTAAACAGATAAGTATGGCCAACTGAAAAGCTAACTAGCTTCCACACAAAGCTCTATTGTTACACAATGTAAACCAGGCTGACAAAGGGGCAAATGGCTAAGCAATTAGCTTAAGTACCGTCGTTAACGGCGTCGTTAACGGCGTCGTCAACGGCGTCGCTAACGGCTAGCAATGTAAAAAGCGGACTTTTGCAACTTTAAATTTAGCGTTTTAGACAACATATTCGACACTATGGTTAACTCAAACATGTACCACAATGATATGAACCATAAACTTACAGTCTGTTCCAATTTTAGGTTCACAACTGAATGTTTGGCGAGCACCTTTCCGCATTGCTTCCAACACAGAACGACGAAACACAAGGAACGGTCATACAGAAAACAAACAGGAAGTAGTTACTATTAAAGGTGCAGTAACCCAAATCGCCACTGGAGGGAACATGAGCCCACCCAATGACTGACAAGTCAGCACACCTAACTTGCATAGGTCAAGTAGGGTAACAATGCACTTACTGGTAACGACGTTGCCAGTAAACTACTAAAACAAATGAAATAAAATGTCTGCCATTGTGTGCAGCTGTAGGAAAAGCAACACTGGCTGTTGGGAGATAGAAAGGTTTCATACTGACTGAAACAGCAGCCTGACATTGCAGTTGTTCACGTCCACATCATATCAATAGAAGAACATATAACATACAGTATATTTGTGTCAATCGGAACCAAGTCTGTCTTTAATCCCTGGTTTGGTCTCAACCACAATTTGAGAAATATACAGTATCAGCCTCTTTTACAGATGTTTCAATTTGTTCATCAGCTGGTTGCTGATGTCTAGGGTCTGCAATGGACCCCTTCTTGCTTCAATAACAATAACTATGTGTGTTTTGCAATTTTATTAAAAGTTCTCAAAAGTAACTTACTTTGTTAACATATAACTGCAAACAAGAACTTTCTCTTTACCATTCAGAATGAGAAGCCTGGTCGTTTTGTACATTTCTATCTTTGAATGTTGTTGGTGAACCTAATCCAATGTGGTGAAACATTACTAGGAGACAAGGTTGGCTGCACAGGAAGCTAATTTATATTATGGAGGGTGCTCAAACATTGGAACCTATGAGATCATCTGTTTGAATTGGAATACGCAATATATCAGTGTTGAATTTATCATTAGCATAGCAGTAAATAATGATGAACTGATACTAATCCTCATTTTGTGTGAATAGAGATTACCATTACGTTTAGTTAATCAGTTTTATTCAAAGTATTTATTCCCCCAAAACCAAAGTCAGTGGCGTCACCACATAATAAATCATGTCCTTTCTTTAAATGATCATATCTTTGTCCCCTTCCATTTATTCTAAGTGCTGTGGGGCTCAGCGCAGCAGTACATCACTCAGTCCCTGTAGGTCAATCTAGATTAATGCCAAGAGCCCAAAGCAATCTCCTTCCAATGACAATAACGCCAAATTCCTCCCATCGCCACAGGCAGATCTATTTAAAGAACAGATAATAATTAGCTTTCACCTATGTCTGATGAAACTTATGGTCAACATCTCTGTCAGAGAGTCGCTACGTACACCAGGCAGGGAGATGAGTGTTTGATGCAAGCTCCTGGTTGCATCAAAAACTAAAAAAAAAAACTTAAAACGGTAACAGCCAACAACTAGACACAGTAACCCTTCCTTTTACAGTCCCCTAATAACTAGCTATGGTAATACTAGAATATTATTTGATAAATGCCACTAGCAATACATAGGTAAATACAGTGAAACTACTAATTCCCTGGCAAACCTATAACAATATTGGATAATTACCATTGTTAATACATAGGTGAATGAATAGAATCCATAATTGAAATAGTAGGTATTTACCCAATAAATATATGCTAATTATAATATATTATTGGGTATTTGCCACTCATAATAGATAGCATAGGTAAATACAGAAAAACTATGCATGTAATAATAGGTAAATATATGGTGCATTGGGTAATTACCACTGGTAGTAAGTGGAAAAAAAAAGAAAAATAAATACTAGATTATCCAGTAAATAAATCGTAATAGATTTTTTATTTTTAACACAATAAACACAATATCGTACTATGTGTGTTATTAAGCTGTCTTTGTTTACATAGTATTAACATAGTCTTACCATGTACATAATATTTACGTTGTAGTTTCCATTGTATTTACCTACTTATCACCAGTGGTAATTACCAAATAACACATTATCCAATAAACAGTGGACTGCTTTAATAGGGGACTTGTGTTATTGAAAAATATCTTCATTTTCCTCCCTTCAGATATGCAGTGTGTTCTCAATCCTTCTTCACGTTTTTATACCGAGATACACAATTCAATTTGTAAGATGACTGTAGCTGTTGTCCTTGCCGTATGCAGCTGCTTTGTATGTATAGTATATATGAGTGTGTACGTCAATATTCAATCCATAACGTCACTTGATTGGATGAGACAATCTCATATAGCCAAAGAGTGCATCAGCGCTTCTAAACCAGGTCCTTTCTCATTGGCCAGCTGGGCTCTGGACACACACATGTAAAAACACATTATGAGGTTCCATTCGTATCTAATTAATCATAGACACACACATTGACCTACAGTTTATATCACTCTGGCTCTCCTACCACTCATCACCAGATTGTTCTTGACCAACCCCTCGCAAAACTTTTTTTCCCCCCTATTTTGGTCTTTAATAGGTTTTGCCTTACTATGAGAAGGCTCAGCTAAATAGCTGCAGCTTCAAAACGTCTGTACTTTCAGACGAGTGTCCCTTCTCGTTAGGGTTGTGACATGTGCAGAGCCTGACCTTATGAGTGTGTCGGCGTGGGGCCTGAGCTGTGAGGCATCACCGTGCGTCACAGGCAGCTAGTGAACGAGGTGAGCCGGCGGCACCGTGAATCAGGATATCACTAACGAGGAAAACAGAGCCATACCACCCACTGGATGGCCGTCATTAGTAGTGAAAGGTCAATACAGGTTTTGTATATTATTGTTCAGTACAAGGTTTGTTGACTAAATAAAAGGCAAGAAAGAGTTGAATCTATTAGAATGAGTAACAAGCTAATATGAAGATATAAAAGTACTCACCCATACACTATATTGCCAAAGGTATTTGCCTGCCATGACTTGCATATGGATTTTACACCTCTGCACCTGAGGCTTTGCATTGCACTTGGTGATGTACAGCTTGGATGCAACTGCTCAGCCATGGAAACCTGTTTCATGAAGCTCTCTGTGCACTGTTCCGCAGCTCATCTGAAGGCCCATGAAGTTTAGAGGACATGAAAATGTTTATAGTGACACCTGATTCTAATTATTTGGATGGGTGAGCAAATAGTTTTGGCATTCATTTTTCATTAAGGGCTTATTTAGACACTCTAATTAAAAATAAAAAAAGGCTCAAATACACTTTTAAGAGATAAGTGGATTACTTATTAGTTTATTATGGTAAAATATAATAACCCTCATGTAAAAAAAATTAAGAAGCACAATGTCATGGCACTGGTTAAAAACAAAAGGTTAAATCAGTAAACAGGTTGTTAAGTAATGAAAGGAAATAAAAACTTAGAAGGTGAACATCTGTTATGAATGGCTCTGTTTGTTTCATTTCATGAGGTTAAATTCTGGTGTGATGTCGCCAGGATCCATGTTTAATTTAATTTAGTAAAAAAAAACAATTTTCCCTCTATTTCTTGACAGGTTTTTGGATGTGACTCATCCAAAGGAGGATCAACCAATGACATTAAAATCAGCGCTGAGACAAAAATGTCGAAAAATGTACCTCTTAGCTCTGTGTTCTGTCATCTATGTTCTCTTCACAATAAGGCATAAGCATATGCAAGCTTAGCAAAAGTTCAGTCAGGAAGACCAAACCATAATTGTTTCATGCACCATCCTCTCACGCGTGGTGTGTAACATAATTGCATTTCCCAGGCTGTCATGTCAAACAAGCCGATCATATCTGCTTGTCTCATCGAACCAATGCCATAGCTACACATCCTCCCTGTCAGCCCATCAGTGCAGTGCCGTCTGTTTAAAAGTGATTCTCTGTCTCTGCTCTAGTGCTAGTCGTCCTCATCATGCACCCCCCACCACCAGTATCTGGTCTACCACATGGGACACTGGAGTGTCGTTCTGCCAGTGTTCATATTGTTTGACTTTTGTGAGTTCTGGCTTTGTAATAGTTTCTGCTTTTTTGTGCCTTTATACTTTATTGATCATCTGAGGTGTTTCGCCTGTGTTTTGATCCTCACCTATCTGATGTTAATGATGAAGTTCTGCTTGTCCACTTGTATGAGTTTAGTACTAAACTACCTTTAATTAATCCTATCTGTTAGTATCTTTTACAAAAACACATGGTCAAACTGCATAGTAAAATATTGTACCAACCTGGTGATTTGTGTTTGAAACCTGTCTCATAATCTGTCCATTAGTCACTTTTTGCGGCAGACACAATAAGACATGGGTTGTTATGAACCAGGACGATCCTTTACGATTTAAAATGATAATTGGTAAAATCCCCTCAGACAGTAAACAGAAATGTTAGAACCATATCAATCATGATGATCTGATCACTTATACCATGCCCCACAAAATTTTAAATTTGACTACTCCTTAAAAAACACACACAATACAGCATGTTTAAAAAATATCCATTTAACTGACAAGTGTAAATGAATGATTAAATGATCACTGATTCTCATGGTATCAGGTTCTATGGTTCTTTGAGACTGTAGTTGTGAAAAATTATCTAATGGCAACATCTTCAAAGGACCAAAAAGAAATATATATATTTTTAAATCTGAAATGATGACTTGGTGGTAATATAACTTTTTTCCTGTTCTATTTCTACTAAAATATTATTATTACACAAACACTGGCTTTTGTTCTCAAAGCAGTAATTGTGCTTTCTTAGGAAAGTGTTCATGACCTCTGTGCCTTTGACCTCTGGTGTCTGACTTATTTAAAGTTGAAGTTAAAGTCTTACCCATTTTATGTGGTTGTCATGCATGTTTTGGGACATATAACGACAATGTCATGGTATTTTTTAACATATTTTGTGGAGTACATTTGCAGAATATATTCTTTTATGTATTCAGGTATGACTATTACTTTTAGCATTGTTTACAGGTCTGCTGATGCAGCTGCAACTGGGTTCACCAGGTGGCAAAATGTTGCATCAGACCTACTCATTGTGTGTGTAATTGACCACTCAACAAATGTGAATTGCGTTGATGAATTTAAGGTGATGGGTGTCTGTTGATCAAGTAGAAAGAATGATTTTTTATAGACCATTATAAATTGAAGAAAAATTTACAGTGTACTAAGACTCAATGATGGTAAGCTGTATGTCTTGATGGCATATCTTACATGCCCAATATATGTCATTTGTTGTTTAATGTATGCTGTGCTGGCATTTTATAGGTCATTGGAATATTTCTGTGATTGATTTTACAATTTGTGTTGTATCACCGCAGTCATTATTATTATAATGTAACACAAACACTGACTTTGGTTCTCAATGTAGAAAGTGTGTTTCGTTAAGGTAGTTTTATTGACCTCTTCGTGTTTAAACATGTGAGCTCAGTTCGATATACACTTCAAATTTAGCCATGTCCTTTGAACAAAACAAGGGATAGGACATTTAATGTTGTGATGTGATTTCATACTGTGTCACTGGGATTGTCACTTGAGTTTTCATACACATGCATGCAGCTGCATCCACCAGTTGGCAATGTGTTGCGTAAGGCCAAGTCATTGCAATCTAATTGACCACTCAACAACTGGTAATGGCCTGAATACATTTAAGACAATGGCTGTCTATTCATCAAGAGGAATGCACAATCTTACACAGGTCATCGAAACTTTGTGGAAATGAAGGCAGAGGAGGGTTCAATTGTACCAATCTGGAAACACTGACGATGCTTGCTTTCATTGAAGTGGTTCTCATTGGGTTGTCTGGATTGTGAGTTTGTCGGCAGACGTTTCATGAGAAAAATGTCTATGTCTTTAAGCTAAGTGTGGTTTGACAAACTCAGTACAAGATACACTTCAAGTTATCATCAGATAAATGTTGGTAGTCTCACATGACTAGATAAAAGTATTAATTTGTCACAAAAAGAACTGGAACAATGGCATCCGCTTTATTTCTAAATGCAGTAAGTGCTACTTGTGGGGGTTGTTTTTCTGACATGAATTCCCAGGGTCTCTTGATGGTATATCTTTGGACACCCATTCCAGGTTATTTGTTTAGCGTATGTTGTTAATTTATTGTAATTACCGCAATATGTACATCATTGACAAACATTGACATTGAGAAGATATTTACTAGACAAATTACTCTCAGATCACGTCAAACAGAGCTGATGATTTTTGTGTTCATTGCAATAAGTTAGAATTGTTCTAATTGTAAGTGCTTTTTGTTGGGGTGGTTTTATTGATTACTGCATCCTTATGTCTATGAACTAGGTGTAATTTGACAAGCTCAGTATGAGTTCCACTTTCAACTTTACTCGATTAGCAAAAAGTATTTTGTCATCACATCACCAATGGAACAAGAAGATATCACTTTGTCAACTTGATACACTTCAACTTGAGCCACATTTTTTGAACAAATCCAGGGATAGTGCCATAAAGTTGTGGATTTAATTCATACTTTTATTGCTCTGTGGTTTTCAGACACATGTCCAGAATGAGGCTGTGTCCATGTTGCATAAGGCCGGCTCATTGCAATCTAGGTGACCACTCAACAAATGCTAATGGCCTGCATAAGACAACGACTGCCCAATCTTTCACAGATCATCGAAACTTTGCGAAAATGAAGGCGGGGTAGGCTTCAAAGGTAGTAGCTTGTATTTAAGATGGGCAAATCTGTAGCATCACCACTTCCACTGGTTCCAGGATGCAACACAGATGCTGCCAGAGAGAGTAATCTGCGAACTCTGAGGAAGAATTCAGACACATTAAGATTTACTGCTGAGCGGCCCTGCTATCGGTCCGAAATTGAGCTCTTGGGAGTAAGTGTTTATTTTTGTGGCAGTTACACATTGGAACACACACCAAACCCAATGAATGTAGGGCTCTGCTTAAGTCACATTCAGATCATTTCAAATTGAGCCACTGATGATGCTTGCTTTCATAAGTGCTTCCCTTTGGGGTAATCTTGATTGTGAGTTTTTTTCAAAGGCGTATATTCAGACAAATGTTGGTTTTCTTGTGTGACTAGAGAAAATTGTTAATTTGTCACGAATAGGGCCTGAACACAGGCACTGACTTGATTCCTAAATGCAGTAAGTGCTACTTGTTGGGGTTCTTTTTCTGACATGATTTCCTAGCTTCCCTTAAGAGCTTATCTTTAGTCCAGATAATGTGTTGTTTAACGTATGCTGTTAAGTCATTTGGCATTACCTCAACATGAGCATTGACTTTATCTATGAATTCAGTAAGTGCTACATGTTGGGGCAGTTTAATTGACACAAGCCACTAAATCTATAAGAAGATATTTGTTTGACAATTTACCCTCAGATCACCTCAAACAGAACTACTGATAATTCTTGTGTTCATAAGTGCTTCTCTTTGGGGTTGTCTTGGTTGTAACAAGTTATCCGATGGAACACAAAGACATTTCTTGTCAACTCATAAGATATCTCCTCAGTCATTATTATTACCCTAACACAAACACTGACTTTGGTTCTCAATGTAGTAAGTGCTTTTTGTTGGGGTAGTTTAAGTGACTACTGCTTCCTTATGTCTATGAACTGGTATTTTGTCACAAACAGGACCCGAACACCGGCACTCACTTGATTTGTAAATGCAGTAAGTGCTACTTGTTGGGGTTGTTTTTCTGACATGATTTCCCAGCTTCCCTTAATGGCATATCTTTGCATGGCCATTACAGATCATGTGTTTCTGTATGCTGTTAAGTCATTGGCATTACCTCAACATGAGCAATGGCTTTACCTATGAATTCAGCAAGTGCTACATGTTGGGGCAGTTTTAATTGACACGAGCTACTAAGTGTATGAGAAGATATTTTCTAGACAAATTACTCTCAGATCCCCTCAAATAGAGCCACTGATGATTCTTGTGTTCATAAGTGCTTCTCTTTGGGGTTGTCTTGGTTGTAACAATTAGCCCAAGGGAATATCATCACATCACCAATGGAACGAGAATATATCACCTTGTCAACTCGTGCCATCTCCACAGTTATTATTATTACCCTTACACAAGCACTGACTGGTTCTCATCGTAGTAAGTGCTTTTTGTTGGGGTAGTTTTATCGACTACTGCGTCTTTATGGGTGTGAGCTTTGTTTGATTTGACGAGCTCAGTACAAGATACACTTCAACTTTAGCCACGTTCTTTGAACAAATCCAGGGATAGTGCCATAAAGTTGTGGATTTAATTCATACTTTTATTGCTCTGTGGTTTTCAGACACATGTCCAGAATGAGGCTGTGTCCATGTTGCATAAGGCCGGCTCATTGCAATCTAAGTGACCACTCAACAAATGCTAATGGTCTGCATAAGACAACGACTGCCCAATCTTTCACGGATCATCGAAACTTTGCGAAAATGAAGGCGGGGTAGGCTTCAAAGGTAGTAGCTTGTATTTAAGATGGGCAAATCTGTAGCATCACCACTTCCACTGGTTCCAGGATGCAACCCAGATGCTGCCAGAGAGAGTAATCTGCGGACTCAGGAAGAATTCAGACACATTAAGATTTACTGCTGAGCAGCCCTGCTATCGGTCCGAATTGAGCTCTTGAGAGTAAGTGTTTATTTTTGTGGCAGTTACATATTGGAACATACAACAAACCCAATGAATGTAGGGCTCTGCTTAAGTCACATTCAGATCATTTCAAATGGAGCCACTGATGATGCTTGCTTTCATAAGTGCTTCCCTTTGGGGTTATCTTGATTGTGAGTTTTTTCCAAAGGCGTATATTCAGACAAATGTTGGTTTTCTTGTGTGACTAGAGAAAATTGTTAATTTGTCACGAATAGGGCCCGAACACAGGCACTGACTTGATTCCTAAATGCAGCAAGTGCTACTTGTTGGGGTTCTTTTTCTGACATGATTTCCTAGCTTCCCTTAAGAGCTTATCTTTAGTCCAGATAATGTGTTGTTTAACGTATGCTGTTAAGTCATTGGCATTACCTCAACATGAGCAATGGCTTTACCTATGAATTCAGCAAGTGCTACATGTTGGGGCAGTTTTAATTGACACGAGCTACTAAGTGTATGAGAAGATATTTTCTAGACAAATTATTCTCAGATCCCCTCAAATAGAGCCACTGATGATTCTTGTGTTCATAAGTGCTTCTCTTTGGGGTTGTCTTGGTTGTAACAATTAGCCCAAGGGAATATCATCACATCACCAATGGAACGAGAAGATATCACCTTGTCAACTCGTGCCATCTCCACAGTTATTATTATTACCCTTACACAAGCACTGACTGGTTCTCATCGTAGTAAGTGCTTTTTGTTGGGGTAGTTTTATCGACTACTGCGTCTTTATGGGTGTGAGCTTTGTTTGATTTGACGAGCTCAGTACAAGATGCACTTCAACTTTAGCTTCTTTGAACAAATCCAGGGATAGTGTCATAAAGTTGTGGATTTAATTCATACCTTTATTGCTCTGTGGTTTTCAGACACATGTCCAGAATGAGGCTGTGTCCATGTTGCATAAGGCCGGCTCATTGCAATCTAAGTGACCACTCAACAAATGCTAATGGCCTGCATAAGACAACGACTGCCCAATCTTTCACGGATCATCGAAACTTTGCGAAAATGAAGGCGGGGTAGGCTTCAAAGGTAGTAGCTTGTATTTAAGATAGGCAAATCTGTAGCATCACCACTTCCACTGGTTCCAGGATGCAACACAGATGCTGCCAGAGAGAGTAATCTGCGGACTCTGAGGAAGAATTCAGACACATTAAGATTTACTGCTGAGCGGCCTTGCTATCGGTCCGAATTGAGCTCTTGAGAGTAAGTGTTTATTTTTGTGGCAGTTACATATTGGAACATACAACAAACCCAATGAATGTAGGGCTCTGCTTAAGTCACATTCAGATCATTTCAAATGGAGCCACTGATGATGCTTGCTTTCATAAGTGCTTCCCTTTGGGGTTATCTTGATTGTGAGTTTTTTCCAAAGGCGTATATTCAGACAAATGTTGGTTTTCTTGTGTGACTAGAGAAAATTGTTAATTTGTCACGAATAGGGCCCGAACACAGGCACTGACTTGATTCCTAAATGCAGTAAGTGCTACTTGTTGGGGTTCTTTTTCTGACATGATTTCCTAGCTTCCCTTAAGAGCTTATCTTTAGTCCAGATAATGTGTTGTTTAACGTATGCTGTTAAGTCATTGGCATTACCTCAACATGAGCAATGGCTTTACCTATGAATTCAGCAAGTGCTACATGTTGGGGCAGTTTTAATTGACACGAGCTACTAAGTGTATGAGAAGATATTTTCTAGACAAATTACTCTCAGATCCCCTCAAATAGAGCCACTGATGATTCTTGTGTTCATAAGTGCTTCTCTTTGGGGTTGTCTTGGTTGTAACAATTAGCCCAAGGGAATATCATCACATCACCAATGGAACGAGAATATATCACCTTGTCAACTCGTGCCATCTCCACAGTTATTATTATTACCCTTACACAAGCACTGACTGGTTCTCATCGTAGTAAGTGCTTTTTGTTGGGGTAGTTTTATCGACTACTGCGTCTTTATGGGTGTGAGCTTTGTTTGATTTGACGAGCTCAGTACAAGATACACTTCAACTTTAGCCACGTTCTTTGAACAAATCCAGGGATAGTGCCATAAAGTTGTGGATTTAATTCATACTTTTATTGCTCTGTGGTTTTCAGACACATGTCCAGAATGAGGCTGTGTCCATGTTGCATAAGGCCGGCTCATTGCAATCTAAGTGACCACTCAACAAATGCTAATGGTCTGCATAAGACAACGACTGCCCAATCTTTCACGGATCATCGAAACTTTGCGAAAATGAAGGCGGGGTAGGCTTCAAAGGTAGTAGCTTGTATTTAAGATGGGCAAATCTGTAGCATCACCACTTCCACTGGTTCCAGGATGCAACCCAGATGCTGCCAGAGAGAGTAATCTGCGGACTCAGGAAGAATTCAGACACATTAAGATTTACTGCTGAGCAGCCCTGCTATCGGTCCGAATTGAGCTCTTGAGAGTAAGTGTTTATTTTTGTGGCAGTTACATATTGGAAAATACAACAAACCCAATGAATGTAGGGCTCTGCTTAAGTCACATTCAGATCATTTCAAATGGAGCCACTGATGATGCTTGCTTTCATAAGTGCTTCCCTTTGGGGTTATCTTGATTGTGAGTTTTTTCCAAAGGCGTATATTCAGACAAATGTTGGTTTTCTTGTGTGACTAGAGAAAATTGTTAATTTGTCACGAATAGGGCCCGAACACAGGCACTGACTTGATTCCTAAATGCAGCAAGTGCTACTTGTTGGGGTTCTTTTTCTGACATGATTTCCTAGCTTCCCTTAAGAGCTTATCTTTAGTCCAGATAATGTGTTGTTTAACGTATGCTGTTAAGTCATTGGCATTACCTCAACATGAGCAATGGCTTTACCTATGAATTCAGCAAGTGCTACATGTTGGGGCAGTTTTAATTGACACGAGCTACTAAGTGTATGAGAAGATATTTTCTAGACAAATTATTCTCAGATCCCCTCAAATAGAGCCACTGATGATTCTTGTGTTCATAAGTGCTTCTCTTTGGGGTTGTCTTGGTTGTAACAATTAGCCCAAGGGAATATCATCACATCACCAATGGAACGAGAAGATATCACCTTGTCAACTCGTGCCATCTCCACAGTTATTATTATTACCCTTACACAAGCACTGACTGGTTCTCATCGTAGTAAGTGCTTTTTGTTGGGGTAGTTTTATCGACTACTGCGTCTTTATGGGTGTGAGCTTTGTTTGATTTGACGAGCTCAGTACAAGATGCACTTCAACTTTAGCTTCTTTGAACAAATCCAGGGATAGTGTCATAAAGTTGTGGATTTAATTCATACCTTTATTGCTCTGTGGTTTTCAGACACATGTCCAGAATGAGGCTGTGTCCATGTTGCATAAGGCCGGCTCATTGCAATCTAAGTGACCACTCAACAAATGCTAATGGCCTGCATAAGACAACGACTGCCCAATCTTTCACGGATCATCGAAACTTTGCGAAAATGAAGGCGGGGTAGGCTTCAAAGGTAGTAGCTTGTATTTAAGATAGGCAAATCTGTAGCATCACCACTTCCACTGGTTCCAGGATGCAACACAGATGCTGCCAGAGAGAGTAATCTGCGGACTCTGAGGAAGAATTCAGACACATTAAGATTTACTGCTGAGCGGCCTTGCTATCGGTCCGAATTGAGCTCTTGAGAGTAAGTGTTTATTTTTGTGGCAGTTACATATTGGAACATACAACAAACCCAATGAATGTAGGGCTCTGCTTAAGTCACATTCAGATCATTTCAAATGGAGCCACTGATGATGCTTGCTTTCATAAGTGCTTCCCTTTGGGGTTATCTTGATTGTGAGTTTTTTCCAAAGGCGTATATTCAGACAAATGTTGGTTTTCTTGTGTGACTAGAGAAAATTGTTAATTTGTCACGAATAGGGCCCGAACACAGGCACTGACTTGATTCCTAAATGCAGTAAGTGCTACTTGTTGGGGTTCTTTTTCTGACATGATTTCCTAGCTTCCCTTAAGAGCTTATCTTTAGTCCAGATAATGTGTTGTTTAACGTATGCTGTTAAGTCATTGGCATTACCTCAACATGAGCAATGGCTTTACCTATGAATTCAGCAAGTGCTACATGTTGGGGCAGTTTTAATTGACACGAGCTACTAAGTGTATGAGAAGATATTTTCTAGACAAATTACTCTCAGATCCCCTCAAATAGAGCCACTGATGATTCTTGTGTTCATAAGTGCTTCTCTTTGGGGTTGTCTTGGTTGTAACAATTAGCCCAAGGGAATATCATCACATCACCAATGGAACGAGAATATATCACCTTGTCAACTCGTGCCATCTCCACAGTTATTATTATTACCCTTACACAAGCACTGACTGGTTCTCATCGTAGTAAGTGCTTTTTGTTGGGGTAGTTTTATCGACTACTGCGTCTTTATGGGTGTGAGCTTTGTTTGATTTGACGAGCTCAGTACAAGATACACTTCAACTTTAGCCACGTTCTTTGAACAAATCCAGGGATAGTGCCATAAAGTTGTGGATTTAATTCATACTTTTATTGCTCTGTGGTTTTCAGACACATGTCCAGAATGAGGCTGTGTCCATGTTGCATAAGGCCGGCTCATTGCAATCTAAGTGACCACTCAACAAATGCTAATGGTCTGCATAAGACAACGACTGCCCAATCTTTCACGGATCATCGAAACTTTGCGAAAATGAAGGCGGGGTAGGCTTCAAAGGTAGTAGCTTGTATTTAAGATGGGCAAATCTGTAGCATCACCACTTACACTGGTTCCAGGATGCAACCCAGATGCTGCCAGAGAGAGTAATCTGCGGACTCTGAGGAAGAATTCAGACACATTAAGATTTACTGCTGAGCGGCCCTGCTATCGGTCCGAATTGAGCTCTTGAGAGTAAGTGTTTATTTTTGTGGCAGTTACATATTGGAACATACAACAAACCCAATGAATGTAGGGCTCTGCTTAAGTCACATTCAGATCATTTCAAATGGAGCCACTGATGATGCTTGCTTTCATAAGTGCTTCCCTTTGGGGTTATCTTGATTGTGAGTTTTTTCCAAAGGCGTATATTCAGACAAATGTTGGTTTTCTTGTGTGACTAGAGAAAATTGTTAATTTGTCACGAATAGGGCCCGAACACAGGCACTGACTTGATTCCTAAATGCAGTAAGTGCTACTTGTTGGGGTTCTTTTTCTGACATGATTTCCTAGCTTCCCTTAAGAGCTTATCTTTAGTCCAGATAATGTGTTGTTTAACGTATGCTGTTAAGTCATTGGCATTACCTCAACATGAGCAATGGCTTTACCTATGAATTCAGCAAGTGCTACATGTTGGGGCAGTTTTAATTGACACGAGCTACTAAGTGTATGAGAAGATATTTTCTAGACAAATTATTCTCAGATCCCCTCAAATAGAGCCACTGATGATTCTTGTGTTCATAAGTGCTTCTCTTTGGGGTTGTCTTGGTTGTAACAATTAGCCCAAGGGAATATCATCACATCACCAATGGAACGAGAAGATATCACCTTGTCAACTCGTGCCATCTCCACAGTTATTATTATTACCCTTACACAAGCACTGACTGGTTCTCATCGTAGTAAGTGCTTTTTGTTGGGGTAGTTTTATCGACTACTGCGTCTTTATGGGTGTGAGCTTTGTTTGATTTGACGAGCTCAGTACAAGATACACTTCAACTTTAGCCACGTTCTTTGAACAAATCCAGGGATAGTGCCATAAAGTTGTGGATTTAATTCATACTTTTATTGCTCTGTGGTTTTCAGACACATGTCCAGAATGAGGCTGTGTCCATGTTGCATAAGGCCGGCTCATTGCAATCTAAGTGACCACTCAACAAATGCTAATGGTCTGCATAAGACAACGACTGCCCAATCTTTCACGGATCATCGAAACTTTGCGAAAATGAAGGCGGGGTAGGCTTCAAAGGTAGTAGCTTGTATTTAAGATGGGCAAATCTGTAGCATCACCACTTCCACTGGTTCCAGGATGCAACCCAGATGCTGCCAGAGAGAGTAATCTGCGGACTCTGAGGAAGAATTCAGACACATTAAGATTTACTGCTGAGCGGCCTTGCTATCGGTCCGAATTGAGCTCTTGAGAGTAAGTGTTTATTTTTGTGGCAGTTACATATTGGAACATACAACAAACCCAATGAATGTAGGGCTCTGCTTAAGTCACATTCAGATCATTTCAAATGGAGCCACTGATGATGCTTGCTTTCATAAGTGCTTCCCTTTGGGGTTATCTTGATTGTGAGTTTTTTCCAAAGGCGTATATTCAGACAAATGTTGGTTTTCTTGTGTGACTAGAGAAAATTGTTAATTTGTCACGAATAGGGCCCGAACACAGGCACTGACTTGATTCCTAAATGCAGTAAGTGCTACTTGTTGGGGTTCTTTTTCTGACATGATTTCCTAGCTTCCCTTAAGAGCTTATCTTTAGTCCAGATAATGTGTTGTTTAACGTATGCTGTTAAGTCATTGGCATTACCTCAACATGAGCAATGGCTTTACCTATGAATTCAGCAAGTGCTACATGTTGGGGCAGTTTTAATTGACACGAGCTACTAAGTGTATGAGAAGATATTTTCTAGACAAATTACTCTCAGATCCCCTCAAATAGAGCCACTGATGATTCTTGTGTTCATAAGTGCTTCTCTTTGGGGTTGTCTTGGTTGTAACAAGTTATCCGATTTGACAGGCTCAGTATGAGTTTCACTTTCAACTTTACTCGACTAGCAAAAAGTATTTTGTCACAAACAGGACCTGAACACCGGCACTCACTTGATTTGTAAATGCAGTAAGTGCTACTTGTTGGCGTTGTTTTTCTGACATGATTTCCCAGCTTCCCTTAATGGCATATCTTTGCATGCCCACTACAGAACAGGTGTTGCTGTATGCTGTTAAGTCATTGGCATTACCTCAACATGAGCATTGACTTTATCTATGAATTCAGTAAGTGCTACATGTTGGGGCAGTTTAATTGACACAAGCCACTAAATCTATAAGAAGATATTTGTTTGACAATTTACCCTCAGATCACCTCAAACAGAACTACTGATAATTCTTGTGTTCATAAGTGCTTCTCTTTGGGGTTGTCTTGGTTGTAACAAGTTATCCGATGGAACACAAAGACATTTCTTGTCAACTCATAAGATATCTCCTCAGTCATTATTATTACCCTAACACAAACACTGACTTTGGTTCTCAATGTAGTAAGTGCTTTTTGTTGGGGTAGTTTAAGTGACTACTGCTTCCTTATGTCTATGAACTGGTATTTTGTCACAAACAGGACCCGAACACCGGCACTCACTTGATTTGTAAATGCAGTAAGTGCTACTTGTTGGGGTTGTTTTTCTGACATGATTTCCCAGCTTCCCTTAATGGCATATCTTTGCATGGCCAT
The DNA here is from genome assembly GCA_036785175.1 of Eupleurogrammus muticus. NCBI lineage: Eukaryota > Metazoa > Chordata > Actinopteri > Scombriformes > Trichiuridae > Eupleurogrammus > Eupleurogrammus muticus. The sequence goes on from JAYKQN010000007.1 coordinate 5,220,187, forward strand.
TACAGATCATGTGTTTCTGTATGCTGTTAAGTCATTGGCATTACCTCAACATGAGCAATGGCTTTACCTATGAATTCAGCAAGTGCTACATGTTGGGGCAGTTTTAATTGACACGAGCTACTAAGTGTATGAGAAGATATTTTCTAGACAAATTATTCTCAGATCCCCTCAAATAGAGCCACTGATGATTCTTGTGTTCATAAGTGCTTCTCTTTGGGGTTGTCTTGGTTGTAACAATTAGCCCAAGGGAATATCATCACATCACCAATGGAACGAGAAGATATCACCTTGTCAACTCGTGCCATCTCCACAGTTATTATTATTACCCTTACACAAGCACTGACTGGTTCTCATCGTAGTAAGTGCTTTTTGTTGGGGTAGTTTTATCGACTACTGCGTCTTTATGGGTGTGAGCTTTGTTTGATTTGACGAGCTCAGTACAAGATACACTTCAACTTTAGCCACGTTCTTTGAACAAATCCAGGGATAGTGCCATAAAGTTGTGGATTTAATTCATACCTTTATTGCTCTGTGGTTTTCAGACACATGTCCAGAATGAGGCTGTGTCCATGTTGCATAAGGCCGGCTCATTGCAATCTAAGTGACCACTCAACAAATGCTAATGGTCTGCATAAGACAACGACTGCCCAATCTTTCACGGATCATCGAAACTTTGCGAAAATGAAGGCGGGGTAGGCTTCAAAGGTAGTAGCTTGTATTTAAGATGGGCAAATCTGTAGCATCACCACTTCCACTGGTTCCAGGATGCAACCCAGATGCTGCCAGAGAGAGTAATCTGCGGACTCAGGAAGAATTCAGACACATTAAGATTTACTGCTGAGCAGCCCTGCTATCGGTCCGAATTGAGCTCTTGAGAGTAAGTGTTTATTTTTGTGGCAGTTACATATTGGAACATACAACAAACCCAATGAATGTAGGGCTCTGCTTAAGTCACATTCAGATCATTTCAAATGGAGCCACTGATGATGCTTGCTTTCATAAGTGCTTCCCTTTGGGGTTATCTTGATTGTGAGTTTTTTCCAAAGGCGTATATTCAGACAAATGTTGGTTTTCTTGTGTGACTAGAGAAAATTGTTAATTTGTCACGAATAGGGCCCGAACACAGGCACTGACTTGATTCCTAAATGCAGTAAGTGCTACTTGTTGGGGTTCTTTTTCTGACATGATTTCCTAGCTTCCCTTAAGAGCTTATCTTTAGTCCAGATAATGTGTTGTTTAACGTATGCTGTTAAGTCATTGGCATTACCTCAACATGAGCAATGGCTTTACCTATGAATTCAGCAAGTGCTACATGTTGGGGCAGTTTTAATTGACACGAGCTACTAAGTGTATGAGAAGATATTTTCTAGACAAATTATTCTCAGATCCCCTCAAATAGAGCCACTGATGATTCTTGTGTTCATAAGTGCTTCTCTTTGGGGTTGTCTTGGTTGTAACAATTAGCCCAAGGGAATATCATCACATCACCAATGGAACGAGAAGATATCACCTTGTCAACTCGTGCCATCTCCACAGTTATTATTATTACCCTTACACAAGCACTGACTGGTTCTCATCGTAGTAAGTGCTTTTTGTTGGGGTAGTTTTATCGACTACTGCGTCTTTATGGGTGTGAGCTTTGTTTGATTTGACGAGCTCAGTACAAGATGCACTTCAACTTTAGCTTCTTTGAACAAATCCAGGGATAGTGTCATAAAGTTGTGGATTTAATTCATACCTTTATTGCTCTGTGGTTTTCAGACACATGTCCAGAATGAGGCTGTGTCCATGTTGCATAAGGCCGGCTCATTGCAATCTAAGTGACCACTCAACAAATGCTAATGGTCTGCATAAGACAACGACTGCCCAATCTTTCACGGATCATCGAAACTTTGCGAAAATGAAGGCGGGGTAGGCTTCAAAGGTAGTAGCTTGTATTTAAGATAGGCAAATCTGTAGCATCACCACTTCCACTGGTTCCAGGATGCAACACAGATGCTGCCAGAGAGAGTAATCTGCGGACTCTGAGGAAGAATTCAGACACATTAAGATTTACTGCTGAGCGGCCTTGCTATCGGTCCGAATTGAGCTCTTGAGAGTAAGTGTTTATTTTTGTGGCAGTTACATATTGGAACATACAACAAACCCAATGAATGTAGGGCTCTGCTTAAGTCACATTCAGATCATTTCAAATGGAGCCACTGATGATGCTTGCTTTCATAAGTGCTTCCCTTTGGGGTTATCTTGATTGTGAGTTTTTTCCAAAGGCGTATATTCAGACAAATGTTGGTTTTCTTGTGTGACTAGAGAAAATTGTTAATTTGTCACGAATAGGGCCCGAACACAGGCACTGACTTGATTCCTAAATGCAGTAAGTGCTACTTGTTGGGGTTCTTTTTCTGACATGATTTCCTAGCTTCCCTTAAGAGCTTATCTTTAGTCCAGATAATGTGTTGTTTAACGTATGCTGTTAAGTCATTGGCATTACCTCAACATGAGCAATGGCTTTACCTATGAATTCAGCAAGTGCTACATGTTGGGGCAGTTTTAATTGACACGAGCTACTAAGTGTATGAGAAGATATTTTCTAGACAAATTACTCTCAGATCCCCTCAAATAGAGCCACTGATGATTCTTGTGTTCATAAGTGCTTCTCTTTGGGGTTGTCTTGGTTGTAACAATTAGCCCAAGGGAATATCATCACATCACCAATGGAACGAGAAGATATCACCTTGTCAACTCGTGCCATCTCCACAGTTATTATTATTACCCTTACACAAGCACTGACTGGTTCTCATCGTAGTAAGTGCTTTTTGTTGGGGTAGTTTTATCGACTACTGCGTCTTTATGGGTGTGAGCTTTGTTTGATTTGACGAGCTCAGTACAAGATACACTTCAACTTTAGCCACGTTCTTTGAACAAATCCAGGGATAGTGCCATAAAGTTGTGGATTTAATTCATACTTTTATTGCTCTGTGGTTTTCAGACACATGTCCAGAATGAGGCTGTGTCCATGTTGCATAAGGCCGGCTCATTGCAATCTAAGTGACCACTCAACAAATGCTAATGGTCTGCATAAGACAACGACTGCCCAATCTTTCACGGATCATCAAAACTTTGCGAAAATGAAGGCGGGGTAGGCTTCAAAGGTAGTAGCTTGTATTTAAGATGGGCAAATCTGTAGCATCACCACTTCCACTGGTTCCAGGATGCAACCCAGATGCTGCCAGAGAGAGTAATCTGCGGACTCTGAGGAAGAATTCAGACACATTAAGATTTACTGCTGAGCGGCCTTGCTATCGGTCCGAATTGAGCTCTTGAGAGTAAGTGTTTATTTTTGTGGCAGTTACATATTGGAACATACAACAAACCCAATGAATGTAGGGCTCTGCTTAAGTCACATTCAGATCATTTCAAATGGAGCCACTGATGATGCTTGCTTTCATAAGTGCTTCCCTTTGGGGTTATCTTGATTGTGAGTTTTTTCCAAAGGCGTATATTCAGACAAATGTTGGTTTTCTTGTGTGACTAGAGAAAATTGTTAATTTGTCACGAATAGGGCCCGAACACAGGCACTGACTTGATTCCTAAATGCAGTAAGTGCTACTTGTTGGGGTTCTTTTTCTGACATGATTTCCTAGCTTCCCTTAAGAGCTTATCTTTAGTCCAGATAATGTGTTGTTTAACGTATGCTGTTAAGTCATTGGCATTACCTCAACATGAGCAATGGCTTTACCTATGAATTCAGCAAGTGCTACATGTTGGGGCAGTTTTAATTGACACGAGCTACTAAGTGTATGAGAAGATATTTTCTAGACAAATTACTCTCAGATCCCCTCAAATAGAGCCACTGATGATTCTTGTGTTCATAAGTGCTTCTCTTTGGGGTTGTCTTGGTTGTAACAAGTTATCCGATTTGACAGGCTCAGTATGAGTTTCACTTTCAACTTTACTCGACTAGCAAAAAGTATTTTGTCACAAACAGGACCTGAACACCGGCACTCACTTGATTTGTAAATGCAGTAAGTGCTACTTGTTGGCGTTGTTTTTCTGACATGATTTCCCAGCTTCCCTTAATGGCATATCTTTGCATGCCCACTACAGAACAGGTGTTGCTGTATGCTGTTAAGTCATTGGCATTACCTCAACATGAGCATTGACTTTATCTATGAATTCAGTAAGTGCTACATGTTGGGGCAGTTTAATTGACACAAGCCACTAAATCTATAAGAAGATATTTGTTTGACAATTTACCCTCAGATCACCTCAAACAGAACTACTGATAATTCTTGTGTTCATAAGTGCTTCTCTTTGGGGTTGTCTTGGTTGTAACAAGTTATCCGATGGAACACAAAGACATTTCTTGTCAACTCATAAGATATCTCCTCAGTCATTATTATTACCCTAACACAAACACTGACTTTGGTTCTCAATGTAGTAAGTGCTTTTTGTTGGGGTAGTTTAAGTGACTACTGCTTCCTTATGTCTATGAACTGGTATTTTGTCACAAACAGGACCCGAACACCGGCACTCACTTGATTTGTAAATGCAGTAAGTGCTACTTGTTGGGGTTGTTTTTCTGACATGATTTCCCAGCTTCCCTTAATGGCATATCTTTGCATGGCCATTACAGATCATGTGTTTCTGTATGCTGTTAAGTCATTGGCATTACCTCAACATGAGCAATGGCTTTACCTATGAATTCAGCAAGTGCTACATGTTGGGGCAGTTTTAATTGACACGAGCTACTAAGTGTATGAGAAGATATTTTCTAGACAAATTATTCTCAGATCCCCTCAAATAGAGCCACTGATGATTCTTGTGTTCATAAGTGCTTCTCTTTGGGGTTGTCTTGGTTGTAACAATTAGCCCAAGGGAATATCATCACATCACCAATGGAACGAGAAGATATCACCTTGTCAACTCGTGCCATCTCCACAGTTATTATTATTACCCTTACACAAGCACTGACTGGTTCTCATCGTAGTAAGTGCTTTTTGTTGGGGTAGTTTTATCGACTACTGCGTCTTTATGGGTGTGAGCTTTGTTTGATTTGACGAGCTCAGTACAAGATACACTTCAACTTTAGCCACGTTCTTTGAACAAATCCAGGGATAGTGCCATAAAGTTGTGGATTTAATTCATACCTTTATTGCTCTGTGGTTTTCAGACACATGTCCAGAATGAGGCTGTGTCCATGTTGCATAAGGCCGGCTCATTGCAATCTAAGTGACCACTCAACAAATGCTAATGGTCTGCATAAGACAACGACTGCCCAATCTTTCACGGATCATCGAAACTTTGCGAAAATGAAGGCGGGGTAGGCTTCAAAGGTAGTAGCTTGTATTTAAGATGGGCAAATCTGTAGCATCACCACTTCCACTGGTTCCAGGATGCAACCCAGATGCTGCCAGAGAGAGTAATCTGCGGACTCAGGAAGAATTCAGACACATTAAGATTTACTGCTGAGCAGCCCTGCTATCGGTCCGAATTGAGCTCTTGAGAGTAAGTGTTTATTTTTGTGGCAGTTACATATTGGAACATACAACAAACCCAATGAATGTAGGGCTCTGCTTAAGTCACATTCAGATCATTTCAAATGGAGCCACTGATGATGCTTGCTTTCATAAGTGCTTCCCTTTGGGGTTATCTTGATTGTGAGTTTTTTCCAAAGGCGTATATTCAGACAAATGTTGGTTTTCTTGTGTGACTAGAGAAAATTGTTAATTTGTCACGAATAGGGCCCGAACACAGGCACTGACTTGATTCCTAAATGCAGTAAGTGCTACTTGTTGGGGTTCTTTTTCTGACATGATTTCCTAGCTTCCCTTAAGAGCTTATCTTTAGTCCAGATAATGTGTTGTTTAACGTATGCTGTTAAGTCATTGGCATTACCTCAACATGAGCAATGGCTTTACCTATGAATTCAGCAAGTGCTACATGTTGGGGCAGTTTTAATTGACACGAGCTACTAAGTGTATGAGAAGATATTTTCTAGACAAATTATTCTCAGATCCCCTCAAATAGAGCCACTGATGATTCTTGTGTTCATAAGTGCTTCTCTTTGGGGTTGTCTTGGTTGTAACAATTAGCCCAAGGGAATATCATCACATCACCAATGGAACGAGAAGATATCACCTTGTCAACTCGTGCCATCTCCACAGTTATTATTATTACCCTTACACAAGCACTGACTGGTTCTCATCGTAGTAAGTGCTTTTTGTTGGGGTAGTTTTATCGACTACTGCGTCTTTATGGGTGTGAGCTTTGTTTGATTTGACGAGCTCAGTACAAGATGCACTTCAACTTTAGCTTCTTTGAACAAATCCAGGGATAGTGTCATAAAGTTGTGGATTTAATTCATACCTTTATTGCTCTGTGGTTTTCAGACACATGTCCAGAATGAGGCTGTGTCCATGTTGCATAAGGCCGGCTCATTGCAATCTAAGTGACCACTCAACAAATGCTAATGGTCTGCATAAGACAACGACTGCCCAATCTTTCACGGATCATCGAAACTTTGCGAAAATGAAGGCGGGGTAGGCTTCAAAGGTAGTAGCTTGTATTTAAGATAGGCAAATCTGTAGCATCACCACTTCCACTGGTTCCAGGATGCAACACAGATGCTGCCAGAGAGAGTAATCTGCGGACTCTGAGGAAGAATTCAGACACATTAAGATTTACTGCTGAGCGGCCTTGCTATCGGTCCGAATTGAGCTCTTGAGAGTAAGTGTTTATTTTTGTGGCAGTTACATATTGGAACATACAACAAACCCAATGAATGTAGGGCTCTGCTTAAGTCACATTCAGATCATTTCAAATGGAGCCACTGATGATGCTTGCTTTCATAAGTGCTTCCCTTTGGGGTTATCTTGATTGTGAGTTTTTTCCAAAGGCGTATATTCAGACAAATGTTGGTTTTCTTGTGTGACTAGAGAAAATTGTTAATTTGTCACGAATAGGGCCCGAACACAGGCACTGACTTGATTCCTAAATGCAGTAAGTGCTACTTGTTGGGGTTCTTTTTCTGACATGATTTCCTAGCTTCCCTTAAGAGCTTATCTTTAGTCCAGATAATGTGTTGTTTAACGTATGCTGTTAAGTCATTGGCATTACCTCAACATGAGCAATGGCTTTACCTATGAATTCAGCAAGTGCTACATGTTGGGGCAGTTTTAATTGACACGAGCTACTAAGTGTATGAGAAGATATTTTCTAGACAAATTACTCTCAGATCCCCTCAAATAGAGCCACTGATGATTCTTGTGTTCATAAGTGCTTCTCTTTGGGGTTGTCTTGGTTGTAACAATTAGCCCAAGGGAATATCATCACATCACCAATGGAACGAGAAGATATCACCTTGTCAACTCGTGCCATCTCCACAGTTATTATTATTACCCTTACACAAGCACTGACTGGTTCTCATCGTAGTAAGTGCTTTTTGTTGGGGTAGTTTTATCGACTACTGCGTCTTTATGGGTGTGAGCTTTGTTTGATTTGACGAGCTCAGTACAAGATACACTTCAACTTTAGCCACGTTCTTTGAACAAATCCAGGGATAGTGCCATAAAGTTGTGGATTTAATTCATACTTTTATTGCTCTGTGGTTTTCAGACACATGTCCAGAATGAGGCTGTGTCCATGTTGCATAAGGCCGGCTCATTGCAATCTAAGTGACCACTCAACAAATGCTAATGGTCTGCATAAGACAACGACTGCCCAATCTTTCACGGATCATCGAAACTTTGCGAAAATGAAGGCGGGGTAGGCTTCAAAGGTAGTAGCTTGTATTTAAGATGGGCAAATCTGTAGCATCACCACTTCCACTGGTTCCAGGATGCAACCCAGATGCTGCCAGAGAGAGTAATCTGCGGACTCTGAGGAAGAATTCAGACACATTAAGATTTACTGCTGAGCGGCCCTGCTATCGGTCCGAATTGAGCTCTTGAGAGTAAGTGTTTATTTTTGTGGCAGTTACATATTGGAACATACAACAAACCCAATGAATGTAGGGCTCTGCTTAAGTCACATTCAGATCATTTCAAATGGAGCCACTGATGATGCTTGCTTTCATAAGTGCTTCCCTTTGGGGTTATCTTGATTGTGAGTTTTTTCCAAAGGCGTATATTCAGACAAATGTTGGTTTTCTTGTGTGACTAGAGAAAATTGTTAATTTGTCACGAATAGGGCCCGAACACAGGCACTGACTTGATTCCTAAATGCAGTAAGTGCTACTTGTTGGGGTTCTTTTTCTGACATGATTTCCTAGCTTCCCTTAAGAGCTTATCTTTAGTCCAGATAATGTGTTGTTTAACGTATGCTGTTAAGTCATTGGCATTACCTCAACATGAGCAATGGCTTTACCTATGAATTCAGCAAGTGCTACATGTTGGGGCAGTTTTAATTGACACGAGCTACTAAGTGTATGAGAAGATATTTTCTAGACAAATTACTCTCAGATCCCCTCAAATAGAGCCACTGATGATTCTTGTGTTCATAAGTGCTTCTCTTTGGGGTTGTCTTGGTTGTAACAAGTTATCCGATTTGACAGGCTCAGTATGAGTTTCACTTTCAACTTTACTCGACTAGCAAAAAGTATTTTGTCACAAACAGGACCTGAACACCGGCACTCACTTGATTTGTAAATGCAGTAAGTGCTACTTGTTGGGGTTGTTTTTCTGACATGATTTCCCAGCTTCCCTTAATGGCATATCTTTGCATGCCCATTACAGAACAGGTGTTGCTGTATGCTGTTAAGTCATTGGCATTACCTCAACATGAGCATTGACTTTATCTATGAATTCAGTAAGTGCTACATGTTGGGGCAGTTTTAATTGACACAAGCCACTAAATCTATAAGAAGATATTTGTTTGACAATTTACCCTCAGATCACCTCAAACAGAGCCACTGATGCTTCTTGTGTTCATAAGTGCTTCTCTTTGGGGTTGTCTTGGTTGTAACAAGTTATTCGATGGAACACAAAGACATTTCTTGTCAACTCATAAGATATCTCCTCAGTCATTATTATTACCCTAACACAAACACTGACTTTGGTTCTCAATGTAGTAAGTGCTTTTTGTTGGGGTAGTTTAAGTGACTACTGCTTCCTTATGACTATGAACTGGTATTTTGTCACAAACAGGACCCGAACACCGGCACTCACTTGATTTGTAAATGCAGTAAGTGCTACTTGTTGGGGTTGTTTTTCTGACATGATTTCCCAGCTTCCCTTAATGGCATATCTTTGCATGGCCATTACAGATCATGTGTTTCTGTATGCTGTTAAGTCATTGGCATTACCTCAACATGAGCAATGGCTTTACCTATGAATTCAGCAAGTGCTACATGTTGGGGCAGTTTTAATTGACACGAGCTACTAAGTGTATGAGAAGATATTTTCTAGACAAATTACTCTCAGATCCCCTCAAATAGAGCCACTGATGATTCTTGTGTTCATAAGTGCTTCTCTTTGGGGTTGTCTTGGTTGTAACAATTAGCCCAAGGGAATATCATCACATCACCAATGGAACGAGAAGATATCACCTTGTCAACTCGTGTCTAGGCTTCAAAGGTAGTAGCTTGTATTTAAGATAGGCAAATCTGTAGCATCACCACTTCCACTGGTTCCAGGATGCAACACAGATGCTGCCAGAGAGAGTAATCTGCGGACTCTGAGGAAGAATTCAGACACATTAAGATTTACTGCTGAGCGGCCTTGCTATCGGTCCGAATTGAGCTCTTGAGAGTAAGTGTTTATTTTTGTGGCAGTTACATATTGGAACATACAACAAACCCAATGAATGTAGGGCTCTGCTTAAGTCACATTCAGATCATTTCAAATGGAGCCACTGATGATGCTTGCTTTCATAAGTGCTTCCCTTTGGGGTTATCTTGATTGTGAGTTTTTTCCAAAGGCGTATATTCAGACAAATGTTGGTTTTCTTGTGTGACTAGAGAAAATTGTTAATTTGTCACGAATAGGGCCCGAACACAGGCACTGACTTGATTCCTAAATGCAGTAAGTGCTACTTGTTGGGGTTCTTTTTCTGACATGATTTCCTAGCTTCCCTTAAGAGCTTATCTTTAGTCCAGATAATGTGTTGTTTAACGTATGCTGTTAAGTCATTGGCATTACCTCAACATGAGCAATGGCTTTACCTATGAATTCAGCAAGTGCTACATGTTGGGGCAGTTTTAATTGACACGAGCTACTAAGTGTATGAGAAGATATTTTCTAGACAAATTACTCTCAGATCCCCTCAAATAGAGCCACTGATGATTCTTGTGTTCATAAGTGCTTCTCTTTGGGGTTGTCTTGGTTGTAACAATTAGCCCAAGGGAATATCATCACATCACCAATGGAACGAGAAGATATCACCTTGTCAACTCGTGCCATCTCCACAGTTATTATTATTACCCTTACACAAGCACTGACTGGTTCTCATCGTAGTAAGTGCTTTTTGTTGGGGTAGTTTTATCGACTACTGCGTCTTTATGGGTGTGAGCTTTGTTTGATTTGACGAGCTCAGTACAAGATACACTTCAACTTTAGCCACGTTCTTTGAACAAATCCAGGGATAGTGCCATAAAGTTGTGGATTTAATTCATACTTTTATTGCTCTGTGGTTTTCAGACACATGTCCAGAATGAGGCTGTGTCCATGTTGCATAAGGCCGGCTCATTGCAATCTAAGTGACCACTCAACAAATGCTAATGGTCTGCATAAGACAACGACTGCCCAATCTTTCACGGATCATCGAAACTTTGCGAAAATGAAGGCGGGGTAGGCTTCAAAGGTAGTAGCTTGTATTTAAGATGGGCAAATCTGTAGCATCACCACTTCCACTGGTTCCAGGATGCAACCCAGATGCTGCCAGAGAGAGTAATCTGCGGACTCTGAGGAAGAATTCAGACACATTAAGATTTACTGCTGAGCGGCCCTGCTATCGGTCCGAATTGAGCTCTTGAGAGTAAGTGTTTATTTTTGTGGCAGTTACATATTGGAACATACAACAAACCCAATGAATGTAGGGCTCTGCTTAAGTCACATTCAGATCATTTCAAATGGAGCCACTGATGATGCTTGCTTTCATAAGTGCTTCCCTTTGGGGTTATCTTGATTGTGAGTTTTTTCCAAAGGCGTATATTCAGACAAATGTTGGTTTTCTTGTGTGACTAGAGAAAATTGTTAATTTGTCACGAATAGGGCCCGAACACAGGCACTGACTTGATTCCTAAATGCAGTAAGTGCTACTTGTTGGGGTTCTTTTTCTGACATGATTTCCTAGCTTCCCTTAAGAGCTTATCTTTAGTCCAGATAATGTGTTGTTTAACGTATGCTGTTAAGTCATTGGCATTACCTCAACATGAGCAATGGCTTTACCTATGAATTCAGCAAGTGCTACATGTTGGGGCAGTTTTAATTGACACGAGCTACTAAGTGTATGAGAAGATATTTTCTAGACAAATTACTCTCAGATCCCCTCAAATAGAGCCACTGATGATTCTTGTGTTCATAAGTGCTTCTCTTTGGGGTTGTCTTGGTTGTAACAAGTTATCCGATTTGACAGGCTCAGTATGAGTTTCACTTTCAACTTTACTCGACTAGCAAAAAGTATTTTGTCACAAACAGGACCTGAACACCGGCACTCACTTGATTTGTAAATGCAGTAAGTGCTACTTGTTGGGGTTGTTTTTCTGACATGATTTCCCAGCTTCCCTTAATGGCATATCTTTGCATGCCCATTACAGAACAGGTGTTGCTGTATGCTGTTAAGTCATTGGCATTACCTCAACATGAGCATTGACTTTATCTATGAATTCAGTAAGTGCTACATGTTGGGGCAGTTTTAATTGACACAAGCCACTAAATCTATAAGAAGATATTTGTTTGACAATTTACCCTCAGATCACCTCAAACAGAGCCACTGATGCTTCTTGTGTTCATAAGTGCTTCTCTTTGGGGTTGTCTTGGTTGTAACAAGTTATTCGATGGAACACAAAGACATTTCTTGTCAACTCATAAGATATCTCCTCAGTCATTATTATTACCCTAACACAAACACTGACTTTGGTTCTCAATGTAGTAAGTGCTTTTTGTTGGGGTAGTTTAAGTGACTACTGCTTCCTTATGACTATGAACTGGTATTTTGTCACAAACAGGACCCGAACACCGGCACTCACTTGATTTGTAAATGCAGTAAGTGCTACTTGTTGGGGTTGTTTTTCTGACATGATTTCCCAGCTTCCCTTAATGGCATATCTTTGCATGGCCATTACAGATCATGTGTTTCTGTATGCTGTTAAGTCATTGGCATTACCTCAACATGAGCAATGGCTTTACCTATGAATTCAGCAAGTGCTACATGTTGGGGCAGTTTTAATTGACACGAGCTACTAAGTGTATGAGAAGATATTTTCTAGACAAATTACTCTCAGATCCCCTCAAATAGAGCCACTGATGATTCTTGTGTTCATAAGTGCTTCTCTTTGGGGTTGTCTTGGTTGTAACAATTAGCCCAAGGGAATATCATCACATCACCAATGGAACGAGAAGATATCACCTTGTCAACTCGTGCCATCTCCACAGTTATTATTATTACCCTTATACAAGCACTGACTGGTTCTCATCGTAGTAAGTGCTTTTTGTTGGGGTAGTTTTATCGACTACTGCGTCTTTATGGGTGTGAGCTTTGTTTGATTTGACGAGCTCAGTACAAGATACACTTCAACTTTAGCCACGTTCTTTGAACAAATCCAGGGATAGTGCCATAAAGTTGTGGATTTAATTCATACTTTTATTGCTCTGTGGTTTTCAGACACATGTCCAGAATGAGGCTGTGTCCATGTTGCATAAGACCGGCTCATTGCAATCTAAGTGACCACTCAACAAATGCTAATGGCCTGCATAAGACAACGACTGCCCAATCTTTCACGGATCATCGAAACTTTGCGAAAATGAAGGCGGGGTAGGCTTCAAAGGTAGTAGCTTGTATTTAAGATGGGCAAATCTGTAGCATCACCACTTCCACTGGTTCCAGGATGCAACCCAGATGCTGCCAGAGAGAGTAATCTGCGGACTCTGAGGAAGAATTCAGACACATTAAGATTTACTGCTGAGCGGCCCTGCTATCGGTCCGAATTGAGCTCTTGAGAGTAAGTGTTTATTTTTGTGGCAGTTACATATTGGAACATACAACAAACCCAATGAATGTAGGGCTCTGCTTAAGTCACATTCAGATCATTTCAAATGGAGCCACTGATGATGCTTGCTTTCATAAGTGCTTCCCTTTGGGGTTATCTTGATTGTGAGTTTTTTCCAAAGGCGTATATTCAGACAAATGTTGGTTTTCTTGTGTGACTAGAGAAAATTGTTAATTTGTCACGAATAGGGCCCGAACACAGGCACTGACTTGATTCCTAAATGCAGTAAGTGCTACTTGTTGGGGTTCTTTTTCTGACATGATTTCCTAGCTTCCCTTAAGAGCTTATCTTTAGTTCAGATAATGTGTTGTTTAACGTATGCTGTTAAGTCATTGGCATTACCTCAACATGAGCAATGGCTTTACCTATGAATTCAGCAAGTGCTACATGTTGGGGCAGTTTTAATTGACACGAGCTACTAAGTGTATGAGAAGATATTTTCTAGACAAATTACTCTCAGATCCCCTCAAATAGAGCCACTGATGATTCTTGTGTTCATAAGTGCTTCTCTTTGGGGTTGTCTTGGTTGTAACAATTAGCCCAAGGGAATATCATCACATCACCAATGGAACGAGAAGATATCACCTTGTCAACTCGTGCCATCTCCACAGTTATTATTATTACCCTTACACAAGCACTGACTGGTTCTCATCGTAGTAAGTGCTTTTTGTTGGGGTAGTTTTATCGACTACTGCGTCTTTATGGGTGTGAGCTTTGTTTGATTTGACGAGCTCAGTACAAGATACACTTCAACTTTAGCCACGTTCTTTGAACAAATCCAGGGATAGTGCCATAAAGTTGTGGATTTAATTCATACTTTTATTGCTCTGTGGTTTTCAGACACATGTCCAGAATGAGGCTGTGTCCATGTTGCATAAGGCCGGCTCATTGCAATCTAAGTGACCACTCAACAAATGCTAATGGCCTGCATAAGACAACGACTGCCCAATCTTTCACGGATCATCGAAACTTTGCGAAAATGAAGGCGGGGTAGGCTTCAAAGGTAGTAGCTTGTATTTAAGATGGGCAAATCTGTAGCCTCACCACTTCCACTGGTTCCAGGACGCAACACAGATGCTGCCAGAGAGAGTAATCTGCGGACTCTGAGGAAGAATTCAGACACATTAAGATTTACTGCTGAGCGGCCCTGCTATCGGTCCGAATTGAGCTCTTGAGAGTAAGTGTTTATTTTTGTGGCAGTTACATATTGGAACATACAACAAACCCAATGAATGTAGGGCTCTGCTTGAGTCACATTCAGATCATTTCAAATGGAGCCACTGATGATGCTTGCTTTCATAAGTGCTTCCCTTTGGGGTTATCTTGATTGTGAGTTTTTTCCAAAGGCGTATATTCAGACAAATGTTGGTTTTCTTGTGTGACTAGAGAAAATTGTTAATTTGTCACGAATAGGGCCCGAACACAGGCACTGACTTGATTCCTAAATGCAGTAAGTGCTACTTGTTGGGGTTCTTTTTCTGACATGATTTCCTAGCTTCCCTTAAGAGCTTATCTTTAGTCCAGATAATGTGTTGTTTAACGTATGCTGTTAAGTCATTGGCATTACCTCAACATGAGCATTGACTTTATCTATGAATTCAGCAAGTGCTACATGTTGGGGCAGTTTTAATTTACACGAGCTACTAAGTGTATGAGAAGATATTTTCTAGACAAATTACTCTCAGATCCCCTCAAATAGAGCCACTGATGATTCTTGTGTTCATAAGTGCTTCTCTTTGGGGTTGTCTTGGTTGTAACAATTAGCCCAAGGGAATATCATCACATCACCAATGGAACGAGAAGATATCACCTTGTCAACTCGTGCCATCTCCACAGTTATTATTATTACCCTTACACAAGCACTGACTGGTTCTCATCGTAGTAAGTGCTTTTTGTTGGGGTAGTTTTATCGACTACTGCGTCTTTATGGGTGTGAGCTTTGTTTGATTTGACGAGCTCAGTACAAGATACACTTCAACTTTAGCCACGTTCTTTGAACAAATCCAGGGATAGTGCCATAAAGTTGTGGATTTAATTCATACTTTTATTGCTCTGTGGTTTTCAGACACATGTCCAGAATGAGGCTGTGTCCATGTTGCATAAGGCCGGCTCATTGCAATCTAAGTGACCACTCAACAAATGCTAATGGCCTGCATAAGACAACGACTGCCCAATCTTTCACGGATCATCGAAACTTTGCGAAAATGAAGGCGGGGTAGGCTTCAAAGGTAGTAGCTTGTATTTAAGATGGGCAAATCTGTAGCATCACCACTTCCACTGGTTCCAGGATGCAACACAGATGCTGCCAGAGAGAGTAATCTGCGGACTCTGAGGAAGAATTCAGACACATTAAGATTTACTGCTGAGCGGCCCTGCTATCGGTCCGAATTGAGCTCTTGAGAGTAAGTGTTTATTTTTGTGGCAGTTACATATTGGAACATACAACAAACCCAATGAATGTAGGGCTCTGCTTAAGTCACATTCAGATCATTTCAAATGGAGCCACTGATGATGCTTGCTTTCATAAGTGCTTCCCTTTGGGGTTATCTTGATTGTGAGTTTTTTCCAAAGGCGTATATTCAGACAAATGTTGGTTTTCTTGTGTGACTAGAGAAAATTGTTAATTTGTCACGAATAGGGCCCGAACACAGGCACTGACTTGATTCCTAAATGCAGTAAGTGCTACTTGTTGGGGTTCTTTTTCTGACATGATTTCCTAGCTTCCCTTAAGAGCTTATCTTTAGTCCAGATAATGTGTTGTTTAACGTATGCTGTTAAGTCATTGGCATTACCTCAACATGAGCAATGGCTTTACCTATGAATTCAGCAAGTGCTACATGTTGGGGCAGTTTTAATTGACACGAGCTACTAAGTGTATGAGAAGATATTTTCTAGACAAATTACTCTCAGATCCCCTCAAATAGAGCCACTGATGATTCTTGTGTTCATAAGTGCTTCTCTTTGGGGTTGTCTTGGTTGTAACAAGTTATCCGATTTGACAGGCTCAGTATGAGTTTCACTTTCAACTTTACTCGACTAGCAAAAAGTATTTTGTCACAAACAGGACCTGAACACCGGCACTCACTTGATTTGTAAATGCAGTAAGTGCTACTTGTTGGGGTTGTTTTTCTGACATGATTTCCCAGCTTCCCTTAATGGCATATCTTTGCATGCCCATTACAGAACAGGTTTTGCTGTATGCTGTTAAGTCATTGGCATTACCTCAACATGAGCATTGACTTTATCTATGAATTCAGTAAGTGCTACATGTTGGGGCAGTTTTAATTGACACAAGCCACTACATCTGTAAGAAGATATTTGTTTGACAATTTACCCCCAGATCACCTCAAACAGAGCCACTGATGATTCTTGTGTTCATAAGTGCTTCTCTTTGGGGTTGTCTTGGTTGTAACAAGTTATCCGATGGAACACAAAGACATTTCTTGTCGACTCATAAGATATCTCCTCAGTCATTATTATTACCCTAACACAAACACTGACTTTGGTTCTCAATGTAGTAAGTGCTTTTTGTTGGGGTAGTTTAAGTGACTACTGCTTCCTTATGTCTATGAACTGGTATTTTGTCACAAACAGGACCCGAACACCGGCACTCACTTGATTTGTAAATGCAGTAAGTGCTACTTGTTGGGGTTGTTTTTCTGACATGATTTCCCAGCTTCCCTTAATGGCATATCTTTGCATGGCCATTACAGATCATGTGTTTCTGTATGCTGTTAAGTCATTGGCATTACCTCAACATGAGCAATGGCTTTACCTATGAATTCAGCAAGTGCTACATGTTGGGGCAGTTTTAATTGACACGAGCTACTAAGTGTATGAGAAGATATTTTCTAGACAAATTACTCTCAGATCCCCTCAAATAGAGCCACTGATGATTCCTGTGTTCATAAGTGCTTCTCTTTGGGGTTGTCTTGGTTGTAACAAGTTATCCGATTTGACAGGCTCAGTATGAGTTTCATTTTCAACTTTACTCGACTAGCAAAAAGTATTTTGTCACAAACAGGACCTGAACACTGGCACTCACTTGATTTGTAAATGCAGTAAGTGCTACTTGTTGGGGTTGTTTTTCTGACATGATTTCCCAGCTTCCCTTAATGGCATATCTTTGCATGCCCATTACAGAACAGGTGTTGCTGTATGCTGTTAAGTCATTGGCATTACCTCAACATGAGCATTGACTTTATCTATGAATTCAGTAAGTGCTACATGTTGGGGCAGTTTTAATTGACACAAGCCACTAAATCTATAAGAAGATATTTGTTTGACAATTCACCCTCAGATCACCTCAAACAGAGCCACTGATGATTCTTGTGTTCATAAGTGCTTCTCTTTGGGGTTGTCTTGGTTGTAACAAGTTATCCGATGGAACACAAAGACATTTCTTGTCAACTCATAAGATATCTCCTCAGTCATTATTATTACCCTAACACAAACACTGACTTTGGTTCTCAATGTAGTAAGTGCTTTTTGTTGGGGTAGTTTAAGTGACTACTGCTTCCTTATGTCTATGAACTGGTATTTTGTCACAAACAGGACCCGAACACCGGCACTCACTTGATTTGTAAATGCAGTAAGTGCTACTTGTTGGGGTTGTTTTTCTGACATGATTTCCCAGCTTCCCTTAATGGCATATCTTTGCATGGCCATTACAGATCATGTGTTTCTGTATGCTGTTAAGTCATTGGCATTACCTCAACATGAGCAATGGCTTTACCTATGAATTCAGCAAGTGCTACATGTTGGGGCAGTTTTAATTGACACGAGCTACTAAGTGTATGAGAAGATATTTTCTAGACAAATTACTCTCAGATCCCCTCAAATAGAGCCACTGATGATTATTGTGCTCATAAGTGCTTCTCTTTGGGGTTGTCTTGGTTGTAACAATTAGCCCAAGGGAATATCATCACATCACCAATGGAACGAGAAGATATCACCTTGTCAACTCGTGCCATCTCCACAGTTATTATTATTACCCTTACACAAGCACTGACTGGTTCTCATCGTAGTAAGTGCTTTTTGTTGGGGTAGTTTTATCGACTACTGCGTCTTTATGGGTGTGAGCTTTGTTTGATTTGACGAGCTCAGTACAAGATACACTTCAACTTTAGCCACGTTCTTTGAAGAAATCCAGGGATAGTGCCATAAAGTTGTGGATTTAATTCATACTTTTATTGCTCTGTGGTTTTCAGACACATGTCCAGAATGAGGCTGTGTCCATGTTGCATAAGGCCGGCTCATTGCAATCTAAGTGACCACTCAACAAATGCTAATGGCCTGCATAAGACAACGACTGCCCAATCTTTCACGGATCATCGAAACTTTGCGAAAATGAAGGCGGGGTAGGCTTCAAAGGTAGTAGCTTGTATTTAAGATGGGCAAATCTGTAGCATCACCACTTCCACTGGTTCCAGGATGCAACACAGATGCTGCCAGAGAGAGTAATCTGCGGACTCTGAGGAAGAATTCAGACACATTAAGATTTACTGCTGAGCGGCCCTGCTATCGGTCCGAATTGAGCTCTTGAGAGTAAGTGTTTATTTTTGTGGCAGTTACATATTGGAACATACAACAAACCCAATGAATGTAGGGCTCTGCTTAAGTCACATTCAGATCATTTCAAATGGAGCCACTGATGATGCTTGCTTTCATAAGTGCTTCCCTTTGGGGTTATCTTGATTGTGAGTTTTTTCCAAAGGCGTATATTCAGACAAATGTTGGTTTTCTTGTGTGACTAGAGAAAATTGTTAATTTGTCACGAATAGGGCCCGAACACAGGCACTGACTTGATTCCTAAATGCAGTAAGTGCTACTTGTTGGGGTTCTTTTTCTGACATGATTTCCTAGCTTCCCTTAAGAGCTTATCTTTAGTCCAGATAATGTGTTGTTTAACGTATGCTGTTAAGTCATTGGCATTACCTCAACATGAGCAATGGCTTTACCTATGAATTCAGCAAGTGCTACATGTTGGGGCAGTTTTAATTGACACGAGCTACTAAGTGTATGAGAAGATATTTTCTAGACAAATTACTCTCAGATCCCCTCAAATAGAGCCACTGATGATTCCTGTGTTCATAAGTGCTTCTCTTGGTTGTAACAAGTTATCCGATTTGACAGGCTCAGTATGAGTTTCATTTTCAACTTTACTCGACTAGCAAAAAGTATTTTGTCACAAACAGGACCTGAACACTGGCACTCACTTGATTTGTAAATGCAGTAAGTGCTACTTGTTGGGGTTGTTTTTCTGACATGATTTCCCAGCTTCCCTTAATGGCATATCTTTGCATGCCCATTACAGAACAGGTGTTGCTGTATGCTGTTAAGTCATTGGCATTACCTCAACATGAGCATTGACTTTATCTATGAATTCAGTAAGTGCTACATGTTGGGGCAGTTTTAATTGACACAAGCCACTAAATCTATAAGAAGATATTTGTTTGACAATTCACCCTCAGATCACCTCAAACAGAGCCACTGATGATTCTTGTGTTCATAAGTGCTTCTCTTTGGGGGTTGTCTTGGTTGTAACAAGTTATCCGATGGAACACAAAGACATTTCTTGTCAACTCATAAGATATCTCCTCAGTCATTATTATTACCCTAACACAAACACTGACTTTGGTTCTCAATGTAGTAAGTGCTTTTTGTTGGGGTAGTTTAAGTGACTACTGCTTCCTTATGTCTATGAACTGGTATTTTGTCACAAACAGGACCCGAACACCGGCACTCACATGATTTGTAAATGCAGTAAGTGCTACTTGTTGGGGTTGTTTTTCTGACATGATTTCCCAGCTGGGCGACACGGTGGTGCGGTGGGTAGCACTGTTGCCTCACAGCATGAAGGTCGCAGGTTCAAGACCGCCTTGGGCCTGGGTCTGGGACCTTTCTGTGTGGAGTTTGCATGTTCTCCCCGTGTCTGCGTGGGTTTTCACCGGGTACTCCGGTTTCCTCCCACAATACAAAAAACATGCTCAGGTTAATTGGTAAACTCTAAATTGCCCATAGGTGTGAGTGTGAGAGTGAATGGTGTGTGAATGGTGTGTGTGCCCCACGATTGGCTGGCGACCATCTGGGGTGTATCCCTGCCTCTCGCCTTAACGCGCTGGGATAGGCTCCAGCAGACCCCTGCGACCCCGAAAGGGAATAAGCGGGATAGACAATGGATGGATGGATGGATGGATTTCCCAGCTTCCCTTAATGGCATATCTTTGCATGGCCATTACAGATCATGTGTTTCTGTATGCTGTTAAGTCATTGGCATTACCTCAACATGAGCAATGGCTTTACCTATGAATTCAGCAAGTGCTACATGTTGGGGCAGTTTTAATTGACACGAGCTACTAAGTGTATGAGAAGATATTTTCTAGACAAATTACTCTCAGATCCCCTCAAATAGAGCCACTGATGATTCTTGTGTTCATAAGTGCTTCTCTTTGGGGTTGTCTTGGTTGTAACAATTAGCCCAAGGGAATATCATCACATCACCAATGGAACGAGAAGATATCACCTTGTCAACTCGTGCCATCTCCACAGTTATTATTATTACCCTTACACAAGCACTGACTGGTTCTCATCGTAGTAAGTGCTTTTTGTTGGGGTAGTTTTATCGACTACTGCGTCTTTATGGGTGTGAGCTTTGTTTGATTTGACGAGCTCAGTACAAGATACACTTCAACTTTAGCCACGTTCTTTGAACAAATCCAGGGATAGTGTCATAAAGTTGTGGATTTAATTCATACTTTTATTGCTCTGTGGTTTTCAGACACATGTCCAGAATGAGGCTGTGTCCATGTTGCATAAGGCCGGCTCATTGCAATCTAAGTGACCACTCAACAAATGCTAATGGTCTGCATAAGACAACGACTGCCCAATCTTTCACGGATCATCGAAACTTTGCGAAAATAAAGGCGGGGTAGGCTTCAAAGGTAGTAGCTTGTATTTAAGATGGGCAAATCTGTAGCATCACCACTTCCACTGGTTCCAGGATGCAACACAGATGCTGCCAGAGAGAGTAATCTGCGGACTCTGAGGAAGAATTCAGGCACATTAAGATTTACTGCTGAGCGGCCCTGCTATCGGTCCGAATTGAGCTCTTGAGAGTAAGTGTTTATTTTTGTGGCAGTTACATATTGGAACATACAACAAACCCAATGAATGTAGGGCTCTGCTTAAGTCACATTCAGATCATTTCAAATGGAGCCACTGATGATGCTTGCTTTCATAAGTGCTTCCCTTTGGGGTTATCTTGATTGTGAGTTTTTTCCAAAGGCGTATATTCAGACAAATGTTGGTTTTCTTGTGTGACTAGAGAAAATTGTTAATTTGTCACGAATAGGGCCCGAACACAGGCACTGACTTGATTCCTAAATGCAGTAAGTGCTACTTGTTGGGGTTCTTTTTCTGACATGATTTCCTAGCTTCCCTTAAGAGCTTATCTTTAGTCCAGATAATGTGTTATTTAACGTATGCTGTTAAGTCATTGGCATTACCTCAACATGAGCAATGGCTTTACCTATGAATTCAGCAAGTGCTACATGTTGGGGCAGTTTTAATTGACACGAGCTACTAAGTGTATGAGAAGATATTTTCTAGACAAATTACTCTCAGATCCCCTAAAATAGAGCCACTGATGATTCCTGTGTTCATAAGTGCTTCTCTTTGGGGTTGTCTTGGTTGTAACAAGTTATCCGATTTGACAGGCTCAGTATGAGTGTCACTTTCAACTTTACTCGACTAGCAAAAAGTATTTTGTCACAAACAGGACCTGAACACCGGCACTCACTTGATTTGTAAATGCAGTAAGTGCTACTTGTTGGGGTTGTTTTTCTGACATGATTTCCAAGCTTCCCTTAATGGCATATCTTTGCATGCCCATTACAGAACAGGTGTTGCTGTATGCTGTTAAGTCATTGGCATTACCTCAACATGAGCATTGACTTTATTTATGAATTCAGTAAGTGCTACATGTTGGGGCAGTTTTAATTGACACAAGCCACTAAATCTATAAGAAGATATTTTCTAGACAATTTACCCTCAGATCACCTCAAACAGAGCCACTGATGATTCTTGTGTTCATAAGTGCTTCTCTTTGGGGTTGTCTTGGTTGTAACAAGTTATCCGATGGAACACAAAGACATTTCTTGTCAACTCATAAGATATCTCCTCAGTCATTATCATTACCCTAACACAAACACTGACTTTGGTTCTCAATGTAGTAAGTGCTTTTTGTTGGGGTAGTTTAAGTGACTACTGCTTCCTTATGTCTATGAACTGGTATTTTGTCACAAACAGGACCCGAACACCGGCACTCACTTGATTTGTAAATGCAGTAAGTGCTACTTGTTGGGGTTGTTTTTCTGACATGATTTCCCAGCTTCCCTTAATGGCATATCTTTGCATGGCCATTACAGATCATGTGTTTCTGTATGCTGTTAAGTCATTGGCATTACCTCAACATGAGCAATGGCTTTACCTATGAATTCAGCAAGTGCTACATGTTGGGGCAGTTTTAATTGACACGAGCTACTAAGTGTATGAGAAGATATTTTCTAGACAAATTACTCTCAGATCCCCTCAAATAGAGCCACTGATGATTCTTGTGTTCATAAGTGCTTCTCTTTGGGGTTGTCTTGGTTGTAACAATTAGCCCAAGGGAATATCATCACATCACCAATGGAACGAGAAGATATCACCTTGTCAACTCGTGCCATCTCCACAGTTATTATTATTACCCTTACACAAGCACTGACTGGTTCTCATCGTAGTAAGTGCTTTTTGTTGGGGTAGTTTTATCGACTACTGCGTCTTTATGGGTGTGAGCTTTGTTTGATTTGACGAGCTCAGTACAAGATACACTTCAACTTTAGCCACGTTCTTTGAACAAATCCAGGGATAGTGCCATAAAGTTGTGGATTTAATTCATACTTTTATTGCTCTGTGGTTTTCAGACACATGTCCAGAATGAGGCTGTGTCCATGTTGCATAAGGCCGGCTCATTGCAATCTAAGTGACCACTCAACAAATGCTAATGGCCTGCATAAGACAACGACTGCCCAATCTTTCACGGATCATCGAAACTTTGCGAAAATGAAGGCGGGGTAGGCTTCAAAGGTAGTAGCTTGTATTTAAGATGGGCAAATCTGTAGCATCACCACTTCCACTGGTTCCAGGATGCAACACAGATGCTGCCAGAGAGAGTAATCTGCGGACTCTGAGGAAGAATTCAGACACATTAAGATTTACTGCTGAGCGGCCCTGCTATCGGTCCGAATTGAGCTCTTGAGAGTAAGTGTTTATTTTTGTGGCAGTTACATATTGGAACATACAACAAACCCAATGAATGTAGGGCTCTGCTTAAGTCACATTCAGATCATTTCAAATGGAGCCACTGATGATGCTTGCTTTCATAAGTGCTTCCCTTTGGGGTTATCTTGATTGTGAGTTTTTTCCAAAGGCGTATATTCAGACAAATGTTGGTTTTCTTGTGTGACTAGAGAAAATTGTTAATTTGTCACGAATAGGGCCCGAACACAGGCACTGACTTGATTCCTAAATGCAGTAAGTGCTACTTGTTGGGGTTCTTTTTCTGACATGATTTCCTAGCTTCCCTTAAGAGCTTATCTTTAGTCCAGATAATGTGTTGTTTAACGTATGCTGTTAAGTCATTGGCATTACCTCAACATGAGCAATGGCTTTACCTATGAATTCAGCAAGTGCTACATGTTGGGGCAGTTTTAATTGACACGAGCTACTAAGTGTATGAGAAGATATTTTCTAGACAAATTACTCTCAGATCCCCTCAAATAGAGCCACTGATGATTCCTGTGTTCATAAGTGCTTCTCTTGGTTGTAACAAGTTATCCGATTTGACAGGCTCAGTATGAGTTTCATTTTCAACTTTACTCGACTAGCAAAAAGTATTTTGTCACAAACAGGACCTGAACACTGGCACTCACTTGATTTGTAAATGCAGTAAGTGCTACTTGTTGGGGTTGTTTTTCTGACATGATTTCCCAGCTTCCCTTAATGGCATATCTTTGCATGCCCATTACAGAACAGGTGTTGCTGTATGCTGTTAAGTCATTGGCATTACCTCAACATGAGCATTGACTTTATCTATGAATTCAGTAAGTGCTACATGTTGGGGCAGTTTTAATTGACACAAGCCACTAAATCTATAAGAAGATATTTGTTTGACAATTCACCCTCAGATCACCTCAAACAGAGCCACTGATGATTCTTGTGTTCATAAGTGCTTCTCTTTGGGGGTTGTCTTGGTTGTAACAAGTTATCCGATGGAACACAAAGACATTTCTTGTCAACTCATAAGATATCTCCTCAGTCATTATTATTACCCTAACACAAACACTGACTTTGGTTCTCAATGTAGTAAGTGCTTTTTGTTGGGGTAGTTTAAGTGACTACTGCTTCCTTATGTCTATGAACTGGTATTTTGTCACAAACAGGACCCGAACACCGGCACTCACATGATTTGTAAATGCAGTAAGTGCTACTTGTTGGGGTTGTTTTTCTGACATGATTTCCCAGCTGGGCGACACGGTGGTGCGGTGGGTAGCACTGTTGCCTCACAGCATGAAGGTCGCAGGTTCAAGACCGCCTTGGGCCTGGGTCTGGGACCTTTCTGTGTGGAGTTTGCATGTTCTCCCCGTGTCTGCGTGGGTTTTCACCGGGTACTCCGGTTTCCTCCCACAATACAAAAAACATGCTCAGGTTAATTGGTAAACTCTAAATTGCCCATAGGTGTGAGTGTGAGAGTGAATGGTGTGTGAATGGTGTGTGTGCCCCACGATTGGCTGGCGATCATCTGGGGTGTATCCCTGCCTCTCGCCTTAACGCGCTGGGATAGGCTCCAGCAGACCCCTGCGACCCCGAAAGGGAATAAGCGGGATAGACAATGGATGGATGGATGGATGGATTTCCCAGCTTCCCTTAATGGCATATCTTTGCATGGCCATTACAGATCATGTGTTTCTGTATGCTGTTAAGTCATTGGCATTACCTCAACATGAGCAATGGCTTTACCTATGAATTCAGCAAGTGCTACATGTTGGGGCAGTTTTAATTGACACGAGCTACTAAGTGTATGAGAAGATATTTTCTAGACAAATTACTCTCAGATCCCCTCAAATAGAGCCACTGATGATTCTTGTGTTCATAAGTGCTTCTCTTTGGGGTTGTCTTGGTTGTAACAATTAGCCCAAGGGAATATCATCACATCACCAATGGAACGAGAAGATATCACCTTGTCAACTCGTGCCATCTCCACAGTTATTATTATTACCCTTACACAAGCACTGACTGGTTCTCATCGTAGTAAGTGCTTTTTGTTGGGGTAGTTTTATCGACTACTGCGTCTTTATGGGTGTGAGCTTTGTTTGATTTGACGAGCTCAGTACAAGATACACTTCAACTTTAGCCACGTTCTTTGAACAAATCCAGGGATAGTGTCATAAAGTTGTGGATTTAATTCATACTTTTATTGCTCTGTGGTTTTCAGACACATGTCCAGAATGAGGCTGTGTCCATGTTGCATAAGGCCGGCTCATTGCAATCTAAGTGACCACTCAACAAATGCTAATGGTCTGCATAAGACAACGACTGCCCAATCTTTCACGGATCATCGAAACTTTGCGAAAATAAAGGCGGGGTAGGCTTCAAAGGTAGTAGCTTGTATTTAAGATGGGCAAATCTGTAGCATCACCACTTCCACTGGTTCCAGGATGCAACACAGATGCTGCCAGAGAGAGTAATCTGCGGACTCTGAGGAAGAATTCAGGCACATTAAGATTTACTGCTGAGCGGCCCTGCTATCGGTCCGAATTGAGCTCTTGAGAGTAAGTGTTTATTTTTGTGGCAGTTACATATTGGAACATACAACAAACCCAATGAATGTAGGGCTCTGCTTAAGTCACATTCAGATCATTTCAAATGGAGCCACTGATGATGCTTGCTTTCATAAGTGCTTCCCTTTGGGGTTAT
Source organism: Eupleurogrammus muticus (assembly GCA_036785175.1). Taxonomy (NCBI): domain Eukaryota; kingdom Metazoa; phylum Chordata; class Actinopteri; order Scombriformes; family Trichiuridae; genus Eupleurogrammus; species Eupleurogrammus muticus. The sequence goes on from JAYKQN010000007.1 coordinate 5,246,408, forward strand.
CTTGATTGTGAGTTTTTTCCAAAGGCGTATATTCAGACAAATGTTGGTTTTCTTGTGTGACTAGAGAAAATTGTTAATTTGTCACGAATAGGGCCCGAACACAGGCACTGACTTGATTCCTAAATGCAGTAAGTGCTACTTGTTGGGGTTCTTTTTCTGACATGATTTCCTAGCTTCCCTTAAGAGCTTATCTTTAGTCCAGATAATGTGTTATTTAACGTATGCTGTTAAGTCATTGGCATTACCTCAACATGAGCAATGGCTTTACCTATGAATTCAGCAAGTGCTACATGTTGGGGCAGTTTTAATTGACACGAGCTACTAAGTGTATGAGAAGATATTTTCTAGACAAATTACTCTCAGATCCCCTAAAATAGAGCCACTGATGATTCCTGTGTTCATAAGTGCTTCTCTTTGGGGTTGTCTTGGTTGTAACAAGTTATCCGATTTGACAGGCTCAGTATGAGTGTCACTTTCAACTTTACTCGACTAGCAAAAAGTATTTTGTCACAAACAGGACCTGAACACCGGCACTCACTTGATTTGTAAATGCAGTAAGTGCTACTTGTTGGGGTTGTTTTTCTGACATGATTTCCAAGCTTCCCTTAATGGCATATCTTTGCATGCCCATTACAGAACAGGTGTTGCTGTATGCTGTTAAGTCATTGGCATTACCTCAACATGAGCATTGACTTTATTTATGAATTCAGTAAGTGCTACATGTTGGGGCAGTTTTAATTGACACAAGCCACTAAATCTATAAGAAGATATTTTCTAGACAATTTACCCTCAGATCACCTCAAACAGAGCCACTGATGATTCTTGTGTTCATAAGTGCTTCTCTTTGGGGTTGTCTTGGTTGTAACAAGTTATCCGATGGAACACAAAGACATTTCTTGTCAACTCATAAGATATCTCCTCAGTCATTATCATTACCCTAACACAAACACTGACTTTGGTTCTCAATGTAGTAAGTGCTTTTTGTTGGGGTAGTTTAAGTGACTACTGCTTCCTTATGTCTATGAACTGGTATTTTGTCACAAACAGGACCCGAACACCGGCACTCACTTGATTTGTAAATGCAGTAAGTGCTACTTGTTGGGGTTGTTTTTCTGACATGATTTCCCAGCTTCCCTTAATGGCATATCTTTGCATGGCCATTACAGATCATGTGTTTCTGTATGCTGTTAAGTCATTGGCATTACCTCAACATGAGCAATGGCTTTACCTATGAATTCAGCAAGTGCTACATGTTGGGGCAGTTTTAATTGACACGAGCTACTAAGTGTATGAGAAGATATTTTCTAGACAAATTACTCTCAGATCCCCTCAAATAGAGCCACTGATGATTCTTGTGTTCATAAGTGCTTCTCTTTGGGGTTGTCTTGGTTGTAACAATTAGCCCAAGGGAATATCATCACATCACCAATGGAACGAGAAGATATCACCTTGTCAACTCGTGCCATCTCCACAGTTATTATTATTACCCTTACACAAGCACTGACTGGTTCTCATCGTAGTAAGTGCTTTTTGTTGGGGTAGTTTTATCGACTACTGCGTCTTTATGGGTGTGAGCTTTGTTTGATTTGACGAGCTCAGTACAAGATACACTTCAACTTTAGCCACGTTCTTTGAACAAATCCAGGGATAGTGCCATAAAGTTGTGGATTTAATTCATACTTTTATTGCTCTGTGGTTTTCAGACACATGTCCAGAATGAGGCTGTGTCCATGTTGCATAAGGCCGGCTCATTGCAATCTAAGTGACCACTCAACAAATGCTAATGGCCTGCATAAGACAACGACTGCCCAATCTTTCACGGATCATCGAAACTTTGCGAAAATGAAGGCGGGGTAGGCTTCAAAGGTAGTAGCTTGTATTTAAGATGGGCAAATCTGTAGCATCACCACTTCCACTGGTTCCAGGATGCAACACAGATGCTGCCAGAGAGAGTAATCTGCGGACTCTGAGGAAGAATTCAGACACATTAAGATTTACTGCTGAGCGGCCCTGCTATCGGTCCGAATTGAGCTCTTGAGAGTAAGTGTTTATTTTTGTGGCAGTTACATATTGGAACATACAACAAACCCAATGAATGTAGGGCTCTGCTTAAGTCACATTCAGATCATTTCAAATGGAGCCACTGATGATGCTTGCTTTCATAAGTGCTTCCCTTTGGGGTTATCTTGATTGTGAGTTTTTTCCAAAGGCGTATATTCAGACAAATGTTGGTTTTCTTGTGTGACTAGAGAAAATTGTTAATTTGTCACGAATAGGGCCCGAACACAGGCACTGACTTGATTCCTAAATGCAGTAAGTGCTACTTGTTGGGGTTCTTTTTCTGACATGATTTCCTAGCTTCCCTTAAGAGCTTATCTTTAGTCCAGATAATGTGTTGTTTAATGTATGCTGTTAAGTCATTGGCATTACCTCAACATGAGCAATGGCTTTCTTGGGGCAGTTTTAATTGACACGAGCTACTAAGTGTATGAGAAGATATTTTCTAGACAAATTACTCTCAGATCCCCTCAAATAGAGCCACTGATGATTCTTGTGTTCATAAGTGCTTCTCTTTGGGGTTGTCTTGGTTGTAACAAGTTATCCGATTTGACAGGCTCAGTATGAGTTTCACTTTCAACTTTACTCAACTAGCAAAAAGTATTTTGTCACAAACAGGACCTGAACACCGGCACTCACTTGATTTGTAAATGCAGTAAGTGCTACTTGTTGGCGTTGTTTTTCTGACATGATTTCCCAGCTTCCCTTAATGGCATATCTTTGCATGCCCACTACAGAACAGGTGTTGCTGTATGCTGTTAAGTCATTGGCATTACCTCAACATGAGCATTGACTTTATCTATGAATTCAGTAAGTGCTACATGTTGGGGCAGTTTTAATTGACACAAGCCACTAAATCTATAAGAAGATATTTGTTTGACAATTTACCCTCAGATCACCTCAAACAGAGCCACTGATGATTCTTGTGTTCATAAGTGCTTCTCTTTGGGGTTGTCTTGGTTGTAACAAGTTATCCGATGGAACACAAAGACATTTCTTGTCAACTCATAAGATATCTCCTCAGTCATTATTATTACCCTAACACAAACACTGACTTTGGTTCTCAATGTAGTAAGTGCTTTTTGTTGGGGTAGTTTAAGTGACTACTGCTTCCTTATGTCTATGAACTGGTATTTTGTCACAAACAGGACCCGAACACCGGCACTCACTTGATTTGTAAATGCAGTAAGTGCTACTTGTTGGGGTTGTTTTTCTGACATGATTTCCCAGCTTCCCTTAATGGCATATCTTTGCATGGCCATTACAGATCATGTGTTTCTGTATGCTGTTAAGTCATTGGCATTACCTCAACATGAGCAATGGCTTTACCTATGAATTCAGCAAGTGCTACATGTTGGGGCAGTTTTAATTGACACGAGCTACTAAGTGTATGAGAAGATATTTTCTAGACAAATTACTCTCAGATCCCCTCAAATAGAGCCACTGATGATTCTTGTGTTCATAAGTGCTTCTCTTTGGGGTTGTCTTGGTTGTAACAATTAGCCCAAGGGAATATCATCACATCACCAATGGAACGAGAAGATATCACCTTGTCAACTCGTGCCATCTCCACAGTTATTATTATTACCCTTACACAAGCACTGACTGGTTCTCATCGTAGTAAGTGCTTTTTGTTGGGGTAGTTTTATCGACTACTGCGTCTTTATGGGTGTGAGCTTTGTTTGATTTGACGAGCTCAGTACAAGATACACTTCAACTTTAGCCACGTTCTTTGAACAAATCCAGGGATAGTGCCATAAAGTTGTGGATTTAATTCATACTTTTATTGCTCTGTGGTTTTCAGACACATGTCCAGAATGAGGCTGTGTCCATGTTGCATAAGACCGGCTCATTGCAATCTAAGTGACCACTCAACAAATGCTAATGGTCTGCATAAGACAACGACTGCCCAATCTTTCACGGATCATCGAAACTTTGCGAAAATGAAGGCGGGGTAGGCTTCAAAGGTAGTAGCTTGTATTTAAGATGGGCAAATCTGTAGCATCACCACTTCCACTGGTTCCAGGATGCAACACAGATGCTGCCAGAGAGAGTAATCTGCGGACTCTGAGGAAGAATTCAGACACATTAAGATTTACTGCTGAGCGGCCCTGCTATCGGTCCGAATTGAGCTCTTGAGAGTAAGTGTTTATTTTTGTGGCAGTTACATATTGGAACATACAACAAACCCAATGAATGTAGGGCTCTGCTTAAGTCACATTCAGATCATTTCAAATGGAGCCACTGATGATGCTTGCTTTCATAAGTGCTTCCCTTTGGGGTTATCTTGATTGTGAGTTTTTTCCAAAGGCGTATATTCAGACAAATGTTGGTTTTCTTGTGTGACTAGAGAAAATTGTTAATTTGTCACGAATAGGGCCCGAACACAGGCACTGACTTGATTCCTAAATGCAGTAAGTGCTACTTGTTGGGGTTCTTTTTCTGACATGATTTCCTAGCTTCCCTTAAGAGCTTATCTTTAGTCCAGATAATGTGTTGTTTAACGTATGCTGTTAAGTCATTGGCATTACCTCAACATGAGCAATGGCTTTACCTATGAATTCAGCAAGTGCTACATGTTGGGGCAGTTTTAATTGACACGAGCTACTAAGTGTATGAGAAGATATTTTCTAGACAAATTACTCTCAGATCCCCTCAAATAGAGCCACTGATGATTCTTGTGTTCATAAGTGCTTCTCTTTGGGGTTGTCTTGGTTGTAACAATTAGCCCAAGGGAATATCATCACATCACCAATGGAACGAGAAGATATCACCTTGTCAACTCGTGCCATCTCCACAGTTATTATTATTACCCTTACACAAGCACTGACTGGTTCTCATCGTAGTAAGTGCTTTTTGTTGGGGTAGTTTTATCGACTACTGCGTCTTTATGGGTGTGAGCTTTGTTTGATTTGACGAGCTCAGTACAAGATACACTTCAACTTTAGCCACGTTCTTTGAACAAATCCAGGGATAGTGCCATAAAGTTGTGGATTTAATTCATACTTTTATTGCTCTGTGGTTTTCAGACACATGTCCAGAATGAGGCTGTGTCCATGTTGCATAAGGCCGGCTCATTGCAATCTAAGTGACCACTCAACAAATGCTAATGGCCTGCATAAGACAACGACTGCCCAATCTTTCACGGATCATCGAAACTTTGCGAAAATGAAGGCGGGGTAGGCTTCAAAGGTAGTAGCTTGTATTTAAGATGGGCAAATCTGTAGCATCACCACTTCCACTGGTTCCAGGATGCAACACAGATGGTGCCAGAGAGAGTAATCTGCGGACTCTGAGGAAGAATTCAGACACATTAAGATTTACTGCTGAGCGGCCATGCTATCGGTCCGAATTGAGCTCTTGAGAGTAAGTGTTTATTTTTGTGGCAGTTACATATTGGAACATACAACAAACCCAATGAATGTAGGGCTCTGCTTAAGTCACATTCAGATCATTTCAAATGGAGCCACTGAAGATGCTTGCTTTCATAAGTGCTTCCCTTTGGGGTTATCTTGATTGTGAGTTTTTTCCAAAGGCGTATATTCAGACAAATGTTGGTTTTCTTGTGTGACTAGAGAAAATTGTTAATTTGTCACGAATAGGGCCCGAACACAGGCACTGACTTGATTCCTAAATGCAGTAAGTGCTACTTGTTGGGGTTCTTTTTCTGACATGATTTCCTAGCTTCCCTTAAGAGCTTATCTTTAGTCCAGATAATGTGTTGTTTAACGTATGCTGTTAAGTCATTGGCATTACCTCAACATGAGCAATGGCTTTACCTATGAATTCAGCAAGTGCTACATGTTGGGGCAGTTTTAATTGACACGAGCTACTAAGTGTATGAGAAGATATTTTCTAGACAAATTACTCTCAGATCCCCTCAAATAGAGCCACTGATGATTCCTGTGTTCATAAGTGCTTCTCTTTGGGGTTGTCTTGGTTGTAACAAGTTATCCGATTTGACAGGCTCAGTATGAGTTTCATTTTCAACTTTACTCGACTAGCAAAAAGTATTTTGTCACAAACAGGACCTGAACACTGGCACTCACTTGATTTGTAAATGCAGTAAGTGCTACTTGTTGGGGTTGTTTTTCTGACATGATTTCCCAGCTTCCCTTAATGGCATATCTTTGCATGCCCATTACAGAACAGGTGTTGCTGTATGCTGTTAAGTCATTGGCATTACCTCAACATGAGCATTGACTTTATCTATGAATTCAGTAAGTGCTACATGTTGGGGCAGTTTTAATTGACACAAGCCACTAAATCTATAAGAAGATATTTGTTTGACAATTCACCCTCAGATCACCTCAAACAGAGCCACTGATGATTCTTGTGTTCATAAGTGCTTCTCTTTGGGGTTGTCTTGGTTGTAACAAGTTATCCGATGGAACACAAAGACATTTCTTGTCAACTCATAAGATATCTCCTCAGTCATTATTATTACCCTAACACAAACACTGACTTTGGTTCTCAATGTAGTAAGTGCTTTTTGTTGGGGTAGTTTAAGTGACTACTGCTTCCTTATGTCTATGAACTGGTATTTTGTCACAAACAGGACCCGAACACCGGCACTCACTTGATTTGTAAATGCAGTAAGTGCTACTTGTTGGGGTTGTTTTTCTGACATGATTTCCCAGCTTCCCTTAATGGCATATCTTTGCATGGCCATTACAGATCATGTGTTTCTGTATGCTGTTAAGTCATTGGCATTACCTCAACATGAGCAATGGCTTTACCTATGAATTCAGCAAGTGCTACATGTTGGGGCAGTTTTAATTGACACGAGCTACTAAGTGTATGAGAAGATATTTTCTAGACAAATTACTCTCAGATCCCCTCAAATAGAGCCACTGATGATTCTTGTGTTCATAAGTGCTTCTCTTTGGGGTTGTCTTGGTTGTAACAATTAGCCCAAGGGAATATCATCACATCACCAATGGAACGAGAAGATATCACCTTGTCAACTCGTGCCATCTCCACAGTTATTATTATTACCCTTACACAAGCACTGACTGGTTCTCATCGTAGTAAGTGCTTTTTGTTGGGGTAGTTTTATCGACTACTGCGTCTTTATGGGTGTGAGCTTTGTTTGATTTGACGAGCTCAGTACAAGATACACTTCAACTTTAGCCACGTTCTTTGAACAAATCCAGGGATAGTGCCATAAAGTTGTGGATTTAATTCATACTTTTATTGCTCTGTGGTTTTCAGACACATGTCCAGAATGAGGCTGTGTCCATGTTGCATAAGGCCGGCTCATTGCAATCTAAGTGACCACTCAACAAATGCTAATGGCCTGCATAAGACAACGACTGCCCAATCTTTCACGGATCATCGAAACTTTGCGAAAATGAAGGCGGGGTAGGCTTCAAAGGTAGTAGCTTGTATTTAAGATGGGCAAATCTGTAGCATCACCACTTCCACTGTTTCCAGGATGCAACACAGATGCTGCCAGAGAGAGTAATCGGCGGACTCTGAGGAAGAATTCAGACACATTAAGATTTACTGCTGAGCGGCCCTGCTATCGGTCCGAATTGAGCTCTTGAGAGTAAGTGTTTATTTTTGTGGCAGTTACATATTGGAACATACAACAAACCCAATGAATGTAGGGCTCTGCTTAAGTCACATTCAGATCATTTCAAATGGAGCCACTGAAGATGCTTGCTTTCATAAGTGCTTCCCTTTGGGGTTATCTTGATTGTGAGTTTTTTCCAAAGACGTATATTCAGACAAATGTTGGTTTTCTTGTGTGACTAGAGAAAATTGTTAATTTGTCACGAATAGGGCCCGAACACAGGCACTGACTTGATTCCTAAATGCAGTAAGTGCTACTTGTTGGGGTTCTTTTTCTGACATGATTTCCTAGCTTCCCTTAAGAGCTTATCTTTAGTCCAGATAATGTGTTGTTTAACGTATGCTGTTAAGTCATTGGCATTACCTCAACATGAGCAATGGCTTTCTTGGGGCAGTTTTAATTGACACGAGCTACTAAGTGTATGAGAAGATATTTTCTAGACAAATTACTCTCAGATCCCCTCAAATAGAGCCACTGATGATTCTTGTGTTCATAAGTGCTTCTCTTTGGGGTTGTCTTGGTTGTAACAAGTTATCCGATTTGACAGGCTCAGTATGAGTTTCACTTTCAACTTTACTCGACTAGCAAAAAGTATTTTGTCACAAACAGGACCTGAACACCGGCACTCACTTGATTTGTAAATGCAGTAAGTGCTACTTGTTGGCGTTGTTTTTCTGACATGATTTCCCAGCTTCCCTTAATGGCATATCTTTGCATGCCCACTACAGAACAGGTGTTGCTGTATGCTGTTAAGTCATTGGCATTACCTCAACATGAGCATTGACTTTATCTATGAATTCAGTAAGTGCTACATGTTGGGGCAGTTTTAATTGACACAAGCCACTAAATCTATAAGAAGATATTTGTTTGACAATTTACCCTCAGATCACCTCAAACAGAGCCACTGATGATTCTTGTGTTCATAAGTGCTTCTCTTTGGGGTTGTCTTGGTTGTAACAAGTTATCCGATGGAACACAAAGACATTTCTTGTCAACTCATAAGATATCTCCTCAGTCATTATTATTACCCTAACACAAACACTGACTTTGGTTCTCAATGTAGTAAGTGCTTTTTGTTGGGGTAGTTTAAGTGACTACTGCTTCCTTATGTCTATGAACTGGTATTTTGTCACAAACAGGACCCGAACACCGGCACTCACTTGATTTGTAAATGCAGTAAGTGCTACTTGTTGGGGTTGTTTTTCTGACATGATTTCCCAGCTTCCCTTAATGGCATATCTTTGCATGGCCATTACAGATCATGTGTTTCTGTATGCTGTTAAGTCATTGGCATTACCTCAACATGAGCAATGGCTTTACCTATGAATTCAGCAAGTGCTACATGTTGGGGCAGTTTTAATTGACACGAGCTACTAAGTGTATGAGAAGATATTTTCTAGACAAATTACTCTCAGATCCCCTCAAATAGAGCCACTGATGATTCTTGTGTTCATAAGTGCTTCTCTTTGGGGTTGTCTTGGTTGTAACAATTAGCCCAAGGGAATATCATCACATCACCAATGGAACGAGAAGATATCACCTTGTCAACTCGTGCCATCTCCACAGTTATTATTATTACCCTTACACAAGCACTGACTGGTTCTCATCGTAGTAAGTGCTTTTTGTTGGGGTAGTTTTATCGACTACTGCGTCTTTATGGGTGTGAGCTTTGTTTGATTTGACGAGCTCAGTACAAGATACACTTCAACTTTAGCCACGTTCTTTGAACAAATCCAGGGATAGTGCCATAAAGTTGTGGATTTAATTCATACTTTTATTGCTCTGTGGTTTTCAGACACATGTCCAGAATGAGGCTGTGTCCATGTTGCATAAGACCGGCTCATTGCAATCTAAGTGACCACTCAACAAATGCTAATGGTCTGCATAAGACAACGACTGCCCAATCTTTCACGGATCATCGAAACTTTGCGAAAATGAAGGCGGGGTAGGCTTCAAAGGTAGTAGCTTGTATTTAAGATGGGCAAATCTGTAGCATCACCACTTCCACTGGTTCCAGGATGCAACACAGATGCTGCCAGAGAGAGTAATCTGCGGACTCTGAGGAAGAATTCAGACACATTAAGATTTACTGCTGAGCGGCCCTGCTATCGGTCCGAATTGAGCTCTTGAGAGTAAGTGTTTATTTTTGTGGCAGTTACATATTGGAACATACAACAAACCCAATGAATGTAGGGCTCTGCTTAAGTCACATTCAGATCATTTCAAATGGAGCCACTGATGATGCTTGCTTTCATAAGTGCTTCCCTTTGGGGTTATCTTGATTGTGAGTTTTTTCCAAAGGCGTATATTCAGACAAATGTTGGTTTTCTTGTGTGACTAGAGAAAATTGTTAATTTGTCACGAATAGGGCCCGAACACAGGCACTGACTTGATTCCTAAATGCAGTAAGTGCTACTTGTTGGGGTTCTTTTTCTGACATGATTTCCTAGCTTCCCTTAAGAGCTTATCTTTAGTCCAGATAATGTGTTGTTTAACGTATGCTGTTAAGTCATTGGCATTACCTCAACATGAGCAATGGCTTTCTTGGGGCAGTTTTAATTGACACGAGCTACTAAGTGTATGAGAAGATATTTTCTAGACAAATTACTCTCAGATCCCCTCAAATAGAGCCACTGATGATTCTTGTGTTCATAAGTGCTTCTCTTTGGGGTTGTCTTGGTTGTAACAAGTTATCCGATTTGACAGGCTCAGTATGAGTTTCACTTTCAACTTTACTCGACTAGCAAAAAGTATTTTGTCACAAACAGGACCTGAACACCGGCACTCACTTGATTTGTAAATGCAGTAAGTGCTACTTGTTGGCGTTGTTTTTCTGACATGATTTCCCAGCTTCCCTTAATGGCATATCTTTGCATGCCCACTACAGAACAGGTGTTGCTGTATGCTGTTAAGTCATTGGCATTACCTCAACATGAGCATTGACTTTATCTATGAATTCAGTAAGTGCTACATGTTGGGGCAGTTTTAATTGACACAAGCCACTAAATCTATAAGAAGATATTTGTTTGACAATTTACCCTCAGATCACCTCAAACAGAGCCACTGATGATTCTTGTGTTCATAAGTGCTTCTCTTTGGGGTTGTCTTGGTTGTAACAAGTTATCCGATGGAACACAAAGACATTTCTTGTCAACTCATAAGATATCTCCTCAGTCATTATTATTACCCTAACACAAACACTGACTTTGGTTCTCAATGTAGTAAGTGCTTTTTGTTGGGGTAGTTTAAGTGACTACTGCTTCCTTATGTCTATGAACTGGTATTTTGTCACAAACAGGACCCGAACACCGGCACTCACTTGATTTGTAAATGCAGTAAGTGCTACTTGTTGGGGTTGTTTTTCTGACATGATTTCCCAGCTTCCATTAATGGCATATCTTTGCATGGCCATTACAGATCATGTGTTTCTGTATGCTGTTAAGTCATTGGCATTACCTCAACATGAGCAATGGCTTTACCTATGAATTCAGCAAGTGCTACATGTTGGGGCAGTTTTAATTGACACGAGCTACTAAGTGTATGAGAAGATATTTTCTAGACAAATTACTCTCAGATCCCCTCAAATAGAGCCACTGATGATTCTTGTGTTCATAAGTGCTTCTCTTTGGGGTTGTCTTGGTTGTAACAATTAGCCCAAGGGAATATCATCACATCACCAATGGAACGAGAAGATATCACCTTGTCAACTCGTGCCATCTCCACAGTTATTATTATTACCCTTACACAAGCACTGACTGGTTCTCATCGTAGTAAGTGCTTTTTGTTGGGGTAGTTTTATCGACTACTGCGTCTTTATGGGTGTGAGCTTTGTTTGATTTGACGAGCTCAGTACAAGATACACTTCAACTTTAGCCACGTTCTTTGAACAAATCCAGGGATAGTGCCATAAAGTTGTGGATTTAATTCATACTTTTATTGCTCTGTGGTTTTCAGACACATGTCCAGAATGAGGCTGTGTCCATGTTGCATAAGACCGGCTCATTGCAATCTAAGTGACCACTCAACAAATGCTAATGGTCTGCATAAGACAACGACTGCCCAATCTTTCACGGATCATCGAAACTTTGCGAAAATGAAGGCGGGGTAGGCTTCAAAGGTAGTAGCTTGTATTTAAGATGGGCAAATCTGTAGCATCACCACTTCCACTGGTTCCAGGATGCAACACAGATGCTGCCAGAGAGAGTAATCTGCGGACTCTGAGGAAGAATTCAGACACATTAAGATTTACTGCTGAGCGGCCCTGCTATCGGTCCGAATTGAGCTCTTGAGAGTAAGTGTTTATTTTTGTGGCAGTTACATATTGGAACATACAACAAACCCAATGAATGTAGGGCTCTGCTTAAGTCACATTCAGATCATTTCAAATGGAGCCACTGATGATGCTTGCTTTCATAAGTGCTTCCCTTTGGGGTTATCTTGATTGTGAGTTTTTTCCAAAGGCGTATATTCAGACAAATGTTGGTTTTCTTGTGTGACTAGAGAAAATTGTTAATTTGTCACGAATAGGGCCCGAACACAGGCACTGACTTGATTCCTAAATGCAGTAAGTGCTACTTGTTGGGGTTCTTTTTCTGACATGATTTCCTAGCTTCCCTTAAGAGCTTATCTTTAGTCCAGATAATGTGTTGTTTAACGTATGCTGTTAAGTCATTGGCATTACCTCAACATGAGCAATGGCTTTACCTATGAATTCAGCAAGTGCTACATGTTGGGGCAGTTTTAATTGACACGAGCTACTAAGTGTATGAGAAGATATTTTCTAGACAAATTACTCTCAGATCCCCTCAAATAGAGCCACTGATGATTCTTGTGTTCATAAGTGCTTCTCTTTGGGGTTGTCTTGGTTGTAACAATTAGCCCAAGGGAATATCATCACATCACCAATGGAACGAGAAGATATCACCTTGTCAACTCGTGCCATCTCCACAGTTATTATTATTACCCTTACACAAGCACTGACTGGTTCTCATCGTAGTAAGTGCTTTTTGTTGGGGTAGTTTTATCGACTACTGCGTCTTTATGGGTGTGAGCTTTGTTTGATTTGACGAGCTCAGTACAAGATACACTTCAACTTTAGCCACGTTCTTTGAACAAATCCAGGGATAGTGCCATAAAGTTGTGGATTTAATTCATACTTTTATTGCTCTGTGGTTTTCAGACACATGTCCAGAATGAGGCTGTGTCCATGTTGCATAAGGCCGGCTCATTGCAATCTAAGTGACCACTCAACAAATGCTAATGGCCTGCATAAGACAACGACTGCCCAATCTTTCACGGATCATCGAAACTTTGCGAAAATGAAGGCGGGGTAGGCTTCAAAGGTAGTAGCTTGTATTTAAGATGGGCAAATCTGTAGCATCACCACTTCCACTGGTTCCAGGATGCAACACAGATGGTGCCAGAGAGAGTAATCTGCGGACTCTGAGGAAGAATTCAGACACATTAAGATTTACTGCTGAGCGGCCATGCTATCGGTCCGAATTGAGCTCTTGAGAGTAAGTGTTTATTTTTGTGGCAGTTACATATTGGAACATACAACAAACCCAATGAATGTAGGGCTCTGCTTAAGTCACATTCAGATCATTTCAAATGGAGCCACTGAAGATGCTTGCTTTCATAAGTGCTTCCCTTTGGGGTTATCTTGATTGTGAGTTTTTTCCAAAGGCGTATATTCAGACAAATGTTGGTTTTCTTGTGTGACTAGAGAAAATTGTTAATTTGTCACGAATAGGGCCCGAACACAGGCACTGACTTGATTCCTAAATGCAGTAAGTGCTACTTGTTGGGGTTCTTTTTCTGACATGATTTCCTAGCTTCCCTTAAGAGCTTATCTTTAGTCCAGATAATGTGTTGTTTAACGTATGCTGTTAAGTCATTGGCATTACCTCAACATGAGCAATGGCTTTACCTATGAATTCAGCAAGTGCTACATGTTGGGGCAGTTTTAATTGACACGAGCTACTAAGTGTATGAGAAGATATTTTCTAGACAAATTACTCTCAGATCCCCTCAAATAGAGCCACTGATGATTCCTGTGTTCATAAGTGCTTCTCTTTGGGGTTGTCTTGGTTGTAACAAGTTATCCGATTTGACAGGCTCAGTATGAGTTTCATTTTCAACTTTACTCGACTAGCAAAAAGTATTTTGTCACAAACAGGACCTGAACACTGGCACTCACTTGATTTGTAAATGCAGTAAGTGCTACTTGTTGGGGTTGTTTTTCTGACATGATTTCCCAGCTTCCCTTAATGGCATATCTTTGCATGCCCATTACAGAACAGGTGTTGCTGTATGCTGTTAAGTCATTGGCATTACCTCAACATGAGCATTGACTTTATCTATGAATTCAGTAAGTGCTACATGTTGGGGCAGTTTTAATTGACACAAGCCACTAAATCTATAAGAAGATATTTGTTTGACAATTCACCCTCAGATCACCTCAAACAGAGCCACTGATGATTCTTGTGTTCATAAGTGCTTCTCTTTGGGGTTGTCTTGGTTGTAACAAGTTATCCGATGGAACACAAAGACATTTCTTGTCAACTCATAAGATATCTCCTCAGTCATTATTATTACCCTAACACAAACACTGACTTTGGTTCTCAATGTAGTAAGTGCTTTTTGTTGGGGTAGTTTAAGTGACTACTGCTTCCTTATGTCTATGAACTGGTATTTTGTCACAAACAGGACCCGAACACCGGCACTCACTTGATTTGTAAATGCAGTAAGTGCTACTTGTTGGGGTTGTTTTTCTGACATGATTTCCCAGCTTCCCTTAATGGCATATCTTTGCATGGCCATTACAGATCATGTGTTTCTGTATGCTGTTAAGTCATTGGCATTACCTCAACATGAGCAATGGCTTTACCTATGAATTCAGCAAGTGCTACATGTTGGGGCAGTTTTAATTGACACGAGCTACTAAGTGTATGAGAAGATATTTTCTAGACAAATTACTCTCAGATCCCCTCAAATAGAGCCACTGATGATTCTTGTGTTCATAAGTGCTTCTCTTTGGGGTTGTCTTGGTTGTAACAATTAGCCCAAGGGAATATCATCACATCACCAATGGAACGAGAAGATATCACCTTGTCAACTCGTGCCATCTCCACAGTTATTATTATTACCCTTACACAAGCACTGACTGGTTCTCATCGTAGTAAGTGCTTTTTGTTGGGGTAGTTTTATCGACTACTGCGTCTTTATGGGTGTGAGCTTTGTTTGATTTGACGAGCTCAGTACAAGATACACTTCAACTTTAGCCACGTTCTTTGAACAAATCCAGGGATAGTGCCATAAAGTTGTGGATTTAATTCATACTTTTATTGCTCTGTGGTTTTCAGACACATGTCCAGAATGAGGCTGTGTCCATGTTGCATAAGGCCGGCTCATTGCAATCTAAGTGACCACTCAACAAATGCTAATGGCCTGCATAAGACAACGACTGCCCAATCTTTCACGGATCATCGAAACTTTGCGAAAATGAAGGCGGGGTAGGCTTCAAAGGTAGTAGCTTGTATTTAAGATGGGCAAATCTGTAGCATCACCACTTCCACTGTTTCCAGGATGCAACACAGATGCTGCCAGAGAGAGTAATCGGCGGACTCTGAGGAAGAATTCAGACACATTAAGATTTACTGCTGAGCGGCCCTGCTATCGGTCCGAATTGAGCTCTTGAGAGTAAGTGTTTATTTTTGTGGCAGTTACATATTGGAACATACAACAAACCCAATGAATGTAGGGCTCTGCTTAAGTCACATTCAGATCATTTCAAATGGAGCCACTGATGATGCTTGCTTTCATAAGTGCTTCCCTTTGGGGTTATCTTGATTGTGAGTTTTTTCCAAAGACGTATATTCAGACAAATGTTGGTTTTCTTGTGTGACTAGAGAAAATTGTTAATTTGTCACGAATAGGGCCCGAACACAGGCACTGACTTGATTCCTAAATGCAGTAAGTGCTACTTGTTGGGGTTTTTTTTCTGACATGATTTCCTAGCTTCCCTTAAGAGCTTATCTTTAGTCCAGATAATGTGTTGTTTAACGTATGCTGTTAAGTCATTGGCATTACCTCAACATGAGCAATGGCTTTCTTGGGGCAGTTTTAATTGACACGAGCTACTAAGTGTATGAGAAGATATTTTCTAGACAAATTACTCTCAGATCCCCTCAAATAGAGCCACTGATGATTCTTGTGTTCATAAGTGCTTCTCTTTGGGGTTGTCTTGGTTGTAACAAGTTATCCGATTTGACAGGCTCAGTATGAGTTTCACTTTCAACTTTACTCGACTAGCAAAAAGTATTTTGTCACAAACAGGACCTGAACACCGGCACTCACTTGATTTGTAAATGCAGTAAGTGCTACTTGTTGGCGTTGTTTTTCTGACATGATTTCCCAGCTTCCCTTAATGGCATATCTTTGCATGCCCACTACAGAACAGGTGTTGCTGTATGCTGTTAAGTCATTGGCATTACCTCAACATGAGCATTGACTTTATCTATGAATTCAGTAAGTGCTACATGTTGGGGCAGTTTTAATTGACACAAGCCACTAAATCTATAAGAAGATATTTGTTTGACAATTTACCCTCAGATCACCTCAAACAGAGCCACTGATGATTCTTGTGTTCATAAGTGCTTCTCTTTGGGGTTGTCTTGGTTGTAACAAGTTATCCGATGGAACACAAAGACATTTCTTGTCAACTCATAAGATATCTCCTCAGTCATTATTATTACCCTAACACAAACACTGACTTTGGTTCTCAATGTAGTAAGTGCTTTTTGTTGGGGTAGTTTAAGTGACTACTGCTTCCTTATGTCTATGAACTGGTATTTTGTCACAAACAGGACCCGAACACCGGCACTCACTTGATTTGTAAATGCAGTAAGTGCTACTTGTTGGGGTTGTTTTTCTGACATGATTTCCCAGCTTCCCTTAATGGCATATCTTTGCATGGCCATTACAGATCATGTGTTTCTGTATGCTGTTAAGTCATTGGCATTACCTCAACATGAGCAATGGCTTTACCTATGAATTCAGCAAGTGCTACATGTTGGGGCAGTTTTAATTGACACGAGCTACTAAGTGTATGAGAAGATATTTTCTAGACAAATTACTCTCAGATCCCCTCAAATAGAGCCACTGATGATTCTTGTGTTCATAAGTGCTTCTCTTTGGGGTTGTCTTGGTTGTAACAATTAGCCCAAGGGAATATCATCACATCACCAATGGAACGAGAAGATATCACCTTGTCAACTCGTGCCATCTCCACAGTTATTATTATTACCCTTACACAAGCACTGACTGGTTCTCATCGTAGTAAGTGCTTTTTGTTGGGGTAGTTTTATCGACTACTGCGTCTTTATGGGTGTGAGCTTTGTTTGATTTGACGAGCTCAGTACAAGATACACTTCAACTTTAGCCACGTTCTTTGAACAAATCCAGGGATAGTGCCATAAAGTTGTGGATTTAATTCATACTTTTATTGCTCTGTGGTTTTCAGACACATGTCCAGAATGAGGCTGTGTCCATGTTGCATAAGACCGGCTCATTGCAATCTAAGTGACCACTCAACAAATGCTAATGGTCTGCATAAGACAACGACTGCCCAATCTTTCACGGATCATCGAAACTTTGCGAAAATGAAGGCGGGGTAGGCTTCAAAGGTAGTAGCTTGTATTTAAGATGGGCAAATCTGTAGCATCACCACTTCCACTGGTTCCAGGATGCAACACAGATGCTGCCAGAGAGAGTAATCTGCGGACTCTGAGGAAGAATTCAGACACATTAAGATTTACTGCTGAGCGGCCCTGCTATCGGTCCGAATTGAGCTCTTGAGAGTAAGTGTTTATTTTTGTGGCAGTTACATATTGGAACATACAACAAACCCAATGAATGTAGGGCTCTGCTTAAGTCACATTCAGATCATTTCAAATGGAGCCACTGATGATGCTTGCTTTCATAAGTGCTTCCCTTTGGGGTTATCTTGATTGTGAGTTTTTTCCAAAGGCGTATATTCAGACAAATGTTGGTTTTCTTGTGTGACTAGAGAAAATTGTTAATTTGTCACGAATAGGGCCCGAACACAGGCACTGACTTGATTCCTAAATGCAGTAAGTGCTACTTGTTGGGGTTCTTTTTCTGACATGATTTCCTAGCTTCCCTTAAGAGCTTATCTTTAGTCCAGATAATGTGTTGTTTAACGTATGCTGTTAAGTCATTGGCATTACCTCAACATGAGCAATGGCTTTCTTGGGGCAGTTTTAATTGACACGAGCTACTAAGTGTATGAGAAGATATTTTCTAGACAAATTACTCTCAGATCCCCTCAAATAGAGCCACTGATGATTCTTGTGTTCATAAGTGCTTCTCTTTGGGGTTGTCTTGGTTGTAACAAGTTATCCGATTTGACAGGCTCAGTATGAGTTTCACTTTCAACTTTACTCGACTAGCAAAAAGTATTTTGTCACAAACAGGACCTGAACACCGGCACTCACTTGATTTGTAAATGCAGTAAGTGCTACTTGTTGGCGTTGTTTTTCTGACATGATTTCCCAGCTTCCCTTAATGGCATATCTTTGCATGCCCACTACAGAACAGGTGTTGCTGTATGCTGTTAAGTCATTGGCATTACCTCAACATGAGCATTGACTTTATCTATGAATTCAGTAAGTGCTACATGTTGGGGCAGTTTTAATTGACACAAGCCACTAAATCTATAAGAAGATATTTGTTTGACAATTTACCCTCAGATCACCTCAAACAGAGCCACTGATGATTCTTGTGTTCATAAGTGCTTCTCTTTGGGGTTGTCTTGGTTGTAACAAGTTATCCGATGGAACACAAAGACATTTCTTGTCAACTCATAAGATATCTCCTCAGTCATTATTATTACCCTAACACAAACACTGACTTTGGTTCTCAATGTAGTAAGTGCTTTTTGTTGGGGTAGTTTAAGTGACTACTGCTTCCTTATGTCTATGAACTGGTATTTTGTCACAAACAGGACCCGAACACCGGCACTCACTTGATTTGTAAATGCAGTAAGTGCTACTTGTTGGGGTTGTTTTTCTGACATGATTTCCCAGCTTCCATTAATGGCATATCTTTGCATGGCCATTACAGATCATGTGTTTCTGTATGCTGTTAAGTCATTGGCATTACCTCAACATGAGCAATGGCTTTACCTATGAATTCAGCAAGTGCTACATGTTGGGGCAGTTTTAATTGACACGAGCTACTAAGTGTATGAGAAGATATTTTCTAGACAAATTACTCTCAGATCCCCTCAAATAGAGCCACTGATGATTCTTGTGTTCATAAGTGCTTCTCTTTGGGGTTGTCTTGGTTGTAACAATTAGCCCAAGGGAATATCATCACATCACCAATGGAACGAGAAGATATCACCTTGTCAACTCGTGCCATCTCCACAGTTATTATTATTACCCTTACACAAGCACTGACTGGTTCTCATCGTAGTAAGTGCTTTTTGTTGGGGTAGTTTTATCGACTACTGCGTCTTTATGGGTGTGAGCTTTGTTTGATTTGACGAGCTCAGTACAAGATACACTTCAACTTTAGCCACGTTCTTTGAACAAATCCAGGGATAGTGCCATAAAGTTGTGGATTTAATTCATACTTTTATTGCTCTGTGGTTTTCAGACACATGTCCAGAATGAGGCTGTGTCCATGTTGCATAAGACCGGCTCATTGCAATCTAAGTGACCACTCAACAAATGCTAATGGTCTGCATAAGACAACGACTGCCCAATCTTTCACGGATCATCGAAACTTTGCGAAAATGAAGGCGGGGTAGGCTTCAAAGGTAGTAGCTTGTATTTAAGATGGGCAAATCTGTAGCATCACCACTTCCACTGGTTCCAGGATGCAACACAGATGCTGCCAGAGAGAGTAATCTGCGGACTCTGAGGAAGAATTCAGACACATTAAGATTTACTGCTGAGCGGCCCTGCTATCGGTCCGAATTGAGCTCTTGAGAGTAAGTGTTTATTTTTGTGGCAGTTACATATTGGAACATACAACAAACCCAATGAATGTAGGGCTCTGCTTAAGTCACATTCAGATCATTTCAAATGGAGCCACTGATGATGCTTGCTTTCATAAGTGCTTCCCTTTGGGGTTATCTTGATTGTGAGTTTTTTCCAAAGGCGTATATTCAGACAAATGTTGGTTTTCTTGTGTGACTAGAGAAAATTGTTAATTTGTCACGAATAGGGCCCGAACACAGGCACTGACTTGATTCCTAAATGCAGTAAGTGCTACTTGTTGGGGTTCTTTTTCTGACATGATTTCCTAGCTTCCCTTAAGAGCTTATCTTTAGTCCAGATAATGTGTTGTTTAACGTATGCTGTTAAGTCATTGGCATTACCTCAACATGAGCAATGGCTTTACCTATGAATTCAGCAAGTGCTACATGTTGGGGCAGTTTTAATTGACACGAGCTACTAAGTGTATGAGAAGATATTTTCTAGACAAATTACTCTCAGATCCCCTCAAATAGAGCCACTGATGATTCTTGTGTTCATAAGTGCTTCTCTTTGGGGTTGTCTTGGTTGTAACAATTAGCCCAAGGGAATATCATCACATCACCAATGGAACGAGAAGATATCACCTTGTCAACTCGTGCCATCTCCACAGTTATTATTATTACCCTTACACAAGCACTGACTGGTTCTCATCGTAGTAAGTGCTTTTTGTTGGGGTAGTTTTATCGACTACTGCGTCTTTATGGGTGTGAGCTTTGTTTGATTTGACGAGCTCAGTACAAGATACACTTCAACTTTAGCCACGTTCTTTGAACAAATCCAGGGATAGTGCCATAAAGTTGTGGATTTAATTCATACTTTTATTGCTCTGTGGTTTTCAGACACATGTCCAGAATGAGGCTGTGTCCATGTTGCATAAGGCCGGCTCATTGCAATCTAAGTGACCACTCAACAAATGCTAATGGCCTGCATAAGACAACGACTGCCCAATCTTTCACGGATCATCGAAACTTTGCGAAAATGAAGGCGGGGTAGGCTTCAAAGGTAGTAGCTTGTATTTAAGATGGGCAAATCTGTAGCATCACCACTTCCACTGGTTCCAGGATGCAACACAGATGGTGCCAGAGAGAGTAATCTGCGGACTCTGAGGAAGAATTCAGACACATTAAGATTTACTGCTGAGCGGCCATGCTATCGGTCCGAATTGAGCTCTTGAGAGTAAGTGTTTATTTTTGTGGCAGTTACATATTGGAACATACAACAAACCCAATGAATGTAGGGCTCTGCTTAAGTCACATTCAGATCATTTCAAATGGAGCCACTGAAGATGCTTGCTTTCATAAGTGCTTCCCTTTGGGGTTATCTTGATTGTGAGTTTTTTCCAAAGGTGTATATTCAGACAAATGTTGGTTTTCTTGTGTGACTAGAGAAAATTGTTAATTTGTCACGAATAGGGCCCGAACACAGGCACTGACTTGATTCCTAAATGCAGTAAGTGCTACTTGTTGGGGTTCTTTTTCTGACATGATTTCCTAGCTTCCCTTAAGAGCTTATCTTTAGTCCAGATAATGTGTTGTTTAACGTATGCTGTTAAGTCATTGGCATTACCTCAACATGAGCAATGGCTTTACCTATGAATTCAGCAAGTGCTACATGTTGGGGCAGTTTTAATTGACACGAGCTACTAAGTGTATGAGAAGATATTTTCTAGACAAATTACTCTCAGATCCCCTCAAATAGAGCCACTGATGATTCCTGTGTTCATAAGTGCTTCTCTTTGGGGTTGTCTTGGTTGTAACAAGTTATCCGATTTGACAGGCTCAGTATGAGTTTCATTTTCAACTTTACTCGACTAGCAAAAAGTATTTTGTCACAAACAGGACCTGAACACTGGCACTCACTTGATTTGTAAATGCAGTAAGTGCTACTTGTTGGGGTTGTTTTTCTGACATGATTTCCCAGCTTCCCTTAATGGCATATCTTTGCATGCCCATTACAGAACAGGTGTTGCTGTATGCTGTTAAGTCATTGGCATTACCTCAACATGAGCATTGACTTTATCTATGAATTCAGTAAGTGCTACATGTTGGGGCAGTTTTAATTGACACAAGCCACTAAATCTATAAGAAGATATTTGTTTGACAATTCACCCTCAGATCACCTCAAACAGAGCCACTGATGATTCTTGTGTTCATAAGTGCTTCTCTTTGGGGTTGTCTTGGTTGTAACAAGTTATCCGATGGAACACAAAGACATTTCTTGTCAACTCATAAGATATCTCCTCAGTCATTATTATTACCCTAACACAAACACTGACTTTGGTTCTCAATGTAGTAAGTGCTTTTTGTTGGGGTAGTTTAAGTGACTACTGCTTCCTTATGTCTATGAACTGGTATTTTGTCACAAACAGGACCCGAACACCGGCACTCACTTGATTTGTAAATGCAGTAAGTGCTACTTGTTGGGGTTGTTTTTCTGACATGATTTCCCAGCTTCCCTTAATGGCATATCTTTGCATGGCCATTACAGATCATGTGTTTCTGTATGCTGTTAAGTCATTGGCATTACCTCAACATGAGCAATGGCTTTACCTATGAATTCAGCAAGTGCTACATGTTGGGGCAGTTTTAATTGACACGAGCTACTAAGTGTATGAGAAGATATTTTCTAGACAAATTACTCTCAGATCCCCTCAAATAGAGCCACTGATGATTCTTGTGTTCATAAGTGCTTCTCTTTGGGGTTGTCTTGGTTGTAACAATTAGCCCAAGGGAATATCATCACATCACCAATGGAACGAGAAGATATCACCTTGTCAACTCGTGCCATCTCCACAGTTATTATTATTACCCTTACACAAGCACTGACTGGTTCTCATCGTAGTAAGTGCTTTTTGTTGGGGTAGTTTTATCGACTACTGCGTCTTTATGGGTGTGAGCTTTGTTTGATTTGACGAGCTCAGTACAAGATACACTTCAACTTTAGCCACGTTCTTTGAACAAATCCAGGGATAGTGCCATAAAGTTGTGGATTTAATTCATACTTTTATTGCTCTGTGGTTTTCAGACACATGTCCAGAATGAGGCTGTGTCCATGTTGCATAAGGCCGGCTCATTGCAATCTAAGTGACCACTCAACAAATGCTAATGGCCTGCATAAGACAACGACTGCCCAATCTTTCACGGATCATCGAAACTTTGCGAAAATGAAGGCGGGGTAGGCTTCAAAGGTAGTAGCTTGTATTTAAGATGGGCAAATCTGTAGCATCACCACTTCCACTGTTTCCAGGATGCAACACAGATGCTGCCAGAGAGAGTAATCTGCGGACTCTGAGGAAGAATTCAGACACATTAAGATTTACTGCTGAGCGGCCCTGCTATCGGTCCGAATTGAGCTCTTGAGAGTAAGTGTTTATTTTTGTGGCAGTTACATATTGGAACATACAACAAACCCAATGAATGTAGGGCTCTGCTTAAGTCACATTCAGATCATTTCAAATGGAGCCACTGATGATGCTTGCTTTCATAAGTGCTTCCCTTTGGGGTTATCTTGATTGTGAGTTTTTTCCAAAGGCGTATATTCAGACAAATGTTGGTTTTCTTGTGTGACTAGAGAAAATTGTTAATTTGTCACGAATAGGGCCCGAACACAGGCACTGACTTGATTCCTAAATGCAGTAAGTGCTACTTGTTGGGGTTCTTTTTCTGACATGATTTCCTAGCTTCCCTTAAGAGCTTATCTTTAGTCCAGATAATGTGTTGTTTAACGTATGCTGTTAAGTCATTGGCATTACCTCAACATGAGCAATGGCTTTACCTATGAATTCAGCAAGTGCTACATGTTGGGGCAGTTTTAATTGACACGAGCTACTAAGTGTATGAGAAGATATTTTCTAGACAAATTACTCTCAGATCCCCTCAAATAGAGCCACTGATGATTCCTGTGTTCATAAGTGCTTCTCTTTGGGGTTGTCTTGGTTGTAACAAGTTATCCGATTTGACAGGCTCAGTATGAGTTTCATTTTCAACTTTACTCGACTAGCAAAAAGTATTTTGTCACAAACAGGACCTGAACACTGGCACTCACTTGATTTGTAAATGCAGTAAGTGCTACTTGTTGGGGTTGTTTTTCTGACATGATTTCCCAGCTTCCCTTAATGGCATATCTTTGCATGCCCATTACAGAACAGGT
The DNA here is from genome assembly GCA_036785175.1 of Eupleurogrammus muticus. Classification (NCBI taxonomy): domain Eukaryota; kingdom Metazoa; phylum Chordata; class Actinopteri; order Scombriformes; family Trichiuridae; genus Eupleurogrammus; species Eupleurogrammus muticus. Next base: position 5,270,261 of record JAYKQN010000007.1, read on the forward strand.
GTTGCTGTATGCTGTTAAGTCATTGGCATTACCTCAACATGAGCATTGACTTTATCTATGAATTCAGTAAGTGCTACATGTTGGGGCAGTTTTAATTGACACAAGCCACTAAATCTATAAGAAGATATTTGTTTGACAATTCACCCTCAGATCACCTCAAACAGAGCCACTGATGATTCTTGTGTTCATAAGTGCTTCTCTTTGGGGTTGTCTTGGTTGTAACAAGTTATCCGATGGAACACAAAGACATTTCTTGTCAACTCATAAGATATCTCCTCAGTCATTATTATTACCCTAACACAAACACTGACTTTGGTTCTCAATGTAGTAAGTGCTTTTTGTTGGGGTAGTTTAAGTGACTACTGCTTCCTTATGTCTATGAACTGGTATTTTGTCACAAACAGGACCCGAACACCGGCACTCACTTGATTTGTAAATGCAGTAAGTGCTACTTGTTGGGGTTGTTTTTCTGACATGATTTCCCAGCTTCCCTTAATGGCATATCTTTGCATGGCCATTACAGATCATGTGTTTCTGTATGCTGTTAAGTCATTGGCATTACCTCAACATGAGCAATGGCTTTACCTATGAATTCAGCAAGTGCTACATGTTGGGGCAGTTTTAATTGACACGAGCTACTAAGTGTATGAGAAGATATTTTCTAGACAAATTACTCTCAGATCCCCTCAAATAGAGCCACTGATGATTCTTGTGTTCATAAGTGCTTCTCTTTGGGGTTGTCTTGGTTGTAACAATTAGCCCAAGGGAATATCATCACATCACCAATGGAACGAGAAGATATCACCTTGTCAACTCGTGCCATCTCCACAGTTATTATTATTACCCTTACACAAGCACTGACTGGTTCTCATCGTAGTAAGTGCTTTTTGTTGGGGTAGTTTTATCGACTACTGCGTCTTTATGGGTGTGAGCTTTGTTTGATTTGACGAGCTCAGTACAAGATACACTTCAACTTTAGCCACGTTCTTTGAACAAATCCAGGGATAGTGCCATAAAGTTGTGGATTTAATTCATACTTTTATTGCTCTGTGGTTTTCAGACACATGTCCAGAATGAGGCTGTGTCCATGTTGCATAAGGCCGGCTCATTGCAATCTAAGTGACCACTCAACAAATGCTAATGGCCTGCATAAGACAACGACTGCCCAATCTTTCACGGATCATCGAAACTTTGCGAAAATGAAGGCGGGGTAGGCTTCAAAGGTAGTAGCTTGTATTTAAGATGGGCAAATCTGTAGCATCACCACTTCCACTGTTTCCAGGATGCAACACAGATGCTGCCAGAGAGAGTAATCTGCGGACTCTGAGGAAGAATTCAGACACATTAAGATTTACTGCTGAGCGGCCCTGCTATCGGTCCGAATTGAGCTCTTGAGAGTAAGTGTTTATTTTTGTGGCAGTTACATATTGGAACATACAACAAACCCAATGAATGTAGGGCTCTGCTTAAGTCACATTCAGATCATTTCAAATGGAGCCACTGATGATGCTTGCTTTCATAAGTGCTTCCCTTTGGGGTTATCTTGATTGTGAGTTTTTTCCAAAGGCGTATATTCAGACAAATGTTGGTTTTCTTGTGTGACTAGAGAAAATTGTTAATTTGTCACGAATAGGGCCCGAACACAGGCACTGACTTGATTCCTAAATGCAGTAAGTGCTACTTGTTGGGGTTCTTTTTCTGACATGATTTCCTAGCTTCCCTTAAGAGCTTATCTTTAGTCCAGATAATGTGTTGTTTAACGTATGCTGTTAAGTCATTGGCATTACCTCAACATGAGCAATGGCTTTACCTATGTATTCAGCAAGTGCTACATGTTGGGGCAGTTTTAATTGACACGAGCTACTAAGTGTATGAGAAGATATTTTCTAGACAAATTACTCCCAGATCCCCTCAAATAGAGCCACTGATGATTCTTGTGTTCATAAGTGCTTCTCTTTGGGGTTGTCTTGGTTGTAACAATTAGCCCAAGGGAATATCATCACATCACCAATGGAACGAGAAGATATCACCTTGTCAACTCGTGCCATCTCCACAGTTATTATTATTACCCTTACACAAGCACTGACTGGTTCTCATCGTAGTAAGTGCTTTTTGTTGGGGTAGTTTTATCGACTACTGCGTCTTTATGGGTGTGAGCTTTGTTTGATTTGACGAGCTCAGTACAAGATACACTTCAACTTTAGCCACGTTCTTTGAACAAATCCAGGGATAGTGCCATAAAGTTGCGGATTTAATTCATACTTTTATTGCTCTGTGGTTTTCAGACACATGTCCAGAATGAGGCTGTGTCCATGTTGCATAAGGCCGGCTCATTGCAATCTAAGTGACCACTCAACAAATGCTAATGGCCTGCATAAGACAACGACTGTCCAATCTTTCACGGATCATCGAAACTTTGCGAAAATGAAGGCGGGGTAGGCTTCAAAGGTAGTAGCTTGTATTTAAGATGGGCAAATCTGTAGCATCACCACTTCCACTGGTTCCAGGATGCAACACAGATGCTGCCAGAGAGAGTAATCTGCGGACTCTGAGGAAGAATTCAGACACATTAAGATTTACTGCTGAGCGGCCCTGCTATCGGTCCGAATTGAGCTCTTGAGAGTAAGTGTTTATTTTTGTGGCAGTTACATATTGGAACATACAACAAACCCAATGAATGTAGGGCTCTTAAGTCACATTCAGATCATTTCAAATGGAGCCACTGATGATGCTTGCTTTCATAAGTGCTTCCCTTTGGGGTTATCTTGATTGTGAGTTTTTTCCAAAGGCGTATATTCAGACAAATGTTGGTTTTCTTGTGTGACTAGAGAAAATTGTTAATTTGTCACGAATAGGGCCCGAACACAGGCACTGACTTGATTCCTAAATGCAGTAAGTGCTACTTGTTGGGGTTCTTTTTCTGACATGATTTCCTAGCTTCCCTTAAGAGCTTATCTTTAGTCCAGATAATGTGTTGTTTAACGTATGCTGTTAAGTCATTGGCATTACCTCAACATGAGCAATGGCTTTACCTATGAATTCAGCAAGTGCTACATGTTGGGGCAGTTTTAATTGACACGAGCTACTAAGTGTATGAGAAGATATTTTCTAGACAAATTACTCTCAGATCCCCTCAAATAGAGCCACTGATGATTCCTGTGTTCATAAGTGCTTCTCTTTGGGGTTGTCTTGGTTGTAACAAGTTATCCGATTTGACAGGCTCAGTATGAGTTTCATTTTCAACTTTACTCGACTAGCAAAAAGTATTTTGTCACAAACAGGACCTGAACACTGGCACTCACTTGATTTGTAAATGCAGTAAGTGCTACTTGTTGGGGTTGTTTTTCTGACATGATTTCCCAGCTTCCCTTAATGGCATATCTTTGCATGCCCATTACAGAACAGGTGTTGCTGTATGCTGTTAAGTCATTGGCATTACCTCAACATGAGCATTGACTTTATCTATGAATTCAGTAAGTGCTACATGTTGGGGCAGTTTTAATTGACACAAGCCACTAAATCTATAAGAAGATATTTGTTTGACAATTCACCCTCAGATCACCTCAAACAGAGCCACTGATGATTCTTGTGTTCATAAGTGCTTCTCTTTGGGGTTGTCTTGGTTGTAACAAGTTATCCGATGGAACACAAAGACATTTCTTGTCAACTCATAAGATATCTCCTCAGTCATTATTATTACCCTAACACAAACACTGACTTTGGTTCTCAATGTAGTAAGTGCTTTTTGTTGGGGTAGTTTAAGTGACTACTGCTTCCTTATGTCTATGAACTGGTATTTTGTCACAAACAGGACCCGAACACCGGCACTCACTTGATTTGTAAATGCAGTAAGTGCTACTTGTTGGGGTTGTTTTTCTGACATGATTTCCCAGCTTCCCTTAATGGCATATCTTTGCATGGCCATTACAGATCATGTGTTTCTGTATGCTGTTAAGTCATTGGCATTACCTCAACATGAGCAATGGCTTTACCTATGAATTCAGCAAGTGCTACATGTTGGGGCAGTTTTAATTGACACGAGCTACTAAGTGTATGAGAAGATATTTTCTAGACAAATTACTCTCAGATCCCCTCAAATAGAGCCACTGACGATTCTTGTGTTCATAAGTGCTTCTCTTTGGGGTTGTCTTGGTTGTAACAATTAGCCCAAGGGAATATCATCACATCACCAATGGAACGAGAAGATATCACCTTGTCAACTCGTGCCATCTCCACAGTTATTATTATTACCCTTACACAAGCACTGACTGGTTCTCATCGTAGTAAGTGCTTTTTGTTGGGGTAGTTTTATCGACTACTGCGTCTTTATGGGTGTGAGCTTTGTTTGATTTGACGAGCTCAGTACAAGATACACTTCAACTTTAGCCACGTTCTTTGAACAAATCCAGGGATAGTGTCATAAAGTTGTGGATTTAATTCATACTTTTATTGCTCTGTGGTTTTCAGACACATGTCCAGAATGAGGCTGTGTCCATGTTGCATAAGGCCGGCTCATTGCAATCTAAGTGACCACTCAACAAATGCTAATGGCCTGCATAAGACAACGACTGCCCAATCTTTCACGGATCATCGAAACTTTGCGAAAATGAAGGCGGGGTAGGCTTCAAAGGTAGTAGCTTGTATTTAAGATGGGCAAATCTGTAGCATCACCACTTCCACTGGTTCCAGGATGCAACACAGATGCTGCCAGAGAGAGTAATCTGCGGACTCTGAGGAAGAATTCAGGCACATTAAGATTTACTGCTGAGCGGCCCTGCTATCGGTCCGAATTGAGCTCTTGAGAGTAAGTGTTTATTTTTGTGGCAGTTACATATTGGAACATACAACAAACCCAATGAATGTAGGGCTCTGCTTAAGTCACATTCAGATCATTTCAAATGGAGCCACTGATGATGCTTGCTTTCATAAGTGCTTCCCTTTGGGGTTATCTTGATTGTGAGTTTTTTCCAAAGGCGTATATTCAGACAAATGTTGGTTTTCTTGTGTGACTAGAGAAAATTGTTAATTTGTCACGAATAGGGCCCGAACACAGGCACTGGCTTGATTCCTAAATGTAGTAAGTGCTACTTGTTGGGGTTCTTTTTCTGACATGATTTCCTAGCTTCCCTTAAGAGCTTATCTTTAGTCCAGATAATGTGTTGTTTAACGTATGCTGTTAAGTCATTGGCATTACCTCAACATGAGCAATGGCTTTACCTATGAATTCAGCAAGTGCTACATGTTGGGGCAGTTTTAATTGACACGAGCTACTAAGTGTATGAGAAGATATTTTCTAGACAAATTACTCTCAGATCCCCTCAAATAGAGCCACTGATGATTCTTGTGTTCATAAGTGCTTCTCTTTGGGGTTGTCTTGGTTGTAACAAGTTATCCGATTTGACAGGCTCAGTATGAGTTTCACTTTCAACGTTACTCGACTAGCAAAAAGTATTTTGTCACAAACAGGACCTGAACACCGGCACTCACTTGATTTGTAAATGCAGTAAGTGCTACTTGTTGGGGTTGTTTTTCTGACATGATTTCCCAGCTTCCCTTAATGGCATATCTTTGCATGCCCATTACAGAACAGGTGTTGCTGTATGCTGTTAAGTCATTGGCATTACCTCAACATGAGCATTGACTTTATCTATGAATTCAGTAAGTGCTACATGTTGGGGCAGTTTTAATTGACACAAGCCACTACATCTATAAGAAGATATTTGTTTGACAATTTACCCTCAGATCACCTCAAACAGAGCCACTGATGATTCTTGTGTTCATAAGTGCTTCTCTTTGGGGTTGTCTTGGTTGTAACAAGTTATCCGATGGAACACAAAGACATTTCTTGTCAACTCATAAGATATCTCCTCAGTCATTATTATTACCCTAACACAAACACTGACTTTGGTTCTCAATGTAGTAAGTGCTTTTTGTTGGGGTAGTTTAAGTGACTACTGCTTCCTTATGTCTATGAACTGGTATTTTGTCACAAACAGGACCCGAACACCGGCACTCACTTGATTTGTAAATGCAGTAATTGCTACTTGTTGGGGTTGTTTTTCTGACATGATTTCCCAGCTTCCCTTAATGGCATATCTTTGCATGGCCATTACAGATAATGTGTTTCTGTATGCTGTTAAGTCATTGGCATTACCTCAACATGAGCAATGGCTTTACCTATGAATTCAGCAAGTGCTACATCTTGGGGCAGTTTTAATTGACACGAGCTACTAAGTGTATGAGAAGATATTTTCTAGACAAATTACTCTCAGATCCCCTCAAATAGAGCCACTGATGATTCTTGTGTTCATAAGTGCTTCTCTTTGGGGTTGTCTTGGTTGTAACAAGTTATCCGATTTGACAGGCTCAGTATGAGTTTCACTTTCAACTTTACTCGACTAGCAAAAAGTATTTTGTCACAAACAGGACCTGAACACCGGCACTCACTTGATTTGTAAATGCAGTAAGTGCTACTTGTTGGGGTTGTTTTTCTGACATGATTTCCCAGCTTCCCTTAATGGCATATCTTTGCATGCCCACTACAGAACAGGTGTTGCTGTATGCTGTTAAGTCATTGGCATTACCTCAACATGAGCATTGACTTTATCTATGAATTCAGTAAGTGCTACATGTTGGGGCAGTTTTAATTGACACAAGCCACTAAATCTATAAGAAGATATTTGTTTGACAATTTACCCTCAGATCACCTCAAACAGAGCCACTGATGATTCTTGTGTTCATAAGTGCTTCTCTTTGGGGTTGTCTTGGTTGTAACAAGTTATCCGATGGAACACAAAGACATTTCTTGTCAACTCATAAGATATCTCCTCAGTCATTATTATTACCCTAACACAAACACTGACTTTGGTTCTCAATGTAGTAAGTGCTTTTTGTTGGGGTAGTTTAAGTGACTACTGCTTCCTTATGTCTATGAACTGGTATTTTGTCACAAACAGGACCCGAACACCGGCACTCACTTGATTTGTAAATGCAGTAAGTGCTACTTGTTGGGGTTGTTTTTCTGACATGATTTCCCAGCTTCCCTTAATGGCATATCTTTGCATGGCCATTACAGATCATGTGTTTCTGTATGCTGTTAAGTCATTGGCATTACCTCAACATGAGCAATGGCTTTACCTATGAATTCAGCAAGTGCTACATGTTGGGGCAGTTTTAATTGACACGAGCTACTAAGTGTATGAGAAGATATTTTCTAGACAAATTACTCTCAGATCCCCTCAAATAGAGCCACTGATGATTCTTGTGTTCATAAGTGCTTCTCTTTGGGGTTGTCTTGGTTGTAACAATTAGCCCAAGGGAATATCATCACATCACCAATGGAACGAGAAGATATCACCTTGTCAACTCGTGCCATCTCCACAGTTATTATTATTACCCTTACACAAGCACTGACTGGTTCTCATCGTAGTAAGTGCTTTTTGTTGGGGTAGTTTTATCGACTACTGCGTCTTTATGGGTGTGAGCTTTGTTTGATTTGACGAGCTCAGTACAAGATACACTTCAACTTTAGCCACGTTCTTTGAACAAATCCAGGGATAGTGCAATAAAGTTGTGGATTTAATTCATACTTTTATTGCTCTGTGGTTTTCAGACACATGTCCAGAATGAGGCTGTGTCCATGTTGCATAAGGCCGGCTCATTGCAATCTAAGTGACCACTCAACAAATGCTAATGGCCTGCATAAGACAACGACTGCCCAATCTTTCACGGATCATCGAAACTTTGCGAAAATGAAGGCGGGGTAGGCTTCAAAGGTAGTAGCTTGTATTTAAGATGGGCAAATCTGTAGCATCACCACTTCCACTGGTTCCAGGATGCAACACAGATGCTGCCAGAGAGAGTAATCTGCGGACTCTGAGGAAGAATTCAGACACATTAAGATTTACTGCTGAGCGGCCCTGCTATCGGTCCGAATTGAGCTCTTGAGAGTAAGTGTTTATTTTTGTGGCAGTTACATATTGGAACATACAACAAACCCAATGAATGTAGGGCTCTGCTTAAGTCACATTCAGATCATTTCAAATGGAGCCACTGATGATGCTTGCTTTCATAAGTGCTTCCCTTTGGGGTTATCTTGATTGTGAGTTTTTTCCAAAGGCGTATATTCAGACAAATGTTGGTTTTCTTGTGTGACTAGAGAAAATTGTTAATTTGTCACGAATAGGGCCCGAACACAGGCACTGACTTGATTCCTAAATGTAGTAAGTGCTACTTGTTGGGGTTCTTTTTCTGACATGATTTCCTAGCTTCCCTTAAGAGCTTATCTTTAGTCCAGATAATGTGTTGTTTAACGTATGCTGTTAAGTCATTGGCATTACCTCAACATGAGCAATGGCTTTACCTATGAATTCAGCAAGTGCTACATGTTGGGGCAGTTTTAATTGACACGAGCTACTAAGTGTATGAGAAGATATTTTCTAGACAAATTACTCTCAGATCCCCTCAAATAGAGCCACTGATGATTCTTGTGTTCATAAGTGCTTCTCTTTGGGGTTGTCTTGGTTGTAACAAGTTATCCGATTTGACAGGCTCAGTATGAGTTTCACTTTCAACTTTACTCGACTAGCAAAAAGTATTTTGTCACAAACAGGACCTGAACACCGGCACTCACTTGATTTGTAAATGCAGTAAGTGCTACTTGTTGGGGTTGTTTTTCTGACATGATTTCCCAGCTTCCCTTAATGGCATATCTTTGCATGCCCATTACAGAACAGGTGTTGCTGTATGCTGTTAAGTCATTGGCATTACCTCAACATGAGCATTGACTTTATCTATGAATTCAGTAAGTGCTACATGTTGGGGCAGTTTTAATTGACACAAGCCACTACATCTATAAGAAGATATTTGTTTGACAATTTACCCTCAGATCACCTCAAACAGAGCCACTGATGATTCTTGTGTTCATAAGTGCTTCTCTTTGGGGTTGTCTTGGTTGTAACAAGTTATCCGATGGAACACAAAGACATTTCTTGTCAACTCATAAGATATCTCCTCAGTCCTTATTATTACCCTAACACAAACACTGACTTTGGTTCTCAATGTAGTAAGTGCTTTTTGTTGGGGTAGTTTAAGTGACTACTGCTTCCTTATGTCTATGAACTGGTATTTTGTCACAAACAGGACCCGAACACCGGCACTCACTTGATTTGTAAATGCAGTAAGTGCTACTTGTTGGGGTTGTTTTTCTGACATGATTTCCCAGCTTCCCTTAATGGCATATCTTTGCATGGCCATTACAGATAATGTGTTTCTGTATGCTGTTAAGTCATTGGCATTACCTCAACATGAGCAATGGCTTTACCTATGAATTCAGCAAGTGCTACATCTTGGGGCAGTTTTAATTGACACGAGCTACTAAGTGTATGAGAAGATATTTTCTAGACAAATTACTCTCAGATCCCCTCAAATAGAGCCACTGATTGTGTTCATAAGTGCTTCTCTTTGGGGTTGTCTTGGTTGTAACAATTAGCCCAAGGGAATATCATCACATCACCAATGGAACGAGAAGATATCACCTTGTCAACTCGTGCCATCTCCACAGTTATTATTATTACCCTTACACAAGCACTGACTGGTTCTCATCGTAGTAAGTGCTTTTTGTTGGGGTAGTTTTATCGACTACTGCGTCTTTATGGGTGTGAGCTTTGGTTGATTTGACGAGCTCAGTACAAGATACACTTCAACTTTAGCCACGTTCTTTGAACAAATCCAGGGATAGTGCCATAAAGTTGTGGATTTAATTCATACTTTTATTGCTCTGTGGTTTTCAGACACATGTCCAGAATGAGGCTGTGTCCATGTTGCATAAGGCCGGCTCATTGCAATCTAAGTGACCACTCAACAAATGCTAATGTCCTGCATAAGACAACGACTGCCCAATCTTTCACGGATCATCGAAACTTTGCGAAAATGAAGGCGGGGTAGGCTTCAAAGGTAGTAGCTTGTATTTAAGATGGGCAAATCTGTAGCATCACCACTTCCACTGGTTCCAGGATGCAACCCAGATGCTGCCAGAGAGAGTAATCTGCGGACTCTGAGGAAGAATTCAGACACATTAAGATTTACTGCTGAGCGGCCCTGCTATCGGTCCGAATTGAGCTCTTGAGAGTAAGTGTTTATTTTTGTGGCAGTTACATATTGGAACATACAACAAACCCAATGAATGTAGGGCTCTGCTTAAGTCACATTCAGATCATTTCAAATGGAGCCACTGATGATGCTTGCTTTCATAAGTGCTTCCCTTTGGGGTTATCTTGATTGTGAGTTTTTTCCAAAGGCGTATATTCAGACAAATGTTGGTTTTCTTGTGTGACTAGAGAAAATTGTTAATTTGTCACGAATAGGGCCCGAACACAGGCACTGACTTGATTCCTAAATGCAGTAAGTGCTACTTGTTGGGGTTCTTTTTCTGACATGATTTCCTAGCTTCCCTTAAGAGCTTATCTTTAGTCCAGATAATGTGTTGTTTAACGTATGCTGTTAAGTCATTGGCATTACCTCAACATGAGCAATGGCTTTACCTATGTATTCAGCAAGTGCTACATGTTGGGGCAGTTTTAATTGACACGAGCTACTAAGTGTATGAGAAGATATTTTCTAGACAAATTACTCCCAGATCCCCTCAAATAGAGCCACTGATGATTCTTGTGTTCATAAGTGCTTCTCTTTGGGGTTGTCTTGGTTGTAACAATTAGCCCAAGGGAATATCATCACATCACCAATGGAACGAGAAGATATCACCTTGTCAACTCGTGCCATCTCCACAGTTATTATTATTACCCTTACACAAGCACTGACTGGTTCTCATCGTAGTAAGTGCTTTTTGTTGGGGTAGTTTTATCGACTACTGCGTCTTTATGGGTGTGAGCTTTGTTTGATTTGACGAGCTCAGTACAAGATACACTTCAACTTTAGCCACGTTCTTTGAACAAATCCAGGGATAGTGCCATAAAGTTGCAGATTTAATTCATACTTTTATTGCTCTGTGGTTTTCAGACACATGTCTAGAATGAGGCTGTGTCCATGTTGCATAAGGCCGGCTCATTGCAATCTAAGTGACCACTCAACAAATGCTAATGGCCTGCATAAGACAACGACTGCCCAATTTTTCACGGATCATTGAAACTGCGAAAATGAAGGCGGGGTAGGCTTCAAAGGTAGTAGCTTGTATTTAAGATGGGCAAATCTGTAGCATCACCACTTCCACTGGTTCCAGGATGCAACACAGATGCTGCCAGAGAGAGTAATCTGCGGACTCTGAGGAAGAATTCAGACACATTAAGATTTACTGCTGAGCGGCCCTGCTATCGGTCCGAATTGAGCTCTTGAGAGTAAGTGTTTATTTTTGTGGCAGTTACATATTGGAACATACAACAAACCCAATGAATGTAGGGCTCTGCTTAAGTCACATTCAGATCATTTCAAATGGAGCCACTGATGATGCTTGCTTTCATAAGTGCTTCCCTTTGGGGTTATCTTGATTGTGAGTTTTTTCCAAAGGCGTATATTCAGACAAATGTTGGTTTTCTTGTGTGACTAGAGAAAATTGTTAATTTGTCACGAATAGGGCCCGAACACAGGCACTGACTTGATTCCTAAATGCAGTAAGTGCTACTTGTTGGGGTTCTTTTTCTGACATGATTTCCTAGCTTCCCTTAAGAGCTTATCTTTAGTCCAGATAATGTGTTGTTTAACGTATGCTGTTAAGTCATTGGCATTACCTCAACATGAGCAATGGCTTTACCTATGAATTCAGCAAGTGCTACATGTTGGGGCAGTTTTAATTGACACGAGCTACTAAGTGTATGAGAAGATATTTTCTAGACAAATTACTCTCAGATCCCCTCAAATAGAGCCACTGATGATTCTTGTGTTCATAAGTGCTTCTCTTTGGGGTTGTCTTGGTTGTAACAATTAGCCCAAGGGAATATCATCACATCACCAATGGAACGAGAAGATATCACCTTGTCAACTCGTGCCATCTCCACAGTTATTATTATTACCCTTACACAAGCACTGACTGGTTCTCATCGTAGTAAGTGCTTTTTGTTGGGGTAGTTTTATCGACTACTGCGTCTTTATGGGTGTGAGCTTTGTTTGATTTGACGAGCTCAGTACAAGATACACTTCAACTTTAGCCACGTTCTTTGAACAAATCCAGGGATAGTGCCATAAAGTTGTGGATTTAATTCATACTTTTATTGCTCTGTGGTTTTCAGACACATGTCCAGAATGAGGCTGTGTCCATGTTGCATAAGACCGGCTCATTGCAATCTAAGTGACCACTCAACAAATGCTAATGGTCTGCATAAGACAACGACTGCCCAATCTTTCACGGATCATCGAAACTTTGCGAAAATGAAGGCGGGGTAGGCTTCAAAGGTAGTAGCTTGTATTTAAGATGGGCAAATCTGTAGCATCACCACTTCCACTGGTTCCAGGATGCAACCCAGATGCTGCCAGAGAGAGTAATCTGCGGACTCTGAGGAAGAATTCAGACACATTAAGATTTACTGCTGAGCGGCCCTGCTATCGGTCCGAATTGAGCTCTTGAGAGTAAGTGTTTATTTTTGTGGCAGTTACATATTGGAACATACAACAAACCCAATGAATGTAGGGCTCTGCTTAAGTCACATTCAGATCATTTCAAATGGAGCCACTGATGATGCTTGCTTTCATAAGTGCTTCCCTTTGGGGTTATCTTGATTGTGAGTTTTTTCCAAAGGCGTATATTCAGACAAATGTTGGTTTTCTTGTGTGACTAGAGAAAATTGTTAATTTGTCACGAATAGGGCCCGAACACAGGCACTGACTTGATTCCTAAATGCAGTAAGTGCTACTTGTTGGGGTTCTTTTTCTGACATGATTTCCTAGCTTCCCTTAAGAGCTTATCTTTAGTCCAGATAATGTGTTGTTTAACGTATGCTGTTAAGTCATTGGCATTACCTCAACATGAGCAATGGCTTTACCTATGAATTCAGCAAGTGCTACATGTTGGGGCAGTTTTAATTGACACGAGCTACTAAGTGTATGAGAAGATATTTTCTAGACAAATTACTCTCAGATCCCCTCAAATAGAGCCACTGATGATTCTTGTGTTCATAAGTGCTTCTCTTTGGGGTTGTCTTGGTTGTAACAATTAGCCCAAGGGAATATCATCACATCACCAATGGAACGAGAAGATATCACCTTGTCAACTCGTGCCATCTCCACAGTTATTATTATTACCCTTACACAAGCACTGACTGGTTCTCATCGTAGTAAGTGCTTTTTGTTGGGGTAGTTTTATCGACTACTGCGTCTTTATGGGTGTGAGCTTTGTTTGATTTGACGAGCTCAGTACAAGATACACTTCAACTTTAGCCACGTTCTTTGAACAAATCCAGGGATAGTGCCATAAAGTTGCAGATTTAATTCATACTTTTATTGCTCTGTGGTTTTCAGACACATGTCTAGAATGAGGCTGTGTCCATGTTGCATAAGGCCGGCTCATTGCAATCTAAGTGACCACTCAACAAATGCTAATGGCCTGCATAAGACAACGACTGCCCAATCTTTCACGGATCATCGAAACTGCGAAAATGAAGGCGGGGTAGGCTTCAAAGGTAGTAGCTTGTATTTAAGATGGGCAAATCTGTAGCATCACCACTTCCACTGGTTCCAGGATGCAACACAGATGCTGCCAGAGAGAGTAATCTGCGGACTCTGAGGAAGAATTCAGACACATTAAGATTTACTGCTGAGCGGCCCTGCTATCGGTCCGAATTGAGCTCTTGAGAGTAAGTGTTTATTTTTGTGGCAGTTACATATTGGAACATACAACAAACCCAATGAATGTAGGGCTCTGCTTAAGTCACATTCAGATCATTTCAAATGGAGCCACTGATGATGCTTGCATTCATAAGTGCTTCCCTTTGGGGTTATCTTGATTGTGAGTTTTTTCCAAAGGCGTATATTCAGACAAATGTTGGTTTTCTTGTGTGACTAGAGAAAATTGTTAATTTGTCACGAATAGGGCCCGAACACAGGCACTGACTTGATTCCTAAATGCAGTAAGTGCTACTTGTTGGGGTTCTTTTTCTGACATGATTTCCTAGCTTCCCTTAAGAGCTTATCTTTAGTCCAGATAATGTGTTGTTTAACGTATGCTGTTAAGTCATTGGCATTACCTCAACATGAGCAATGGCTTTACCTATGAATTCAGCAAGTGCTACATGTTGGGGCAGTTTTAATTGACACGAGCTACTAAGTGTATGAGAAGATATTTTCTAGACAAATTACTCTCAGATCCCCTCAAATAGAGCCACTGATGATTCTTGTGTTCATAAGTGCTTCTCTTTGGGGTTGTCTTGGTTGTAACAATTAGCCCAAGGGAATATCATCACATCACCAATGGAACGAGAAGATATCACCTTGTCAACTCGTGCCATCTCCACAGTTATTATTATTACCCTTACACAAGCACTGACTGGTTCTCATCGTAGTAAGTGCTTTTTGTTGGGGTAGTTTTATCGACTACTGCGTCTTTATGGGTGTGAGCTTTGTTTGATTTGACGAGCTCAGTACAAGATACACTTCAACTTTAGCCACGTTCTTTGAACAAATCCAGGGATAGTGCCATAAAGTTGTGGATTTAATTCATACTTTTATTGCTCTGTGGTTTTCAGACACATGTCCAGAATGAGGCTGTGTCCATGTTGCATAAGGCCGGCTCATTGCAATCTAAGTGACCACTCAACAAATGCTAATGGCCTGCATAAGACAACGACTGCCCAATCTTTCACGGATCATCGAAACTTTGCGAAAATGAAGGCGGGGTAGGCTTCAAAGGTAGTAGCTTGTATTTAAGATGGGCAAATCTGTAGCATCACCACTTCCACTGTTTCCAGGATGCAACACAGATGCTGCCAGAGAGAGTAATCTGCGGACTCTGAGGAAGAATTCAGACACATTAAGATTTACTGCTGAGCGGCCCTGCTATCGGTCCGAATTGAGCTCTTGAGAGTAAGTGTTTATTTTTGTGGCAGTTACATATTGGAACATACAACAAACCCAATGAATGTAGGGCTCTGCTTAAGTCACATTCAGATCATTTCAAATGGAGCCACTGATGATGCTTGCTTTCATAAGTGCTTCCCTTTGGGGTTATCTTGATTGTGAGTTTTTTCCAAAGGCGTATATTCAGACAAATGTTGGTTTTCTTGTGTGACTAGAGAAAATTGTTAATTTGTCACGAATAGGGCCCGAACACAGGCACTGACTTGATTCCTAAATGCAGTAAGTGCTACTTGTTGGGGTTCTTTTTCTGACATGATTTCCTAGCTTCCCTTAAGAGCTTATCTTTAGTCCAGATAATGTGTTGTTTAACGTATGCTGTTAAGTCATTGGCATTACCTCAACATGAGCAATGGCTTTACCTATGTATTCAGCAAGTGCTACATGTTGGGGCAGTTTTAATTGACACGAGCTACTAAGTGTATGAGAAGATATTTTCTAGACAAATTACTCCCAGATCCCCTCAAATAGAGCCACTGATGATTCTTGTGTTCATAAGTGCTTCTCTTTGGGGTTGTCTTGGTTGTAACAATTAGCCCAAGGGAATATCATCACATCACCAATGGAACGAGAAGATATCACCTTGTCAACTCGTGCCATCTCCACAGTTATTATTATTACCCTTACACAAGCACTGACTGGTTCTCATCGTAGTAAGTGCTTTTTGTTGGGGTAGTTTTATCGACTACTGCGTCTTTATGGGTGTGAGCTTTGTTTGATTTGACGAGCTCAGTACAAGATACACTTCAACTTTAGCCACGTTCTTTGAACAAATCCAGGGATAGTGCCATAAAGTTGCGGATTTAATTCATACTTTTATTGCTCTGTGGTTTTCAGACACATGTCCAGAATGAGGCTGTGTCCATGTTGCATAAGGCCGGCTCATTGCAATCTAAGTGACCACTCAACAAATGCTAATGGCCTGCATAAGACAACGACTGTCCAATCTTTCACGGATCATCGAAACTTTGCGAAAATGAAGGCGGGGTAGGCTTCAAAGGTAGTAGCTTGTATTTAAGATGGGCAAATCTGTAGCATCACCACTTCCACTGGTTCCAGGATGCAACACAGATGCTGCCAGAGAGAGTAATCTGCGGACTCTGAGGAAGAATTCAGACACATTAAGATTTACTGCTGAGCGGCCCTGCTATCGGTCCGAATTGAGCTCTTGAGAGTAAGTGTTTATTTTTGTGGCAGTTACATATTGGAACATACAACAAACCCAATGAATGTAGGGCTCTGCTTAAGTCACATTCAGATCATTTCAAATGGAGCCACTGATGATGCTTGCTTTCATAAGTGCTTCCCTTTGGGGTTATCTTGATTGTGAGTTTTTTCCAAAGGCGTATATTCAGACAAATGTTGGTTTTCTTGTGTGACTAGAGAAAATTGTTAATTTGTCACGAATAGGGCCCGAACACAGGCACTGACTTGATTCCTAAATGCAGTAAGTGCTACTTGTTGGGGTTCTTTTTCTGACATGATTTCCTAGCTTCCCTTAAGAGCTTATCTTTAGTTCAGATAATGTGTTGTTTAACGTATGCTGTTAAGTCATTGGCATTACCTCAACATGAGCAATGGCTTTACCTATGAATTCAGCAAGTGCTACATGTTGGGGCAGTTTTAATTGACACGAGCTACTAAGTGTATGAGAAAATATTTTCTAGACAAATTACTCTCAGATCCCCTCAAATAGAGCCACTGATGATTATTGTGTTCATAAGTGCTTCTCTTTGGGGTTGTCTTGGTTGTAACAAGTTATCCGATTTGACAGGCTCAGTATGAGTTTCACTTTCAACTTTACTCGACTAGCAAAAAGTATTTTGTCACAAACAGGACCTGAACACCGGCACTCACTTGATTTGTAAATGCAGTAAGTGCTACTTGTTGGGGTTGTTTTTCTGACATGATTTCCCAGCTTCCCTTAATGGCATATCTTTGCATGCCCATTACAGAACAGGTGTTGCTGTATGCTGTTAAGTCATTGGCATTACCTCAACATGAGCATTGACTTTATCTATGAATTCAGTAAGTGCTACATGTTGGGGCAGTTTTAATTGACACAAGCCACTACATCTATAAGAAGATATTTGTTTGACAATTTACCCTCAGATCACCTCAAACAGAGCCACTGATGATTCTTGTGTTCATAAGTGCTTCTCTTTGGGGTTGTCTTGGTTGTAACAAGTTATCCGATGGAACACAAAGACATTTCTTGTCAACTCATAAGATATCTCCTCAGTCATTATTATTACCCTAACACAAACACTGACTTTGGTTCTCAATGTAGTAAGTGCTTTTTGTTGGGGTAGTTTAAGTGACTACTGCTTCCTTATGTCTATGAACTGGTATTTTGTCACAAACAGGACCCGAACACCGGCACTCACTTGATTTGTAAATGCAGTAAGTGCTACTTGTTGGGGTTGTTTTTCTGACATGATTTCCCAGCTTCCCTTAATGGCATATCTTTGCATGGCCATTACAGATCATGTGTTTCTGTATGCTGTTAAGTCATTGGCATTACCTCAACATGAGCAATGGCTTTACCTATGAATTCAGCAAGTGCTACATGTTGGGGCAGTTTTAATTGACACGAGCTACTAAGTGTATGAGAAGATATTTTCTAGACAAATTACTCTCAGATCCCCTCAAATAGAGCCACTGATGATTCTTGTGTTCATAAGTGCTTCTCTTTGGGGTTGTCTTGGTTGTAACAAGTTATCCGATTTGACAGGCTCAGTATGAGTTTCACTTTCAACTTTACTCGACTAGCAAAAAGTATTTTGTCACAAACAGGACCTGAACACCGGCACTCACTTGATTTGTAAATGCAGTAAGTGCTACTTGTTGGGGTTGTTTTTCTGACATGATTTCCCAGCTTCCCTTAATGGCATATCTTTGCATGCCCACTACAGAACAGGTGTTGCTGTATGCTGTTAAGTCATTGGCATTACCTCAACATGAGCATTGACTTTATCTATGAATTCAGTAAGTGCTACATGTTGGGGCAGTTTTAATTGACACAAGCCACTACATCTATAAGAAGATATTTGTTTGACAATTTACCCTCAGATCACCTCAAACAGAGCCACTGATGATTCTTGTGTTCATAAGTGCTTCTCTTTGGGGTTGTCTTGGTTGTAACAAGTTATCCGATGGAACACAAAGACATTTCTTGTCAACTCATAAGATATCTCCTCAGTCATTATTATTACCCTAACACAAACACTGACTTTGGTTCTCAATGTAGTAAGTGCTTTTTGTTGGGGTAGTTTAAGTGACTACTGCTTCCTTATGTCTATGAACTGGTATTTTGTCACAAACAGGACCCGAACACCGGCACTCACTTGATTTGTAAATGCAGTAAGTGCTACTTGTTGGGGTTGTTTTTCTGACATGATTTCCCAGCTTCCCTTAATGGCATATCTTTGCATGGCCATTACAGATCATGTGTTTCTGTATGCTGTTAAGTCATTGGCATTACCTCAACATGAGCATTGACTTTATCTATGAATTCAGTAAGTGCTACATGTTGGGGCAGTTTTAATTGACACAAGCCACTACATCTATAAGAAGATATTTGTTTGACAATTTACCCTCAGATCACCTCAAACAGAGCCACTGATGATTCTTGTGTTCATAAGTGCTTCTCTTTGGGGTTGTCTTGGTTGTAACAAGTTATCCGATGGAACACAAAGACATTTCTTGTCAACTCATAAGATATCTCCTCAGTCATTATTATTACCCTAACACAAACAATGACTTTGGTTCTCATCGTAGTAAGTGCTTTTTGTTGGGGTAGTTTTATCGACTACTGCGTCTTTATGGGTGTGAGCTTTGTTTGATTTGACGAGCTCAGTACAAGATACACTTCAACTTTAGCCACGTTCTTTGAACAAATCCAGGGATAGTGCCATAAAGTTGTGGATTTAATTCATACTTTTATTGCTCTGTGGTTTTCAGACACATGTCCAGAATGAGGCTGTGTCCATGTTGCATAAGGCCGGCTCATTGCAATCTAAGTGACCACTCAACAAATGCTAATGTCCTGCATAAGACAACGACTGCCCAATCTTTCACGGATCATCGAAACTTTGCGAAAATGAAGGCGGGGTAGGCTTCAAAGGTAGTAGCTTGTATTTAAGATGGGCAAATCTGTAGCATCACCACTTCCACTGGTTCCAGGATGCAACACAGATGCTGCCAGAGAGAGTAATCTGCGGACTCTGAGGAAGAATTCAGACACATTAAGATTTACTGCTGAGCGGCCCTGCTATCGGTCCGAATTGAGCTCTTGAGAGTAAGTGTTTATTTTTGTGGCAGTTACATATTGGAACATACAACAAACCCAATGAATGTAGGCCTCTGCTTAAGTCACATTCAGATCATTTCAAATGGAGCCACTGATGATGCTTGCTTTCATAAGTGCTTCCCTTTGGGGTTATCTTGATTGTGAGTTTTTTCCAAAGGCGTATATTCAGACAAATGGTGGTTTTCTTGTGTGACTAGAGAAAATTGTTAATTTGTCACGAATAGGGCCCGAACACAGGCACTGACTTGATTCCTAAATGCAGTAAGTGCTACTTGTTGGGGTTCTTTTTCTGACATGATTTCCTAGCTTCCCCTAAGAGCTTATCTTTAGTCCAGATAATGTGTTGTTTAACGTATGCTGTTAAGTCATTGGCATTACCTCAACATGAGCAATGGCTTTACCTATGAATTCAGCAAGTGCTACATGTTGGGGCAGTTTTAATTGACACGAGCCACTACATCTATAAGAAGATATTTGTTTGACAATTTACCCTCAGATCACCTCAAACAGAGCCACTGATGATTCTTGTGTTCATAAGTGCTTCTCTTTGGGGTTGTCTTGGTTGTAACAAGTTATCCGATGGAACACAAAGACATTTCTTGTCAACTCATAAGATATCTCCTCAGTCATTATTATTACCCTAACACAAACAATGACTTTGGTTCTCATCGTAGTAAGTGCTTTTTGTTGGGGTAGTTTTATCGACTACTGCGTCTTTATGGGTGTGAGCTTTGTTTGATTTGACGAGCTCAGTACAAGATACACTTCAACTTTAGCCACGTTCTTTGAACAAATCCAGGGATAGTGCCATAAAGTTGTGGATTTAATTCATACTTTTATTGCTCTGTGGTTTTCAGACACATGTCCAGAATGAGGCTGTGTCCATGTTGCATAAGGCCGGCTCATTGCAATCTAAGTGACCACTCAACAAATGCTAATGTCCTGCATAAGACAACGACTGCCCAATCTTTCACGGATCATCGAAACTTTGCGAAAATGAAGGCGGGGTAGGCTTCAAAGGTAGTAGCTTGTATTTAAGATGGGCAAATCTGTAGCATCACCACTTCCACTGGTTCCAGGATGCAACACAGATGCTGCCAGAGAGAGTAATCTGCGGACTCTGAGGAAGAATTCAGACACATTAAGATTTACTGCTGAGCGGCCCTGCTATCGGTCCGAATTGAGCTCTTGAGAGTAAGTGTTTATTTTTGTGGCAGTTACATATTGGAACATACAACAAACCCAATGAATGTAGGCCTCTGCTTAAGTCACATTCAGATCATTTCAAATGGAGCCACTGATGATGCTTGCTTTCATAAGTGCTTCCCTTTGGGGTTATCTTGATTGTGAGTTTTTTCCAAAGGCGTATATTCAGACAAATGGTGGTTTTCTTGTGTGACTAGAGAAAATTGTTAATTTGTCACGAATAGGGCCCGAACACAGGCACTGACTTGATTCCTAAATGCAGTAAGTGCTACTTGTTGGGGTTCTTTTTCTGACATGATTTCCTAGCTTCCCCTAAGAGCTTATCTTTAGTCCAGATAATGTGTTGTTTAACGTATGCTGTTAAGTCATTGGCATTACCTCAACATGAGCAATGGCTTTACCTATGAATTCAGCAAGTGCTACATGTTGGGGCAGTTTTAATTGACACGAGCTACTAAGTGTATGAGAAAATATTTTCTAGACAAATTACTCTCAGATCCCCTCAAATAGAGCCACTGATGATTCTTGTGTTCATAAGTGCTTCTCTTTGGGGTTGTCTTGGTTGTAACAAGTTATCCGATTTGACAGGCTCAGTATGAGTTTCACTTTCAACTTTACTCGACTAGCAAAAAGTATTTTGTCACAAACAGGACCTGAACACCGGCACTCACTTGATTTGTAAATGCAGTAAGTGCTACTTGTTGGGGTTGTTTTTCTGACATGATTTCCCAGCTTCCCTTAATGGCATATCTTTGCATGCCCATTACAGAACAGGTGTTGCTGTATGCTGTTAAGTCATTGGCATTACCTCAACATGAGCATTGACTTTATCTATGAATTCAGTAAGTGCTACATGTTGGGGCAGTTTTAATTGACACAAGCCACTACATCTATAAGAAGATATTTGTTTGACAATTTACCCTCAGATCACCTCAAACAGAGCCGCTGATGATTCTTGTGTTCATAAGTGCTTCTCTTTGGGGTTGTCTTGGTTGTAACAAGTTATCCGATGGAACACAAAGACATTTCTTGTCAACTCATAAGATATCTCCTCAGTCATTATTATTACCCTAACACAAACACTGACTTTGGTTCTCAATGTAGTAAGTGCTTTTTGTTGGGGTAGTTTAAGTGACTACTGCTTCCTTATGTCTATGAACTGGTATTTTGTCACAAACAGGACCCGAACACCGGCACTCACTTGATTTGTAAATGCAGTAAGTGCTACTTGTTGGGGTTCTTTTTCTGACATGATTTCCTAGCTTCCCTTAATGGCATATCTTTGCATGGCCATTACAGATCATGTGTTTCTGTATGCTGTTAAGTCATTGGCATTACCTCAACATGAGCAATGGCTTTACCTATGAATTCAGCAAGTGCTACATGTTGGGGCAGTTTTAATTGACACGAGCTACTAAGTGTATGAGAAGATATTTTCTAGACAAATTACTCTCAGATCCCCTCAAATAGAGCCACTGATGATTCTTGTGTTCATAAGTGCTTCTCTTTGGGGTTGTCTTGGTTGTAACAATTAGCCCAAGGGAATATCATCACATCACCAATGGAACGAGAAGATATCACCTTGTCAACTCGTGCCATCTCCACAGTTATTATTATTACCCTTACACAAGCACTGACTGGTTCTCATCGTAGTAAGTGCTTTTTGTTGGGGTAGTTTTATCGACTACTGCGTCTTTATGGGTGTGAGCTTTGTTTGATTTGACGAGCTCAGTACAAGATACACTTCAACTTTAGCCACGTTCTTTGAACAAATCCAGGGATAGTGCCATAAAGTTGCAGATTTAATTCATACTTTTATTGCTCTGTGGTTTTCAGACACATGTCTAGAATGAGGCTGTGTCCATGTTGCATAAGGCCGGCTCATTGCAATCTAAGTGACCACTCAACAAATGCTAATGGCCTGCATAAGACAACGACTGCCCAATTTTTCACGGATCATTGAAACTGCGAAAATGAAGGCGGGGTAGGCTTCAAAGGTAGTAGCTTGTATTTAAGATGGGCAAATCTGTAGCATCACCACTTCCACTGGTTCCAGGATGCAACACAGATGCTGCCAGAGAGAGTAATCTGCGGACTCTGAGGAAGAATTCAGACACATTAAGATTTACTGCTGAGCGGCCCTGCTATCGGTCCGAATTGAGCTCTTGAGAGTAAGTGTTTATTTTTGTGGCAGTTACATATTGGAACATACAACAAACCCAATGAATGTAGGGCTCTGCTTAAGTCACATTCAGATCATTTCAAATGGAGCCACTGATGATGCTTGCTTTCATAAGTGCTTCCCTTTGGGGTTATCTTGATTGTGAGTTTTTTCCAAAGGCGTATATTCAGACAAATGTTGGTTTTCTTGTGTGACTAGAGAAAATTGTTAATTTGTCACGAATAGGGCCCGAACACAGGCACTGACTTGATTCCTAAATGCAGTAAGTGCTACTTGTTGGGGTTCTTTTTCTGACATGATTTCCTAGCTTCCCTTAAGAGCTTATCTTTAGTCCAGATAATGTGTTGTTTAACGTATGCTGTTAAGTCATTGGCATTACCTCAACATGAGCAATGGCTTTACCTATGAATTCAGCAAGTGCTACATGTTGGGGCAGTTTTAATTGACACGAGCTACTAAGTGTATGAGAAGATATTTTCTAGACAAATTACTCTCAGATCCCCTCAAATAGAGCCACTGATGATTCTTGTGTTCATAAGTGCTTCTCTTTGGGGTTGTCTTGGTTGTAACAATTAGCCCAAGGGAATATCATCACATCACCAATGGAACGAGAAGATATCACCTTGTCAACTCGTGCCATCTCCACAGTTATTATTATTACCCTTACACAAGCACTGACTGGTTCTCATCGTAGTAAGTGCTTTTTGTTGGGGTAGTTTTATCGACTACTGCGTCTTTATGGGTGTGAGCTTTGTTTGATTTGACGAGCTCAGTACAAGATACACTTCAACTTTAGCCACGTTCTTTGAACAAATCCAGGGATAGTGCCATAAAGTTGTGGATTTAATTCATACTTTTATTGCTCTGTGGTTTTCAGACACATGTCCAGAATGAGGCTGTGTCCATGTTGCATAAGACCGGCTCATTGCAATCTAAGTGACCACTCAACAAATGCTAATGGTCTGCATAAGACAACGACTGCCCAATCTTTCACGGATCATCGAAACTTTGCGAAAATGAAGGCGGGGTAGGCTTCAAAGGTAGTAGCTTGTATTTAAGATGGGCAAATCTGTAGCATCACCACTTCCACTGGTTCCAGGATGCAACCCAGATGCTGCCAGAGAGAGTAATCTGCGGACTCTGAGGAAGAATTCAGACACATTAAGATTTACTGCTGAGCGGCCCTGCTATCGGTCCGAATTGAGCTCTTGAGAGTAAGTGTTTATTTTTGTGGCAGTTACATATTGGAACATACAACAAACCCAATGAATGTAGGGCTCTGCTTAAGTCACATTCAGATCATTTCAAATGGAGCCACTGATGATGCTTGCTTTCATAAGTGCTTCCCTTTGGGGTTATCTTGATTGTGAGTTTTTTCCAAAGGCGTATATTCAGACAAATGTTGGTTTTCTTGTGTGACTAGAGAAAATTGTTAATTTGTCACGAATAGGGCCCGAACACAGGCACTGACTTGATTCCTAAATGCAGTAAGTGCTACTTGTTGGGGTTCTTTTTCTGACATGATTTCCTAGCTTCCCTTAAGAGCTTATCTTTAGTCCAGATAATGTGTTGTTTAACGTATGCTGTTAAGTCATTGGCATTACCTCAACATGAGCAATGGCTTTACCTATGTATTCAGCAAGTGCTACATGTTGGGGCAGTTTTAATTGACACGAGCTACTAAGTGTATGAGAAGATATTTTCTAGACAAATTACTCCCAGATCCCCTCAAATAGAGCCACTGATGATTCTTGTGTTCATAAGTGCTTCTCTTTGGGGTTGTCTTGGTTGTAACAATTAGCCCAAGGGAATATCATCACATCACCAATGGAACGAGAAGATATCACCTTGTCAACTCGTGCCATCTCCACAGTTATTATTATTACCCTTACACAAGCACTGACTGGTTCTCATCGTAGTAAGTGCTTTTTGTTGGGGTAGTTTTATCGACTACTGCGTCTTTATGGGTGTGAGCTTTGTTTGATTTGACGAGCTCAGTACAAGATACACTTCAACTTTAGCCACGTTCTTTGAACAAATCCAGGGATAGTGCCATAAAGTTGCAGATTTAATTCATACTTTTATTGCTCTGTGGTTTTCAGACACATGTCTAGAATGAGGCTGTGTCCATGTTGCATAAGGCCGGCTCATTGCAATCTAAGTGACCACTCAACAAATGCTAATGGCCTGCATAAGACAACGACTGCCCAATCTTTCACGGATCATCGAAACTGCGAAAATGAAGGCGGGGTAGGCTTCAAAGGTAGTAGCTTGTATTTAAGATGGGCAAATCTGTAGCATCACCACTTCCACTGGTTCCAGGATGCAACACAGATGCTGCCAGAGAGAGTAATCTGCGGACTCTGAGGAAGAATTCAGACACATTAAGATTTACTGCTGAGCGGCCCTGCTATCGGTCCGAATTGAGCTCTTGAGAGTAAGTGTTTATTTTTGTGGCAGTTACATATTGGAACATACAACAAACCCAATGAATGTAGGGCTCTGCTTAAGTCACATTCAGATCATTTCAAATGGAGCCACTGATGATGCTTGCATTCATAAGTGCTTCCCTTTGGGGTTATCTTGATTGTGAGTTTTTTCCAAAGGCGTATATTCAGACAAATGTTGGTTTTCTTGTGTGACTAGAGAAAATTGTTAATTTGTCACGAATAGGGCCCGAACACAGGCACTGACTTGATTCCTAAATGCAGTAAGTGCTACTTGTTGGGGTTCTTTTTCTGACATGATTTCCTAGCTTCCCTTAAGAGCTTATCTTTAGTCCAGATAATGTGTTGTTTAACGTATGCTGTTAAGTCATTGGCATTACCTCAACATGAGCAATGGCTTTACCTATGAATTCAGCAAGTGCTACATGTTGGGGCAGTTTTAATTGACACGAGCTACTAAGTGTATGAGAAGATATTTTCTAGACAAATTACTCTCAGATCCCCTCAAATAGAGCCACTGATGATTCTTGTGTTCATAAGTGCTTCTCTTTGGGGTTGTCTTGGTTGTAACAATTAGCCCAAGGGAATATCATCACATCACCAATGGAACGAGAAGATATCACCTTGTCAACTCGTGCCATCTCCACAGTTATTATTATTACCCTTACACAAGCACTGACTGGTTCTCATCGTAGTAAGTGCTTTTTGTTGGGGTAGTTTTATCGACTACTGCGTCTTTATGGGTGTGAGCTTTGTTTGATTTGACGAGCTCAGTACAAGATACACTTCAACTTTAGCCACGTTCTTTGAACAAATATCACCTTGTCAACTCGTGCCATCTCCACAGTTATTATTATTACCCTTACACAAGCACTGACTGGTTCTCATCGTAGTAAGTGCTTTTTGTTGGGGTAGTTTTATCGACTACTGCGTCTTTATGGGTGTGAGCTTTGTTTGATTTGACGAGCTCAGTACAAGATACACTTCAACTTTAGCCACGTTCTTTGAACAAATCCAGGGATAGTGCCATAAAGTTGTGGATTTAATTCATACTTTTATTGCTCTGTGGTTTTCAGACACATGTCCAGAATGAGGCTGTGTCCATGTTGCATAAGGCCGGCTCATTGCAATCTAAGTGACCACTCAACAAATGCTAATGGCCTGCATAAGACAACGACTGCCCAATCTTTCACGGATCATCGAAACTTTGCGAAAATGAAGGCGGGGTAGGCTTCAAAGGTAGTAGCTTGTATTTAAGATGGGCAAATCTGTAGCATCACCACTTCCACTGGTTCCAGGATGCAACACAGATGCTGCCAGAGAGAGTAATCTGCGGACTCTGAGGAAGAATTCAGACACATTAAGATTTACTGCTGAGCGGCCCTGCTATCGGTCCGAATTGAGCTCTTGAGAGTAAGTGTTTATTTTTGTGGCAGTAACATATTGGAACATACAACAAACCCAATGAATGTAGGGCTCTGCTTAAGTCACATTCAGATCATTTCAAATGGAGCCACTGATGATGCTTGCTTTCATAAGTGCTTCCCTTTGGGGTTATCTTGATTGTGAGTTTTTTCCAAAGGCGTATATTCAGACAAATGTTGGTTTTCTTGTGTGACTAGAGAAAATTGTTAATTTGTCACGAATAGGGCCCGAACACAGGCACTGACTTGATTCCTAAATGCAGTAAGTGCTACTTGTTGGGGTTCTTTTTCTGACATGATTTCCTAGCTTCCCTTAAGAGCTTATCTTTAGTTCAGATAATGTGTTGTTTAACGTATGCTGTTAAGTCATTGGCATTACCTCAACATGAGCAATGGCTTTACCTATGAATTCAGCAAGTGCTACATGTTGGGGCAGTTTTAATTGACACGAGCTACTAAGTGTATGAGAAAATATTTTCTAGACAAATTACTCTCAGATCCCCTCAAATAGAGCCACTGATGATTATTGTGTTCATAAGTGCTTCTCTTTGGGGTTGTCTTGGTTGTAACAAGTTATCCGATTTGACAGGCTCAGTATGAGTTTCACTTTCAACTTTACTCGACTAGCAAAAAGTATTTTGTCACAAACAGGACCTGAACACCGGCACTCACTTGATTTGTAAATGCAGTAAGTGCTACTTGTTGGGGTTGTTTTTCTGACATGATTTCCCAGCTTCCCTTAATGGCATATCTTTGCATGCCCATTACAGAACAGGTGTTGCTGTATGCTGTTAAGTCATTGGCATTACCTCAACATGAGCATTGACTTTATCTATGAATTCAGTAAGTGCTACATGTTGGGGCAGTTTTAATTGACACAAGCCACTACATCTATAAGAAGATATTTGTTTGACAATTTACCCTCAGATCACCTCAAACAGAGCCGCTGATGATTCTTGTGTTCATAAGTGCTTCTCTTTGGGGTTGTCTTGGTTGTAACAAGTTATCCGATGGAACACAAAGACATTTCTTGTCAACTCATAAGATATCTCCTCAGTCATTATTGTTACCCTAACACAAACACTGACTTTGGTTCTCAATGTAGTAAGTGCTTTTTGTTGGGGTAGTTTAAGTGACTACTGCTTCCTTATGTCTATGAACTGGTATTTTGTCACAAACAGGACCCGAACACCGGCACTCACTTGATTTGTAAATGCAGTAAGTGCTACTTGTTGGGGTTGTTTTTCTGACATGATTTCCCAGCTTCCCTTAATGGCATATCTTTGCATGGCCATTACAGATCATGTGTTTCTGTATGCTGTTAAGTCATTGGCATTACCTCAACATGAGCAATGGCTTTACCTATGAATTCAGCAAGTGCTACATGTTGGGGCAGTTTTAATTGACACGAGCTACTAAGTGTATGAGAAGATATTTTCTAGACAAATTACTCTCAGATCCCCTCAAATAGAGCCACTGATGATTCTTGTGTTCATAAGTGCTTCTCTTTGGGGTTGTCTTGGTTGTAACAATTAGCCCAAGGGAATATCATCACATCACCAATGGAACGAGAAGATATCACCTTGTCAACTCGTGCCATCTCCACAGTTATTATTATTACCCTTACACAAGCACTGACTGGTTCTCATCGTAGTAAGTGCTTTTTGTTGGGGTAGTTTTATCGACTACTGCGTCTTTATGGGTGTGAGCTTTGTTTGATTTGACGAGCTCAGTACAAGATACACTTCAACTTTAGCCACGTTCTTTGAACAAATCCAGGGATAGTGCCATAAAGTTGTGGATTTAATTCATACTTTTATTGCTCTGTGGTTTTCAGACACATGTCCAGAATGAGGCTGTGTCCATGTTGCATAAGGCCGGCTCATTGCAATCTAAGTGACCACTCAACAAATGCTAATGTCCTGCATAAGACAACGACTGCCCAATCTTTCACGGATCATTGAAACTGCGAAAATGAAGGCGGGGTAGGCTTCAAAGGTAGTAGCTTGTATTTAAGATGGGCAAATCTGTAGCATCACCACTTCCACTGGTTCCAGGATGCAACACAGATGCTGCCAGAGAGAGTAATCTGCGGACTCTGAGGAAGAATTCAGACACATTAAGATTTACTGCTGAGCGGCCCTGCTATCGGTCCGAATTGAGCTCTTGAGAGTAAGTGTTTATTTTTGTGGCAGTTACATATTGGAACATACAACAAACCCAATGAATGTAGGCCTCTGCTTAAGTCACATTCAGATCATTTCAAATGGAGCCACTGATGATGCTTGCTTTCATAAGTGCTTCCCTTTGGGGTTATCTTGATTGTGAGTTTTTTCCAAAGGCGTATATTCAGACAAATGTTGGTTTTCTTGTGTGACTAGAGAAAATTGTTAATTTGTCACGAATAGGGCCCGAACACAGGCACTGACTTGATTCCTAAATGTAGTAAGTGCTACTTGTTGGGGTTCTTTTTCTGACATGATTTCCTAGCTTCCCTTAAGAGCTTATCTTTAGTCCAGATAATGTGTTGTTTAACGTATGCTGTTAAGTCATTGGCATTACCTCAACATGAGCAATGGCTTTACCTATGAATTCAGCAAGTGCTACATGTTGGGGCAGTTTTAATTGACACGAGCTACTAAGTGTATGAGAAGATATTTTCTAGACAAATTACTCTCAGATCCCCTCAAATAGAGCCACTGATGATTCTTGTGTTCATAAGTGCTTCTCTTTGGGGTTGTCTTGGTTGTAACAAGTTATCCGATTTGACAGGCTCAGTATGAGTTTCACGTTCAACTTTACTCGACTAGCAAAAAGTATTTTGTCACAAACAGGACCTGAACACCGGCACTCACTTGATTTGTAAATGCAGTAAGTGCTACTTATTGGGGTTGTTTTTCTGACATGATTTCCCAGCTTCCCTTAATGGCATATCTTTGCATGCCCATTACAGAACAGGTGTTGCTGTATGCTGTTAAGTCATTGGCATTACCTCAACATGAGCATTGACTTTATCTATGAATTCAGTAAGTGCTACATGTTGGGGCAGTTTTAATTGACACAAGCCACTACATCTATAAGAAGATATTTGTTTGACAATTTACCCTCAGATCACCTCAAACAGAGCCACTGATGATTCTTGTGTTCATAAGTGCTTCTCTTTGGGGTTGTCTTGGTTGTAACAAGTTATCCGATGGAACACAAAGACATTTCTTGTCAACTCATAAGATATCTCCTCAGTCATTATTATTACCCTAACACAAACACTGACTTTGGTTCTCAATGTAGTAAGTGCTTTTTGTTGGGGTAGTTTAAGTGACTACTGCTTCCTTATGTCTATGAACTGGTATTTTGTCACAAACAGGACCCGAACACCGGCACTCACTTGATTTGTAAATGCAGTAAGTGCTACTTGTTGGGGTTGTTTTTCTGACATGATTTCCCAGCTTCCCTTAATGGCATATCTTTGCATGGCCATTACAGATCATGTGTTTCTGTATGCTGTTAAGTCATTGGCATTACCTCAACATGAGCAATGGCTTTACCTATGAATTCAGCAAGTGCTACATGTTGGGGCAGTTTTAATTGACACGAGCTACTAAGTGTATGAGAAGATATTTTCTAGACAAATTACTCTCAGATCCCCTCAAATAGAGCCACTGATGATTCTTGTGTTCATAAGTGCTTCTCTTTGGGGTTGTCTTGGTTGTAACAAGTTATCCGATTTGACAGGCTCAGTATGAGTTTCACTTTCAACTTTACTCGACTAGCAAAAAGTATTTTGTCACAAACAGGACCTGAACACCGGCACTCACTTGATTTGTAAATGCAGTAAGTGCTACTTGTTGGGGTTGTTTTTCTGACATGATTTCCCAGCTTCCCTTAATGGCATATCTTTGCATGCCCACTACAGAACAGGTGTTGCTGTATGCTGTTAAGTCATTGGCATTACCTCAACATGAGCATTGACTTTATCTATGAATTCAGTAAGTGCTACATGTTGGGGCAGTTTTAATTGACACAAGCCACTACATCTATAAGAAGATATTTGTTTGACAATTTACCCTCAGATCACCTCAAACAGAGCCACTGATGATTCTTGTGTTCATAAGTGCTTCTCTTTGGGGTTGTCTTGGTTGTAACAAGTTATCCGATGGAACACAAAGACATTTCTTGTCAACTCATAAGATATCTCCTCAGTCATTATTATTACCCTAACACAAACACTGACTTTGGTTCTCAATGTAGTAAGTGCTTTTTGTTGGGGTAGTTTAAGTGACTACTGCTTCCTTATGTCTATGAACTGGTATTTTGTCACAAACAGGACCCGAACACCGGCACTCACTTGATTTGTAAATGCAGTAAGTGCTACTTGTTGGGGTTGTTTTTCTGACATGATTTCCCAGCTTCCCTTAATGGCATATCTTTGCATGGCCATTACAGATCATGTGTTTCTGTATGCTGTTAAGTCATTGGCATTACCTCAACATGAGCAATGGCTTTACCTATGAATTCAGCAAGTGCTACATGTTGGGGCAGTTTTAATTGACACGAGCTACTAAGTGTATGAGAAGATATTTTCTAGACAAATTACTCTCAGATCCCCTCAAATAGAGCCACTGATGATTCTTGTGTTCATAAGTGCTTCTCTTTGGGGTTGTCTTGGTTGTAACGATTAGCCCAAGGGAATATCATCACATCACCAATGGAACGAGAAGATATCTCCTTGTCAACTCGTGCCATCTCCACAGTTATTATTATTACCCTTACACAAGCACTGACTGGTTCTCATCGTAGTAAGTGCTTTTTGTTGGGGTAGTTTTATCGACTACTGCGTCTTTATGGGTGTGAGCTTTGTTTGATTTGACGAGCTCAGTACAAGATACACTTCAACTTTAGCCACGTTCTTTGAACAAATCCAGGGATAGTGCCATAAAGTTGTGGATTTAATTCATACTTTTATTGCTCTGTGGTTTTCAGACACATGTCCAGAATGAGGCTGTGTCCATGTTGCATAAGGCCGGCTCATTGCAATCTAAGTGACCACTCAACAAATGCTAATGTCCTGCATAAGACAACGACTGCCCAATCTTTCACGGATCATCGAAACTTTGCGAAAATGAAGGCGGGGTAGGATTCAAAGGTAGTAGCTTGTATTTAAGATGGGCAAATCTGTAGCATCACCACTTCCACTGGTTCCAGGATGCAACACAGATGCTGCCAGAGAGAGTAATCTGCGGACTCTGAGGAAGAATTCAGACACATTAAGATTTACTGCTGAGCGGCCCTGCTATCGGTCCGAATTGAGCTCTTGAGAGTAAGTGTTTATTTTTGTGGCAGTTACATATTGGAACATACAACAAACCCAATGAATGTAGGCCTCTGCTTAAGTCACATTCAGATCATTTCAAATGGAGCCACTGATGATGCTTGCTTTCATAAGTGCTTCCCTTTGGGGTTATCTTGATTGTGAGTTTTTTCCAAAGGCGTATATTCAGACAAATGGTGGTTTTCTTGTGTGACTAGAGAAAATTGTTAATTTGTCACGAATAGGGCCCGAACACAGGCACTGACTTGATTCCTAAATGCAGTAAGTGCTACTTGTTGGGGTTCTTTTTCTGACATGATTTCCTAGCTTCCCCTAAGAGCTTATCTTTAGTCCAGATAATGTGTTGTTTAACGTATGCTGTTAAGTCATTGGCATTACCTCAACATGAGCAATGGCTTTACCTATGTATTCAGCAAGTGCTACATGTTGGGGCAGTTTTAATTGACACAAGCTACTAAGTGTATGAGAAGATATTTTCTAGACAAATTACTCCCAGATCCCCTCAAATAGAGCCACTGATGATTCTTGTGTTCATAAGTGCTTCTCTTTGGGGTTGTCTTGGTTGTAACAAGTTATCCGATTTGACAGGCTCAGTATGAGTTTCACTTTCAACTTTACTCGACTAGCAAAAAGTATTTTGTCACAAACAGGACCTGAACACCGGCACTCACTTGATTTGTAAATGCAGTAAGTGCTACTTGTTGGGGTTGTTTTTCTGACATGATTTCCCAGCTTCCCTTAATGGCATATCTTTGCATGCCCACTATAGAACAGGTGTTGCTGTATGCTGTTAAGTCATTGGCATTACCTCAACATGAGCATTGACTTTATCTATGAATTCAGTAAGTGCTACATGTTGGGGCAGTTTTAATTGACACAAGCCACTACATCTATAAGAAGATATTTGTTTGACAATTTACCCTCAGATCACCTCAAACAGAGCCACTGATGATTCTTGTGTTCATAAGTGCTTCTCTTTGGGGTTGTCTTGGTTGTAACAAGTTATCCGATGGAACACAAAGACATTTCTTGTCAACTCATAAGATATCTCCTCAGTCATTATTATTACCCTAACACAAACAATGACTTTGGTTCTCAATGTAGTAAGTGCTTTTTGTTGGGGTAGTTTAAGTGACTACTGCTTCCTTATGTCTATGAACTGGTATTTTTTCACAAACAGGACCAGAACACCAGCACTCACTTGATTTGTAAATGCAGTAAGTGCTACTTGTTGGGGTTGTTTTTCTGACATGATTTCCCAGCTTCCCTTAATGGCATATCTTTGCATGGCCATTACAGATCATGTGTTTCTGTATGCTGTTAAGTCATTGGCATTACCTCAACATGAGCAATGGCTTTACCTATGAATTCAGCAAGTGCTACATGTTGGGGCAGTTTTAATTGACACGAGCTACTAAGTGTATGAGAAGATATTTTCTAGACAAATTACTCTCAGATCCCCTCAAATAGAGCCACTGATGATTCTTGTGTTCATAAGTGCTTCTCTTTGGGGTTGTCTTGGTTGTAACAATTAGCCCAAGGGAATATCATCACATCACCAATGGAACGAGAAGATATCACCTTGTCAACTCGTGCCATCTCCACAGTTATTATTATTACCCTTACACAAGCACTGACTGGTTCTCATCGTAGTAAGTGCTTTTTGTTGGGGTAGTTTTATCGACTACTGCGTCTTTATGGGTGTGAGCTTTGTTTGATTTGACGAGCTCAGTACAAGATACACTTCAACTTTAGCCACGTTCTTTGAACAAATCCAGGGATAGTGCCATAAAGTTGTGGATTTAATTCATACTTTTATTGCTCTGTGGTTTTCAGACACATGTCCAGAATGAGGCTGTGTCCATGTTGCATAAGGCCGGCTCATTGCAATCTAAGTGACCACTCAACAAATGCTAATGGCCTGCATAAGACAACGACTGCCCAATCTTTCACGGATCATCGAAACTTTGCGAAAATGAAGGCGGGGTAGGCTTCAAAGGTAGTAGCTTGTATTTAAGATGGGCAAATCTGTAGCATCACCACTTCCACTGGTTCCAGGATGCAACACAGATGCTGCCAGAGAGAGTAATCTGCGGACTCTGAGGAAGAATTCAGACACATTAAGATTTACTGCTGAGCGGCCCTGCTATCGGTCCGAATTGAGCTCTTGAGAGTAAGTGTTTATTTTTGTGGCAGTTACATATTGGAACATACAACAAACCCAATGAATGTAGGGCTCTGCTTAAGTCACATTCAGATCATTTCAAATGGAGCCACTGATGATGCTTGCTTTCATAAGTGCTTCCCTTTGGGGTTATCTTGATTGTGAGTTTTTTCCAAAGGCGTATATTCAGACAAATGTTGGTTTTCTTGTGTGACTAGAGAAAATTGTTAATTTGTCACGAATAGGGCCCGAACACAGGCACTGACTTGATTCCTAAATGCAGTAAGTGCTACTTGTTGGGGTTCTTTTTCTGACATGATTTCCTAGCTTCCCTTAAGAGCTTATCTTTAGTTCAGATAATGTGTTGTTTAACGTATGCTGTTAAGTCATTGGCATTACCTCAACATGAGCAATGGCTTTACCTATGAATTCAGCAAGTGCTACATGTTGGGGCAGTTTTAATTGACACGAGCTACTAAGTGTATGAGAAAATATTTTCTAGACAAATTACTCTCAGATCCCCTCAAATAGAGCCACTGATGATTCTTGTGTTCATAAGTGCTTCTCTTTGGGGTTGTCTTGGTTGTAACAAGTTATCCGATTTGACAGGCTCAGTATGAGTTTCACTTTCAACTTTACTCGACTAGCAAAAAGTATTTTGTCACAAACAGGACCTGAACACCGGCACTCACTTGATTTGTAAATGCAGTAAGTGCTACTTGTTGGGGTTGTTTTTCTGACATGATTTCCCAGCTTCCCTTAATGGCATATCTTTGCATGCCCATTACAGAACAGGTGTTGCTGTATGCTGTTAAGTCATTGGCATTACCTCAACATGAGCATTGACTTTATCTATGAATTCAGTAAGTGCTACATGTTGGGGCAGTTTTAATTGACACAAGCCACTACATCTATAAGAAGATATTTGTTTGACAATTTACCCTCAGATCACCTCAAACAGAGCCGCTGATGATTCTTGTGTTCATAAGTGCTTCTCTTTGGGGTTGTCTTGGTTGTAACAAGTTATCCGATGGAACACAAAGACATTTCTTGTCAACTCATAAGATATCTCCTCAGTCATTATTATTACCCTAACACAAACACTGACTTTGGTTCTCAATGTAGTAAGTGCTTTTTGTTGGGGTAGTTTAAGTGACTACTGCTTCCTTATGTCTATGAACTGGTATTTTGTCACAAACAGGACCCGAACACCGGCACTCACTTGATTTGTAAATGCAGTAAGTGCTACTTGTTGGGGTTGTTTTTCTGACATGATTTCCCAGCTTCCCTTAATGGCATATCTTTGCATGGCCATTACAGATCATGTGTTTCTGTATGCTGTTAAGTCATTGGCATTACCTCAACATGAGCAATGGCTTTACCTATGAATTCAGCAAGTGCTACATGTTGGGGCAGTTTTAATTGACACGAGCTACTAAGTGTATGAGAAGATATTTTCTAGACAAATTACTCTCAGATCCCCTCAAATAGAGCCACTGATGATTCTTGTGTTCATAAGTGCTTCTCTTTGGGGTTGTCTTGGTTGTAACAATTAGCCCAAGGGAATATCATCACATCACCAATGGAACGAGAAGATATCACCTTGTCAACTCGTGCCATCTCCACAGTTATTATTATTACCCTTACACAAGCACTGACTGGTTCTCATCGTAGTAAGTGCTTTTTGTTGGGGTAGTTTTATCGACTACTGCGTCTTTATGGGTGTGAGCTTTGTTTGATTTGACGAGCTCAGTACAAGATACACTTCAACTTTAGCCACGTTCTTTGAACAAATCCAGGGATAGTGCAATAAAGTTGTGGATTTAATTCATACTTTTATTGCTCTGTGGTT
Source organism: Eupleurogrammus muticus (assembly GCA_036785175.1). Classification (NCBI taxonomy): domain Eukaryota; kingdom Metazoa; phylum Chordata; class Actinopteri; order Scombriformes; family Trichiuridae; genus Eupleurogrammus; species Eupleurogrammus muticus. The sequence goes on from JAYKQN010000007.1 coordinate 5,306,252, forward strand.
TTCAGACACATGTCCAGAATGAGGCTGTGTCCATGTTGCATAAGGCCGGCTCATTGCAATCTAAGTGACCACTCAACAAATGCTAATGGCCTGCATAAGACAACGACTGCCCAATCTTTCACGGATCATCGAAACTTTGCGAAAATGAAGGCGGGGTAGGCTTCAAAGGTAGTAGCTTGTATTTAAGATGGGCAAATCTGTAGCATCACCACTTCCACTGGTTCCAGGATGCAACACAGATGCTGCCAGAGAGAGTAATCTGCGGACTCTGAGGAAGAATTCAGACACATTAAGATTTACTGCTGAGCGGCCCTGCTATCGGTCCGAATTGAGCTCTTGAGAGTAAGTGTTTATTTTTGTGGCAGTTACATACTGGAACATACAACAAACCCAATGAATGTAGGGCTCTGCTTAAGTCACATTCAGATCATTTCAAATGGAGCCACTGATGATGCTTGCTTTCATAAGTGCTTCCCTTTGGGGTTATCTTGATTGTGAGTTTTTTCCAAAGGCGTATATTCAGACAAATGTTGGTTTTCTTGTGTGACTAGAGAAAATTGTTAATTTGTCACGAATAGGGCCCGAACACAGGCACTGACTTGATTCCTAAATGCAGTAAGTGCTACTTGTTGGGGTTCTTTTTCTGACATGATTTCCTAGCTTCCCTTAAGAGCTTATCTTTAGTCCAGATAATGTGTTGTTTAACGTATGCTGTTAAGTCATTGGCATTACCTCAACATGAGCAATGGCTTTACCTATGAATTCAGCAAGTGCTACATGTTGGGGCAGTTTTAATTGACACGAGCTACTAAGTGTATGAGAAGATATTTTCTAGACAAATTACTCTCAGATCCCCTCAAATAGAGCCACTGATGATTCTTGTGTTCATAAGTGCTTCTCTTTGGGGTTGTCTTGGTTGTAACAAGTTATCCGATTTGACAGGCTCAGTATGAGTTTCACTTTGAACTTTACTCGACTAGCAAAAAGTATTTTGTCACAAACAGGACCTGAACACCGGCACTCACTTGATTTGTAAATGCAGTAAGTGCTACTTGTTGGGGTTGTTTTTCTGACATGATTTCCCAGCTTCCCTTAATGGCATATCTTTGCATGCCCATTACAGAACAGGTGTTGCTGTATGCTGTTAAGTCATTGGCATTACCTCAACATGAGCATTGACTTTATCTATGAATTCAGTAAGTGCTACATGTTGGGGCAGTTTTAATTGACACAAGCCACTACATCTATAAGAAGATATTTGTTTGACAATTTACCCTCAGATCACCTCAAACAGAGCCACTGATGATTCTTGTGTTCATAAGTGCTTCTCTTTGGGGTTGTCTTGGTTGTAACAAGTTATCCGATGTAACACAAAGACATTTCTTGTCAACTCATAAGATATCTCCTCAGTCATTATTATTACCCTAACACAAACACTGACTTTGGTTCTCAATGTAGTAAGTGCTTTTTGTTGGGGTAGTTTAAGTGACTACTGCTTCCTTATGTCTATGAACTGGTATTTTGTCACAAACAGGACCCGAACACCGGCACTCACTTGATTTGTAAATGCAGTAAGTGCTACTTGTTGGGGTTGTTTTTCTGACATGATTTCCCAGCTTCCCTTAATGGCATATCTTTGCATGGCCATTACAGATCATGTGTTTCTGTATGCTGTTAAGTCATTGGCATTACCTCAACATGAGCAATGGCTTTACCTATGAATTCAGCAAGTGCTACATGTTGGGGCAGTTTTAATTGACACGAGCTACTAAGTGTATGAGAAGATATTTTCTAGACAAATTACTCTCAGATCCCCTCAAATAGAGCCACTGATGATTCTTGTGTTCATAAGTGCTTCTCTTTGGGGTTGTCTTGGTTGTAACGATTAGCCCAAGGGAATATCATCACATCACCAATGGAACGAGAAGATATCACCTTGTCAACTCGTGCCATCTCCACAGTTATTATTATTACCCTTACACAAGCACTGACTGGTTCTCATCGTAGTAAGTGCTTTTTGTTGGGGTAGTTTTATCGACTACTGCGTCTTTATGGGTGTGAGCTTTGTTTGATTTGACGAGCTCAGTACAAGATACACTTCAACTTTAGCCACGTTCTTTGAACAAATCCAGGGATAGTGCCATAAAGTTGTGGATTTAATTCATACTTTTATTGCTCTGTGGTTTTCAGACACATGTCCAGAATGAGGCTGTGTCCATGTTGCATAAGGCCGGCTCATTGCAATCTAAGTGACCACTCAACAAATGCTAATGGCCTGCATAAGACAACGACTGCCCAATCTTTCACGGATCATCGAAACTTTGCGAAAATGAAGGCGGGGTAGGCTTCAAAGGTAGTAGCTTGTATTTAAGATGGGCAAATCTGTAGCATCACCACTTCCACTGGTTCCAGGATGCAAGACAGATGCTGCCAGAGAGAGTAATCTGCGGACTCTGAGGAAGAATTCAGACACATTAAGATTTACTGCTGAGCGGCCCTGCTATCGGTCCGAATTGAGCTCTTGAGAGTAAGTGTTTATTTTTGTGGCAGTTACATATTGGAACATACAACAAACCCAATGAATGTAGGGCTCTGCTTAAGTCACATTCAGATCATTTCAAATGGAGCCACTGATGATGCTTGCTTTCATAAGTGCTTCCCTTTGGGGTTATCTTGATTGTGAGTTTTTTCCAAAGGCGTATATTCAGACAAATGTTGGTTTTCTTGTGTGACTAGAGAAAATTGTTAATTTGTCACGAATAGGGCCCGAACACAGGCACTGACTTGATTCCTAAATGCAGTAAGTGCTACTTGTTGGGGTTCTTTTTCTGACATGATTTCCTAGCTTCCCTTAAGAGCTTATCTTTAGTTCAGATAATGTGTTGTTTAACGTATGCTGTTAAGTCATTGGCATTACCTCAACATGAGCAATGGCTTTACCTATGAATTCAGCAAGTGCTACATGTTGGGGCAGTTTTAATTGACACGAGCTACTAAGTGTATGAGAAAATATTTTCTAGACAAATTACTCTCAGATCCCCTCAAATAGAGCCACTGATGATTCTTGTGTTCATAAGTGCTTCTCTTTGGGGTTGTCTTGGTTGTAACAAGTTATCCGATTTGACAGGCTCAGTATGAGTTTCACTTTCAACTTTACTCGACTAGCAAAAAGTATTTTGTCACAAACAGGACCTGAACACCGGCACTCACTTGATTTGTAAATGCAGTAAGTGCTACTTGTTGGGGTTGTTTTTCTGACATGATTTCCCAGCTTCCCTTAATGGCATATCTTTGCATGCCCATTACAGAACAGGTGTTGCTGTATGCTGTTAAGTCATTGGCATTACCTCAACATGAGCATTGACTTTATCTATGAATTCAGTAAGTGCTACATGTTGGGGCAGTTTTAATTGACACAAGCCACTACATCTATAAGAAGATATTTGTTTGACAATTTACCCTCAGATCACCTCAAACAGAGCCGCTGATGATTCTTGTGTTCATAAGTGCTTCTCTTTGGGGTTGTCTTGGTTGTAACAAGTTATCCGATGGAACACAAAGACATTTCTTTTCAACTCATAAGATATCTCCTCAGTCATTATTATTACCCTAACACAAACACTGACTTTGGTTCTCAATGTAGTAAGTGCTTTTTGTTGGGGTTGTTTTTCTGACATGATTTCCCAGCTTCCCATAATGGCATATCTTTGCATGGCCATTACAGATCATGTGTTTCTGTATGCTGTTAAGTCATTGGCATTACCTCAACATGAGCAATGGCTTTACCTATGAATTCAGCAAGTGCTACATGTTGGGGCAGTTTTAATTGACACGAGCTACTAAGTGTATGAGAAGATATTTTCTAGACAAATTACTCTCAGATCCCCTCAAATAGAGCCACTGATGATTCTTGTGTTCATAAGTGCTTCTCTTTGGGGTTGTCTTGGTTGTAACAATTAGCCCAAGGGAATATCATCACATCACCAATGGAACGAGAAGATATCACCTTGTCAACTCGTGCCATCTCCACAGTTATTATTATTACCCTTACACAAGCACTGACTGGTTCTCATCATAGTAAGTGCTTTTTGTTGGGGTAGTTTTATCGACTACTGCGTCTTTATGGGTGTGAGCTTTGTTTGATTTGACGAGCTCAGTACAAGATACACTTCAACTTTAGCCACGTTCTTTGAACAAATATCACCTTGTCAACTCGTGCCATCTCCACAGTTATTATTATTACCCTTACACAAGCACTGACTGGTTCTCATCGTAGTAAGTGCTTTTTGTTGGGGTAGTTTTATCGACTACTGCGTCTTTATGGGTGTGAGCTTTGTTTGATTTGACGAGCTCAGTACAAGATACACTTCAACTTTAGCCACGTTCTTTGAACAAATCCAGGGATAGTGCCATAAAGTTGTGGATTTAATTCATACTTTTATTGCTCTGTGGTTTTCAGACACATGTCCAGAATGAGGCTGTGTCCATGTTGCATAAGGCCGGCTCATTGCAATCTAAGTGACCACTCAACAAATGCTAATGGCCTGCATAAGACAACGACTGCCCAATCTTTCACGGATCATCGAAACTTTGCGAAAATGAAGGCGGGGTAGGCTTCAAAGGTAGTAGCTTGTATTTAAGATGGGCAAATCTGTAGCATCACCACTTCCACTGGTTCCAGGATGCAACACAGATGCTGCCAGAGAGAGTAATCTGCGGACTCTGAGGAAGAATTCAGACACATTAAGATTTACTGCTGAGCGGCCCTGCTATCGGTCCGAATTGAGCTCTTGAGAGTAAGTGTTTATTTTTGTGGCAGTTACATATTGGAACATACAACAAACCCAATGAATGTAGGGCTCTGCTTAAGTCACATTCAGATCATTTCAAATGGAGCCACTGATGATGCTTGCTTTCATAAGTGCTTCCCTTTGGGGTTATCTTGATTGTGAGTTTTTTCCAAAGGCGTATATTCAGACAAATGTTGGTTTTCTTGTGTGACTAGAGAAAATTGTTAATTTGTCACGAATAGGGCCCGAACACAGGCACTGACTTGATTCCTAAATGCAGTAAGTGCTACTTGTTGGGGTTCTTTTTCTGACATGATTTCCTAGCTTCCCTTAAGAGCTTATCTTTAGTCCAGATAATGTGTTGTTTAACGTATGCTGTTAAGTCATTGGCATTACCTCAACATGAGCAATGGCTTTACCTATGAATTCAGCAAGTGCTACATGTTGGGGCAGTTTTAATTGACACGAGCTACTAAGTGTATGAGAAGATATTTTCTAGACAAATTACTCTCAGATCCCCTCAAATAGAGCCACTGATGATTCTTGTGTTCATAAGTGCTTCTCTTTGGGGTTGTCTTGGTTGTAACAAGTTATCCGATTTGACAGGCTCAGTATGAGTTTCACTTTCAACTTTACTCGACTAGCAAAAAGTATTTTGTCACAAACAGGACCTGAACACCGGCACTCACTTGATTTGTAAATGCAGTAAGTGCTACTTGTTGGGGTTGTTTTTCTGACATGATTTCCCAGCTCCCCTTAATGGCATATCTTTGCATGCCCATTACAGAACAGGTGTTGCTGTATGCTGTTAAGTCATTGGCATTACCTCAACATGAGCATTGACTTTATCTATGAATTCAGTAAGTGCTACATGTTGGGGCAGTTTTAATTGACACAAGCCACTACATCTATAAGAAGATATTTGTTTGACAATTTACCCTCAGATCACCTCAAACAGAGCCACTGATGATTCTTGTGTTCATAAGTGCTTCTCTTTGGGGTTGTCTTGGTTGTAACAAGTTATCCGATGTAACACAAAGACATTTCTTGTCAACTCATAAGATATCTCCTCAGTCATTATTATTACCCTAACACAAACACTGACTTTGGTTCTCAATGTAGTAAGTGCTTTTTGTTGGGGTAGTTTAAGTGACTACTGCTTCCTTATGTCTATGAACTGGTATTTTGTCACAAACAGGACCCGAACACCGGCACTCACTTGATTTGTAAATGCAGTAAGTGCTACTTGTTGGGGTTGTTTTTCTGACATGATTTCCCAGCTTCCCTTAATGGCATATCTTTGCATGGCCATTACAGATCATGTGTTTCTGTATGCTGTTAAGTCATTGGCATTACCTCAACATGAGCAATGGCTTTACCTATGAATTCAGCAAGTGCTACATGTTGGGGCAGTTTTAATTGACACGAGCTACTAAGTGTATGAGAAGATATTTTCTAGACAAATTACTCTCAGATCCCCTCAAATAGAGCCACTGATGATTCTTGTGTTCATAAGTGCTTCTCTTTGGGGTTGTCTTGGTTGTAACAATTAGCCCAAGGGAATATCATCACATCACCAATGGAACGAGAAGATATCACCTTGTCAACTCGTGCCATCTCCACAGTTATTATTATTACCCTTACACAAGCACTGACTGGTTCTCATCGTAGTAAGTGCTTTTTGTTGGGGTAGTTTTATCGACTACTGCGTCTTTATGGGTGTGAGCTTTGTTTGATTTGACGAGCTCAGTACAAGATACACTTCAACTTTAGCCACGTTCTTTGAACAAATCCAGGGATAGTGCCATAAAGTTGTGGATTTAATTCATACTTTTATTGCTCTGTGGTTTTCAGACACATGTCCAGAATGAGGCTGTGTCCATGTTGCATAAGGCCGGCTCATTGCAATCTAAGTGACCACTCAACAAATGCTAATGTCCTGCATAAGACAACGACTGCCCAATCTTTCACGGATCATCGAAACTTTGCGAAAATGAAGGCGGGGTAGGCTTCAAAGGTAGTAGCTTGTATTTAAGATGGGCAAATCTGTAGCATCACCACTTCCACTGGTTCCAGGATGCAACACAGATGCTGCCAGAGAGAGTAATCTGCGGACTCTGAGGAAGAATTCAGACACATTAAGATTTACTGCTGAGCGGCCCTGCTATCGGTCCGAATTGAGCTCTTGAGAGTAAGTGTTTATTTTTGTGGCAGTTACATATTGGAACATACAACAAACCCAATGAATGTAGGCCTCTGCTTAAGTCACATTCAGATCATTTCAAATGGAGCCACTGATGATGCTTGCTTTCATAAGTGCTTCCCTTTGGGGTTATCTTGATTGTGAGTTTTTTCCAAAGGCGTATATTCAGACAAATGGTGGTTTTCTTGTGTGACTAGAGAAAATTGTTAATTTGTCACGAATAGGGCCCGAACACAGGCACTGACTTGATTCCTAAATGCAGTAAGTGCTACTTGTTGGGGTTCTTTTTCTGACATGATTTCCTAGCTTCCCCTAAGAGCTTATCTTTAGTCCAGATAATGTGTTGTTTAACGTATGCTGTTAAGTCATTGGCATTACCTCAACATGAGCAATGGCTTTACCTATGTATTCAGCAAGTGCTACATGTTGGGGCAGTTTTAATTGACACAAGCTACTAAGTGTATGAGAAGATATTTTCTAGACAAATTACTCCCAGATCCCCTCAAATAGAGCCACTGATGATTCTTGTGTTCATAAGTGCTTCTCTTTGGGGTTGTCTTGGTTGTAACAATTAGCCCAAGGGAATATCATCACATCACCAATGGAACGAGAAGATATCACCTTGTCAACTCGTGCCATCTCCACAGTTATTATTATTACCCTTACACTAGCACTGACTGGTTCTCATCGTAGTAAGTGCTTTTTGTTGGGGTAGTTTTATCGACTACTGCGTCTTTATGGGTGTGAGCTTTGTTTGATTTGACGATCTCAGTACAAGATACACTTCAACTTTAGCCACGTTCTTTGAACAAATCCAGGGATAGTGCCATAAAGTTGCAGATTTAATTCATACTTTTATTGCTCTGTGGTTTTCAGACACATGTCTAGAATGAGGCTGTGTCCATGTTGCATAAGGCCGGCTCATTGCAATCTAAGTGACCACTCAACAAATGCTAATGGCCTGCATAAGACAACGACTGCCCAATCTTTCACGGATCATCGAAACTGCGAAAATGAAGGCGGGGTAGGCTTCAAAGGTAGTAGCTTGTATTTAAGATGGGCAAATCTGTAGCATCACCACTTCCACTGGTTCCAGGATGCAACACAGATGCTGCCAGAGAGAGTAATCTGCGGACTCTGAGGAAGAATTCAGACACATTAAGATTTACTGCTGAGCGGCCCTGCTATCGGTCCGAATTGAGCTCTTGAGAGTAAGTGTTTATTTTTGTGGCAGTTACATATTGGAACATACAACAAACCCAATGAATGTAGGGCTCTGCTTAAGTCACATTCAGATCATTTCAAATGGAGCCACTGATGATGCTTGCTTTCATAAGTGCTTCCCTTTGGGGTTATCTTGATTGTGAGTTTTTTCCAAAGGCGTATATTCAGACAAATGTTGGTTTTCTTGTGTGACTAGAGAAAATTGTTAATTTGTCACGAATAGGGCCCGAACACAGGCACTGACTTGATTCCTAAATGCAGTAAGTGCTACTTGTTGGGGTTCTTTTTCTGACATGATTTCCTAGCTTCCCTTAAGAGCTTATCTTTAGTCCAGATAATGTGTTGTTTAACGTATGCTGTTAAGTCATTGGCATTACCTCAACATGAGCAATGGCTTTACCTATGTATTCAGCAAGTGCTACATGTTGGGGCAGTTTTAATTGACACGAGCTACTAAGTGTATGAGAAGATATTTTCTAGACAAATTACTCCCAGATCCCCTCAAATAGAGCCACTGATGATTCTTGTGTTCATAAGTGCTTCTCTTTGGGGTTGTCTTGGTTGTAACAAGTTATCCGATTTGACAGGCTCAGTATGAGTTTCACTTTCAACTTTACTCGACTAGCAAAAAGTATTTTGTCACAAACAGGACCTGAACACCGGCACTCACTTGATTTGTAAATGCAGTAAGTGCTACTTGTTGGGGTTGTTTTTCTGACATGATTTCCCAGCTTCCCTTAATGGCATATCTTTGCATGCCCACTATAGAACAGGTGTTGCTGTATGCTGTTAAGTCATTGGCATTACCTCAACATGAGCATTGACTTTATCTATGAATTCAGTAAGTGCTACATGTTGGGGCAGTTTTAATTGACACAAGCCACTACATCTATAAGAAGATATTTGTTTGACAATTTACCCTCAGATCACCTCAAACAGAGCCACTGATGATTCTTGTGTTCATAAGTGCTTCTCTTTGGGGTTGTCTTGGTTGTAACAAGTTATCCGATGGAACACAAAGACATTTCTTGTCAACTCATAAGATATCTCCTCAGTCATTATTATTACCCTAACACAAACAATGACTTTGGTTCTCAATGTAGTAAGTGCTTTTTGTTGGGGTAGTTTAAGTGACTACTGCTTCCTTATGTCTATGAACTGGTATTTTTTCACAAACAGGACCAGAACACCGGCACTCACTTGATTTGTAAATGCAGTAAGTGCTACTTGTTGGGGTTGTTTTTCTGACATGATTTCCCAGCTTCCCTTAATGGCATATCTTTGCATGGCCATTACAGATCATGTGTTTCTGTATGCTGTTAAGTCATTGGCATTACCTCAACATGAGCAATGGCTTTACCTATGAATTCAGCAAGTGCTACATGTTGGGGCAGTTTTAATTGACACGAGCTACTAAGTGTATGAGAAGATATTTTCTAGACAAATTACTCTCAGATCCCCTCAAATAGAGCCACTGATGATTCTTGTGTTCATAAGTGCTTCTCTTTGGGGTTGTCTTGGTTGTAACAATTAGCCCAAGGGAATATCATCACATCACCAATGGAACGAGAAGATATCACCTTGTCAACTCGTGCCATCTCCACAGTTATTATTATTACCCTTACACAAGCACTGACTGGTTCTCATCGTAGTAAGTGCTTTTTGTTGGGGTAGTTTTATCGACTACTGCGTCTTTATGGGTGTGAGCTTTGTTTGATTTGACGAGCTCAGTACAAGATACACTTCAACTTTAGCCACGTTCTTTGAACAAATCCAGGGATAGTGCCATAAAGTTGTGGATTTAATTCATACTTTTATTGCTCTGTGGTTTTCAGACACATGTCCAGAATGAGGCTGTGTCCATGTTGCATAAGGCCGGCTCATTGCAATCTAAGTGACCACTCAACAAATGCTAATGGCCTGCATAAGACAACGACTGCCCAATCTTTCACGGATCATCGAAACTTTGCGAAAATGAAGGCGGGGTAGGCTTCAAAGGTAGTAGCTTGTATTTAAGATGGGCAAATCTGTAGCATCACCACTTCCACTGGTTCCAGGATGCAACACAGATGCTGCCAGAGAGAGTAATCTGCGGACTCTGAGGAAGAATTCAGACACATTAAGATTTACTGCTGAGCGGCCCTGCTATCGGTCCGAATTGAGCTCTTGAGAGTAAGTGTTTATTTTTGTGGCAGTTACATATTGGAACATACAACAAACCCAATGAATGTAGGGCTCTGCTTAAGTCACATTCAGATCATTTCAAATGGAGCCACTGATGATGCTTGCTTTCATAAGTGCTTCCCTTTGGGGTTATCTTGATTGTGAGTTTTTTCCAAAGGCGTATATTCAGACAAATGGTGGTTTTCTTGTGTGACTAGAGAAAATTGTTAATTTGTCACGAATAGGGCCCGAACACAGGCACTGACTTGATTCCTAAATGCAGTAAGTGCTACTTGTTGGGGTTCTTTTTCTGACATGATTTCCTAGCTTCCCTTAAGAGCTTATCTTTAGTTCAGATAATGTGTTGTTTAACGTATGCTGTTAAGTCATTGGCATTACCTCAACATGAGCAATGGCTTTACCTATGAATTCAGCAAGTGCTACATGTTGGGGCAGTTTTAATTGACACGAGCTACTAAGTGTATGAGAAAATATTTTCTAGACAAATTACTCTCAGATCCCCTCAAATAGAGCCACTGATGATTCTTGTGTTCATAAGTGCTTCTCTTTGGGGTTGTCTTGGTTGTAACAAGTTATCCGATTTGACAGGCTCAGTATGAGTTTCACTTTCAACTTTACTCGACTAGCAAAAAGTATTTTGTCACAAACAGGACCTGAACACCGGCACTCACTTGATTTGTAAATGCAGTAAGTGCTACTTGTTGGGGTTGTTTTTCTGACATGATTTCCCAGCTTCCCTTAATGGCATATCTTTGCATGCCCATTACAGAACAGGTGTTGCTGTATGCTGTTAAGTCATTGGCATTACCTCAACATGAGCATTGACTTTATCTATGAATTCAGTAAGTGCTACATGTTGGGGCAGTTTTAATTGACACAAGCCACTACATCTATAAGAAGATATTTGTTTGACAATTTACCCTCAGATCACCTCAAACAGAGCCGCTGATGATTCTTGTGTTCATAAGTGCTTCTCTTTGGGGTTGTCTTGGTTGTAACAAGTTATCCGATGGAACACAAAGACATTTCTTGTCAACTCATAAGATATCTCCTCAGTCATTATTATTACCCTAACACAAACACTGACTTTGGTTCTCAATGTAGTAAGTGCTTTTTGTTGGGGTAGTTTAAGTGACTACTGCTTCCTTATGTCTATGAACTGGTATTTTGTCACAAACAGGACCCGAACACCGGCACTCACTTGATTTGTAAATGCAGTAAGTGCTACTTGTTGGGGTTGTTTTTCTGACATGATTTCCCAGCTTCCCTTAATGGCATATCTTTGCATGGCCATTACAGATCATGTGTTTCTGTATGCTGTTAAGTCATTGGCATTACCTCAACATGAGCAATGGCTTTACCTATGAATTCAGCAAGTGCTACATGTTGGGGCAGTTTTAATTGACACGAGCTACTAAGTGTATGAGAAGATATTTTCTAGACAAATTACTCTCAGATCCCCTCAAATAGAGCCACTGATGATTCTTGTGTTCATAAGTGCTTCTCTTTGGGGTTGTCTTGGTTGTAACAATTAGCCCAAGGGAATATCATCACATCACCAATGGAACGAGAAGATATCACCTTGTCAACTCGTGCCATCTCCACAGTTATTATTATTACCCTTACACAAGCACTGACTGGTTCTCATCGTAGTAAGTGCTTTTTGTTGGGGTAGTTTTATCGACTACTGCGTCTTTATGGGTGTGAGCTTTGTTTGATTTGACGAGCTCAGTACAAGATACACTTCAACTTTAGCCACGTTCTTTGAACAAATCCAGGGATAGTGCAATAAAGTTGTGGATTTAATTCATACTTTTATTGCTCTGTGGTTTTCAGACACATGTTCAGAATGAGGCTGTGTCCATGTTGCATAAGGCCGGCTCATTGCAATCTAAGTGACCACTCAACAAATGCTAATGGCCTGCATAAGACAACGACTGCCCAATCTTTCACGGATCATCGAAACTTTGCGAAAATGAAGGCGGGGTAGGCTTCAAAGGTAGTAGCTTGTATTTAAGATGGGCAAATCTGTAGCATCACCACTTCCACTGGTTCCAGGATGCAACACAGATGCTGCCAGAGAGAGTAATCTGCGGACTCTGAGGAAGAATTCAGACACATTAAGATTTACTGCTGAGCGGCCCTGCTATCGGTCCGAATTGAGCTCTTGAGAGTAAGTGTTTATTTTTGTGGCAGTTACATACTGGAACATACAACAAACCCAATGAATGTAGGGCTCTGCTTAAGTCACATTCAGATCATTTCAAATGGAGCCACTGATGATGCTTGCTTTCATAAGTGCTTCCCTTTGGGGTTATCTTGATTGTGAGTTTTTTCCAAAGGCGTATATTCAGACAAATGTTGGTTTTCTTGTGTGACTAGAGAAAATTGTTAATTTGTCACGAATAGGGCCCGAACACAGGCACTGACTTGATTCCTAAATGCAGTAAGTGCTACTTGTTGGGGTTCTTTTTCTGACATGATTTCCTAGCTTCCCTTAAGAGCTTATCTTTAGTCCAGATAATGTGTTGTTTAACGTATGCTGTTAAGTCATTGGCATTACCTCAACATGAGCAATGGCTTTACCTATGAATTCAGCAAGTGCTACATGTTGGGGCAGTTTTAATTGACACGAGCTACTAAGTGTATGAGAAGATATTTTCTAGACAAATTACTCTCAGATCCCCTCAAATAGAGCCACTGATGATTCTTGTGTTCATAAGTGCTTCTCTTTGGGGTTGTCTTGGTTGTAACAAGTTATCCGATTTGACAGGCTCAGTATGAGTTTCACTTTGAACTTTACTCGACTAGCAAAAAGTATTTTGTCACAAACAGGACCTGAACACCGGCACTCACTTGATTTGTAAATGCAGTAAGTGCTACTTGTTGGGGTTGTTTTTCTGACATGATTTCCCAGCTTCCCTTAATGGCATATCTTTGCATGCCCATTACAGAACAGGTGTTGCTGTATGCTGTTAAGTCATTGGCATTACCTCAACATGAGCATTGACTTTATCTATGAATTCAGTAAGTGCTACATGTTGGGGCAGTTTTAATTGACACAAGCCACTACATCTATAAGAAGATATTTGTTTGACAATTTACCCTCAGATCACCTCAAACAGAGCCACTGATGATTCTTGTGTTCATAAGTGCTTCTCTTTGGGGTTGTCTTGGTTGTAACAAGTTATCCGATGGAACACAAAGACATTTCTTTTCAACTCATAAGATATCTCCTCAGTCATTATTATTACCCTAACACAAACAATGACTTTGGTTCTCAATGTAGTAAGTGCTTTTTGTTGGGGTTGTTTTTCTGACATGATTTCCCAGCTTCCCTTAATGGCATATCTTTGCATGGCCATTACAGATCATGTGTTTCTGTATGCTGTTAAGTCATTGGCATTACCTCAACATGAGCAATGGCTTTACCTATGAATTCAGCAAGTGCTACATGTTGGGGCAGTTTTAATTGACACGAGCTACTAAGTGTATGAGAAGATATTTTCTAGACAAATTACTCTCAGATCCCCTCAAATAGAGCCACTGATGATTCTTGTGTTCATAAGTGCTTCTCTTTGGGGTTGTCTTGGTTGTAACAATTAGCCCAAGGGAATATCATCACATCACCAATGGAACGAGAAGATATCACCTTGTCAACTCGTGCCATCTCCACAGTTATTATTATTACCCTTACACAAGCACTGACTGGTTCTCATCGTAGTAAGTGCTTTTTGTTGGGGTAGTTTTATCGACTACTGCGTCTTTATGGGTGTGAGCTTTGTTTGATTTGACGAGCTCAGTACAAGATACACTTCAACTTTAGCCACGTTCTTTGAACAAATCCAGGGATAGTGCCATAAAGTTGTGGATTTAATTCATACTTTTATTGCTCTGTGGTTTTCAGACACATGTCCAGAATGAGGCTGTGTCCATGTTGCATAAGGCCGGCTCATTGCAATCTAAGTGACCACTCAACAAATGCTAATGGCCTGCATAAGACAACGACTGCCCAATCTTTCACGGATCATCGAAACTTTGCGAAAATGAAGGCGGGGTAGGCTTCAAAGGTAGTAGCTTGTATTTAAGATGGGCAAATCTGTAGCATCACCACTTCCACTGGTTCCAGGATGCAAGACAGATGCTGCCAGAGAGAGTAATCTGCGGACTCTGAGGAAGAATTCAGACACATTAAGATTTACTGCTGAGCGGCCCTGCTATCGGTCCGAATTGAGCTCTTGAGAGTAAGTGTTTATTTTTGTGGCAGTTACATATTGGAACATACAACAAACCCAATGAATGTAGGGCTCTGCTTAAGTCACATTCAGATCATTTCAAATGGAGCCACTGATGATGCTTGCTTTCATAAGTGCTTCCCTTTGGGGTTATCTTGATTGTGAGTTTTTTCCAAAGGCGTATATTCAGACAAATGTTGGTTTTCTTGTGTGACTAGAGAAAATTGTTAATTTGTCACGAATAGGGCCCGAACACAGGCACTGACTTGATTCCTAAATGCAGTAAGTGCTACTTGTTGGGGTTCTTTTTCTGACATGATTTCCTAGCTTCCCTTAAGAGCTTATCTTTAGTCCAGATAATGTGTTGTTTAACGTATGCTGTTAAGTCATTGGCATTACCTCAACATGAGCAATGGCTTTACCTATGAATTCAGCAAGTGCTACATGTTGGGGCAGTTTTAATTGACACGAGCTACTAAGTGTATGAGAAGATATTTTCTAGACAAATTACTCTCAGATCCCCTCAAATAGAGCCACTGATGATTCTTGTGTTCATAAGTGCTTCTCTTTGGGGTTGTCTTGGTTGTAACAAGTTATCCGATTTGACAGGCTCAGTATGAGTTTCACTTTCAACTTTACTCGACTAGCAAAAAGTATTTTGTCACAAACAGGACCTGAACACCGGCACTCACTTGATTTGTAAATGCAGTAAGTGCTACTTGTTGGGGTTGTTTTTCTGACATGATTTCCCAGCTCCCCTTAATGGCATATCTTTGCATGCCCATTACAGAACAGGTGTTGCTGTATGCTGTTAAGTCATTGGCATTACCTCAACATGAGCATTGACTTTATCTATGAATTCAGTAAGTGCTACATGTTGGGGCAGTTTTAATTGACACAAGCCACTACATCTACAAGAAGATATTTGTTTGACAATTTACCCTCAGATCACCTCAAACAGAGCCACTGATGATTCTTGTGTTCATAAGTGCTTCTCTTTGGGGTTGTCTTGGTTGTAACAAGTTATCCGATGTAACACAAAGACATTTCTTGTCAACTCATAAGATATCTCCTCAGTCATTATTATTACCCTAACACAAACACTGACTTTGGTTCTCAATGTAGTAAGTGCTTTTTGTTGGGGTAGTTTAAGTGACTACTGCTTCCTTATGTCTATGAACTGGTATTTTGTCACAAACAGGACCCGAACACCGGCACTCACTTGATTTGTAAATGCAGTAAGTGCTACTTGTTGGGGTTGTTTTTCTGACATGATTTCCCAGCTTCCCTTAATGGCATATCTTTGCATGGCCATTACAGATCATGTGTTTCTGTATGCTGTTAAGTCATTGGCATTACCTCAACATGAGCAATGGCTTTACCTATGAATTCAGCAAGTGCTACATGTTGGGGCAGTTTTAATTGACACGAGCTACTAAGTGTATGAGAAGATATTTTCTAGACAAATTACTCTCAGATCCCCTCAAATAGAGCCACTGATGATTCTTGTGTTCATAAGTGCTTCTCTTTGGGGTTGTCTTGGTTGTAACAATTAGCCCAAGGGAATATCATCACATCACCAATGGAACGAGAAGATATCACCTTGTCAACTCGTGCCATCTCCACAGTTATTATTATTACCCTTACACAAGCACTGACTGGTTCTCATCGTAGTAAGTGCTTTTTGTTGGGGTAGTTTTATCGACTACTGCGTCTTTATGGGTGTGAGCTTTGTTTGATTTGACGAGCTCAGTACAAGATACACTTCAACTTTAGCCACGTTCTTTGAACAAATATCACCTTGTCAACTCGTGCCATCTCCACAGTTATTATTATTACCCTTACACAAGCACTGACTGGTTCTCATCGTAGTAAGTGCTTTTTGTTGGGGTAGTTTTATCGACTACTGCGTCTTTATGGGTGTGAGCTTTGTTTGATTTGACGAGCTCAGTACAAGATACACTTCAACTTTAGCCACGTTCTTTGAACAAATCCAGGGATAGTGCCATAAAGTTGTGGATTTAATTCATACTTTTATTGCTCTGTGGTTTTCAGACACATGTCCAGAATGAGGCTGTGTCCATGTTGCATAAGGCCGGCTCATTGCAATCTAAGTGACCACTCAACAAATGCTAATGGCCTGCATAAGACAACGACTGCCCAATCTTTCACGGATCATCGAAACTTTGCGAAAATGAAGGCGGGGTAGGCTTCAAAGGTAGTAGCTTGTATTTAAGATGGGCAAATCTGTAGCATCACCACTTCCACTGGTTCCAGGATGCAAGACAGATGCTGCCAGAGAGAGTAATCTGCGGACTCTGAGGAAGAATTCAGACACATTAAGATTTACTGCTGAGCGGCCCTGCTATCGGTCCGAATTGAGCTCTTGAGAGTAAGTGTTTATTTTTGTGGCAGTTACATATTGGAACATACAACAAACCCAATGAATGTAGGGCTCTGCTTAAGTCACATTCAGATCATTTCAAATGGAGCCACTGATGATGCTTGCTTTCATAAGTGCTTCCCTTTGGGGTTATCTTGATTGTGAGTTTTTTCCAAAGGCGTATATTCAGACAAATGTTGGTTTTCTTGTGTGACTAGAGAAAATTGTTAATTTGTCACGAATAGGGCCCGAACACAGGCACTGACTTGATTCCTAAATGCAGTAAGTGCTACTTGTTGGGGTTCTTTTTCTGACATGATTTCCTAGCTTCCCTTAAGAGCTTATCTTTAGTCCAGATAATGTGTTGTTTAACGTATGCTGTTAAGTCATTGGCATTACCTCAACATGAGCAATGGCTTTACCTATGAATTCAGCAAGTGCTACATGTTGGGGCAGTTTTAATTGATACGAGCTACTAAGTGTATGAGAAAATATTTTCTAGACAAATTACTCTCAGATCCCCTCAAATAGAGCCACTGATGATTCTTGTGTTCATAAGTGCTTCTCTTTGGGGTTGTCTTGGTTGTAACAAGTTATCCGATTTGACAGGCTCAGTATGAGTTTCACTTTCAACTTTACTCGACTAGCAAAAAGTATTTCGCACAAACAGGACCTGAACACCGGCACTCACTTGATTTGTAAATGCAGTAAGTGCTACTTGTTGGGGTTGTTTTTCTGACATGATTTCCCAGCTTCCCTTAATGGCATATCTTTGCATGCCCATTACAGAACAGGTGTTGCTGTATGCTGTTAAGTCATTGGCATTACCTCAACATGAGCATTGACTTTATCTATGAATTCAGTAAGTGCTACATGTTGGGGCAGTTTTAATTGACACAAGCCACTACATCTATAAGAAGATATTTGTTTGACAATTTACCCTCAGATCACCTCAAACAGAGCCACTGATGATTCTTGTGTTCATAAGTGCTTCTCTTTGGGGTTGTCTTGGTTGTAACAAGTTATCCGATGGAACACAAAGACATTTCTTGTCAACTCATAAGATATCTCCTCAGTCATTATTATTACCCTAACACAAACACTGACTTTGGTTCTCAATGTAGTAAGTGCTTTTTGTTGGGGTAGTTTAAGTGACTACTGCTTCCTTATGTCTATGAACTGGTATTTTGTCACAAACAGGACCCGAACACCGGCACTCACTTGATTGGTAAATGCAGTAAGTGCTACTTGTTGGGGTTGTTTTTCTGACATGATTTCCCAGCTTCCCTTAATGGCATATCTTTGCATGGCCATTACAGATCATGTGTTTCTGTATGCTGTTAAGTCATTGGCATTACCTCAACATGAGCAATGGCTTTACCTATGAATTCAGCAAGTGCTACATGTTGGGGCAGTTTTAATTGACACGAGCTACTAAGTGTATGAGAAGATATTTTCTAGACAAATTACTCTCAGATCCCCTCAAATAGAGCCACTGATGATTCTTGTGTTCATAAGTGCTTCTCTTTGGGGTTGTCTTGGTTGTAACAATTAGCCCAAGGGAATATCATCACATCACCAATGGAACGAGAAGATATCACCTTGTCAACTCGTGCCATCTCCACAGTTATTATTATTACCCTTACACAAGCACTGACTGGTTCTCATCGTAGTAAGTGCTTTTTGTTGGGGTAGTTTTATCGACTACTGCGTCTTTATGGGTGTGAGCTTTGTTTGATTTGACGAGCTCAGTACAAGATACACTTCAACTTTAGCCACGTTCTTTGAACAAATCCAGGGAAATTGCCATAAAGTTGTGGATTTAATTCATACTTTTATTGCTCTGTGGTTTTCAGACACATGTCCAGAATGAGGCTGTGTCCATGTTGCATAAGGCCGGCTCATTGCAATCTAAGTGACCACTCAACAAATGCTAATGGTCTGCATAAGACAACGACTGCCCAATCTTTCATGGATCATCGAAACTTTGCGAAAAATAAAGGCGGGGTAGGCTTCAAAGGTAGTAGCTTGTATTTAAGATGGGCAAATCTGTAGCATCACCACTTCCACTGGTTCCAGGATGCAACCCAGATGCTGCCAGAGAGAGTAATCTGCGGACTCTGAGGAAGAATTCAGACACATTAAGATTTACTGCTGAGCGGCCCTGCTATCGGTCCGAATTGAGCTCTTGAGAGTAAGTGTTTATTTTTGTGGCAGTTACATATTGGAACATACAACAAACCCAATGAATGTAGGGCTCTGCTTAAGTCACATTCAGATCATTTCAAATGGAGCCACTGATGATGCTTGCTTTCATAAGTGCTTCCCTTTGGGGTTATCTTGATTGTGAGTTTTTTCCAAAGGCGTATATTCAGACAAATGTTGGTTTTCTTGTGTGACTAGAGAAAATTGTTAATTTGTCACGAATAGGGCCCGAACACAGGCACTGACTTGATTCCTAAATGCAGTAAGTGCTACTTGTTGGGGTTCTTTTTCTGACATGATTTCCTAGCTTCCCTTAAGAGCTTATCTTTAGTTCAGATAATGTGTTGTTTAACGTATGCTGTTAAGTCATTGGCATTACCTCAACATGAGCAATGGCTTTACCTATGAATTCAGCAAGTGCTACATGTTGGGGCAGTTTTAATTGATACGAGCTACTAAGTGTATGAGAAAATATTTTCTAGACAAATTACTCTCAGATCCCCTCAAATAGAGCCACTGATGATTCTTGTGTTCATAAGTGCTTCTCTTTGGGGTTGTCTTGGTTGTAACAAGTTATCTGATTTGACAGGCTCAGTATGAGTTTCACTTTCAACTTTACTCGACTAGCAAAAAGTATTTTGTCACAAACAGGACCTGAACACCGGCACTCACTTGATTTGTAAATGCAGTAAGTGCTACTTGTTGGGGTTGTTTTTCTGACATGATTTCCCAGCTTCCCTTAATGGCATATCTTTGCATGCCCATTACAGAACAGGTGTTGCTGTATGCTGTTAAGTCATTGGCATTACCTCAACATGAGAATTGACTTTATCTATGAATTCAGTAAGTGCTCCATGTTGGGGCAGTTTTAATTGACACAAGCCACTACATCTATAAGAAGATATTTGTTTGACAATTTACCCTCAGATCACCTCAAACAGAGCCACTGATGATTCTTGTGTTCATAAGTGCTTCTCTTTGGGGTTGTCTTGGTTGTAACAAGTTATCCGATGGAACACAAAGACATTTCTTGTCAACTCATAAGATATCTCCTCAGTCATTATTATTACCCTAACACAAACACTGACTTTGGTTCTCAATGTAGTAAGTGCTTTTTGTTGGGGTAGTTTAAGTGACTACTGCTTCCTTATGTCTATGAACTGGTATTTTGTCACAAACAGGACCCGAACACCGGCACTCACTTGATTGGTAAATGCAGTAAGTGCTACTTGTTGGGGTTGTTTTTCTGACATGATTTCCCAGCTTCCCTTAATGGCATATCTTTGCATGGCCATTACAGATCATGTGTTTCTGTATGCTGTTAAGTCATTGGCATTACCTCAACATGAGCAATGGCTTTACCTATGAATTCAGCAAGTGCTACATGTTGGGGCAGTTTTAATTGACACGAGCTACTAAGTGTATGAGAAGATATTTTCTAGACAAATTACTCTCAGATCCCCTCAAATAGAGCCACTGATGATTCTTGTGTTCATAAGTGCTTCTCTTTGGGGTTGTCTTGGTTGTAACAATTAGCCCAAGGGAATATCATCACATCACCAATGGAACGAGAAGATATCACCTTGTCAACTCGTGCCATCTCCACAGTTATTATTATTACCCTTACACAAGCACTGACTGGTTCTCATCGTAGTAAGTGCTTTTTGTTGGGGTAGTTTTATCGACTACTGCGTCTTTATGGGTGTGAGCTTTGTTTGATTTGACGAGCTCAGTACAAGATACACTTCAACTTTAGCCACGTTCTTTGAACAAATCCAGGGATAGTGCCATAAAGTTGTGGATTTAATTCATACTTTTATTGCTCTGTGGTTTTCAGACACATGTCCAGAATGAGGCTGTGTCCATGTTGCATAAGGCCGGCTCATTGCAATCTAAGTGACCACTCAACAAATGCTAATGGCCTGCATAAGACAACGACTGCCCAATCTTTCACGGATCATCGAAACTTTGCGAAAATGAAGGCGGGGTAGGCTTCAAAGGTAGTAGCTTGTATTTAAGATGGGCAAATCTGTAGCATCACCACTTCCACTGGTTCCAGGATGCAACACAGATGCTGCCAGAGAGAGTAATCTGCGGACTCTGAGGAAGAATTCAGACACATTAAGATTTACTGCTGAGCGGCCCTGCTATCGGTCCGAATTGAGCTCTTGAGAGTAAGAGTTTATTTTTGTGGCAGTTACATATTGGAACATACAACAAACCCAATGAATGTAGGGCTCTGCTTAAGTCACATTCAGATCATTTCAAATGGAGCCACTGATGATGCTTGCTTTCATAAGTGCTTCCCTTTGGGGTTATCTTGATTGTGAGTTTTTTCCAAAGGCGTATATTCAGACAGATGTTGGTTTTCTTGTGTGACTAGAGAAAATTGTTAATTTGTCACGAATAGGGCCCGAACACAGGCACTGACTTGATTCCTAAATGCAGTAAGTGCTACTTGTTGGGGTTGTTTTTCTGACATGATTTCCTAGCTTCCCTTAAGAGCTTATCTTTAGTCCAGATAATGTGTTGTTTAACGTATGCTGTTAAGTCAGCTTCCCTTAATGGCATATCTTTGCATGCCCATTACAGATCAGTTGTTGCTGTATGCTGTTAAGTCATTGGCATTACCTCAACATGAGCAATGGCTTTACCTATGAATTCAGCAAGTGCTACATGTTGGGGCAGTTTTAATTGACACAAGCCACTAAATCTATAAGAAGATATTTGTTTGACAATTTACCCTCAGATCACCTCAAACAGAGCCACTGATGATTCTTGTGTTCATAAGTGCTTCTCTTTGGGGTTGTCTTGGTTGTAACAAGTTATCCGATGGAACACAAAGACATTTCTTGTCAACTCATAAGGTATCTCCTCAGTCATTATTATTACCCTAACACAAACACTGACTTTGGTTCTCAATGTAGTAAGTGCTTTTTTTGGGGTAGTTTAAGTGACTACTGCTTCCTAATGTCTATGAACTAGTATTTTGTCACAAACAGGACCCGAACACCGGCACTCACTTGATTTGTAAATGCAGTAAGTGCTACTTGTTGGGGTTGTTTTTCTGACATGATTTCCCAGCTTCCCTTAATGGCATATCTTTGCATGGCCATTACATATCATGTGTTTCTGTATGCTGTTAAGTCATTGGCATTACCTCAACATGAGCAATGGCTTTACCTATGAATTCAGCAAGTGCTACATGTTGGGGCAGTTTTAATTGACACGAGCTACTAAGTGTATGAGAAGATATTTTCTAGACAAATTACTCTCAGATCCCCTCAAATAGCGCCACTGATGATTCTTGTGTTTATAAGTGCTTCTCTTTGGGGTTGTCTTGGTTGTAACAAGTTATCCGATTTGTCAGGCTCAGTACGAGTTTCACTTTCAACTTTACTCGACTAGCGAAAAGTATTTTGTCACAAACAGGACCCGAACACCGGCACTCACTTGATTTGTAAATGCAGTAAGTGCTACTTGTTGGGGTTGTTTTTCTGACATGATTTCCCAGCTTCCCTTAATGGCATATCTTTGCATGGCCATTACATATCATGTGTTTCTGTATGCTGTTAAGTCATTGGCATTACCTCAACATGAGCAATGGCTTTACCTATGAATTCAGCAAGTGCTACATGTTGGGGCAGTTTTAATTGACACGAGCTACTAAGTGTATGAGAAGATATTTTCTAGACAAATTACTCTCAGATCCCCTCAAATAGAGCCACTGATGATTCTTGTGTTCATAAGTGCTTCTCTTTGGGGTTGTCTTGGTTGTAACAAGTTATCCGATTTGTCAGGCTCAGTACGAGTTTCACTTTCAACTTTACTCGACTAGCGAAAAGTATTTTGTCACAAACAGGACCTGAACACCGGCACTCACTTGATTTGTAAATGCAGTAAGTGCTACTTGTTGGGGTTGTTTTTCTGACATGATTTCCCGGCTTCCCTTAATGGCATATCTTTGCATGCCCATTACAGATCAGGTGTTGCTGTATGCTGTTAAATCATTGGCATTACCTCAACATGAGCATTGACTTGACTTATGAATTCAGTAAGTGCTACATGTTGGGGCAGTTTTAATTGACACAAGCTACTAAGTGTATGAGACGTGTGTAACCAGCATAGGGCAGCAGACTGGCAAATCTATTCATGCCAGTGACTTGTTTCTGGACAAGATATATATATATATATATATATAGAGAGAGAATTCCTTGCCCATGGACATCACCCTTGTTGGACTACCTGTATATCAATCATTATGATGATATAAGGTCGTTAAAGCCACCAAAAAACATATTTTTATAACAATTGATAAATTGTGGCTGCATGGACACCATAGGTGTAGTTTCTTAGCATTCAAAACATAGCTTTAGCAAGTTCTGTGTGTGAAACTTCCTGTTCCTTGCATGACAAATAGTAGGAAGAAGAAATATTGGGAAACTCAGGGAAGAAATTTTGTCACATTTGAAGGTGATTGAATAAAATATTTGTATTTGCCCTAAAAGTCAAATTGCGAGCTTTGAAACAATGACCAAAAATTGCACGATCAACATGGGTAGACTGTATGACTTAACAAAAAGCTCTTGATAACTTTATAACACATGCTAAAAAAGTTTGATGTTCATCCAAAAAATCTGTTAGTTGCAAGCTGTGGATATATGCAAAATTGCAGGATTTGTGAAATTCAATTCAAAATGGCTGACTTCCTGTTGCCGCACAAGAATTTTTTGTGCGTCTTGGCATTGTTAAGATGTGTAGTAAATTTCTTGACGAATTGGATAAACTAATCCCTATGTGGAGGTTATTTGGAACATTTCCAGGGGTCACTACAGATCCATGCAGGAGAGCAATACGAATATTTGAATTTTGATGAGACGGGACAAGACAGGATGGGAATAATAATAATCCTTTATCACAACTGGTCCTGACAAATTCAACTACTTGCACATGCATTCCCCAGGCCCCTTGGGCTTGGTCCCCAACAATAAATACTGAGCAAAAACATTATGGTGCAATTATGGAGCTTGGTTGCATATGTGTTTATGTGTATGTGTTTATGTGTATCAGGCTCCGCAGGCACCAAAAAAAGTTGTTTTACATTATTCCTCTATGTTCTGTTGCAGCCATCTACTGGTGATAATACTGTGCACTGTAATATTCTTCGTAAACAGAATAGCAGTTGATGAGAAAAGGCTCATCATAACTAAAAGAGACAAACGACCTTAAGACTTGCAACTTGCCTTACACAACAAAAATATATTCCTATACATATACTGTACACACACACACATTTCCCATGCTGTACCCACACACACAGAAATTAAAGATCCAGCTCCACCAGGATGGACCAAAACAACACAGATAATAATCGCTGTCAGAGCATCCAGTGTATGTGACTAAATGGGATGAGAGAGAGTGATGGAGGGACCCCGGCATGCCACTCTGTTAAGTGAGGAGGAGGTGTTTTGGCTGATTGGATGGATGAGAGAAACAAAGCATGCTCAGTTGCTTTCTGTCTCTGTCTGCTTTCATCTGCAGAGACAGTCAGCTGCATATGGGAGAGAGAGCATGTGAGCAGATGCTGGTGCTGTATCCTCACACGCACGCACGCACACAGGCACACACATACACACACTCACCTAGGGCACAAAGACATGCGCAAACACCATCCACATTCCATCCACGCTCACCTCGCACACACACGTACACACTCAGATGAGGCTGAAAGCAGCATGGACGAGGCTGCGCGCTGAACTTATAGCAAGGCTGTGCTTTAGCCATTCTTCCATGGGCACCACTGCAAGGCCTAGAGCCTCAAGATTTAACCCCCAATCATTGCTGCATTCACCAAAACAGCAACAACAACACACCATGGCCATCGGATGACTGACTGACTGGCTGGCTGTGATGGCATTTGAGCAGCACTTTCTGCACAGATGAAAGGCTTCAAGCTTGCCTGGTAAGACTTTATATAATATTTTTACATGAACCACACACATATCTGGAGTATACTGAGGTCCGGTATTCAATTGAAACTATTTGTATAGCACCATTTCACACAGAAGCAAAATTGTGCTTACACAGAAAAATAGATAGAATATGCATTGTACTGATTAGGCAGGTCTGGTTTAGAAATAACGTTGTTGAAGCAATAAAAATATCAGTAAGCAAGCGTTTCCATTCTTTTGGTGCATAAATGCTGAATGCCATCTCACCAGACTTTGAAAACTTTGGGCACAAGGAGATTACCACCCTGTGACAAGAGTGATCTTCTGGAAGTACACACATGTCTGATAAATACTGTGGAGCCAGAGCAGCATATGTTTTGTAAAGATGTTGAATCATGTTTTGAAAAATAATAGTTAGCTGATGAAGGTTTTAAAAGAAGTTTTTTTGGCCTAGTTTTGCTTGTCGTTGGATGGTTTTGCTTGGAAGAACTGCGGTAATGTAACTTGCCTAGTCACAAAAACATTACGATACCAAAAGAGAAGTGGGCGAAATGGCATGGAGAGTCTTGTTGCCTGACTGGATGTGTTTCTCTTACAGTAAAGTAATGATTTCTCTCGCACCTTCATCTCATCTCAGTGGATTCTACCATCTGTTCACCACTCTGTGATCCCAATATCAGGCATTTTACTGCTGCTTGCATTGCATCAGCATTGTGCAGATATGAGTCTGTGACAAAGTGACTTTGGATTAAATGAAACAAATGCGTGTTTGTGTACAAGTTGATAAAATGTTAATTCCCTCTCCATTTTGGTTTTCAAAATGTTCTTACTCACAGTTTGCAGAGCAGCAGTTATTGTCCTAGCAAGGAACCAACACTGCTCGCTCTAGGTGAAGCACATCTGTGCAAAGGCAGGGATGCATACAACTACCCCATGACACTGAAGGTATTCAATCAGACTTTCCCCCAACCTCTGTTACTCCAATATCAAAGTATTTAGGCCGTTACTGTATGTCATGCTTTTAAACCCCTGCTTGGCTATATTTTGACATTTCAATTTCAAGTAACTTTAAATTTTACAGCTATGATTGTAAATTTATTTAGTCTCTCTTGCACTTTGTATTTAGGAGGATACTGTGTTTTATAATAGCAGTGTAATGTAATGTATGATGATTATTGTATAAAATGAGTAATTGTTGTATTTAAAACTCTGACCCTCATGTTTATTAAAACATGTATGTGTATGTTTAAGTGTGTGTTCGTGTATGTGTGAGACGCAAAAAGGACCTAGGAATTAAAATGGCTACATTCCAATACTTTCTAATTAAGCAAGCATCCTTTGGGACAGCTGCTCATCATTATACATCTGCTACTGCTCATTAACATCACACTAAAGTAGAGTTGAGTTGTTTCAGAATAAGGGCCCACTGTGTGTCTCAATTTTCCTTCTACCTACTGTGGATGTGAAAACATGTGAAAGGTTATTTCTAGAGCTGTTGTTGCCAGAGGAAAGGTGACATACTTTAAAGAAAGAAATAAAAAAAAATCTTATTTTTATTGAATATTTCAATTTTCATAACACAATTACGTATATAATATTTAATTTCTGCCAGTTGCAACATCTTACATGGTGCATCATTATTGTCTAAGTCTCAACCTAGCAGTCAAATGGTTACATAATAGAATTTGTTATGAAAAGGGTTGGGATGAATGTCCAATTTTGTATTATATTTATTATTAGTCATTTATTCTGGAAAATTGTTAACAACCACAAAAAATACTACTGCAAATAAGTATGTCTCAATGCTCCTTCCATAAATATAATGATTATATGTATTTTAGCATTATTTTGGATCATTCCAAGTTCTACTGAGCAACATTTTAATTATCATAGGACTCTTAAATTTGAGGATTCAGCCTGAAGAGTTTTGATTTAATGATATAGCTGTCATACAAAATAAATATTATACATTTGTACAGTCCTTGATACAAATATATATACATATAATACAAATATATATATAATACATTTTCAACACCATAAGAAATGGTTACTATTCACATTTCTGCTGTACAATTACTACTACATATTATGTATCTGTATATAATTACATATATACATACATATGCTATACAATTGCACTGCTCAAAAATACATTTATAGCTTCTGCAAGCTAATATTACCCAACATTTTCATCATGTTCTCTGCCTGCACACTCCACTGGCTGCATCTCAGAGAACTCAGCAGTGAGGCCCACTGTGATTGGCTGCTGAATGGCTCAGTGGGCTGTACAGAGCATCACAATTGGCTGCTTGTGTCTCAGGCCATATCATAGGGTTCTCTCTTGGGGGAGATGTGGAATCTGGGTTACTCCACAGAATGGGATCATCTGTATGCTGTAAGATACGGAGAAGTGTGCATGAGGAAGAATTGTACAGAACATGTTCACTGTTCACACTGCCTGTGCTCTAATAACATTCACCGCAAAATCACAGGCGCTCTAATGAGATGTCCACTGCTCCTCTCTAAAAACTAGTTGTACCTGTTTACTACCATATCACATTATTTTTAATAATATCTTCCCTGCTCCCATTTATTAACATTTCTATTAGTCCGCTACATGGCCACTGTCCCATAACATGGCCTCTACTAACATGGTCATTTCTCCTTCACAAGATGATGATTAGTGCTCTATCACATGGTCTCTAATAACATGTTCACTCCTCCATAATAACTTGTTCACATCTCCATCACATGCCCTCTAATATCATGTTTACTCCTCCATCATGTCCTCTCCAATAACATGTTCATTCCTCCATCACATGCTATTCAATAACATGTATATTGAATTATATAGATTACAATGAAATGACACTCACTGTGATGATTTTGGTTTTACTGTGTGTGTTTAATGGGGAGGGGCAGGTGGCATGGTGTGACAGTGAAGGATAACCCACGTCAGCAGCTTTCATTCATGAAGCTCATGAATTAGTGAGGAGTGGGAGTGGTTCCGTGTGGAAGATGCTGAAGCCCAGTCACCAGCTCTCTGCCCTGACGTCCAATCACGGCATGGTGGGTGGAAGGCTGAGGGGGGGGGGGTGACTGAACGAAAGGGGGGCTTTGCGTCAGACGCAGGCGGTTGTGAATCATTCTGCAGAAGGAGGAAAAAAAGAGGGAAACAATAAAGGGAAATAGAGGAAAGGAGCGTGAAGCCCTGGCCTCGTCAAACCACTGAACTACATTTGTTGAATGGGGCCGTAGAGCTGTGTGTTTACAACCCACCCCCATGCATGGACTCTTTGGCAGGGAATATCAGCAGCAGCCCCATCCTTGCCTCCTCCTCCTCCTCATCTGCTTCCTTGTCTCCTCCTCTTCTCCTGCTGTCGCTGTCTGAATGAGTAGATGAATGAAGCCGATAGTCTGATGCTGTGGGTTGAGGTCTTCTATGGCTGCCAGGTTGGTTAGTGTCTCTCCTTAATAACGCCTTGTTGCTCATCTCTGTGTCGCCATCACTCCGTGTTGCAGTGTTTATGTGCTACTGTGGGATGTGTCACCTTGCACCATTTCACATCCCCACCACGTCTGCTGCATCAGAGGGTTTAGCATCAGGTTAGCAGAGGCACAGATCAGTTTATCTTCATCCCACTGTGCTGCATGATTGTGTGTGAAGCATCAGAATTCAGTCTGATAGGATGTTTCCGCAGCGTTTATAGCCAGAGCACAGATCTATTGAGTCTCTGTGAATTAAAAAGTCATTTGTCAGCACTGGTATCGCATCATGTACTTTTACCCAGTGGAAGTCGATCAGCTGAGTGACATAACGCCAGTACTGACTAGACTGACCTCTATACAGTAAGTTTGCTCCTGTTTATTATGCGACCTTTGACTGAGGGCTGCAGTGCAGGAGGACATGAGCTCTAGTTTGTATCTGTCAGTCTCATCCACCTAGATTCAGCTCAAGAAGCACTGTGGGTGGTCTGCAGCTCCTGATGGTATAACGAGAAGCTTGAGGAATGATCTCACAACGATGAAAACTGATTCCACCATTCATAGTTTAGTTCATCCTCATATCGATTATTATATCAGCAGCGTTTTCCTCAGAAAATGTGTAAAGCGAGGTGGTGTGTGTTTTGTGTCTGTTTCAGTCTTTTCTTCCACTTTTGTGTCCTTCCACTGTTAGAGATGTGACATCACAACATCATGGTCCTGATGGCTTCTAGGCACAGTCTCTGAATGCATGCTGTGTGCATTTCTCTATGAGCGTGATTGAGCATGTTGTACCACTGGAAAATATTTATAGAACACTTCAGCCTTCTTCTAAACGAAAAGATATCACACTTTTTCACAAACCTTCAAACATAGTTCCAGAAATTATGACTGAAATCTCTAACTAACTTAAAACAGTCCCAACCGGCTTCATACAGATATATCAAACTTACATTGTTGAGTTCTGAGATATACAAATGCTTCTTATTTAAGCAAAACTCACAGTAATTACACTGATAAGTAACATACTTATCAGCATTAATGCATTTCCATGCATTTTTGTCCCCAATGTAGTCAAGGTCATCTGAGGCCTCTTTTCTAATTGTGTGATTGAAGTGTTTTGCTAAGTGAGAAGTGAATATTACCATTTCCAGAGTTTTGCACTTTGAAAACCAATGTTTTCCAGGTTAAAAACATTCTGCTAAATGATGCAATTTGTCTTTAGAGTTATGCAAAATATGATTTATAATGATATTTGAATGCTAAAATGGCTTTGGTATGGAGTTTAAGCAGTTTCAGCTTATTGATAACAGGACTTGGGTTATTTTTTTACTATTACACAAAAACAAAAAAAAATCCTGGACTGACGAGAATGAATGCTTTTTATATTTCAATTTTCATCTGAGATTCAAAATAAAAAATGTAAAAACAGGACACATTGCTGGATTTGATTTTAAACTTTAATTGGTCGGGTTTATGTGACCTGGATATGTTATGTAATAGTGTTTAATGTCTAATGTCATTCACTGTTTCAGTATGAACTGATATCGTCAGTGATAATCATTATTCTGTTTGCTGTAGTAGTTACATCATACCCACAATGCCCTACTACTATAGGTGAGGGTTTATTCAGAAAACAACAAGCAAGTTCTGCACATGTCACAACACCTTCTTCTTTTTCATCTGGAATCTCTCCAGGAATCATTCCAAGGCAAAGTGGGGATTCTTTACAGCTTGTAATAGGATCATCTGATCTAACAAGTTTCTATGTGCATTTTCATTTTAAAACAACAATACTGAGCTACTTATTATCATGCATTGTATAACCATATGAAATCAAGTAGCCTAGATAACGTGGAGTCACATGAGACTTAGCATGAGAATAATGTAAAACAGTGAGGCACATGCATTTTACTTATTATCAATAAGTCTGTATAAAACATGGACACTTTCTGCTCTCTGATGTGTTTGTTTAATTTGTATAATGCCTCTAAACAGATTCAATGTGGCTATGTATTCTATAATGAGAGTGATATGAGGATATGGAAACTAATGGGAAATCACACTGCAGTGGTCTGACATGCAGCTGGGACGAGACAAATTCACTGTCATGTTCATGTTTTAACACAGACTTGGACTTTCCCCTAATCAAATAAATGCAGGGAAAAATAAATCACGTTATAGCGCCATCACCGACACAGCTGATGAGAGACAAACATGCCCATCTCTGTCTCTGGTCGTTACAGTGCTGCCATGGCAACACAGTTGTCACAGACTTGGCGTAGGATTTTGAGTGATTAGTCGCCACATTCTAAAATTCTTGTTGACCAATCAGATTGCTTGGTTTGAACTACTTTTGTTAAAAACGGAGCCTAGCGAAACTTCAATCAGGAAGACCACACCATTGCTGATGTCAAGTCACAAACAGCTGATCATATCTGCTTGTCTCGCAGACCCACTGGCCTAGCAGCATCTTCCCTATCAGCCTATTATTTTTAGAGGCCTCTGTTTAAAAAAAAAATCTCTCTCCCCGCTCTAGCGCCCATCTTGCTGTTCATGCATCCCTCCACCTCCCCATCACCGCCTTCAGGTCATCGCTCATCTCTCCGGCTCAGGCAACATCTTTCTGCAGAGCTGCGAGGATGAAGCCCCCTTTCCGTTCCAGATATCGCCAATTTGTCCAAGCACCAAAGAATTTTAATTCATGCGCATTTCTGTAATAAACATCATTTTCATTGACGTCTCTCCTGATTGAACTATGATTCACATATTGATATGAGTCATAAAGGGGTAGAATCAAATAAGTGTACAGTATACTTCTTTCTACTCCCTTTTTTAATTTACATGTTCAAAATAAATACGCAAACAAACAAACTTGACGCTCTCTTGCTCCGTTTCGTTTTCCAGTACTGCCACTAACTCGAACCGGAGCACCCCTGCTGGATCGCCCGTCCTGCGAAAGCGCTCCCGCTCGTCCACCCCCCGGCTGAGCCCCGAGGTTGACGTCACCATGGTGGAGAAGGGTTCGTCGGACCAGGCCGCAGACCGCTCGCCCACTGCCGCCGAGCAGCAACAGTCCTCCCAGCACCAACGCACCTACTCCCAGTCTGTCCATCCCAGCGGCACCCGCAGCGGGGGCAAGAACTCCAAGGTGAGTGGACTCGTTCAAATGTAGAGGACAGGCTTACCTGTCATGAGAATGGAGTTCTAAGAGTCACATATAGAGATGATACATAGAACAGAGGATCTCCTTATTTTCACATTGAGGATTTAGCTTTGAATTGTCTTGTATTACCTGCCTGTTGGTAAATATAAAATATACTGTATGAGACTGGCTCCAATAAGGTTACCAGGAGCCACAGTGTAAAATATATTTGGACAATATAACAACAGTATAACCTAGTGTAACTAACATATTCATTTCATAAATGTAATATATTGTAATGTATATAATGGATCATATATGAAGTGCAGGATAAGTTCCATCCATCTAAAGACACTCATTTATAATCTAAACTATTATTTACTGTCCATATGGGAGTGTGTTTCTATTGGCCAAACCCAATCAAACCTCTGAAAGCAAAACATTGACTATGCTATTGCAAGACGCTATTTACAGGAAAATAATGGTGATGGAGGTATTGTCAACCAACTGCTGATAAAGAAAGATTTTTGGGTTTATGCACTAAACTCACAGTTCAACCATGTTTATGCAGAACAGAGCCTTTTCTAATTTCTGTAAATCTGATCAATGATCCCTTTTGGCTATGGGCAATGGTCATCTGTATTCACAGCCAGCCTAGGCATGGTGTTATGCTAACTAGCTGCCTGAAAGTGGGTGACGCTGTCGTAGAGACGCATGTTCTCTACAACATAGAGTGTAATTGCTTTGTGAAGTTGCCTGATTAAAAATCCAGGCGCTGCTTGTTCGGGTGGCGTCGCCTAACTAATGGATGCATCCAGCCAGGTCTAGCTTTAGGCAAAAAGAATTTCTGTTTTGTGGAAGTAGACAGGACCCTAGACGTAGAATGACTGCCTTAAACAGACAAACACCCACAAGGCCTTTCTGTCTTACAGTTACAGTAACATGGTGCTAGTCATGTGTTCCTGCCCATCTAGAATAATACAGATAAATCATTATTGATCACATCATTTTCACAGGATGTGTTTGTTAGACCTCAGCTTATCATTGCTGCCATTACTTGTCTAGTGTTTCCTGTTTCTCCATTATTTCAGTCAGACTGAAGCTGTATACTTTCTGCTGATTTGGACTCTTTAATTTCATCCTTTTTGTACGCCACCATGTCTCCTTTGTTTATGAATCTCTGTCTTTGTTTCCGTCCCTCTCATGCATGCAATAGTCTCACAAGCTCTATTTGAAAGTAAGCATCATTCTTCTATGGATCTTTTCTCTTTTCCTGGAACCTACTTTTCCCGCTGTGATAATTACCCTCCTATTATGAGTGGCCTTTAAGCTGCCTGAATATTGAAGAAATGAATTTTAGTGAATCAAACTCTTTAGAGCAACCTGGGTTCCAGAATCAAATGTTTATTTATGTTTTTTTTTTTTGCAAAATTTGCCAGAATATCTCAATACATTATTAGTTAAACCAAACAATGGATAATTGCAAACATAAAATTAAAAGTTCTTTCA
This sequence comes from Eupleurogrammus muticus, assembly GCA_036785175.1. NCBI lineage: Eukaryota > Metazoa > Chordata > Actinopteri > Scombriformes > Trichiuridae > Eupleurogrammus > Eupleurogrammus muticus. The sequence continues at coordinate 5,339,567 of JAYKQN010000007.1, forward strand.
AATCCGAACATTTTGTAGAGTTTTTATAAAAATGAATAAAAGTAAAATAAATGAAAAAAAGGCTGTGACATAGTCAAACTTGTTAAAGTAAAAGTAACCCACTTCTTTGCTTATTATCATATCATTAGGTGAATATTGATTGCACAGTGTTATATGTATAGAATAATGACACCATTAGCATTTAGAGTGGTTCCGTCTAAGCTTCGCTCTCACTGTGTAGATCTGTCTGCAAACCAGCATGATATCCCTTGAAAATGAAGGATTTGATGATTTGCAGCACGAAATGAGATTATTAGACAATAGGCGAAATTAGCAAATGAACTCTGAGGGAAAACTTGGTGCTAGATGGGGAAACCTGAAAAGTTCCACACTGCAAAAACTGACATCTTGAGTGAAAATGTCTTGTATTTGGTACAATTAGTCCAATATTCCAGTAGTTATGATATGGACTCTCTTATGTTATACAACCTCAAGTTTGATCAATCTAAGAAGTTGAACTTCCAGCTCTTTAAGAATACAGTAGTATTATTACTGCCTGGTATTCCCTCAAAACCAAACATGCAGCAACTATCAAAAATAAAAATAACATAAAAATCTTAATGAACTAGAACCTGTAATGTAAATGACTTACACTATTATAAAATAGTGAAATCAAGTGTTTTATTAATCTAACGTCCATAAAGTGCAGTTATGGGAATCTTAAGGGGTTTTCAGCTTATCTTAATTAATGTTGACGGTTTTTATTTAATACAACAATCTATACAACAATCCACCTGGACAACAGAAGTGTGATAGGTCTAATTTCATCATTGAGATTCAGTTCCTCTTTTTCATTCCCACCATTCCTATCTCCATATCTTTCCCACCACCATCATCAGGACAACTAGTCGTGATACTAGGTAGAATATTGCCCTGCAGAATCAAACAACAAGACAGTTGTGTTCCGGAGGAGCTGCGGCCCTGCAGCTACACAACTAAAGCAAAGCTGCTGTGTTTCTCTGTGATTCATCCAGAAGAGACAAATTAGGTGAGAAACGCAACAATATACTGTCGAAAGAGAAATCTGGTGCAACCATTAAAACACAAGGTCAAATTCGAAAAATGAATGCTGAAGCAGCCGTTGCACTCATTGAGAGTTTGGCTGGTCTGTCCATTCCAGTGTCCTATTCATGCATTTTTCTTAATGTGTTTGCTTAACCTATGTTTGCTTATGTTTGACAAACGATTTGTGGATATTGGCGAATCCCAGAATGCAATGGGTACTAACCAAATTAGAAAAAATAGGAGGAAATATATTTGTATAAGGCTTCAGGCTGTCAGGAAAAAATGAGGAAAAAAAAACATACATCCCTTAAATTTGACATATTCACTTTTACTAGCTGTTTGTTTTGTTCTTGTACTGGACCTTTTTGTTTTTCTTTTTGCGTGAACTTTTTTTTTCCTTCCTTTCTGCCTTGTGCTGAACTTTTTTTGCCTGGCCTTTATACTCCTTTCGTACAACTGGAGTGTGTGTGTGTGTGTGTGTGTGTGTGTGTGTGTGTGTGTGTGTGTGTGTGTGTGTGTGTGTGTGTGTGTGTGTGTGTGTGTGTGTGTGTGTTTGGAGTTCATCTATATCAAAGAGCCAATGGTTTTATTGCAAATGTCAAAGCATCAGAGAAGCCGCTGCCAGGCATAGCTGGTATATTTTGGATGTGCACAGCAACCTATGGCATACGTTTTTGCATTGAGGGCAGTAGTTATATACAAGAATTACAAACATTTACGCTACTGTGGTAAACCTCACACAACTCATACAATTTTTTTTTTATTTTATATCGAGAATATAATGGATTTTGCAATTCTGAATAGAGAACAGACCTACAGTGACTAAAGCTGACTGAAGACAACACGCTCACTGTCCACCGACACCCTGCAGCATCCCATAAAGTGCCAGTGTGTTTATAGTCATTGTAACATGGTGCATTACATAAAACTTCATGAGAAATAAAACGTTTTATAAATGAAAATAGGGCTTAGTGTAGAGATATAGTGCTGCACTCTTTGCACTGTTCAGCTCTGTAAACACGCTGTCAGTGTGGATTAGATGTTGATTCTACAAACTGAGGTTACATGATGCACCCTAACCCATATTTTATTAGTTTTGTCTAAGGTACAATAAAAAAAAAATAATTGCCCATTTCAACTATAAACTGTTTTCATGTTTTAACCAATCATCACATTAAAAGTGGCATTTTTTAATGGATAACGGATTTAGATTAGACTGGGGACTGGGGACAACACAGGAAATATATATATATATATATATATATATGTCTATGTGTGTGTGTGTGCGTACTAGTTTTTTACTTCAAAAATAAAACTAAGCAAAGTCTCGTTACTTTCTCTGCATAGAAGCAGACCTCATCGGAAACAGAGCCCAAATTAACACGTTTATTTCTATTAATAACTAATGCAAATACAAGTTAAACAATTTAACCTCATTGAGGAAAACTGGATGTTTCTATGGCTTAAAGAGCTCAAACTAATTCAAATATCTCATCTGTGTTAACAATCGTTGTTGAATTGTGATTTTGTCCCTTTAGGACAGGGGTCACCAACAGCAGTAACACCTGATTCTACTAATAAAGGTCCTAGTGATTGATTAGTAGAATCAAAAAACCTATTCTCCAGGACCAGGGTTTGTGATGTTTTAGGTTATCACATGGTCTGACAGTAATATGCATTAATAAGGTGTCATACATACATTGCTTGTTGATGAAATAATTTCCTCTTGTTTTTGCTCTTCTCTCTGCCTCCACTACCTCTTCCATGCTTTGATGGGACACCAGAAAAGTCAGAGCTGGTACAATGTAAGTGCTTATATATCTCCTACCTTTTAAAGTGATGTGATTTATCAGAACTGGAAAAGGCACAGTGTGTCCTGCTTAAGACGTTCATGTTGCATAAAATAAAAGCCATATCAGAAGGTTATTCCTTTTTTATGGCTCAAACAATAAATGTTGATTACAGTGACTGAGATCTTACAAATTAAGGGATGAGACAATTGGTGGAAAACCTCCCTCTGTATGTTTCACTGCACTAAACAGCAAGAGGGTGCTGTTCTTTCACAAGACACGGGTCTTCATAGTGAATGGATGTCGACTTTTAATGTTCAACAAAAGATTCATTAACTGAGAAAAACTGTACAATCTAATTGGAACCATGCTCTTTATCTGTAAAAATAAAAAAATAAAAAAACATGTTTGCTTTTGCTTGCACATATAACATAGTTTAGAAAATAATTTCACCCTTATATGTTTAAATGATAAAAAAATGCACCTTTTCAGTGCTTGTGTGGGAAAAACATTCTCTTGTGTTGACGCTAAGACAAAAACTGTGAAGTGCCCCACACACTCCACCCGTGTAACCTCTTTTAGAGCCATGTGACTGCCCCCTAATTCCAGAATGCTTGTGTTTGACGTCTGTTTGTCCGTCAGGCACCAGCTCTCTGAGGGGCAGAATTAAGAATAATTAAGGGGAAACTCTTATCTGTGTGGGAATCTTTATTTGTGATCATATCTCTGGTTTGTTATGCATGTGTGTACGTGTGTGTGTGTTTGTGTGCGTGTGTGTGTGTGTGTGTGTTCAACAGACAGGCAGCGACATTGTTCAGCTGATGTGTGAAATGTCCCAAGAGTCATGCACTGCTGCTGACGCAATGATCGGCTTCTCACAGTTGCTGTCTCCCTGAGAGCAGTGCCGGTTGTCTCCTCCCTTTGGCCTCTCACCTCACTTTAAACCTTCAAATAATGCCGCTATTGATCGGGAGCCACAGTGCGCTAATGTACAGGGTCAGTGTCATGCTCCGGGCTACATGATCCATATAGAAGCCTCTATCTAAGCATTACGCTGCATCCAAGCAGCACAGTGGCATTGTGTGTCTGCTCTGAGATGGTGTTGTTAGCAGTGACTGATGGTGGAACACATGCTAGCTCGGAATCTGAGATGAGCTTGGTTTGGAGAATGTGTTGTAAATACAACTATGTCAAACTGATTATTGTCAATCATTCATCTGTCTTTATAGTATTATTTACATGTGTATACTATTAGTGTATACACATGGGAATGTTGAACCACAATAGTCCTTTTTTAAACTTTTGTATCAAAGATCAAATAAGAGACAGATTCATAAAAACAAACCAATATCGTAAATAGTGTAATAATATTAATAATAATAATAATAATAATAATAATACCCTGCACCCAAACTGAAAGATGCCTCCCTATCATCTACTTTTAATAATAGGGTATTACAATCTCAAAGATATTATGGAACATGATTTTAATTTTTTTTAGAGTACAGAGAAGCTATTATTGGAATAATATTATCTTTTTTTCACCCTATTTTTTAGATGGAGAGTCTTTACAGCATTTGCAGTCATTCAGACTAGAAATAACAAATGCATAGATTAGTTTTCCCTGCATCTTTTAGACAAAGGAATATTGTTTATTATACGTCTCTCCCCTTAAAGTAATGATAACTAGTATTAATAGTTGAAAAGTTAAAGTCAAATCTGCTGCAGCGTTGTTCTGGAATTAATTATAGGATCACCGTCCCTAGGTCGATGGGTGAGCTTGATCTAGCTTTCTTAACTCTTACATGGCTTTCCTCTAACTTTTACCCTAATTGAATGAGAAACATAGTGTGTAGCTAACTGGCAAAATAGTGTCTGAAGGCTGATGGACTGTGAAAAAATAAAAATCTTCCTCCACAAGTCTGTGGTTGATGATTTCACAAAAATCTTCCGGGTTAATATGGTTTGGATTGTTGAGTTTACCAGCTGTTAAGTGTGGTTATATTGGTGAATGTGGATTGGTTCCTCCACTTCCTGATGTTTTGGTCTGCCACTCTCAGGGACTGAAGGAGGGAAAAAATAGGAGAGTGGTGCAACTGAACACACATACTTTCTCCCCACTCACTCTCTCGCACACACACACACACACAAACACAGTGAACTCTAGTGAACCCAGATTCTCTTGCTTCCCCCCCCCCCTCCAAACACTCATACACACACACACCCTTCCTTCTTTTTCCTCTTTCACTTCGGCCACAAAAACACCCACGTGGCTCCTCCCACCTCCACAACTGTTTCCAAACACTTGAGGATGTCAGAAGTGAAGTCAGAGGAGGAATCCACACGTTTCTCCAGTTATACCTGATCATTTGCTTTTCAGAAAGGTCTGATTTGTCTGTTGGACATAACGCACGTGTGCTGGAACCTCTCGACCTTGGAGTCATGGCGTGGATGGACCGGCCCGCATAAAGTGCTGAGGAGAATTTACTGCAGAACATCCTGGACGCACCAGAGTCTGATAACAGCTGAGAATGGGGATCAGCCATCAAACACTGTTTGGAATTTACTTACTCTAAGGAATGCATAGCTTGTAGCACAAAGTGTCTCTTCCTCTGAGATATTTGCCATATCAGACAGGACAACCGAAGAGAAACCATCTGGTGCTGGATCCCCTCAGGCCTGCTGCTGCTGCCCCACCAAGCGCCACCTGAGTGCATGAGTTTGTGCATGTGAAGCTTGAATCACTGCTGTTCATAATGAAGGAAGAGGAGGCAGATGCATATATAGCACGTGGGAACAAGGACAAACAAGGAAAAAAAGGAAGCTCATCAAGCTCCGACTCAGAGACTGAAACATACTGGAAGCGTAACTGGGAGCTGCAGCGGGACAAGGACTCAGAGCGGCTCCCCGCTGTATGTCTGTCACTTTACGACGCAGTAACAGGACTGATAATTTATGCAATTCATACTATGAGAGTTCAGGGAATGGGATTTCTGACTAGCAGGGACCTACTAATATCGTAATCTCAGAGCAGCCTGACCTCAGGTCTTTGTTTCACATGATTATTGTAACATGCAGATGTGGATGTGCCCTCTGGTCGCCTTCTGACACGAACAGCAAGTTTGGCCTTTGACCAGAGTCTACAAACACGTACATGATTACAGGCACATAGGAGAATAGAAGGGGTGTTTAGAAATTGAGCAAAAGGTGATTCAGTCCTGTCTTCCTAGAAAGTACATTCATATGCAACAATAATCTTTTTTCTTATCAGCATATTTAGAAACTTGCAAAATTGTTATTATACAGAGTGAAATGTTTACAGACCCTTTTTGTGGTTTAGAGGTTCTTTTTGTTACATCAAAATATCTGATCTTGCAGAAGATGATTAGTCCAATTATTTTTATGAAAAAAGGTAGGACAAATTGCAACAGAAGCAAACTGTACGTGTCAAATAATGCTATTAGCAGAACGTTGTGAAAACTGCGGGAAAAATAAGTAAAAACGCATGAAAAATGTTATTCTTCATAAACATTAATTGACCTTAGATGGTGATAGTTATAACAAAAAAATCCTGCATTCACCTTTTTTGAATTGCATTGATTGAATTGTAACAGTTTAGGTAAAGAAAAGAAATTCACATACAGAAATGAGGGTAGCCCAACAGGGAGTGATGCATGCCCGATGTGTGTATACATGCCAACATGACACACACACACATAACTGTCATTGTTTGTCCTCTGCAGGTATTGAGTCCCACCTACAAGCAACGCAATGAGGACTTCAGAAAGCTTTTCAAGCAGCTGCCAGACACTGAGCGCCTCATCGTGGGTGAGTCTGAAACACACTGAAACACACACACACCATATAGAAGGTCTAACATTCATATTTTATTGTCTCTTGTTGTGTACTTGTCACAGCGTTACTAAACACTATTTCCCAACGCAGTTGTCATTTCTTGACCTTTGACCCTCAACTTGTTCCAGACTATTCCTGTGCCCTGCAGCGGGACATCCTCCTACAGGGACGCCTCTATGTCTCAGAGAACTGGATCTGTTTCTATAGCAACATCTTCCGATGGGAAACCCTGGTAATGGCAGCAATAGGACTAGTGTATCCCTGTTAAATTTTCATATAAAATACTGTGTGTTCTAGCAGACTGGGGTAGTTTTACTTTATGATGTTCATCCTATGAAGAGATTATCAACCTCTGAGGCGACAACGTGTGTTCTTTACACTCCAGCTCATGGTTCGGTTAAAGGACATCTGCTCCATGACGAAGGAGAAAACGGCCCGCCTCATCCCCAACGCCATCCAGCTGTGCACTGACAATGACAAGGTAGGCAGCCCATAGAATACACAGAGTACAACTGTAGCAACTGATCACCTGGTCTTGTGAGCATACTGCACCATGTGCTGCTCAGTATTAAATTAATAAACAGGGACACATGGCTGACATGCTTTTGTATGTCTAAAACATCCTCTTAAAAGCATAATAATGCATGCATGCAATATTTAACAAAGCTGTCATGTAAATATGGATGTACTTTTCATATAAGACTTAAGTTTTGGTTCCTGTTAGTATTTTTTCCCCCCAGTGGCAGCAAAGGGAAGCAAAAGCACCTTTTTTTTACCTTGTGAGAAACATTTTCAAGTGCTTAAAACAATCTGACACACATCCATCATTGTAAATGCAGATGAATTGAAGTAAATAGCCTGAATTTGTAGCAAGTCTATTTCAATGAGTCCATATCTAAATCATGAATCATGTACGTCACCTTTCAAATGAAAAAACACAATGTGCTAATCATTTCTCAAATTTCACTTCTTTTGATGATAATAAACATGTTAGAATGTGATGCAGCTTTTCTTATCGTTAACTGTGTTCCTCTCGCAGCACTTTCTCACCTCGTTTGGGGCGAGGGACAGGACGTACATGATGATGTTCAGGCTGTGGCAGAACGCTCTGCTTGAGAAGGTCAGACTCATGAGTTGATGTTAAACGATGCATTCATCCTAAAAGTCCAATTATTGCGTAAACAGCTGATTTGATGGCTTTCTTTATGCTAGACAACATAGGGGTTAATAAAAACTGTCCTGGAAAAACCTGGAAATCCTGCTTCTGTTGTCCCACCAACTTTTTTCAGTCTTCCAAACAAAAGTCATGAGCTAAAGTTAGACAACATCAAGAAAATGCTGCAAATTAAACTTAACGGCCATCCCAAGGAAGGATATAATTATAAGAGATCAGTGGCTTATATATATATATATATATATATATATATTTTTTTTTTTTTTGGCTCATTTCACCATTGACTACTTTGTCAATCAAGCTCAGGTCAATGCAGGTTTTCTAATACCTGATCATCCTGGATAAACATGTCCATTTGGCTGGATAAAGTTTTTCCCTCAGCGGATGGATTCTGCAGATCAGGCGGTGTTCAAGCTTTTACTGTTATTTTTATCTGTTGTAAGCAAGTCACAGTGGTCACACTATCTGCACTGTGTCCAGTGCAGTTACAGTGCCTTGTATTGCTTTCATAAATTTATCATGGTCAATCAAATTTGGCCTTTTTAAAACCTTTAATATCAAAGTAAAAACTGATTTTTACAAAGCAATGTCAATGAAATTTTAAAAATATATAAAGAAATATAATTGCATAAGTCAGTATTTTGTGGATGCAACTTTGGCTGCAACCATTGGGAGTCATGCAGATTTATGATCTGGATGCTTGAACGAGGATCGAACCTGCACAGGCCACATCTGAGGAGCCCCTCAAAGCCTCCAACACTTCAATCAGAAAAAGGAGAACCACTCTTGTCCAAACATGCACCAGGGTGACCCTACAGCCCTTTCCTTCATGAGAAGCATATGCCAGCAGACTCAAAAAAAAAAACAATCAGAAAGGCTGGTGACATTTTGGAGGTGGAGCTTCACTCTCTGATGTTTGTCCTAGCTAAATGTCACCATGGAGATGCCTCCTACCCACTTCATAACATGCTGTTTGTTCATTGGAGGACATTCAGAAAGAGACACCTTGTCATTCTTACCTGTATCCATCATCTTCTTCCCGTTGCCACACATCGGATTCTATTGACTTGGGCCCCCCTAGGGGGCGCTATTGCAACAAGGTCGATTTATATATATATATATATATATATATATATATATATATATATATATATATATATATATATATATATATATTTTTTTTTTTTTTTATTTTAAGATTTTTCCTTTATCACGTATGTGCAGTGACGGAGTGTGAGCAGTGAGTATATTGTTGTGGCTGCTGTTTGTTTTTATCTCTAGCTTTTCTTTAGCTGTTCACATTTAAAATACATTATTACAGAGATGTGGAATGTTTTAGCAGGTATTAGCTCGCGGCCTGCTAGAGCCTGAATATGAAAGGTTAATTTTAGTGTAATAGTAATGTTAGTTTGATATATATATGCTGTATGTCGGCTCCGAAGTGCGTGTGACCTGACGTTACACACACACACACACACACACACACACACACACACACACACACAAACGGGAAAATGAGGGTAGCCAGTGCTAACGCTAACACGGAGCCAATGCTAACATGGAGCTAACGCTAGCGCGTGTTTCCGTTAGCGTTAGCTCCATGCTAACCTCGAGCCAAACATATAAAACTTTGTTAAAGTTTCTATTTATTTAATTCAATGGTAAACGGGCACCACAGACACTTAGTGTTTGAATTATTTTTTCGAAAAAAGGGGGGCTGGCATAAAAAGGTTACATTATTTTTTATTCAGTCAGTAATTTTCTATTCATTCATTTCCCACGTGCATTACAGGTCATTGTCACTGTGTTGCCCAACATCACATGTCCAACTGTGCAGTATGGTAACATCTTTAAAAATGTAATTTGAGAAGTGAAAAAGTTTGCATATTTAAATATTCACATTTATAGCTGCATTAATATTTTACATTACTTTTATGGCCTAATTAACATTAAAGTTTAGGTTTAGGGTGTTTTTTTGCTACATTTCTATATATATTTTCTTTCTTTCTAAATTTCTTTTCCTATATTCTTGATAGGATTGACTGTACTGACACTTGCAACAAGTTCCAGACTTTCTTTAAATCAGTTTCCTGGAACTAGGATATAAAAACATTTGTAAAAATGGGGGGAAGGTTGTAATTTACTGTTTTCTGAACAGTGCAATCAACACATGAGAACACTTTCTTGGCCTTATATATATTTATATATTAAATCCAGCCATTTCACAGATGTTTCCCGTTATATTCACACAAAAGAAGAGTTGTGATATTACCACACATGCATGCATAGAAACCATAGTATCGGATGATAACAGAACCATGTTAAATCTGTTATCATCTTGCAATGTGTATTAGAATCACGAGGTAGATACACTGCAAAATTACACATTTTTAAAAAGCATAACACTGACTAAGAATACGAATATAAAAATATATATTTCTGAATGCTTTTGTAGAGTACTTGATATCGGACAGAAATTATTTAAAATTCTGGCCATTTAAAACACAAACACAACCAGATATGTCAGTTCCACCAAGAGAATCGAGCTGTACTGTGGAAAATGTTTTGCAGTTAGTTAAAGATCATATGCACAGCTAAACAATACACATAGTTTATGTCTAGATATGTGATTAAATTACTATTTCAAAAGTATCTCATTTTTATCATCCAGATTCTGTTCTGCTACGCTACTGACACTTATGATTTGTTTCTTTCTGGTTTCCTCTTTCCTGACTCAGCCGTTATGTCCCAAAGAACTGTGGCACTTTGTCCACCAGTGTTATGGTAATGAACTGGGCCTCACCAGTGATGACGAGGACTACGTCCATCCTGATGAAGACTTCAATACCATGGGGTGAGTTTAAAGCAAAACTGTACATCAATCATATGTTCCATTGAAAAACACCCCATACCACTACTTCATGAAATGCGCTGTGGTTGGTTAAGATGTCCCTGAATGGTCTGGATTCAGGGCTGTTTACATAACAAGAAGGCATCTATCAGTCTTTAATTACAGTGTACTGAAGGTTATTCTTTTTTTTTTTTTTTTATAAATTACTGACTGCTAATTTAAAGTAACAGTAAAGTACTAGTTTAGTATTAAAATTATTAATTAATGTTAGTTTGAAACTGAAAATCGATAAAAAGCTTAATAACTTAACCTTATGAAAAATAATAATATGCTTACAGTCTGTAAAATCTTCTGCCAATAAAAACTGACTGAGGTTATGTGAGTTTATAATAATAAACTCACATAACCTTTTAATAATAAAAGTCAAGTCAAGTAAATTTTATTTGAATTGCCCAAAATCACAAATCAGAAATTTGCCTCAAGGGGCTTCATATTTGCAACACAACACAACATCTCATGTTCTCGACCTTCACATTGCATAAGGAAAAAAAATCCCAATAAAAGCCCATAACCCCAATCCCAGAGGAGGGATCCGTTTTACAGGACAGACAGGTGACAGATGTGCAATAGATGATGTTTGCCCAGTATGGAATGTGATACATTTAGAACAGGAAAATAGTTGTGTATGACAATAATTAAAATTACAGAAATGTATTGATTCATGTGGAGGATGAGGTGACAGGGTCCATTGCAGCTTCCAGGGGAACCAGGAGTCAATGTGATGCATAGATAAGTTTATTAGGGATTTAAATGTTTTTCTCACAGGAAATTCATTGCTGAAAATGGCAGCCTCAGTACCATGAACGCCTCCATCTCAGCCATGCACATGCATATGTGTCGCCCAGTGTGGGCAGTATGCAGCAAGCTGGTAACCTTGACCTACAGCTGCTGTCTGTCTCCATGGTGTAGGTACTGCGAAGAGCTGCCTGTGGAGGACAATAATGAGCATAACAACGACACCAGCAACACCAAGAACCCTGAAGCCAAGACCAGCGTCAGTCCTGTACTGCCCCACAAAACCTTCCCCACTGCTGCTCTGCCAGAGCTGCACAGCACCGACTCTCCAGTCCCTGTGAGTACCCTGGAGTACACTCTTGTGTACCTACAAAGTATAAATGAAGAATTGATACTGTACACATATGGCAGACATGAATTTGTAACTTCTAAAAAATATTTAGTTTATATTTATTTTAGTATCTTGCCCAATACTGTTCATATATGAAAGGCTCTGCAAAGAGTTTCAGTAGGGGGAAATGTTTCCACCCCAAAATACCACATTTCCCTTGTGTGGCATACCCTTCGTGTCAGATAAATCAGCATATGCTTTTTGCATTTTAAACCCCCCCACTTGCAAAACTTTGTCTATTCTGCCTGATGAGTAAACGCCCACAAGTGATTAATAAATGTAATGATGTGTAGGGTGTAAAGTTGAAAAAAGAAAGATTCCACTAAAAAATTGTTTAAGCATATGGCTGTGGTAGAAGAAGCACTCCAAAACAATTCAAGGTCAGGTGAACGAAATGGACATAGGCGAAGTACTCTGTTTCAGTAAAATTAATATCAGTACTTTCCCACAGAAAAATATGCACACGACCCAGTATGTGTGTTTAAAAGACAGAAGTGAACATCTTGGATCAGAAGGGAATTTTTTTGGATCTAGATATCTTGGACACTGCAGGTGTCCTCATGAAAAGGAATACTCCTAGTAATGGAAAATCCCTAATATTACACATTGAAAAGGGAAGGACCAGAACACTAGAATAGAATAGGCAGGATTTTCATAGGAGATGTGAACTGGTGCAAAAGAAATAAGTGTTTAGACTGCCTAGGTCGGCCCCTGGAAGTTGCTTGTATCACTTAAGTAAGTTCTCATTGCATTGAACCTGTCCTGTCTTAATTTTTGATTCTGTCTGATGGTTTAAACATGTTTTTTTGTTTTGAGAGAAAACACCAAGTTGTGGAATCTGACTTGAAACACTAATAAGACTACCTACCCTTCTGGCTTATTGTTGGAACAACTCCAACTTGGCACAATGATCCTTTCTTGAACAACAACAAATACAACAGACGGTTTATGCCAAAAACAGTACAGGAACTGCTCTGCAAAGAGTGACTGATGACTACTGGTGCAGGACAATAGACAATCTACAGGTATCTTGGTCTTACTTGTTATATGCTCCCCTTTTGTTACCAATGACGATTTCACCATCATTAACCATTTAAAATCATGTTGGCACTTAAAATATTTAATGATGTATTATACAGATGTTTATCAGTCATAATGGGTAACTGAGTCCTTATCTCCTCCTTTGTTATATGTTGTGCCTTAAAGCCCCATAAATATATATATTTTATTTATCCTAGGTAATGCTGTACACTGCAATTCCTTTTCTGTTCTATTGCATTGTATTCCATTCCGCCTGAACATCCAGGAGGAGAGATACCTCCTCCTTTACTCTGTGATTAGTGATTTTGGGCTATACAAATGAAATTTACTTGACTTGTTTTGACTCTGCGGTGTTTCTTCTTCCTGTTTCCACCAGTATGAGCTGCCCCCCATGGAGGACATATCCAGCCCTCTCCCTAACACTGACCTCCTGACCCTCCCCATTCCCGACAACAGCCAAAACCTTCCACCTTCACTGGACCTCAACGACAACGAGGACCTGCCCACGGAACTCAGCGACTCCTCTGAGACTCATGATGAAGGTCACACACAAAGAAATATCACCTCAATAGAATTTGAAGTGTACATGTGGATCTCCCATTTTTTTCACACACTCACACAGCCGAAAAATGTGTCTTCTGTGCAGGAGAGGTTCAAGCTTTCCACGAGGACCTGAGTGGCAGGCAGTACATCAATGGGCTGTACAAGTTCAGCGTCGATAAGATGTATGACTTACTCTTCACTAAGTCAGATTTCATCAGGGACTTTCGGGAGCAGAGAAGGTTCTCAGGTAAATAGTCATGACTCTCTTCTCATGATGATACATTTATCCTGCTCAATGCATGGCTTCTCCTTTTTTTTACTTGCTGGTGGGATACTGTATTTTTGTAATAAGGTGCAGCTTAACAAGTGTCGCACTGTTGAATCAAGACAGAATGAGGCCATCACTCGAGTAAAGTCAAAGTAAACCGGAGCGAACTGATTAAGTGTCTGGGGCTGTTACATAAACCCCTATGGTCCTGTCTGGCGCGATGCTAATCTCAAGACAAGGCCTGTAATACTAAGTTACTTCCCTGCGTGAATGCTTTATATTTGAACATATGCCACACTTCCCAGGGTGAGTGCGGACAATCTGTCTGAGGGGATTACTTTCCATGTCCTTTAACTCCCTATGCCTTGTTGGCAAAAAGTGTATCCCTGGACACAGATTGTATGGGTAATCCCCCTTTGGCGCCAATCTGCAGGTCCTTCAACTGGCCAGCTCGGTCTTTGCTGTGCAGTCTGCTAGCTCAGGTGGGGATGCCGTGGCATCCCAGTGCAATCAGAACGATGTGTGGCGGTCTCAGCATTCCAAGGTTACATGTGTTGTCAACATATCCACAATTATCACACTTTTGTGACACTAAAGTGTAAGAAAAATGGCAAAGAATTTTTTTTATTATTTTAGGGTATTTGTGATGAAAAAAAGTCAAGAGTGAACTCTATAAACTACCTTTTAACTTTCTTTACATATGTTGTCATGCAGATGTGGTGTATCAACCATGGAGGAAAGAGCAGGATGGCAACCAGACCAGAGAGATCATGTACACCATCGCCCTGAATAATCCTTTGGCTCCAAAGACAGCCACAGTCACGGAAACACAGGTCAATGGATGTTTTCAGAGCACTAAAAATTCTTGATTTATCCTGAATGAATGATTTATTTCTTATTTCTTGAAATTAGTGTGTTCAAATGTGTGGAGTAGCCGACTATTCCCTAAAGCTCAGTGTTTTCAGACTCTGTATAAGGCGAGCCAGGGGAATGAGTGCTACATCATTGATGCAGAGGTGATTGCCCATGATGTGCCGTACCACGACTACTTCTACACCCTCAACCGCTACATGCTCACTAGAGTGGCCAAGAATACGTGTCGTCTGAGGTAAAAAGTGTGATATCTCACTCCCATGTATGTTTTATACCCATTATAATGTCAAAGTTCCTGAAAGAAATGTGCCTCTATGCCACATGTGTCAAACTCAGGTCCTGGAGGGCTGTGTGGATGCAGGTTTTTGTTCCAACTAGGCAGTAACACACCTGATTATACCTATCGACCATTAGAGCTCTTGCTGAGGACCTTCATTAGTAGAATCAGGTGTATTACTGCCTGGTTGGAACAAAAACCTGCACCCAGTCCAGGACCTGAGTTTGACACCCCTGCTCTATGCTGTAATTTTGTAAAACAAAAAATGTAAACTCTTAAAACCAAAATGCAGAACATTTATCTCCCCCTTTTAGCCCTCAGAATAATTACACAAACACTGTGGACATGTACCTACGCTTAAGTCTCCACTGTAGCTAATTTCATCATTAATGTTACAGCTGAAAAAAAAAATTGATAAACCATTTTGAGCAAAATGCCACATTTGTCAATATATTTTGAGTAGATCTTAGGTATAATAACCCCATGTGCTCTATGTGATCTTTTGGGGGGAGTAGTAGTTGTAGTTGAACTTGAATTTTTTGCACATTTAATTTATATGCAAAATAGGTTCCAAATTATTTTAATGTAGACACCAACTGAAGGATGACATTGTCGTTATCAGTAAAACATCATCCACATACAGACAAATCTTTTGCTCACTGCCTCTACCTATTATTCCTTGTGTTACCAGGTCATCCCTAATTGACTGTGCTAAGAGCTCGATTAATTTGTGAGAAAAAGGTTGGCCTCTCTCCAGCCCAGTGGGCTGTGAGTGATGTCTGTTGATTTTCATCCTGGCATCAGGGGAAAGATATAGGGTGATTGTGCTTCAGGTGTACATTCAATACTGTGTGTATGTGTCCTGTAGGGTGTCTACAGAGCTACGTTACAGGAAGCAGCCATGGGGGATTGTGAAGGGCTTCATTGAGAGGAACTTCTGGAGCGGTTTGGATGAGTACTTCAGACACTTGGGTCAGAGCTGCATGTGACTCGGTGTAATTGCAGATAATTCACTCCTCTCCAAACACGCTCACAAAATCCACTTTGTGGACCACTTATTTTCACATTATAATAACTGTTCTCACAACTGTGGCAGTTCTGACTCAGAGACGCTTCTGTAAACATTTATCTACCATCAAAATTTATGTCCTCCGCTAATGGAAGCTCAGGCTGTTTAGCCTGATATGGAGTCAATCTCCAAAATCAACGCTGGAGACAACCACAAATTCAGAATGAACACAAAGATGTGAACAACACATAGGTTGACAGTTAAAGTTTCTGCTGTATTCAATCACCTTTTTTCTATGAGTGATAACTGTCTGAAATCTTCTCTGCTTGTAAATACACAGGATGAGCAACTGTTATCTCAATTCTGTCTCATTTTCCTCCTGTGTAGAGATAGAGTTGAATAAGTTGGACGTGGGGTTGATGGAGTCCACCAGGCAGTCGCCCAAAACCAAGACTCTGAGGACAGGCAGCTGTCGGAGGAGACGGACACTGGTCCATCACCTAAGGCCGGCAGGGAACATGGATGAGGCCTTGAGCCCTATCACTACACCTGAGGACGAGGAGTGCATTCACAGCATCAAACATGTGGCAGGTCTGTGCTCAGTGACATACGCTAGGACGAACAGTGAACAGCAGCATCATAACTTTAACAGGAAAATGTAGCATCTATCTTTTAGGAAAACAAAAGTCCACTTTCGAAACAAAATCATTTGACTTTGTGTTTGCCCCTCTGCTGCAGGTTCCACACAGACCCGACAGATACCGGATGCCCCTGGAGGCCTCGCGCTCTACAACTTCTCCAAACTGCTGCTTCTCATCAGCCTTGTGTGAGTGGTGGAATCAGACTCTGACTGCCGCATGCTCACCCACCGTCAAACAGTTTATTGCTCGGGAAATCACATTGTTTCTTACTATCAAACTAGTCCTACGAATTTCATTGATTTTAAAATCTCTCAGCCATTTGAGTCAAAAAGTTATCAAAAGCTTTTTCATATGTTATTTGTGGTTGTTGTGATAATGGGGCCGATTTCCATGTCTCTCGTTACTAGTAGTCAGGTCAAAAATGGCTTTACTAATGGTAGTAGTGGGCATTTTAGTGCTATTAGTAGGGTCCAGGAGGCTACGAGTGTGTTAACACAGCACAGTAGTTTACTAGTAGGATTTGATAGTAAAACAAAAGCGGAACTACTAGTGGAAAAATGCTACTAGTAAGACATTGTTGGTCTACTAGTTCAGTAATGTTTGCTGTGAATATTTTCCTTCATCCAGGTCATTGTTCTCTCTCATTACAGCCAAACTTTAAAAGGGGATTTTGATCAGGAACAAATTGGATACTGTTTCCTAGACTGCTATTAAAAATACTTTTTTTGTGTTTTTTAACTCCCTGTTTTTTCTCTGTCCTCGTCTTCAATTGCACCCGATAGGATCTGTATAAGGTATTCTCCTTTCAGCCCTGAGTCTGACTCTTTCCAGGAAATGCATTAAGTGACGTACTAGATGGGATTCTGTTGTTTTCTCTGCTCGTCTCCCTGTAGCCTGATCCTGCTGGTGTTTCTCAACATGGTGCTGATCTACAAGCTGTGGATGCTGGAGTCAGCCACACGGAGTCTCACCATGGCTGAAATGTTACCACCACAAGAAAGGTTTATTCTGTTATTCATGCTCTCCACCATGTAAGCATGATGCATGCAAGCATGACAAAGTTTTAAAGAATGAGATCCAACTACTTCTGTATGCATCCTGTGTGTGTGTGTGTGTGTGTGTGTTATTCACAAAATCTGTGTGGCTGTGTCTTATTAGCAAAGTTCCTCAGACACAGCAAGAATGGGTGCAACTCCTGGACTCCCAGCAGCGTTACCATGACGATGAGCTCCAGAAGTGGAAGGAGATAATCAGATCATCGGTGCTGCTTCTCGATGAGGTGAGACATCGGGTCGAACCCCGGTAGTGCTCCTGAAGCTCACGCCACAGCAGGATGCTATTTATTCAGAGTGCTCTATTAAGGATTTGTATGAAGCTAAAAATAACTTTTCCATTAAACAAATCCTCAATAATGAAGGAATGTTTCCCTCGCATCCACTACTCAGAAGACTCTGGCAGTGGTTGGATGACGTAAACGGTGTGACTGAGTCATCGCATCTCAAAGCAGTTGTACATTTATGGTGTGGAAGAGAGTTTCCACCGGCAAGTTCGTTTTTAAAGCTTAGCACACAGTGTTAACCTTTTACTGACACACAATCTGACACCCTGACATCGGCCACACACACACACACCATAGGTCAATGCATGAGATAGGGAAACTTATTCTGTTATTGTTGTTGAAAAAAGTTATGTACAACAGTCAGATAGAAACACTTTGATCTGGGTCCGCATTACTAAAGAGTCCCAGAATCCTCCTCAGAATGCTCCGAATTCAACCTAAAAATTCCTAGCCAGGAGTCTTATCTTAGGAGTGATTCCAGAACATTCTTAGAGAGCAAGAACTGGACAGAATCTCTTATCTTACTGAAGAGGTGTGAGTTGTTAGGTATCACTCGTTATTTTAAAAGCTGTGATTTGTTAATCATAAAAGCTGGATAAAAATACACACTTGGGGATACTGGGCATGTAATGGACTGTGAAATAGACCAATCATAGATTCTAATCTGTGTAATTATGAATTACTAGTTTATAGAAAAAGAGCATAATAGTTCGCCATACTTTAAAATGATCCATGTTTAAAATCTGTGAACACTTAGGTCTACTTGTACAGTATTCACATGCTATAGGTATTTGCTCATTCATTTACCATGCTAAAGATTTTAGCACTTTGTTCTTTTGGTATTGACAAGTGTAAAATGGCTCAGCTCACATCCATTTCTATGCAAACTAATCTTTCAAGACAGTCGGCACTACGGTGTGTTGTGGCTATTTTCTTGATATTTAAAGGGCCCGGTTTTGGCCTGTTACTGTGGCTCATGTCAGACGTTATATAGTGAAAAATCCCTTGCAACAGACAGTTTTATGCACATCAGGATATCACAGAATGTGCTGAAATGTTGTTGCAGCGAGTTAGTTAGCATCACCACCACCAAGCACATCAGATGGGATAACTTATGGTGCTTCTTTTTTTCCCCAACATGTCTTCTTACCCATGCAGTGATTTGAATCTGCCCTGTGCACTTCCATTTTATTAAAAATCTGGTCACAGGGAAATTTGTTTAAAATACCAAACTGTCCCTCTGTATGAGTAACAATAATAAGATTTCTAGGGTTCTCTCACTGCTAATTCATGTGATGTACGTATTTACATGTAATGATATGTCATTTCTCTCCTAACTGCCCGTCAAGCTCAGAGAGGCCCTTCTTAGCCTCCATAAAAGCATGGACCTCAGGGACTCCGGCTCTGAGTCAGAGGAGAAGACGAACCGCTATCAATGATTGATCATCTCAAGGCAAACGGACAAGACGTGCAATATTCAACCCTCCTCGTGTGAGTCTGTGGGAACGAACGTGGGAAGAGGACCAGGGTTCTGTCGGAGAGCTTTCTGAGGATCGCGACCTCGTGGACCTGCAGTGGGTGAGAGTACACTTAACACCCCAACAGAGCATCCTGTGAGAAAGAACAGGCTCATCCGCAGCTTTTACAGCTGTCAGCTCCATATTCCTCCTCTCCACACAATGCTGCGTCGCTGCTTTTGTGTGTGTGTGTGTGTGTGTGTGTGGGCGTGCATGTGTGTTTGTGTGTGTTTTACAACAAATTAGAAATCAGACTGATCCAAAGTAACTTTTACTGGCTTCTGCTTTTCATTCACTGAGAGGCAAAAAGTGAATATAAAGAGAAGCTGAATTTCTTCCCATTTGTAGAACAGCTGCTTTGTTTTTGTGAAACATGAGAATTTAATAATAAATCCACAACCTGCAGTATTTAAACTTATTGTTAGATCAACAGAGCACTGGGGAATCAAATTGTAACATGCGTGCGTGTGTTTGTCCTGTGATTTTTAAGATGTATATTGGCAGTCAGGGCTATTTTTACAGGCATATTGAACAGATCAGGGCTGGTTTCTCTGACATTTTATGCCACACTTTTGTTATGCTGGGTTGTATGTTCATGTTTTTTTTATGGCATTAATTATCCCAAACTGGCTGGAGCAGTTTGGATTTATCGACTTGTTGATAAGGGGATAGTTTGAGTGGAGGAAAACATGTAGGGAAAACGGGAATGCTCAACCGAAGGTGGCGCATTTCCATGTTTCCTAAAGCTTTGCCAAGAGAATAAAGAAATGTTTTGTTCAGCCAAGTGTTAATGTCATTCCAGTGTTTGAATGATTTTCTGTGTCACATCTCGACTGCTTCATCGCTGCCAAGGCTTACATGTCAACAACAGGATCCTTTTTTTAGATGCTTAACCTTATTTAACTCAACCTTTATTTCTGTGCATTGCATCACTTCATGGGAATGTGTTTTTACTATGTGTGTGTACCAGTAGTATCTGTGAAGCAGGCTAGATATAGGATGCAGTGAATGTGAATGTGTGAAACCTTCCCTTTCTTTAGATACTCGTATTGTATGATGTTTTTATTCCACAAGCATTTCTCAGCGGCAGAGAAGCAACCGCAGTGTAGTGGTTTGATTTCAGTTTACTGCTAGTTTTTTATTATATAAAAAAACACTTTTTCAGTGCCTGTGTATAAATATTTTTAGTGCATTTGTGTTCTTGCAAACACACAAACCGCGACATAAAACCACTCACTCACCCGATGGTGGTCTGAAACCTGACTGAACAAAAGCCATTTTGAAACCGCTCTAGTTGTGATGTCACAACCGGAGGGGAAGTCAATCATCACCGCCCCCACGGCAGCTCTCTGACGGGGGCGGGGCATTTCTGACAGCTCTCGGCCAATCACAAGAGAGTGGGTGGGGTTTTCTGGTTTTAAATTAAATTTTAAATATTATACTAGGAACATTAAAATAGGGCCTCTTTAAAGTCAAAGAGAATAAATCAGCACATTCTACTAGTATATATGCGAATGTTTTTCATCATGATGGTATTCATCAGCAGTAACCTCATGTGAGTCTGTCACTTTATGACAAGAGGAAAAAAAACATTCTAAAAGGCGGAATCCAGCACTGACAAAGCTCTGCTCACAGTTTTCTCAACTATTTATATATTTTTTTTCTTATATTCTTTGGGTGAAATGAATGTGTGTAATGTGCAGGGTGTTGCTGACAGAGATTCATAGATTCTTAGAACTTATTTATATATTAATATAATGCAAAAATACATAGTCACTTTTATAAGCAAATGATAATAATACAAAAGATGGACAATTTTAATAATTAACAAATATCAAATACAATAATTACTTATATTACATTTTTCAGTGTTAATTTTAATTAGGTAAAATACATTTTTCATTCGGTAGTATTAGAGTGGTTATAATTTTAATTTCCCTATGTGAGGTTTGTAGATAAGCCTGCAATGATTTTTGACCTTACTGATCTATCTAGAACTGCAAACGTATGACATAAGAACTTCATACAGTGATAGTAGGGGGTCACATGCAACCATTCCTGTTGCTGAAATCCCATCATGCACTTTTAGCACTGGTTGCCTCCACAAAAACAGCTTTTTCATTTGTTTATCCACAGAGATTAGTAGCCACTGATCTAACAGCTTAACTGATTAGCCCCTCCATCGTATAAGCTATTGCCTCTCTCAGTCTGGTTTCAGTTTCTATTGAAGTTTACCTTCTGTGGTTTCTGCCTCTGAGGAATGTTTGTCTAACAAATACCACGCTGCTCACTTTTCACACACTGTTTGTTCAAGCTCTTGCATACAAACAATCTTTATTCAGTGTTTATTCCATTATGGACAAATAATGTCATGTCTGTTTCAGAAATGTAATCACTTAGTGACCAGCTATAGGAATTTAATTTTCATGTGTTCATATTTCACACCGTTGACCGGACTGTTAGGATAAGGGTTTGCCTTTGTTCATGCCCAGATCCTGTATTTCCTATGCTTGCCTTTTTTTCTGATATGTGTTCAAATTCTTGACATAGTTTTGGCATTTTTTTTACATTTTAAAGAAATCAAATTGAAAATTTCATTGCTGTTTCACAGGAATAATCAAAGTACTTACCGTCTAGTACTTTGTGTCTGAAATACTGTGAGTAGGAAGGTATTTACTTAATTTATTATGATTTCTGTGGTGTAAGAGAGGAAATAAGGTCTTAGTGTTACTGTGTTCCTTTGACTGAGTTGACAGAACTGTCTGATTTAAATGTTTTTTTTTCCTTTTATGTGGTTTTTTTGGGTTTTCTTCCCATCAGTGTGCAGCTGTAACTGTTTCTCACAAAAATGTACCGTAGCTCTTGTGTGTGCAAAAACAATATTGCATTATGAAGTTTAACTTTGTACATTGTTAATGAGATTTATATGGAGAGAAAAAATAATGCATATATAAGCAACATGTGTTTTCCATTAGATTTACACATCATTTAGTTTCAAATCCCTGTATATGAATATGTGCCCAGCAACCGTTTACACCAAATTCACTCAAAAATCATGTAATGTGAGTTTGTTGTCCTGTTGAGGGATATATTATTATTATATTATTAATATTATTATTAGTGATATATACATAGTCTATATATATATAGATATATAGAAATAGTTGGGTGCTTCTAGGCCATAAAAGTTTACTATTTTTCATAAAGAGAGTACGAAATATTAAACCTTGAAATGGTAAAACAAGGCCCCTTTAAACTGTCAAACACAGTTTCTCAATCCTATTAACTAGAAAGGATTGACATGATTGGTGGATACAAATTTTTTCCCATAAGAAATCTTAACAATTTTCTTCAACATCATTATATATATTCCATTGATGGCACACTTTGTACTGGGAAATAAATTGTACTCAGAACAATTCAACACTAAAACATCGTTTTTTTTTTAATCTTTGCGCAAATTATGTGCAAATCTCATAAAAGGTGTAAACAGCGTATGCACTATTTTCTCTCCATAGATTGCAACCAAAGCTGTTGTTTACGGTGCTACACTAACCTGATATCATACGTTATTCAAAAGCCATTTATAAACATTTCAGCTGAGGTTAATAATGTGTCAGTTCCACAACTTCTCTCTTCAGCCTCACATCTCCTGTATATTCCCACTGAAGCCATGTGGCTCCTCTACTGTATATGAAATGCATGGCTGTCCTATTAATGCTAGCGATAAGTACTATGTCAAATGTCATGCATCGATTACATATATAAGTTTCATTTTTTAATGCATGAGTGTGAAAATATTGTTAAAGACTGCAAAAAAACAAAAAAAAAGGACCCCAGAGTTGAGCTCACTACAGACAATGCAGACGCCAAGTGTGATCTCGACACGAAAACTGCTGCTTACGGAAGACGTTTATTTTGAAACTGTGATCGAGCATTTAAAGGAAACCAGATGTGGAGCGTAGGTTTCCATGACAATCCCAAAAATGCACACACACACACACATGCACACACACACACACACACATACACATTGCATCCTCATCCAGCCCACTTGGTGGTGTATCAGTGTATACTCCTGTCTGTTTTGATCTGCATATGTGATTCCAAACTATTTATACAGACATGATGATGATGATGATGATGATGATGATAGAGTGACCAGATGAGATTGGCTGAAATTCAAGACGGTGTGTGTTTTTTTTTTATGGTGATGGGGGCTGGGGATTTTCAAACCTATTCAAATGAATGACAATATTTTCGCCTAATTGTAAAATGTAAAACAAATAGAGATAATATACATTGTAGCCACCGATGCTGCGTTCGGTTGCACTGGGAACTCGATGGGATCCGACCTCGGAATCAGAAAGGTGCAATAGCATGGCAGGATTCCCTCCGCTGCTGCGTTAAAGAGCGCAAGTTATTACACTGGCAGCACATGGCGTTTCTTTTTCCTTTCTCCCTTTCTCTCCCTCGAGCAGCTAAAGTACTTCTCCAGCAGTTCCCTCGATGCTCGAAAGACATCTAAACAAAAATCACCCCACTGTGACCAGCTATGTTTCCCGCATTTACACAATAAAACTTTGGAAACCTCGGAAGTCTGAATTTCCAACCCGGATCTTTCCGAGTTCTGAGTGCAATCAAATGCAGCATTAAAATCTGTGGCCGCATGCAGTTACTTAACTTCTTCATGAACCACTTTTAACATATCCTCAGTATTCTCTTCAATTTTTTTGGACATTTTAGGTCAGATTTCGGAATCGGGAAAACAGCTTAGATTTTGGGACTGTCCTAAATTTTTCAATATGTCTGGTCACGTTAGATGATGATGATAATGATGTTAATGATGATAATGTATATTGTTATAGAGAACTATACTAGAGATTATGAGGCCTTAGACCACGCTGGCAGTGGATTGCATAAAAGGGAAAAAAATATTGTTCTGAGAGGCCTGTGAGTCAAGATGGAAAAATGAATTAAAAGACAAAAATATTATGACACATTTTTGGAATTTGCATCATTTCTTTACTCTGACAGTCAATCTGCTGATGCTACACATTCTGTGTTAAGAGGCTACTGCAAACAAGAGATGGGGAAATATAATTGATGAAATACACACAAACTCAGAGACATGTAAATGTTTAGACACTTTAAATGTATTAATATTTCTGTTATGTTGTTGCACTAGGTTGATCTTTTGCCCATGTCATTTTGTTTATGTTGTACTTTATTATTTTTTTAATGTCTAAAAATGACTAAACTTGATAAATAATTAATTTAAGCACTGCATCTTTTCAGATTTCAATGCATCAGAGATGCATGGACGTGCATTTTATGGTAAATATACTAAAAAATGATTTTATGGGATAGGGCCTCTTACACCTACAGCTGCCATCTAAGAAGCCTTGCCACTTTTACATGCTTTAATTTTAGATAATGAGAAAAATCTTACTCAAAAAATGTAATGAAACAAGATCAATCTTGATGTAAATTGTTGACAGTCAAGGCATTTGCATATAATGAATAGAAAATCACTTTTTTGTGTTAGGAAGGTCATAAACATACCCACCAAAACAAATTAGAATAAATAATATTAAAATATTTAGATTAAGTTAGATTAGATACGACTTTATTGATCCCTTTGGGGGTTTCCTTGGCTTGTTTTTATAGATTGGGGGGAAAAAAGTCTTTACTTCCATTTGCCATGAAAGGCTTTCCTACAAAAACCGTGGAATAGATCATAAGCTTTATGATCTTATCAAATCTACGTACAAACACACAGCCGTGTGAAAATAAACCATCAAAGAACAGAGTATATTACTCAAGGATGTGGTGCGAAGCAAGGATGCTCTTTAAGTCCTACATTATTCATGCTGCATATAAATGCAGATTTTAGCAGCTCCAGGCGTCACACCCTATATCACAGCGATAGGAATTTGCTTGGTCTTCAAAACAACCGGTCCGTGCTGGAACAATACTGCCACAACTAGGCCTTGGATGGAAATCTGAAGAAAAAACATGTTCATGAACCGAAAAAATGAATTATTGCTTGTGGAAAATAGAAAATGTATAGAATATTTGTCAAGAAAAAACATCTTCTATTAGTGAAATTAGTCAAATAATGCACACACTGATTGTGAAACTAACCAGTTATACTCCTTATCAGCACAGTTTCAAACTGAATATTTGCAGAATACAACTCATTATGTATGAGGCAAATGTCATATATTTAAAACATTTAGAAATTACATAAAAAAAAAATATTCAAAGTCTATTTCTGAGTTTCCTGGTCCAAAATTAGAGGTTTATTGCCAACATCATGTTTAGCACTTTTCCTCTCTTACATGACACTGAACAAATGATATTAACAGTCTGACTATCTACCCTCAAAGATAAGAAGCAGAGACGCATCCTAAACCAGATGGAAGGAAGCTCATGTGAGAGCACACCGTGGTAGATTGACTAAAATCAGGAAAAAAAAATGAAAATGTGCCCTAGGGACTCATGTCACTTTCAACACACACACACACACACACACACACACACACATAGAAAGATGCTTTGACTTCCCAAACAGTATTCTGAACAAATTTAGAAAATAAAGAAGAAAATAAAAAAAGTATGTTTCCCACATGATCATTAGAGCTATTTAAATAGAATAATATTTTAAATACAGTAAAAATGAATTACACGTGGAACAGTCCACATTACATTAGTCCAGTGAAATGCAGCAGACATGTGTTGTAATACACGTCCCTGTCCACAGGATGGCGTCATGAGCTTTAAATACACAAACTGCCATGAATGCATTTTTGCATTTGGTGTTGTATGTTGTTATTTCTGGACTTTCACCTTCATTTTTCTGAAGTTTCATATTTATTGAATCAATGTTTAAGGAGTTTTTCCTTGTTGGATGTGAGGGTCTGGGGACAGGGGAAGCTGAAAAGTCCATTGAACCTGTGATTTTGGGCAATACAAATAAAATAGACTTTTACCACACGATGCAATGACTGGTCTGCTACAGGTGAGCTGTTCATTATGTAGAATCTCCTCTCATCACAGTTCAGATCGTAGTTTGGGCCTGTGATGCACAACAAGTTCTCCCAAAATTTTATAATTTTCACTCCTGAATACTTCCTACAGAAGAGCATTAGGGTCAGAACTCATGTATGGGTTAGTTTTAATGTGTTCTAGAAAAAAAAAATTAAGGTGTTATTTTTATTAAGTCTGGTTTCTATATTTAATCTCAGAATTCAGTTTTCTCGGAAATTAAATTAAATTATTTTTATTCGATACAGACAAACATTTCTTGGAGAAAAAATTCAAATGGTATTTTTGAAAAAATTGTTTCAGAAATAAATAAAAAATCTGACTTGAATCTCCAAAATCTGAGGGAAAAAAAGACAATTCCCACAATTCTTTTTTTATTCAGTTTGTAATTTCTTTTAATAATTATTACAGAATTCTATTTTTTATTTAACTAATTGTTTTTCTTAGAATTCTGAGATTAAAGTCAGAATTTTTGACTTGATTTTCTGCTATGAATAAACAAAAAAATACACTTTTTCAGTTCTGAGAAAAGAAAAAAAAGAACATAATAACTGAAAAGAACAAGACGATTACTCCCTAATTGTTTTTCCAGTGGCCCTAACTCTTCCATCAGCAGTGAACAGCAGCAGAGAAAGTCCTGATCTCACTAATGATCCCCATAAAGTGCGTGGCCCCACGTTTACGACCTGTCAGCATCACCGTTCTGGTCTAATTAACGCAAGTTGCTTCAATTTGATTCAGCTGTAAAAACTTTGATTGAGTTCTTATTCCCCCGCGCGAGCTCGTGCGGCCTGCGGCTTGCCCGCGTGCCTCCGCGGGCTCCAGCAACAGCTGCGCCGCTCAGGCTGCACGGGGCAGAGCGCACGAGGAGGAGGAGGAGGAGGAGGAGGAGGAAGGGGAGGGGAGGGAGGGGAGGGGAGGGGAGGGAGGGGAGGGGGGGTTGGGTCCGAGTCCCGCAGCGGTGAGTTCAGGAGCCGGAGCCGACATCCGATGTGCAAGTGTGGCTATCCAAAAAAGCAAGGATCGGATTCGTCTAGCGAACGGAGGAACCCGGGATGTCTTTGCAGCAGCTCCCGGGCTCTTTCGGAGTCATGTTCCCCGCGTTCTCGCTGCCCATGAAAGCGGAGCGCAGCCGCAACAAGGAGCGGCTGGAGGCCAGCCTGGCCGGCTTGTGCGAGCTGGAGCTGCTGAAGCAGAGGCAGGAATGCCGGGTGATGAGCGCCCTGCGCCTCGGGGACGCGCCGGGCGCGGGGCGCCGGGCTTGGGGCGCGGTGCGGGCGCCGCGCTGCGCCCCGGACGCAGCGAACGGCGACGCGTCGGACGACTACGGCCTGGGGCTTCAAACTGTAAGTTCCACTTTCTGCAGCTTCTTTGGTACTGAATGAAGCAGAATGAACGCGTCGATGCGCATAGGGACAGATAGTGCGTTATAGATGTGGATAAAGTTGGAATTGTTTGCAAAACTTTGCATTTAAAGGGGGATGGATCCTTGTTTGGCAACAAGAAGCCCTACTTGATAAAACTGTATTTATAACAGCTGTTGTTGTTGTCAGGAGTCTGAATCTTTTTTTATAGGGTTTACTTTGCTGTTTCTAGAAAGTCAAACTTTTTTTGTCTCTTCTCTCGAAACTACTGGACCTTCCTGCTGGTAACCACTGGATTAAATTACCAAGCGTTGGGTTGTGCACGCAAACTAAAACAAAAGAAAGAGAAGAAAATCTCCTGAGCCTGTCATTGACCTCAGTGTGTAGTTATGAAAATGCCTAAGTCAAGGAGGGCCCCCTTCAAGGCACACGTTACCATGTAAGGGCAAATTTGCCTTGAAAGAATTGGATTACCTTATCCATTTCATGCTGAAGGAAAAGTGATTATCCAGATATTTCTGTCCCCCGAGTTTGGATAAATGATAAATCATCAGATAAATGCTGAAGTTACTGTTTTGTGTTGTTTATTTTTTTCACTCCTCCAGATCTCACACGACCATTTGACCCAGTTTTAATGTAGATTCCAAGGTCAACGCCAGTGTTTTCAGATTAATTGTTTTTTTTTTTCCCCTGCTATGTTAACTAAAGGGCCTGTTTTCCGTCTGCTTAATGTCCTCAGCAGATGATGCTCCACAGCGAAAGGCCTCACGATACAGCAGTGTGGTTTCTACAGGCAAATGTATATAACATGTAATGGGAATGTAAAGGAACATGGCTATTATTCACACTGTGGCGCTGCAGTCTTAAACAATCACACCGAATGTAAACATACAAATTTAGATGAACCCTTAAACAGCCCCAAAATCCACCAATCACAGCCCTTCTTAAATAAATAAGGCAAATCACTGTAATAGTACAAACTAAACAAAAGTTGCGCAATTGTAGTCAGAGAATCCAACTGTGTCAGTAAAAACATACAGAGGAAAGTTAATGTCGGTAAGACAGATCTGAAGTTTATTTAGTATTTTAGAGTGAAAACTCCATGAGATGTCATGTCAGAGACTGTAAGATAACGAGAAGAGCTTGTAATATATAATATATGATATGATATAAAGCAGAGCTTGTGTTATATAATATATCTCCACTGTCCAACGGAAACCTCATGTCTCCATATTTAGTCTTTTTTTCCCCCATAAATCAATGATATATGACACTCCTTATGTCTGTCTGTTTTTTTTTTTTTTTTTCAAATATTTAACCAATGAAAAGTATTGGAAAAAACCTTGTGACTGAATGTTCGTCACTCCATTGGATCCCCACACAACCTCCATGTTGAAACGCGTGTCCCACCTGACCCATCGCGGGTATCTGACCGTCATATAAACACAACTGCGGCTACACAGTACTCAGTTGTTAAACACTGGTGTATTTTCATTTCCTGTTTTGGACATGCAAGTGTTCTGGCCAACAGGTGCTCCCATCAGACATGAAGCAGCGCCTGTGTGAGACGAGGATGAAATGTGATCGCGAGCCATCCCAGACTGTCCACGTGACACCAGACAGATTTCTTGACTCAGAATTTGGAATATCACGAGTGCTGAGCTCGGGGCATGAACCGGCCCTCTGATTAGCCAGCGCTTTTCCAAAACACAGATTATATTAACACAACATTAGTACAGAGGCTTATACAGCGAGTCCATGCTACAGTGGAAAAAAACTGCTCCCTCTTAGCACTTTTTCATCTATCTTGAGAATTTGGAGCGTATGTAAATTTGATGTGGGGCCGTGCAGCGTATATAAAGTACTGTGCAGTACAGTATGGAACACTGAGATTGTTCATGTGATGCTTCCGTGAGAGTTTTGCATGCTTTCCACACCCTAATTCCTACATCATGACACCAGGTATCTAATTCAGTGTTGAAGCGGTCTGCACATTTGCAGGTTCTGCTCACTGCGGACTAAAGGATACTTGGGATTTGACAGGATTCCTTTTAAATTCCTTCTACGAAGACTTGAGGACAACGACGGTGCTTGGTAGCAACTATTAATCTGACATTCAGTTACAGCGCATTTTAATGGACATTGATTCCAGAAATAACAAGCAAATCGGATTGAACTTGGAGCCATTCCAGGCAGTTCAGCCAAAGCACAATATTGTGTCATATCATGACAGGAATAGTTTGACCTTTGGATTAAAGTTAGATTGGTTGCTGGTCATATTTTTCAAGTCTCTTTTAATACTATCGTACTCACATACAGGCATATGTATGTGTTTTTTTTGTTTATTAATTGCAATTAACTACACACAACAATGACTATCAGAAATCACATGTTCAACATTTAGCTTTCTAACAATATGCTCAAATCTGAGTCTGAC
This sequence comes from Eupleurogrammus muticus, assembly GCA_036785175.1. Classification (NCBI taxonomy): domain Eukaryota; kingdom Metazoa; phylum Chordata; class Actinopteri; order Scombriformes; family Trichiuridae; genus Eupleurogrammus; species Eupleurogrammus muticus. The sequence continues at coordinate 5,369,826 of JAYKQN010000007.1, forward strand.
AAGCTCAGCAACAGAAAAATGTTCCATGTTCCATTCTGGGATAAAACAGGGATAGTGGATAATAAAATGTTATGACTCTCTTCACTAGAAAAAAATGTACTGGCAACTCAGTCCAATGCACAATAACAAGTGATATGTTTTGTCATGTGGACAGACGCATCTGACAGAGCTTTAAAGCCGACGCTTCACCCATTGTTCCTTGCTCGTTGCTATTTGTCTATTCTAAGGGGACAAACTATAGGTCAGGCAGCAGCTCATCATGATGGAAACTGCATTAGAGACACTGGAACAATTAGTGGGGGTAAAACTAGAATATTATTAGCGCATTGATCCCTATAAACATACATCTGCATGTGAATATGCCACATCTATAGGCAAGCAGCAGTTATTTTGTGGCTGGAAACGGTTCCAGGAGCTGTTCGCGGTCCACGTAGTATTGACCAATCATGGCTGTGGTTGCTATGGACGCATGCAAGCGACATGACAGTCTGTGCAGAGACCTTCGGCCAAATGCTATCTTGGGACTTATGGGAGTTGTTAAGATTTTAATTCGCTTTTATCTCTGCACTTGTGGGAGTTTGTTGCATACTGAACAATGACCAACGAGATGATACCAGATAGTTTATGAGATAGTTATTAAGTTAACCATTAAGAAATAAATACTGAAGTTCAGCTGAGGTTTAGCTGGGCTGAGTGTTTCCTGCTCTTATTTGTTAAAAAAACACACATACCTAAAACTCTCCATCTACTCGTAGGACAAATTATGTGCTGGAAGTCTCCAGCCAGTTATTGCACCCCAATAAATGAAATACTTCAGCGTTGTATAACCGTCTTAATTATAAGAGTGTAAGAGTGTTCAGACAGTCTGGAACAGGATCTGACTGGTCATCAGGGTGTTATCTCCCCTCCGAGACTTCTCTCTGCTTTCCAAGGCCAACTCCACATTCCCGGCCAGGCCTGCAGATCTCGAAACGTTTCACATCTGAGTCGTTTCCCGTCCACTTGTTGACAGATGCACAAAGGTGATGAAGAGTCACTTCCTTGAATCTTTCTGCAGACTTCATTTCAGTCCGCACCCAAGTCACCCTCCAAGTCCACTTAAATAATACGCCAGAGTCGAGGAATATTCATCAGCCTCTTCACAGCGTTGACTCAGATGAAGTCTCCATCATCATCATCATCATCATCATCATCTAGGAATATGATGAAATAATCAGTTAGAGCACTTTTTGGCATGCATATGGGTACATTATATATGTGTGTGTGTGAGTGTGTGTATACGCAGTAGATATATATAGACATAAGAAGATGTTTTGAGTTCCAGGGCTGAGATAGAAAGTAACATAATACTTCACTACATTAAAACTAAATACATGCTGTTAAAGTGAGCTTTGAAAATGTAAATGTTACGAGAGAACCTCCTGTTATTGAGATTGCTGTAAATTCTGAATTAAAATGATTCATTCCCCCCCCTGCGGCTAAATAAGCAATGAAAACTTGGCCAAGCGACTTTTCTTCTCATTCTCTGACGGTTTGCTGGAACATTGGCTGCTGCATGTGGCCTTCCTACTGTTGCTCTGCGGGTGTCACATAACCCAGAGCTTCTACATGACTGTATATGTGCTAATATACTTTCATTCAGTTCCAGCTCCTCTGACCTCCTGTATATGTTGCATGTGTGCAGGAGCAAAAAGTCTGTCCGTCTGTGATGCTGGATAAACCAAGCAGGCAGGGAAAGAATGCACGGTTGTGTGTGTGTGTGTGTGTGTGGGTGCATGTGTTTGGTTGTCTATGCATGTATGTATGCGTGTGTATGAGAGAGAAAGAGAGAGAGAGAGAGAGAGAGAGAGAGGGAGTATTTATTTCTCAGCAGGAGAAGGTTTGACAGTCAGCAGCAGCTGCAGCAGCACAACCTTCACAGTGGCCTCCTGTACAGGGGACTCAGAGGACATGTGTGTTATTGCGTGTGTGTGTGTCAGTAGAGTAAAATGAGAATGTTTATCATGTTGTTAGACTGAGTGATAGCAACAGTAACGTAATGATGGCAGATTAGCATGATTATAACTTCTTTAAACAGAAGAAGTGGCTGATAGGGCTGATGATGAGGGGAAGGCCAACAGTGTTCCACTGTGGGCTACGTGTGTGTACATTAAGGTTCTGGGTGGTGTATGTGTTTACTGCGAACGTGTTTGCGCCGTCACCAGCCACACTGTAAGTTTTTTTTTTAAGTAGAGACCTTTGCAGCTGTGTGGCCAACTTGTCACAGGAGCCAAACACAAACATTCTCCACTGTAAATGGACGTTCTCCGCTTAAGTTTTCACACTTCGCTGTGTTGCGCAAACACGGGAGCATGTCTGTAGCTGCTGTGTAAGCTCCCGGTGGGGTGGAGAGATAGGACCGTGGGGGTCTTCATTCAGCTGACTGCTCATGTGTGAGGTCTCCAAACAAAAAAACACCACTTGGTTACTTTAAGTCACAGCTGTGCAGCCTCTGGGGTGTCAAGGAACGGAAAAAAAATGTACTCAGCACTGCAAGTCAGAGCCACAGAGGTTTATCCTCATTATCACCAATGCTACCATATCTTCTTGAGTACATAGACACCACGCTATTTTTATCTCTTCCTCTTCTTTTCAGACCTCTGTTATAGACTCAAATAGTTCTTTTTGTTTTCCATTTTGAACATGATGACGCGAGGGTCTGAGGCTGTGTGGTGTTTTGGTGTTTCTGTCTCTTTTTAACTTTGTGACTGGTTAATTTAAAGGATCAAAATCCCTGCAGTTGAACACAGATACAGAACACAGAGTACAAGGCTGTGCTGATTAAACTGCATTCATATTGATTTTGTCACATCACGACCAGCACTGGTATTTATGCAATTTTCCTCAGGATTCTAGGCACTTGATTTTAAACTGATTGTTCGCTAAATAAATATTGGATGCAAAATAACATACTGAACTAAAATCTTAATGCAACACTTAAAATATTTTCTACATGCACAAAATAACAATTTCTCTCAAATATTGCTTACAAATGTGTCTAAATGTGTGATAGTGAGCACTTTCCCTTTGCAGATATAATCCTTCCCACGTCACAGGTGTGGTCTATCAAGATGCTGATTGGACAGCATGATTATTGACAGGTGTGCCTTAGACTGGCCACTATAAAAGGCAGCTCCGAAACGGGCGCTTTTCCTATATTAGGGGGATCTGGGGATTTAGAACTGAAAAAATCATTTGCCTCATGCAGTGCAAATGTTGGTCTACTCCTTTGTGAACAATATTTGAGAGATCTTTGAGTTCATCTCATAAAACAGAGGCAAAACAAAATGTCCCCACTGTGCCTTGGTCGTCTGTGTTTGCGGCCAGCAATGAAATCATTTAATCTGGGCATATCCAATATGGCATAAGACCCACTTTGACCAAGTTTAATGAGTGAAGATTGATTGTGAACAAACATTACGCATGTGAGAATTGATAATGTTATTGTGGGGAGGAATCATCATATTTTAAGGTAATATTCAACAGTAAACTACTTTATGGCAGTAGTTGTCAACTACTAAAAAGTAGTCGGGCTGCTGAACACAAGATTGTCTCTGCCTTTACTGTAAAGTCCTAATGTTTGTGCAGTTGAGGCTGCAAGTTTCCACAGCACACTAGTGTAAGTTGAATATTTCACCAGGATTCGGCTTCCAAACTATTTTTGCTTCTCAAAATTGGCTTTTCGATGAGCTCAAGAGAAACTTTCCACTTTCAAGCAGATTAAAGTGAAAAGAGCCTTCTGGTGTCAAACTCTGCACACTGAAGCTCAGACATCCAACTGTAAGAACATGAAAAAAAAACTATTTTTGGCTGGAAGGGGGCTTGAAATGAGCAGCAGTATGTCAACAGATATGATTGTTATTTGAACTGTTACATATTCATAATTGAGGTTCCTCAATGTATATTTTTTAACTTGAGGTTCTTCACAGAGGTGAACTTGTTTCCCTCTCAGCCTCTCCCCGTTTCACCTGTCACCATGTTTAAAGGGAATGAGACCAGCTCCTGTGATTGGTCATTATCGAAGCGCTCCTTGACTCCACCTGAGCATAATGCATTCCTCCTACTAATAATATGTTCAGTTTCCCCTCCACATCGTGCCTGGCTGCGCCTGGCTGAGCCCAGGCCCTATTTTCCTAATGGTCGGGAAAATTGCAAAAGTATGTTGGTCACACCCACGTGCACCATGAGCCAGGAATTAAGACTTGGCTCATGATACAACATTGTTTGCTGTAAAAACTAGGGTGGACATTGTCTTAACAAATAAATTGCACAATTAGCAAGCTTTTATGACACCATTATAGTATTAATGTAGGAGGTATAGTAGTTTAAAGTCCCTCTGACTCAGGTTAGCTTTTCTTGTTGTTCCCACAGTTGAATAACTGACCAATGACAATTTGTTTGTTCCACATTCATCAACTGAAGAAGGAAATGTCCCCTCAAAGACCATGTCACAAACACTACAAACTCTTCCAGTCTTCTTCAGGGCACTGGAATAGGCTGGCTTGAGCAGGGAGACATGGACTTTAGCTGGATTGTGGTAGGGTTGACAGTCTTATCAGAAGACATGCTGGATGAGCAGGCCATGATGCGGTACTGCTGGCCCATACGCATGTTAAAGGGGGTTTTCCATTTGTCTCCCTTTCAGATATGGATCAAGTGGTAGGCATTTTTCAGGCCTAATTTGAAGAAAACAGTGGCCTGATGTAGGGTGTGGAATCTTTAAGAGGCAGTGCATATTTATTTTTTATGTTGATGCAATTTAATCCCCCTGTAATCAATAAATGGCTGCAGGGTCTCAAGGGCAGTTCTGGCAGAAATGGCCCAGATGGCCACAGTAAAAACACAGTTCCTTCCAGAGTCTTCTCTGCCGCTTCACCCTGCCTGGTCCCACCCACTCTCCATGACAAGGGTGAGGATCTCTATAGAGATCTGCAACTATCTCTAACTCAGTCGCGAAGGTCTGGTAGGTGGAGTAGACCAAGGGGTATGCTCCTACACTGCTGCTCCCTAATGTGCCACTCAGCCGGAGAGGAGGCTAACCAGAAACGACACCTTAGCTTTGTCCATCATGTAGGTGATGGGCTGCAGGTGGAACATTGGGGAGCATGAGAGCAGGAAGCAGCCACATTATCCCAACTCCCCAGAATAGTGCTCTAGGAGTAGGAAGGTGAGGCTCTTGGGGTCAGGGAGCAGGCAGCAGACAAAGACTAGGGTAGTCCAGAGGCAATCTGGAAAAGCTGGTGGTTGAGAGACAAGATGTTGGTGGCCAGAGTCCCAGTGGAGTCCATGATCTCCTGGAGCGCCTGGGAATGTTGGTCCATCAGTGTGCCTTGGGCAGCTAATATATGTGACACCACACCTCTGAGTCCTGGCATCCTGAGCAGATGCAGAGAACTTAGACACAGACTGAAAGTCAAAAGCAGCAGGGAGTAAAGCTGGGAGTTGATGACAGGAGCAGGCAGTCAAGGACAAATTCAAGCCGGTGTTGGCAGACGCATAATGGCAGCAATGGAGGTGGCGATCCTGTGACATGACAATCAGATGGGGGGCAACCACAGTTCAGTATTGCAAATGCGCAACTTGCAAAAGTGTGATCTGGAAACGATAAAACTCCCGTGTACAAACACTGAGAATGGACTTTATAGTGAAGGCAAAGACCTCTGGGATCAGCAGTTGTGAAATGAAATATCTTTTCATGTTTATAGATTTGAGAATTTGAGTCGGAGAAGGAGTGGGTGCAACCTAAAGGAATTTAACAAGATAACACTTTTTAGTGCAAACAAAGACACACATTATTGTTCAAGGGTGAGTAATGTTTTTGTCCAAATACGCAAGTGGGGAGATCTATAATTGAATACTTAGGGGAAAAAAGGAAAACATTAAGGCTAATGTCCATGGTGCTGTGTGATGTGAAGATGACTGGCCTTCATGATCAAACACTGGTTTTGGGAGTGACTAACTATTTCTCAACACTTTGCTGTGACACTCAATGAGGAATGTAGAGAAGTTCCACCCTGAAACCTAACAGACGTTTTTTATGGAACCGTGTCTCAGTCTGCAGATGGGTCAGCACACGCCATTCAGGGTTAGACAGAAATATCAACATTATTGCCCAGCCCCATTACTTATTAAGAGCAGTTTGTCTTGAAACAGATGGATAGAACAGATAACTATGAAACATCTTCAAGTTAACCTTGTTCATGCCAAGAATTAACCAGTTGATCCTTACATTTTGAAGTGGATCCTCGCAATCTGAACATTTTTAAACTATGCAACATCAGTAGTAAATCTGCAGCAAACTCCATAGATCTAAAGAAAACTCCTGAGCAGTAGATAGCTAAACCCTAAAGCTGATGTTATACATTCCGTGTCCACATGTGAGCGTGATGTAGATTTCATCATCAGAGAGTGTACGTGTGGACTCTGCGCAGACCTCCACATACCTCCATTTCAGGCGCCACAATCTAGACACCGACATACCATGTACACGTGAAACTAGGACTCCAGAAAGTAGTTAAACAAAAGTATCCAGTGTCTGCGGTATTCACTTTAACCTGTTTGGGAGCACATTCAGACCTTGACCCTTTAACAGCCTGATGTCTGTTTTTAGCCGATGAAGCTCCTCCATCCTCCATTTAACTGTATAAGGCACACAACAGCAGGAAACAGCCTCCTGAAACTCGATGTGCAACAGTAGTTGGGCGTTGCAGACACAACTAAAAAAGGGAACCATATTTGGCGATTGTTACATGACATTGTTAGATCATTTATTACAAGAAGCTTATACATTATTTGGCTTTTGTTTCTGTAAATAAACAGAAATCTACAATATTTCCAAACATGCTTGTTTTATATTCATAAGAAGGATGTGGACACACAAAACATTCTTAGGGTCTGCAAACTCATAATAAATGCAAATAAATGTACAAGTTGATCCACTCGGAGTGCACGCCAAGGATTGTGTCTTTCAGATTTTGCCACAATGAATATGCAGGGGCAGTGAGAAAAATGTAAAAACAATAATGTTGCACATGCACAGTGATCAACAAAGCCTGTGTGCATGTGCTTTGAGTTTACACATGTTTTTACACACACAGACTTTTATTAGAATCAGGCCCATACAAACAAACAGCCTAACCCACCATCAAAGTGATAGTTTGGTGTTTTGGACATCTAGTCCCATTTACTATGCCCCTTGGATATATCTGAAGAATAGAGACCATAATTTAACCAATCACTCTAGATTCTTCTGGAAAAATGTAAGCTTAGTTTCAATATTTGGTTAGAAAGTTATTTATAAATTGCAGAATAAAATCTTAACAAGTAAATAAAACCATGATCTTTCCGCTGTGTTTCCTGTTGTAGCTCTTATGTCTGGTATTATTGACTTATGATGCTTAAGTCTGATTAATATCATAGCTAAGAGATTTTTAGGCCTCAAAGACAAAGTCCAATATGTTGACTGACGATTTGTTTAATTAGTCATGAAAATAATGCTTGTTTGCTGCTTCACCTATCAGCCATGACAGGAGAACCTGTGATAGTATCAAATTTAACTTTTAAGCCCCACAGTTATTCTGGATTGCTGTCACAGCCACGAAAAGGCTATTTTCTAACTTGATTCACCCTGAGTTATAATTGCAGTTTCGTTTATAAACGTCTCATAATTTTGCAAAATTTGAAAGGCACTATGTGTTTTTCTTTTTTTCCTTATAAATGTGCATTAGATACATTAAACATCAATTTGTCTTTCCATGGTTATTTATATAGTCTATATCATTCTATATTGGGAGAATCAGGCTTCTATACAACAACTGAGAAACTGGTTATGTTCTTCAACTCTAAATTTACAATAATTGCAATCTTCTAAACTATGTGTGTGTTTTTCATTTGTCTTAGGCAAGTTATTTTGAAAGTTTTGCATTATTTATGTATATATTATGGTAAAAGATGCATTGAGGTCACTTCTTCGGGGAGGGGGTTGACATAAAACGATACTTATTTTAAGTATAAATTATCTTACATAATGTAAAACATGAATCACACCAGAAGCACAAAAAAACTAGGGATGCACCGATGTGAAAATTTCGGCCGATATCGATATCCGATATACATATCGGCAGTCACTGCCGATATCGATATTTGCCGATATCGATATATGTAGAGAAAAAGTTTTCTGTAGTGTCACAAATTTAGTACAGACCAGAAAAAACACTGTATATTTTTGAAAAACACAACAGTGCTCTTTATTTAAAGGAAGGCTCACTGTAAAACTGTCATGTGGTTAGCGGAAGTACGGCGGAGCGGACCCGATGGAGCTCCGCGAAGGCAGCGACGAGAAGGCGGCAGGACGGCGTCCGACACCCCGGAACAACGTTCCGCGCATTTTTTTGTCTTTTCGGGCGATGCGATGTGACGGAGGAGCCAACTAGGAGAAACCGCTACAGTTAGTTGGGTCACTGTCTGCGTGTCTATCGGCGACGCGCTAAGCTAAGCTAGCTGGTCCTAGCGGGCTCCTCCGTCACATCGCATCGCCCGAAAAAACAAAAAAATGCGCGGAACGTTGCTCCGGGGTGTCGGACGCCGTCCTGCCGCCTTCTCGTCGGCGGCCGCGGTGGAGGCGGAGGAGGCCGCTGTCTTTTCGGGCGATGCGATGTGACGGAGGAGCCCGCTAGGACCAGCTAGCTTAGCGCGTCGCCGAGAGACACGCAGACAGTGACCCAACTAACTGTAGCGGTTTAACTCTGCACATTGTTGACATATCGGCCAGAATTTGTTGATATCGGACCGATACCGATAAGTTAAAAAACGTGACATATCGGCCGATATATATCGGTTGGCCGATATATCGTGCATCACTAAAAAAAACACTGGCCCGAGACAAGACTTTGTAAGTATGAATATTCACACAATGCGATGCCAAATAGACTGAACGTCGTGATAGAATATACGTATATGAGACTAAATAGAAAAGAAAGAAGCAGCATCTCTGCATTTTGTAGTATGGCCACATTTGAAAGCAGAAATAGTCAAATGTCATACAACGCCTGTGTACTTTTTTTTTAACATAACGGGTCTGTGAGCTTCACATCATAGTTTGGAGCACTAATCCTGATCAAGGTCTATTTCTTCATTGCTAAATGACCCAAGCACAAGCTGCACGGGTTCATCCGCATGTCTCACTGCAATACATCCCTCCTCTGCGACAGAGCCAACGCCTGCTCCTGTACTGATTCAATTTACTTTCACAGCTCTGAGCTTTTGGCCTGGACATCTCCATGGTTAAAATATGGGGGACTATCACGCCATCCAGTGTGATGGTGGCAGTGGTGATTGCTCTAAGTTTGCAAGGGAAGCTCAGCGCCCCCTAAAATGTCAAAAAAAAAATAAGTGGCCAAAAATGCTTTATTGTGTTTACACCTCATTGACTAAATAATGAGCCAGAATGTGATCAGCTTTAGTTCAGAGTCAGCTACTTTTCACACATCGTTGACACGCATTATTTATTCATTCAGCATTAGTGCATTGAACAGTGTTGAAGCTCAGCAGCAGTGGACTTGAATGAGGAAGCGCGGAGGTCATAGAGGTCATCATTGGATAAATGCTCAGTTTTGTCCCACCCATCAGATTCTGAGCTTATCTGGGGATTTATGGGGAGTGGGCATGGCCGTGGCGAGCCTGGAGGCTGAACTTCTGTAGGATGATTGGACGATCTGCCTGAGGCTGCGTCTTGTTTTGATCGATCACAAAACGAACGAATCACAGATCTTGAAATATGAACCACCACAAGTTTTAACCATTGTTCTGAGACAAGCTGATCTGGAGGGTAGACAAATAATCTTATTACAACATTAGCACCTTTATCTGTTGCTATTGGGGATTGTACTGGTGTTTGGAGGCAGATTTCTGTCTCCCCAACAAGCAGCAGATGCAGCTGTGAGCCTTCCTCTGTCGCAAAGCACTCACAAGTGGTCCCACTATCCTGGTACAGCATCCCCAGCTAGTGAGCAAGCTAACAATCTAACAGGGCCAAAGGTGAGCTTCCCCTTTGGCCTTGTTAGACTAGCAGCCACCTCTGGTGGATGGGTAACTAGTGATTGTTGGCCCTCATTCATTATCACAAATTCAAACCAGGCAGTGTTGTGGACTATCTTTAAGTATGTTGATATGATAACGTGGCTGGAACATATGTAAATGAGTTGAATATTAATACCGGATAGTTGTGTCATTACCTTAAATTTGACTATCGTCCTGACTATCACGGCCGAATTCATTCACCTCAGCTGGTTTCGACATGAAATCACTATGCAACTGTGCATAATCACAGTTTACACAGAGAGAGCGACAAATCACATTTTGCTTGCCACATAATAAGTGCTCTGTTGTCGGATGCATTCCTGTGAAAAGAGAGAACTTGTGCTCATGGAATCCACATTCTGTTCAGCTCTTTGTGTATGGCTGCTCATGGTTTAGGTGTCATTAGTGCACATTGTTGATGTAATGTCTGTCAGAATCTGTTGTTCACTTCGGGCCAGGGCTGCAAATTTATCAAATATTATTCTTGTCAACACATTCGACTACAGATAAAAAGGAATAAAAAATGCAAAGTCAACTTTTAAATCAATCATTTTAAAATGCATGTAGTTTGAATCATTCAAACTAGTATTTACTATCTGAGACACCGTCTGTCCGACTGCTTAAAAAAAAAATGAACCCCCTTAAAACCATAAGGTGTGTATATCTGTGCACAAATGTGTTCATTCATGCATGACTGTTTGTCTGTGTATGTAAAAGCATGAGTGTGTGTGTGTGTGTGTGTGTGTCTGTGCGTCTGTGCACACTCACTTGGGGGGGAAAAAAAGCATCCTTTGAGCCAGTGTGGTCTCACATAAGTAGCTGCTTAAACCCACACACAGTCTCTTTTATTCAGTGCATGCCTGATATAAGCCCAGCTCAACCTTTCATGCATGCGCGCCCACACACACACACACACACACACACACACACACACACACAGTCTGAATACTATGCCTACATGTGTTGAAGAGTCTTGTGATGCACAGTTTACGGTTTGCATCTTCAAGGAGAGGCGACAACATGACATCTTTGAATTTCTTTGACTTTTTATCGAGTGAAATTAGATTCACATTTACTCTCACTTAACATGTAGTAAACAGTTTACTTGTATTTATGACTGCAGAAATTTTTACTGCTGTATATGTACAGTATAAACTCGTGGCTTTCATTTCATCTAAAGATGGGCCTACTTGTTTGTTTTTAAATGTAATGTATTTAGCATAATTATTTCCATTATATTGTATTTATTTTGCAGAATTCCAGTATATTGCACAGGGTAGTAAAAACAGTAAAATACAGTAAATCCTACTGAAGAATTCTGTTATATTTGTGCATCATTTCTATATCATATTTTTTTTACATTACATTTTACACACACACTATTCTTGGTTTATGATGCAACAAAACAGTTTGTTTGCTGTTTGTGTTTTTTGTTTATTGTACACAGAGTGACACAGTGGTCTTATGGGAGAGAGCAGATGCTATAGCGTCTGTCATTTTTAGGTGAAATATGTGTGTTTTGATGGTTGAATTGCATTTTGCATCAAAGATTAACCTATGTGCTCAGGTGTGTGATTTTGAAGCTCAGCATGTAGAGAGTTGTGATGAAGTAGCATGTGACGTGGTACTGGCGTGTTTGGATAAAAAAGCCCTAAAACCAAAACCTGCCCATAATGAGCAGTTGGAGCAGTAATTATTTTCAGATGCACACGATTTTTGAGGTAGGATAAGATTTTCTCCTGCTTTGATTCACTAGGTGGAGTTGATATCTATTCTGTTTGGGATTTTTTCATCTCTGATCATGATGATAATAAACCACAGATGTAAGCGTTGCATTTCCATCCATTGTGTGTGCTGAATGCTGCAGATGAGTGCTACAGGTCTTTGGAGACGGGCTCATCGGTGAACTCACTCATTAAAATGACTGAACATAGACACCAGAATCAGCCATGTGTCCCGACAACAAAGCGCTGGCCAACGCAGACCCTGACATCATATTACTGAAAGGGACTTGATTGCTATGAGATGATCTGACTTGTGCTGTTTGACTTATATTATTAATATTATCCGTAAAAGAAGGGTCAGAAATAATACTTGTCGCATGAGTGTTGTAACTTGAGTGTTACAGGCTAATAATTTCAATGCCACGCAGGGAGGTGAAAACTTGTATGTCCATCAAAGAAATGCTTTCACATGCACGTTTTTTATGCAATGCAAAATGTAAAATGTGTTTCACAGATGCAAAATATCTCTACAACTATAAAAGATGACTTGGGTTGATACGCTTGAGAATAAAATGCTGCTACATCAGTTAGGGAAATAGCTGCACTTTGACTTGGAATTTGCTAATTAAGGCTTAATTTGATTTAATTTCAGACTGCAGTGCCTTACAGTCTACCATCAACCATCACCTTCATCTCCATGTGAACAAACAACAAATAGGGGCTTCTGCAGTTCCTCACAACATTGCTTCAGCCAATATGTCATGAACGTCCTCCCAGACATGGTTAACGATTACTAAAAATATCTCAAAACTTTTCTCATTCTTGAGACATCGGTGAGGACTTGTGGTATATCAGTGTTTTTCCTAAAAACATCCCCACGGAGCCAGCAGTATTCCAGGAACACGAGTTCACTTTCAACTTCTACCAAACAGCTTGTCTGAATTCAGAGGTGTCCGGGGGAAAATTGGATTGCAGCTAAAGTTTGAGGGGGCTTCTCAGCTCAAACATTCCAGCAGCAATTGCTTTCTGATGGGAGCTGTAGGAAATATTAAGTAATTTCAAGACATCCGTTCACATGTATGTATGCACTTTGCTTTTGAAAAGCATCCAGCAGATAAATCATGGGGGCTGTTACCGTGCGATGCGTCTGTTCTTTGTGTAACAGCTGCAATCTGTACAAAACTAATGATGTGAAACAAACCGTCTGCAGACACAGTCCTAGCTGTTTTTTTGTAACGCAGTTAATGTGTGGTATTTTCTTCCCCTGGTCCCATCTTCAGGGAGAATATTTTCCTCCCTGAAGATGTTATTATGTCTTAAATTACATTACGGCACAAAAACAGCCTTACAAAAACAAACTTGGAGTTCCCGCATGTTAATTCAATTCTGGTGCATTCCCGTAACTTTGCAGTATATAAGTAACATTGGCTCTTTATGCTTCTTTCTCACACTAATGATGATGATGAAACAGTCAGCCAAAGCACATCAGAAGCAGAATCTTAAATAGTATATGAGGGTAATAGATGGTGCAATGCATGGTTCATGTGCAAGGTACATGGCACAATTTGAGGGCGTGTCTAAGTAGGTTTGGTTTAGGTATAACATGAACTCCACCAATCAGTGTTGTCTCCCTTCCCCTTTAAGCCAACTAAGAGAGTGTATGAGTAGAGAAAGTCCCTTTAACAGAGTTTTACTGATCTTCTTGATCATCCAGACTTCTTGAAGATCTGTGCAACTCATGACCCCATGAAACAAAAGTTGGTCATCTCTGTTCCCACTGCAGCCTGCATCCATACGGTTATAATCTCGACAAATCAGTGTTTAGCAGTTTCTTCCTCACACAATCAATATCTAAAATACAGCAAACCCCATTTGTTTCATGTATATTTCCTCCAAAACATCCATCATCCAGCAGCAAACATCCAGTGCTTCTTAAATGTACACACAGTCCATATATGAGAGCAGGAGGAAGACAGAGTGACGTGTGTGTGTGTGTGTCTCTGTGTGGCTGCAGTGATATCACATACAGAAGCTAAAAAAAGGTTTAAAAAATCACAATTTCTGACCAATTTCACAGATTTAGTAAAGTCTTACCTTCAATCGGCCATTCCACGCTCCATTCCTACAGCTTCTTTCAGGTTATTCACACTTTTAAAAGGCCAGTCTCACCAAAGATAACGCAGCTGAGTGTTTTCTTTTGGTGACAATGTTTATGTAAGTGGTTATGTATGTTTAATATGTTGTGAGCTTTAGAAATGATTGAATGTTTGCCTGATTTCGGGAAGATCTATGACACCTTGGCACGTTGTACAACTTCCTGTCAGACATCTGTCAGGCAGATTTGACTGATTGCGCTGCCCTAAATAGCACAGCGCCAAGCACAGCACTTCAGGCTACCTCACAGCCAGTCTTTATCCTGATGAAAATTGACTCTCGCGTTGTTGGGGAAGCAGCAAATTCACCTGTGTTTTGTCACTTGGGCCATTTTTGCGTCATCGTAGTAGGGCACAGTGACTGTATTCACAAAGGGTCAGGCCGGCAAACAGCAGGGGGTGTCTGGCAGCGTGTAGGGGAGGTCTGGCGTGTTTGGAATTTTGAAAGAAAAAAAAAAAACTGTTTTGGAATTTCTCGATCATAAATGTGAAACATGTGGGTTTGGTTAAACATGTGAGGGCTTCTATAGAAATCAGCTGACCAACTGCTGTGTCCCAGGACTTATCTGAGACCGCTCTGTTCCTGAATCCCTGTTGACACATGTTGTTTTTATTTATTGGAAGATAAACTTGGCTTTAGTGCTTTTTCTCTCCTTTTCTTAGCTTTCTGTGTGTCTCCGCTGCTGCTGTTGTTTAGACAGCTTCAACTCCCACATAACAGACTTTGTTCCCATCCTTTAGTGTGTGTGGGTGCAGTTGAAAGGGGATAAATGTGAAGGCTCTCAGTGTCTCTACAGCATGGAGATCAGTTTCTCTCATTAATAGTTGTAAACACGCAGAGGGAGTTCTATAATTGTGGTTTTTAGATGCACATGTTTTTGTTTTTGTAAATCTAACTTTTCCCTTTGTAAAAATGAAGAAGCCATTTGTAAAACTGAAAATTCTGCTTGCCCACATCTCCTCCCTCAGTTGCATATCGTTGAGATGTTTTTAGTAAGGCCTACACAGATCTACAAACAAATGGCTTGATGGTTTGATTTGTTGCATGCACAGAGGGTGATCTACAAATATTACTATAGTAAACTAGTATTTTGTCTCTCACAAATACATGTATATTTGGAAAATATCAACTTTTCCATCTCTAAAAACAAAGTGAAGTGTGACTCCCCAATCGCACACACACTGAAAATGTCAGTCATTGACTTAAAGCATCTATAGTTGCCAATGGACCTCAATAGGTTAACATTAGCTACCCCTGTTACTTATGAAGTAAAATGTATATACAGTATCTTTCGTTTCATGAATGTGAAGTGAATGAAGTAGAAGAGAGCGAACGGGCTTCACACAGCGGTGAAATGTTCCAACCTTAGTGAGGTGTTACAGCATGAATCACTAGGAATGAAAGCAGACGGACACATATGTCTCCTCCTGTGTGCATGTTCAGTGGAGATGTTTTGATCTATAATTTTAACCCTTTCTATCTATCTGTGTATTTCAGAGCAATCTCCATTGCACTCCCTGGGGTATCATGGCATCCTTAGAGCAGCAAGTGGCGCAGCTGAAGGTCAAAGCTGACGTTAGATCAGCAGATTCTCCTGGCAGATTAGAGGACAGCCGATCCACTTCAGGTAAAATCTCTGTCTCTTCCAAACAGGCAGTGATGTGAGCAGCCGGGACCTGTATGCATTATGTTCACAAACAGTATACAGTACTGTGAAAAAGTTTAAGGCACTACATGCAAAGTTGTAAAAAAAAAGTATGATGTCATTGTTTTAAAGGTAGGATCCATTAATATTTCCTCAATGCACCTGATTGGACGAACACTTGACTCTTGATTGGGCTGCTTGCCGATTTCAAAATTGATCATCTTCTTTGACGATGTCTTCGTTATATAACTACTTCACTGAAATGTGGTTATGAAAAAAAATCAATGAGAAATAAGCCATGTATTCGCTGGAGCTGTCTCTATTTTAGATAGCGACAGCTAGACAGTGACTAGTTCCGATATGTAGAGGCACATTCTTTTTAGGCTGTGAGTCAAGCTTGAATCTCTAACCCTTCTCTGTGCCCGTGCACAAGGTTGAAGGCCACTTCCTGCTGATTGGCTGGAATAGTGTTGTGTGTTTTGAATGGAGCCTTTGTTTGTTTCCCATTTACAGAGCCAGGCTGTTACGAACACTAGACTTTTTTTCACAAAGAGCAGACATGTGGGTAGTGAGGAGATATTTTCTGAAGACAAAAACTGTTATGGATGATAGTTGTAGACTATACTTTTAATTCATCAATTGACTTGATAAGAAGTTTGAGTAAACTATACAAACCTAAAGCAAATCACAGTTCTCATTGCAGCTTTGCAATGAGAACTGTGCAGCAGTTCTCATTGGTATAATTGCACATGGTGTTTCAGGTACCTGGCAGGTCAGCTCTTGCATCTTTCAGAAGTTGCTTCGTCTTCTGTGGACTCTCAGCTGCTTCTAATTCCAGACAGACTCCATACAAGTTGAGATCAGGGCTCTGTGGAAGTCAAACCATCTGTTTTCAGGAGTCCTTGTTCTTCTTACTGATGAAGATATTTCTCATGACTCTGTCTGGATGTTTGGGCTTCATGCTGCAGGATACATTTGGAACCAATCGGATGCCTTCCTGATACTAATGCATTATCCTTATACTGACCTCACTTATGTAAATGAGCTCCATGCTATATAAAAGGACCAATAGTCATTGTGTAGTTGCACCAAAACTGAGAGTACTATTTGATACAAAGTCAGACAATGAGGTCATTAAGGATGCAGCTTATTGTCAAGCAAACAGACAAATCTATTACATGTCCTGGGTGGCTCAGACTCCTCACCACATCTCAGCTTCATTTTTGTAAAGCATGAGACACAAATCTGAACACAGTGAGATTTTAAAATAGAAACAGTCCATGGGCTGTTTACACATAACTGAATAAACTACACTTGCTGGCTGGCTTAAGGCCATAAATAGCTTGAAATGTGTTTTTGTGCATTTCTTACACTGTAAGAAAGCGAATCATCCTTGTTTAGGTGCGATAGTTTGGGGAAATATATATATTAGGGAGCAAATGCTATCAACATTGCCAAGGTAACATACTGTTCTAAACAGAACATACAAGAAAAAGTACATTGATTGTATGTATTAAAACATTGGATTAGGGTTTGATATTGCTAAGTGAGAATAATATTACAACAAGAAGGTGTCAAAGCATATTGAATGCGGCCACTGGATACTGATAATTTCCTTTCTCTCTTTATTAGGAGAGGGCATGGCAGCCAAGCAAGATGGATCTCCTGAATCCAATTTCAATTCATTGGTCCCTTGTTCCCTTTCAGCCCTTAAAGAGACAGTGGAGACAGAGACAGGAGAAACATGGCTGTCAGACCCTACAAGGCAGGCCATTGTTACTGATGCTTTGGGGCAGACGAGGGATGTTACTAGTCAAGACGATCTTCAGCAAGCTCAAAAAGTTGAGATTTACATATTTGGATTGATCCAACGCAGAGCCCTACCATCACGCCCTACAAAGCCCCGCACCAGCCTGGCACATGATGCTCGAGCTGTTGGCGTGGTGAGGCAAAGTAGCTTATGCTGCAAAGAGGAAAAACATTCACCAAAGCAGGTGTCTATTCAAGAGATTTCGACACTAGCACAGTGTTCAGAGGGAGCTGCGCCACAGGGTTTTCATAACTTGGATCAGGAACGTTACATAGGGACAGGATTTCCTGAAGAAGCCCCACCTCCCTACCATCCCCACCACCTCCAGCAAAGTGTCCAGCATCAACCAGGACTGTACCACAAGCCCAGGCAGGTGTCAATGATTAACACATCTCACTCCATTTCGCTGGACTATTCAGCCAGCGGAATTCTGCAAACACACCCAGATTCCAGCAATAGCGAGCCTGAGTCACCCCAACATTTTGCCAACTACCCTTCCCCCCCAGCTCTGTCGAAGCCTCCCCAACTGCCTTTACCTGATGAGCCGCTGGTCAACGCAGAGTATATACCAGCCAACCCATGCCGAGCCCCCACTAGAGCATATGCCCATCACCAGTCCAACCCTCACAAGGGTTCCGGGGCATCCAAACCCAACCGAAGCACATATTCTCCAGAGAGATCACATCATCATCACCATCATCATCATCATCAAGAGCAGCAACCCACTGCATCTCAGATCCAACCGTCCAGATCACGAGGGGGCCACAAGAAATGCCGCTCTAATGAAGACAAAAGTGGTGCCAGTAAGAAGCAGGGGAAGAAGGCATGTAGGTCTCAATCAGAGAACAGCCTGCAACGAGTCCCAGAGCGCAAGTACAATACAGTAGAGAGGGATGGTGGAGGGAGTGGAAGTGGAGGAAGAGGAAGTCGCAGTAGTCAGTCCAGGAGCAAGAAGCAACAGCAAGGAAATGGAAGCTACCGGCGGTGGCAGTCCACCCTGGAGCTCAGCCAGGACGAGGCTGACCTCCCGCTTACACAGGCACCCGTACACAGCTCTTCAGCTTCAAACCAAAGGGACCATTGTGCAAGGCGCACACGCAAATCTCGCCCTACACACACATCATATGCCTATCCACACCACAATCTTAACCACCACCACTCCCATCATCACCAGCACATGGAGTACCAGTTGGAGAGGGACCAAATGCCATTGTGCCAACCTAATGAGGACTACCCTCATCCAGGTCAGGGGGAGTCTGAGTCCAGCATGAGTGAGGCTGACTCACCAGATTCCAGCTCTATGTCCAGTGACTCAGATGAGAGTGGAGGTCTGGTATGGCCCCAGCAACTGCCCCCACAACTTTCCCTCCCATCACCCCCTGCCCCACCCGGAGCACCTCTGCAGCCAAAGGCCTTTGTCAAGATCAAGGCCTCACATGCCCTTAAGAAGAAGATCCTGCGCTTCCGTACTGGTTCACTTAAAGTAATGACCACTGTATAAAGTGGAATATTGGTCAAACTAATTCCAACAATGTTGAACAGTATGAGTTTGTGGTGACCCTTTTGTTTATGCTTTCCTTCAAGGAATAACAGCTGGATAGCTGTGAACTATGTAAAATGACGGACCACAAACTACATGAATATAAAAAAACAATGTCTACATCAAAGCAATATGATCTTGCCTGACTGAAAGGATGTTGTGTTATAACAGTCAGCCTAAAAGAACAAAGAAGAAAGCAGCTGTCACCAAACCACCCTTTTCATTTCATAATTTACATGAAATGTTGTAAAGGAAATCTCCTTTTGTACTAAGATGTAAATTGTACATGGATGAATTATTTTTTGTCTAAGGGTACTCTAAACTGGCCACATTGGTCCTGAAATATATATCCTCACATGAACACTCCAACTATAGAGTGTACAATAATCCATGCAGAAATTCTTTCACATACCATGCCATTCAGAAATGTAGACACACTTTCTTATTTAAGTAAATAGGAAGGGTTGGCCAAACTTTTGACTGGCAATGAAGCTCATTTCCACTGCAAGAACTTAAAAAGTAACCTTTGGGATTCCTATAACCTGAGCTTGCAAGAATCTTTAAGCTTTAGGTTTTAGGTAATTACTTGTTTAAAGAATATATCAAACGGTAACACTGGTATAAACATTAACATTTCAATATGCTTTTTCTGTTGCAAGTATAATTCACACAGTTGTTGGACAGACAAATGACAAAAGTGGCACTAATTCATTTAAACTTACATTTTAAAAAAATCCTCCAAAATGGGGGGATTCACATGTTAACACAACTCAAGAACAAGGACAGACTTTTTTTTAGAAAAGCAAGCAAGAGCAGCAATAAATTTTGCCATACTGTAAATAAATCTTGCTGCTTGATTCTCTCCTTATTCAGAAGGCACACAAGTGATACTAAAGAATCCCATGAAAAATAAATCAATAAAAAATATAATATATGCTACCTGTACTTAAAAATACCTACTGGAAATGACGTCACATGATATTGAAAATACTACCTGCATTAATACTGTGCACTAAAGATTACAATTTTCTTCAACATTTGCATAAAAAGTATATATTTCCACAACCTTCGTTGCAGGGATCATTTGAAAACATGCCCTTTATTATTGATTGCTACGTTTGTAATGCTGCATGCACACCGGATGCGATTTTTGCAAGATGAGATTTCATGTAAAGTCAATGCAAAGCTGTGATGGGACACAAATTTTCGTCAGACAATGTGGTGGATGAGATTTCGCAGCACGGTAGACTTCTTCCTCCTTTGTGTTTTCTTCTCTTCTTCCGACTTCATCTTCTTCACTTCCTGTTTTCCTCTTTCTTTGCTTATTCCTACCTCTTCTTCCTCCTTTGCTTTTTATTATATTTTCTTCTTCCTTCTCTCCCTTCTTCATGATTCCCTTCTATTCCACCAACATTGTGTATGGAAGCTTTAATTCCAGCTGTGCAGAGGTTATTCACAGAAACAATTTTTTTTTTCCTAATTGAAGTTTTCGAAAAGAATCTTATCGTTGTATGAATTTTAAATACTATGATTTTTTGTGCCCATAATCATAAAACCATTAAAAATAGCATTATGTGAGGCATTGACTAATTCTTTACAGGCCAAAACAACACCAGAATAATACCAGATGGCACCATTGATATGATGGTCAGCACATTTTTCATGTCTGTGTTTATATTTGTTTATTGTATTGTTGTAGACATGCAAAATTGAAGATCTATTATCTCACAAAATGAATTAATATCCAAGCATTCATAAACACAGGTATATTATGTTGGTGCTTATATATATATATATATATATTTATTTTTTATTTCCGTGTCAATACAGTATTACGAGGTCAATGACAATGTGTGGGTGGCCGTTATGGGAACAGCCATGAACTTCCCCACAAGGCAGTCCTGAATAGCGGATGATACGTCGGCCACAATCATGGAGTAGAGTCCCCAACTCAAAAGCTGTTGGCGATGGTCCTGTGGGAGTTACAAATGGCCACATATGTGCATCATAGAAAACACAATTCAGCTGAGGTGTAGCAAATGCAGCAATACTTTAGGTGGCGGATTACAATTTATTTATATTCCATTGTCTATTGTACATAAGTGATTTAATCAGTCATCTTATATAAAAAAAATACATAGGCCAACACAAATTCATGCAAGATTCAAAACGCAAAACAAACACAAAGACAACAAATATCCGCATATGGTATTACTCATATGTTATCATTATTACATACTCTAATAGCCAAATTGAACAGCCTTAAGAGCATGTATGCATGAATGCTCGGTCTTGTTGGTTTTCAGAGAATCTACTGCACCATGTAGCTAGAATAAATATAATAAACCTGGATTAATCTGGTTAGTCACATTGGACTGCTCTTATTTCTAACACTACTGTATGTGGACAGGGTGGCGAAGGTGCAATGACGCAAATTTCATGAGATGGCGACAGATTCAAATTTGTAAATGAATGCAATATATCGCGTCCATCATGTCTGGCGTGAACACAGCTTTACAAACCAACTGTTGCATTCCTTCCCCCTGAAAGTACCTGGAACTTGGATTTAGTTTCTTCTCCTGAGGCATTCCCAAATTAGGCTCAGGAACTCACCCCTCTAAAGTGGGAACAAAAGCAGAAGGCCTTAAAATAGCTACCATCAGCTGCAGGTCATTACAGTGCTGCAGTGGAAAAGATGTAAGAGTGAATCATATCTCATCAAGTTCAGTTCCAATTATTTCTCAATATCCACCTTTGTAGTGTGTTATAAGTGAAAAAGTGATTGATGTGATGAAACCATCCTTTACAACGTGCAGGAACATTCAGGAATGCATTACAACTGTAGGGCGTAATTGTGCCACTAATGACTTGGATGGAATGGTTAAGCAAACATTTAATACTTCAAACCTCAGTAAATGGCAGCCTAATATGTACTTTTAAAAGTCGGTTTGGGTTCCAGAAGCGTTACACCCCATTCAGACGATGGATCTCCATTTCTCTCTATCAAAACACCTAAATACTCTGAACACTGGGAACTTATTGCTGAAAATAGTTGCCTACAATGGTAAAACACGCCGCAGTTTCCTTATATTTGGACTGTGAAATTGTGTTGTGTTGTCAAAATGTTGCATTATTATCATTATGTAAATGTTAAGTCATATTGCAATGGGGGGGGGGCATAAAAAACAACAACTGAATATTAATACATTCTACATGTTTGTGTGTCGTACTGTATCTGTCGGACATTTGGAATCGTGACCACACTAAATAAAATGAGTAGTCCTTAAGGAAAGGATTGTTAGTGCAGTACAAAGTGCTAGTGAGACAGAGTCTGGAATTTGTGGTTGGGATCGTAAATCTCACTGGAGAAAGAAGTGACTTTCAGCAGAAAAGAGGTCTGTAACTCTTTTACTATAGCAACAAACACGATCCAGCAGGATACCGCAGCAGCAGGATATAAACCGTCTTTTAAAGATTTTCGGTGAGATCGAACGTCTCATTCGCAGAGAGAATTCTTGAAGGACCTTGTTTACAATGTCAAGTAGCAAATCACACTTTCTACTGTTGGGTTGGGCAGCATTGATAGTTGGCTACTTGCAAACTGATATAAATCGTCTTGCCCAGAGAATGTAATTGATGTTCCAACGCCACTTTGAGTATTTGACAGTATTATCATTTAAAGTGCACTACTCAACTCACTATTAGCTTCTTTTTGTATGGAATATGTTTTGAAAAATGCAGTGTATGAATTTAAAGTGTTTTTTTTTTCTTCAAAATACTAAAACAACACTTGTGTTTCTTTAAACCTCTAGGAAAGATAATTCCCATACGCCAATGGAGACCTGTTCAATGCATTTTGCTAGATGTCACCAAATGACCATGTACGTATGTCTCCAGGCAGACCACACACGCTGACGCAGGTAGTGAAAACACACACACCAGTCAGCAGGCCTGGTGTTAGTGATTGAGTGCTGAGTGACTGGAGAATAGTAGGGGAGTGGGGGGAGGTGACAGAGAGGTGGGATTAAAGTGGAAGGCTCAGGGCTCCAGGGGACATCAGCTTGTAATGACATAGGAAGATGGCTGGGCTGCAGCTAAAGTTCATGATACGTGAGACTCTGTTTACCTTTACAATTACTACTGCCACTAATTAGATTACAGCTACTACTGCTAATGGCGGTCCAACTTTTATTACTCCTACTTTTATTACTGCTAACTCATAACATTTTTAAGACTATAGTGTACAATTGAATACATTTTGAGAGCAGCAATAGGTACTGAAGACATCAAACGTCCTCATGAAAATCAAACCATTTACAGTTTGTGTTTTTTTTTCATCTCTGCTTTTTTTTATTTTACAAGAGTGACACTGGTTTTACATCTTGTCTTCTGCTTTGCAATGAAATGCCAAGTCTTAAGCTTGGTGACAACCAAGGAAAATGAGGAA
This sequence comes from Eupleurogrammus muticus, assembly GCA_036785175.1. NCBI lineage: Eukaryota > Metazoa > Chordata > Actinopteri > Scombriformes > Trichiuridae > Eupleurogrammus > Eupleurogrammus muticus. Next base: position 5,393,262 of record JAYKQN010000007.1, read on the forward strand.
AGTTTCCAAGAAAGAGCTTAAAAGACTGTAGTTAATGGAGTTATTAAGCAGCTAATAGGCAAATATACCCGGGATATGTTGGGTATACAATACACAATATATAATATTGACCCTTCATCATGCAAATCATGCAAATGGCCCATCCTAGACTAATATCTGGAAATATGTCTTGGGCACTTTTATAACTCTAAATGCTATACACATTAGAAAAACAAGCTTTTAGCATTTGGGTTATGGGAAATTTGGCATCAGGAGGGTCCCACCACTGATGTTCTGCAGATAGATCCCCAAAGTCAAAATACTGGTGGTGTGATACCAATGAAATGGAGCTGAACCTATGAGCTGAAGCCCAGATGGACCAAAGGTGGCGATGGAGAGGCAGAGGGAGCCTGATCAGGAGGACTAGCTCTGGAGCAGGAGGAGAGGATCTATTTTAAACAGACAGCTCTGAGATGATAGGGTGACAGGGACGATGAGACCAGCAGAAGTGATCAGCTGGTTTGACCATTATTTGGTACATCTCAGGGTGGCAAGATGTAATCATAATTCGCGAAAAGATACATGTCTGTAGATGATATTTTGAGAAACTATCTATGCTGTAGGTTTTTAATAGTTGTCATCTCCTGATGTTAACAACCCCCCTTAATCTAAATGCATTTTTGACAGTAGTGTATTACCTTAATTACCTGTTAACGGTTGATTGCAGAAAACAAACACAAAAAGTCAGTAAAAATTTAAAAATGTTAATAAACAATAATGTGCATCTTAACATACTATATACAGTCCTATATATTATCTCTTTGAGGGATGTGATTTTCAGCCACAGTCACAGGTTTAGGCCAAAAGCAGTTCTGCCCAGAGCGATAAATTCTAGCTCAGTATATTAAAAAGTCCATATAACCTACATCATTTTTCAATACGATGCGTCTTCCCAAGCAGTAAATCACATCTCTACATGGCATTTCAAGATGATAAAACTTTTCCAAGTAGTAGCTAGCCTAATTATAGCTTTAAAGTTTCAATGACAACATCCAGGGCCGGCCCTTGTCATAGGCAATATACTGTAGGCAAATGCTAGGGGAGCTGCACGATGAGGGTTTGCCACAAATGGGAAGGAAAAAATACAGCAGAGCACAGTTTTGCCTGCCCCCCATTCTATATCTTAAACAATATTTTAAATCAAATTAAACATAAGGGAGAAATGAGTCCAAATATCTGAAGATGGAGGTATTGGTTGTAATAAATAAAGGCATGAGGACTAGGAATATGAGAGATCATCCTGGTCACTGAGTTCGTTTGTCTGGCAGCTCATGCAAAAAGAAGAGAGAGAGACGTGCATCTTAGCCTGTAAAATCCAACATCAGGTCACAAAGAAAGGTAAGACACTCGCCAGTTGTTACTTGCTGCAAAAGAAGCAAAAGAGCAAAAGAAACAGATTATCTACATGTGTGCCTGTGAGGTGCTCCACGTAGATACTGACTTCTGTTTTCTGAAGTGAGATAGTATCTGGTTGAAGCCTTTGAATCTTCTGGCCCAGTCTACGGAAATCTTTCCAAAAGGATTGTTACTTCCCATCTGGACAAAAAAAAAAGCCACCCTTCACAAAGTGGGTACGACTGTAACTACAACCTCGAGGGCAGACATTTGAGCATATTAGTATGGTAGGTATCTGGCATTGTTTAGTTCATCGGAGGACAAGCGCCATGGAAAAATAGTTCTGATCACTGCAAGACACTTCATCCGGTTTGCCTCTCTTGATGCTTACATAGGACTGAGCAAAAACTCAACCATGTCATACAGAAGGCTCCAAGGATCCTTGGGACACACAAACCCGTCCACTGTGATAAAATAGCAGCTCTAGAAGGGCTTCCAATGATCCGAGGAGCTATGTTGTCAGGGGCTTTGTGCTTCTGGTGGAGTCGCCCAATGGCAATCAGGTCCTAGGTGAGGAATCGGGCAAAATGTGGCTCAAAACACCTTATGATGAAAGAAAAAAAAACATTGGAGCACAGTTTTTCTCACCCATATGTGGGCCACCAGGACCCCCTACGGAGCCTGGCCTGGGGGAGGTGGCTGTACCCAGAGGGCCCGGCTGTGGAACGTCTTCAGTCCAGTGACTTTCTCCTGTAACTCGGTTCACTCGTGTCGCACTGAGCCGTCATCCTTGGTCCAAATCACAATCTGGGATACTTGACCTTCAGTCGTGTAAATTTCCTATTTATTTGTCAGTCAGTCAGTCGGTTTAGACCGTAAACCAGTCAGACGTCCATTCAGTCATTCAGTTATCATCCAGTCCAGTCAGTCAGTCGGCCACCACCAGTAAACTGCATTAGCCATAAAAAACTTTTATGTCTGTGAATGTAATTGATCACCCACACTGACATACACACACACACACACATATATATATATATGCAGTACAGACGTGAACACACACACTCACAGAGCACCTATTCATCACACGCAAGCCCGCTCTCATGTAGAAAGTGTGTGTGTGCATGTGTGTACCAGAGAGGGGGAGAGCTGAAGGGGATTTCTATGGGTTGGGCTGTTTTATGACATTAGGATTCAGTTCCAGCTGCCTCAGTTTATTACAGTGGAAAAGAGGGATGACAGGAGATGAGAGGAGAGCAATGGAGGACAGGAAAGAGAGCTCATAAACACCACAGAGGCTCTGAAGGGAAACAGCAAAACCTCTCTCTCCCGGCAACATTTTAAGCTCTTTTATCGTCTCACGATCTATCCCGATATTGCCGCCATTTTCCCAGCCGCCATCCCTCTCACTCTCATATCCTTCGCTTCCCTTCTTCATCCCTCCATCTGTTAGTGGTTAAGGAGAAACATGCTCCCTTCAGGGCCAGGAACCTGGAGTATTTCCTGCTCTGCCAGAGAGCAAGGGGGAGAAACACGAAAGAGAGGAGGAGGAGGAGGAGGAGGAGATGAAGGGGAAATAGAGAGGCACTGAGTCTGAGGAGGAAGCCCATGCCGAGAAAGAGAAACAGAGCGACGGAGCGAGGGAACGAGAGAGTGAGAGACGGAGTGAGACGGAGGGGGGGGGGGGGGGGGAAGAGGAGGAGGTTGAATGAAGGCCTCGTGCACATACATCTGGCTTTGATTAGCCAGACAGAGAGGGTGATGGTGAGGGGGAAGAGACAGAGGGGCTTTTATTTTTGGCACTTTCGGGGATACAGAGTGACTGACATCATTTTTTCTTTCCACCCCCCGTCTCAATCTGTTTTGATTCTCTCTTACACTTCATTCCCGTTTCAGATCTCTGTGAGAACTTTATTGTAGTCTGGTGTCTCTGGAGAGAAAGCAGGAGGAAGTCGATTTCAAGGTGTGGCCGATTTTCTGCTCCTTCGTTTTATATTTTCTTTCCCTTTGCTCCGGTCACCTCAGCTACAATCACACTGTAATCAGCTGAAATATGCACAACAAAATAAATAATAGAAACATGTTACACAGCACAGTTTTGAAATAGTATCTATTGAAACTATCACTTTAAATTAGTATTTTTTTTATTGTTGCATGACTTTAAGTAATTTCAGATTCCTCTGCCCAGAAATCCTTAATGATCAGTATATATGGATATAAAATAGTGTTTCCTAATTCTAATGCATGATCTACTTTTACACCAAACCAGCAACTATTCATCTTTCATTCATCAGAATAAAGCTCATTTAAAACACTTCAAAGCCTTTAAAAATATGTAGTTTTGGATTAATACAGTTCATACAATTCATGTCTAATGAAAAACACTTGTGGCTTTTTTGGGCTTTTTCTATATTACAGGGCAGAGCAGTTTCCATTAAAGATATTTAATAATAATAATAAGACCATCATATGAGGAAGCTTTTCTAAGAAGCAGTTGGATACTAATGTGCTGAATTGAAACTTTTATGAATGGAAAACACCATTTGAAGCCTTATCATGGGCATGATTAATTGTTTCTGTACATTCACTCCTCTGGTTCAAATATCAATATTACACTGTTTTACTCTTCTACAGTAACAACAACCTTATTTTTTGCCCAAAATGATGTAGTTACGACATTAGCAAAAAAAGACAAACGTGAAATAACAAAGCACTATAAACCTTGCCGTGTTACGAATGGAGTCTGGCCACAAATCCTTATCGACGTCACATGCGCAACAGCCTTGGAAATGGAATTTTTGCCATTTGAAAGCACGCATTGAGAATTTGCATTGACGCCGAGCGTGCAAACCAGAAAAAATCGTGTATATTTTTGGCCCCTCAGGATCTAATCTTGGTACTTGACGGCCTGTATCCTCTTCAAGACTGTTAAAAATTTAGCAAATTCAATATACGTCTTATTAAGGCCTTGCTTTGTTTAGACTGCAGTAGTGTGATATTAATTCTAGAATTAATAAAAACTGTTAAAGTCCTGAGTGAGCATCAGAGCCATCAGAGTAGACTCAGAGTGGAGGTTTTTTAAAGAAGTGTCAGGCTAGTTTCTCCGAATCCCTGGGAAATGTCAACCAACCTCTGACAGCTCCTCCCCGTGGCCCCCTAATCCACAACCCCACCAACCTTTAAATTCAACCGTGTCCGATAAATCGTGAGACAGGGAAAGAGTGGGCCTTGTATACAACACATAACAAAACAGCGTTTATGAAACGCAGCCAACTCATGTGCAGAATTATGGCTTCACGCGGCCAGCTGCGAGACGGCGTTATCTGTCTGTGAGGGGCAGAATCTAATCTTTATCTGGATTTCTCCACATTTCTCAGTGCAGTAGCACATAGCCTTTTCTGTGCATGGGGGGGGGGTTGTCATTTCTGCTGACTATTGCAGTATCAGCGTGTAGTTTTGCAGGGTAAGTAAAAAATGAAATATCAAGCAAAGTGTAAAACATGCTGAGCATGTTGGAACACTAAATCTAAACACTGAAACACAATCTCTAACCTCTTTTTTTTTCTACTTTTCGCTTTTACATTTATATTTATATTTCTTTAATGCGCTCTTCATTCCAGGTCTCTCGTGGTTCTCACAGTGAAATTATGTCTTCTGAAGGCGTTACAGTTTTTCTTCTAATGTTTACACATAAAAAAAACTGAGACTTATGACAAAATGACCACAACCTGTAGCTCATGTGCCAACTCCATAAACCAGTTCTGCTGAACTACAAACATGTTTATGGCTCAAGATCAAGATTTCCACTCTAAACCATATTTTCTCCAAAAACACGTCACCCATCCTCTCTATTTTGCACACTCTTGCAAAATTGAGATGATGCTTCTTAAAAAGGTAACTTTTCTTTAATGAGTTTGAATTGCAATACAACAATAGACTGAGTAAGTCACAACTGATACTTCATAGTGTTGGAATATCTATTTATAATAGGGTTATTTTCATAAAAAAGGAGGAGAAATTTGTGTTATTTTGTTCTAGTTCAGACCACTTAGTGCTGTATGGTCCCATGAACTCAACCATGACACCCTGTATAGAAATATCACTTATTACTTAAATGTCACATTAAATCTAAAATACAATAAGTATTCAAAAAGGCTTCATAAAAGTCTGGATATAAATCCTATGACCATGATGTGGTAAAATGATGAATGCAATAAAGATTTTTAACAATAATTTGCAATTTATTTGTAATTTGTATGAAAGTATAGTAGTTATTGATGCAAAACATCATGAAAATCTAAAAAGTGCATGATGACTGTATGCATAAATGTCGATTCTGGCATGGTGTCTGGCCTTCAACCTTGCGGCCAACTGTTTATTCTCCTCGCCTCGGATCCTACCCGTCTCCTGCCTCCCTCACCAGCCCCTCGCGCTGCCCTTCCGTCAGTCCTACCTTACCGCCCTCTTGGCCAGCTCTTCCCCTTCGTTGGCTGCCTCCCCAGACTGGCTGCTACACCATTCACCACTAAGTTCCAAATTAAAGCTTCTTTGAACTGCTCAGCTGCTTCATCTCAGCCTTTGCGTCTGCCTCCCTAAAACCATTACAATGGCTTATTACAAGCATAAGCAACACTGTTGGCTGTAATGTTGATGATGAAGTGGATTTGTAATGAACGTTTGATACAGAGTGAAATTAAATGAGTTAGAGGATCATTATAGAATCTGGCTCCAATTCACCACCTTGCCATCAGCTTCAGAAGTTTCCCCCACTGTTGCCAAACTGTTCATACAGCTGGGTCGGAGTTTACTTAATGAACATTACCACATCAACTTTGTTTTTGTGACTCCATAGTTTTTCTGGCAAGCGACATACGTTTCGTGAAAGCTGCGTTTTGTGCATAGACAATAGTTATAAATGGCCCGTAGTTATGAAGCTTCTCAAAGTGCCGTTTTAGAATTAAGTGGTGAGACTTTCACAACTCAAAGTTCAATTTATGTGAGAATATTCTTAAATAAGATAATGTATTCAGTTGTTGATCCACGCCCACGTCATCATCCAAAAAAATGCTGCCTGAGGCAGAGCAAAATGTGGTGAATCAGATCCAAGACTGACACTTAAGATGCGTTACTACACTTAGCTTAAAGTGGGAGTGAGATGCTTGATAACTAACGTTTAGGTGCAGCTTCAAGCCAAAAAATCTTTTTTTTTTTCCTCTTCCCAAGTCAATTTTTATCAGTGTTATCACAGTTTTTCTCACGGCTTCTAAGAGCGACTGAACACGGATGTACTGAATGGAAAACACTGCTATGAAGGTGAAGTCCTATCAGCAGCAATATGGCCTTTAATAGTCAGTGTTACTACTTCTGTTGTAAAATCTTACAGTTCTAACTACACAGTAACTTCAAAAATGTTTCTCCAAAAGTTCTGCAGCCTGTACTTTACAACTGGATGTGTCAATGATTTGCACAGAGCAAACAAAAGAAAATGGGCCAGTACAGTCAATAAAAATCCACCCATCCGTTCATCATATATACCTGCTTATTCCTCACTAGCCTCACTGAGGTCCGTTGGAGCCAATCCGAGTACAATTCAGGAAAGAGGCAGGGATACACCCTAGGCAGATTACTGTAGGACACACACACACACACGCTCACTCACACTTACAGGCAATTTAGAGTCTCCAGTTACCGTCAGCATGTTTTTGGACTGTGGGATGAAGCCAGAGAATGCAGAGAAAACCCACACAGACACAAGGAGAACCAGCAAACTCCACGCAGCTCGAGGTCTTGATCCTTCTTCCTGTGAGGCGACCGCGCTCCATGTGCACTGTGCCGCCTCTATCAGCAAAAATGCAAACTTAAAAAAAATGACAAGGCTTCATCACAGGCAGAAAATGGAAGTCGACTTTGTGTGTGACTTTGTGAATCTGTCTGAACAAAAGGAGATTTCTGTAGTGATGTAGTGATGGCGTCATTTAATTTTGTAACTTTGATTAAACATGAGAATCATTAACAACTGTATTCATGAAATTATGAGCAAAATCTTTAGCTGTAAAACAACTTTCTCATCAAGTTCTTTCAGCAGTTGTATTGTTTGCCCGATGGTTTCTTGCAGCCCCATTATGTGTTCCACAGTAAATTAGTGATACTAATTAGACATTTTGTAATGCATACCATAGTACCAATCATTTATAGAACCAGAATGTTAGCAGGCTGCATGGCCAGCCGAAACCTACAAATTTTTTTGCAATGTTTAAACCGTATTGCAAACAGGAGTCTGTGAAAGTGCTAACACTTATGTTTAATTGCTTAGGCAGACAGGGTGTGGTGCTTTGAATAACAGAAAATGATCACTGTTTTCTATTTTCTAATGTTCTGCATATGACATTATGTTTTTTCATAGCCAAAGTTATAACTAGAGGAAAATGTGAGTACGGCTATGTGATAGGACATGCCTGTCAAAACCTGATTCCATGTTTAAGTGCCTCTCTCCATTCTGGGTAACAGTACCTAGATTCAGATTAAGATGTTACCTATCAGACCTGATGCTGATTTTTTCTAGTGGTCACTCATGGTACTGCAACAAAAGAACATCCATCCATCCATCCATTTTCTATCCCGCTTATTCCTTTTCAGGGTCGCAGGGGTCTGCTGGAGCCTATCCCAGTGCATTTATGGCGAGAGGCAGGGATACACCCCAGATGGTCGCCAGCCAATCGTGGGGCACACACACCATTCACACACCATTCTCTCACACACTCACACCTATGGGCAATTTAGATTTGCCAATTAACCTGAGCATGTTTTGTATTGTGGGAGGAAGCCGGAGTACCCGGTGAAAACCCACGCAGACACGGGGAGAACATGCAAACTCCACACAGAAAGGTCCCAGACCCAGGCCCAAGGCGGTCTTGAACCTGCGACCTTCTTGCTGTGAGGCAACAGTGCTACCCACTGCTCCACCGTGTCGCCCAACAAAAGAACATGCAACCCAAAAATCATTTTTCCCCATAGCCTGGAATAGTAGTAAAAGAGCCTGTAAAGCTGATGGCAGGACACCCCCAGCTAAAACCACTGCACCACTTTATAACGAACAGAAAAGCTCTGCAGCGACACATCGGGGACTTTACTGCACAGTCTCTATGGTTCTCAGGAAGTTTTTCGGTGCATGTGCCAGACGAGCAGCTCCCATTGTAATGCAGGACGGCCAATTTAAAATCTGGTACCCGGATTCTATAATACATCCATGCCACTCCACCGCTGTTCCTTTGCTGATCCTACTTTGCAACAAATAAGAGAAAAGTGCTTTGCTTATTATTTTGCAAAAAATAAAAAAGTTTTTTATTGTCTGGGAACAAATAAGAAAAAACAAATTTCTTTGTTTAAAGCTACAAGTAAGAAAAAAGCAACTGTGTGTGCAAGAAGGAACTATTATGCCAAATTTACATTTCAATATTTCAATGCTTACCAGATGTATTTTTCTTAATTTCGTTTGTGAAAATCCTAGCGGCAAAGCTCTGGGGCGGTCAGCTCTCCCTTCTCAATAAAATATTTTGAGGTTTGGAGCCTGGACTTTTTTTTTCACCTACCAGACGGCCAGTCACTGTCCGTGCTCCGTCCCAGACGATTGCTCGTGGAATCCCGCTCCCCACGCCAAATTGCTGCTGGTGCGAAATGAAATGGAGGAGTGTGCCGGGCCGACAAGTTAATTTCTCTGCAGAGAGGTCAGTTCCCTCGTGCATGCGTTCTAGATCCAGAGACACTTTCAGCGCAACACTTTATAGTTGAAGACCGTCCGATCCAGGGGTCAAACAAAAGTCTTTTGATCGCATTGTCCCCCCCCCCGACACCCTCTGTCTGCTGCATGAGACCGCTCTCCTCCCCCCGGGAGTGACGCTCACACCAGAGACATCCTGTCTTACTCAGAAGACACGGCGTCTGGGTCGGCTACACATAGAGGCCAGAGTCTGAAACCGCCATTACACATGACATCATCCATAGCAACAGGGTCAAGTCCGTCTGTTCCCTTCGCTTAAGTGCTATCCCAGTTCCCAACGAGAAGTTGGTCTCAGCAGGTTTTTAGGTTGAAACTCTTTGCACTCTCACACTCTCCATGTGAGTGGGCTCAACTGTGTATATATCTGTGTATGTATGTACATATAGGTGCTGTATGTATATATATTATAATCTAGGCTACATGCAAATGACATTCAAGTAATGCATTCTCTTTAAAAGGATATTAGCAGTTCAATATGACTGCCCCATAATGACCAATAAATATAGATATGAACATGTATAACATGTATATGACTGTAAACCAAGTTGAATTGAACAAAAAATCTTTTTTGCATGGAAAATGGAAAGTATGGAAACGGGGCACTGTGGTTAATGTGTGGTGGGAACCTATCACGTCTTATTTCAGATACCTCCAGCATTAGGACTTCATACCCCTGGTGCGTGTCGTTCTGCTGCCTTCTTGAGGCCAGATGCTGAAGTCACATGGCAGATGTTGAACATTGACAGGGTTTCTTATTTGAGGGGATTGTAGCTCCTCTATTTAATGATCTGGAAAGTAGTGGCTGTGTTTGATTTGTCACCAGTCATTGCTATAATACAACATGAACAAAAGAGGATTTTCTTTTCCTGGTATGGTGCTTTTCCGGAGGTCTTTAACTTAATTTAAAGACCAGTCAAATTCAACACTGGTATCACAAGACTTTCAAAATTGTGGCTGAACTTGACTTTATGGTTTTATTTCTAATGGCTGAACATACATAATGAAGTTAAGCATAAACACAATTATAGTTATATGCATTGTTTGGGACATACACAAAGCACATATGTGCACCTAATATAATAATTATATATTATTCTATTATTATTATTATTAGGTATAATTTATGTTATGTTGTTTCTGTGGATACCATAATCCAATACAGTACCCAATTCATATCTGAAAGATTCTTATTCTGTGTGCATGGCAGGAGGAAAGGGTTGGAAGTCATATGTGGATGTGTCTTGAACTCCTTGATTTTATCTGGTTAAGGTCGATTGGGTGGATAGAGAAGGGAAGTAGCATCAGAATAAGCTATATTCCATTGTGTCTTTTTTTTATTCTCAAGGATTTGACATGTGGCAATAAATACAATTTTATTGTTGTACAATAGCCATCCAGGCAGTGCATAAAGGAAAAGTGCATATAGTCGAGGAGATCTATTACCACACTTTAAATGACACAGACACATTATACAAAACATCTACGTTGGTTCCTTCTCGTAGCAAATATTCAGCACGATGAGAACAAATGACTTATTAGTATTAGCGAGAAACTTTTTTTTAATAATTATTCAACAACTTTGGGATAAAGATAATATAAATACTTTTTCTCCTTCAAGATGGAGAGAAAAAACAACCTGTCAGTCACTGAGATGACAGAAATCATCACTGATATTTTGCTGTTATACAGATATTATTCAACTCCTTACTTACTTTAATAATAGGTTTGAATATAAAGCTGTGGATATATCCACATTAGAATAAGCATTTAAGTAAAAAGTTCCCTTCCCTTCACAAAAAGTTAATGAAAAATGTTATTATATTAAATGCAACTACAAAATGAAGATTATCAACAAATCATACAGCATACAGCTTAGTGCGGACATGGATGATTCAGTTAATAACCTTCCTTTACAACCCCCACGTACCATTACAGCTGTATCTCTTCCTTTCTGTTTGTCCACTCACGTCATGACCAAATTATTCCATGACACAGTAATAGCCACAACAGACATGTTGGGCCTGGGCCAGGTTTTTCATGCTGTTTTAAGAGGCTCTGATAGCCATTAATGTCGAGCTTTTTTATGGTGTGGGATGAGATATGTGCCACAAAACAAACAAAAAGAAATCACCCTGAGAAGTGACAGAGGACTTTGCAGCAGTTTGTGAATGATTTAAAAACTAAAGGTATCAGTACTGCTTATTTGCTCTTTTATATTTTAGACCTTTTTTTTTGATCCAAAAAAGTACAAGGTGCAAGCATCGCAACCTTCCCAATGGGATGTTATTAGGAGAGTCGGACACGGAGAGGTTAGGTGGTAACGATTGGACACAGTTCAGGTGATTGTCCTTCCTGGTCGGGATAATTCAGCTCCTCCGGCATGGCGGGGCGGCCTCAGGGGTCGGAGGGGTCGCGGGCGGGCTCAGCCGGGAGAGGGACAGTTGACTCTGGGAGGGTCCAAGAGACGACTTTCTGCCAATCGAGCTGAAAATGCGGTGAAAAAGGAGAGACGCAGTCAGCCGGTACCTGCAAATCCTTCATGTTGATTATTTACTTAAAGGCTTAAAGTTTCCTAATTGAAAGACAGTATCTTAACAATTTATTTTATTTTGTATACACAAATGAATAAGTAGAAATTTCTTTATTTTTTTTTATATATTTATTGATTTCGGTCCAATTAATCTTATTTAAAACAAAGTCAAATGGAAAATTTTGACATAAAAGAAGAGGAAAAAATGCAATGTGTGCAATATAATGCAAACAAATATATATGCAATACATATTTATATATATGCAAAATGCAATATATATATACATTGCATTTTTTCCTCTTATTTTCTTTATATATATATGATTGAATTAAAAAAATGAGAATTAAACAATATGAGATAAAGACAGTCTTATTATAAAAGATCGTTATGATTAAAAATTATCTTTAAAAAACTTAAAAATAAATTATCATAATGTTGTTATTTCTATGTCTGAATTTTATATTTATTCATTTTCATCTATATATATATATATATATATATATATATATACACATAATGTTGTTTAAACAAATTAGATTAAATTGACCAAAATCATATTTTTACCTGATATTTCATTCAGTAACTGATCTGTCAGTTTCTGCCCCAGCGCACTGATCATCAGCATCATTTAGGGATCTATGTGTAGAGTGTGTGTGTTTTTTTTTTACCCCTCTTCTGTCCTCAGCTCCTCCTGCTGCTCTCCATCCACAGCAGCCTCCGTGTGATCAGCACCGCTGTCCTCCTCTTCCTCCTCCTCCTCCTCCTCCGTGCTCCTGCCCGGGGGTCGTGGAGGCCAGCGCAGCTCCCCGCTCTCCTCGCCGTGCTCGGGCAGCTCGGTGGGCTCCACCACGATGGAGGGGAGACGCTCACGCTTGTACAGGAAGTCGTCGGGGTACGGGAGGGAGTCTGAGTCCTCGTTTCCGTTCACTTCAGGGAAGATCTGGATGGGGGAGGAGATGCAGAGGGATTTATACGTTGGCCTTGGAACTGAAACAATAATACAACCTGAAGGGAACACATATATACACATTCTCTACAAAATATATGTATATCACACTTGTGGAAAATGATAAATGGACCAGGATTGGCTCTGAGAAAATGTTGGATGTCATAAATAAGGTTCAAAACAAAGTAACCTTGAAGTTGAATTTTCAGTGAGCTCAGAGAAACTTTTCACTTTCAGCAGATGAAGATGTAAACAAACTCTGCACACATGCATCATTCAGCCCTGGAGTCTTATCCACCTCTCTGATTTGTGTAATCTGATTGGTTCCTTTTTTTCTGATCTTATTTCAACTTCCTAATCTCCAGTGTTTTCTTGCCACCAGACTATGATGTTATTTTTTTTTCATTTATCTATATTTTTTGCATTCTGTAGCCTGCAAACACAAGAACTACCTAACATAATATAGTAGGAAAAAATAGTAATGCTATGACAACTAATACATAAAATTGGTCTGAAGATAGGGAATTAAAAACATCAGTTGTACCTGATACGCTCTGCTTCCTCTTCTCTGACCTGGACTTTCCTCCATTTGAGACTCTACTGGACTGAGAATGGTGCTCATACTGCAAACACACACACATGCACATACATTATATTTCTGTTACATTAATGTGTTCCAGCCATATTAATTCTCAACAACAAAATACATTATTTTGGGGGGTATTTTTGGTGGGGAATCAAAACGTCGCTTTTTTAAATCGAATGCAGAATACTGTAAAACCCAATGCCCCCTGAGCATTAAGGTCACAGGATACAGTACATACAAGGATAAACAGAGTGAAAGGAAATTAAAGGAAAGAGGTGTAGAGATGAAGAGATGAGGGAGAGATTGCATAATCTGCAATAGGTGCTGTTTTTTATGATTATTTTGCTCTGAGCTGCCCATCCTAAAATACACAGAAATACAAAGCACTTATAACTTTCACGTTTACCTTTACATTCACACTCCTCCATACGTCATTCAGAACATATAGGTTTATTTCAGGGGTGTTCAGCTTAGCTCAATCAGTGTTACAGTATTCCATGCATGTTCCAATACCAAAAAAAACCACCAAATGTGGGCGGTATGGACAACAAATGCGGGGGATCAGGAAGGGCTGAGCGGGGAAGCCGTGTTGCTGCTGTGTAATCTGCAGGTAAGCACTTAACGATATAACAGGCTTGAACAACAAGTGACTCGTCAGGCATATGGGGGAGGGTGAGAGGAGAAGAAGAAGAAGAGGAGAAAACAACAGTATGGGACTTGAACAACTAGTTTCTGTCATTGTAGTAAACAAGAAAGTTTAGAGCTGCAATTATTAATTAATTAATTGCCAATTATTACACTACATTACATCTATTAACTGATTTAAGTAGTTTTTAAATAGAAAATGTCCAAATTCTCTGGTTCCAACTATCTGATTATTTTTCCGGTATCTTTGTTCTTCTATAATAGTGAAGTTATGATCAATGGTTTATTAACAATGGTTTGGGACAAAAAAGATATTTTAGGGTGAGTCTTAAACTCATTGACTGAAACTTTGATCAACATTTTACTTCATTTAATAAACCAAACAACTAATCGATTAATCATTTTAATAACTGATTGATCAACTATCAAAAAAGTCTTTTTATTGCATTTCTAATGCACAGTTGAATACATACATGTGGCTTACCTGTGTGAAGCAGGAATGCAGCTCATTTTTACAGGGGTATCTAAAGGACCCCTGAGGATGCAAAAAGATGGTATTCCCAAAATTTGCAATAACGGTTAACACACTGGACTATTCCCCACACTATTCTGTTACTTTCCTTCCCTTCTTCCGCCCAGTCACAGATTCAGCTTCCTCCCTTTTTTTCCATCGCCTTCCTCCTCCTCCTCCTCCTGTTCTCCCCTCCTCTACCTTTCCCCACTGTGTCTTGTTCGGTGACGCACACAATGCTGCACATTCATGTAAATCCTCTTTGCGAGCTGACAGGCTTAGCGTCGCCTTCGATTACAAACAAAGTCTGGATGCAACATGTGAGGCGCAACCGCGGCACACGGCCTCATACACACAGATTAGTGGGCCAGGTGTCCCGGCCACGCGCACTCATCACATTTTGCAGATTATTTCACATCACGACGGATACCAAATAACTCATAATTCACTTGGTTCGCCGACGCCCTGGTAGATTATGAAACTCTGAGATAAGGCCGCATAATAGAGAACCAAAGAGGATTGCGAGTGGTACATTTCCAATCAACAAGATTTCAGAGAAATCGTGTGTTTCTGTGAAATTCTAGGGGATCAGGGATTGGATGCAGAGTCTTAGAATGCATTATACTGTTTGCATCCATTATATTGAGCCTTTAGTAACTTGATTAGTCTGTAATAGTATCTGGGGGGCTTCCCTGCTTCTGCTATGGTGCAAGGAGTCATTTTCTAGTTCAGCCAGCAGAAGGTGCTACAGTTGCATCATGGGAAGTGCCGGCATCTGTAGCACATGCCAGCACTGCTGCATGAATGATATGGGAGCAGCAAACAGAGGTGTATTGAAGTTTTTTTTGTCAGTGATTTACGAAGCACTGTCTCTGAAGCTGTTAGATTTTTTCTTGATTGTTATAAAGCAGGAAGACTCAGTGGAGCAGTGTGTAGCGATGTCACCTCAAAGCAAAGGTCACAAGTTCAAATCCTTGGGCTGGGGCCTTTCTGTGCGGAGTCAGCATGTTCCCCCTCATGTCTGTGTGGGCTCTCTACAGGTTCTCCAGCTTCCTCCCACAGCCAAAAAACATGCTTAGATCAACAGGAGACTCTGGATTGCCCATAGGTATGAGTGTGTGAGTGAATCGTGTGTGTGTGTGCCCTGCAATAGACTGGTGACCTTTCAACACTTTTCTCTAAATCACAATATGCTGAGTCTATCAAAATACTGCAAACATATCTCACATCAAATAATTCTTCCAAAACATGAACACATATCCTTTTCCAACAGAAATGTTTAGTTAATCATAGTACAATGACTTCAACAATGCCGCCAGTAGATGGAATTACAGAAACAGCATTACTTATTTATGTCACTTTTTTTTGACCAAATGTATCTATTTTTTAGTCACTTTTTAGTCACAAACTGCGATTAAAGATCCCATATTATAGTCTTTTAAGTCAATTTCACAGCTTTCTCTGACCTCTATCAACACTTATTTTGCAAATTTATTCGACCTAAGATGATCTGTGTCATAAATTACAGCAGTCTTAAAAGTGCTCACTTGCTCTCTGAAAAAATGCTGTTTTTGTGCCTATATCTTTAATTCTAATGAGCTCCTCATGCCAACTCCTTCTTTGCTACAGACCTACAAAAGGGACCTTGTCACTTAGGCTCAAGGAGGAGCAGTTTTTATATGTAAGGACCAAGAAAACATTTTTTCATGATATAGGGAACACAGGAATTTCATTTTTCCCCAATGTCTACGTTCCCTCTCCTTCCCACCAATCCACCCTAATATGATGAAATCAAGGAGTTCAACAATGTATGGACTAAAAAAAAAGTTACGATACTAAACAATAGTAACAAAAGGACAAATAACAAAAAGGGAAGAAAAACTCACTGTCACTTCTAACCTCATTCTATTTCCATTCGAATATATTGTGTATTCTGAGATGGGAAGCAGCTGATATATATTTGTATAACTTCAATCAGCTGTTTCTCAGTAGAAATTACTGTAGGACAGGTATGTTTCAACTTAAACTTAAAGGTCCACTGTGTAGGATTTAGCACCATTCAGCAAAAAAAGATTTGGCAGATTTAAATTGTGATATTCTTACTTTGTTTTTATTGGTATGTAGTTTGATCTTGTGGATAGAAACAGTTCACCTCTCATCCAAGGAGCTTTCTCACTTCCCAAATTAAGCACAAGCAAACCCAGGCATTTAAAACTCAAAGTGGTTGTGGAACCATATTTATGTGACCACACCGGGGGTTATAATATAAATAGGTGTCACTTGCTCCAGGTATGACTAAGTGCCACATGCCTCTAGGGGTGAATGAGTTTTAATTCTTTTGGGGACAGCATAATGTAAGTGGTGGATAGATTGTGTCTTAGGCCCCCACCTCTGTTTAAACATGGACTGTCTTTTATTCCTATCAAACCATCGGTCTTCCCTGTGCAATAGCACAATTCACTAATAAGCTGTGTCTAAAATTAAATTTTTATCTTCTTGCTATTTTTTTTAAATTTTTAAAATGACAATATCTTCAAAATATATTCATTATACAATATCAATTTAGATAAGTTTAGGTGACCTCCGACCTACCAGAGTTCATAGGTCAGTTTGTGCACGTGACAAAACAATTAGTGGAGCGGGAGCGGCACGCGGATGGACACTGAAGGCGGCTTCTTAGCGCAAAAAACATGTCCGAGAAAAGAAGGAAAACATATCACTTTAACAACAAATGGGAAGAGGAGATTTTTTACTTCATGTAAAATAGTGTGGCGACGTGAAAGCGGCACGATGTGGAAAGACGTTTCACTACGCGTCATAAAAGCTACTCGATTAGCATTCAGTTAGCTAGATGCTAATTAGCAACCGGGAAGCTAACTATGGCGGAAAAAAACGGTGAGTTTTTTTCACGAGACCGGAGAAAAAGTCACAAAAAGAAAACCGAAGCCTCATTCAGAGCTACACAATCTTCATCAAGAAAAACAAGCCAATGGAGAAATTGTAAAAGAAGCAATTATGCTAACTGCTAACACTGTACTTAAAGACTAGAAAAATGGAACCGATCTAATCTCCACTCTCCAATGTCCGATTGGGGGCATCTACGATGACTAGACGGGTGTCAGCTATGTCTGGGAACTTGGCGGATCAGCTGGACCCGGATCTGGTGAAGTGCAAGTGGTTTATCATTCACTACAGTCAGCTGTTGGTTTTATCCAGATGGTGTTTGAAGATTTCTCCACAAGAGAGGAACTCCTGGCACTACTGCCATTAAAGACAAGGGGGGGTAGACATCTGTCACAAGGTGCAGAAAAAGGTACCATTGGAATTCTGAATTAAAATATCAAAGATTTGTGTTCAATATAAGTAAGATGATGACATCTAGTAGATAAAATCTTGTTTAAAATGCCACAGATTTGGTCATGAATTCAAAATGTGACAAGATTTCCATAAAAATATGTACGTTTTTTTCTTTAACATTACATAATTGATTAATTGTGCGATATAATGAAAATGGCACATTTATCCAATGAAATCTAAGTGATTATCTAAACATGTAGCAATTAATGAGGTTATTAAAATGCTGAATATTGATATATTTCCCACATTGTTGTTGATGATTATTGTGAGAAATCATCAACCTGATCAGTGTCTTTACATAGATGAGTATCATTGATCATTATTGATCATGTATATTTATAGGCAAACTGAGCATATGTGTAATTTCAGGAGAGTCTTTCAAACCGGTAGCCCTTCGTATGACTCGGTGACCATGAAGTAGCCCTCTGTTTCAAAAAGGTTAGTGACCCCTGCTGTAGAACCTTTAACACAGCCATCTTTCTGTCTACAGGACATTATTGTATTTGAAGTAAGGTGTAGAAAGCTGTGCAGATGGTATATGCAAATTTGGTGTGGGCTGAAGTTACGTTCTGTAAAGTGTTATCCTTTTCTAGGCAGTTTCTGCCTCTTTAGTGGGAATGCAGGTGAAGCGGGAAATCACATCAAATGGTTCATCCTGTGCCAAAATGAGGTCCTGGATCTTGTTTGTGAAATCTATGGTGTTGCGGATGTTGTGTGGAGTATTTTCCACTTGAGGCCACAGGATGCCAGACAGCTGCTTGGAAATTTTAAACATCATTGAGCTATTCTGATTCACCAGCTTTTGCTTATACTTCTTCAAATTCTAAGAACCGTAACTTCCACTTTAAGTTGTAGATCTGATGGCTGGACATGCGTGCAGCAGTGCAGGTTGAAGAACTAAAGCAGACAGGAAGTCTACAATTCACAAGCACAGAGAGAGACAGACTGGAAACAAATGGAAATCTCAAGGAAGAGGAAACATCAGAAAACACGAGAAACATAGCTGATGCCCTAACATTGATGTTGAATTACCCATCCTAAGAAAAATGCAACAGAATTTGTAAAAATATATATATAAGTGTCTGTAAAACGGAAAGCTTAAACATTCAAGGCAGTGCTGTGTGGTGGTGTATTTATACAAAGGGACGGGGAAGGAGGCAGTTCACTTGAAAACTCAAAACAGTCGGAGAGGAGGATAAGAGAGTGGAAGAAAGTGCAGATACATGGAGAGCAATGGACAAGCAGGAGTGGAGGAGAGAAGGACAGGGAGAATAAACGAATTAACAGAAAGATGGTGACTGAAGGACTTTGGAAGCCAATGAGCTGAGCAAGAGGAGGCAATCACTGCTTGATCCTTGGGAAAAAAGAATGATTGAGGGGCGTAATGCATGAGAGGGACTGAGGAGGGAGACAGAAGGGAAACAAGTGTGAGACGGCGGGGATACAAAACCTTAAAAAGATCCTTGGATGGTTGACAAAATAAGAGATTTGCACCCGTCAAACCATGACTGAGTGTTACAGCAACAGCTGTGATTCAGGTCAGCAAGTTTCTGTTTGCTCTGTCACAGTGGGAAGAACTACAGAGGAACAGCAAACAAGAGCAGGTAATAATCTTGAATTAACAAGTGACAAGGGGGAAAGGAAAAGAGGAATCGTTTCAGACCAGTCACTGTACATGCTTCTCTATCAGCGAGAAAGTTTGGAGTACTTTGAATAGAGGCAGCAGGAAGAGAGGGAGAGACAGACGGAGAGAGAGAGAGAGAAAGAGAGAGAGAGAGAGGGACACAAATACCAAAAAAGGTCTGGAGTCAGAGCTGGAGAGATCGGAGGTTTCACAGATGCTGCACAGCTACAGAAAGAGAGAAGAAGGAGGGAGAGACAGCCAGAGGAGGGGACAGACATATAAGTAGGTGACAAACTGGAAAACAAAGCGAAAAGAAGAAGTGTTTAAAAGAGGATACAAACACACTCCTGACCTGTGATCAAGCAGAGTAGGTAGAGAAACAAGGTGTGTGTGTGTGTATGTATGTATGTGCATGTCCGTGTGTGTGGGTGAGAGAGAGTGACAAAGGCATGTGTGTGTGAGGGTGGGCCGGGCAACCAGTGCAGCTGTAAACCAAGAGGAAGAGGAAGATCCAGTTTGCTTTGTCAAGTCAACACAGGATGGACACCAGGTTTTCATTGAAGCTCTAAAGCCCACACAGCCCGCATCCAGTGGGCACCATGACGACGGGCTCTGGCCTCGGTGCACTGGACCTGACCGGGGGCCCTCAGCCCACCACGGGACCAGTTGGACTCCAGACTCTGTTGGACCTGCTGGTGGGCGTCTACCAGGAGTTCTACTCGTCACCCTTTGCAAGGGAGAAGTATGTCTCTGGTTTTTTGCAATGGGGTGAGTGTTGTTTTTTATTGTTATTTTCAAGTACATATATATGTGTGTGTGTGTGTGTGTGTGTGTGTGTGTGTGTGTGTGTGTGTGTGTGTGTGTGTGTGTTTTAATTTAAATGCAAAATATTTCTACTTCTGCTCAACTGACTTGTGCTTTTGCCTTAGAGGAGTTCCTTACACACACAAACACTATTCGTTCAATTGTCTTGGTTCCTGTGTGTTCCATTTGGTTTATAATCATGAACTGCTCCTTTTTCTTACTCTGCTCTCTCTCATAAGTGAAGCGTTCCCCCTCCAGCGCAGCAGGTGGTGTTGCTATAGGTCTGCAGTGTGGCTGCATTTAGCGACCTAGCGACCTTCCTTGTAAGAAAGTTGTTGACTAAAGTGGGACAGTGTGCAGCTTAATGATTAAAGCACTGGAGCCACGATAGAAAATCCTCTCCCACAAACACTTCAGTATCATAGTAATTCCTGCACTGAATGACGAGACATAAATTCAGACATAGGGACCTAGGTATAGTGTTAATAGAGCCTAAGCTTCTTTTTTTAAAGATAACTTTGTTTGCCAAATCAATGGACCACATGATGGAACTATCAATGTCTCCTTTCTTGCAGCCAGAATCCCATCTACTTTTAACCTCACACTGTAACACAATTCAGTTTTAAGCTTGATATTGATTTTCCCGATGATCTACATATACTGAAACAAAACCAAAAACTGCGACCGTAGACTTACCTGAACCATGGATTTTGTGAACCGTTCTACCCGTAATATATATAATTCTAGTAATCATCCTCTTACGGATCAAGAAAACACACGCCAAGTGTTACCCAAATCACACAACTGTGTGACCAAACAACTACTTTGTGTTTCTGATAATTATGAAATACTAATACAAATAGCTTGTTTTTAATAGGGCCTCTTTAAACAAATGAATGATAATCTATTTAACTTCACAGAATGCATCCCAGCTTAAAGTTACCGATATACATAATATACACAGATAGGCTTTGCTTTAAATAGTGTTATTTCCATGTGTGTGTGTGTGCCCACACACATCCGTGCATGTCCAAAGCCCAGGAAGCTGTTATAATTGAATAAGAATTATCAAAATTAACCGTGTATGTTCAGACTGTCTGGCCAAAGTCATGGAACCTCAGAACAATCAGATTAAATGTGCATGATTGGTTTGATTTGAACAGCCCACTGTAGGAATTAAGTTTGTATTAGATAGTTTTGCACCTCATGATTGATATCCAGTGCCAGTTTTGGAGGTAGTGTTTCATGTTTGTTTCTGATCTTATGACCTTTTCGGGGGTAAAATATAATTTGTCATTGGCATCCAAAACTCTTACAAATATTGAATCTCAGTAGGAAACAAGAATTTAAAGTTTCCTTTTTCTCCTGACAGTAAAGAGAAAAAAGCGGATGCTGCATTTTTGAAATAACATAGTGATTTCACTTTCACTGTTTTAGCCTCTCACCAAAAAAAGCCAAGATTCATTTAAAATTTGTCAGGATTAAAAATTGTCTCTGTTTACTTTTTTTTCCTGTTAGTCTGCTTTTTACCACCCAATTCTATTCTCACTTCTTCTACTTGTTGTCATGTCTGTATTGATTCATTTGTTAAGGTGTGATACTGCACACAGTTTTGCTCTACACAATAGTATATTTACTGTCAACAGCAGCAAAGTTTCAGACAAGGCTTGTGTTTTGTGTTTTCTAGAGGCTTTTTTCCCCTTAATTGAGTGAGAAAATTCGTAAATTAAAACAGGACGCTGGCCTGGCAACAATCTGTCTACGCTCCTGATGTAATACTTGATGTAATTATATAATACCAACCCTTTTACTGAGTCATTCGGGTCAATTACTGTGAAATTAGCTGCACAGAAGCACATTCACTATGCATGTTTTTTTCATTCAGAATCAGATCAGTTGAAAGTTGAGGATCTTAAAAACCAGAACGCCTTTTCTTATACATGGTGCTGCATTTAAAGATAATCCTATACCTTAGTGGACTGTATGCATTGATCAGCAGAAAATAACCTTATATATTGTATGAGAATATTAGATATTTTTTGTACCTGTAATTAATTTTAGTCAAACAGCTCGTTTCTTTTCCTGAAGCCATTTGTCTCTCTAATAACTTAAACATATTCCAAAGAACAATCAATGCATGGGTTCACTTTGTCTGCAGGGTAACTGTTTAATGTAATACAGTACTACTTTAATAATAGCCTTCAAATAGAGCACACTCACAATTTAACACCTAATAAATTGCGTTGCCTTGTGAATCAGTTTATATCCATTTAAATCCACATGGCATTGTAGTTACTGTGGAGACTACTGACAGGTGAGGTTGACATGTTCCAGGGATTAGAACTATGAAGGCGTCGGGACACCACAGTTCTAAAGCGAGCCTCACACTTTGAGAGCAGCCACACCTGCCTTGGCAAATTCAGGGTTACGATCCAGAATACGTTGTGTTTCAGAAGCGTCGGGAGACCACTGCAAGGTCACAAAAGCCACCATTCCTCCGCTGACGTTCTGCCATCTCTCATTACCCCCCCAAAGCTTTTTTTAAATAGTGCCATGTCAGTAAGTCCACCATGACTCAGTGACTCCATGGCAAACATATAGGAGATACACGTGTATGGATAATAAAACACACACACACAGTGAAGGCCCATAAATATAGGTACCACTCAACTTTCTATCATCACTCCTCCTCCTTTCTCTGTTATGTACATAATCTTCCCCTGTGACTGTGACTGTGTGTGTACCCTGTATTGTTGTACTGTACCTATATGGGGGGGATATCATGTGACTACAGTGATGGGATTTCCAATTTTAACAGCAGCAGGTGTCCTCGATGTGGATCCAATATCAGAGTTGCTTGAGACTTTACTAAACTCAGCTAGCAAAGATGATAGAGACATCACAGGCAGAATGTTACAGTTATCATTCTCACCTGATTTATAACAGAAACAACCACAAATAACAGTCAATAATATCCATGCTGGATGCAGCTTCCATCAAACAGACAGCCTTATGCATTCTAAAATATGCTAATTTTTAATTGGATCTAAGGCATCAAAAAATGGCTATATGAAAACACATTTAAACAGAAATTAAGAAGAGTAGAAGGAAAAAATTAACTAAAATAGAATTAGACATACAATCTAAGGCTAAAGGTGAAAGTGCAGTATATTTAAATGATTAGTAAGGTTGTCTGAACGGTCCAGATAAGGCAGAGTCAAAATTTGAAGACGTGAAGTGTGCTTCACCATGTCTATAAGTCAATCTGATGTTTAGAGACTGCTGTAGAAAGTTTTGAAGAAGTCAGTAAATGCAATAGGATCTGTAATGATGTGGCTGTTTGTTGTACAGATTAGCATTACAGGAATTACTGTTTTGGATTAATTTTGTTTTAACCAAAAAGCTAATAGCTTACTCAGGCAGTTGTTATCATAATAATATATCTATTAAGACCTGTGCAAAATGTACTTTCCTTCATCGATAGACTTCTATACTCTTCTTTTAATGCATCACAAATATTGCTGTTGACTCGTAAAAGTGCTTCTCTCTGTGCACTGGCGTAACGTGGTTGCATGAAGCCCAGGTGCAACTCTATTACTAAGGCTCAAATGCAAAAAAGGACACACAGTCACTATTATAAACATGCACAGGGACAACTAACATTCCTACATCTCTCAACACATACACACACACATCCAACCACAGATGGAAAGAAGAACACACACATGCTCATTAGAAGAATCATAGACAGTAACTATTTGCTTCTCTCCCTTCTATGTGGTATACAGAACTGTGGTCCCCTCTGAATTATGCAAATGAAAGAAGAAATAGCAGCTACTAACCGTGTACAGGGACCAGTGGTGTTTTAAAACTGCAAGGGAAGCTCAGCTAATCTTAAATTTAAAAAGAAATTACTCATTCATTCTTTCAGTGTCAATGCATTAAAGAGTGATGAAGCTCAGCGTCAATAGACTTGAATGAGGGAGCATCCACCACCACCGGAGCATTTTTCAAGTTTCATTCCGTTGTTCTGTGACCGATTCTGGAAACTTTACAAATAATCATAGTGATTCTTTTTGTTATACATAATTTATTAGCATCCTTATCTGGTGTTACTCCAACTGTGAGCCTCTACCATCACAAAGCACTCATAGGCGGTCACACCAGCTTTGCACAGCAGCGTCAGCTAGTGAGCAAGCTAACAAGCTTGTAGGCCGAAAATGATTGAAGGAATTCGCCAACAAATTTGAGGAATTAATTATTGATTCTTTTGCTAAAGCTCTGTCAAGTGGGCTCTTTGCTCAGTCGTTAATGGAGGGGAGCAATTTCCATTCATGGACAGGAAGCTGGCAGAGGGGTTGTCAGAGCACTTATGGTGGTAGTCTTGAATAAACATGCACACACATGCATGCACGCAAAGACTGGTCCATAAAACTGGCTTTTTTGTGAGGATACAGCTGCAGGAAGCACAAAGGAACAGACAATGGTGTCCATTTCCTGCATGGAAACAAACTGAATATTTTTTTCCCAATGTTGGGATTTTTGCAAAGGGGTTACTAAATATGATGTTGCTGAGAAATCATCAGGGTGAAGAGAAGTTTCAACACAATATGATGGATCTGTTTTCCATGATATCACATTGTGAAGACAGCCAAGCTATAACAGTATGGCTTCTCTTTTACTGCATTAAAGCTACCTGATCAAATAGGATACAGACATTTTTATGGCAGCTTATTAAACATGATTCATGTAGAGTACCTCAAGGTACCTGTTTAGGAATGCTAATGTTTCCATTGTTTGCTATTTTCCATTACTTTTAGAAAAAGCCCAAATTGCAATATATGCAGACGACTCTAGAATATTCTCAGCAAAAAGACCTCATTATGTTCTTAATGTTTTTAATTAACCAAGGTATTTATAGATAAAAATGAAGAAGATAAAACTAGACAAACCCCTCCAAATTTTCTCTAACAAAGATTTTAAAAAAATGTATATATAACAAAGTAGCGATGACCCAGGGAAGTTAGGACACGGATTGTTCATACCTTGTTCATATTATCTTAAAGTTTTTTGTTAAAATATTTATACTTTATTTCACATTTTTTCCATGAAGTTGTATAGACTATAAACAGTTTAGACTGCTATAATTGTCTCTCCTTCCTGTGAGACTGAAATGACGTGTGTGGCCTTGTACTGTAACTCTAAAAAGGTCAATGATGCCTTTTAAAATGAATGCTATGTATTTATCTCCCCCTGTTTAAATGCAATATGCAACATCACAAAATCACAAGACTATGATACAGCACGAGTCAGATTGTAGAGCCAGTTTACCATCTTAGGGCACAAGTCAAAGGTGTGTGTGTGTGTGTGTGTGTGTGTGTGTGTGTGTGTGTGTGTGTGTGTGTGTGTGTGTGTGTGTGTGTGTGTGTGTGTGTGTGTGTGTGTGTGTGTGTGTGTGTGTGTGTGGTTGCTCGAGGTTTACACTGGGTCTCACTTGCATTCCTCTCAGTATGTGAAGAAGTGGGGAACAAAAAATAAAGCTCAAAGTTGCCTCAATTCATAAATGATAGCTGCTATTTTGAGCTGCACAGAGTGACTCCTATTCAGACAATTGTTGTTATGCAGAAGAGCAACTCCCTTTATGGCAAATAAAGTTGTGTTCAGCTGGAAGGACACAAAGTGCACTAGACTGTATGTAGCTTTCACAGTTTTTAGAAACTGCTGTTATTTGAACACCACAATGATCACATAAGAAAAAGGAAGTGCAGCAACACCACATCAATGTCTGGCACAGCACCGAAATGGTTCAAATAATAGATGGACACCAACTACTTTGTGTATACTAACCATCTATTATGAACAATAGATGGTTAGTTCTACTATTTAAAATCTACATGGCTCATCATGGAAAACATAAAAATTTTACCATAACATATTCAGACAACACACAAGTATGGATTGCCATATCAGCAGGGGACTGAGAAGAAGTGTTGAACAAATTAACAATAAAGCCAGAGCAACCACCACATTCTGTTTGTCACTGAATTTATAAAGTCAACTAATTACATATTTCTTGCACTGCACTGCAATTTCACAATTTTATGCCCTTTTCTATTCAACTTGTTTTTACTTTCTAAAGTCTTCAACGGTTGCATCTAATTGTATTTATGTCTGTCTATATTGTGTTTTTTATTGTGATTAGCGTTATTGTCTGTTAATGTTGTGGTTTTTATTTACTTTTGTGAAAGACATTGAATTGAACTGTGTTGAATTGTGGTTAATTCCCACTTCCCCCCTACTTCCGGTTTTATGCTAAGCCATGTCAATAAGCTACGGTTCATATTTAGAGCACAGATATGACAGTATAAATGTTCTCATCTGTCTTTGTAACAAATCAAATTCTATTTCCCCGAAATATAAAACTATTTCTTTATTGAATTTGAATGGCACTGACTTTATTGCATTACTTTGCCTGATGCTTCCTTCCTTTCTTAGGAATTTCCAAAAGATATTTTGAAATTTCTGAAGGACATTTTGTCTATTAATTATGCATGTTTACGATTTCAGGTTCATAAATCCAGACAGAAAAATATGCAGGATTTTCCAGTCGCTCATTTGAACATGTTCTTGGAGCGAGATCTGACTTATAGCCAAGTTGATTCAAGTCATTTGTTTTTATTTAATGACAAATCATGAGAAAATGTATCTCATGACCCTCGTATAGAGTGGGTCTAGAGTTATCTTTTAGATTTTCAATGAGAACATTTGATTCCATAGAAATAAACATCAATGCATTACCAATTAGTTGTCCAATTAAGGAAAAAATTGAATAACCAATTATTCATATGTCCTTTATAATCTCTATGCGAAAGCTACCTTTTACAGTTAGTGACTATCTCTCCTCCAATCACAGCGGAGCCCCTGGTGAGGCAGGTGAAGAAGACTCGCATCAAAAGAGAAGACTTCCACATCCTGAAGGTGATAGGCCGCGGCACCTTCAGTGAGGTGAGCAGGTCTGAAAAACAAACTATCACTATAAGACAGAAAATAAATGTCCTTTAATAATCTGTGACTTCACCTGATTCTTTATATTAACTCACTGACTGCCAGCTGTGCAGCAGAGCACTCCATACTGAAAGAGTTTGCTGTGGCCATTTGTTAAATGCAATGATAAATCTTGCAACTTTGACACTGATCATTTTCAGTTTTTTGACACACTTCTGAATTTCTGAGACAAGATGTTTTGTATTCCATTGAGAGGTGTTTCCCGTACTCTGCTCACACACACACAAGAGTCACAAGCTGTAGTAACCTACCTTTGCTGGCAGTGAAAGAGTAATTAAACAAACATCGATTCATTCACTCATGGTTGTGGCTATAAAACGGTGGAATCATTTTTTATATTGGCATGTAAATCCTGCAGAATGATTTGCTGTCAGAATTTCAGCCAGCAGGAAATGTCTTCACAGACACCAGAGAGAGATGTGCCTGGTGATGATAGGAATAATCTGTGTAAAAAAAACTTATTGTGGCATTAATTTCTACCTGGCAACTCAGTGTAAATCTAAAATATAGTAATTATAATCACAAGGAGATATCTCACAATGGAACATGGATGATTTGCCTTTAGATTTTTACAATTTTTATGAGTTTTTAAAACCTGTGTCAAGCAGTTTTAGATGGTTAATCCCTTCTTTTAATTATGCATTGACCTGTTGTCTTCACCCAGTTCATGCATGCATTCTTCAGGTGGTTGTTTTACTGTGTCACTCGATTTACATTTTACATATTTGGTGCCCTTCTGGCAGGTTGCTGTGGCGAGAATGCGAAGCACACATCAGGTATATGCTCTGAAGATTATGAATAAGTGGGACATGCTGAGGCGAGGAGAGGTAAACACACAAAACTGTACATATTATTTGCACAAAAAACTGGCATTTTTTTGGACAGTTTGCATTCATGCTGAGCTGAAAAAAAGATTACATTCTCAAACATGTCATATGCATCCATTTCTTTTTTATTGTGTCATATGCAGACAGCATGTTACCAAGAGGAAAGAGAGGTTCTGTTGAAGGGAGATAGACACTGGATCACTGAGTTGCACTATGCCTTCCAGGATGACAACTTTCTGGTATGTGGTAATATGACCAGTCATCAAGAACGTCTATTTTTACAAAATGTCCCAGATAAGGTGTGTCATATATGTCCACCATTCCACTTTCACTTCCCTCATCTCTCCACCCCTCCCCCCTCAGTACCTGGCGATGGACTACTATGTTGGGGGAGATCTGCTGACTCTGCTCAGTAAATTTGGAGACCGGATCGCTGAGGACATGGCTCAGTTCTACCTGGCTGAGATGGTCATGGCCATCGATTCTGTCCACAGGCTGGGTTACGTACACAGGTAGATTACTCTATTTTACCAGACTGCTGACACTCACGGCCTCATTTAGATGATGCAAACGCATGTCTTGGGGCAAGGTCCAGGACAAGCGAGTTCCCTATTCATATGTGTGGTTTGAAAGTAACCCGTCCCCTTTAAGCCAAGCTGGAGAGTGTGTGTCATGATGCAGGAATGCCCAGACAATCTTATTTCCATGTTTTTGGAATTCTTGAAGTTCTGCGTAACACAAAACACTAATATACAACTTCAATCAACATTCCTGTCGATCATAAAGTCAAAAATCTTTGTTCTCACTTTGCCCTGCAGCAGGACAGATCAGTGTTAGGTAGTTTCTACATCACCTACTCATTCATTTTCTATATCTGCCTATTCCTCACTGGGGTCATGAGGGGTCTGCTGGAGCCAAACCCAGTTTACTGTGGGAAAGAAAACCCACACATAGACAGGGAGGACATGTAAACTCACACAGAAAGGTCCTAGCCCAAGTCCTTGAACCTGCAAGCTTCTTGCTGTGAAGCAACCTCCCTACCCACTGCTTCACCATGCCAGCCACATCTCATATTCAATATCTTAATTACAACACTCTACACAACACTGTATTAATTTATACATTCTCCAAAATTAGCATATAGGTGATTCTCTAATTTACACACAGTCATTATATGAGTGGAAGGATAATCCCTAGTGAGGTGCACTATATCTCTAGCACTGTGTCACCAGTCCATTCAGTTCCAGTTCCTGCAAGAAGCAGTTGTTGGTATCTTTCCATCCTGGCAGCTTACACCGCCCTTTATTTTCAGTAATGACCATTCAGTGAGGTGTTATGTCCAGGTGCACATTGGAGACTCGAATAGGAGTCCACATGCTCCCACATGCTCCCCAGCAGAACTTTAAATGACCTCTCTTTTGACCCTGGTTCTCTCCATTTATCCACTAGCTTCCTGCATCGTAGGACTTAATGTATACAGCTTCATCTGGTCCACTTTTTTCAAGCCATTATCACAAAAATCTCTCCTGTAGCGATGCCAGACAGTAGGTTTGTCAGTTCATTGTCATTGAAGTGCAGTGGTTTCTTGATGGCCTCCCATCTGTTGGAACACATGGTGCCAGTTGCTTGGGGAACTTGACTGGTCTTGCACCAAATTATGCACCCATGTCAACCCTTGATTTGATTGGACAGTGACATTATCATTTGGTGATGTTATGTTAAAAAATATTTGAAGGGGCTGCATCAGGGCCTCGAAATATTGTTTGTTGCCTCATGTCTGGGGGGTGCAGTATGCCGTAGAGATTTAGAAAACTCAAAACCAACTTAAATTGCAAGTCAGTGTCCGATTAACTACCAATAACCCACCAGGACTACAGCATGACACAGTTTAAATGAATAATGTCAGTATGCAACAAATGGCAGGATCTTTTCTTTACATATCACCAAGTACACTGCTTCTTTCTACATGATTAAAACAGCAACAGCCCCAACACTCTGCACTTCCTCCTGGTAACCTGACCAGATAATAACACCGCAACCATCCTGATACATTTAATTTTAAATAAATGAAATCTGACCCTGTTTCTTACATAGAGACATCAAACCCGACAACATCATGCTGACAGCTGATGGACACATCAGACTCGGGGATTTTGGCTCCTGTCTGAGGCTCCTGGATGATGGGATGGTGAGACCTGCACCTACTTTAGAATGAGTATTGAATGTAGACCAAGTTTTGATGTTTAGCCTCTAAGGTTTGTAACCTCATCACTTTCCACAATAAAACAAGCAGAGAGTGAAAAAAATATTGTTAATATCTATGTTTAATGTCTGACACTTCGCAGTGTGTTTCTTAGTGTATTACCAGCAGCAGTAGATCAGTGGAAGAGTGTGCACCCATTAGTAATAATGTATATAATAATGTTATCTCACTTGTCACACATGCTCATGTGCATACACAACAAACAAAACGGTGGATCCACATCGGTGTATGTATAAATGTATAAATAGTGGCCACAAACATCACAGGGTGAATTTAAGTACCCATTTTAGGAGTGGTGCATTGAATATTCTACTAAGAGGTTTATGTCTGTGAGTATAGTGATAGAATAAAACAAGGCTTTGCTCCTTCTGTTTCCTGAAAAAATAAGATACTCTTGTTATGTCCAATTACATTTATAGTTCCAAATTCATACAACATAACAAAAGCTAGAAATTCCGGTTCATTTAGATAGCCTTTTATTTTCATTGCAGGTTCACTCATCCCTCGCAGTCGGTACCCCTGACTATTTGTCTCCAGAGATCTTGAGGGCAGTAGAGGGAGGTGGAGGTTATGGCCTTGAATGTGACTGGTGGGCTTTGGGTATCTGTGCCTATGAGATGCTGTTTGGGACCACACCGTTCTATGCAGACTCCATCTCTGAAACGTATGCAAAGATCATTCGCTTTCAGGTACATGTTCACACTGACAATGTGTCAAACAATCTCTGAGGTTACTGGATAAAAAAATAGAGGTTCATCACTTTGGAAAACGTGCCTCTTTCCTTAATCAGCAAAGTCACTCAAACATTTGCTGATTCCCATTATCATGGATGCAAGAGAACTTCCCTCATCATTGGCCCAAATTCTCCAACTAAAACCTTTTCATTTAACATTGATGAATCTGACATCCCTCCCTTAACTCACCCCAGTCCTTAACCTCAGAATCATCCCCCACCCTCTAATCTTAGTTTTAGTTTACCTAATGTTGGCCGTAGCTTTATATTTACTGTACACACATGAGAGCGGTATCAATCTTCTTATCTAATTCTCTGTAAGACAGCAGATAAGCATGTTTCACAATAATTTCAACCTATGAATAACCCTATTACATAGTAATAAAGTCATTATTCAAAGTCCAGAGGGAGGGGGCAGCAGCTAGAAAAACCTTTGTCGCCCAAGGTCTAAAGGATTTTAGAAATCAATGTTACTGAGAATTTGTGTCAGGTTAGGGTAAGGTTAGGACACAGAGGGTGGGGTTAAATGATTATTGTGATTTTAAGAACCTGGGTAGAGGGAGCGACATTAGACAGATCGACGTTAAATGAGAGGGATCTTGGGTCGATGATGGGTACTTCCCTTTTTTTTCCTTTTGTTACAGTTGAGTTTCAGAGGAAATTAGATAGATTAGTCAAAGGTTGTAAAGGATGTGCATAGGACCTTTGGGAATATCATTGGTTGTATCCAAGCTGCGCATGACCCTTGAATAATGACATCCCATGGTTGACAACATTGTCCACCACAGTCACTCAGATTTCATCAGTTATTGTGTTCCTTCCTCTTGCCTATCAGTCTCCTTCTCCCCATCCTTATATATATATATATATATATATATATATATATATATATATATATATATATATATATATATATATATATATATATATATATATATAGTTTTTCATTTTACTTTGCAAGCCTCCCTGAAGTAGCCCTCTAAAGGAAGAAAGATCATTGTTACAATTAATTAAAACAAACTCTTTTTACGACAGCAGGAAACCTCTGGTCTCCTGAATGAAAGGCAGATTTATCCTCCACTTCCCCGAACCACACCATGACTCTGTGAATGAATATCCGTGTGGGTGCACAGTAATTTCAAGTTACCCAGCATCTACTTTTAGTTACTACTAAAAGTTTGTTTGGAGGTAGTCTTAGCATGGTGAACACGCAATAGGAACTTGGATAAATTCAAAGAGATTTCCTTTTTTTAATCCCCAGGAGCATTTTGAGTTCCCTCCAACTGGCCCTGAGGTTTCAGAAGAGGCCCGCTCCTTCATCAATGGGCTCATCTGTGAGAGGGAAGTCCGCCTGGGGAGGAAAGGATTCAGTGACTTCAGGAGCCATCCTTTTTTCTGTGGACTAGACTGGGTTTCCCTCCATAAACTCCCTGCTCCCTTCATACCTGAAGTATCCAATCCAACTGACACCTCCAACTTTGACATTCTGGATGATTGTCTCAGTGAAATGGTATTACTTTCTCTGTCATGCATTTTTTTTTTTTTTGTTCAACGGGAAAGGCCAGGAAATCCCACACCATCTGCACATCCTGAAAGCAGATATTTAGTGGTTCACACGTTTTTAGGTGATGCATGAAACCACAAATCCTATTAATGTCTCAAGTAGAACTAGTATTGGTGCAGATTATCCATTGTATTTCTTTGGTATTCCCTTCAGTTAATATAATTCTGCAGTAAGTCAAGAATAAATCTGCAATTCATACTATCTCTTTTAACACAATTCTAAGTGGTGTTTGTTGTGTTGTTGTGCAGGAGACACTCTCAGATGTGATGGACAGAGCCCCAAGAGGAGTGCACTTGGCTTTTGTTGGATATTCTTACATTGCCGGAAGGTTAAACCTTAAATTCATTATTTATATTCATGTGAATCAAACCACTCAGACTGGCCCTTATCAGTGTTCCTGTCTATAGTCGAACTGGTCTTTGTTTTGTAGTCCGAAAGGTGCCATTGACTGCAGCAAAGACATCATGATGCAAGTTGACCAGAGGAGGCTTAGAGAGTGTGAGAGTCTTTACACTGCGGAAAAACTGGTAAGAAAGATTAAACACACGTCAGCCGTGCATCAATTAACCACTTATACATGATTACTAATGTCTTTTCATGGGATGATTAGTTTGTTTTTCTTGTTATCCTGTCAATGCACTTGTGGTGTGAATTCAGAACCAGCTGTGGCAGCTCAGAGATTCACTATCAGAGGAGCTGCCTGCACTGCTGGAGGTGCCACTTACTCTGGAGGAAGGTCCTGCTGCCTCCACCCACAGCCCCACCCAAGAGGAGACGGACCAAATCTCAGGTCTCGATGAAGACTTGCAGAGGTATTAACGGATACCGTCTTTATAGAGGCAATTCAGATGATGATCATTCAAAATCAGAATTGAAATTTATCAGTAACTTATTATCCGCTAATTTCCACAGCTGTACTACTGTTTGATAGCTATTCCCACCTGTTTAGGCTTGTTGTAGTGTCTTGCATGTTCTCATCAGGCTATATTCATTGGTTTTGTTCAGATATGCAAACATTGATCCTGTTTTTATTTCAAAGTGTATGTTAATATAAGTACCGTATCTGTCCGGATAATTTACACAAACAACTTAATTCACAGATATTGAGTAGGAATACAAATGACATCTGTTGGCACAATTATCACTTTGGAATAATGATTTATTAAAGTGACCTCAAACAATCAAGTTACGTTTAAAAGGCGATTATGCATATATATAGATACATAGAGTATGTGGCGTAATAGGTTAAATGAATATTCCCATAATAAAAGCGCTGATATGATCAAGAGTTGTACTGCAGTAGTCTGTTTAAAACAAAAACTAAGATATTTATCAGATTTACTGGATTTTTGTTAGAAGAATGGCTCTGTGCCTCCATGTATAAGCATATTTGTTCCCATTAAAAAAAAGGAAAAATAATCCAAATATCCAGTGCAATCACTCAAAATGATCCAAATTGAATATATAAAAGAAATAATGCATCAACAGCTCACAGCTCCTTCCTTATGTATCAACCAGACGCTTACAGGAAGCAGAGAGGAGATACTGTGAGCTGGAGAAAGAAATGGAAAGACTGAAGGAGGAGATGCAGGATGGGAGACCTACCAAGGAGACAGGCAAGGGATCAACACCCCTGCTTCCTCATCACAACATCCTCATCTTCATCATCATCATTACCATCATCATAATCATCCTGTTATGCAGAATGGACTGTTCCTCTCTATTTCACTTTTTATAATGTGTGGAATAAAAATGCCATGACACTATAAAAACAAAATGTAACTCTAAAGACCACGATAATGATAATGGTAGTTGTAACAGTTCTAATATTAGAGTTAACAGAGGGCTTTGTTTAAACAAAACTACCAATGACCAAAGAGAGAAGTGAGAAAGTGTTGATGACGAGCAATGAAATCTATAGCAGACTAAATAAATCACTAGAGATCAAATTCCTTTTTATTTTGTCCCAGTTGGTTAAAAGGAATATTCAGAGGCTGTTTTCAGGTACAGTGTTTCAGTACTATGACCTAATCACACAGACATTCACACAACACAAGCTTTACTTAACAGTCCCAGGACTCTTAAGAACAACATCAATATGAACTGGTTTGAGTTCCAGACAATATGAGCCACTGTGAATAAACACAGTGCTGCATAGTCCTCGCAGCAACAGTCGGAACGTGGCGATAAATACCCGCTCTAAAAATAGCCCTGGTATGTAGTTTCCATAAATCAATACAGTGTCATGAGCTTTTTAAAGATGTGGTGATGAGGGTCTCCCTGCTGCTGGATGCATGGATAAAGGTGTTATGAATAATGGGCACATTAAAGCATGTTAACAAAAAGCACAAACCTCACCTTAATAAAAAAATTAACAGCCATTTCACTTCACTTCCTCACCGCTTCTTCCATCACTCTGTCTCTCCTCCCTCCCACTCACACCATCCGTCCCTTTTCACCGCCGCAAATGTGTTGGTTTTGGTTTTCGTCTGTTTCCGTTGTGTTATGTTATTGGCTGATTCAGCAGTGCACATCGAGGTCGAATGTCTGCAACGTCGTGGGCTCTGATGTTCCTCTCTCTCCCCTCCAATCACAGAGCTGAGTATCTGTCCAGCATCTCTTGCTCTGCCTATGCACTGCGTGGACGCACCGGAGGATGTAAGCCTCTCTTTAATCCACTTTCATGTTTTCTTTCTCTGCCTGATATGGAAATCCAAAGAAAAAAAAACACTTAAAACAGCATGTGTCCTGTTTTATTCTCCATTCGTTTAAACATGCTCAGTAACAGGCTTACTAATGGACAAACACCGAGTTTCTATGTGGGACATGTTAACAGAGCTGTGCAGCTGGTGGAGCTTTTATTCAACAGGCCAGCCTTTATTTACTCTGCAATGCTGCCGTCCATTCACTGGTGTGACCTGCATGTGTTACAGAGGAAGAGAGCGCCGCCTGCCTGCCATTACCCGCTGGTGATTCCTCTCCACCGACACCTCCTCCTGTTCCACAGGGTATGGACCAAAGCTCTTATGTAATATTTACTCAAGTGTTACAGCATTAACACTATAAAACATAAAATAGTTGGAGTTAAGATGAATGGAAAGTGCTACCTCTTATAGGCCTAAAATCAATCTAAGTAAGTAAGAGGCTATTTCCAGACAAGCAGCACAAGAGCCTGTGATCTACAGTGACCTTTAGTGAGTAAATAGGAACTGAATACATGTCCCCTCCTTTGTTCCAGAAGTGTAACAGGTAAAATAAAGGTGGGCAATAGAGTCAATAAAGAGCCCCATATCTTTTTTATAGATCGCTTGCTTCCTCTTTTACATTGTATAGGATTTTTTCAAGTGGGGAAAAAAAGATGTTGCCTCATTTAACCAATGCCTCTGTGATGGGGTTTCAGATTTCCAATTCAGGAGAATACACTTTTCTCTGTCACCTAAATCCAAAAAATAGATGATAAAGTACGATATGTTAACGTACAATCAATAATATAACACAATATAACTATGTAAATGCTGACTAATTCATCTATAGTTATATACAACTGTTATATATGTATGAATTATAAATACACACACACACATATATATATATAAGTTTAGAGTTTTAGTTGAGAATCATTGAGTTTATCAGATGTTCATTATGAATTAATTGCCATTAAAATATGTTATTTAAACAAAGAATACGTGTAGAACAGGATTGAGAATGTAATTATATTTTGAATATAGCTATTTACTATAAGTAAAGTCATTATATAAACCTTAATCTAACTAGAATCAAACAGGTTTATCAAATTGCAATACTAAGTAAGCACAATTAAGGAAACACCAAAAAAGTGCAGTTCCTTGAGTGGCCTCTTTAGGGCTGGTTGTAAAATTCACTCTCCATAGAGACCCAATTAAAAATAATTAATTAAAAAAAAAACGGTCTTATAGACTTTGACTATGGATAATTTCACTTTACATGAAAGTGGTGGGGAGCGTGAATTTTTTTCCTAACACCACCCGTTTACATTTTACTGAGGCTTCAAATTAAGCATACATCTGCATAATTAAAGGAGTATTCTGTCTGAGTGACAGCTAGGCAGCAGGTCTCTGCTGGGCTTGATGCTCCTCAGCCAATGAGTCAGTGAACTTCACCTCCTGCTGTTTCTGCTTTTTGGATCACTTTATGCTACATATTGGACAAACATGTTGGTTGTACCAACAGAGCAAAGAACAACTCTGTGCTCCACTGTTTTTCGGTGAGTGTGTTTCTACTATTGTATTTAAGTGATGTGTCTGCATGTGTCTGTGTTTGGTTCATTAACTTGGCAAACTACTGAATTGACACCAAAGAAAAAAAGTAATGGTATATATACTATGTAATGTTATATTTTATATAGGCTAGTTTATTTGCATATATATATATGTGTATATATCTAGAGGCTGGTCTCTGCAGCACTAGGCCAGACACAGCTGACACACATGATCCACACTGAGCCTATGAGAAGAAACTAAATAAGTGTAATTTTTTAGATTGATAACACTATTATTTCATATCAGTATGATAAAACAGTCTTTACATATCTGACCATTAAAGGCAGTGAAATATTATTGTCTAAAGTTAAATAAACTTAAGAATGAACCTACAGGTTCTTCTGTGCAGCAGCAGGGGGCATCACTTGTATTAAGGATAATAATCTTACACAGTGATACAGAGTTCTAACAGTGTCACAACAATATATAATGAGTCCCTTGTCTTCCAGGTTCACCTGCCACAGGTGAGGAGTGAGTCGTACCTGCTGGTGTGTGCAGAAGGGGGGGACCTCCAGGCCTGGGAGAGACAAAGTTACACGGAGCTCTCCTGAAGGTGGTACAGCGGACTTCTCCCTCTAGCACAGGACTCGAGGACTGAGCCAAAGCCTCACAAGAAGGCGCGGAAACACTTCTCACGAGAGATGAGGGTGTCATTGCTATAGGAGATTTTTCAAAATAAAGTTTTCTAGCTGGTAGGATGCAGCGGAGAGGTCAAACACTGGGGAATAATGAGGAAGAAATGATGAGGACCATCTTCTGACCTCCCTCGCCTGGTTCCCAAACTGACAGAGGTGATGGAGAAGAGCTAAGTTTAAAGCACACAGGGGGAAAAAAACTTTATTATGTGACAATGATAAAGATGTTGGAGTGGCAGAGAGAGAAAAACACTCTATGAGCAACTATTTCAGGCATTGTGGACCATATTGGTGTATTTATTTGCTACAGTAATTATGATCTCATGTATCTGCACTAGGGGTGATTTTACTTGCATTGCACTACTATAGACTTATTACTACTGTGCCTGTTTTGGTTTTGAGAAGGTCACTATAATAACCTTGATATCTGGGTTGTGTATTATAATAGTTTATGCATCTTAATGTAGGCCATTGCACCACAAGCTCTTACTGTGTGAAAGGTGTGGAGCATAAACAAAGGAGAGTCGTTGTAGGATAGAAGATGTGAAACATGAATGAGATGAAGCATGAATAGGAAAAGATAAGAGAAGACAGAACACTGACTCACATTTTGAATGTTTTATTTATTCTTTGTGATTCGTCCGTTCATTATCATCATATTCATTCAGAAGGTTAAACATGTGCCACTTTTTTAATGAAACTGTTGAAATATATCCTGAAAGTTATATTTCCTTATATATTTGTCTAAATGCTTTTGTTCATAACCTTCCCTACACTGCCAAAAATCGAATTGCCTTGTGAGAGACAAGAATTTATCATATTTTTAATATGTATTGAGTTAACAAACAAATTCAACAGTTTAGGGCTTAATTTTTAATTTGTGTGTAATTTATATGTGATTGTGGAATGTAGATGCTTTCTAATGTCAAACTTCAGAACTTCTAATCGAGCTCATGGCATCGTCACAGGTAGCTATGGTGGCGATTATAACCTGCACTTCTTACAGTCACTTAAACTCTCCTGTCAATGAAGTCACTTCCTGTTAGTCAATCTCTGATTGAAATTCCTGTAGATTGAACTGGATGAGTAAAGTTATTCTAAATCAGAATTGTCAATCCCTAAGATTCTTGCTTGTTGCTCCAGATGAAGCGTTTTGTGTAAAGCAGGTATTGCGCTGACATGTTAATCCAAGACATATTTATATTTATTTAACATCTTAAGCCTGAAAATAGCTCCAAACTTCTTAGACTTAAAAGGAAGTACATACATTCACTTCAGCTGGATCACAGGCATTAATATTATATATAATACCCTTATATAAATGATAGTGTATCTTCATGTGTATATAAAAATACTTAATCAAGTTTATTCAGCATCTGCATTGTTAGTTTGATGCTCCCCTGCAGCCCTATTATGTGTTTATTGGTATATCAGTAAAACTTGGCCTACGTTTTATTTAAAATTATGTTTTTATGGAAATGTACATACCTCCTGCAGGTTTCATATCATATATTCACATACAAAGACAGACCCAAAGCATCCAGTCGCTGTTTCATGACACAACCCTTTTGTCACAGCTCAAGTGTTTTTCCGTTCTTCTAGTAAAAGTTGGTCTCAGCAGCTTTGTACAGAGCTTTTAATTTGGAAACCCCACACAATCTGAATGTGTATTAAAATTCATGAGGGTTAATTTAGATTACCCAAATAACTTTAAGGATCCTATGTAGCACTTTACTCAATGTGAAATGTATTAAATACAGTTTAATAATTTAACTTGACCTTAAATAAGAGGTGAACTGTAGAGAACTTTGTCACAATCATATTTTCTTTTGTGGTCTGATTTGGTTTGTTGGATCCTGAACAACTGTTCAACCAAAATGATGGGATAAAAACAATAATGATTTTTGACAATTGATTTCTTTTAATAGAAGATTTAATGCTAGAAAGAATAATACAACACCAAAGGTAATACAAACAGGCATGTATAAAAAGTAGTTATTAGTATTAAAATCTAATAAAAGCAGAATGTCAGCACAATACAAGTGTAGTATATGTCAGCCCTTCATGCCTTTTCAGGCATGAAGGGCTTGTGGATCAGCTACAGTACATTTTCCTGTGCAAGAGTTGAAGTTCACATGTAGTAAGCAGGATTTGAGTACAGTAAATAGGGGTTGAGTTTCCGCTCGGCCGGTACAAAGCCGCCGTTCCCGTGAGCCTGGCGGCGGTAGTACCTGCGCAGGGCCGGACTGCCGGGGTGGCACTGCCGCACGTGGAGGAAGTACTCGTCCGGGCGGCTCGACGTGTAGCCGCACTCCTCGCACACAAAGATCTTGGAACGCCTCTGGCGGTAGGCGTACTGCTGGTGGATGCTGTGGATCTTCCTCATGTGGGACTCCAGGGAGCAGCGTTGCGTGAAGGCCTTCTCACAGAGCTCACACTTGTACGGACGGATACCTGCGGCGAGGGGAGACGCCAGAGGTCATTCCCCTGCATCCATATACAGTTTAATGCCATGTTTCATGGGAGAGAATTAATGATTTTATAACTTCTTAGTTATAAGATTTAAACAGAAACACACATACATGTTCAGATTCTCTGATACTAAGAAAACTAGCTGTCTCTTGATGTTACATGTACAGTATGTGTCTGTGCAAGAGTGTAGGTTTGGTTTTCCTTCCATGCACAAAGCGCTTCACTGCAACCTGCAATCTTTACTTCATTAAATATGCATTTGCTCATTTGCAAATTTAACTTTCAGCATTTTTTTTCTTTGCAGATTTTTACATTTTACTTTGATAAAATCCGTACGTCTGAAAATACAATTAGAGAAAAAACTAATTATTGAAGAAACATGTAGGTAAGGGCTGTCAAACTCAGTTTAGTTCTCTCCTTTGTATGTAAAGAGATATATTATAAATATTTAAACTATTTTTTAACCTTTAATTTACAAAACAGGAGAGATGACGAGGAAAAGAATGCAATTTCAATGTTTCAGTTAATATTCATTCAGTCCACTGTTGCATTGCAAATCAACACATTCACTCACAGAGCAATATTTACTTTTTAATAATAGTATATCTGGAATCGATATAGAACATTTAAAAAAAACTGCTAATATGTTACCCCTTAGGCCCTTAAAGATGCTAAATGACTTCACTTTTCTATAAAGAAATAGGAACTGGTCCGTTTGCAGTCACATTTCGTAGGCCTGATCAGACCCTTTAACTGTAACATCACAAAATACGTTAGTATGGAGAACTGAGAAACACCTTGGTATTGGTAGGAACGTGTCCCTACCGTGCATATGCAAACCTACGTCCGTGCTGTGTATCTGAGCAGCAACGTTTCTGACCTGTGTGTGTTCTCATATGCCGCTTGAGGTCGAAAGTGTCATTGAATCCTTTGCCGCAGAATGGACAGGGATGTCTCTTCACCACGCTGTGACACTTCAGGTGGCGGGTCAGCATGCGCTGCAGGGGGAAGATCTTGTGGCACACCGTGCAGACAAAGTCTCCCAGGACGGAGGACGCGCGTGGACGTGTCTGCTAGGACGAGAGAGATCAATAAACACGACAATGTTGTAGTATCGTCTCTTCCCTTCCTTTACATCGAATGGATCGTGTCTTTACCTTGGCTCTGCTGACCAGTGCCAATGTGTTCGGATGGTAGAAGGAGCCTTGGAGCAACAGTGTGGACCAGTCTGGTCTTCCTGCTGCTGTCCCACATCCTGATGGAGCGACGGACTGTGGCATGATGGGAGACTGGTGGGACACCAGTTCCTTGGCGTCTTTGCTCACTGGCAGAAGGAAACGATTATTTGCTTTTAGTTCATAAAAGTTCTGATTATACCAGAATCAGGACGGCTTACCTGCTCCATCTTCTTCTTTCCACTCCACCTGCTCGGGCTCCTTCCACTGCCAGGCCGCACGTGTTCCGCGTTTCTTCTTCACGAGGAAAGACTTCGGCATGCTTTTGGATTCCCCTCCGCTTCTACCCCTGAATGTCCGAGATTCAACCTCCAGACTCCAAAGGTCGCTTCCAAGTTGGTGATCTGTTATGGACTACCACTTTACAGTCCAGCCCTTCGTCCTTTTGACAACCTGCAGGTACACTATCCCAGGA
The DNA here is from genome assembly GCA_036785175.1 of Eupleurogrammus muticus. Lineage (NCBI taxonomy): Eukaryota > Metazoa > Chordata > Actinopteri > Scombriformes > Trichiuridae > Eupleurogrammus > Eupleurogrammus muticus. The sequence continues at coordinate 5,434,924 of JAYKQN010000007.1, forward strand.
AAATCACTGCGCTCATTTCCATACCACTCTCTGGGGAGTGTGGTGAAGGTGTAGGGGGGGGGGGTAGCTCACTATTTTGACTGGAGTACACCTGTCTTGACTGTGCGCGTGCGCCCATTTTAACTGGTCCCCCGCTGGTTTTGCATGTCAGGCAGTGAAAATCCGGGGAGCTTCGGAATCAAGTGGCTCTCGGCATGCAAATCCTGCGCCCCGGACGAAAAGGCCTGGTTCCAGACAAAGGGCACTGCCTGAGTAACAGGAGCGAGCACAGAAGAGCCACAGCCTTAACTGCTAGGTAAATCAGTCCTTTCACTGTTTTAGACTCTTTCTGTTGCAGTCGTTTGTCGGGATTACAGAGCCTTTTCAAGAATCCACACAAAGGCCGATTCAACTGAAAAGTCTACAGACTGTGTGGTTTACATATGATGGCACGCTCTATGCTGTTGTTTTGTACCCCGCCTCTCATCCAGTGCATGCTGGGAAATGCAACTATAGAAGAGCTGAAACAGCTGAAGAGGGAAAGCAAAATGTCATAAAACGTCTCCAGCACACATCACTTGTTAATCCTGCCATTAAAGAATGGCACATCTTGAAAGTGGAACGGCACAGTCAGTGTGCGTTTCACTGCGTGCATCTTATTTCACTGAGTTCTGCATGTCAAATACAAATGTGGCTTGAGACTAAACCCCATCATGCAAATACCAAGAGGTCACTACAGGAACAGCAGGCGCATCAGGTAGTACAAACCATACATTAACATTTCATACTGCTGTATTTAAGCCTTGGTGTGGTTTAAGAACTACTGTAAGTGGAGCAGCTAATTTGTCTTTGACAAGAGGATACAGACAACACAGTAACACTCTGAAATTATTGCATGTCTAAGCAAACTTAATGCACATGCACATTCATTCAAAAATTATACAAAGAAAAGTACAGATAAAAGATTCATCACTCACATGCATCTAGATACACACACACACCTACTGTTCATACTGTACTGTTCAAACTAATGTGTTAAAGTTACATTTACGTTGTCTGTATATCTGCCTGAAGGCATTATCTCATACTCCAAACCACACACATAGGATGTTTGGGTTAGTAGTGTTTTTTTTTATTTTTCAGTCATTTTATTTTTCCTGTCCTTTTAATTAAATTTTTAAGTTGTGATTTAAATTTGACCATCGGATTAGCCAACCTGTGCCGTCACCTGCTCAACTTAACTAACCTGAATATTATTTAAAGTAATTGTCCAATAAAGAATTTGCTCGACTGCCTGAGTCAGACAGTGATGAAGCGCTTTCTCCCACAGGTGTACATCTGTTTTATTTTCAGGTAATGACCAGTCTGAACATGTTTAACTGTTGTCGTGTTGATGGTTGGCCACACCCTTGTTTTCTCTTTTGAATAAGCTCTGTGTGCATGTGTGTGTGTGTGTGTGTCATGCTCAGTATGTGTTTGTATGTCCAACAGGCCCGACAGAGATATTTAATGGATGCAGCCATTCAAAAAGAGTTTGTCATCAATATATAAAACTGGGAAGCCTTCAGATTCTTCTGAATGGTTCTGATGTTCTAAGATTAGATTAACACACACGTTGCCATTCGTCGCTGTTTAAAGTGGTGGGGGGTGATGGAAGACACACAGTTAGGGGGATGTGTGATGGTTGACAGCAGTGAAGGCTGGGGTTTATAGGAGGGCTCCTCGCTCCTTGCCTATTGGGTTTGGGCAGTGCAGGAAGGCGCGTTGACCAGCCACCTCCATGCCTGATCTGCAACAACCAATCCCCATCGAGCTGCACTTTCTATGAGGGACGAAAGCTTGGCCCTGAGTGGGGGGGGGGGCTTTTCTCCGTGCAGAGGATAAGTCTATGTCTCTGTGCAATAGTTTATTCTTCTAATTAGTTCACATAATTTTAGATCTACTTTTTTTCTGATAACTTAATAACTGGGATTTGAAATGAATGGGCTTATCTGGGCATATAAATTACACTGGTGCACAAGCCTGCCCCATCTGCGTGCTTCTTATAGTTTTTTGTAGTCCCTTTTGCGGTTTGCCTAAACTTAAGGGTGAAGTCTTGTGTTTGCTTGTGCATGCATTTAGGGTAAGGCCTTATTTTTATGTGTGAAGTATTAATAGGACTGGGCTAGCGGTGGAGCGTGAGTGTTGTTTTGACTTTGTACCTTACTCCTTACTGGTATAACAGCGGTGGTGACAATCTTTTACCATATATATATATATATATATATATATATATATATATATATATATATATATATATATATAGCCTTTTTAACCTTAAGTATTTTACACTGCTATACGTCTAATATGTAACTCATAATATTAGATTTCTTCAGTGTATAGAGTTGAAACTATATAAGACTGAGTTAGCAAGTCCTATTATTAAGCTGCAGAGGTCACAGATACTTTCAGAATCACAACCAGGCACATGACAGAAACAGTAATGGATGAACTCAGCCCAACAGGCCTGACCTGTGTTTACTTACAGACACAAAACCCTAATAGTATATACTGTGTATGGTATAATGTATGCAGGTGTACACATGATGTGCTGCTGCACACTTTATTCTGCCTGGTGTGAAGAAGGTAGTAGAATGGGGAACTACAGATTGATGTCGAAAAGTAAGAGGAAATGGGCGACTATAGTTACTGAAAAAGAGAAAGATGTTGACACGGATATATTTACCTAAATGTGAATCCCTCAACATTGATGCATTTCTGAATTTGCAGACAGCTAAGACCACGTAGTTTTGCATTTGAGAATTAAAGTACTGTATTTAAGAACACCACATCTGTCGTGTTGTCTATGTCATAAAATCTAAACAGCGTTGTCACTGGCCTCTCATAGGTCTATACTCACAAAAAGAAAAGATGGAGATTTGCACGTTTAACCAGAATATATTCCTCATTCCTCTGAACACTCTCTTGATAAAGACTTTGTACTCTATGTTCTATTCTATGTACCCAAACGCAGCTACGCCAGCCTTATTTTTGAATAAACTTAAAAATAAACGTGACTGAAGGCGTTCGATGCTTTCAACGGTTTGGCGGAAGCTGCCGTTCCCTTTTTTAGAATTTGACTCACAACATTTGATGTGGCTTCTCTTAACCTTCAGCTCCCCTTTGCTCCAGCTGACCCAGACACTTCAGTATTAACACAGCACAATTGTACCTGTAACTACGAATGCCTCATAGTTATAAGCAGTAGTTATACTCTTAGTTAAACTTTAGTATATTTCTCAGTATATACTCAAAATAAAGAATACAGAGCAGTAACAACTGTTTGCTTCAAGACAAAATACAGCACAGTATTTAAGTACATTCAAGCCACCTGCTGCTTGTCTTGCATGTGATGTAGGAACACTTTAAACTCTTTATCTCAACTAGTCTAAATAATTGTGTGAAGGCTTGAGACCAATGAAGGGAATCTAGTTGTCCTTCACCCCCAACACACACACACACACATATGCACATGTGCACACACACACAGCTACCAACTGTATTGAAATTAAAAAAAAAAAAACTCTCCCTCTCTCCGAACATCGAGAGACAGAAATCCGTGCTATATCCGCCCCAGGAGATGGAAAAAGGGAGGTGTGAAAATGAGAATTAAAGCAGAGCGAGTGAAGGAGGCGAGAACAGGAAGAGAAAGAGAGAGAGAGAGAGAAAAAAAAAAAACTGCCGAGGAAATGAGAACACAAAGGCAGAAGTGCAAGTGGTTTGTCAAACAGTCATGACACAGGGCGATGGAGGAGGAGAGAGCGAGACGAGGTTTTAGTCAATAGGCAACAAATGTACCTGTGAGGGAGGAAGGAGTCACTCAAGTGCATCAGAGAAGCAGAGTGTTTCAAACAATCTTTGGACACTGACTACAGTTAAAACATGGGGTGAGTCCTTTTCTGATGATATTGATAACCTTGACCCACTTAAAAGCGTTTTTCCTTTTGTCTTTTTAAATCTCCCAACATTTGTTAAACATCTCGTGCAAGAATAACTGAAAATATGCACCACACTACGGCTTCCAATCGGAACGAGAGTTCCTGTTTCTTACTGTAGGCGTTTTTTTTTTTGTACAGTTTTCAACCATAATAGTAGAACGATCGCAGCTGGCTGATCTCTATGATGTGATTAATCTATTGTTAAAAAGCTCCAGAGGGCTCAGGAGAGGCTGTGCTGTATATGACTGACAGGTGGAGGGGGAAAAAAAGTTGTCCATATTAGGCAGCATGCATGCAATGAACACAGGAAGTGGTCAAAAGACGAAAACCTTTCTGGGCAGGAAGTAAAGATTTCCCACAGGTTACAGATTGTGCAAGAACAAGCAGACAGAAAACAACAGCAGAAATCAGTCCCTGCGCCACCACTACAAAATGATTTCCTATTTCCTGACTTTTGCACACAAAAACTTTAAAAAGAACACAACTATGAAAAGTAAGGCCTGGTTGCATATGAAAATATATGAATACAACCCCAGAGATATATTTATATTTTCTTTTTTTTCAATTTTGAGGCACTTGGACTTCACTTTGATACTTTATGCTAGAGAGATCTATATATATTTTTTAATATTGCCCTTTGCATATACAGATTGTACATACAGAAAGATTGTGTTACATGCTGTATGCAAAGTAAAAATGAGTTAAAATTCTTTATTTTTTATGCTTTAAACACCTAAAGCTACTACGACAAATGGAGAACCTTCCATTTATCTGTCTGATTGTTTCACTTTTCAATGCATATCAAGCAAGAATGTGATCACTTGCTTAACACAGCTTAATTAATGCTTTTAATAAAATATCTATTAAATATATTTGTACCTATACATTCTATACATTCTATATATATTCATGCACGAGATGTTTAATGTGTATAATATTCACACATTTATTTATTTATACTGAGTTCAGTTACACAACAGAATACATTGTGCTCTGAACTGTGAATTTATGCCTTTATTGATAGCAGTGAAAACCGTAATGTGGTGGCTGCTCTGGATGTCATTTCAATGCATTCAAATATTTTTCAATCTGTACACTTTAAACTTTGAACAAAATACTTAATTACTTTACACAAGATTGCAATTTGCCACATCGTGCTCCATGTACATTGATTCACTTTCCACCTCGGGGTCATACACCGTGTCTTACACTTTCTTCATCCACCTTGCTCCTTCTCCTTCCAACAGTGAATCCAGTATCTGCCAGGTGAGGGCCACAGTCATGCTGTATGACGACACCAACAAGCGCTGGGTGCCGGCAGGGTCCGACTCCCCTTCCTTGAGCCGGGTGCAGATTTATCACAACCCGGCGACCAACACCTTCAGAGTGGTGGGCCGCAAGCTGCAAGCTGACCAGCAGGTGGACGAAAAAGCACACATGCACACAAGCTCACACGTGTGATTACTGCAGTTGCTCTGGTTCCCGTAAATAATTACGTGTCTGTAATTCCACTTCCTTAAAGCATATGAATCAGTAACTCTGTAGCTTGAGGTCTGACCAACAGCGTTTTTTGATAAAAAAAAACTCTCAACATAAATATATTACAGAGCGGCAGCAAGAAAATAAGTGAGTGACTAATGGGAGCGGAAAAACACAGCTGGTTACAGCTCTATATAAAGGTCTTTACCTGGGTCGTCACTGCTGTCGTGCTTTTATAAAAGCAGCAACTTGAAGCTGCTAAATTCGTCCTCGTAAATGACGCAGGCCTCGAAGTTGATGTAACCATAATTTCCTGTGCTCCCTTTGAATCACATTATCACCCTCGAGTGCATTTCAATTGCTTTGTTTCTTATACAGGTATATTACCGGTATGTTAACCTTATGCACTTTAAGTACCATCACACACATAAACTCACAAACTCACCTCTAACCTGTCTGACCTGTGCATTGAACGGCGTTATGTGATTGCAGAGCTATTTGAATCTCAAATTCTGCGTCAATGTTGTGCACTTTTTCTTAATGCCAGGTGGTGATCAACTGTTCCATAATCAAAGGGATGAAGTATAACCAAGCCACACCAAACTTCCACCAGTGGCGGGATCCTAAACAGGTGTGGGGGCTAAACTTTGGGAGCAAGGACGATGCTACACTTTTTGCCAACTCCATGATGCATGCGTTACAGACTCTCAATGCAGCAGGTAAACCCAGCAAAGATCCAGCTCATTGTTATAAGTGATGAATTTGTCTATGTTATAAGTGGTTTTAGAGAAATTCATTATGACGCAATATGTTGAGTGACGTGGTGCTCAATGCAAATGTGTTTCAACTTGTATCTCCCATGATTAGAAATCGTCTTTTTGATATCGCATCTATCAGCGTACGTCTATTTAGAAAACTGCACATTATAAATGTCTATGACAAAATACATAATGTAATCAGTTAAGATTCCTTTTCTTCCCATGGCTTTATATATAATATTCTCCACACACAACTATAATTCTTATTTTTTCTTACCTTCAGCCCAGAATAGAGCTTCACAGGACCTGGAGGAACAGAAAAGGTACTGTTGATTATATTAAAAATTGAAAATTCTCCAACTAATGATTTTATTAATCTATCAATAACCAATTATTTCAATACTTGTTTTCAGTCTATATAATTCCTACTAATCTGAATTATAATATAGAGACATGTACTCTGTCGATATCCTTCCAGACTGGAGCGTCAGAGGCAGGAACAGCAGGAGAGAGAGTGTCTGGAGAGACAGAGGCAGGCTTCGGCCGCTGCTCCTCCCGCTCCTCCTGCTCCTCCTGCTCCTCCTGCTCCTCCTGCTCCTCCTGCTCCTCCTGCTGCTCCTGCTGCTCCTGCTCCCCCGCCGACCCCGGCACCAACCCCGGCCTCGGGAACGGCACCGCCACCACCCCCGCCCCTTCCTGCCGGGGGCTTGGCCCCGCCTGCGCCGCCCCCACCCCCTGCTGGTGGCGGAGGAGGTGGCGGAGGAGGTGGCGGAGGAGGTGGCGGAGGAGGTGGAGGAGGTGGAGGGTCAAATGACCTGGCTGCAGCTCTGGCAGGAGCCAAACTGCGTAAAACACCTAAGGTACGATGCATACTCTTTATACTTGGCTAACATCCATGCACACATATCTATATATATAGATTCACAAAAAAACATTTACAGTAGCACAAATAAGCTGGCTGGTGATAGTGACTGGAGCTCGTGTGTGTGTTTGTAGAAACAGGATGATGAAGGAGGAGCCGCTCCTGCCTCCAAACCAGCAGCCTCCTCCAGCGGGGGTGGAGGTGGAGGTGGAGGTGGTTTGATGGGAGAGATGAGTGCCATCCTCGCTCGGAGGTGAGTTACTGCTTAAAGAGACACGCCGTATGAATCAGATATGTCTGCGACGGTGTGATGTTGGACATCTCTGAATGTCTGTGCAACGGTTTCTATTCAGGAGGAAAGTTGCCGATAAGCCTGCTGTAAAGAAGGAGGAACCTCAGGGTGTAAGGCTCCTCTGTCAATGATTTCATGATTTTGGGATTTGTAGTAAGCCATAAAAAAAGTTCTGATGACTCCTCTATGTCTGCATTTGACTACAGGAAGATGGTGAAGCCCCAGTAATAAAATCCTCAGGGCCCAGTGGTGAGTATTGACTGTCCTATGTTCTCGTTGATAAAATGTGATAAATACTTGCTACAAGAAAATCAATAAGTGACTTTATATGGCAGTTCAGTGAATGTATTCAGTGTAGTATATTGTCTACATAGTCTTTGTCAAGACTTACTTCAGGGGTGTCAAACCGCATACAGCACAATTTAATCTCAAGGTTATACTTTTTTTCGTGTAAAGAATGCATTATAATTGCAAGGATAATTAACCTTACCAAACAGGGGAGATGACATAAGTAAAAAGTCACAATTATTCATATTCAGTCAGTCTATTGTTGAATTGTAGAATATTTCCTTTTTAGCCAGCCTACTTTTCCTTGAGCCCTGAAAAAATGCTCATTGACTTCACATTTCTGGCCTTTAGCGGGCTGCTTCTGGCCCCGAGGCCGCATGTTTGGCACCCCTGATATATAGGTTACGCCTTTATCTTTTCTCCACCATGACATACCGTAGCAATTTATTCTATGAAGTGTAAAAGACAGAAATGCACTCCACACATGAATGTTCTGTAATACAAAAAATCCTGTTTCACCAGAAACCAATGAAAAGCCCCGCGAGAAATCTGCCACCATGCCGAGGTAAGAGCCTGATGCATTCAGCTGTTTATAGCATCACATTATGGTCCACACACACACACACGCGTGCCGGCACCTGAGCGGATCTGCATTGTTTTACAACAGGCCCAAATCCATAACCAGCAATCAAAGGGACTTCAGCTCCAGTCCCACCTCGCCCTCTTCTCCATCGGTGTCCAGGTAACATCAGTGTGGTTTCGCTCTGTGGACGTTGGCATGCTTTACTTCTGCTTCTACGTGCTACAGTTGACCTCCTGCTGCTTGCACATGACTCATACAGCGAATGACCCACTTGACATTTTGGTGGTTTCTTTGTGAGACCTGCTCTTTTTCTCACTCATATACTCGGTGAAACTGTCGCTACATTGCTTCTCTCTCTCTTTCGACCCCTTTATTCTCAAAGAGTCTGTGTTGGCTGAGGTAAAACGCAGATCTTTCTATTTTAGAATGAAGTTGGTGAAAAAGAACTCAGAAGGTGGAGGTGTTGATGGAGCTGATATGGAACGAATCAAACAGGTTTGTTGTTCCATTTTTCTAGAAAAACATGTAATTCAACTAAAGCAAAAGCAGAATAAACTTTTAACTTGCAAATGCCACATCATATCCTGTGCTGCACGGGGAATGATAAGGACAACATTGTGTTGCAAGGTTCTGCACGTGTTTCCTAATCCACAATGATCTGCAATTATACCTGACCTCCCGTTCAATTCATCACTTAGAACTGTGCACCTCTAAAAAAAACAGAATTTGCTTTGATTATAATGTAGGATTTTTTACATTTATATATTTGTGTATGTGTCTGTTTGAAGGAAATTCTCGAAGAGGTGAAAAAAGAGCTCCACAAAGTGAAGGAGGAGATAATCGCAGGTGGGTTCAACTTGTGTGCCATCTGTTGTCATAGTGTTACATTTATCAAACCAGATGTATTATATATATGACTGTATGCTACCTGTATATGCATTCATTATTGATCACCATGGGGAAATTGATAAACATCTTATAGACTAGGAGAAACATACCTGTATATATATACCTGTACCTGAATATTATGCATGTATATCCTCATTATACATATATGCAACTTGTATATTATATGTGTAAATTATCTTGTATATTATCCCATGTTATCCTGTATAGTATACTTGTATGTTATACCATGTACATTTTTGTACATTATACCTATTTTTCTATCCATTATATAATCCTGTTTATTATACCTTAATATTAATCCCACATGATATATAATACATGTTCATTGTCCTGATTTTGTCTTCCAGCACTGATCCAAGAGCTAAAAAATACAAGCCACTGTGAAGAGTCCTGAAAAATGAATGGATTGAGAGGATATGAATGTTGTGCGATACAATGCTCAGGCAATTTGCATATTATTAGCAAACGAAATGATGTTCTATTGTTTACAAAGTGCTAAATATGATATCTCATTTGTTTTTATTTATCATTGTGTCTTCCTGGTACTTTTTTTGTGGTACTTGATTTTGAAGGCACAGATATTGATATCTGAGAGTTACTGATATTTAATAACAATGTCATCACCCAATATTCTATTTTTATGACATTTTAACAGAAATACAAAACACACAAAAAATGCAACAACATATATTACCCTGCAATAAGTACATGTTGATTTTTTGACGATGCTGTTTAGCTAAAATTGTGTAACAGTGAAAAAATACATTGTCACAAACTATGGCTTCAAACTATTCGAATCGCTGACACAAAACACATCATAAAACATGTATGTGAAACATAAATACAAATAAATGAGCATAAATGAATTGTGTTTGTCCACAGTTAATCATTTTTATGAACAGTTACAAGTACATAACAATAAAATTTCTTTTGCAGGATCATATACAGTTATTCTCATGGGTGCGGAAAAAACGCAATTTTTAAACTTCACATTTTTCACATTTCATATTATATTTGTTTTACATGATTATTTGTGTAAATTTTTCGATGTATCTCTTCACCTAAAGAGAAGCACTGCAGGTGGCTATTAGCTAAACTGAGTTTGACTCCCCTGTTCCTTAATCCTTAATCAACGAATGCTCCTATATGTGGTAACATAATTACACAAAGGTTTTCTATTCATCCAGTAGCTTCTAATTTAATTAGGAAACACAATGTGCCATTAGAAGTCATGGTTGCTGGAAATGGGCCTCTATACACCTATGTAGATATTGCATTAAAAACCAGACATTTGCAGCTAGAATAGTCTTTTTCCACATTAACAACATATTGGGTGCACTACGATTGGTTTAATGATATTATATTATAAAAAAACACAAATAAGGACCTTTCTAAATAACCCCCAAACTTTATTTTTTAGCTGTGAGAAAGTGTCATTGCAGTGGCCGAGTCCCGCCTGCGGGTGGCGCTGTGCGGCCAGAGCGCAGCCGAGCGCCCGAACTCCGCGAAGAAGAGAGTCCTGTTTTCCTGGGTGGATGGCCTGCTCTGGATCCAGCCTGTCAAAACTGCAACTGAAACGAGAGCAACGTGGGAGAAAGTCAGTGATATGTGCGTTAAATATTGTTGTTATATCATTAAATGTAGGGGGAAAAAACGACGTCGGGTTACGAAAATCGCCGAGGAACATCGTAACTCGGAGCTGTGTGAATTAAACATGTTGATTACCTCGCTAGTCGCTTCCTCTGTACAAGCATATGATCGCTAATGTGACTGTTTACTAACAATAAAATAACATTTCCAGGCATAGGGGAAGGTCCAGCCTCAGCCGCTAACATTAAGGAGCGACAGGAAACTCGTACGAACCGCTCTTGAAAAGCAAAAAAAGTGCGTTGTGTCTTTTAACACCATAATACGCGATATTGTGATGATAGATCTATGCCCAACTAACGTTAGCGATAACTAGTTTACTAACCAGCAGAGCTGTGGCTTCCAACTTATGGCTGGAATAATTTGTGTATTCGAGATTTCCGGTGCAAATATGTGTTTATTAGCTAATGTTGGCTGGGTGAATAACTAACTACGCGTTTCTCCCATTCTCCTGTAAATGTTTTTTTTTTCCTTTTTAAAGTGAATGTGTCCCTGTTAGCATCGAGCTAGCACGTAGCTAGCCGCTGTCAGGGTTTAGGTGAGCTAACGTTAACTACGTTAAATGGCAGCCGAGCTAACAGCCAACAACAACAAGGAGATAAGAATAGCTGTAACACCGTGATGGCGAGTCCGGATATTAGCCCGAAACGGATGATCCTTCAAAGCATTTTTTCTATTCTTAATTTAGTTCGGGAAACATGTTTAGCGTACGATGTTTAACCCGAAACTCGAACTGCGAACAGCAATCGCCTGGTGTTTTTTTGCAGTGCTGTTTTTACATAACGTTAGTGTTTCAGATCTGCATACAGTTAATAATCCAAATGGTATTTTTGTCAATAATCCAGGTAAACCGAATGTGCTTAATGTGCCGGAACTGCAGCAATATGACTTTAATAGTGTTTTATACACACTAAAATTAAATATATATACGTGTTTTTATATACATATGTGAATATATATACTTACAATAGAGTAAGGTGGTATGTGTATATACACATTACATCCCATATATAATAATTTGCATAAAAGAGGCCATAGATAATAACTATTTCTGACTTTTTAGATAACCTTCACAATAACCAACCAAACCATTTTTGTTTAAATACTGAATGAATCAATTAATGTCTAGTTTAGGTGTTTTGTAATCCTCTTGTTCATTTTAATCAGTTCAGGTATCTGTTAAGAATTTATTAAAGCTATTAAGACTTTGGCCCACAGTGATCTGATCTCTGTCAGCTGTAAAACATGGAAACACATTGTCTGAGTTACTTATTTACTCTGGAAAGCTGGCTGTTAATATATATCAACAGCATGACAGAAGATTAACTGGAAAACCTGTTTTTGTAGTTGTTTAATCATACAGACAAACATGTAAATACACTATGACCTCTGTGTTCTGTAAATTAAAAAGATGCTTGTCTTGGGGGTTAGGATGGGTCATAAATTGTGATGTTTATTTAATAGATAAAGTAATTATTAAGTCATTGATATCATCATTTATTATGATGTTTGTAACAACATTAGCTTTTCCCTGTGACTTTACTAATGATGGTTGTGTGCAGATTAAGAATGCTGTCAAAGGTGTAGAGTACACCTTAGCTCATGTTTTCAACTGGTTTATAGACATTTTACAGATGCAATATGCCAACCAACACAATATAGTATAGTAAATATAGTCTTGTGTTTTATTTAAAAAAAAAAGTTTCCTATGTATTAAAATTGTTCAACTATCGACTGAAAGTCTTGTCTGAATCTGAAGATTTATCTTATTTCCTTTTGTACTTTTGTTTTCTTCAGCAGGTTCAGGTTTGTTCAGATTTGACGACTGACTGAGACTTGACCAGGCCAACAGAGAAAGCCACATTTCCCTTCCCCGACCTCCTGATCCTGACCCTCTCTGAAACATCTGTCACCATGAATGAAGTTAACGTAGTCAGAGAGGGCTGGCTGCATAAGAGAGGTGAGGAACATCATTCTGTTAAGACATGTTGCATTTTTATATAACATATTATTGCATTTACTTAAGTATATTGTCTTTGTCTGACCCAGGTGAATATATCAAGACATGGAGGCCCAGGTATTTCATCCTCAAGAGTGACGGTTCCTTCATCGGCTACAAGGAGAAACCAGATCTAAATGACCAGACTTCACCACTCAACAACTTCTCAGTGGCAGGTCAGGATGGAGACACATCACTCTTCCTCTTTCTTCATCACATTTCTTTCCACTCTACCGTATGTTTCATACAGCTGCTTCCTGCAAACATCAATGCCATTGTGTTTTTCACAGAATGCCAGTTAATGAAGACTGAAAGACCCCGACCCAACACATTTGTTATCCGTTGCCTACAGTGGACCACTGTCATTGAACGCACCTTTCATGTGGACAGCAATGAAGAGAGGTTAGAGCAGTGTCAAATATTATATCACGCTACGATGTTGTGTCAAACCATGAAGACTATTGTTTGACGACTAAATGATGGTGCGTACCCTTTGTGTCTCAGAGAGGAGTGGATGCGCACTATCCAGTCTGTGGCAAATAGTCTTAAGATGCGGGAACATGAGGAGGAGGAACCGATGGATATGTTCGGCTCACCCAGCGAGAGCAGCCTGGAGGAGATGGAAGTGGCGATGTCCAAGAGCGGCAGCAAAGTGGTGAGAGGATGATGTAGACTCTTGTTTGATCTGAAACAAATGAATATTTTATGTCAGTTTATTTAATTATATATATTAATATGTTTGAGTTTTAGCATGCATTTTGCAGAAACTCTTAAATGGCTGATTTCCACTTGATAAATACCACCTATACCAGATGTTTATTATGATTGCTGTGACCAACGCTCAATGCAGGTGCTCTCTTGTGGACAGGTTTTATTTACAAAAACTCAAGAGTAAAAACAGGGAACTTATCAACAGCGCTTAAATTGTGCTCTCAAATAATAGCAGAATAAAATATATTGATTAGTGTCACTATTTGTATAAAAAGGGTGCTAATATGAAAGGAGTAACACGTGGTATTAGTTTAATATTGTGGTATTGTTTGACTTTTTTCCCTGTCTCTATTCTATGACAACTTTGCCTCTTATACTTGCAGACGATGAGTGACTTTGAGTACCTGAAGCTTCTTGGCAAAGGGACGTTTGGGAAGGTGATTCTCGTCAAAGAGAAATCTACTGGAGTACATTACGCCATGAAAATTCTGCGCAAAGAGGTCATCATAGCCAAGGTAACGCATCAATGCACCGCTGTTACGATGTTTGGAAAGTTTGTGTTCTAACTCAAGTCATACATCAGGTAAAGCTTTACATTTATGTAATTTCTTTAGTGTTTGTGACAGTAATGTGTTTTTTGGCAGGATGAGGTGGCCCACACAGTTACAGAGAGCAGAGTGTTACAAAACACAAAGCATCCCTTCCTCACGGTGAGTATTTGCAGTGAAGACGAGTGGTCAATCTGAAAGTGTTCAGTGCTGATTTCTTAGTGGACAGTTTCACCAGTGACCTGACTCACCATTGGCTCTACGTATCCACAATCAAATGTAGTTTCTACAGGCTCCTTCTTCTTGAGTTGAGAATAAATGAAAAATATATTAGAGATACTTCTGAACACTTTTCTTTTTTCTTTGATTGTAAATGTTTTCTTTGATAGAGTGAATTTTCTTTTTGTGTCTGAAGTAATCTTTTTGAGTGAAATAATATTGTATTGTATTTGGGCCATAATATGAATTGGACATTTGTGTCCTTATTATTCAATCAGAAAAAAATGTATTTCTTTAAATTTCCACGAGAGACAATAATAGGAAATAATAGAAAATAGCTAACTGCTAACCTTCAGTTATCATAATAAATATCTGAAATATCGAAGTATCAGAATGCAGCTTTCACAGCGAGAATTAATTTATTATTCACTATAAGTTCTTTATTTTTTAATTCAAATTACACTATAAGACAGATAAATGAAATGGTATAAAATGGATTAGATATCTTTCTTTTCTGACTCATATGATTTCACCTGATAATAATGGTTTATAAATCACCTCTAATGTGACTATTGTCTTCCTGCAGACACTGAAATATGCCTTCCAAACCCACGATCGGCTGTGTTTTGTAATGGAATACGCAAACGGAGGCGAGGTGAGAGCTCACATACACACACCAGTCACGTGGCGAAGCAGTGATGTCATGTGGTCTCAACAGCTTGCTGTGAACACTCAAACGGATCTTAAGTGTATGAGTCCATCTGCTCTGGCCTCTTCCAGCTCTTCTTCCACCTGTCACGGGAACGAGTGTTCACAGAAGACCGGGCTCGATTCTACGGCGCTGAGATTGTGTCGGCACTTGAGTACCTCCATTCACGTGACGTGGTATACCGTGATTTAAAGGTGAATACTTTTAATGTCTGATATAATACCCTCCATTGGACATTATGAGCGTATTTTGAGTTCATTAGTTGATTTTCATTTTAAATTGAATCAAATTTTATTGTGTCTTTCTGATCTTTCTGATTTATTGTGTCTTTCTTGAACTTGGACTTAGACGACCCTACGAACATGACTCGTGCCACAAGAAGAAGTTTCACAACTTCCAGTATAACTAAAGATAAAGCAGATGAACTTGTATTACCGTAATAAAGTTGTAAATTGGAACTTGAGTTTTGAAGAGCAGATAGCGTAGATGAAGTCAGGTGAAACTGAGGGAAAAAAGTTAAACACACACACATGCATGTTTTAAATGTTTTCTCATCTTGCGTAAGGTCTGTGCTACGTTTGTGGGAGTAATTCATTAGATTTATTTTATTACCAAAATCAAAACCAACTTTACCATGTGGCAACTGCGGACAGCTGCCTAAAACAGCTGGAGCTGTGGCAGTAGATGAGTAGTAAGAGGGGAAGGTTTGATCCTCAGTTCCAATTCAAGGAAGACAGAGATATTATTTAAAGGATTTGGACAGAAACCATTATTCATAGTATTTTATATATATATTATAAAAATGAAAACTTGTCAATGCTTTGAGCTTTAAGCATTTGTTTATTAGCAATAAACAAATAACTGTTAAATGTAGTTGAAAAGAAATCCACATGCATCATAATACATAATTATCATTCCCTTATATAGTTGAATAATGGAGGTTGTTTTCTATCCACATGAAGTGCTTTCATCCAAGACCACTGTAAGTAAGCAGTGAGAAGGGTAGGCACACTTAAAATAGTGATTTATGTCTGTTACCACGGTAACCAGAAGCACAAACTTGTTTTGGTGCTCGTGTTGTGGTGAGCGAGAGTGTACACCGTGTTAGGGGGGAAAACGTTGGCACACACTGACTGCTGTTCTTTGATAAATAGACAATCGACTGTACTCCGTGGCTCGTGTGACTATCGTGTCCTTCCTGCATTTTGTTCCAGCTTTTCTGTTTTCTGCCTGTGTGTTTTTATTGCTCCCTGAGTTCAAATACATTCTCTCAGACCAGTGGATTTTGGATTATCTAAACTATAGTACTGCCTACTTTCTCTGCTGGGATTCATGGATGTTAATTATTCATCGATAAGTGCTCTCTACCTTCTCTACTGGGATCTGTGCTCTCTGGATTTAAGTGACTGTCTTCCTCCAGCCTGCCAGTTCAGGTGTGCCGTTAAAGCCCCATCCTGCACTCTCAATCCTTGGCACCTTAAGACCACTTTTTTCTAATGATAATACTAATTTCTGCATAGAGGCCTTTACTCATGCCCAACTCCATGAAGAAATTCAGTATCTGGCCAGAGCACTTGACAACACTGAGGGTTATACAGCACTTTCATCATGCAAAAAACACCCAGTGCACGTGCATTGTATCGTCATGTTTCAAGTCTGCCATACATCATCTCCACCACCTCCGTAGCCCTCATTCCCATCTTGGAGAAGCGCTTTGAGTGGCTTGTTAAGAACCTTAACAGCCACAGTCGCTCTCAGCCTTGACGTGTTTGAGTTCACTCAAACCTCACTGAAAAATGCTTCATCTTCTGCATTCCACCTGAGCCTGGTGAGTGGAATCATTGTTTCCAGAGATCACTGTTGACTTCAGGAGGAACCATTCCAGTTTCACTGCTCTCCATGTCAATGGTACCACTGCGGAGTCTGTTAAGAGCAGAAATCTCCTGGCGGTGCACCTTTCAGACAACTTGACTTTGACCTAAACAATCCAAAGAAAGACCACATATCCTGGCATCATATTCCTGGCAAACTCGATCATCATCTTCTCCATTTGAGGGTAAAGAAAAGCAACAGCTTCATTGATGTTTTCCAGGAGAAGAACATGCGTTCTCTGATGTCCAGCTCTTTCCCTTTGCCTCCTCCTTTCATCAACCCTGTCTGGAAAGACATCCAGCTGTTCGTCCATGTGTATATCCACCTGCAGATAATCCAGCATACTACCCACTTAATATTTTGTTTTCTCAAGAACTCATGGTTGAAATGATTTACATTTTTTTGAAAATACTATTTCATGACTGCAGTGACTGCTCTGTAAAGCCAGTAATCCACACCTGCTTTACCTGAGCACGGAGCAATATAGCCTGTTCACTGGTTACAACTTGACGGCATCTCCTGCATAATGCCTCCCCTTCATTCCACTTCTCTGATGTGTAGAGGCTGGGCACGAAGCTTGCCTTGCACTTCCTGATCCCACCCTATGAGAGGTTTTGTCAGGGCTGATATAATGACACATGAGTTTCAATGGGGGAAAAAAAACAGACGTGAAATGCAAATCAATCAAATATCTTCTGATCTATAATGGTAATTCCATTAAAATAAAAAGAATGCTAATCCACTTTTATTTTGCCTTTTCAGCTGGAGAATCTGATGCTGGACAAAGACGGCCATATTAAAATCACTGATTTTGGGCTTTGTAAGGAGGGCATCACTCCTGACGCTACGATGAAGACCTTCTGTGGAACTCCTGAATATCTGGCACCTGAGGTAAGTAAGGAAGAGGCATGGCAGCTTTTTGGCAGATAGATGTATGTTTGTGTTTTTGTGTGTGTGAGTTTTTCATGGGTGTGTGGGAGAAGAAGGGACACCTATACTAAGTATTACGTTTCCAGTAATACAGGCTTGTGTTGTTGGTAGGTCTTATTAAATGATAGCCTACTATATTCATATTCACTCTGACAGAATGAATGGCAGTGATTTTTTTTCTTAATATCTAGAGATTTCTTGCAGGAAAAAAAACAAGAATAGGAAGAAAAAAAAGGAGTAGAAGAATGCAAGCAGAGGCGCGAGCATGAAACAATGTGTCTGCCCTGTAAGAAAGCAGGAAGCAGCCATGAAAGAAGGTAGCTGTTTTTCCGGGAAGAGTCAGAGGTCGCTAGCTCTTTAAGGTTTCAGCAAGATCCCCACAAATGAAAACTGATTTGATCGTTTCGTATCTACATTTCTCGCATACGGCTGCTTAAGCTCAAAGACTGGAATGAGAGAGAGAGACACACCGTATATTTAGAGTTTTGGAGTGTCCAAGACAAACTTATGAAAGTTGAATTTGTTTGCTGTACAAGGTACAATCTGCTTTTTTGCCATTGTTGAGAAACGTTGATGAAACAAACATGTGCTCTCTTCAGGTCCTAGAAGATAATGACTACGGCCGAGCGGTGGACTGGTGGGGTCTGGGCGTCGTCATGTATGAGATGATGTGCGGCCGTCTGCCTTTCTACAACCAAGACCATGAGCGCTTGTTTGAGCTCATCCTCATGGAGGAGATCCGCTTTCCCAGGAACTTGTCGCCTGAGGCCAAGTCCCTGCTGGCCGGCCTGCTCAAGAAGGATCCCAAACAAAGGTACTCACAAGGGGCTTCTTTCTGACCAATCAAGTGTGAGTGAGCTGCTCGCTCAAAGTGAGTGAGTGATTCACTCGTGAAGAAGCATTTCTGAGGGCTCGTGAATCAAATTCTGTTTAAAAAAATGTCAGCGTTTGATGTAAAATGTATGTAATTCTTACATGATCCTGTTTTGACTGACAGGTTAGGTGGAGGTCCTGATGATGCCAAAGAAGTAATGACCCACAAATTTTTCATCACCATCAACTGGCAGGATGTGGTACAGAAGAAGGTAAGAGGAAGTGCACTTTATTGCATGTTCTCAGAACCACACTGCCCAAAACATGAGAAAAGAAGTTAATATGAACAAGTAGGACTTTATTTTTAATAAGGTTTTTGTGTGTGAACGTGTAGGAGTGAACAGGATTATTCCGTCACTGGATAAATCATTACAGTGTTTTTTTTTTCACTTTTAATATTTATTGTGTTAAGTAAAAACTATTGACTCCACATGTCACATTTCCAGGTGGACTGATTTATAAAAGTTGACTGCATATGCAACTCCTGATTTGTAGCTGTATTCTTAATCGTTCAAATACAGACAATGCAGTAGTATGTGAACATTTGCCTTCAACTGGGAATTTTAATATTTTTTTTACAATACAGTATGTCCGCGGTTAATAATCATTTCTCCTTGCTACCTCAGCTCACCCCACTCTTCAGACCACAAGTTACATCAGAGACGGACACCCGGTACTTTGATGAGGAGTTCACAGCACAGACGATCACTCTCACTCCTCCAGACAAGTGTAAGTTTTAAGTAACTGCGGTGGAACCTTCGGGCTTGATCCACTGCAGCCTGTGACCGCCGACTGACTTCTCCCACTTTGTTTGCTCTTACAGATAACAGTCTGGACTGCGAGGACACTGGACAGCAAGCACATTTCCCCCAGTTCTCCTATTCTGCTAGCATAAGAGAGTGATAGCATCTCTGCCCCACACACACACTTACACAAACACAAAGACAAAAACACATGGCATGAACACCTTGGCCGCATCCCTTACAGCTATAAAACGACCAGAATCTCCGGGCAGGATGGAAGTGCCTCGGCTGGCGGCCATGTTGTTCAATAAAAAACCCCTTTGTCCACACTACGGACAGAGCCTGGCCACACTGGCTATACTGTATCAAACTGGACTTCAGTACCTCACATAGTCATCAGCACAACTCCACAACACAATCAGAACTGTCTGTAGCACCTTCGGATGGCCTAAACACAACTGCTGCTATTTCAGACTGTAACACCGCTGGTTATTTCTGTTATACGGCCTAAATGAGAAGCCATATAGTTCCTTCCTGACGTTTCCAAGTGCTCTTCTTCAGAACCAGCCATTACCGCGGTGATAGACCCAGCTGTTACCATGGTGATAGACCCAGCCATTACCATGGTGACAGACCGGATGTTACCACAGTTACAGACCCAGGCGTTACCACGGGTGATATACCGTCCGGTAACTATGGTGATTAGACCCAGGCGTTACATCTGGTGATAGACCCAGCCGTTACCATAGCGATAGACCCAGCCATTACGATGTTGATAGACCGGTTCACATATGAGGGAAGAAGAGGCGTGGCAGTTTGTTGGCTTTGAGGTGTGTGTGTGTGTGTGTGTGTGTGTGTGTGTGTGTGTGTGTGTGTGTGTGTGTGTGTGTGTGTGTGTGTGTGTGTGTGTGTGTGTGTGTGTGTGTGTGTGTGTGTGTGTGTGTGTGTGTGTGTGTGTGTGTGTGTGTGTGTGTGTGTGTGTGTGTTATTGGAAGGGGTGGGAGAAGAAAGGGGGTTGAAATCCAAACTGAATGCCATCGGACGAGTGTGTGTGTGTGTGTGTCTGTGTTTATGCCCGCGTCAGGAACAACAGATGATTGATAATATGACGATCAAACTGTCTCTGTGGTGAAGAGCTTTGACGAAGTGAAACAGGAGGTGTCTTTTTTTTTTTTTTTTTTAAACTGTATGCAATGAAAACAAATCACTTGTATATTAGTTTGCTGTCATCTCACAATGTGATCTTTGTTAAGAGATTTGTTGACACAGTAATTACCGGGAAATTGGGAATACCTAAATGCACAAGGTGTATATGTTATTTTTTAAAACATTTTTTTTTTTAATTCTAACACATATTGATCTTCCTTGATCAGCAATATACACACCAGCCATGTGATTGAAGAGGGTCAGTAAGCAAATCAGACCTCATGTATCCTCAGCTGGACCATGTGCATGATGTCCCAGAAAGCTTCCCGGATTGGTGACAGTTTATAGAACAAAATACTGAATGTCTAGTCGCAGTCTTACTCTTTGTGTAGATACTTCCTGATTGAAATCCAGATTTTCACACAGCTGTTTCGTTTTGCTCCTCGTGTTTAGACATTTATCATTTGGCTTTCTTTGTTGAATTAGGAGGAAACCCTCAAAGTAACGTATGGAGAAAAAAAAAGTACTGTTATACCAGTACTGAATCTCAGGTATTTTATCTGCAATCATATTAAAATAGTTCCCCTTTCACTAAAATGCATAGTTAACATCCTCATCCTTTCGAAGCTTTCAACACATTTTTATAAGATTTTTAGTACACTCACTCTTCTTTCGTGTGTCTTTAGCCTTTGTAGGAAAGTAAATCTTTCCATGGATTATCATAACCCCCTTTAACACTCTTTGAGTCTCTTCTGTATGTGTAAATGTTACTCTTCTTTCAATGTTCCGGTGCATCCAAACCGCTCCTGTTCACACTTCACCTGTACCTTTTCGATTTGCTTGGACATGTCTGAAGAATCAGGGAGCTGCGAACATCATGAACATGGTCTGTTGCGAGAGTTTGTGTTTGAGTGCAATGGCAACTCGCAAGGATGTCCTCGTATTATGTTCAAGTTTCCCCCCCACTAATATAAATGGCTGCATGATTTTAAATGGTAACCGGGAGGGTGCACCGGTGAGATCTGCGATACTGGGTGTTATACTGTAAATGAAATTGCACCCAGTATTGTTTTTTTGCTGTTACGCTGTTGAGTCACTGGTAATAAATAAAGAGCTGGTGCAGACTTCCCGTAGCTCACAGAGCCTTCTACCACACATGCTGTTCTGAAAGAATTTCAGTTTTTTTTTTGTCTTTGTTTTTCCTCTGGTTGTCCTGATCCTCCTCCAGACTGTCTCGAAAATTATGGATTGAAATGGTTGAAAGAAATGTTTGTGTTTTTTTTTTTTCAGTTACATGATTCTATTCAAACAAATCATTTCTATTTGTCTATGAATGTAATTCTGAAAGACAATGATACAATACACATTTTTAACTAGCTTAATACAGGAAGTGTTTGTGTGTCGTGTGTTGATTCTTCTCCCTCCACAGCAGAGAGTGCTGCAGCCTTATAACACCGTCGTACTCAAGAAGTATAAACATATCACAGTCCTGCTTTTGCATTGAGGCAGGAAGCCTATTGTTAGCCTCGCCCTCAGTTGGGCAGGTTTCTGCCAGTTTTCACTCCTCTGTATTGGAACAGCATGATCATGATCTGCTGGGTGTTGCCTTGCTAACGCTTTGTCTCTAACTACAGACCACAAACTCGCTACACAAAAATAGCGCCACATGTATTTTTTTTTCCTCTTTTCTCTCCGCTGATTACAACTTGAGCTGCGTTCACTTTGGTTCCACATTCAATAAAACGGGAAACAGGAAATATGCTTTGCAAAACATTTCACACAAATTCAGAAGTAAGTGAAGCCCTTGATGTCTTGGCATATGATTTAAAGGGTTGTCACTCTCAAATTAGATCAAGGACCAGATACAGTGAAACTTGATCTCAGATTGACCAGACAAGTAAAAATCTTCTGTTTAAATAGCACGCACAAATTTAATTTAATTTTTTATTCCATAAATATGATGTTTCAGTTACTAAATACCAAATAAATGCCTGGATTTAATTAACGGCTGCACCCTCTTTAAATGCAGGGTGCGGGTGTATATTTTAACAAATAACCATCAGTTCCAAAAAACGCTGTGTAGTGTAATTTCTACTGAATTATATAAATATTTGCTTTTTTTTTTTCAAGAAGCAGCTGAAGTTATCTCCTGCCTTACAATCCACTTACAAATCATAATTGTAAACAGCCCTGAAAGATGCTTAATGGAAATGAATTTTATTTGCATATCCACAAATGACAAATTCACCTAAATGGGTTTTACAGGACATCAGCAACATCCTCTGACATTAAGGAAAAAAAGAAAGAAACCTCATAATTGGACCCTTAAGTGGATCGTTTTGGCCCTGGACCACATGTTTGGCAACCTCTGGAATTAAACCATCATTTATTCACTTGTGCAAACTTTTCTCTATGACACAGTTTGATACTTTTATTAAGATAAAACCAAAGAAAAGATTATGAATTGTAATTTATTTGTTTAGAATAAAGATTACAATTCAACAATTGTGCTGCTGGTGGTGGTGGTGGGGGGGGGGGGGGGGGGGACTTCTAATGCTATCTCACCATGTTATCACATTAATATCATATAAAAAGAACATAATGATGATGGTATGACTCGAAACACATGCTGACTTGACGTGGTCCAAGGCTGCAAATCAAATCCATGCTACACACACACACACACACACACACAGTGTTACGTAACGGAGTAGCGCTCTCGCCTGTCTTGCCTGCGTGGGTCAGGGACGGTGCGGTTGCGGCTCCGACACAGGAGAGCCTCCCGGTGCGTTTCCAGCCCCGCCCTCTCTGCCCCGCCCCCTCCGCCCCGCCCCCCGTCGACAGGGAACATGTGCTGCGGGGACGGCGGCCACGCCCCCACGCGCCCGCCGCACATGTCGCAGCACACGTTCGGAGCGTCTCCCCCGCTGCGCCCTCAAGTCCTGCAGGAATCCACGGCGGAACGGAGGCGAGTCCCTGGACGTGGACGCACAAAGCCTATTCATCAACAGGCATTTCTTTGTTCTAACGAGGGAAAATTTTATTGGTGACATGACTCACAAAGACATTCCTGCATTCCCTGATAAAATAAATCAATATTTATTTCTTATAAAGAGGAGGAGAAATGTGTAGGTGTCCATTTAGTTCATGGGCCACATGCAATGTAATTTCATCTGAAGTGGGCTGGACCAGTACAAATTATTATTATTAGTTTTTACTGGTCCAGCCCACTTCAGATAAAATTACATTGCATGTGGCCAATGAACTAAATTGAGTTTGACATCCCTCCACTAACACAATTAATTGCTGATACTAAATAATATTGTTATACAAATATATTATTTTAGTCCTACAATAGGGTAAATGTGTTGTGATAGGCTGTCTGATTTTTGATCTGAGCTGCTGTTTCAACTTTTGCATGATTGAAATTGTGAGCTCTGATTTTGCTTTCAAAAGAAACAGACAGGTCACACACACACACACACACACACACACACACACACACTCAGACATCAACAGAACACATGATGCATGTTGTTTTGGCCTATAAATACTGATCTGGTTCACTACGGGTCGCATGTGGTGTAGTAAGTTGACAGCTCCAACTTCCTGAGTTGGTAAGTCATTCTCCAGAAAGGAGAGCTTTGTATTCCTCAATTTTCTACAATGATTAATACAGTGTTAATACAGTGTTCCTGACAACCAAATTCATTCCAAATTTGTTTTTCTAACATTCGTATAAACATCTATCATAAATAAGTATCTGGAAGCACTTGAATGCAGCATAATTGGGACTCAGGGGTAATAATTTGGTATTTGCATGCTCAGCCTAAACTGCTCCTTTGGACTTCTTTAGTTAGATTAGAACAAAAGATTGAAATTTGTCTTGTACGACGAAGAAATGTGAAGAACCTTGCATGTCATGAATTAAATAAAAAAAATATATATATCTTCATATTTATTATTACTATTGTGCAAGATCACTCATCTTGATTGACAGGTGGATGTAATGATACTGGACAGAAATCCTCAGATGCATGTGGCAACACTGTGCAATAGAGCATTAAATATGTAAACAAAATGATGAAAAATGATTTAAAAAATACATTAAAAAAACATGTTTTACTTCAGGTATACTTACTTTGTATTACTTTAAACACGTTGGGTAGAAAGCTGTACTGTAGGCTACTAACAAATCAGGGATAAATATAGTACTGAGAATATTTGAACAGACGGGTTGTATATAGCCTATAACACTCAGTGACTCAGCATCCAGCGCTGTTATTTACCACAGCACTGAACGCCCCATACTAGCAGGGAACTCGCCCCTCACGTGGACCGTCCAACGTCACCGCCCAAACACGTGGCTCGGCACGGGATTGGTCAGACCGCCGCGGTTGCGTCACCGCCGATATGCCCGGCGCGCCGTGGCGCTCTTAAATATGTATTAGGCGGAGGGGCGGGGCTACGCAAAGGACCATCATGGATGCTTTCACTACGTGATCACACGGAGCCGCCGGTGAACAGCGCGACCGATGCCTTGACGTGGGTTCAAATCCGCCCCGCGGCCGCTGACAGTCAGACTGTTCGCAGGAGGATGGACGTGTAAGGACGGGAAGGGAAGGAGTTCACCGCCTGCCGCCCCCGGTGGGTAAGAAGCGAGCCCGCCGTCTCTCCTCCCGCCAGCACCGCGCCGACAGGTGAGCGAACTCGCTTTAATTCCCCGACTTTTGAAAGTGGCCCAAACTTTGAAACCGTCCTGCGGTTTCCGCGTGCGCCTCGGACGTCCACGCCGTTCTGCGGGCTTTAAACGTGACGTCACGCGAGCGTCTGTATCTGCAGCCGGTTTATGACTTTTTTTTTTTTTGTCTTCCTCCCTTCGGCGGCGTATTACATAACCGCGTCGGGGCGGGATGGTCTGCCCAGGGAGCGTCTTATCAAGTTCAGCCTCACCCGCATGAGACTGCTGTCATGTTTACTCAAAGAAACACACGCGCACACGCACGCACGCGCGCACACACTTTTCTTGTTAACTTTTACAACAGTTTTATCTACTGAATGTCACTGTAACACCAATATAATGATGCAGATTATCATCCTATCATCTTGTGTGGATATGAAACAGACTGCCTTGTTCATTTGCATTGGATGACTCACTAGTCCATTTTTTTTCCAAATTTTCATCCAGCCTGAAATAAATTATAATATTTTAAGTTTGAATTAACTGGTTCACTTCTTAAAAAATAGCTTGGCAAATATGATCGTTGCACATGTTGCACATGTCGATGGCTCATTTCTCATGATAAATCATATAAACGTTTACTAGCTTTTGATTCGTTACAATCATGTAACGCAGATTTCATCTCTGAGCACAGGCAGTCCTCACTACAGTCTACCCCTCATCTGGAAACAGGCCGTCTTCACTGAGCACGCTGAGGTCATGTCCTCTGGATTATTTCATTTTAAAATATCTGCTCCAAATTTCTTAAAAGTGTTAAGTTCTAAAGGACAACTCGCCAAGACCGCTGAGTTGTATGCCTTGCTGTGTGAACGAAGTTTGGCATCATCTCACCATCAGGAGCTGCACAGTGGAACAGCTCGCCGCTCGTTACATAACGCGAGGTAACTTGTTGCATTATGTAATGTAGCTGCTCGAATTATGTGACGTAACTCATGTCAGGTGTTGTCCTCCACCGTTCCTCTCCTAAACTCTCGTTGGGGCACCACCTCCCTCAAGGCTTTGACATTAACGCCAAAAGGAAACGTTAAACCTCGAGGCTCAAATGTTGAAGCTGATGTCTGGAAAGGTTTAAATTCATCTTCTACGGAAACGCTTGTCTTGACAGTTTTCCCCAAACAAACAAACCCACGCTAGTTTCATAATGATGAATGCATGTGTTTATTAATAGAGAAGCAGGATACATGATAGTGCACTACCAATCATAAGAGCAAAAACAGTGTAGAAAGAGAATGTACTGGGATTTGCTTCTTACGTAAGTGAGTTTGACTGTCTTTAATTAACTCGGTTTCTACATCCAACTCAACCACACGTTGTGTTGTGTTCTTACATGAAGTAGAATCTCTTCTACACTGTCCAGTGGTGTTTCTGGGCTTTGCGTTGTTGTTTTTTTCCACCAGAATAGGTAGCCTTAATTAGTTATGATGTAGCCTGCAGGAATAAAATCGAGTCATGAATGAAGTGTGTGTGTGTACGAGTGTGTGTGTGTGTGTTTACTTGATTGAAGACCCCTGATAGTTGTTAGTGGTCTGGATAATGAACAGCTCGAACTCCTGGAGAGGTCATTATGTGATGTGAATTGTTGAATTATGTAACATAGCTATTAACATTATGTGCTCTTTCAAAATGCAGCATGACTTATTAATCATTTGTTACTGTATATTATATAACATAACTGTTTACACATTGTGACATTACTCATCATATGATGCGCTGTACCTTGTTACGTTATGTAAATTAACTTGTTACTTTATGACATAACTAATTACTTTAAGTGATGTACTGTAACTGTTTTCATTATATGATCTATGCCCTTACATAATGCAATATGACATTTTTCAATTCAAATTACCTTTACTGTCAATTATTCACAAAATATACAAAGAAATCAAAAAAATGTTTTTTAATGTCCCATGGTGTGAGTGATAAACGGGGAACAGGCCCAACAGATAAGAGAAGACGTTTCCAAACTCTTAAGTAATGTGATTGTTATATGTTATATAACATAACTCTTTACCCTATCCATTTTAGATTATGTGACAAAGCCCAATAAAATATGTGACATAACTATTTACAATATATAACTACACTGTGTAACGTAACTCTCTTTAGTCCATGTGACATAATTCATCACAGTATGCAATGCATTGTACATTATATAATGCAACTTGCTACGTTATGTGTTGTAACTCTTCACATTATGTACCAACTATTTACATTATGTGACATAACTCTTTAATTCTTGTGACATAACTTGAAGTCATCCGTTACATTATGTGATGTAACTCCTTATATTGTGCAACGTATGTCAGGGTTAAGTTGCTGAAGACCCAAGCGCAGGGCGGGATGCGGATGCAGGATGAGGCCTTTTACTGCAAACGGCATGGCAAAAAAAGGCTAAACCAGCGATCAGGGAACAAAAAGCCAAAGACTGAACCACAAACAGGGATTAAATACACAAAGAAATAATTACTGAATAGAGACTGGTGAGAAATGAGACACATGTCAGACAACGGGGAAGTAAAAAGAGACAAGATACACAGGGAGGAACTTAATTCAAATTATTCAGGAACTGGGCATAGAAGGAAACAAAACCAAAACACCAGGAAACCAGACAAGATAGTGACCGACCATGACAACGTAAGACATTACATAACGTGAAGTCATTCATTAGATTATGTGACGTAACTACCTACATTATGTGATGTAACTAATTACCTGTAGCTCTACATTGTGTGACATAACTCTTTACATTACATGATCGAAGTCAGTACATTATGTGCTCATTATTCGGCTCCTTTACTGTCAGTGCAGCCAACTCACTCCATAAGTTCCCTGAAGAATTCTGAATGATCCAACGTTGACCTAAATGACGGATGATAAATAGAGTCTGCCTGTGTCTAATCAAGTCTCAGTATAAATGAACCTGCTCTGTGACAGTCTCAGAGAAGCAGGATTAGGATATAAAACATGCTTTAAGCTAGTGGAGCATTGATTAGCTAATTATATTGAAATGGAAAGAGTATCAGAGCACTGCATACTTAATAAGACCCGTCCTTTCTAAATTTCAGCCCAAACAACGAGACACTGTTTAGAGATGCAGCCAAGAGGCCCATGATCCCTCTGGATGAACTGCAGAGATCCACAGCTGAGGTGGGGGAATCTGTCCATAGGACAACAACACTATATGTCCAAAAGTACTGGCTCACCAGCCTGACTCACATGTGAATTTAAGTGACATCCCATTCCTAGTCTTTGGGACACAATATCCCATTATTTCACCCGTTGCACACACAGATATGGCCTTTTCATCAGCAGGGAGAGGGGAGATGGTTAAAATCAGTAGGAGGACAGATGAAGCTAAATATAGGGCCATCTTCAAGAAAACTTGTTGTAGTCTGCAAAAGACCTGAGACTGGGACTGAGGTTTACCTTCCAACAAGTCAATGATCCTAAACATAAAGCAACATCTGCAATGGAATGGTTCAAAACTAAACATGTCCAGGTGTTAGAAGTCAAGGCCTGAATCCAATTAAGAATCTGTGGAAAAATCTGAAAACTGATGTTCACAAACGCGTTCCATCTGACCTTACCGAGCTCCGCTGTTTTGCAAGAAAGAATGGGCAAAAATTTCAGTCTCCAAATGTGCAAAACAGATAGAGACCTACCCTGAGAGACTTCAGGCTGTAATCACAGCAAACATACATACATCTATGTATTAAATGGGAGGAGCTAAATCATTTTTTTAATTAAAAAAAAAAAAAGTTTATACAGCACTTGTGTTGATTCTTGGCAAAGGAAACGTAAATTGGAAAAGTTCAAAAAGTTCAAAATACTTTTGAAAGAGGCACTAACTGCAGCCAGGGAGGATGTCATCCACCTTCTAACCTTCACCCTCTTTTTTTCTTTTACTGTATAAAATAAATTAAATACTAACATTACCAACGCCTACAATAATCATTTGCTCGTATGTTTTATTTTAAAGGTCTGGAATGCCAAAGGAACAGGGGCATTTTGGGGAGCGGGTCAACCGAAACACCTCGAAGAATGCGAAGAATAAGAGTAACAGTGCCACCCTGTGGGCGTCGCAGGGTCTGGCCCACAGAGAGTCTGGACTGGGTGACGTGAGCAAGCACATGCTGCGATGTGACTCAGAGAAGGACTCTGAAAAAGATTCGGGGTACTCAGGTGAGCAAAGATCCACATCTATCTATCAGGATATAGCTGCCTATTAATTGATATATTGATCCGTGTTTTCTGTCAAGTATGATCGTGTGTGAGACAAATTCACAAAAAGAAAAAAATGTTATATGATATTTACACATATAAATAGGATTTGGTATTTGGTAGTGGAAGATCAGTGATTTGTGCAGGTGCACCTGAATAAAACCTGAATGTAAAAGTTGACACTGCTGGATTTGTAAGGTGCACGACTGTGCTATGAGAACAGATTTGTGCATCAGTTTCATCCCACAGATACAAACTCAAGTCTCATGGATTTAGCTTTGCACTCTTTTATTTTTTCATACACACTGTATACTAAACACACACTGTGTGTTGTGACTCACAGATCTTGTGTGTGTGTGTTTGTCAATGATGTACCTGCACATTAGCCATGATGCCAAAAATGCACCTCACGGAGAAACGATGGGAAAAAAAAATAAATCAAATGTAGATGACAACCCCTGCACTTAATCAGGGCTCAACTAATTACAATAAAATGATGATCACTCTCTTCTAAAGTTGAAAATGCAGTCTAAATGTTTTTTTTTTTTGTCCACAAACATCTAGCCTGACACATTCCGTTGACAATGTGCAGCTTCTCCAGAGCGAATAGTGCAAAACGCCTTTTGTGATAAATCAGGGATGCAGGTTACCCCTTTCCTGGTTTTCTTGAACATTTTCTTCTTAAGAATTACCAAAATCAATTAATCAATTATCAAAATAGTTGGTGAATAAAGTAAAAGTTGGCAACCTTGATTACATGTTACCACCTTTTATTAACCAACTGTTCTACACCTAATAAATTTATTATAATAGAGTAATTCACCAGTTGCATTTATGGTTTGGTATTTTTATTTTTCATCCTCTAACTCCTCTCCCCATCTTCTCTCCCGTAGAGGCTGGCTCGGACTCTCTCCACACTGATGTGGATGACCAGCACAGCAGCGTGAGCGAACGGCATCGGCAGAGCAACAAAAGCTCCGGCAGCAGCGGCAACGGCGTGGACGCCACGGAGCGGAAAATGCCTCCTTACGAAGAGCTCACCCCTATATATGTCATCAAAAACCTGGTGGTCAAGACGGTGAGCTATCAGTGATATAGCAACACCCTGCTGTTTCAGGCATTTTCACATTATTGAAACAGAGACTCTGACTTCTGTTGTTATATTCTGTATACATGGAGTACTGTGCAAAGGTTTTAGGTGTGGATGCTTTTAAAAATAATGCAGTTTTTAACAGTTAAATCAATATCTGCTGTGTGCAAGTTCTCCTTTGAAACAGAAGTAATTCTCTTCACTCGGTACTTGCCAGGTGGGTTGTTCCTGCATCTTGCAGAAGTCACCATAGTTGTTCTTCTCTCCATTTAATCCCAGACTGACTCCATGTTGACATCTGGGTTCAGTGGGTCTAAATCATTTGTTGCAGAACTTGCTTGATCTTCTTGTTGCTGCAGCTGGTGTAATGATAAGGCTTTATAAATGTATTTTTGTTAATATATTTAGAAGTAGACACTATTTAGGCTGTGGTGCTTTATTGGAAAAGCAGCCGCTACTCTATGCTTGGAATAATGTTGTTGTGTGCCTGGATAGTGGTCGCAATGCTTTGGGCAATGTTGGGAAAGTTCACTTTATACATGAAATAGTTCAAAGTTCAGTTCACAAATTTTAAAATGAACCAGTTCAGTTCATATTTCAAAAAAGTACAAATTTTGTATTAAATTCATGATTCCAAAAATAAACTAGTTCTTTTTTTCCAATATGTTGCTGTAAGTGATTATTTGTCATTAGTATTTACAATCCATAAAGAAGCAGACAGAGACAGCAATTATTTTATCAGTTTTATCATTGAAACGACATGTCAAATTTATTAATCCTTATCCAACCAAGGCAATTGAGGTGACAGCCCTTTTTAATAATGGCATTTCCTACCAATTCTGTACACTAGTAGCAGCTGCAACTTTAACCCTGCAGAATATTCTCAAAACATGAGGAAAGAGCTGCTGCTTGAATGTTTTTTATTCTGAAGGTAAAAACACAACTTTAGTCCTTAAGGTGCAGACCAGGTCAGTACTGACTTTTCCAAAAAGTTCTGTTAAACAGTCACATGTTGTGGTGCTGCCTTCCTCCATGCTCCTGGCTGTTGCTCTGGAGCATGGACAAAGCAAATGTTTGTGTGACAGGAATGGCATTTGTTGTGAGATCTGGTGGATTTCCGCTATGTCTGTTTATTGTGAGTTTCAGTTGGTTTTTTTTTTTTGCCTGAAAGGATCTAATGAAATATAGCGCACTATTGAATGAAATTATACTCTAGGAGAGCACCGTTTAGTAGAGAGAATTTAGTCTTTCACACTAACGTCCAGGTCACATTCATCCAAAATTGAATGAATTCATGAACAATCGTCCATTGAATGTGTTCAGGCACAATACTGGCTTTGGGACATCCTGGTTTAGATGAGTATTATTTGTTCCAAGGGCTATTAGCGTTGAAAACAGCACAGTTAGAGCCAGAGGAGTTTGGACCTAATGTAATGTGTACGGGTAGTTAATGACGGATAAACCTCAAATATGGAAACTGCAGGAGCATTTGGAATCAGATGCCAATGAGTCTGCTAAGCCAGAACTCACACAGACTATTAGTCAGCTCTAACCTGAGGAGAAAGACAGGGAGTGTGAATGTGAAAAGAGGCAGAATGAGTGACAGGGAAAAAGACAATCCATTATGAAATTAAACATGATTTTAGAAAGCTAAGCTTGCTGTACATCAAAGATGCCAGGACTAGAAAGCCTTTGACTGACATAAATGTTTTTCTTTGGGGCTGAGCTCAACGATCTTTAGGAGGTTCTTCTTTGAGATTTATGAGAAGTTTTGATCTTGCTGGAGCAGTTCAAGCAGAGCCTGCCATTGGTCATGTAGATATATATATCTATGTAAATGACTTGGATGTTAAAACTATTTTTACGCACAGCCATTCACTGTTTTAGCCTCCATTAAATCACTTTAAAATGACACTTCTGCATGCTTCAGACTGGTTGGTTACAGCTTTATATTCCGATTTTTTTTCAATGAAAAGGACATAGACACAGCCAGGAGCATTAGATATTAAGAACTTCATAAGCCCAAGTCAGTATAGCAGCATAACATAGTTCTTTATGACTCTGGGGACGAGAAGCCTTCCAGATTGTGTTGCAATATAGAGTAGAATCTAATCTAAAGTGCCTAAAACATTTGCGCAGTACTGTGTAAACATATTCTAGATATTTGGTAATCCAAGTGCTATTTACTGGGTGCTTATTACACTTATTTAATGGGTAGGTATGTTTGTGTTCTACAGCTTATCTCTTTTTGCCTTTTAACCTCGACCCCATCTTTTGTTCTTTCCCTTACTCTGGCCTTTATTTGCTATTCCACAAAAAACCTGTTCACAACCTCCTGGGGGTACAGTCTAGACCAGAGCACCTTCTACATGGCTCCCTGACATGGAACAGGGGTTGGCACAGCCTTACCAGTGACAAGTTGCCCACCCAGCTCTTACTGATCCAACAACCAGCAATACCTGCATCTTCCTCCTCGACGCCGACCTCATCATCATCATCATCCAGTCTACCAGCACCGCAGAGTCAGGTTAAGAAAGGAGGCAGCCGCAGCAACCAGAGCAGCAGCAAGAACTCGTACCTGCCCATCCTGAATTCTTACCCTCGCATCGCCCCCCATCCCAGGAAGGAGAGCCAGGAAGGCAAGGCTGCCAAATGGGTGGAGGGCGTCAAGGAGAGCGCAGGTGAAGGCCAGAGCCAAAGCAAGAGAGTGCGCACTGAAGAAGGAAAGCTGGAGGCCGTGTCCACCACCAGCCACCTCCCCGACCTGCAGCAGCACCAGCAGGAGGGCAGTAGGGTCCATGCCCAGTCCCAGGGTAAAAACAGAGGCAGCCACAGCTCCTTCCCAAGCACGTCCCACTGCCCGCTGCCCACCTCCTCCACCCATCCCAAATCCCACCGTTTACAACAAGGCTCCGGCTCGGACAGCGTGGGCTCGCCCTCCGTCTCCAGTTCCCAGACCTCCTCGCCGCCGTCTTCTTCTGACTCTCCCGCGTCCTCCTCCTCTTCCTCCTCCCCTGCGGCTCATGGACCCTACTGCTCAGCCCCAGACAGCCTGTCCACCTGCCAGCGCCGTTTCCCCAACACAACCGACATATTGAACCAGTCGGGCCTGCTGGCTATCAAGCTGCGAGTCAACGAGCTGCTGAAGCAGAACACGGCCACCGAGCGGGAGATCGCCCAGCTCTGCCAGCACACCCACCTCCTGTGCCAGGCCATCCAAGCGGGCCAGAACAGGTGCAACGAAGACTCGAATGGCCTGGACAAAGTCCTCCAGGCCATGGCCGAGTCGTGCTCTTATCCCAACCTGGACTTCAATCAGCTGACACAGCTCAGCTGCGGCCGCCAACAAAGCAAGACGAGAGGTGAGGAGGTCAAAGAGAAGGATGACGGCGCGAGAACCAATAAAACGCACAGCAACCCGCCGCAGAACCTGGTGTACAACATACAGGACGTAATATCGCCACCCTCTCCGCTGTTTGCCCCCTCACCAGAAACGGAAAAGACAGAGAATGCTGATGGATCTGTGGACTCCCTCCCCCTCTCTGTTTATTTATCCAGGTCTGTCCCAGAGCAGGAACACAGACAGGCCGTCACCGATAAGGACTTACATGATCTCATGTTGCCAGAGAGCTCTTTGCACAACAACTATCTCCTCTAGCCCACTGGAGAGAAAGGACGTGAACGCGTGAAGACTGGCAGGGTAACATTGGTAACTGGCTGAGAGGTGTCTGATGAGCCCATTCACAATGTATAGTTGATATATTCTGATATATTTTCCTACTTCTAAGCCAAGGATTTCCTGAAATCCAGGTGTCCATATTTTCAGCTATACGTTTGCCTTCTGTGGATGAGCCTGTTATTCAGGTGGCCACATGATGCACGGCCATCCAATATGTGAGTTGCATCAAAAGATGTACTGTTACTGAAACCTGTTTACAGACAGATAGAGACAGTGAGCCCATTTATATGCACACAATAAACCAATAACTGTGAATAATCGGAATCTGAGGCGTTTCATCCACTTGTAGGCACCTACGACCGGTTCCTGTCGAGGCACATGACGCAAAACTATAATTTCGTTATGATTTAAGGTTAGAGTAGGTGGAAGTAAGGCACCTATAATCTTACTATAATACTGAAAAGAAGATCAAGAAGATCCTGAAAACCTCTCCTTATGTGGGATCTGTAAACCCTGCGTAATAGAATAAACACTGCTGCTGTCCTTTGCTTCTTCTCCATGAGGGGAAAAAAAATCCATTTCGTATTTTATCTGTTTAACGTCACAGCCATTTTCTACGACTTTTTAAACATGAAAGAACAAAAGATACCAGATTAATGGTATATATGCACTGGATAAAACGGACTACTGGAGGAAAAAATGGTGGATCTTTATCTGTTTTCACATAATCTGATGATGGCTTTTGTCTGACAAAGCACATTGAATTACGCTGATTATATGACCACTTCTATAATTTAACTCATAATGAGGAGTTAATGATTGGTTTATTGTGTGCATGTAAATGGACTCCTTGTTGCCACCTCTCAGGTCTGTGGTGTGTGTTCCCAGCTTTATAAGCAGAAGCTGGCTTTTGCGCTCATATGCTTATTCCCAAGATTTTACAAAAAGATGACCTAACATACGGGTTGACAGGCTGTCAGTCGGTGGCTTACTACAGTATTTTTCGATTGCTTTGGCTCAGTTTCCATGAGTATTGGTAGGGAAAATTCTACAAAGTAAGGGCCGGATCTAGTGAAAGTCTGCATGTGTAAACGTGTGCAAACTAGCACCAGCAAATAAATGTGCATCCTGATCTAGTAAGAGTGTGCACTGAGGATTGTGTCTTTGAAATGTATAAAATAACATGCCTTATCCAGTTAGTGCATTTGCCTCAATGAATATGCAATGTGGGGCAGGTGCAAGCGCCCATACGAAATTAATGTGCACAGCAGGGAAAGTCATCATCAGTCCACATTGATTTAAAAATAATGTGGGTGATTCTGATGTCTATAATTACTTACTGTACTTGCTCACTTTATGAAAAGCTTCTTCTGCAGCATCTGAAGGCGCAGTACAATGCTGCAGTGCAAAACTGATATGTTGATGGATCTACTGCATCTGAAGTTGTGGCGCAGTGCCATTACGCACAACCGTTCACTGTTATAGCCTTCATTAAATTGCATTAAAATGACTCACACACTGCTACATGCTTCAGACTGGTCGGTTATGGCTTCATATTCAGCTCTTTTTTTCTCATGAAGATGACATAGGTAATATCAATATATCATATTGTCATTAATCTTTGAATCATCCAGATTTTTCCTGAAGAAAAGTTCATTTTGCACATACATACACATAGTTATTGCCTGTCCAAGCTCTCCATTAAAACTGTGCAAATCTCTCATTTATATACTGCTGTCTCTGCCGTGTTTGCACTTGATTTACATCGTTATTCTTCGTAAATTTCCTGCGCAACACCCACTAACCACTTGTGCAATCTCATAATAGTAGATCTGTCCCTCAATATTCACTCCTCAGACAACAGACTCATCAGAGCCTCACATTCTTGTTATTAAACATATAAATAGATACAACACCAATGTTTGCTTGGAGGCAATTTTCTGTGACAAAAGTACCCAGCAGAGGAACTGGCCACACATACAACACAACCGCTCATTAAACACATAACCATCATTTATTTCCTTTCAATTATTGTCAAAAAATGTTTGCAATCCATCAATGTCTGTTGCTGTGAAATAGATTGCAGTGAATGTTAAATGCTCTTTTCACACTGACTTCTGTATAAATTGAAATATTTTCCTTTTTTTTATTTTATTTTAAATAAGATGATTCAAACTAACACATGGATTGTAGTAGTCGGCCTCCGATAAACTTGCTGTGGGATGCGTGACATGATTTCATTCTTTTTGAGTAGATTCTGAGCATTGAGGCTTAATGTATGGTGTTTTCATTATAAAGGTTTTTCAAATTGAAACTTGAGCCAAAGGCAATTAAACGAAATAATGCGATTAATGGATTAATAGAGAAATACAGGTTACACTGAAAAATCCCCAACATGTCAGTCTAAACTGTGATTGTCCTTCATACTAGTTTTGACTTGGAATTGATGATTTTCCACTGACATGTATTAATCAGATCAATGACTGCTGACTGTCTGAGTCGATTGGACCTCCACATGTGGATTTTTTTTTTTGCAGATTAGGTTGAATTAGACACAAACACGGTTTCTGTTACACCTAAAACAACATTTTATGAGGCATGTGTCAAACTGATCACCCGTAGGCTGACGTTGCACACTGTAGTTTTACTGAAAGGGTTATAGAATGAAGTATTCCTGATATTCATACTCCAGTAGTCATATTGTCCAGTTTTAGCTTTTTTGATGGGTTATTTGCATTTCTGCTTTTTTTTTTTTTTCCTCAGTCATGTTTAAATTGTCTGAAGAGTGCATGGAGGCGTGTGGTTGTTTCTTAGTGAGCGTGTAAATATCTGTGATGCAGCAGCTTGTAAACATGCGTTTGCTTCATTAGACTTCATTATAGGTTTAATTAATTATGTATACTGTATTTGGTTGTGTATATGTGGGTCATTGATCCTGATATAATCAGGTGTACGGCACAATAAACGGACTGTCTTCACATGCCCACAAACACAACTTTAAACAATAAATCTAGTCTGACTCGTGAACTGATCTGTTGAGATTGTGTGTTTTTTGTATAATAAATTTAACAGGGGCCTATATTATAAAATTAATATGTAGGTCTCCTGTTGTTGTGTCACAGAATGTCAAAGTAGGCCTTCTTTAATTTGCCTAAAGGGAAGTGCTATGAAACACTGCAGCTTGTACTGTACAGTTCTTTTTTTAAATAATGCTTGAGGTCACATTGAAGTATATGCATTATATGAACTATTCCAGAAATCATAACTTATTTTGTTATTTATTAAAACAGATTTTTTGTGCCATAAATTTTGTGTACTTTTAAATCTCAACAGCATTTATAAGCCTGTAGAGTTCACATCCAGATGCCAGTTGGTGAAACCAGAGCAGCTAAACACAAGCAAGAGACATTCTTTCATTTATTTATTTTTTATTTTACATTTTTGGTCATTTTTAGTTTTCAACACCTACTGCAGTGGAAATTGATGAAAACAAGGTAATTATTATTCATACCTCTATCAAATACAAAGGATTTCTTGATTTTTTTTTCCACTTAAAAATTAGTATTTCACCTCAGTTTTTACTTAAATAGGACACAAAAGAAAGTCTTTATAAAGTGTATATATATATATATAAAGAAATACTCTGTGAAATACTAATTTGTATGCCTTGTATTTGACAGGGGTATGAATAATTTAGGGATTAAGTAGTTTGTGTATATATATATATATATATATATATATATATATATATATATGTGTGTGTGTGTGTGTGTGTGTTAAATTGTAATAATACTACATTAACATTTAATAAATTCTAAACTTAAAAACTGTCAAAAATAGTCGAATGTAATGTGGTGAGGACTCACAAAGTGCATTAATATATTTTGTACACCAAGATAATTTATATATAATAATTTAACATTCAAATGTGTACATGTTAAATGGATGGATGTGAAAACATAACTACATTAATATACATGCTTTTGGACAATGTTGGCCTATAACTAAACGCATCATGCGGCGAGCAACGTCATGATGGTATGGCATTACCAAATGGCAGTTTCCTTAAGTTTTCCATTATTTTTTCATTAAAATACAGAACTAAATTACAGAATTAAAAAATGTATATCATGTCACCTATTCCTCTCTATCTAATAATCATTGTAAGCAAAATCAGTAAAAAAAAAATTGAATAATGCTATTGTTTTTTATTTATTCATTTTTTTTAAAGCTCCACATTACTTTTGAATACATTGCATCATAACCGGTGATGTGCTGCGTGTGTTGTAGCAGGCAGAAAACGTTGTCCCCTCCAGGGTATTTCTATGAAGCTCGATAAATACAGACATCTGCATCTTGGAGGCCTGACTTCAGTATTTGTCATCAGACGCCATCCACCGCCATCACTCACAGGACAGGTAACGTTTAAGCTCATCAGGAGAGATGGGAGGTTTGCTAAAAAACTAAAGCGACCAGCTGTTTTATGAAAATGAAAGAAATAAACTGTTTTTAGAGGTTGACTTCTTTTGTGGTCATCAATGGAGCTAGCAGATAAAGACAGGGCAGGGAAATCAGAAAGTGAATATGATGATAAATGACGTCCCAGTGGTCGTCCAGCTCCGTAACTCTGAACCTCAAGCACTTTACAACCACATCACACCATTTTGTTTTCTTTTAAATTGTGTTTTCTGTGTGTGTGACTGTTTGCAATTTTAAAGCTACTGCATGCACCTTTAAATTGCCCCTTTAGAGATGATTAAAGTGTCATTTTTTCAGTAAAAGGAAACCACAGCATCCAGCGGTGTATAGAAAGATGCATATTTTTCATACAGTTGGTCACTGCAAGGTTCAAAAACATTCACATGGTAAGTAAAGACAACACGCGATAATAAATGTACTAAATTAACTATGTCATTAATCTAGAAGTGGGAAAATAAATCACTTTATCTAAATATTTAACAAGCAAAATTCACACTGTTCATGTTTCAATATAGAAAATCATTTTGCTCGGTGTTGTGAGAAGTAAATTATTACCTTTTGAATCCATATTTGTTAGTTGTTTTGTTTTATGTCCATATCTTAAAAAATGTGTAAATAATATTTACACAATTTTGTCTCCAAAAAAGGCCAATATCAATTTGAATCAATATATTTTCTCTCACCTGATTCCTGGCATTCATGGACTAGATCCAGTTGTATGAAGGTTATTGAAGGTCTCATAATGTGCAAATTATATTAATGTTAAAACAGGTTGTTGTGATAAAAAAGAAGTAAAGAACGACATAAAAATTATTGTAATGACGTATATAATTTTATTTTGCATAAAGCTTTATTCAAGAAATAAATGAACATGTGTATTGCATATTTAAATTTCAGCATTAGATATATAGAACTGTCCTTCTATAGAACATAAATATATAT
Organism: Eupleurogrammus muticus; assembly: GCA_036785175.1. NCBI lineage: Eukaryota > Metazoa > Chordata > Actinopteri > Scombriformes > Trichiuridae > Eupleurogrammus > Eupleurogrammus muticus. The sequence continues at coordinate 5,474,603 of JAYKQN010000007.1, forward strand.
ATATATATATTATGTTTGAGAATATTGTGCACTGCATTATTGTATATAAATAGAATATTGTACCACTATCGTTAGTGTAACAGAGGATATGTGACATGAGAAGGGTCACTGTCTGCCTAATGAATTAAGTCTAATATTGCAATATCTAACAGATAAGTCACAAATTGTAAGCTCAGCATTAAGCATTCACACGTTTTTCTCACAAACTATTAATTAATATCAACCCTATATTATGCTTCTATGCTACTGCAAACATTGTTTTTCATACATTTTGCATCATAGTCAAATGCTTATCAGAAATTCTGTATGTTCAGTGGATCCTTTACGTTTTCGCTGTATATATTCTGATTGATGCCGACACTTCTCGGCTGCGTGTGTCACTTGTCCTGCAGGCTCGGCCTCCTGCAGCAGGCCCGGCAGGGGCAGCAGCAGCGATAGCAGCGGTGCCAGAGGTGACAGAGGAGTCCGCTGCATGTGTGTGGAGCTGCTGCAGTTTCATCCACCCTCACACGCTCCTGACGCCTGTTGTTGGGGGCCTCTTCGCCGGCTTGACCCACTTGGAACGTCTGGCTCGCTTTGTCCCTAGTTTTCAGCATCCTGGTCACTTCGGCTTGGAGCTCCCCGACCTCACCGAGCATCTGAGCCTTCATCTGTCGGAGCTCTGTGTGTTTTTCCCGGAGTGCCTCGCAGTCGGTTTCCCAGTGGGCGTGAGCAGTCAGTCCTTGTTCCTTTTCCCTCCGTGTCCACGTTCTCCTAACGAACTGGCCGATCCCTTTCAGTCTTTTTTCCAGGTTGTTTCTCATCTCGTGACCCCTGCGCCTCATCTGACGGATGTCATCCCGGTCCGCTTTCGTGTCCTTCCAGATCCTTCGCAAACACTCCCTTCTTGAGGCATGGCCGTCTGTAACATCTCGCTCTGAGGTCAAATCAGATGTGGTTGCAAGCTCCTGTCCTACGATAGGCTCAGGCTCACACACCTCTTCCGTTAACTTCCACCCATCTTTAAGTCCTTCAGTCTGGATCTCAACACTCTCCATTTTTAACTCTTTCAGGTTATCTCTTTTGACGTCATGCACTTGCAGCGATTCTGTTGCTACAAACAGAGTTTGTACAGCCTTATCATGCTTTGTTGTTGGGGCATGTTTCTCCTCTTTTCGTATCAGGTCATAATAAGCAACAATCTTATTTTTCTGTGTGTTTATTTCATGAAACCGGTGTTCTAATATTGAATTGTAACGCAGCATGTCTGCGTTTTTATGCTCTAATCTATCTATATTCTTTGTGAACTGTTCATGCATGTGATGCAGCTGTTTCAGTTTGTCCCTCAGAGCTGCCATGGACTCCATCACATTAGTGAACTTGACTGGTCTCATTTCCAGTTCATGAAATTCTTCTTGCATTTCCTCCAATTCTACTTCTGCTCTTTCTTCTAGTATAGAGTCCTTGTCTTTGAGTTCTTGTTCTTTTTGTTTGGAGGAAACACTCTTCATGACTTCCTCCAGTAGTTCTCTTCTTCTCTGAACTTGTAGATTTAGATCTGTCATGTTGGTTTTCTCTCTGTTCGTCTCATCAATCAGTCTATCAACATGTTCTCTCTTCTCTTGCAGCTCAGTCTTTGCAATATTCAACTTGTCTTTCTCTTCTTTTATATCTTGTTCACCTTGGTGTAAAATGTCAGTTTGTTTGAGGACACCAGACCTCATCAACTCTAAGTCCAGTTTCTCTTTCTTCATTGTCTCTTTCACTCTATCCAGATCCTCTCTTTCTTCCTTCAGGTTTTTGAAGCCTTGTTTTTCCATCTCAAACATTGTCTTCCAGTGATTTTCAATGCCTTCTTTCTGGGTGATCATATTTGAGAGTAAACTTACCAGACCTTCCTTTACTTTGTCTAACATCCCAGTGTAACGTGCCATGTTTTCTTTCTGTTCATCAAGAGTTATTTTCTTTTGCTCTAAAACACTGACTAACTCCAACACACGTTCATGGTCCTGTTCTAGATTGTTGATTTTAGTTTTCACATCTTCACCCATCCTTTCATTGAGATGTTTGAGTTTGGCTCTCAGAGAGTCTACTGATTTCATTTTCATCATGAATTTGTTTTCTTTTAATTTCAGCTCTGCATTTTCTCCTTCAATCACATCTTTCTCAATAAAAAGTATTTCTTTCTCTCTCTCATTATCCGTCTTTATCTGCATGAGCTGTTCTTTCTCCTCACTCATTAAGTTTATTGCAGCTTCAACTTCTTCTTTCTTCTTGTTGAGATCCATCATCAAACGTTCCACTTCCTCTCTTTCTGCCAGTACAGAATTCTTACTGGTTTGCAGTTCTTCTTCTTGTCTTTTTATTTCCTCGTCTTTGAGTTCTTGTTCTCTTTGTTTGGAGGAAACACTCTTCATGACTTCCTCCAGTAGTTCTCTTCTTCTCTGAACTTGCAGATTTAGATCTGTCATGTTGGTTTTCTCTCTGTTCATCTCATCAATCAGTCTATCAACATGTTCTCTCTTCTCTTGGAACTCAGTCTTTGCAATATTCAACTTGTCTTTCTCTTCTTTTATATCTTGTTCACCTTGGTGTAAAATGTCAGTTTGTTTGAGGACATCAGACCTCATCATCTCCAAGTCCATTCTCTCTTTCTTTATCATCTCATTTGCTCTATCCAGATCCACTCTCTCATGTTTCATCTGTTTCTTCAGGTTTTCTAGATCTTGTTTTTCCATCTCAAACATTCGCTTCCACTCACGTTCTCTCTCTTCTTTTTGGATGATTGTCTTTGATGGCAAACTTGTCAGACCTTCCTTTGCTTTCTCTAATATCTCAGTATAACATGTCAAGTTTTCTTTCTGTTCATCCAGAGCTGATTGTTTCTGCTCTAGACCACTAAGCAGTTCTGACACATGTTGATGCTTTTGTTCTAGACTGTTAATTTTTGTTGTAAAATCTTCACCCATGCTTTCATTGAGCTGTTTGAGTTTGTCTTTCAGAGATTCTATTGACTTAATTTTGGCCATGAGTTGATCTTCTCTATTTTTCAGCTCAGAAATACCAATTCCTTCTTTCTCAGTGAAAAGTATTTCTCTCTCTCTCTCAATATCTTTTTTCATCTGAATGAGTTGTTCTCTCTCTCCACTGATACTGTTCATGGCAGCTTCAACTTCTTCTTTCTTCTTGTTTAGATCCATTCTTAGAAGTTCTACTTCTGCTCTTTCTGCCAGTACAGAGTTCTTACTGGTTTGCAGTTCTTCTTCTTGTCTTTTTATTTCCTCGTCTTTAAATTCTTGTTCTCTTTGTTTGGAGGAAACACTCTTCATGACTTCCTCCAGTAGTTCTCTTCTTCTCTGAACTTGTAGATTTAGATCTGTCATGTTGCTTTTCTCTCTGTTCATCTCATCAATCAGTCTATCAACATGTTCTCTCTTCTCTTGCAACTCAGTCTTCGTAATATTTAACTTGTCCTTTTCTCTTTTTATATCTTGTTTATCTCGTTGTAATATGTCACTTTGTGTGAGAACATCCAACCTCATCAACTCTAAGTCCAGTCGTTCTTTCTTGATCATTTCATTCATTCTATCCAGATCCTCTCTCTTTTGTTTTAACTCTTTCTTCTCATTTTCAAGATCTTGTTTTTCTATTTCAAATACTTGCTTCCATTGATTTCCCATGTCTTCTTTCTGGGTGAATGTGTTTGGAAGTATACCTGTCAACCTGGCCTTTACTTCCTCTAATCTCTTCGTGTAACTTGACATGCGTTCTTTCAGTCCGTCCAGAGCTGATTGCAATGTCAGTATATTTTCATTGTTTTTTTGTAGTCTGTTTACTTTTGTTAAATAATGTTCACACATCTTTGCATTGAGATAATTGACTTTGACTCTCAGGGTGTCTACCAATTTTAATTTACTCAAAAGCTTATCTTCTCTAATTTTCAGATCAGCCTTGCCTTGTTCAATTCCTTCTTTCTCATTGAGAAGTATTTCATTGTCTCTCTCGTTATCCATCTTCATCTGACTGAGTTGTTCTCTCTCTGCCCTGAACAACTTCATGGCAGTGTCAACTTCTTCTTGCATCTTGTTGAGATGATCTTCTTTTATTTTCAGGTCAGACTGATGTCCTTCTATTTGTTCTTTCTCCTCCTCAAGTATCTGTCTGTCTCTATCAATAGTATCCTTCATCTGACTGAGTTGTTCCCTCTCTTCATTGATAATGATCATGGCAGCTTCAACTTCTTCTTTTTTCTTGTTGAGATTCTTCCTCATAAGTTCCACTTTTTCTCTTTCTGCCAACACAGAGTTCTTGCTGGTTTGCAGTTCTTCTTCTTGTCGTTTTATTTCCTCATCTTTGAGTTCTTGTTCTCTTTGTTTGGAGGACACACTGGTCATCAATTCCTCCAGTAGTTCTCTTCTTGACTGAACCTGAAGTGTTAGATCTTTAATGTTGGTTTTCTCTCTGGTTATCTCATCAAACAGTTGGTCTGCATGTTCCTTCTTATTTTGCAGCTTACTCCTAGTGATTTCCAACTTGTCTTTTTCATCTTTTGTGTCTCGTTGACTTTGTTGTAGTATGTCAGTTTGTTTGAGGATGTCAGACCTCATCAGACCCAAATCCATTTTCTCTTTATTCACCATCTCATTCACTCTATCCAGATCCTCTCTCTCTTCATTCAATTCTGTCTTTACTTTGTAGACAGATTCCTTCTCCAACATAAGCTCTCTCTTTTGGTTTGTCATGTCATCTCTCTGTATGAGAAGGTCCGAGAGTACACCTTTCAGACCATCCTTTCCTTGCTGTATCTGTTCATTGTAAGCTGACATCTGGTCTCGTTCATGATCAAGCTCTTCAAGTTTTTCTTTCATTCCAAGGTACATTTTCTGGATTTCTTCATTCTGTTTTTCCAATTTCTGTATTTTGTTTTTCATTTCATTATTTGTCCTTTCAGTTACCTCTTTCAGTTTGTCCCTCAGAGTCTGAATTTCTATTAGGTTACTCATGAGCTGATCTTCTCTCACGTTCAGCTCAGACTGATGTCCTTCTATTTGGTCTTTCTCTTCCTCAAGTATTTGTCTGTCTCTATCAATAGTATCCTTCATCTGATTGAGTTGTTCCGTCTCTTCCTTGATACTGTTCATGGCATCTTCTGCTCCTTCGTTCTTGTTGAGATCCTTCCTCAAGAGGTCCACGTTTTCTCTTTCTGCCAACACAGAACTTTTGCTTATCTGCAGTTCCTCTTCTTCTCTTTTTATTTCCTCATCTTTGAGTTCTTGTTCTCTTTGTTTGGAGGACACACTGGTCATCAATTCCTCCAGTAGTTCTCTTCTTGACTGAACCTGAAGTGTTAGATCTTTAATGTTGGTTTTCTCTCTGGTTATCTCATCAAACAGTTGGTCTACATGGTCCTTTTTATTTTGCAGGTCACTCCTAGTGATTTCCAACTTGTCTTTTTCATCTTTTATGTCTTGTTGACTTTGTTGTAGTATATCAATTTGATTAAGGATGTCAGACTTCATCAGTCCTAAATCCTGTTTCTTTTCATTCATCATTTCATTCACTCTATCCAGATCCTCTCTCTCTTTGTTCAATTCTATCTTCAGTTTGTTGAGATCTTCTTTTTCCAACAAAAGCTCTTTCTTTTGGTTTGTCATATCATCTCTCTCTATGACCAGATCTGAGAGTAAACCTTTCAGACCATCCTTTCCTTGCTGTATCTGTTCACTGTAAGCTGACATCTGGTCTCGTTCATGATCAAGCTCTACAAGTTTTTCTTTCATTCCAAGGTACATTTTCTGGATTTCTTCATTCTGTTTTTCCAATTTTTGTATTTTGTTTTTCATTTCATTAATTGTCCATTTGGTTACGTCTTTCAGTTTATCCCTCAGAGTCTGAATTGCTATTAGGTTACTCATGAGTTGATCTTCTCTCACTTTCAGCTCAGATTGGTGTCCTTCTATTTGGTCTTTCTCCTTCTCAAGTATTTTTCTGTCTCTATCAATAGTATCCTTCATCTGACTGAGTTGTTCCCTCTCTTCATTGATACTGATCATGGCAGCTTCAACCTCTTCTTTGTTCTTGTTGAGCTCCATTCTCAAATGGTCCACGTTTTCTCTTTCTGCCAACACAGAGTTCTTGCTGGTTTGCAGTTCTTCCACTTCTCTTTTTATTTCTTCGTCTTTGAGTTCTTGTTCTCTTTGTTTGGAGGACACACTGGTCATCAATTCCTCCAGTAGTTCTCTTCTTGACTGAACCTGAAGTGTCAGATCTTTAAAGTTGGTTTTCTCTCTGGTTATCTCATCAAACAGTTGGTCTGCATGTTCCTTCTTATTTTGCAGCTCACTCCTAGTGATTTCCAACTTGTCTTTTTCTTCTTTTATGTCTTGTTGACTTTGTTGTAGTATGTCAGTTTGTTTGAGGATGTCAGACCTCATCAGTCCTAAATCCAGTTTCTCTTTATTCATCATCTCATTCACTGTATCCAGATCTTCTCTCTCTTTGTTCAATTCTGTCTTTAGTTTGTTGAGATCGTCTGTTCCTAACATAAGCTCTTTCTTTTGTCTTGCCGTAGCATCGTTCTGTATAGCCATATCTGAGAGTAAACCTTTCAGACCATCCTTTACTCGCTGTATCTGTTCACTGTAAGCTGACATCTGGTCTCTCTCTTGATCAAGCTCTACAAGTTGTTCCTTCATTCCATGGTACATTCTTTGCAAATACTCATTCTGTTCTTCCAATTTCTCTGTTTTGTTTTTCATTTCTTTATGTGTCCTTTCGGTTACATCTTTCAGTTTATCCCTCAGAGTCCGAATTGCTATTAAGTTACTCATGAGCTGATCTTCTCTCACGATCAGCTCAGATGGACGTCCTATTTGTTCTTTCTCCTCCTCAAGTATTTGTCTGTCTCTATCAATAGTATCCTTCATCTGACTGAGTTGTTCCCTCTCTTCCTTGATACTGTTCATGGCAGCTTCAACTTCTTCTTCTTTCTTGTTGAGACCCTTCCTCAAGAGTTCCACGTTTTCTCTTTCTGCCATTACAGAACTTTTGGTGGTTTGCAGTTCCTCTTCTTGTCTTTTTATTTCTTCATCTTTGAGTTCTTGTTCTCTTTGTTTGGAGGACACACTGGTCATCAATTCCTCCAGTAGTTCTCTTCTTGACTGAACCTGAAGTGTTAGATATTTAATGTTATTTTTCTCTCTGGTTATCTCATCAAAGAGTTGGTCTGCATGTTCCTTCTTATTTTGCAGCTCACTTTTAATGATTTCCAATTTGTCTTTTTCTTCTTTTATGTCTTGTTGACTTTGTTGTAGTATGTCAGTTTGTTCGAGGATGTGTGACTTCATCAGCCCCAAATCCAGTTTCTCTTTATTCACCATCTCATTCACTCTATCCAGATCCTCTCTCTCTTTGTTCAATTCTGTCTTTAGCTTGTTGAGATCGTCTGCTTTCAACATAAGCTCTTTCTTTTGGTTTGTCATATCATCTCTCTCTATGACCAGATCTGAGAGTAAACCTTTCAGACCATCCTTTCCTTGCTGTATCTGTTCACTGTAAGCTGACATCTGGTCTTGTTCATGATCAAGCTCTACAAGTTTTTCTTTCATTCCAAGGTACATTTTCTGGATTTCTTCATTCTGTTTTTCCAATTTCTGTATTTTGTTTTTCATTTCATTATTTGTCCTTTCAGTGACATCTTTCAGTTTGTCCCTCAGAGTCTGAATTGCTATTAGGTTACTCATGAGTTGATCTTCTCTCACTTTCAGCTCAGATTGATGTCCTTCTATTTGGTCTTTCTTTTCTTTTTGGTCCTCCTCAAGTATCTGTCTGTCTCTATCAATAGTATCCTTCATCTGACTGAGTTGTTCCCTTTCTTCATTGATACTCTTCATTTTAGCTTCAACTTCTTCTTTGTTCTTGTTGAGCTCCATTCTCAAATGGCCCAATTTTTCTCTTTCTGCCAACAATGAGTTCTTGCTGGTTTGCACTTCTTCTTCTTGTCTTTTTATTTCTTCATCTTTGAGTTCTTGTTCTCTTTGTTTGGAGGACACACTGGTCATCAATTCCTCCAGTAGTTCTCTTCTTGACTGAACCTGAAGTGTCAGATCTTTAATGTTAGTTTTCTCTCTGGTTATCTCATCAAACAGTTGGTCTGCATGGTCCTTTTTATTTTGCAGATCACTCTTAGTGATTTCTAACTTGTCTTTTTCATCTTTTATGTCTTGTTGACTTTGTTGTAGAAAGTCAGTTTGTTTGAGGATGTGTGACTTCATCAGCCCCAGATCGTCTGTTTCTAACATAAGCTCTTTCTTTTGTCTTGCTGTTGCATCTTTCTGTATAGCCATATCTGAGAGTAAACCTTTCAGACCATCCTTTACTCGCTGAATCTGTTCACTGTAAGCTGACATCTGGTCTCTCTCTTGATCAAGCTTTACAAGTTGTTCCTTCATTCCATGGTACATTCTTTGCAAATACTCATTCTGTTCTTCCAATTTCTCTGTTTTGTGTTTCATTTCTTTATGGGTCCTTTCGGTTACCTCTTTCAGTTTGTCCCTCAGAGTCTGAATTGCTATTAAGTTACTCATGAGCTGATCTTCTCTCACGATCAGCTCAGATTGATGTCCTTCTATTTGGTCTTTCTCCTTCTCAAGTATTTTTCTGTCTCTATCAATAGTATCCTTCATCTGACTGAGTTGTTCCCTCTCTTCATTGATACTGATCATGGCAGCTTCAACCTCTTCTTTGTTCTTGTTGAGATCCTTCCTCAAGATTTCCAATTTTTCTCTTTCTGCCAACACTGAGTTCTTGCTGGTTTGCACCTCTTCTTCTTGTCTTTTTATTTCCTCATCTTTGAGTTCTTGTTCTCTTTGTTTGGAGGATGCACTGGTCATCAATTCCTCCAGTAGTTCTCTTCTTGACTGAACCTGAAGTGTTAGATCTTTAATGTTGGTTTTCTCTCTGGTTATCTCATCAAACAGTTGGTCTGCATGGTCCTTCTTATTTTGCAGGTCACTCTTCATGATTTCCAACTTCTCTTTTTCTTCTTTTACATCTTGTTGATCTCGATGTAATATGCCAATTTGTTTGAGGATGTCAGACCTCATCAGCCCCAACTCCACTTTCTCTTTATCCACCATCTCATTCACTCTATCCAGATCCTCTCTCTCTTTGTTCAATTCTGTCTTCAGTTTGTTAAGATCCTCTTTTTCCAACAAAAGCGCTTTCTTTTCGTTTTCCATTTCATCTTTCTGTATGACCAGATCTGAGAGTAAACCTTTCAGACCATCCTTTACTCGCTGTATCTGTTCAATGTAAGCTGACATCTGGTCTCTCTCTTGATCAAACTTTTCTTTCATTCCAAGGTACATCCTCTGCAAATCCTCATTCTTTTCTTCCAGTTTCTCTGTTTTGTTTTTCATTTCTTTATGTGTCCTTTCAGTTACCTCTTTCAGTTTATCTTTCTGAGTCTGCATTGATATTAAGTTACTCATGAGCTGATCTTCTCTCACTTTCAGCTCAGATTGATGTTCTTCTATTTGTTCTTTTTCCTTCTCAAGTATTTGTCTGTCTCTATCCATAGTATCCTTCATCTGACTGAGTTGTTCCCTCTCTTCCTTGATACTGTGCATGGCAGCTTCAACTTCTTCTTCTTTCTTGTTGAGATCCTTCCTCATAAGTTCCACTTTTTCTCTTTCTGCCAACACAGAGTTCTTGCTGGTTTGCAGTTCCTCTTTTTGTCTTCTTATTTCCTTATCTTTGAGTTCTTGTTCTCTTTGTTTGGAGGACACACTGGTCATCAATTCCTCCAGTAGTTCTCTTCTTGACTGAACCTGAAGTGTTAGATCTTTAATGTTGGTTTTCTCTCTGGTTATCTGATCAAACAGTTGGTCTGCCTGTTCCTTCTTATTTTGAAGTTCACTTTTGGTGAATTCCAACTTGTCTTTTCGGTCCTTTATGTCTTGTTGATCCTGTTTTAATATGTCAGTTTGTTTGAAGATATCAGACCTCATAAGCTCCAAATGTATTTTCTCTTCATTCATCATCTCATTCACTCTATCAAGATCCTCTCTCTCTTTGTTCAATTCTGTCTTTAGTTTGTAGACAGATTCCTTCTCCAAAACCAGCTCTTTCTTTTGGTTTTCCATATGATCTCTCTCTATGACCATATCTGAGAGTAAGCCTTTCAGAGCATCCTTTCCTCGCTGTATCTGTTCACTGTAAGCTGACATCTGGTCTCTCTCTTGATCAAGCTCTACAAGTTGTTCCTTCATTCCATGGTACATTCTTTGCAAATACTCATTCTGTTCTTCCAATTTCTCTGTTTTGTGTTTCATTTCTTTATGGGTCCTTTCGGTTACCTCTTTCAGTTTGTCCCTCAGAGTCTGAATTGCTATTAAGTTACTTATGAGCTGATCTTCTCTCACGATCAGCTCAGACTGATGTCCTTCTATTTGTTCTTTCTCCTTCTCAAGTATTTGTTTGTCTCTATCAATAGTATCCTTCATCTGACTGAGTTGTTCCCTCTCTTCATTGATACTGATCATGGCAGCTTCAACTTCTTCTTTGTTCTTGTTGAGCTCCATTCTCAAATGGTCCACGTTTTCTCTTTCTGCCAACACAGAGTTCTTGCTAGTTTGCAGTTCCTCTTCTTGTCTTCTTATTTCCTCATCTTTGAGTTCTTGTTCTCTTTGTTTGGAGGACACACTGGTCATCAATTCCTCCAGTAGTTCTCTTCTTGACTGAACCTGAAGTGTCAGATCTTTAATGTTGGTTTTCTCTCTGGTTATCTCATCAAACAGTTGGTCTGCATGGTCCTTCTTATTTTGCAGGTCACTCTTAGTGATTTCCAACTTGTCTTTTTCTTCTTTTATGTCTTGTTGACTTTGTTGGAGAATGTCAGTTTGTTTGAGGATGTTAGACCTCATCAGCCCCAAATCCAGTTTCTCTTTATTCACCATTTCATTCACTCTATCCAGATGCTCTCTGTCTTTGTTCAATTCTGTCTTCAGTTTGTTGAGATCTTCTTTTTCCAACAAAAGCTCTTTCTTTTGTCTTGCCGTTGCATCTTTCTGTATAGCCATATCTGAGAGTACACCTTTCAGACCATCCTTTACTCGCTGTATCTGTTCACTGTAAGCTGACATCTGGTCTCTCTCTTGATCAAGCTCTACAAGTTGTTCCTTCATTCTATGATACATTCTTTGCAAATACTCATTCTGTTCTTCCAATTTCTCTGTTTTGTGTTTCATTTCTTTATGTGTCCTTTCAGTTACCTCTTTCAGTTTATCTCTCAGAGTCTGAATTGCTATTAAGTTCCTCATGAGCTGATCTTCTCTCACGTTCAGCTCAGATTGATGTCCTTCTATTTGGTCTTTCTCCTCCTCAAGTATTTGTCTGTCCCTATCAATAGTATCCTTCATCTGATTGAGTTGTTCCCTCTCTTCATTGATACTGTTCATGGAGGCTTCAACTTCTTCTTTGTTCTTGTTGAGCTCCATTCTCAAATGGTCCACGTTTTCTCTTTCTGCCAACACAGAGTTCTTGCTGGTTTGCAGTTCCTCTTCTTGTCTTCTTATTTCCTCATCTTTGAGTTCTTGTTCTCTTTGTTTGGAGGACACACTGGTCATCAATTCCTCCAGTAGTTCTCTTCTTGACTGAACCTGAAGTGTTAGATCTTTAATGTTGTTTTTCTCTCTGGTTATCTCATCAAACAGTTGGTCTACGTGTTCCTTCTTATTTTGCAGGTCACTCTTAGTGATTTCCAACTTGTCTTTTTCTTCTTTTATGTCTTGTTGACTTTGTTGGAGAATGTCAGTTTGTTTGAGGATGTTAGACCTCATCAGCCCCAAATCCAGTTTCTCTTTATTCACCATTTCATTCACTCTATCCAGATGCTCTCTGTCTTTGTTCAATTCTGTCTTCAGTTTGTTGAGATCTTCTTTTTCCAACAAAAGCTCTTTCTTTTGGTTTTCCATATCATCTCTCTGTTTGACCAGATCTGAGAGTAAACCTTTCAGACCATCCTTTACTCGCTGGATCTGTTCACCGTAAGCTGACATCTGATCTCTTTCTTGATCAAGCTCTACAAGTTGTTCCTTCATTCCAAGGTACATTCTTTGCAAATACTCATTCTGTTCTTCCAATTTCTCTGTTTTGTTTTTCTTTTCTTTATGGGTCCTTTCGGTCACCTCTTTCAGTTTGTCCCTCAGAGTATGCATTGCTGTGAAGTTACTCATGATCTGATCTTCTCTCACGTTCAGCTCAGACTGATGTCCTTCTATTTGGTCTTTCTCCTTCTCAAGTATCTGTCTGTCTCTATCAAGAGTATCCTTCATCTGACTGAGTTGTTCTCTCTCTTCCTTGATACTGTTCATGGCAGCTTCAACTTCTTCTTCTTTCTTGTTGAGATCCTTCCTCATAAGTTCCACTTTTTCTCTTTCTGCCAACACAGAGTTCTTGCTGGTTTGCAGTTCCTCTTCTTGTCTTCTTATTTCCTCATCTTTGAGTTCTTGTTCTCTTTGTTTGGAGGACACACTGGTCATCAATTCCTCCAGTAGTTCTCTTCTTGACTGAACCTGAAGTGTTAGATCTTTAATGTTGGTTTTCTCTCTGGTTATCTCATCAAACAGTTGATCTGCATGTTCCTTCTTATTTTGCAGGTCACTCTTAGTGATTTCCAACTTGTCTTTTTCTTCTTTTATGTCTTGTTGACTTTGTTGGAGAATGTCAGTTTGTTTGAGGATGTTAGACCTCATCAGCCCCAAATCCAGTTTCTCTTTATTCACCATTTCATTCACTCTATCCAGATGCTCTCTGTCTTTGTTCAATTCTGTCTTCAGTTTGTTGAGATCTTCTTTTTCCAACAAAAGCTCTTTCTTTTGTCTTGCCGTTGCATCTTTCTGTATAGCCATATCTGAGAGTACACCTTTCAGACCATCCTTTACTCGCTGTATCTGTTCACTGTAAGCTGACATCTGGTCTCTCTCTTGATCAAGCTCTACAAGTTGTTCCTTCATTCCATGATACATTCTTTGCAAATACTCATTCTGTTCTTCCAATTTCTCTGTTTTGTGTTTCATTTCTTTATGTGTCCTTTCAGTTATCTCTTTCAGTTTATCTCTCAGAGTCTGAATTGCTATTAAGTTACTCATGAGCTGATCTTCTCTCACGTTCAGCTCAGATTGATGTCCTTCTATTTGGTCTTTCTCCTCCTCAAGTATTTGTCTGTCCCTATCAATAGTATCCTTCATCTGATTGAGTTGCTCCCTCTCTTCATTGATACTGTTCATGGAGGCTTCAACTTCTTCTTTGTTCTTGTTGAGCTCCATTCTCAAATGGTCCACGTTTTCTCTTTCTGCCAACACAGAGTTCTTGCTGGTTTGCAGTTCCTCTTCTTGTCTTCTTATTTCCTCATCTTTGAGTTCTTGTTCTCTTTGTTTGGAGGACACACTGGTCATCAATTCCTCCAGTAGTTCTCTTCTTGACTGAACCTGAAGTGTTAGATCTTTAATGTTGTTTTTCTCTCTGGTTATCTCATCAAACAGTTGATCTGCATGTTCCTTCTTATTTTGCAGGTCACTCTTAGTGATTTCCAACTTGTCTTTTTCTTCTTTTATGTCTTGTTGACTTTGTTGTAGAATGTCAGTTTGTTTGAGGATGTTAGACTTCATCAGCCCCAAATCCAGTTTCTCTTTATTCATCATCTCATTTGCTCTATCCAGATCCTCTCTCTCTTTGCTCAATTCTGTCCTTAGTTTGTTGAGATCTTCTTTTTCCAACAAAAGCTCTTTCTTTTGGTTTTCCATATCATATCTCTGTTTGACCAGATCTGAGAGTAAACCTTTCAGACCATCCTTTACTCGCTGAATCTGTTCACTGTAAGCTGACATCTGGTCTCTCTCTTGATCAAGCTCTACAAGTTGTTCCTTCATTCCATGGTACATTCTTTGCAAATACTCATTCTGTTCTTCCAATTTCTCTGTTTTGTTTTTCTTTTCTTTATGTGTCCTTTCGGTCACCTCTTTCAGTTTGTCCCTCAGAATATGCATTGCTGTGAAGTTACTCATGATCTGATCTTCTCTCACGTTCAGCTCAGACTGATGTCCTTCTATTTGGTCTTTCTCCTTCTCAAGTATCTGTCTGTCTCTATCAAGAGTATCCTTCATCTGACTGAGTTGTTCTCTCTCTTCCTTGATACTGTTCATGGCAGCTTCAACTTCTTCTTCTTTCTTGTTGAGATCCTTCCTCATAAGTTCCACTTTTTCTCTTTCTGCCAACACAGAGTTCTTGCTGGTTTGCAGTTCCTCTTCTTGTCTTCTTATTTCCTCATCTTTGAGTTCTTGTTTTCTTTGTTTGGAGGACACACTGGTCATCAATTCCTCCAGTAGTTCTCTTCTTGACTGAACCTGAAGTGTTAGATCTTTAATGTTGGTTTTCTCTCTGGTTATCTCATCAAACAGTTGATCTGCATGTTCCTTCTTATTTTGCAGGTCACTCTTAGTGATTTCCAACTTGTCTTTTTCTTCTTTTATGTCTTGTTGACTTTGTTGTAGAATGTCAGTTAGTTTGAGGATGTTAGACCTCATCAGCCCCAAATCCAGTTTCTCTTTATTCACCATTTCATTCACTCTATCGAGATCCTCTTTCTCTTTATTCAACTCCGTCTTCAGTTTGTCTAGATCTTCTCTTTCCAACAAAAGCTCTTTCTTTTGTCTTGCCGTTTCATCTTTCTGTATGACCATATCTGAGAGTAAACCTTTCAGACCATCCTTTACTCGCTGTATCTGTTCACTGTAAGCTGACATCTGGTCTTGTACTTGGTCTCGTTCTTCAAGTTTTTCTTTCATTCCAACATACATATTTTGGATTTCTTCATTCTGTTTTTCCAATTTCTGTATTTTGTTTTTCATTTCTTTATGTGTCCTTTCAGTTACATCTTTCAGTTTATCCCTCAGAGTCTGAATTGCTATTAATTTACTCATGATCTGATCTTCTTTTATTTTTAGCTCAGATTGATGTCCTTCTATTTGGTCTTTCTCCTCCTCAAGTATTTGTCTGTCTCTATCAATAGTATCCTTCATCTGACTGAGTTGTTCCCTCTCTTCCTTGATACTGTTCATGGCAGCTTCAACTTCTTCTTTGTTCTTGTTGAGCTCCATTCTCAAATGGTCCACGTTTTCTCTTTCTGCCAACACAGAGTTCTTGCTGATCTGCATTTCTTCCTCTTGTCTTTTTATTTCCTCATCTTTGAGTTCTTGTTCTCTTTGTTTGGAGGACACACTGGTCATCAATTCCTCCAGTAGTTCTCTTCTTGACTGAACCTGAAGTGTTAGATCTTTAATGTTGGTTTTCTCTCTGGTTATCTCATCAAACAGTTGATCTGCATGTTCCTTCTTATTTTGCAGGTCACTCTTAGTGATTTCCAACTTGTCTTTTTCTTCTTTTATGTCTTGTTGACTTTGTTGTAGAATGTCAGTTAGTTTGAGGATGTTAGACCTCATCAGCCCCAAATCCAGTTTCTCTTTATTCACCATTTCATTCACTCTATCGAGATCCTCTTTCTCTTTATTCAACTCCGTCTTCAGTTTGTCTAGATCTTCTCTTTCCAACAAAAGCTCTTTCTTTTGTCTTGCCGTTTCATCTTTCTGTATGACCATATCTGAGAGTAAACCTTTCAGACCATCCTTTACTCGCTGTATCTGTTCACTGTAAGCTGACATCTGGTCTTGT
Organism: Eupleurogrammus muticus; assembly: GCA_036785175.1. Classification (NCBI taxonomy): domain Eukaryota; kingdom Metazoa; phylum Chordata; class Actinopteri; order Scombriformes; family Trichiuridae; genus Eupleurogrammus; species Eupleurogrammus muticus. The sequence continues at coordinate 5,490,311 of JAYKQN010000007.1, forward strand.
ACTTGGTCTCGTTCTTCAAGTTTTTCTTTCATTCCAACATACATATTTTGGATTTCTTCATTCTGTTTTTCCAATTTCTGTATTTTGTTTTTCATTTCTTTATGTGTCCTTTCAGTTACATCTTTCAGTTTATCCCTCAGAGTCTGAATTGCTATTAATTTACTCATGATCTGATCTTCTTTTATTTTTAGCTCAGATTGATGTCCTTCTATTTGGTCTTTCTCCTCCTCAAGTATTTGTCTGTCTCTATCAATAGTATCCTTCATCTGACTGAGTTGTTCCCTCTCTTCCTTGATACTGTTCATGGCAGCTTCAACTTCTTCTTTGTTCTTGTTGAGCTCCATTCTCAAATGGTCCACGTTTTCTCTTTCTGCCAACACAGAGTTCTTGCTGATCTGCATTTCTTCCTCTTGTCTTTTTATTTCCTCATCTTTGAGTTCTTGTTCTCTTTGTTTGGAGGACACACTGGTCATCAATTCCTCCAGTAGTTCTCTTCTTGACTGAACCTGAAGTGTTAGATCTTTAATGTTGGTTTTCTCTCTGGTTATCTCATCAAACAGTTGATCTGCATGTTCCTTCTTATTTTGCAGGTCACTCTTAGTGATTTCCAACTTGTCTTTTTCTTCTTTTATGTCTTGTTGACTTTGTTGTAGAATGTCAGTTAGTTTGAGGATGTTAGACCTCATCAGCCCCAAATCCAGTTTCTCTTTATTCACCATTTCATTCACTCTATCGAGATCCTCTTTCTCTTTATTCAACTCCGTCTTCAGTTTGTCTAGATCTTCTCTTTCCAACAAAAGCTCTTTCTTTTGTCTTGCCGTTTCATCTTTCTGTATGACCATATCTGAGAGTAAACCTTTCAGACCATCCTTTACTCGCTGTATCTGTTCACTGTAAGCTGACATCTGGTCTTGTACTTGGTCTCGTTCTTCAAGTTTTTCTTTCATTCCAACATACATATTTTGGATTTCTTCATTCTGTTTTTCCAATTTCTGTATTTTGTTTTTCATTTCTTTATGTGTCCTTTCAGTTACATCTTTCAGTTTATCCCTCAGAGTCTGAATTGCTATTAATTTACTCATGATCTGATCTTCTTTTATTTTTAGCTCAGATTGATGTCCTTCTATTTGGTCTTTCTCCTCCTCAAGTATTTGTCTGTCTCTATCAATAGTATCCTTCATCTGACTGAGTTGTTCCCTCTCTTCCTTGATACTGTTCATGGCAGCTTCAACTTCTTCTTTGTTCTTGTTGAGCTCCATTCTCAAATGGTCCACGTTTTCTCTTTCTGCCAACACAGAGTTCTTGCTGATCTGCAGTTCTTCCTCTTGTCTTTTTATTTCCTCATCTTTGAGTTCTTGTTCTCTTTGTTTGGAGGACACACTGGTCATCAATTCCTCCAGTAGTTCTCTTCTTGACTGAACCTGAAGTGTCAGATCTTTAATGTTGGTTTTCTCTCTGGTTATCTCATCAAACAGTTGGTCTGCATGGTCCTTCTTATTTTGCAGGTCACTCTTAGTGATTTCCAACTTGTCTTTTTCTTCTTTTATGTCTTGTTTACTTTGTTGTAGAAAGTCAGTTTGTTTGAGGATGTGTGACTTCATCAACCCCAGATTGTCTGTTTCTAACATAAGCTCTTTCTTTTGTCTTGCCGTTGCATCTTTCTGTATAGCCATATCTGCGAGTACACCTTTCAGGCCATCCTTTACTTGCTGGATCTGTTCACTGTAAGCTGACATCTGGTCTCTCTCTTGATCAAGCTTTACAAGTTGTTCCTTCATTCCATGATACATTCTTTGCAAATACTCATTCTGTTCTTCCAATTTCTGTATTTTGTTTTTCATTTCCTTACCTGTCCTTTCAGTTACCTCTTTGACTTTATCTCTCAGATTATGCATTGCTGTTGAATTCCTCATGAGCTGATCTTCTCTCATTCTCAGCTCAGATTGATGTCCTTCTATTTCGTCTTTCTCTTTCTCAAGTATCTGTCTGTCTCTATCAATAGTATCCTTCATCTGCCTGAGTTGTTCCCTCTCTTCATTGATACTGTTGATGGCACCCTCAACTTCTTCTTCTTTCTTGTTGAGATCCTTCCTCATAAGTTCCACTTTTTCTCTTTCTGCCAACACTGAGTTCTTGCTGGTTTGCAGTTCCTCTTCTTGTCTTTTTATTTCCTCATCTTTGAGTTCTTGTTCTCTTTGTTTGGAGGACACACTGGTCATCAATTCCTCCAGTAGTTCTCTTCTTGACTGAACCTGAAGTGTTAGATCTTTAATGTTGGTTTTCTCTCTGGTTATCTCATTAAACAGTTGGTCTACATGTTCCTTCTTATTTTGCAGGTCACTCTTCATGATTTCCAACTTCTCTTTTTCTTCTTTTACATCTTGTTGATCTCGATGTAATATGCCAATTTGTTTGAGGATGTCAGACCTCATCAGCCCCAACTCCACTTTCTCTTTATTCACCATTTCATTCACTCTATCCAGATCCTCTCTCTCTTTGTTCAATTCTGTCTTCAGTTTGTTGAGATCCTCTTTTTCCAACAAAAGCGCTTTCTTTTCGTTTTCCATTTCATCTTTCTGTATGACCAGATCTGAGAGTAAACCTTTCAGACCATCCTTTACTCGCTGTATCTGTTCAATGTAAGCTGACATCTGGTCTCTCTCTTGATCAAACTTTTCTTTCATTCCAAGGTACATCCTCTGCAAATCCTCATTCTTTTCTTCCAGTTTCTCTGTTTTGTTTTTCATTTCTTTATGTGTCCTTTCAGTTACCTCTTTCAGTTTATCTTTCTGAGTCTGCATTGATATTAAGTTACTCATGAGCTGATCTTCTCTCACTTTCAGCTCAGATTGATGTTCTTCTATTTGTTCTTTTTCCTTCTCAAGTATTTGTCTGTCTCTATCCATAGTATCCTTCATCTGACTGAGTTGTTCTCTCTCTTCCTTGATACTGTTCATGGCAGCTTCAACTTCTTCTTTGTTCTTGTTGAGATTCTTTGTTAAAAGTTCCACTTTTTCCTTTTCTGCCAATACAGAGTTTTTGCTGGCTTTCAGTTCTTCTTCTTGTTGTTTTATTTCCTCATCTTTGAGTTCCTGTTCTCTTTGTTTGGAGGCAACATTGTTCATGGCTTCCTCCAGTAGTTCTGTTCTTTTCTGAACCCGAAGGGTTAGATCTTTCATGTTGGCTGTCTCTCTATTGATCTCATCCAACAGCCTGTCTGCCTTTTCTGTCTTCTTTTGTAAGTCAGTCTTAGTGATATCTAATTTCTCTCTCTCTTCTCTTATATCATGCTGATCTTTTTCTAATATATCACTTTGGGTCAGGATTTCAGACCTCATCATCTCCTTGTCCAGTTTCTCTTTCTTCATCATCTCATTCTCTCTCACCAGATCGTCTGTCTCTTGTTTCAACTCTTTCTTGAGGTTTTCAAGATGTTGTTTTTCCATTTCAAACATTTTCTTCCATTGAATTTCCATGCCTTCTTTCTGGATGATCATATTTGAGAGTAAACTTTTTAGACCTTCCTTTACTTTTTCTATTATCTCAGTATAACATGTCATGTTTTCTTCCTGTTCATCTAGAGCTGATTGTTTCTCTTGTAGAACACTGACCAGTTCCGATACATGTTCATTGTCCTTTTCTAGTTTGTAGATTTTTCTTTTTACATCTTCACCCATCCTTTCATTGAGATGTTTGAGCTTGGCTCTCAGAGATTCTACTGATTTCATTTTCATCACAAATTCCTCCTCTCTTATTTTGAGCTCTTTCTTTTCTCCTTCAATTGCTTCTTTCTCAACAGAAAGTATTTCTTCCCCTCTCTCAATATCCATCTTCTTCTGAATGAGTTGTTCTCTCTCCCCAATGATGATGTTCATGGCAGCTTCAACTTCTTCTTTCTTCTCCTTGATATACTTAATCAAAACTTCTCTTTCTTCCAGTACAGAGTTTCTACTGGTTTGCAGTTCTTCTTCTTGTCTTTTTATTTCCTTGTCTCTGAGTTCTTGTTCTTTTTGTTTGGAGGAAACACTCTTCATGACTTCCTCCAGTAGTTCTCTTCTTCTCTGAACTTGCAGATTTAGATCTGTCATGTTGGTTTTCTCTCTGTTCATCTCATCAATCAGTCTATCAACATGTTCTCTCTTCTCTTGCAACTCAGTCTTTGCAATATTCAATTTGTCTTTCTCTTCTTTTATATCTTGTTCACCTTGGTGTAAAATGTCAGTTTGTTTGAGGACATCAGACCTCATCATCTCCAAGTCCATTCTCTCTTTCTTTATCATCTCATTTGCTCTATCCAGATCCACTCTCTCATGTTTCATCTGTTTCTTCAGGTTTTCTAGATCTTCCATCTCAAACATTCGCTTCCACTCACGTTCTCTTTCTTTCTGGATGATTGTCTTTGATGGCAAACTTGTCAGACCTTCCCTTGCTTTCTGTAATATCTCAGTATAACATGTCAAGTTTTCTTTCTGTTCATCCAGAGCTGATTGTTTCTGCTCTAGACCACTAAGCAGTTCTGATACATGTTGATGCTTTTGTTCTAGACTGTTAATTTTTGTTGTAAAATCTTCACCCATGCTTTCATTGAGCTGTTTGAGTTTGTCTTTGAGAGATTCTATTGACTTAATTTTGGCCATGAGTTGATCTTCACTATTTTTCAGCTCAGAAATACCAATTCCTTCTTTCTCAGTGAAAAGTATTTCTTTCTCTCTCTCAATATCTTTTTTCATCTGAATGAGTTGTTCTCTCTCTCCACTGATACTGTTCATGGCAGCTTCAACTTCTTCTTTCTTATTGTTTAGATCCATTCTTAGAAGTTCTACTTCTGCTCTTTCTTCCAGTACAGAGTTCTTACTGGTCTGCAGTTCTTCTTCTTGTCTTTTTACTTCCTCATATTTGAGTTCTTGTTCTTTTTGTTTGGAGGAAACACTCTTCATAACTTCCTCCAGTAGTTCTCTTCTTCTCTGAACTTGTAGATTTAGATCTGTCATGTTGGATTTCTCTCTTTTCATCTCATCAATCAGTCTATCAACATGTTCTCTCTTCTCTTGCAACTCAGTCTTTGCAATATTCAATTTGTCTTTCTCTTCTTTTATATCTTGTTCACCTTGGTGTAAAATGTCAGTTTGTTTGAGGACATCAGACCTCATCTTCTCCAAGTTCAGTTTCTCTTTCTTCATTATCTCTTTCACTCTATCCAGATCCTCTCTTTCTTGTTTCAACTCTTCTTTCAGGTTTTTGAGGCCTTGTTTTTCCATCTCAGACATTGTCTTCCAGTGATTTTCCATGCCTTCTTTCTGGGTGATCATATTTGAGAGTAAACTTACCAGACCTTCCTTTACTTTGTCTAACATCCCAGTGTAACGTGCCATGTTTTCTTTCTGTTCATCAAGAGTTAATTTCTTTTGCTCTAAAACACTGACTAACTCCAATACTCGTTCATTGTCCTGTTCTAGATTGTTAATTTTTGTTCTCACATCTTCACCCATCCTTTCATTGAGATGTTTGAGTTTGGCTCTCAGAGAGTCTACTGATTTCATTTTCATCATGAATTTGTTTTCTTTTAATTTCAGCTCAGCCTTCTCTCCTTCAAATGCATCTTTCTCAATTAAAAGTATTTCTTTCTCTCTCTCATTATCCGTCTTTATCTGCATGAGCTGTTCTTTCTCCTCACTCATTAAGTTTATTGCAGCTTCAACTTCTTCTTTCTTCTTGTTGAGATCCATCATCAAACGTTCCACTTCCTCTCTTTCTGCCAGTACAGAATTCTTACTGGTTTGCAGTTCTTCTTCTTGTCTTTTTATTTCCTCGTCTCTGAGTTCTTGTTCTTTTTGTTTGGAGGAAACACTCTTCATGACTTCCTCCAGTAGTTCTCTTCTTCTCTGAATTTGTAGATTTAGATATGTCATGTTGGTTTTCTCTCTGTTCATCTCATCAATCAGTCTATCAACATGTTCTCTCTTCTCTTGCAACTGAGTCTTTGTAATATTTAAGTTGTCCTTTTCTTCTTTTATATATTGTTTATCTTGTTGTAATATATCAGTTTGTGTGAGGACGTCCGACCTTATCATATGTAGGTTCCGCCTTTCTCTCTTGATCATTTCATTCACTCTATCCAGATCCTCTCTCCTCTGATTTAACTCTTCTGTGAGGTTTTCAAGATCTTGTTTTTCCATTTCAAACATTTTCTTCCACTCACGTTCACTCTCTTCTTTCTGGATGATTGAAATCCCACTTCTTTCTTTCTCAGTGAAAAGTATTTCTTTCTCTCTCTCAAGTTCCATTTTCATCTGAATGAGTCGTTCTCTCTCTCCACTGATACTGTTCATGGCAGCTTCAGCTTCTTCTTTCTTCTTGTTCAGATCCATTCTTACAAGTTCTACTTCTGCTCTTTCTGCCAGTACAGAGTTCTTACTGGTTTGCAGTTCTTCTTCTTGTCTTTTTATTTCCTCGTCTCTGAGTTCTTGTTCTTTTTGTTTGGAGGAAACACTCTTCATGACTTCCTCCAGTAGTTCTCTTCTTGTATGAACTTGCAGATTTAGATCTGTCATGTTGGTTTTCTCTCTGTTCATCTCATCAATCAGTCTATCAACATGTTCTCTCTTCTCTTGCAACTCAGTCTTTGCAATATTCAACTTGTCTTTCTCTTCTTTTATATCTTGTTCACCTTGGTGTAAAATGTCAGTTTGTTTGAGGACATCAGACCTCATCTTCTCCAAGTTCAGTTTCTCTTTCTTCATTATCTCTTTCACTCTATCCAGATCCTCTCTTTCTTCCTTCAGGTTTTTGAGGCCTTGTTTTTCCATCTCAAACATTGTCTTCCAGTGAGTTTCCATGCCTTCTTTCTGGGTGATCATATTTGAGAGTAAACTTACCAGACCTTCCTTTACTTTGTCTAACATCTCAGTGTAACATGTCATGTTTTCTTTCTGTTCATCGAGAGTTATTTTCTTTTGCTCTAAAACACTGACTAACTCCAATACTCGTTCATCGTCCTGTTCTAGATTGTTGATTTTTGTTCTCACATCTTCACCCATCCTTTCATTGAGATGTTTGAGTTTGGCTCTCAGAGATTCTACTGATTTCATTTTCATCATGAATTCATTTTCTCTTATTTTCAGCTCTGCATTTTTACCCTCAGTCACTTCTCTATCATTGAAAAGTATTTCCCTCTCTCTTTCAACATCTGCCTTCATCTGAACGAGCTGTTCTTTCTCCCCACTGATGATGTCCATGGCCTCATTGACTTCTTCTTTCTTCTTGTTGAGATCCATCATCAAACGTTGAACTTTTTCTCTTTCTGCCAGTACAGAGTTCTTACTGGTCTGAAGTTCTTCTTCTTGTCTTTTTATGTCCATGTCTTTTACTTCTTGCTCTTTCTGTTTAGAGGCAACACTGTCCATGGCTTCCTCCAGGAGTTCTCTTCTATTCTGAACCTCATGTCTTAGATCTTTAATGTAGTTTTTCTCGCTGTTTATTTCATCCAACTGTTGCTCTGCACTTACTTTCATCTTTTGCAACTGAGTCTTTGTAATTTCTAACTTGTGTTTCCCTTCTTTTATGTCTTGCTGTAAAACCTCAAAAAACCTTTGTCTCAGCACATCCGACCTCATCAGCTCCAACTCCACTTTCTCTTTTTCCATCATCTCATTCACTCCATCCAGAGCTTTTCTCTCTCTTTTCAACTCTTCCTTCAGCTTTTCAAGCTCTTGCTTTTCCATCACAAATTCCTGCTTCCATTGATTCTCCATTTCTTCCCGCTGGGCGATTGTGTTTGTGAGCAAACCTGTCAGGAGTTCCTTCTGCTCATCCAGAGCCGATTGCTTCTGCTGTAAAACACTGACCAGCTCCATCACGTTGTCTTTGTCCTGCTCTAATTTCACGATCCTTGTCTTCACATCTTCGCCCATGCGTTCATTTAGATGTTTAAGTTTAGCTCTCAGTGTTTCTGCTAATTTCATTTTCCCTATGAGTTGATTTTCTCTAATTTTCAGATCTGCCTTTTCTCCTTCAATCGCTTCTCTTTCATTGAAAAGCATTTCCTTCTCTCTTTCAATATCCATCTTCATCTGAATGAGTTCTCTCTCCCCACTCGTGATGCTCATGGCGGCTTCAGAAACTTCTTGCTTCTCATTCAGAACTTCTCTTTCTGTGAGTACAGCGTCCTCAGGGATTTGGAGTTCTTCTTGTCCTACCTCATCGTTCTTGAGTCCTTGTTCTTTTTGTTTGGAGAACATCCTGTTCATGACTTCCTTGAGTAGTGCTTTTCTTGTCTGAACTTCACATGTCAGAGCATTTATTTTGGTTTTCTCTCTGTTCATCTCATCAAACAGTCTGTCTGCCCTTTCTTTCTCCTTTTGCAACTTGGCCTTTGTGATTTCCAACTTGCCCTTTCCTTCTTTTATGACTTGTTTCCCTCGTTCTAATAAGATCATCTGTTTCTGGAAATCGGCCCTCAAGTCCAAATCCTGCCTTTTCCTCACAGTCTCTTCCACTCCACCTAGAGCTTCTCCCTCCTCTGTCAGTTTTGCTTTTGTTTTTTCAGGATCCTGACTTCCTGTGATACTTTCTGCCACGCTGTGCTTTTCAATGACCTCTCTTGCTAAGGGTTCAGCAATCTTTGGCGTCGTTTTTATTTGTTCAGTAGATTCCACTTCCTTTCTCCTTGTCTCCTCAATCTGTTTAATTTGTGGCATGCCTTTATCCTCTTTTCCTTGTTGTTTAACGTCTTCTACCTGGTGCGTGTCTCTATGGATATCATCTGTCTTTGCATCTTTGCTAATCGGCTGTTTAATTCCAGCAAGTCCGAGATTTTCATGTTCCAACCCAAGCTCCGGTTTCTTTTCTTGTATTGCATATTTAGGTGTTACAAGTAGTTGAATCTCTGTTTCTAAAACTTCCTTCTGTGCCACGTCTTCTCCGACCTCTTTCACCGTCACTTCTGGTTTGAAATCCCTTGTTTTCCTTACTTTACTTTCATATTTGGGGATTTCGAGTCCCTTCTTACTTCGAGCGTCTGTCAGTCTCTTTATTTTTTTATGCTCTTTCTTCATTTTCTGGCGCTCTACTTTGGGCATCCATCCTCTTTCTTTGAGAAACTCCTTTTCTTTTGCCAACGCTTTCTCTCTCAAGACTAACTCCTCTGATTTTTCTAGGATCCTCTTCTTTTCTTCCACTATTGATTTTTGCTCTCTTTGGATATTCATCTCCACTTGCTCCAGATGTGTTTGCTTTTGCTGCATCGCCTTTAAATCACGTATCAGCGTTACTTTTTGTCTTTGAATCTCTATCTTAATACGTTCTACTTCATGTTTTGCCTGAGTTATGATCCCGGCATTGGCCAAGATGGTTTGTTTTTCATCCTGAATTGCTTGACTTATGTTGTCACTGTGCCTTTTAATGAGTTGATATTTCTCTACACATGCCTGCATTAACTCCCAGAGCTTTTGAAACTGAATATCAGCTCTTGTGAGCGTGGGCATCCTCGTCTCCTCCACTGCACCTTTGTTTTTGTCCTTTTCTCCCTGCAGCCTCAGCTTCATGATCTCTAAATTGTCCCTTTCTCTTATGATCCTCTCCAGCCGTTGGTCAAGCTCTTTCTTCCTTATCTGTCTCTCCCTCTTCAGGGCGTCCTTCTCCCCTTGGATTTCGGCCCAGACCCTTTTCGCCTCTTGCTCTTTTTGAATTCCCCTTCGGATCATTTGTTGGTTTTCTCTTCTTTTTACCTCCATCTCTGCCTTCAACACCTCCATCTCTCTTATTTCCCTTTTCACGCTCTCCAGCCTGGTGTCGAGCTCTTGTTTCTGTTTTTGTATGTCGTCCCTCATGTGGACCAGTTCGTCCATCTCTTTCCCAAAGGGCGCCTTCAGTTGGGATGTTATTCTGCTCATGTTTTCTCTCACAGTCTTGTTCTCAGCTCTTAAAGCTCTGAGCCCTTCTCTCTGTTGCTCAAGATGAACATTTACACTTTCCAGATTTCCAATTTTGCCCCGAATTGTTTCCAAATGTTTATGCATATTCTGTCTCATGCTTTGCAGGACAATGACGACGTCCTTGACTTTTGCACTTTGTTGCAGCATATTGGTTTCCTCTGAGTCTTTCCTTTCATCAACGCTTCTCTGCTTTACCTCAGCCACTTCGGCCTTCTCTTGTTGCAGTTTGATCCTCAGAATGTCTAACTCATCCCTCTCTCTCATGGTTTTTTCCAGCCTTCGGTCTAATTCCCTTCTTCTCTTATTGGTTTCTCTCCTTAGTGATTCTTTCTCTCTCTGTATTTCGTTCCACATTTTGTCGTTCTCTTCCTTCTTCCTAATGCTCTTTTTAAACGCATGCTCACTTTGTTTTCTATTTATTTCCAGCTCAGACTTCAGCAGCTCCATTTCTCTTGTTTGTCTTTTGCTCATTTGCATTTTTTCGTCGAGCTCCTGCTTCTCTCTTTGAACGCTTTGCCTTACGTTTTCCATCTCGTGCATTTCTGCGTCGGCCTGGCATCTGGCCGACCGTAAACTCTCCCTGTCTGCTTCGATCTGCTGCTTCAGCTTCTCCAGCTCTTCTCTCTCCATCCTGTGTTTCTCCTGCTCACTTATTGTCCTTCTCAGCCGTTCTATGTAATGTTCTTTCTGGTTCAAACGGTCGATTGTCAGCTTCATTTCCTCTTTTAGTTCCTCCTTCTCCGACTTGAGCTTGAAGATTTCATTTTCCATTTCCTCTGTTTCTTTGCTCTTTTTGTCCTTCATGACCTTTTCTGCGTCTATCTCCGCTCTCTTTGTTTCCTGAGTCTTCAGTTTTTCAAGGTTAGCTTTTTCCTTTGTTATAAAGTAATGGATGTTTTTCAGATCTTGATTTTTAGCCTCAACTCTAAAATTCAGATCCTCCAGGTGTCTCAGTTTTGCTTCGGTCTCCTTTATAATAATGTCTAAGTCTGCACTTTTCTTTCTAGTCTTAGCCTCCATTTTCTCTACGGTGTTCTTAAATTGTTCGACTTTCTCCATCTTCTGCTGCATCGCCTCATTTTGTCGCTGCATTTTTATCTTTACAACATCTAATTCGTCTCTCTCCCTCAAAGTTCTCTCTAACTTCTGGTCCAGTTCTCTTTGCTGCTTTTTTGCTGCGTATTTCATTGATTTAATGTCGGCTATATCCTCTTTTAAATGCATTTTACTTTGCTCTGAGTCACTTTTCACCATTTTCAAAAGCTCTTGAAATTGTTTAAGGTCTTGAATCAATTCTACAATTTCATCCCCATGGTCACTGTGGATGTGACTTTCTTCCGCTTGAGTTTCCATTTCTGATTTTACTAATCTCATGATTTCCTGGGTTCTATAAATCTCTTCCCTAAGTTGTTGAATATCAGAATACCTGACGTCGTGACTCTGTTTGCTGCCATCCTCCTCTTTTTGTTCTTGCACTTCATGTGCAATTGTTGTGGAAACGCTGGTGTTTAACTCTAAAATGTCTCTCTGTGATTCAGTCATTCCTACCTCCAGATGTTCCATTTCTTTGACTGTAATTCGAAACAGAGTTTCAGTTTCCGGTCTCTGGCTCTGTAGGTCATTTATTTCCCCGATGATCCTTTTAATCTCTTGATTTTTGTTCTCCATGTCCTCCAGACAATATTTTATTTGCGCCCTCATATTCTCCTCTTCCTCCTTGAGTTTGCATATCTCATTTTGCATTTCTTCATTTTCTCTTTCCTCTGTCACCAGTTCTTTCTGATCATCATGCATCTGCAACTGTAGGAAAATACTCTGCTCTTCTGCAACAAAACTGAATTCTCGCACGTGCTCGTGTTCCTCTTCACGCTGACGTTGGACCTCTGATGTTACGGGTTGTCGTGAAGATGTGGCCTCTTCTATAACTTCACCCTCTGCTCCTCCTCTCTCAGGTGGAATCTCAGACGTCTGATCCTTAATCGATTCTCTGTGTGTTTCATTCTGTGTATTTATCAGTGCAGCTTCGGTTATTATCCATCTGCTGAGCCAAGCTTTCATGGAGGCTAGCTTATCCTTTGCAAAAAAGAAAGAATGGTGTTGTTTTTAATGTGATGAGTGTGGTCACAGTTTCATTTCCAATGTGTTGCTACTAAAGGTACAATGTGTAAGGGGATCACCATAATATAAGTTTAAAACATCCAAAAATAAACTAAATCACAGGTAAATTCACATTCACAATTCATTGGTGTGAGTCCAGGCATGTTTCAGATCCCATCTCGTGTAACTACAGACATAGGAGGATATAGGAGGTTGACTCCTGCCCCTTATTGGTGTGGAGTAGGTGGAGTATTACACATTGCACCTTTAATGAAATTTTCGAAGACCTGTTAGTGATATAATATGTATGTTATCCATAATGTCATGGAGGATACTGCGGAGTGAGCTTACCTTTCTGAGACATTTGTTTGAATGAGAACAACAACCTATGACCTTTAAAATGGCTGCTTTATATATGTACCAAAAGGCAAAAATTGCATGCAGGAATCGAGACACGTTACCATCTACAAAGTTACGGCTCCTATTGCGTATGTGCATTGAAAGTTTTGTATTATGCATGAGTTATTATAAAAAAATAGACTCTGACCTGGCTATGGAAAAGAAAGAGGCACCAGACCTCGGTCCATACATGAGACATGCATACATACACAGTTTATACATAGATAATTCAGTTTAAACTTCCACTACTTTTCCAGTACAGTTGACAAGCTGATTACTTTCCTAACAACAAAAAGACAAGAAAAAAAGTTGGACTTACCCCGTATTTTTTTACGTCTTCCTTGTTCTCCTCCATCCTCCACTGGGAGGTCTTTATCTTCTCCAACGTGTTGTTCATCTCCGCAACAGCTTTTTCAATGTTAGTCTTCATTTCAGCCATGGTTGATATTTTGGCCATCGTGTCCTCCAGCTTCAGCTCCAGCTCCTCCCTCTGTCGCCGTACTTTTATCTCCATGATTTCCAACGCGTCCCTCTCCTGCACGGTCCTCTCCAGCCGACGGTCGAGCTGCCGTCTCTGTTTTTGTGCCTGGAAGTTCATCCATTTGATCTGTGCCTTCTTTTCCGCGAAGTCTTTCCTGTCTTGCTTCACCACGTGCAGCACCTTTCTGATATCTTCCACTTCCACCATCACCCTCCGAATCTCCGCGTCCACAGATTGATGCATTAGTCTGTCGGTCCGCTGTAGTCTCATCTTTTCCTCGTCCGTGTCCTCCTCCATGTCCTGTTGGGCCTGTTCCAGCTCTTCCTTCAATTTGTTGATCTCCTGCTTTTTTCTGTCACTCATTTTCATCATTTTCAACAGGTCCTTTTTCTTCATTTCAATTTCAGCATTGGTCACTTCCAATTCTCGTATCTCTCTCTTTGTCCTTTGGAACTTTTCATCTAGCTCCTGTTTTTGCCGTTTAGCACGCTTCTTTTCAGCTTCAGCGACCCGCCTGTCTCTCTCCAGGTTTTCTCTGTCTGTCTGTATTTCAGTTTTGATCCTGTCGATATCGTCTCGCTCAACTTGGACCTCTGCTAGCGTGTTCCGTATGACTTCTTTTTGTCTCTGGATATCGGCCTTCATCTGCTGCCAGCTCTCCGTTTCCCACGGTGCGTTTTCACTTGGACCCATCTCTGCATCCACCTCTTCTGTCAACACACCCCAAAGTCTCTCCATCTCTTCCTGGATTCTGCTGAGCTTCATTTTCAGAGCGTCCTCCTTTTCTTCTTTCTCGTTTTCTTCCCGCGTTTGAACACCACTTTGCCATCGGGGCAATGGTCGCTTCAGTTTGTGGATAATTACATTCATATTGTGTTTAATGTGCTGAATTTGATCTTTACATTGGGAAACGTCCTCTCTGTTTCTGTTTAGCTCTTGTTTTAGGTCTTCTATGTTTTTCTTAAATTGTTCTTTTGCCTGCTTTGCTCCAAGCATTACTTTTGTATTTAGCTTTATTAGACTCTGAAGCCTGTCGCCCATCAGCGTCTTCATTTTCTCTTGCTCTATGTGAATCTGTGGGTTCGTAATTCCTTCCAATTTCGCCTTTTCGTAGATGGTCACTTGTAACTTGCGTCGCTGATTGGTGATCTCACTGCGTCTTTTCTCCAGAGCTTCCCTCTCTTGGTGGATTTCAGCCCACGTTTGCATGAGTTGCATTTTGTCTCGATTGGCTTCATTTTTGTTCTCCTTGAGTTTCTCAATAACATTTACAACCCGTGATTGTAACTCATTGATTAATAAGCGTTGCTCATGCTTTTCAGCTGTCAGCCTGTCAATGTCTTCCTGTTGCTGCTCCATTTTTGATTTAAGGTATTTAGTTTCATTTCTCTCTTTTTGTCTCTCATCGAAAACTTGTTGAATCTCCTCCAGTACTCGATATGCCAATTGCCTCTGTCTTTTAATGATCTCCATTTTGCCTTTTAGGTTGACTCTTGTTTGTTTGTCTTCCAATTGCGTGATGCTGTCCATTGTTTCCTCTGTTTGGGACATCTTGCTGCGCTGTGGTCTTTGTTCTGTTGGTCATGAAAATGATCATCATAATTATTGAGAAGCCACCCACATTGTGTTAAACCAAGTGTTTTACAACAGGTAATGGTAAGTAAACTGAAAAAAAGGAAAAGAAGCAATGGAAATATGTCTAGATGAGTCTCATCAAACAGTAACATATAAAAGGCTGTCACAATCCCACCTACAAAAATCTAATTGGCATTTGGTATATTAATTCATATTCACTTTTCTTTTTTCTTTTTTTTACATTTTTGTCTTTAATTTGTTTATATTAAATCAATAATAAATCAATTAATTTAAAAAATATAGAAGAAAAGTAGCATTTTAGAAAACTGCTTATGTTTGTATTTCTGTTTAAAATATGAATACATTGTGTTTATTTATTTTGTATTATATTAGATATAATAGCATTCTTATTACAATAATATACATTTTTTACACACATACACTATACTTCAACTCTCATCTGTAAATGTTTAGTTAAGTTAACTTGAATGTTTAGGAAATATGAAATATGTTTTGTGATATAACACAGCCCACAGGGCAGAGCCAGCTACAGCAAAACTGTGTAGAATGTCAAAAACATGAAGAAATATGAAATGTACTGAGGTTGTAAACCTGCTGGATCGTACCTAAATGCTCCATCAGCTCAGGCTCCTCTTGTGACAGTATCTGGTAGAAGCGAGCCCTGTCCTGTGACGTCCCGTCCTGCACCACGTCCAGCAGCTCCCTCAGGCCGGGTGGTTGGTGGCGTGCTGCCGCTGCGTGTGTGTGTGGCTGCTGTGAGATCCAGGCCTGCATGATCCCTGCAGGCGAACGGGACCCGGCGATGATCTGCTCCCTGAACTCCTCCAGGAAGCTTCCCACTACGAATAGATGTGGTGGTTATTTCTGCTGAAAGGCTTTTGGATTTTATTCGCTTTCATTGCTGCGAAAGTGGATGTGTCTAAATTTTGCAACAGATTTTGTGATTGCAAAATCAGTTTTGAGGAAAATTTGAGGTATTATACTTCATGATTTAAATAATTTTCACAATTCAGAAGGAAATATTGTATTTCGCACTTCACTTTATTTGAGTATTTTTACTTTACTGTTTAGGAACCTTTATTCATGTAAAGAAGTTGATTACTTCTTCCACCACTTATGTCGAATATAGATTGATTAATATGTAAAAGTGTGACAAAATTGGTATGATTGCTGTATGCTAGCATTTCCTGTAAAATAAAATTCCTGCGTAGCATGCTGCATAAAAAAGGTCATACTATACTATGTCGCTCAAAAAACGTCATACTCGAAATGGTTCCTATTATACTATATCGTTTCAAAAAGGTCATACTATAGTATTTTGAACACAACAAGGTAATACTCTTGCGTATCGCATGAAAATTGTCATATGAGTATATCACTCAAAAACTTCATACTGTACTATGTCACTCGTAAAAGGTCATACTATAGTATTTTGAACACAAAAAGTTCATTGTATAACATATCACATGAAAATTGTCTTAAGAGTATATCACTCAAAAACGTCATATTATACTATTTCGCTCAAAAAGATCATATTATAGTATGTCACATAAAAGTATGTTCTGTAAAAAAGGTCATACTATACTATGTTGCTCAAAAAAGATCATACTATGTTGCTCAAAGGAGCAAGGAAATAAGAAACTTCCTCAGACTTCGTAGCGCACTGTTCTACAAGGCTGACTGGAACTTCTTAATCATGGGTTTGAATCTTGTTTAATTCTTAAGTTCAACATTCAACCTAAAGATGATATAAGCCCCTGGAGAAATCACCCCCAGCAGGAAGAGGACTTGTGGTGAAGGTGGTTAGTTCTCTGACCCTGGAGACCACAGATGCTGGTTTGAATCTATCTTAGGCCTTATGATCTGTATTTAAAAGGCCAACATCTAAAATGAAGATGATAAATGTGCAAGGAGAACACACCAGAGTGTGACGAGACTCCTGGCAGAGTGTGTAATAGTATTGGTTATTATTAATTTATCGTAAGTCCTCGCCAAGGCAGCACCCGGATCGACGCCGTAGCTGGGGTACTTGATCAATTGTGCAAATTCTATGCATGCAGTTTCAGTGGGGGCTGTGTTCCCCTTGAAATTTTGCAGATCAGATGTGGAAGCTGAGGGTCATACTATACTATGTCGCTCAAAAAAGGTTATACTATTCTATGTCGCTCAAAAAAGGTCATAGTATAACATCCATCCATCCATCCATCCATTGTCTATCCCGCTTATTCCCTTTCGGGGTCGCAGGGGTCTGCTGGAGCCTATCCCAGCGCGTTAAGGCGAGAGGCAGGGATACACCCCAGATGGTCGCCAGCCAATCGTGGGGCACACACACCATTCACACACCATTCACTCTCACACTCACACCTATGGGCAATTTAGATTTGCCAATTAACCTGAGCATGTTTTTTGTATTGTGGGAGGAAACCGGAGTACCCGGTGAAAACCCACGCAGACACGGGGAGAACATGCAAACTCCACACAGAAAGGTCCCAGACCCAGGCCCCAAGGCGGTCTTGAACCTGCGACCTTCTTGCTGTGAGGCAACAGTGCTACCCACCGCACCACCGTGTCGCCCATAGTATAACATATCGCATGAAAATCGTCATATGAGTATATCACTCAAAAAACGTCACACTATAGTATGTCGCTCCAAAAAGATATTACACTATGTCACTCAAAATTGTTCATATTATACTATGTCGCTCCAAAAAAGTCATACTATAGTATTTTGATCACAACAAGGTCATAGTAAAATATATCACATGAAAATCGTCATATGAGTATATCACTCAAAAACGTCATACTATAGTATGTCGCTCAAAAAAGATCATACTATAGTATTTTGAACACAAAAAGGTCATACTCTAGCATATTGCATGAAAATCGTCATATGAGTATATCACTCAAAAACATCATACTATAGTATGTCGCTCAAAAGAGGTCATATTATACAATGTCGCTGAAAATGGTTCATATTATACTATGTCGCTCAAAAAAGATCATACTATAGTATTTTGAACACAAAAAGTTCATAGTATAGCATATCACATGAAAATCGTCATATGAGTATATCACTCAAAAACGTCATACTATAGTATGTCGCTCAAAAAAGATCATACTATAGTATTTTGAACACAAAAAGGTCATACTCTAGCATATTGCATGAAAATCATCATATGAGTTTATCACTCACAAACGTCATACTATAGAATGTCGCTCAAAAGAGGTCATATTATACTATGTCGCTGAAAATGGTTCATATTATACTATGTCGCTCCAAAAAGGTCATACTATAGTATTTTGAACACAAAAAGGTCATACTCTAGCATATTGCATGAAAATCATCATATGAGTTTATCACTCACAAACGTCATACTATAGAATGTCGCTCAAAAGAGGTCATATTATACTATGTCACTCAAAATGGTTCATATTATACTATGTCACTCGTAAAAGGTCATACTATAGTATTTTGATCACAACAAGGTCATAGTAAAATATATCACATGAAAATCGTCATATGAGTATATCACTCAAAAACGTCACACTATAGTATGCCGCTCAAAAAAGATCATATTATACTATGTCACTCAAAATGGTTCATATTATACTATGTCGCTCCAAAAAAGTCATACTATAGTATTTTGATCACAACAAGGTCATACTCTAGCATATCGCATGAAAATCGTCATATGACTATATAACTCAAAACTTCATACTATAGTATGTCGCTCAAAAGAGGTCATATTATACTATGTCGCTCAAAATGGTTCATATTACACTATGTCACTCGTAAAAGGTCATACTATAGTATTTTGATCACAACAAGATCATAGTATAACATATCACATGAAAATCGTCATATGAGTATATCACTCAAAAAACGTCACACTATAGTATGTCGCTCAAAAAAGATCATATTACACTATGTCACTCAAAATTGTTCATATTATACTATGTCGCTCCAAAAAAGTCATACTATAGTATTTTGAACACAACAAGGTCATACTCTAGCATATCGCATGAAAATCGTCATATGAGTATATCACTCAAAAACGTCATACTATAGTATGTCGCTCAAAAAAGATCATATTATACTATGTCGCTGAAAATGGTTCATATTATACTATGTCACTCGTAAAAGGTCATACTATAGTATTTTGAACACAAAAAGGTCATAGTATACCATATCACATGAAAATCGTCACATGAGTATATCACTCAAAAACGTCACACTATAGTATGTCGCTCAAAAAAGATCATATTATACTATGTCGCTGAAAATGGTTCATATTATACTATGTCACTCGTAAAAGGTCATACTATAGTATTTTGATCACAACAAGGTCATACTCTAGCATATTGCATGAAAATCGTCATATGAGTATATCACTCAAAAACGTCAAACGTCATGTCGCTCAAAAAAGGTCATATTATACTATGTCTCTCAAAATGGTTCATATTATACTATGTCACTCGTAAAAAGTCTTACTATAGTATTTTGAACACAACAAGGTCATACTCTAGCATATCGCATGAAAATCGTCATATGAGTATATCACTCAAAAACGTCATACTATAGTATGTCGCTCAAAAAAGATCATATTATATTATGTCGCTGAAAATGGTTCATATTATACTATGTCAGTCGTAAAAGGTCATACTATAGTATTTTGATCACAACAAGGTCATACTCTAGCATATCGCATGAAAATCGTCATATGAGTATATCACTCAAAAACGTCATACTATATAGCATGTCCCTCAAAAAAGATCATATTATACTATGTCGCTGAAAATGGTTCATATTATACTATGTCACTCGTAAAAGGTCATACTATAGTATTTTGAACACAACAAGGTCATACTCTAGCATATCGCATGAAAATCGTCATATGAGTATATCACTCAAAAACGTCATACTATATAGCATGTCCCTCAAAAAAGATCATATTATACTATGTCGCTGAAAATGGTTCATATTATACTATGTCACTCGTAAAAAGTCTTACTATAGTATTTTGATCACAACAAGGTCATAGTAAAATATATCACATGAAAATCGTCATATGAGTATATCACTCAAAAACGTCATACTATAGTATGTCGCTCAAAAAAGATCATACTATAGTATTTTGAACACAAAAAGGTCATACTCTAGCATATTGCATGAAAATCGTCATATGAGTATATCACTCAAAAACGTCACACTATAGTATGCCGCTCAAAAAAGATCATATTATACTATGTCACTCAAAATGGTTCATATTATACTATGTCGCTCCAAAAAAGTCATACTATAGTATTTTGATCACAACAAGGTCATACTCTAGCATATCGCATGAAAATCGTCATATGACTATATAACTCAAAACTTCATACTATAGTATGTCGCTCAAAAGAGGTCATATTATACTATGTCACTCAAAATGGTTCATATTATACTATGTCACTCGTAAAAGGTCATACTATAGTATTTTGATCACAACAAGGTCATAGTAAAATATATCACATGAAAATCGTCATATGAGTATATCACTCAAAAAACGTCACACTATAGTATGTCGCTCAAAAAAGATCATATTACACTATGTCACTCAAAATTGTTCATATTATACTATGTCGCTCCAAAAAAGTCATACTATAGTATTTTGAACACAACAAGGTCCTACTCTAGCATATCGCATGAAAATCGTCATATGAGTATATCACTCAAAAACGTCATACTATAGTATGTCGCTCAAAAAAGATTGTATTATACTATGTCGCTGAAAATGGTTCATATTATACTATGTCACTCGTAAAAGGTCATACTATAGTATTTTGATCACAACAAGGTCATACTCTAGCATATTGCATGAAAATCGTCATATGAGTATATCACTCAAAAACGTCAAACGTCATGTCGCTCAAAAAAGGTCATATTATACTATGTCTCTCAAAATGGTTCATATTATACTATGTCACTCGTAAAAAGTCTTACTATAGTATTTTGAACACAAAAAGTTCATAGTATAGCATATTGCATGAAAATCGTCATATGAGTATATCACTCAAAAACATCATACTATAGAATGTTGCTCAAAAGAGGTCATATTATACTATGTCGCTCAAAATGGTTCATATTACACTATGTCACTCGTAAAAGGTCATACTATAGTATTTTGATCACAAAAAGTTCATAGTATAGCATATTGCATGAAAATCGTCATATGAGTATATCACTCAAAAAACGTCACACTATAGTATGTCGCTCAAAAAAGATATTACACTATGTCACTCAAAATTGTTCATATTATACTATGTCGCTCCAAAAAAGTCATACTATAGTATTTTGATCACAACAAGGTCATACTCTAGCATATCGCATGAAAATCGTCATATGAGTACAGCAATCCCTCGTTTATCGCGGGGGTTACGTTCCGAAAATGACCCGCGATAAGTGAAATCCGCGAAATAGAAAACTTTATTTTTTTTTTACAATTAGCAACTATTACATGTATACAAATACAGTGACTCGCATGTAGGCCGTTTCACTGCTCTTCAGGCTGGACCGCTGCATCCTGACTGCGCTCTGCAGTGTTCTCTTCTTCTGAAGCCCGCGGTGCAGGTGTGTTTGTTCGGGAGAAGAACATAGTGATAGGCAGCTGTTGTCGCTCTTTGTTCTTCTTTGCAAACGAGACGACAAATTATAGCACAATTCGTAGCATGTTTTGATACAAGAAGCGGGAGTGAGTTTTTAGCGAATCAGAATGCAGAACACCATGCACCAAAAAAAAAAAAATGCATTATGAAAATCCGCGAAATAGCGAATCCGCGATAAGTGAACCGCGAAGTGGCGAGGGATCACTGTATATCACTCAAAAACGTCATACTATAGTATGTTGCTCAAAAAAGATCATATTATACTATGTCGCTGAAAATGGTTCATATTATACTATGTCACTCGTAAAAGGTCATACTATAGTATTTTGAACACAAAAAGTTCATAGTATACCATATCAGATGAAAATCCTCACATGAGTATATCACTCAAAAACGTCATACTATAGTATGTCGCTCAAAAAAGGTCATATTATACTATGCCGCATAAAAAGGTCATACTAAAGCATATCATGTGAGGAAAAAGTTATATCATAGTATGTTGCATAATAATGTCATACTATAGCATTTCGTGTGAACAAGTCATACTGTAGCATCTTGTATAAAAACCTCATATATAGCATATCATGCAAAAAAGTCATAGCACGTTGTGTGAAAAAAAGTTTGTAAAATAGCATGTTGCATTGAGTAGACATACTTTAGTATGTCTACTAAAGTATGTCTACTCTATCAAACCACGAATCAAACCACCATCCTCCAACTGATGTCATACTATAGCATGTCTCATAAAAACATCTTACTATAGTATGTTGGGTAAAAAGGCCATACTATAGCATGCAGTGTAAAAAAGTCATACTATAGCATGTTACATAAAAACGTCATACTATGGGATGTCGTGATAACCAAACCATCACTTTGAACCAAAAAAACAACTCACCATTTCTTGATTTGGCCATGTCATTACACGTTGAAAACTGTTGTTGCCCATCAGAAAATTGACCTGAGTTGGAGCAGTATAATTTTCATGAAGACATAAAAAAAATCACATTTACTACATTACCTATAATTTAAAAACATCCATTCCATAAAAATAACAAAACAGAATTCTCTTACTTTACTTCCTTTTGTTGAGTTATGGTTAGCATGTTGGGCTGGAGCGATCTGAGAGCTCCATGCTGGTCAGTCGGTGTTAACGCAGTGATCTGTCGGAATGAGCCACTGGGCCTTTTATCTCCTCCCTCCACATGTGCAATGACAGTCTGTCCGTCTGTCAGATAAATGTGTGTGTATGATTGGGCGGTGGAGGATGTTTGGGTGGTGAAACAACTCTGGGTCTGTTCTAAGCTGATAAGGGTGGGGTCACTGCTTGGCTTGGTGACCTTAGCTCTCCTCATGTACTGTATTTCAACACTGAATAAATAAATAATGTTTGTTTTTTTACCAGTGGCATAAGGAGAACAATAGCCATTCCTTTTCATTTATAATATAAGTAAGCAAGATAGAAACACTATTCTATTTTAACGCTATTGTCTTGTTCGTATTCTTTACATTAGTAATATGTGATCGGCATAATTTTAAGTGTAATCGTGTAGCACTGTGTGTTCATCTGTTTTCATGCTTGCCTCTGATATTCCAGTATCATAAAGTCACATGGTTCATAGCAAATGACCAATCAGCTCACTGGAAAAACAGAGTTGTGTTTCCTACATGATCCTGACAAAGACAGAACTACTGATTAAGACACAAGCAATAAAACACATTTTTTTGTGTTTTATTGCTTCAGTTTCTGGATTTGCTCATGTTGCTTTATTTCCATCCTAACAATCGTAGAAATTAAATAAACAATTTAAGAATAATCATAAACAAACTTTATTAATATCAATGTTTTGTTCTTAGTTTTAATAAGTTTGAGTCTTAATATATTCTTTAGTCCAGTCCATTTGAGTCGCTTGGGAAGATGTGGACACTTACACACAAGAGATTGTGCTTTTAAAATACATTTGTGTGCATTCATTAATTTTATCCATGTAATTCGTGCAGATGATACAATTCCAGATTCAGCATTCAGTCAGGAAATTAATACAGATGTTAAAGATTAATACTATTCTAACACTGTGACAAAAATATTACAGTTATACATATAACTGTTATTTATATTAAAATACTTTTGTTGCATGTTCATTTCTCCAGAGTTACTAGATGACATTAATAAAAACTGAGTTTATCTCTATGTGTCTACTGTTCTTTTCATAAACACCTACCTTGACCCACATATGAATTTAAGTGACATCAACCTGGCTCATCTCAAAGGTGTTTTATCAGGTTGAGGTCAGGACTCTGTGCAGGCCAGTCAAGTTCATCCACACCAGACTCTTTCATCCAGGTCTTTATGGACCTTGCTTTGTGCACTGGATGGGTGGATTTGAATACGGTAAATGTACAATTTTAGAAATACTTTTTTATTACCTGGATGTTAGCACATGCTTTTTTTCACCATGCTGAGCCTACCAGTGTCGGGTTTGGGTGGTTGATTAATGCATATTCTTGTGGGCGATGTGACCATATTGATCCAATGCAGATATTTTGTATAGAAACTGAACTGAAATGTTTTCTAAATAAAAATGAGTGCATTTCAAATTATTGCTTGAATTCTACAACAATCTACTTGTTCTTGTTGTACACTTACTTACTTACTATACTGTAACTAAGTATCATTTAGACTTTACTAATGTGTTCCTGTTACATTGAACTGCACATTTACACCAAATTACTGCAATATATATATATATATACATATATATATATATATTCTAATAGGAAAATCAATTCTAGAGCATAAATATCTGCTATTGGAAGTATTGATTGACAGTAGTATTTCAGTAGTGATTTTCACGCTACAGGTCAGCAGGAACCTGTGTGTGTGTGTGTGCGTGTGTGTGTAGAGATATCCACTGATGTCAAATAATCAACACTTGAAACTTCAGCATAACTCGTGTCCAGTGAAAAATGAGTCGGCATTCGTTTTTGTCATATTATTCTATGAGACAATGCAGTCTGCTAATTTATTTTATATGTACAAAAATAAAATGAATGGAAAGCAGTACTTGTCTGGAACAGTAGGATAAATACTTGCAAAAACACTGGTATGGTCCTTTAACACAGTACACAGGTGGTGTTCAGTACTGAAAATAATTCTACACCTTTAAATGTTAATAGTGCATCAAATGATGAGGACCATTTTGCTCAATAATATGAACAATCATCTTAGAAAATTTAAACATTTTAATAAATAAAAATTGATGTAATATACACCATTATGAATATACAACTACAACAAGCATACCAAGACATTTGAAATACAAAAAACTGACAGTTCAATTTAGTTGCTTTGAAAGCTCAGATTTTTAGGAAGAGTGGGGGGTGAGCAGGAATTACAATAGCCATACATTCTTGTTAGTGTTTGTGCCAACACATATAAAAAGCATGACAATCATGAGCATGGCTGAACATGAAATAATAAACCGAATAGTTACATATCTGGATCAAAGATTTCCATGAAGAGACGTTTTTGAGGTACTGAGTTGTCTACTCTTGTAAATAACAGCGAACACACTCACATGTTGTCGTTGTTGTTGTTGTTTTACAGAAAATAAAAAATTAAATTAAAAAAAAGTGAAGCCTGTGACTCAAACAGGAAGACTGAACTATCAGGAGGAGACAATGAGTTCAGTTTGTTCTTCTTCCACTTTGTATTGCATTTTGTGAAAAAGTTATCAGCTTCATGAAACTGTTAGTGTTTGCAGGTTTGCTTTATTTTTTAAAAGAATCATTTTAAACAGCATCTGTATGGAGACATTATGTTGATGCTATGGTCTTCATACAGATCTGTAGCAACGCTGCAGGTCCCAGCTCGTGGTTCGGAATTTGTTCTGTCGACTGGAGGTGGAGTTTGTATTCAACTCCTTCCTGTCACCACGTTGCTCGACGATACAAAAAGAGACCAGCAGGGACGACTACAGAGAGATTGTAACATCTGTGATGAATACCGTATCAAAAGCCATGGTGAGAGCATCTTGTATCACTTGTCTTTTTCACCACAGCTCAGCACCAAACACAATGTGTGTGTGTATGTGTGTGTGTGTGTATACTATACCAGCAATACGTCAAGACTGAAGCACTGTGAATATCAGACCAAAAACAAAAATGAAGCCAGACAGCTGTAAACTCAACCCCAGAAGGTAAAAACCATTATGATATTCAAACGGATGTCCTATTAAATTTCCTTGCTTTTTTAAAATCCGCCACTCTAAATCGTTTTAGTCCCGTCTGATCTGCGTATTCCCTGAAACACACGACAGAACCCGGACCCGGCGGTGACGTAACCGGCCCAAACAGTGACCAACAGTACAGTACAGGATTGTGTAGCTACATTTTGTCTGAAGCAAGGAAATCACTAACTTAAGAAAAAGCACCACAGATGTTTGTTTTTTTGTTGTTTTTTTAAATAGCACCAGTTGTCAGAACATACAGGTATATGATGTATGTGATTTTTTTCCTTCTTTCTTATTTTTTTTTTTTTTGGCAATGTACAGCACTGAATTGAATATCACCAATGTCTGGAGTAACTTTAGCAGCTGCTGCAATGTTCAACCTGTTCTGAGTAAAGTCCAGGTTCATCGCATTAACCCTCACATGCATCTGGATCCTGAAAGCAGCATCGCTGAAGCACTGCGTCCGTTACACCACACACTGCGTGTGCGTGCTGTAAATTCACTTCTATCTGCACGGTTTTGTCAATCAGATAGATTCACATCTGCATTTATGTGCTCTGCTGTGATACAGCTCGCGAGGGAGGAGCACCACGTCGAAGGGGAAAAACAAAAAAAAACATTCTTGCCATTCTTCTCATGCTTAAAAAATAGTTTTTTTTTTCCTCAAAATATGTGAATGTGTGATTGCAGAAACAACTCAAAGAGTAGACTACAGGAGGAGCTGAAAAATCCCCAAACAACACGCGCTCAGTGCGCTAAAGAAGACCACCCACAAATAATTCCAACAAGCACATCCGCTATTTCACGCTAAAATGGATGTCGCTATAAAACTAGTTCGCCGTCTCTCCTTCCTCGAGAGGCTTTGTGTGAACAGTGAGATGTACAGTACAGTGACCTTTCACTTTTTGTTTTGCACACGGCTGGAAAAACAGACATCGTATTTTCTCTACTTTGTGTAAGATTCTGCATTGCTACAATATAAAGCAACAAATGGATATAAAAATAATAGAATATAGACTTATACATTCTTGAAAACAAGTGCTTTCCCCAAATATAGCTACTCATAACCATTTTGGTTTCATGACAATATATATATGTATGTATATATATATATATATATATATATATATATTTATTTATATCCTGCCTCTATAATATTAAATTCTAGTAGTAGAAGATTTTAGAAGATTTCCATCACTCACATAGACATTGTTTTTTGTCTGTTTCATAATTGTGTCACTGAAGCATACACTACCATTCAGTCTTTAGTATAGTTGATGTGCATTATGTTTTCTTCTACAAAAAAATATATGTGACAGGTATGCTTATTTGAGATATTATATACAAGGTGTAAAAAGACGTCTTTCTTTCTTTTAAATCTCAAATCTGTAATGCCTTATTGTACACTCGTGTTGATAGTTAATAAGTTTGACGCTTTTCTCCGTGTTGCTGTGTTCATGGACACACTATTGACTAGTAATCCGCAGCGTTTTGCATTACACAAAGACTGATTTTAAATGAGCTTGGCTGCATCTCAAGTTTGGGATTACGGTTCTCTGCATGGAAGCAGCGGTTCCACGGCTAAAAGTCACATTTCTGCCTGTTGGCCCCGTCGTCGCTTCATTTGACTGCAGGTTAAACGCCATCTGATCCTTTTCAAAGTCAATTGTGATATTTTACTGGGCTTCATTTTAAAGCGAGAGGAGTGGATCGCGATGTGTTATATCGTAGAAGTGTATCAATTTGCAGTTCATGGCCAAAATGTCAATATAATATAGCGAGCAGAGACCTCGAGTCCTGACCTGCATTATCTACAGCAAATCACATAAGAATCAATTCTATCTGCTCAACAAACATTGCTTCTAATAGTGTTTTCTTCTCCCTTTTGTGAGGACAATGATATGGCAGTTTATCGGGTGCAGTGAACTCAGGGGTGCAGAAAGGTGCGTTTCAAACAATAATGATAGTGGATAAAATATATATATATATTTTTTTTTTTTTACTTGTGCGGCTTCTGTTAGCACCAGAGATTCTTCACTCTTCACATGAGTTAAAAGCCAGTTCAACATGTCAAAAAAAAAATGCTCAAAAACAGTACGGTGATAAGTCTCTGTTAATGCATCTAAATGATGCACTTCAGGATGATACAGTACTGAGATTTCCTTCATATTTTAATGAGCGATTCAAAGAAAAGTGTGATGCCACAAAAATGATTAATTCTCTTGTAGCACAATTGGGGGGCAATGTTATATATTTATATTTTAAATATCATTGAATAGAACTCAGAGCTACCCCTTTTGTAGTATTATAATCCATTGAAATTCTGAGCTACGGTATTTCACAAAGAATCGATCATTTTCTAAGTTTACATCTATGTACTGCACCGCAACACAAGCCAGACTGCAAATTTGACAAATATGTGATTAAATCGACTTTCTTTTTTTTTCTTTTTTCTTTTTTTTTAACTTCAGACTACAGTTTGTAGCTAATATGGACTATAAAAAATATCAATAGACAGACGTCACAGAAGTAGTAAAGAGCTAATCTACCTGCCCTAATAATCAAATCATCTGGAAATAAATTCTGCTGTTTAAATCCACAGATGTTGTCCAAATGCATGGCATGTGCTTTTTAATGCATCTCAATGCCACTGTGGTCTTTAAGGGGTCAAAAAAAAAATGAAATAAAACATTTTCATCTATAAGATCAAATGAAATGTAAATAGAAATCCTTTACTTATTGGATTCAGAGTAAATGCAGAAGTAGAATAAGGTGGTTTTTACTGAATCGGTTGTTTGTCCTGTGTTCTGAGAAAACCCTGCTTTTTATAGTCGTTTCAAAAGAATAAAGGACGCACGTTCATCGATCGGGTAAACACGGGGTTTTTCATTGGCTTTCGCTGCAAAGTTTTGGGATTAAACACGTCACCGTGGCCACGCTCGTTCTCACATGTAACAGCCGCCATTAGTGGCAATTTGCCTTGTTTTGTCAATAGCATTCAAACTACACCATGCAAATAAGAGCTTTCACTATACATTATGTACATGGACACATTTCTCAGTGGCACATTTAGAGGTATACAGTACTTCTTCATGACAGGGGGATGCGACCACGCGCTCAGCCGTTTCCCACACTGTGAAATAACTGCGGTGTAATATTCCGCCACCGCCGCCTTAAAGAGTTCTATCGTGACTTTGAATTTTCAGGGTTTTCTTTAAGTCGGTGTGTACGAAAGTTTTCATTCTTTCTAGATTCAGCCAAAAAATATAGAGGAAAAAAAAGGAATTATAATTGAATCTTTGCTATGTACAGAATAGTGTACATTTCCAGTGCGTGAGGTTCAGTTATTCATCATTTGGGTTGTGGCTGTGACCTCTCCTGTGCTCTGAGGGAAAATAACTTGAACGTGAAAATATATATCTCTGTGAGCACAGACACAGCCGTATCTACAGAAAAATATTTGTTTTCCTGTGTTGGAATAAGAAAAAAAATGGGGATATATTTTATAATAATTTCTGTACCAGCATGCACATTATTAACTGATTTTAATAAAATATGCAATTTCTTATTTTACAATATTACTCACAGACCTAGTTTATCTACAAATTTCAATATAGAATATTTTGTATATTTTAGGTCTTTTCTGTGTTTACGTGGAACAATATGTTTAGTGTGAGGTCGGCAAAGTTCATCTGTGATGATTTCACTGATTATATAATATAATAATGGATAACATATATGTAATATATGTTATTTTTTCTAAAATCAATGTGATAAAAACAAGATAATGGTATGTATGTATATATGGTGGTATGCATATTACAAATATTGTTGTAAATACAGTTAGTTTAGTTTTAAATCATTCGCTTTAGAGGAAGTTGCAGGACATATTAATGCCTACTGATCCAATATTAATTACATTCCAAAACCATATATACTGTGTATCTTGGTAGAAAGTGATGATTTCTTCAATAGGATTTATTAAAAACGCTCTGCCAGACTTCCAACTTTTTACCTAATATGGATTATTGATCATATTTGCTATCAGCAAGTATTCTCTTGCTAATTTTCTTATGAATGCAAATATATCCTTGAAGGCCCTAACAGGGAAATTCGCTGTGAACTGACAGTAATCATAGCGTCACTTCCGTGTATCAGGCTGCCTGTTCACGTGCAGGCCTAGAACGTCTTCCACCGAAATAAACCCAGAATCATTTAACGTCTACAGAGCACAACACAAACATCAGAACGTCTGCAGCCAAGCGTTCAATAAACCAAAATGTCCTTCTGTAAGTAAAGTAAAGGGAAAAAAAAAACCTTTCCTAAAAACAGCATAAAACAGTGATATTTAACAGCAAGAAGGCACAGGTACACACATTGCTTTATAGAGCATTATGCATGAGTGCCTGCAGTTTGTTTTTCTTTTTAAATATCACTGTCAGTGTTTGCTATAGCAAAGGTTTCATTTTCTGTGTGATTTTGAATCCGACAATCCAACAATTACCTTCTAACCACTTTCACAGCAGCAATTAAGCAACGCAGCCTTTTCTTATTCCATTATGTAAAAAGGTCAATTATATCATAATTAAACTGCAAGTATCATTGGAATTATCATTAGTACAGCATTATTCTAAACAGATATTGTTTGGTCAGTATAACATAATTTAGTGCCTTACAAAAGTCATAAATAATATGGATTTGTCAATGAATGAATTCTTTGTGCATGTTCATGTCACTTAATTCTGGCTGAAATGATTCATGGAGGCTTTGGTTGTGATTGGAAGCAGAGTTATTTCCACAAAAAAGGCGCATAATATAGTTCGTATATAGAGATGCTCCAACTTGGATAATTCTTCATAAATAAAGGCACTGACATATTTACTAAAACATTTGCTTTTCTTAACTACTAAATCAACCCAACTGCATCTGTTCGATGCTTTAATTAACTTTCTAACTTTTAAAAAATAAATTGGAGAAAATGCTCTTGGGAGGCTTAGTGATAAGTATTTTCCTGCATGGATGTAAATGACAAAAAAAAAGTATATTTCTTCTTCACTCTGTCAAATATCAGAGGAGAGGTCAGTTTGTCAGATATTCATTTAAAAACCTTCATTCTTTCCAGCGTTTATTGTGGAAATAGCTTCAAGAAATAGCCTCAAAACCAAACCAAATTAAACCCCTTTAAATGTGGCTTTGTTGGAGTCGAAGCCCAAAATCACAATTTAAAAAAAAATGACATCAATAAATCAACAAATACATAACGGATGCACATCACCACTGAACATACCTATGAGCAATACATGTAATTGCATTCATAGCCCAAATATATGTTACTGCAAGTGAATACACCTTCTGAAGAGACTGAGCACCTTTTGAGCTCTGTGATTGTAAAACATGCCTGAGCTGCAGCATGTGTAACATGTGACATAGCGACGTTTCTGTTGTTATGGCACTTCCTCAATCAATTCAGCGCCTCAGCATCCACATGTCCTCATCGGTTCCACAGCCCACTGGAATATTTCCAAATAAAACGTGTAAACTGAACCTTTTTGGGTCGCCGCTGCTTTCAATGTCACCTACTGTGTTCTTAAGGGATGACTGCGCTCTCAGCGTTTTTAAATGACAAGCACATAAAGAGAATCAATACAAAGGCTATGAATAGAAAATGGACAAAAGAGGCAGGTACAAAAATGTAAAAAAAATGGAAATAAAAATTTGACTCTAAGTGAAGCAGGCAACCAACCAGAAGCTCCAGTAAGGCCAAACAAAGCCACTGTTCTCTACATTCCCTAAAAAATACTATCAGATACTATGGCACACAATCCTATCCTTCACTATGTATGGATGTTTGTGTTTTTAGTTTAATTGTTTTTTGGCATAACTATATGTTTTTTTTTAATTTTTCTAAATAGGATTTGGAGCCCTCTACGCTACCTAAAGTAGAAGAACTGGAAAAGATGTAAAGGAACAGACACAAACGTGTGGTACTAAAGGGAAAGATTTTGCTCCAGTGCAAACCATTTTGAGAAATAAAAAGCTGATGAGAGGTTAATTGGAGCAATTAAAGTACTTCATATCGGAATAAATGTTTTTCTTTATGGTTCATTGGTTATTATGTACCTAGTGTTTTTTTAAGACCCTGCTGAATGACATATTCAATATATATAGAGAAAGCCCATGTGTGTTTCTGTTTATCAGACAAAATCCTTAAACAAGAAATGGTAATCATTTACAACAGAGCAGAATCATAATCCTAAAGATAAACGGAATAAACTCAAAGTCTGTATATGTAACAAACTCAAAAGAAGTCTATATATTTATAAATTAATAATAGTTATAAGAAATGTGAGCTGAGCATAATGACTAAAAATGTGAAAAACAACACAAAAAAAGGCTAGTGTTTTCTGCTGGCTGATCCTGGCGGTTGTGTGGTCTCGTGTCCTGTGCTCTGAGGTATTACTTGGTAGGAAGTGAGAACAGCCATTTGTGAGGCGAGTTTCTCGGCAGATTATGAGACGTTGCTGGCGGAGAGGATCCGGTGGAAGGTGCCGCTGTAGGGGTTTTGTTTTTTTTTTGGGTTGGGGAGGGGGTGTTGTTGGATTGGCTCAGCACAAGAAACATGACCCAGGCCTGGAGGAGCTTTTCAAATTAAAACCGTAACACTGGAGTAGGAAAACTGGGACTTTGAAATAAAATGGGTAGAAAAGTCAGTAATGAAATATTGCCTTTTTTTTCGACCTTTGTCTTTTTGCACTGGAGTAAAACTTTGGAAAATTCTGGCAGCTTTCACTTTGATTTGAATAGCTAGAAATAGAAAGAGGAATACTACCTAATTTAAGCATGTACAAGACATTCTTAGGCCTTTGGACATCCCAATATGTAGTTGTAAAAACACACAATTTTTAGAGGGAAAATCCATTTCTGTGAGGTCACAGTAAATATCTGACTTTTCATCTCTATTGGATTTCAATGATAATGTCAGGATCATTGTAGGTTAATTTACAAAAAAAAATACAGAGAAATATACACGAAAAAAGATCTTTTGGCTTCTCTGAGATTATAGTCATATACTTAATTTCAGATAATAACCCATTTTTTAATGTAGCCACAAGGGGGCACACGCCAGTGTCTTATTGGATAAATACAGAGGGTTGTGTTATGAAAGGCAACTGATGTAAAACCTTTGCCCAATCAAATATGCAAATCAAATCTACAACTTTATATACCAATGACTATACCAATGACTGCCATTGGTGCTGTATACCTATAGGGTAGGGCCAAAAGAAGAGTAGGTAGCAAGGGTCAAGTTCCTCAATCATGATGTAGGAAGGAAAAGAATTGGAGTAGAATTTTTGTGAAGAAGGAGTTTGTTAGCAATGTCTTGGAGGTAAAAAGGAGTGTCAGAGCGATGCCAGGAGGTGTTTCCAGATGACTAGACTATTACAGCTAATGTGATCAGGGAGACAGGTAGGAAAGTAGTGTCATCTGGAAGGAAAGTAGATAAGGATGGAATGAGGAGGTACAGGAGCCAAGAGTACAGGAAAATGCAACATAAGGTAAAGTAATAGGTAAGGCCAAACAGAGGGCGTATGGGGACTTGTATACAGGTTGGGAGGACAGAGATAGGAAGGATGTGTAGCAGGTTAGTGTGTTTGAGGATAGTGATGAAAGTGTATTGACAGGTGCCAGTAGTGGGATGGGAAGATGGGAACGAGTACTTTGAAGAGTTAACGAATGAGGAAAAGAACAGAAGAGTTGACTGTTGTGGACCAGGAATGAGCAAACATTAGGGAGGATAAAGTGAGGAGGGAATCAAAGAGGACAAAGAGCAGAAAGGTTATTGGTCCTAATGATATACCTGTGGAGGTATGGAAGTGTCTAGGACAGGTGGCAGTAGAGTTTCTGACTAGGTGGTTCAGCAGGACCTTAGAGAGTGAGAAAATGCCTGAGGAATGGAGGAGAAGTGTGCTGGTGTCGATG
The DNA here is from genome assembly GCA_036785175.1 of Eupleurogrammus muticus. NCBI lineage: Eukaryota > Metazoa > Chordata > Actinopteri > Scombriformes > Trichiuridae > Eupleurogrammus > Eupleurogrammus muticus. The sequence continues at coordinate 5,523,670 of JAYKQN010000007.1, forward strand.
TTTAAAACGAGGAAGATGTGTAGAGTCGTAGTAACTACAGAGGAATAAGGCTGATGTGACCAGCGATGCTGTTAGGGTTAGAGACAGTGTCAGTGAGGAAAAGACAGGAGGTAGAGCTGGAGGTAGCAGAGATGAAGATGTTGAGTTTCTCTTCAAGAGTGACCAGGATGAGTAGGATCAGGAATGAGTACATCAGAGGATGGATGTATGAAGAGGACATGAAGGTAGCTGGTGTGAGAGAAGAGGACACAGAAGACAGGGTTGGATGGAGGCAACTGACTGGCTGTAGTGACCCCTTAAGGGAAAAGCGGAAAGGAGAAGAAGAAGATCCAATTTTTATGACTTTAATCTCAGAGATTGAGGTTTTCAATCTTTTCTCTGAATACGCTCCTCTGTATTCCTTTTTACTGGCTAGTCATAGATTTCTGATTCTTTAATTTAGGACAAGGTGGCAGAATGCCTATTAATGTGGATTGAATTGACCAAGGGTTGTGCTACAGAATATGCCAAATATAAATGCATAAATTTAGTGATATTCCCCTTTATAAATAACAAACTGGAAACATCTTTATTTGATAGTTGTTTTTTTCAAACTGGGATGTAGCTAGTGTTATTTTTGGAATGGGGGTGTGTAGAATGTATGTGACCTTGTCCTCATGGGCTTTCAGAGGAGGGTGGCATGGTCTAGGTCTATGTTATCCATGCTAGCCAAAATAGCCTTCTGATCCTCCTGGGGTGGGCGGCGGTACAGCAGAGCAGAAAATCGAGTATATGGGTCATAGAGGATGGGCCGTTTCTTCTTCTTGCGGAGGTAGAGAGCTTCTTCGGGCTGGAGTACCTGAGAGGTGTAGGCCTGCTGGGTCTGAGAGGTGGAGACACCTGGAGGGGGGAACATTTTTGAAAGGCGCTATGTGAAAATTTTTAAAAGATATTTATGAGCAATTTTCACGTATGATCCTTCCCCAACTTTCTCAGACTTTCTAACAGCCTACGTACTTTGCTTCACTCCCACTACTTCAACAAGCAATGCAATGGTATCCAAGATGATAAACAAAGAGCTATCCACCTAGAAATACGCTGCAGACATTAGCTCTCCAGCTATTGAGATGGCTAGAGATCGTTTGTGTTAAGCAGTAACGCACCATCTGCATCGCTTTGTGTTTTTGGCAAGCAGGTGTGAGCAAGTTAGAATTAAGAATGAATTTATGAAAGTTACACATAATCCCTTTAAATACATTATCTTGTAGAGTTGTCAAGGAAAGCACCTGGACTAAGGACCTGAAGATGTTTTACTTCTCATCCAAGTGCCAGGTATAAAAATAAATTAACATGTCCACATCCCTGAAACTGGTAGGTGAGACATGTTTAAGAGTTGAAGTTCAAGAGTGAGAGCAGATTGGAACAGGTTCACACCTGCTTTCTTTCTGGTCTTGGAGTTATTGTTGTTCATCATCATCTTCTTGGCCTTTTTAATACGTTGATATCTCAGTGCATCAATCCTCTCAGACCCCGAAAGGGCACTCGGCGCACCTCGACGTTTTCTGGATGAAGAAGACAGAGAGGGAAAACGGGTAACTCCAGGCCAAACATAGTCAGTGGACTGTGTTTCTGCGGTTACGGAGCACCACAAAAATCAGAGGCTCACACAATCTCAAAACAGCACTGCTCGTGCTATGCATGAGGTGCAGCACATTGCAACAGGATCAATGTGAGACACCTAAAGTTTTGATAAACAATGTGATAATTTGTACTTATAACCATTACCTTAAATGCCGTCTGGTTTTAGTAAGCATAATGTTTATGTTAATAATGAATATGTTAACTTCGTAAATCCAGATGGTTTAAGAAATGAAGTACCGTGAAATGTCATTGCCTTCAGGGCCTTCTAAGATATTTTGCTCAAATTGATCCAAACAATTTTAAATTCAAAGAAAAGCAAAGTAATACAAAATTGCTGAAAACATCAGTTATAGTTCGAGACAATGAGAAAATTTTGTCGAGAAATACAACATTTAAAAAGACTTGCACTGTTGGTTTCAGAGGAAAATTATCCAAAACTGAAGACCATTTTGAACATGATGGAACACAAACAGTTGGGGTTATAAATGCAGATTGGATGTTTCAATTAAAAACAAATCTCTCCCATCTCTGAAACAAACAGATGCAAATGTTTCCTGGGTGTTGAGTGTATATTTCTCAACAGCTTATGATTGCATCTACAGACCTCCCTCCCTCCATGGAGACCCTTATGACTTGGCAGCCAACAGGTTTCTGCCACAAACACACACACACTTGGTTCTCTCAAGGCACAGAAAACAATTAGCATTACAGAGAGGCCATCTTCCCAACGTGGCTGCAGAGAGAAACCGAAGGCAGTTAGTAGAGGGGGAGAATCACAGCTGAGCAACAAAGCATCATCAATATGTATTCATAGACATGGATACTGTCTACAATGGGCTTCACCATGCTGACAGGGGGAGAGATGGCGGGAGGGGAAAATGACTACTCGGGAACAGTCACATAATGAAAAATAAGCCAAAGAAAAGCGAAGCACTAGGACAACAAATGTAACAAGAATTTATCCATATATTTGTTTCTTTTTTGAAACGGAAGAGCAATATTTAGCGATGGCATGCATGGCAGTTTGCACATGGAACACGACTTTAAAGGGGAATACATTCAAAAGCACTTCATTGGGCAGTTCACTCAAACATAAGGGAGTCCTCAACCCCCCATGTGCTCCCCCTTGCAAGTCCTTGACAAAATCTGTTTCTTAGGATAAAAAGAAGTGCATAAGCTGTTTTTGGCGGGACACTTGCTTCACTCGGCAGTGAGAACTGTTCTGCAGTCCAAACTTACAAGTGTAATTGTATATTTAGAAGTAGATGGTTTGATTCATGCTCTATACAGATGCTTTATACACAGGATTAAGGCTATGTGTCCACCAGGAATCTGATTTGAACTAAAAAGATGCTTGTGGGAAGTAATGGTCATGGTTCCTGCTACCACTCTGTGCCTGTTCGAAACCTTCAAGCTATCTGGTGCATTTTATTTGAAAGGATAGTAACTTTATGAAACTGCTGCTCTGATCACTGACCACATGCTAAACTTCACACTGCCAGGAACATGCAACAGTATTTCTACTGAATTGTTAAATCATGTAAAAAAAGACTGTTAACAATGGCTCCCAGTGGACACACAGCTTAAGGGGACGTCATAACGCCAATCTTATAAAATATTTCTTGGAGATTGGGGTCCAAAATATTTTCAATTGGTGTCATACAATATAAGCATCTGTAAAATATAAATGGCTGAATGTGTCACGCTTGAGGAGAATGCTAAGAGGGTTATAACGAAGTGAACAATAACATAATTCAACATATACAACCCTTTCATAACTAAATGGTATGCCATACCTTGACCCTTGTACCAACAACTCGTCGACAAAAAAAATGGAAAATAACTGGTGATCATACCTTTTATAATAAAAAAAAGGTATGCCGGTGTAAACCCAACTCTTAATTATATGTGTGGCCATCAAATGAACTTCACTATTGGTAGTTCTTTTGGAAAGGAAACTAACAGGTGGGACTTCCTTGCTGGCTGTTAGCCAGAGGCCAAAGGAAATATGATGCTGGTCCACCAAATGCTTCCTATGTTTAAAATGACAGTGAGTAGTCTCAATTTCTGTTTAAAATCCCACATCTCCATCAGTGTCAAGGAGTGGTCATTGCACATGCTCCTTAAGCATCAAAAAGCTCTCCAAAGGTGCATGTGTCCTACTGTATGTAGCACATAGTTAATTGATTTGATTGTCATGCATTTTATAGTAAAACCCATTGCCATGAGTTATGCAGTTTTTCCCTTCTCAGCACAGTGAAAAAAAAATTAGGAGAAAGTAATCCAGGTATTCTACTTGGCATATGGCTTGGAGGTGATGCTAGTGGTGGTACTGCAAGAGAGGATGATCACAAATTATGGCTAGGGAGGTCGTTGAGTGGATAGTTATAAGGAGGAGAGGATTTTACTCAAACTCAGTGTTACTGAGCTAGGATGGTGGGAGCAGGATAGTCAATGCCCCTATGGGTTTATTCTGGTTTTTGGCCACACTCTCATGTGTTCTTTGGCTTTTGCACTAAATGCTACCCCGAAATGTACAATAGACCAATAAATGACTTTATTGAACTATTTTTTTAGAATAGAGAACCCAAATGACAAATACATAAATACATTAATAAGCTGTGGAACTTGTTTGAGGCTGTTAAACCTGGTATAGTTTTACCTGTGATATGGTATCCCTATAACAGATTAAAAAGTTGAACATGATTGTGGTCAGTTAGCAAACCACTCAAGCATGAAATCATGTTTGTGATACATCTCTGACTTAATCTATTAGCTAACAGATGGTATATGCATATCAGTCGGAATGCATACGGTACTGAAGACTGCAGAACTCAAAATGCATAGCCACTTTGAGAAAAAGGAAAAAAGTAAAGAACTGAAATGAACTACACGGTTGACTGAAATCAAACAAAGACTGAAAGTCTTGTATTCCCCTTTAAAGGACGAGGTGATCAAAAAAGTCCCACCTGCTAACCCCCCCCTTTCAGACATGGATCCAACCCTTACCTATTGCGGTGTAGAGGACCTGGTCACAACAACGCTGCCCAGATAGCTGAGATCAATCAAAAACAAAGCAGGTAAGACTCCAGGAGCCATCAAGAACCACCATACTGCCCCTATTTCATAATGATGGAGACATTGCAGTACATGAGAAGCGGACAGGCCCTGTGACACACTTTGCCCAACAACCTTCCCTTGGTAGTCAGACCTGAGGGTGTCCTGGGGGCAATTAGAGGGGTTGGGGAGAAGAGGGTTACAGAAAGGGAAGGGGAAATAGGTTAGGAAAAGATCTGAAAGAGTGTAAGGTAGGGGAAAATTGGTTATACAATCAGGTTACTAAGGCCGAGGATGGGCCGCAGGGCCTGCCAAGATGAACTCCTCTTAAAGCATCCCTCTGCATGATAAAGCCATCTTCAAACACTTGGAGCTAGACATAACAATGAGTGTTTGTTTTTTCTGGGGAATTGGGTGAACATTATGGGATTCCTCCTGTTAGGTGAAAGCAGGATAATGCATGATACAGATGGAAAAACAGGGATCCTGTGTTGATGTCTGTCGATTCCCAGGCTTTTAGGGGCTTGTGCCAAAAAAGTTATACAGTAGTCATAGTATTTTCATCAATGATGGACTCTAGCCCCAAAAGGTCTGAAATTTAATCTGTGAAGCAAATGCATATTCTCGTCAATTTGTCAATAGTTTGCTTGTCTTGTAATGTATGTTGTTCATTGCACTAGAAAATTGAATATATTTTAAAGGAGATAATTTTGGAACAATGCTTCACAGATTCAGTGGATGAATACCTCTAAGTTGATGTCTGACATGAAAAGCAGCATTGACTGGACTGAAACTACACAGAAAATTTGAGAGCTCATTAAATGAATCATTGAAATATTAATCCTTTGACCATATTTTTTTTTTTTACAAAAGAAGTGTTACCAAATGAAAAAAAAAACACAAACTAAACTCTAGAATAAATTTGCCAAAGAGATGGTTTTAAAAAATTGATGAGTATTAAACAGCACTTGAGTAACCAAAATGTCAGAGCAAATTGACACATTAAAGCATTATGGGTTGGGGCAGATGACTGAAATGGTATCCCTCTCTGCATGCCTAATGCACCTACCCTGAAGCTGACAACTGGGATGGAGAGGGCTCAGATGGAAGGATCCCCTCCTCAGTCCTCCTCTGAGATGGCATCTGCCCAAATATGTTGCTGCTTTCCATGGGGGGTGATGGGGACTGGGAAGCTGGGTAGCTGGTTGCAGAGGTGGCAAAGGTCATGTGGGAACGGTAGCTGGGACTTTCTCTCCTGCTACCCTGGCCTTGGGCAGGTGAGGAAGAGGGGGAAGATCTCCTTGAGAAGCTGGCTGTGGAAGGAGGGAGGAGGGTAATCTCAGACATCTCTGGGGGTATTTGAGGTTGGATAATGCTGGGACGAGGCCTGGGACGTACTACAATATCTGGGGAGCCCTCATGAGAACTAAAGGGGCTTTGGGTAAGGGGTGAGAGTCGAGAGGGCTGGAGAACCACCTGATGCATGCCAGAATCCATTCTACGAGCCTGTCTGGGACTGAACCGAGGGGTGGTTTCAAACCATCGTGTGTCCAGGCTGCTGAATGTGCTAGGGACAATATGGGCCATTGGATCGGTGTAAGGCAAAACCGGCACACCCATACCGTGGCTTCTGTGTCTTAGCTGCCCTAAATGTGCCTCTTGCATAGCTAAATGCTTGGCTGGGGAGCCATGAGGCTTGGCCTTGCTGGGAGACTTGCTTGAGTGGCTCTTTGGGGCCTCCAGTGGCAGGACAGCTGGGTAAGTAGGCATTGGTAGGGAGGAGGGATGGAAAGCACTAAGGGGAAGAACATGAGGTGGGGGAGGATAGGGGGAGTCATGGCGAAGATGCAAAGGGTGATGTGGCGGAAAAATTAATTGGGGGCCTTCCAGACTTGCAAAGGTGAAATCCAGTCCCTGCCAAATCTCCGGAGAACGAGAGGAAGAGGTGAGTGTCAAAGGCAGGGGGAAGCCATATTGTGGGAAGTCACCCTCCCCCATTTCTTCAGGAATCACAGGATGACTAAAAGGACCTTCAGCAAGGTATGGAGGGGAGGACATTACAGAGCTGAGTGGGCTGGTATCAGGCATGTAAAAAGGAGGTGGGGGATCATGATCCCCTGGGGGGCCTAGATAGCCATAGAAAGCCCTGTGGTGGAGAGAGCCTCGGATCTGCCCAGTGGCCTGGAGCCGACTGCTCTCCATGATGGTCATACCTTCGAAGGGCCTCTGGAAACGAGGGCTGTAGGCTGGAGGCTGCAGGTAGGATTCCTGACTAGAGATGGGGGAAAACTGGTGAGGTCGTAGGGGGGCCATAACTGGTGGCAGAGGCCTAGGATCGTCATTCTCTTCATCTGACTGTCGGAATTCAGGATAGAGGTCTGACTCTTCCACAAAGGGGAAGCCCTCAATTCGCCTTGGCTTAACAGACATTTCTGCATCGGTGGGATCTATGACAAAGCGTCCATCTGGGCCTCGGCTGATAAGTTCAATGGGTGTTGTTGCTTCAGCTTCATGCTTAGAGATGCTGTACTTCTTGCTTGTTATTGCTCTTTTGGTCTTCATATATAAAGATAATTCCTCCTTCTTTCCTGGACTTGGGAGGGGTTTCTTTCCACGCTGGTCATGACTATCTTCAGATGATTCTGACGGGGATGCCTTTGAATGAATGCTTTCTGGGCTCACCTTTCCTGAAGATGACCTATGGGGAAGAATAAAGATGTTTTGAATATTCAATTAAGTCATATTTTAGGCTAAATCCAGTACAGCAAAAACTGGATTTGGTACTGGTGACAAATCCAGCTACGGTATAATAAACTGACAACACACAAAATCATGATTTATTCATTTGATACATTTTATTGGGTCAAAAAGTATTTTTCACTATTTAAGACTTGCTTTCCCAATGACGCTTGATCTTTAATTTATTGAAATTGACATTTAGACAGGCTTTGTTATATTAACTTGACATATACATATCATTGAAAGTGCAGTTTAACAGAGACATGCATGCATGAGCTTTGGTGAAGACAACCTCTTTTCAGTCAAGCTCAGAAGGGTGCTATCAAGGAGTTGATAATACACACTTAAAACCTAAAGTGCTGCATTTTACTAAAAATGATCATTGAGCATAACAAATATAAACATCCAATAATTCATGTACATCTATATATCAATGGTGTATGACTGTTTTACTATAATTTAAGACACAAGGATAAAACCTGTAATTCCAAAAGTAGTGGCCATGTGATATTCTAGATACTATACCTACTATAGTGTATCATGATAAAAGAGTCAGTGATGACTCGTGATGGTAGAATAATATCTAGGTTCATACATACTATTTTCAATTAACAATATAAAATACACGTGTACACATCATAAACACAAGTTGGCCACTTACAACCTTAAAGAAAGGGTTAAAAACATTTACTTTTCAAGTATTTCTACATAGTGAATTATTGTTTTTTTAAGATTGCTTAAACATAATTTTCAACCAAACAAAGGTTGCAGAGATCTTTTTCAAAATTAAACACCACTAAATAAATATATTAAAAAACAAAAATTTGGCACTGAATGGCACACGATTCTTACGACCTGATTTTATTTAAAAAAAAAAATAATTTTAATTCATTAAAATTAAATTAATATATTGATTAAACACAACACACAAAACAAGTACTGGACACTTGTAAATATTTATTTCTGCTTCCATTGTAAAATCAGTCAGTCCATTCATGAATTGCAAATTCTCAAATGGACTCAAAACCTAGATACTTGATTACTATGAGTGAGTGAAAATTTTAAAATGTAATGTGGAAAAAAACTGCTGATTTCAGAAAGAAATTGAGAAAAAAAAACAGTAAAAGAAAAAATCCCTCTCTTTACATAGTTGTATTTGGTCATAACTTTTTACCCACATTACAGGCTATGTTCTTCTGCAAGACAGTGAGGGAAGAACCTTAATGAATGTTTATCTCATTCTTGCACATCAACTTGGTTGTAGACCTCTTCCATGACTTCAATGTGGGGTATCCTGGTCTAAAGCTGGAGATCTTAAACTTTCCACTGCCTTGCTGGGGAAAAAAAAAACTCCTCGATCGGCTTAAGTAAGAGAGAGTATGATGGGAGTATTGGAATATAAATTGTGGATGCTAATGATCAGTTTTGATCCCCCTAAAAAGAAACCTCAGGTAACAGAGTAGACATCCCTCTTTCAGGACAGACGGGCAGGCAATAGATGTGTGCACAGAATGGAATACAAAACATTTGAGTAGGAAAAGTTTAATATGACACTTAATAGAATAACAGAAATGTGTTGAATCCAGGATCCAATGCAGCTTCCAGGTAGAGGTTAAACCTTGTCTCATCCTTGAGGATAAATTCCGCATCAGCATCCACTTGCAAACCCTTTCTGGAAGAAAGACAACATTGTGTAGTTCAATAAACTGTTGGTTGTTGGAACAAATCTACATGTAAAAAGCTTGTGAGTGTGGTGCACAATGCTGACGTGAACGTGACTTACCTCTACATATTTATGTCGCAGGTCTTTTACTCTCAGAATCTCTTGTAAATGGTACTTGGTAGGGTTGTTTCATCTGTACACAATGTTTTTTTAAGGATGCGGCACAGTATCAAGAGAACTGGTGGATATTATTGAAAACAGTGTGGTCACTGAGATCCTCCATATTTAATTAATTGGCCCATAGATGTGTTATTCTGAAATGACCTGTCTACTTTCAAATTGTATGTGTTAAATGTTAGCACTCTTTTATTTGAAATGCTCCGATGCTTTATCGCCCACCAAAACGGAACATGTGTTTAATGACGTGGTTGTCATGTTAATAAAGTGATTACGGTTCGTGCTTTCAAATTCCATGTAGATGACACAACAAATGCCCCAATAAGTGACTTTGTAAGTAACTGGATCTTCTGATTCTTTAAAAATGGAAACGGTCCACCTATAACTACGGCCATACCCATGACCCAGTGTTCTTGTTTTGCCATAACACTTGATTTCTCTCTGACCATGCATGTGTTGTGTTTGAAATTTTCAATCAATAAGTGCACGGAGAATCAGTCAATAGTCACATTTTCCTGAGCAGATTAATCTGAATTGAAGTTTGAAATGATTAAATTTTCATCATCTGACTTTCTGGCATTCAGAGAGATTATGTAACCTATTCAAATGTTTTTCAATTCAAATTCTTCAACACTGACTGCCTGAAATTATCATGGTTTTGTCAAAGTAGTGACCAGGTGTCTAGCCTTTAACTTACAGTAAATGAGCTCTGAAAGTGTTAGAGTAACCTACAGTATTCACACATTATGCCAGTGGTGGTATTAAAGGCGTTTGTGTTTGTATATGTGTCAATGGGTGAAAAAAAAAGTCCATCCCTGATTTGAAGACACACTGTGTATTTTTCTGGAGGCGTCGAGTAGCGAGGTTACAAATTGCAACCAACTATGTTCCCAAAGTGTGTTTGAGGACCTTAGCTCTCTGTGGAAAAATGTGAAATGGCTCCTGCAGAAACACGGCGGTGCAATACGACGGCTTCTTGGAGGAAGACTTTCTCTTCATGTAGATATAAATATCCTATTCTAATAAAAACACAAACTCTTTCTTTGATTGGCCTCTACCTATTATTACATATTTTTATATTTAACTTCTGCCAAGTCAGTTCCATTGCTCTATCGACCGACTCAATCTCTAGTATTCCCTCACTTTTGGTGGAAGAATGTGAAAAATTATCATTCTTATTCAACAGAATGGGAGTATCCATCATTCCTTTCAAGAAGCCTCTAGTATTACTGGACCATCTCTGTTCAGTATTGTGAATCATTCTCTCTTGCCAGGCTATTTTACTGAATAATAATGCATTAAAGTGACCTCAGTTCAACCCCTTATAAAAAACACACCTTTAAGAGATTGTACTTATAGTTGTGCAGAGCTGGGCTGTGGTCAGGTGGTTATTTTTTTAATTTGAGTGAAAGCAATCATTAAAGCACATAAATAAACAGGTGGTGAAGGAACTGTGAAGGTCTGTAGGAAAGCAGCAGGAGCACATTTGTACGTACAGCTCAAACTACAGACATATTCACAAATCATCAGCAGATTGCACAATGCGGAAAACAAGGATTATGTTAATAATACAGCATAGCTCATAATGACATAATAACCAAGCGTCTCAAGAATGAATCTCTCTGTGAATACATAAGCCATACTTTTGAAATAGAAAAAAAGATACATATACATATACTACGTATATTCCTAACAGTAAATGTCTTTTTGCTGCTATGTACATATGCATGTGCCTTTTTTGTGTGCATCTTGGATCTTTTCTTCCAACTTGTGAAAAACAAGAGACAAAACAAAAAAAACAATTTTGCTCTACCTTAACTATAAATATTTTTACTCTATATACAAAAGCATCTTTGGCACAAAACCACATTTTTTCCTACCTAAGTTGTAATGGTCAACCTTTTGGATCAGTATATGTATTTGATCAGGCGATACAGGATCACCTGATCTGTAGAATAAGCAAATCTCCCAAAATGTCAAACTATATACAAATATTATTTATAAGTATAATGATCATTCACTGTAAAATACTTAAACGCCAATAATGAGTCTTAGGTAGGTGATGAAATGAAAGTTAAGATAAGTTCTACTGTTTTCCAAGTGCCTTTTTATCTTGTACTGTACCACATAGCAAGACAGATTGTCCTCAAAAAAAAAACATCCTCTGAAAATTAATATTTTGCATTTTGCATGAGTTAATTATTATGGTGGCCTTGTGGGGACATTTGGCTGGAAGCATGCAGCCGGGTCAGGAGTTTGAGGAGGAGCTGGGACTGAACCAAAGTGCAAAGGGGTGTACACGGTGTGCAAAAACCAGGGGAGGGGGGTGGTGTTGGGGGGGGGACAATGGTTGGCACACTCACTGAGGGCTGGAAGGTTGGGGCCTGTACCTGCTTGTGTCCAGCCCCTCCCAGTAGGGCTCAACGCTGGGAATGAGGCTAAGTGGACTCCTGTAGAAGTGGGGAGATCACACAGTAAGAAGTGGGGAGAATATAGTGGTAAACAGGAAGGCTGAGGAAAATAGCTTTTATACTGTTAAAGTGGGTTGAAATGACAGAAAACAGAATGAAGCAATACCGGGTCACAGAAGAGCTGAGAGATAAAAAAAAAAAATGCCCGGGGGGGGAAAGAAAAAAAAAAAAAAAACCTTAAAGACAATATAGGTTACCATGGCACAACAGAGAGAGAAAAGAAAAGCGAGTAATTATGTGATAAAACATTTATTGACTGAAAGCCTAATGCCCAAATCCACCTATTTAATCAGACTCGCAGCACGAGTAAACTGATGCAACTCAAATGCATTTAGGTGCGATTCATTGGTTTCTTTTTCCTTTGCATCGTCCAATATAAGACAAGAGAACGAGGCACTGAGGAAACCGTTCCTGTTGTGTGCTATCGGTTTCTGCAACTGTGAAATGTGCAATCAACGGTTTAGACAGTTTTTTAGTTGTATTATGTTTTTACAACCACTCATTATTGCAAAAATCAGTTATTTTCATGTTTTGGCAGCAGGGTATTTTTTTAATCTTATATTCTATCTTTCAGTGTTTGCGTGAAAAACATCCCATGAAGGCACCAAAACCAACATGTTTTAGTCCTTCTCCAAATATGTTCTGATTTCAGCATCTAGTCTGTGGCCCTGAGACCAAAGCGTACGGGTTCCTAATGAAGATTCATCTTTAACAATAGGTCACAAAAACATGTTTTTTAACAGATCTTAACAGGAGGAAAGTGTGCATTTATGAGGAATTATTATTTCCCGTGGTGGATTGATCCACATTAGTTGCTATATTAAACCAGAGAGAGACAAACGGTGAACGGAAACGAGAGCGAAAGGGTTTGCGCTTCTGAAAAGATGTGTTTTCTCAGTCAAACAGTATTTTTCAAGAACATTTCAGACAGCTGGATTCACAAACCGTGATAAATAATCACACAATTTAGACATGTCTCATGCCTGTTGTATTTATCTTAATAAAGCACTTACAATATATAATGTCTATTCTGGCTGATTTATGATTTCCTTCAAAGGAAAAAATGACCCAACCACACTTTAATTATTTATTCCTGCCTAAAAGCTCTGAAAGAGTTTCACACCCAGAGGATTTTGCACTCTTATGGGTTTTATTTGAAGTTGTGAGATCCCTAAAAAAGATATAATTGAGGTTTAAAGTACCAAAAATCTTCTTATAGGTTTACAGCTCCTCTCTTAAGCCTCTCTGGGGCTTTAGACAGAACAGGGCGATTTTGGTCCATTTCATTAATATATACGAGCCTCTGATTGGCTGTGAATGAGGGAAAGATGGGAAATGAATAGATGTGACATCTCAAATTCACTGAACTACAAGAACATTTTAAGGCAAAGGGCCCTATTCAGATGTCGCTAAATTATTCATAGCACCCAAACACAATTTTAATTGCAGGTTTTCACCAGTGCACATGTCAGTTTCAGGGCCAACGTCATGTAAGTTGCATTTGTGGTTGTGCTGCAGATGTTGTCCGGCACATTAAGAGCTTAATAGGAACTTAAGAACAGTTCAACAGCATACATTAAAACAGGCCAAAAGGAGGTCTCGCTTGCACAAACACCAATTTACGCTATTTAAGCTGTGCAAAGAGCTGTTCACTACACACCATGGTTCACTCTGCCCCCTACACACACAGTGACTGTGCAGCAAAGCAGAAACATGGCCAAGAAATGAACAAAAAAAAACCCAATGTGAATGTGTTATTGTGTATAAAAATAAGAACACTCAGTTTAGGCCTTTTATTTATTATGCAGACACTAGTGCATAAATATGCATATGCATCTTCCTGATGACTGATGAGTTTGATGTAAAAAATTCTTTTCATCTGGAGAGTTTCTTCCATCTTGATATAACTACAGTATTAAATGTCCCATGATATCCGCCTGCATAGAAATATCACTGATATCAACTACTCTTATCTTTAGAGTAAATTAGGTTTACGTAAAAAAGTATTGAAAAAAAAAAAAAAAAAGATTTCACCACACCTTAAATTCACAACATCCTTTTACGAAATACCTACCTGTGAGTTTAACCTTTGTATTTAATTTATTAAAGTAAATATATTGAAAAATTAACTTTTTTCCCCACATGAACTCCGTAGCAACATCCTAGACAAAGCTTGGCGTCTCTTATATGTACTACTGGCTCTGAGTGATACGCGTCTGTCAGAGGAAGCAACAAGAGGAAAAATGGCTGCCGTTCATAAAGTGGGTCATGGCATTTTATTGACAGGTCACAGAAATAATTTAAGGCTAAGGCTTAGAATACGTGTAGATATTATTTTATAGGCTAAGTAGCATTTTATGCTATTTGGTTGGATGATTAAGAAATTTATAAATACGTCTTTCTCATATATATATATATATATGATGATATATGATCTTGGTTGTAAATTAACAATGTTGATTATAATTCTAATAAAAGATGATGGCTTTCATTTGTTAGAAGCTCTGTCTGGAAAGTCTAGAACAATAAATGTTCCTACTGACCCATGAAATATATATTCATCTTTTTTTTTTTTTTTACTTGTCACTTTTTTGCAAGCTCAGGACTCGATGACTGCTTTTTTTCCCCCGGTGAACTGATTTGTGGCCAGCGTCGTAATAGGCATTGATCTCTTATCTCGAACATAACTTTCTCCGGAGCAGGATAAACCGTCCGGCAAAAGTTACCAGGGTAAGAAGTGAACTGCTTTCATAGTAGTGAAAACCCAGAGTTCATCCTTCAAGAACCTTGTTAACTACAAATCATGCTTTGTAGTACATGCCTGATGACATATGGCTGTACATGTGCTTTTCTTCTACATTGATAATTGATGATTTTTCTTTTTTGGTAGAGGACTGTGCAGGGAAGTAGTTGTGGCTCATGATGGGTTACTTACGGAGTTTCCATGCTTTTTCTGCAGTGGGTTATGGAAAGAGGGGGATCTGGAAGACAGGAAAAAGAAATTAAAGACCAATACTGCCATTAAAGAAGAGTTTTTATTTGTATGTGATGTAATTACATACAGCAAACGGCATGTTAGGTAACATATAGGTGAGTTCAAAGTTCTATAAATACATTAATCTAATACAATTATAAAAGGACCCCATGAAATGTATGAAGCTCCAAATACAAAACCACTATTGGTTCAGTGATTATGATGATTAATGACCTGGGGCCTCATCTTTCAATGCCACACAGCCTCCACATATATGAAAAGCTAACTTGCTGCAGGAATGTGCATGCCGTGGTATTGGAGCTGTGTAGCAGTCATTAAAAACCTCATGCCACAGCGCAAACCTTTTACATAATTTGAAATTAAATCCCACCAAATATTACAGAATAAATGCTTAGGGTGCTTCAGCACAACATTAATAAGTAAAGATAAAATATTTTATATATAGTAGATGTATAAATGTATTCATGTCTTTTATTGATGTTCTCATATCTTGTGTCGGTGCAGAGTTATAGGCAATCAAATAGAGAGCGTGAATATGTACTGTGACATGTTGCACCATCATGGGGGAGGCCATCAACCTATGCAGGATAAAATATTACACTTGAAATTGGCACAGAAAATGTCACTGAGCTTAAAAAGTCATTGAACATGGCCAATGAACAAACTTTCACATGAAGTGTTATGTGAAATGCACTGGATTCAAGTCTTTAGGAACAGTCTTTGAGTCTCAAAGATGTGTTTCTTTCTAACTCAAAATACCTGACCATATTATTACTATTATGTTACAATATATTACTATATGTTTTTTTTTTGCATCATGCTCATTGATATTATTTGTCTGTTTTGTTTTATTTTCTTTTTTGCTGTTGTAAAGTGTATGAAAAGGTGCCATACAAATGCAGATTGCTTGATTGATTGCGTAATCATTAAATAAACATTCTGCTGAATACACAATAATTATGCCCGCTGCTACACCACGAGAGGCTGATCATTCATTCAGCACAGGAGGAGAATGTTATTTACCCCACCCCAAGTATGAGGGTGGTAAATGAAAGAAAGAAGCCGTTTGGGATTCATTTGCAGAAGCAGATAAACTTGTTTTGTTGTTTATTCTAAATAAGCTCTATGCTTTCATACTGTAACCCATGTATATTGTGTGATGTGGAGATGTCCATCCAATAAAATGCTTTTTCTGGCCTCCAATTTTATGTTAATTGGGGTGTATCAAGGTAAGGTGGCAGGAACTGGTGTGTTTTTTCCACATTTCCTTGGCACACCTTTCATCATGAAAGCTGTGCAGCCTGGACTTCCCTCTCACCTTTTTTCCTCTTCAGCTTCCGCTGACGCTGCTTGTTGACGAAGCAGGCGGCCATCGTACTGAACAGCACAGCTGCCGCCAGGAAACAGATGGTAGCCACGATGCCGGCCACCACCGGCCGCGCCAGTCCGGTCTCCTCCACCATCTCAGGAGGAGGGAAGAAGTCTGTAGGAGCGAGGACAAAGTCAGCGAACGTGAAGGAACACCACAAGGGCGCGCCGCATAGTGACGATGTGGTAGCAGGAGATGTGAAGAAGAGGAGGAGGTAAAAGTCAGGGTTGCAGAGGTCGGAGGGGAAAGATGCATCAACGCAGAACGAGCTGAAGCGTCTGTTACACGGAGCCAACAGAGCGACGGAACAGATGAAACACTTCTGTTTGCTCAATAGACTTCTGATACGCGATTTAACACTAATGTCAACAGTCATTTCAGATATTTCAGGCCCTGAAATAGAGCGTTGGTGGGGGGGGGTGCTATTTACTAGGAGATTACAGCCAGAGCACACTGTTCCCTGCATGAAAACACTGTGCTCTGATTAAGCCACTGAGTTTAAGAACTGAATCAGAATTGTAGTGTGTGTGTGTGTGTGTGTGTGTGTGTGTGTGTGTGTGTGTGTGTGTGTGTGTGTGTGTGGGTGAGACCATACTTATAAGCTCCTATGCCACTGCCATATTTTACTAAAAGGGGAAAAAGTTTGGGGGCGTAGCTAAGTCAAAACAGCATCATACTGCATGGTGGATAATATTTTACCCCCTAACGTAAACTGCCCTGCTTCTTTAGGCTCATTTTTTTATTTATGGTTCATAAAGACTGATAATATTATTAAAGGAATATTGTGCAATAGTTGACACAACAGTGAAAATGTCTCCAGCCTGGAACCAACATAAGGGTGCAGGTGCATGCACCTGGAGGTGGCAGCAGCAATGTGAAATTAGATGTTTAGTCACATAACCAGCATTTTTCTTAAATGACTCACATATAATTGATCTGAACATTAGAAGTGAGCGATGAAAAATGTGAGATGAAAACATATATTATGACACAACAGGACTGTGTATTAAGTGTATTTAAGTGAGAATGACATCTGAGCCAATGCCCTAGAGAGGACAATATCTCCGCTGTGCAGCTACTGCTGAGTGAACTCCTGCTACCCAGCAACCCATTTTCCTTGCTTATTAATGCCGCAATTGTTTTAGCGACCCTAATGTTAATGAAGTGGCGGCGAGGTCTAAGGGCGACAATGTGCGAGGCCTTTGTTATGAACTTGTTAGTCTGGTTTATGGGCTGCAGCGAAGCATGATACAGCAAAAATGCAAAGTATTGTACCTCTGTATCAAGAGAGAAACAAGCAGGAGCTTCTGATTACAACAGTGAAAAAAAAGAGCTTTTCATCATGAGCAGCAGGGGGCAGTACAGGCCCAGCAGATACTTCAAATGAAAATCTTCTTTCTAAAATGTGACCAACAGTTGCTTTAACCAAATTATGTGTACTCAGTGACCTCTGCGGGGGAGCCACATCATAATTAATTTTCAGATAGACTTTTTATCAATGCCCCCCCTCCAAAAAAAAGACCAGTTTAATGATTTTTTTTTCAGCACAAAGCACTAATGATGTTCAATCCACGAGAGAAGGCAGAGAGATGATGTCATACCCTACAAAGCAGTGTGCATGTAAAGCAAGCTCAAATGTAACAGTGCTGAGTCTGCAAAACGAGAAGTCGAAGTTGCTGCATGTGCAATACATCCACAGCCCCATCCTCAGCCCGGAAAAAAAAAAAATGTTAAGATAGCCTGAGGTTGAACTCCAGCATTGATATGAAAAGCTCCTTTGAATGCAAAGCAGTGAGCGAGGATCACATGTTTTCTTTGGGGGGGGGTTTTGTGGCACACTTTGCCGACGGGATGCAATGCCTCACCTGTGCTGGACACTCCCACCACGTTGCTCGGCTCACTGATCATGTCGTCCATGATGGCCATGACGCGGAACTCGTACCACGCCTCCTACAGCAGGAGCAGGAGAATGCAAGAAATCAGCATTCCCCTCGTGTCTGGTGTCACGAAGGTTCGCTTAGGATGTGTGAAGCCGTAGGATTTTATTCGTATCCCAAAAATATCTGTCAGCTGAGCCACAGAGGCGTAATAAATAGTGCAGCTCAGACAAAGTGACAGTTAACAGCTTGTTTTAGGGCCACACAAAAAAACTGCACTAATTTAACTGGTGGGATTCCTAACGGCTTAATGTGAGAGCAGCTAAAAAATGAAAAATTAACATGTATTTGAATCAGCACAATTCACATTTCTTAAATTAAACAGTCTGTTGGCTCATCACATACTACGCAACCTATGAAAACACCTGTATAAGGTTCTAATGTCTGAGGGAGCAATAACCCTGATGTCGTCGCAATGTCATCAAGGTTATCTTGGAAAGGACCACCATTTCTAAATCTTATTCTATGCATGCAAGCAGCTTATTTCCATCACATTTTGTTCACAAATTAGCTTAAATCCATTCACTTAACAGGTGTGACATATCAAGATGTTGATCAAAAGCGTGATTATTGCATAGGTGTGAAACGGGCTGGTCTGAATAAAAAGGCTCTAAAACAGTTAAAGTTTTATCACAACATGAGGCCACAGATGCCGCGTGATTTTAAAGGGGTGGGCAATTGGCACGCCGTCAGCAGGAATGTCCGTGAGAGCTGTTGCCCGTGAATTTCATGTTTATTTCTCTACCATAGGTCGTTTCCAACATCATTTCCATGAACATGACAGTGCATCCAACCGGCCTCGAAAAAACTGCAAACTCAACCTTGGGATGCATCAGAACAACATGTCCGACAGCGGAGTGGACCGACGTTTTACAGGCAGCAGCGGGCAACCTGCTGAGCCCTATATGAAGGTGATGTGTCACAATGCATGATTCAAATTGTGGTCACACCGATAAAGTTTTTTTTGCACCTAAAAATGCAAATACATAGTTTAGACCTGTGAAATCCACAATAATACCAGACAAATGGCTTTTTTTTCCCCAAAACAAACTGGCTGAATGGCTTTTTTATTTTGACCAGCCAAAGGTTCACATGTCCGATAATCATGCTGTTAAATCAGCATCTTCACACTCTATGCCAGACCTGTCTACAACATTCTTTATTTGAAGTTGTGAAAAAATTGAGAGCAAAAACAAAAGTTTAGTGTAGTTTTATGTAAGTCAGTATAATGCCTTACATTATAAATACAGAAATATTGTAATGTAAAAAATAACTTCGAAATGACAGTAAGTAATAAATAACACATTACAGTTTTAAATGTTACTTGGCCAATACTGCAAAACATGTAACCAGAGACCTGCTGCATCAAAAACTCAATGCTCCATGCACCATTCAGGACAGCTTCTCTTCCTAATATTGTGTTTTTTGTTCAATATGCAAGAGACGCCATGTTTATAGCGTTTAAAATTTTAAAAAAAATAACCAAACTATGTTATTTGTCAAGGACGGCCTGCAACGCCATCAGGCTGTTTAATCCTACATGCTTTCCCACGCATGTCTTTATTCTGGCTATGACAGATTTTACCTGGATGAGGTCTCGGGCGAGCAGCTCCGTCTCCCCAGCAGGAATGCTGTCGTCCAGCACCTCCCATCGCTCCCCCAGGCGGAACTCCATGACATAATGCTGGATCGGTGCTGTGTGATTGGCAGGCGGGATCCAGGTGAGCAGGACTCCCTGCTGCGTGCGATTGGCTGTGAGGCACCGTGGTGGGGTAAGCAGCACCAATGGTTCAGGGGTACTTATAGGAAATACTGGAAGAGCACATCGGGGTTGAGAACGCGTGTCAGTGGGAAGCAGCTTGACAGCAGTGAATCAGATCCCAAATCAGAATTGGGCATTGACATGCACAGTATATCAACTACATGTGATTAGGCTTTTATACAAAACGCATCTCTGACATTCAGTATGCAAAAACAATTCACACGCGTCATTTCACGTCATCTCTGAATCCTTTAAGATCATTTCATAAGCAATTCTTTTGCCAGCTCATTTTTCCACACCGATGGGCCTGATTTGATTCGATAGCCCATTTGTTCTAAACAAGAAGAATACAATAAGAGGCTCCTGGGCCGAAGGCTTTGTCTTCCCGGGTTGCTCGTTCTTGGCAGAGATGCAAGGAGTGAGAGGTAATCCTAATTTTCAGCATGTCACTGATTTTTAAATAATAAACTGTGACAGCTTCATTTACATCTAATGAAAGCTTATTTTCCTCACTGCTGTGAGGAATGGCGCATAATGATTCCATCACATCCCAGTTCATACAGTATATATACACATCATATATATATATATATATATATATATATATATATATATATATATATATATATATATATATATGATGGTAAAATCCTTTTTTACTCCTCCTAATATGCATGTGAAAGTTTAATCACAACAGTTAAATTCACTTTAAATGGCCTCAAAATGCTTAAATGCATCGAGTGTGATTAATTAATATTAATTGAGTAAATTGGTGAGGCAACAAAAGAGAATCCTTGTTTGTTTTCCGGTTCACTGGTTCTCTGGAATGCTGCATATTTTGGGCAAACGTGGGTTTTGTGGGAGGAAAAAAAACAAAAACTATTATTTCTTATGCTTGAGAAAACACAACGGAATGTGTGTGTTTTTTTTTTCTTTTTTTTTTTGCACCTTCATGACCCAGGAGTTGCTGATCAATAACCACAACTACTCCTAGGAAGCTGTTAATCATCGATAATCATGTTTGTGCATATTTTTGACAATATGTAGAATCTAAAATACTTACAAAATTATTATTACCATTACTATTACCATTTAGCCAGACAATATATTTTTCTTAAGCGGTGAAGCAACTAATTAGAGCCAGAATTTATATTCATTCAACTCACTTATTCACTGTTAGCTCTTATCTGTCGTCGAGTGGCTTGGGGCTGTACTGGGGTTAACAGAGCACACAATATGAATACCCCTGAACTGTGTGTGTCTGACTAAATACCTGAAGACATGAAGTCAGTATGAAAACCATCGCTGAGAAAAACACGAGTGGGCTCCTCTGCAGCTAAAGTGCAGACGGATTCTGGAGGCAGCGAAGCGTCACGCGACCGGATGGTAATATGTCAGGCCGTTAGACCCAACACGTCTTTCAAAGCCGCTGAAACCGAGTTTTGCTCAGTGTCAGGGACGTACTACACATACTAATGACCCCTGGTCTCCAAACAAAGTTTTGCATCGAAAATGCATGTGAAGAGTGACACTGGAAATGCAGGAGCTGTATCGCTATCGATTGTTTGTGCAAATATCACACCAATTTTCTGTCCTGCTGCTGCTCCGGGACGCTTCCTTATTCACTATGATCCCTGTGTCGGACTCCTGGTTGTAGGTTTTCTTGCATAACCCCACCAGGACTGGATCCAATTTGAGTCTGCAAATTCGGCAGCGACTCAACACGCACCTTCTATTTGTTTGCACAAAGCGTTCAAAGCTGAAGTTATGTAGTACTAGAACTAGTCATTAAGTTGCAGATTATTCTCTATTGCTCTATGATTGATTTGTCCAAATTGAATGATTAATTTGACTACTTTACCTTAGTAGCTCAACATTCTGTGTTCATGATAACTGATATGAAACGTCTTAAATTTAAGACTGTAAATTATGATCTTGAATCAATTATGATGCTCAAGTTGATTCTGAATGATCTTCCCCACTTTAACTCTGAACCCTTCTGGCCATCCTCGCCGCGTGTCTGCCAAAGGCGTTTTATTATTGGATGTCCCGGCCATAGCGGGGTGCGTACTCACCTAGTGTATTCACAGTGACGACCTCGCTGAAGGGGCCTGTGCCAAACTTGTTTTGGGCCAGGACGCTGAACTGGTATGTCGTCTCTGGCTCCAAACCGGGCACCACCATCCAGTCATGGCCTCCAGGCACGGGTATGGAAAGCCAGTCGTGTGGACCTAAACGCTCCCTCTTCAGCCTGCAGGGCCAGGCCAGGATGAGAGGAGAGATTGTTTAAAATAAATAGATAAATAAAAATAGAAAATAAGTGTAGTGTCCTCTGATATTTAGAGGTTAATGCCCTATTCTTGTTGATATATACATGTATGTTATTTATTCATTAGAATTTCTGCAACAGCTTCATCCATCATCACACCACAGGTTCATTTAATTTAAATGAAATATTTCCGTGACTCCTTTTCTACTGTCCACTTCATTCACGACGTGGCATCACTTGATGATAACAAGCCCATGCTGCACTCAGGTTTGCCATTTGCCGGTATGCCCATGCCACAACATTCAGCGCTGACTACACCTGATCACAAGGACAAACTCAAGGGAGCAGAAAACATTTGACATGCAGCAGCTGCTCACTGTAAATGCCTGAATAAATATAATAATTAATATCAGTGGCTTTATTTTAACAAACATAGCTAAAGCATGTTTTTAAGTCTTAACATTTGCGTTTTTTCCTCACACTTGCCTAAAGTGGCTCTTTTTTATTTTGCTTGACAGACTATTAATAATATCTCTGCACCATAAACATTTAGCATGTGTCTGAATGTCCCGGTCAGATCACATGGCACACTGTCACGTAATGATTCATCCTGTAGAATATATGTCATCGCCGGCGTGTATCGTCATGGTCACAGGTTGTCGTTTGTCATTGGTCAGAGGGCAGACAGCAGCGAGGGGAGGAGAGATACGGACGGACGCGCTGCCGTCGGGGGCAACGTTTCTGTCGAGACTGATGGACGACGGATGACATCCCTCATCCCGCAGGTGTTCTGGTCGACTTGCTCTCTGCATCTGTCTGTTAGCTTAAATAAACTGACACCTATCACGGCGTATCTGGCGAAACGGGAAGACGGCGTGCAGTTGATTATCCACTGTCGGGACAGGAGAGGGGGGATTTGGAAAGCTATTCTAAAATAATGCAAGCTTTAAACTAAGAGCAATGCATTAAAGACATGGAGCGTCTGAGAAGAGGTTTTTTTTTGTTGTTGTTGCTCTGCTCACTTCACTCACTGATGCTTGAGGTCAGTAGGAATATCATTAATTAAAGCCGCTGCCTATTTATATGTTCGAGCTGCTCCGCTGCCCCCGCTCTGTTTGAATGAAACCTAATTTGTTAAAATAAACACATCCTGTGGACCGGCTACAGAGATTCCAATATTTACCGGTCAAATCACGGCCTCATATCTGCGTTATGCCAGGGACGCTCGGCCCGTTTTCGATCGTGTGTCGTGAAACTTTGATTTAATTCATCAAACTGTTGCAGATGGCTCACTCATATGTTGGAATGTTTGGTCTACATTTGTAAGCATTCCTCTATATAATATTGTCGAAACTAGACTAGACTTTTGCATTTAGTAGTACACATGATTAGCACACATTTCAGTTGTGCAGTTTGATTAATATTGTGCTGTGTCAGTCATGGTTAAGAAGCTAAAGTAAGGAAATAAATAAAACAGTCAAGCAGCAGCAGCAGCAGCAGCAACAGCAGCAGCAGCAGCGACGGTGGCAGCAGCAACAAAAACGAACAAAAAAAAACTCTTCTGCAGCTGTAGCCGCGGCAGGAGAGAGAACTTTGGGTCATGTTCAGTTTAGTTGCAACCGTTTTTTTAGGCGTTTCTCGATAAAAAAAATAAATAAATTCCAGATCGGAAACTCACTCACATCGGCGCCCCCATGTATTTTCCACCTTTGCAAAACTGTTCTGAACACAACCCTATAAAAAGACATTTTTCAGAAAACAACAGAGGACGTATTGGAACGAGAAAAAAAGCAGGAAGCAAAGCATGCTGGGATGACTCACACATGGCCGTACCAGACTGAGAATGTCTGCTGGAATCCTCCGTCATAGCTCGCCTCCCAGGACACGTTGGCCCAGGTGGAGGATGCCGCCGCGTGGACGCTGGTGGGGGCGTGGGGGCTTGTGCCTGCAGGAAGCAAAAGAAGTGAGAAATGTGTTGTTCAAAGAGCAAATCAATCACTGAACAGCCCTGCTGAGTGTTAGAGCACATTCATCGTCAAAGACATTGATTGTGCACTGCTGCTACTGATGTAATTTCGATCAGGAAAAAAAAGAAGAAAGAAAATAACTCTTAAATGCTCTGGGTTACACGAATTATGTAAACTTACTCCTGAAATGTGAAATGCAATTTATGATTCGATTAGAAAAAAACAGCTGATTTCCGGTTCCATTGTTGCAAGAGATTCTAGCAATAGAAAAAAAAACAATCAGGATCCTGTTCAATACAGCCATTGTATTGCTCTGATTTGAATGTGAGAATATGAGACTGACTCCATTTACCAGATGCAATTGGACATCATTCCATTTTAGAAAAGTCAAAATACCAATAAAGCAAGGTATAAATTCTCAATTATAAGAAAAAAAAACTCTTGCATGAATGAAGTACATCTGTATTGATGTACTTGATATAGTTAAAGGATTGCAGTAAAAGTAGGCGCTTTGCTCCACTTGTCTGATACTTTATATTATAATAAATATGACATTTGTCATTTGACTATTAATGCATCATCAGTGTATAAGCAGCATTCTAGTGTTGTGGCTGCTGGGGGCAAAAAGCTAGTTTTAAATACCTTATATTCAGTGTTATGGTTACATCTGGCAGAGGCTTTGCATTGCTGCTAAATATGTAGCAGGAGCTAAAAGGGACTTAAGGTGGAAGTAACCAGAGACCCTGAGGTGCTTTTGATCGCACCACTGCTGGTTGCAGTAACAACAGGAAAAGCAGCCAGGTGGTCATCAATTTTCAATGATCAACAATTAATTGTAATAATAAATTTGAGTCCTGCAGCTCTGCTTGAACGACCCGACAAAGCCATAGGACCTGTTTCCTGCCCAAGTCGCCAGCAGTGTGAACACACGTTAAGGCAGTGGAGACTGGGCTAATCACAAGCCGAGCTGAGCTAATGCTGCAGTCTGGAAAGAGAACACATGACGGAATCGTCTGATGAGTTTAAAACACGTTTTTGCCTTTTCGCAGCCCAACTGGAGCCAGATTTTGCCCTAGAACCAACAGAGCGGGCTGTTCGTAGACAGAGGCCAGGAAGCACTACCGAGGGACGCCTTCTGGGCCAGTGATGAGGCCCAGACAAATGAGCCTTAAAGTCTGATAGCACTGGCAGCCTGGATGACCTTGATAACAGTTCATGTACATGCTACTGTACCTATGACTTGGACGTGCGTGCTGGCAGTGATGCTCGTGGCAACGTTGGTGGCGACACACTCCCACTCCCCGTGGTCCTCCTTCGTGAGTGACTTGAACTGTAAGCTGCCTCTGGGCAGAACATTGTGCTTGCTTTTACTGGGCTTCCCTACCTGCAGCCCGCCCAGCAATGGCAAGAGACAAAAAACAGAGAGAGGTGCACAATACGTTGGCACAGGCAATGCAAAATTCACACATTTTAAGAAACACTCAAGACAGGCCCCATACACAGCCACCCGCACCCACACACACACACACAGACTAGTGCAGCAGTCACTAAAAATATCAACCTGCAATCTCACATTTGCTGGAATCATATTGCTCTCAGTATTGCCATTTGTTATTATAGCAAATGAGGATTTGTGAATTTCATAGGTGAGACAAAATGATAGTGATAATCACACTTTGGTCATTGAGCAAGATTAAACAAGCATCATAATCACGCAAACAATTGCTTAGTCTAATCTGATCCCTTGATTGCATATTTTATAGACCGTTGAAATGTGATTAAAATCTCTGAAATGACACAGTAGGAGTCATTAAAATATGTGCATGTGCTAGAGATGCAGGATTCAGTAATCAGCGGAAAACACTGGGAAAATAGTTGTAAAAATAAAAAGGTTTCAGAGGTGTCTTACCTTTCTCCATGTGATGTTGGGGAAGGGATCTCCCTCTGCCTCACAGGGGATGACCAGCTCTCTTCCAGCCTCCTGTCTGTACTCCCCTCCAGGAACCACTGAGAATTTGGGAGGGTCCTGCCCAAGAGGGAATGGCGACAAGTAGGTAAGAAAAGCCCTAATGTGCTGCCTCGATGAAGTCCGTTCATACATTAGAAGGGTTCGGTACCTTTAGCACCAGGGGAGCAGGAGGGGACCATCCCATGGAGCCCAGGGCATTGTAAGGCATGCAGGTATAGGTGCCGAGGGAATCCTCCGTCACCTCTGCCACACGGATGCTCCCATCGTCCATTTGGCTCCAACCAGGGTACTGTGGAAGTGCATTGGTAGACGTCAATAAAAAACATCAGTCACCCCTTTTGGAGGCATGCGAAGAATTGGTGGACTCCAGCCTTGAGGCGACGTAAGCGATCAAAGCGTCGCACCGGCTCACCTTATCTATCCTGAGGGGGAGGCCGTCTTTCTTCCACTTAACCAGACTCACGGGAGGGTTGGCATCTACAGGGCAGCGGATGAAGCCGGGCAGACCAATCGCCACATAGATGACAGATGGCATGTTTACCACACGGGCAGGATCTGGTCGGAGAAGGAAACAGGGGCGGGAGGGGGGTTAAAAGGTAGTTTTGGGACACTGCAGACCCTGTGCCCTCTAATGAATAGCTGTGTGCAGGAGATCAGGGAAATCAGCTAAATCATGCTGTTTTGTTCATATAGCAAAAATATACTGAAAAATTAAACAAAATCCAGCCGTATCTACTAAACATGTTGTACATAAGTAAAATATCTGTCAGACTGGAGGAAATCCTCATACTACTCACTAACTCAGTTAACTCTAGAAGAGTGACCATTTATGAGGGATAAAAAAGCAGGTTTATGTGGGAAAGGGTTATATTCTCCCTAACATTATATCCTTACCAATAAAAAGTACCACATTCATCATTAGAGAACCCTGGTACAGCAGGTGGCCATGCATGGAAAATGTTATTAATGATCTCAAAAATACCTTGGGATTTCCCTTATTAGCAAAATAAAATGGCTCTCACTTTTTTTTTCTGTATTCAGTTATAGGCTATTAAAATAAGAAGGTGTTGGAGTTCAGCAGACTTCCAGCAGTCCTTGTACACCAGGCCACAGCTAGAGGTCCTTGGGGGTACGCTGGTGGACAAGATTCATTCAAAGAAGCCTATTCCTCAGTCCTCTGACAAGTCTCTGTGAAAAACATGAACCCCGGGTCCTTGGAGATGACCGGATCATTCAAAATGGATGATTTGTTACAGACCGAGCGGGCAGCAACACCAGCTTGATGGACATTAGGGTGGAGGAACTGGCAGGTGGTCGAAGGGGGATTGCGATGAGGTTACAATTGTCAGGGAAGGAGGTTCACATTGAATGTGAACATCTGAGGGGTTATTCTAACCAGAGCCACCTTGGTGCCATACACATTAAACAATGTAGAAGACAGACTGGCTGCAGATGAAGAGTCTACAAAGGGTGTGAGTGGTATGAACATTTATACAGAATGTGCTGGATGCAAGCAGTCAGCACAGAACTGACCATCCCTCCCATCTAAAAAAAGGGACTGGTCCAAAACGGGTTGAAATTGTTGGTTGAGCACTGCAGGTGGAATGGAGCCAGGTGTTGAGGCTGAGGAGTCTGCTTAAACACTCAGCTCTGTGGGATAAATGAATCTGTGTGGAGCACAGCTGGTCCCTGAGCGGCATTTTGCATCTTACTGCTCAGCACTGAACTCACATGCACATCGGTTTTATTTCTGAACATAAATTAAGTGTACAGCATTGTGCGCCCTGTACATGAAATATCACTATGCTCTCTATTGTTTTAAAAGCTTTCACATTCATTAGTCATGTAGAATTATGAATACTAGGGTGTGAAAAAGGGGCAAGGTGCAGGTCAAGTAATGCACTTTCTGGTAGAATAATCACATCTAAAATGTCTATCTAAAATAGTTGGAGCTGGAAGGAGGTATTAGAAGTGAGGAGTCTACAGACATGCCGGTGGCTCTGTGAGGCCCAGCACTGCTTTGAGATAACATCAGCATTCCAACATTTGTTAATTAGCACTACGCACAAAGTACAGCTAAAGTTAAAAAGGATAAGGGACCACCAGAGTGGAGCAAGAGGGAAACACCAACAGCGTCACCCAATGGTTAAATATTTATTACTGTTGTTCGCTGCTCTAGGACTTTTACACCACAGCGCTATAGAGCTTCTTCAGCTTAAAGCTTATTTTCAACAACCAGAAACATTTAGATGAAGCCTCTACAAATCACAGAACTTTTCATTTAAATATAATAGAATCTCCAGCCGCTTAGATACATGATTGATCATCTAATACCATGAAGTACTGCATATTTGCCCTTTGGCAACTAGATAAAAAGACTTCTTTTTTTTTTACACTGGATTTCTTCAACAGATGCAAAGATGCGGTGCATTGGCTGCTGCGATGCTGGATGGGTTTTGTTTCCTTTAGACACAGTCAGGCGAACTGCTTCCTCCTGTTTCCAGTCCATATTGCTAAGCTAAGCGGCTCCAGTGTTAAACAGACAGACATGAGTGGTTATTGATCTCTTCATGCAAGTCTCAGGGAGGAAGGTAATGAACATATTTTGCACTATTTAGGCACGCTATTTACGCTGATTTACATTGATTTTATTAATATATTTGCTTAACAGAAGCTCTCCGTGCACAATTTCCCTCCGTATTTCAGATGCTATCTTTGATACTGTCGGGCAGGCAAAGGCCGTATGTTTAAAGAGAAGTTCATCTGGTGGCGGAAAGGGGCTAAAAGCAGAAAACGGAGTAGGGAGGGGGGGAGGGGGGCGGCTGAAACTTCTCCTTCTCAAATCTTGAATTATGAAGAGGGGGTGAGAACAGCAGGGTTTCTAAATGAGGTCAGGGAGGAGAGCTTCAAAGTAGGCGCGGGGTGATAAGAAGGAGAAACGGTGTGAGAAGAGGAGGGGTGACGAGGAGGAGCGAACGCCATCAGCGGCGCGATAAGGCGCGGGACGAGAGAGGCTGAGCACGAGCGTGGGAAAGAGGACAGGTGAGAGAGAGAGAGAGAGAGAGAGATGTGACTGGATGACGTAAGGCAGAGAGAGAAGCTGGTGGAGGAGAGAGAGAGGGGGGGGAGCGGAGATGAGGCGGCGTGATCGCAAAACACAACTCCGGCATAAGGCATCTGGCGAATCGAGCGGATGTGATGCGGCAAGATGGAGGGAATGAAACACTGTGTGTGTGTGTGTGTGTGTGGAACAACTTTGCACAACGGCCGCTGCCCTGCGAACTCTCTCCACCGTCGGGCCCAGTCGGGTCGACCACAGAACGAATCCCAGAGGAGACAAGCGCACACACAGACCAGAATATCAGCCAAGTTTCTAAATATAGCTCACAGACAGAGCCATCGCTCACGACACACACACACACACACACACACACACACACACACACACACACACACACACACACACACACACACACACACACACACACACACACACACACACACACACACACACACACACACACACACACACACACACACACACACACACACACACAGGTTCCCACTGCAAAAAGATGCTTTTGGGAAGTTATTTACTGGTGAGCACTGGTGAGGATTCAGAGAGAAATATATATATAGAGAGAGAGGGATGAAGATGTGGAGATGAAAGAAAAGAAGACATGATAATTGGTGAACAGAAAGACAGGGAGCCCTCTGCAGTCTAACGGAGAAAAGTCTTACAGCAATGATGTAATCCTCCCTCCCTCACACTCCCCCCTCCCCTCGCCTCTGTTCATCACACACACACACACACACACACCACAATCTAATGTACAGCCATCGGGAGGCGGGAGAGCGAGGGAATGCAAAAAATGTCTGTTGCCTTGACTACTAGCTAGTGGCCGGCCGCTGGAGCGAGAATCTCGCCGCGCGACCCCGCCTCTCGCCTGTCTGCTGCCGAATAGGAGCCAGATGCTTTCCCAAAGTGACAAAACCACCACGCTGCCATGTTTCTAACGGCTCCGGTGACTGATGGGGCTGACAGTGTTTTATGAGGGCAGAGAATATATCTATATATGTGTGAGCGTGTTTGTGTGTGTTCATACATAAATGAGGAATGAAGAGAGGGGAGGGAGTGAAAAGACAGCAAACACATAACAAATGGAAAATGTGTTTCGCGGAGCAAATTGGGTGTTTAGGGTGGGATTAGTAGGTGTTTGGCTTAGAGGTGGAACACAGTTGGCGTGGAGACTGATGGAGTGTCCAAATCAATTTTCCACCGAGCCGACGATGTCAAACTCCGATCGGGAGATTTCTGGACATGCAGCGACAGAGTGGCGTCCCAAGCCGATGCGTTTTTAAGCCACTCCTGCTTACACGCCACACGGAACATTAAATTAATTGAATCCCTTTCTTAACAGGGAATGGAGATAAGAAGTCGTTAAAAACAACAGACTGTTCGCTTAAAGCTGCAATCAGGATGTTTGATGTACACGTTTCATCGACACGTGCTCCAACGCCACTCTGTGTCCTACTTTTTGCTAAATACATCTTGTGATATTACAATGGAGTTATTATATGGGGTGTGTCTGTGTTCATATTTGATGTTTAATGTCAGGTTGAATACAAAAGTTTAGTGGACAGTTATGGGAGCTGCGCTGACCCAAATAAGAACAATAATATTGCATATTGGTGGACAAAAGGTTAATCTGTTCCAAAGCAGACCGTTTGGAGAAAAGTGTATTCATTACTGCTTTAATTCTCTAAACATATCAAGCAATGCAATATTGGGAATGACTATACGCACATAACACAGACTTACACGCATTTCCAGATTACTACTGTAACATGCACTGTACTAATACTATTCATGCAGTATTATATTTAAAACTGATGAAATGCTGATGAGATAAGCTGCTTTTAAAAGATTTAACCACATATGCTTTCACAGATGAACATTCCTCTGTTTTCTGTTTTGTGGAGCCTGACCTATCTATTTATGACACCTGAAGTCGGGATCCTGTTTATTTTTCATGCAGTTTCTTACTGCAAATAAAGATAAGGACAAGTATAAAAGATATATGTATAGCTGTCAACCTGTGGAATAGTCGTGAAAAGGAATTAAGCGTCATGAGAGCAGCCAGAGACACAGAGAGACGAGAGGCAGAAAGGGCCTCCAGTTCGACGGATTTATTTCAATTTACGTTGTTTTACATATTAATTGAGGAAGATTGTAATTTCCTTACACCCCTTTAGTTAACGTGGCCGATGAGGTGTGTTATTTTGTGTTTTGTTTAACGATTATGTGAGAATCCGCTTGTCTGTGCGACACTAATTTGATGTATTTCCTTTTAAAGTTTTCACCGCATCCTGCTGATAAATTCCTGTATCCGAAGAAAGAAGCAGCCTGGTATCAGCCTGATTCATTGGAGGGCTCAGACAGAGCCGGGACTGAGGCTGCCAACCGAGTGCAGGGCGTGTGAAGGCTAGACAACAGCATTCATTGTGCGAGACAATCGAGGAACACAGAGATTCCGGATGACACTAAAAAGGGAGCAGAGATTGAAAAGCTGGCATCACCCAATTTTCTTCCTGGGTCCATTTTCTATCTGTGTGTTTTTTTTCCTCCGCTGAGCGTGTCCATAAAGAACGTGGACTGCCAGCTTGATGCCACGCGGCTCCCTCAAAAGATGTAGAGTCCTCTTGTTTTTGGCTGAGTTCTCCATTGCACTGATGACTTCATTGCACCACACACCAGTCATACAGCATGGTGATGGTTTGTGTACCACACTAAACACTGGTGCAAAGACAAGCCAGTTTCTCTAGTTATAAAACACACGTTGGGTTAGTTTAACCTATCAAGTTGGGTTGTTTATGCAACCAAGTTGGTGTAAAATTAAAATCTGATTGCACTTGTAATGTTAGCTGATTTCTTCACTGATTTAGGCCATATAACAGTATAAGTAAGTATAATAATATAGGCGATCTATTCATGATAAATTGTTGTACAAATGTCTACATCTCAGTTCTGACGTGTCCATGTACAAATCGCTCCTCAGGCTGCTGGTCTGCTGAGGTTTTAGCTCTGGAGCAAGTCCTGCTAATCCATTGGGTGTGCCTGTACAGAAGATGAGCTGGGTAGTTTTAATCTCGTGGCACCAGTGTAGTAATCTCATTGGATGGTGACCCAGCATGCTGCGCAGCCCCAAAATAGTCCGGCACAAAATCGTAGGATGATCCAACAGGCACAACAGCATTTGGGATACGAAACCAACCCCAAAATGGCCAACTGACTCAACTCAGCATTTGAGTTAATAAAAAAAAAATCCTACACCTTCAATACAACGAGCTAAGGGCCTACGGCCTAATTTCATTGCTCTACATGATGCTAAAGGTAGTAGTGTTAGCTGGTATTTGTAGCCTATTTATTAAAAAAAAGGAGGAGGACAAGTCATTCTTAGAGGATACACTGGGCTCTTTGTAGATTTACATTTTCTAAATAAAGTTTTGGAGGAAAAAAAAGAACATGTTTTTCTGCAGCACTTTCTGCAACATAAATAAGACTCATCTACATGTTTATTTTACTTGTGCAGTAAAGTTTAGAATATATACAATCTGCATTAGCACATTTTGTCTTTGGTACAATTACAGACCTTTTTTATTCATGTTAAACGTATTGTACTAGTTTTCAACACAGTTTTGTTTATTTTATTTTATGTAGTGACAGAAGAGAGTTTGAGATCTGCTATGGGCCCATGAAGGAACCCTGTGGAGCCTCCAGACACCTTTTTTCCCCACTTCAATCCCAGGATATTATTCTAAATTTTAGTGCACACACAAGAAGGTAAGAGTTAAAGTGTGGAAAGAAAAAGATAATGTTGAAAGCGCCAATGTTTTCTGTAAAAAAAAAAAAGATGCAACACAGTTTTATTCTAACCCCTTAGTCATGACACACCATCTGGCAACAGACTCAGCAACACTCAGCCGGGATGAAAATAAAAGCACCAAAATACCTTTCAGTCCTAACACAGACGTTGTTAACACGGGCCTGAATCACAGTCAAGAGAAAGGAGGGGGAAGCCCGAGATAAAAAAAGACCATTCCCACAGTTTTAACTGGCTTTGGCACTCACATTGCACTGTTAGGTAGGCAGAGGCAGTCGGTGGGCGCCCCAGGCTGTTGCTGGGAGCACAGGTGTATTTCCCAGCATCCTCCGGCTTGACTTGGGCGATGATGAGGGAGCCGTCGATGAGAATACTGACTCTGCGCTTCAAGTCACTGCGAAAATGAAGAGAAGGATAAGATCAGTGCTAGAATCTCGATCGTGAATTACATATATTGATCATGGGGCCTCGTGCAAACAGTGCACGTACGAACAGGTTCGCATGGAGAACTGATTTAGAAACATTTACGGCGTCTGTCAATATTCTTTCTACTTGGAATTTGCTCTCAAGTGCAAACACAAGTGGTCCAGACTTGCTGTAAAATTAATGAATAGATCATCTATCTTAAAAAACAGAATTTTGAGTTTACATGCAAAATTTATACAAATTAATATACTTGAACTATATTATACTGAAAGGCGTTTTAAATTCTTTTTGACACATCACGGTGCAGCAACTTGTGTATATCAGTAGTTGCTAGGAAACTTCCCTCAGACCAACAGCTGCCTGTGTGTCTGTGCAGATCTCCGTCCTGTATCCTGTCGTGTGGCGGCTGACAGTGTAATATCACCCACTGTAGATAATATTGTCCCCTCTGATATGTCAGCGACTGTCACATCCCCTTGACCGCCTCCAGTCACAGAGCACTTTGCTTTTTTTTTCCTTATTTCTGTCCCATTGCTGAGCTGCTCCGACGACACATCGTAGGATGACACTCTTAAGGATTTGGAAGTTACACAATGATCTCACACATGAGGGAACTTTTTCAGCCACAAATGGCTATTGACGTTAATGATCACAAGTGCACATCTTCTTCAGGCTGAAGAAACGAGCAATCCATGACAGATTTCAGGTAGTTACGGTTGTTGTTTTTTTTTTCCTTAATCTGACTCGGAACATAAACATGAAAGAGAAGATATGAAAATGTTCTTGCCTAAGGCCCATCGGCTGCTCTCCAGACAATTTAATGGAGAACATAAATGTATACAGTCACTGATGTACAGTATTATGCGCGACTCGATGACTGTATATCTTTCCCGTGCCAGTTTTCGCTCACATCTCGCCCCGTGGATGTGCAGCTCTGACGTTCATATAAACGAGCGTGCACGCAGCTTGATTTGTGATTCACAGCAGGACGGTTGGCTGCTGCAGAACTGTAAGGCATCAAAGGAAGCTGGATATCACAGGAACATTTTCGCTTGCTCTACATTGGAAATTTAGAATATACTAATGTGAGGTTTTTATAAGAATTTTTATCAACATCACTGATAACTCTGCCAGGTGCAAAGAATCAGATTTTAAAAGACTAAAGACTAAAAAAGACTTGATAAAGCATCATGGTTGTAGCCTTTATGTTGGAACACAGGGATCTGGAATCATGCTTGACATACCATCATATACTGTTCCTGCAAAATTTTCAGAAACACATTTATTCTAATAGAGTACAATTAGCTTTTTTTCATCCAAAATGTGCTCTGCTATTGTGAGATCTGAGGTGTGTGTGTGTGTGTGTGTGTGTGTGTGTGTGTGTGTGTGTGTGTGTGTGTGTGTGTGTGTGTGTGTGTGTGTGCAGGCTTCTAAAGAACTAAAGTCACTGTCATGTTTCTGTAAATAGCTTCAAGTGCTGCATTTCTTTTTCTTTTTTTATGAACACAGTTTTAACTCATTTTATCTAATGACATCAAGTCTGGTAAAATGCAGCTTCCTTAGACTGTAGCTCTGTTATTTAAATCACAATGATGTTAAAAGATTAAACAGGTATTCCAAAAATCCCTATAAAAACATAGAATTTGAACAAATGTGTGTTGTTTGTAGGACGAGACTTAAAACTTTCTTTCAATGAAACTGATTTTTCAAAATAAATCTACATAAATTATCACTAACCTCATTAAGGTAAAAAATATGTGATGTGGTTGCATGTTAAAAATTAGAAGCAAATGCTCAAAGATACATTGCAGCCGCTGTTAGCTTATATAATTTTCACCCGATCAATATTTGCTTCATCTTAAGGTCCTATTCACAATAAAAATCTTGCTAATGATATGATGACACCGCAGCAGAGTGCAATCTGCCTTTGTTTTTGAGTGGGTGGTTTCCACTGCTTCATTGTTTCTGGCTTTTCTCCACATTTCAGCTGATTGGCTCATAATGAAAACTGCAGAGACGTGCACTCTTCGGATTCAGGAACCAATTTCCACGTAAGCATTTCGTATATGTAACATGATCTACCGTCAGGTATATTTGAAACGTGTCAGATTAATGTCCGAGCCTCACAATAATTATCATTTCTGAATAGCAAGTGTCATTCTGGGCTTATTTGCACAAGTAAATCATCAGGAAAAAAACATCTCATTGTGAATAGTGCTTTAAAAATCTATTTTATAGAATCATCTTGTGATAAATTGAGGATCTGTTTAGTGCCATGAATCGTACTGTAAGCAAAAAGTGGAATCTCCTACAAAATCTTTCATACTTCATGCTACGAACTTGTTATGCAGGTTATCCCATTACAATCGCCGAACCCAAACTCAGATAACACATTATAAATTGTATGGGTGCACCGGTGGAGTGGCTGTTTGAAATTACAAAAAGTCTTTACAAGATATGGTGTGTGTAGTTTCCGACGGCCTCTTGTGGTAAGGTTATAGAATGCAGAAGCTACGGTGGCCGCAAAAAAAAGGAAATGTGAAAGGCCATCCCCTTTTTTTTTTCCCACTATCCTTATTGTACAACACAACACAGGACTGCGAACAGTGGCTGGCGAGCAGCAAATACAGACGGATGGGGTGATAATGGAGGACGATAAATGAACCCGATCATAACTTTACTTCTTGAAGAAGACGTTATCCTCCTCCCAGAACCAGGTGTAGGTCAGGTTGCGAGGATAGGCCTCCGCTTGGCAGGTGAAGAAGGCGTCCTGCGAGATGTTCACGGTGATGTTCTCCGGTGGCGAAACGATGAACGGAGGGCCTGGAGGAGAACACACAAGAAGAAGACCTGGTTCAGATTCATACATACAGAGAAATAGTTCACATTTCGTTACTGCACGCCTCTTCATTCATCAACAAACCATGGGCTAGTGGTGGAACTGGCTGTAGAAATGTGTGGTTGTTTGCTTAATGAATTTATATAATAAATGCTTTTTATTTACTCCAATATCATCTATTGTCATGACTGCCACAAAGCTGGTGACGGGGCATTTTAAGAGAAACAACAGAGTGCAAAAATTAAATTAAACAAATCCATCCTCGGTTATTTTCTTCCCCCGGGGGAACCTGCACAGCGTTCCAAGGCCGGCTGGGACACACAGTCTGTCCTGCTGGTCGTGGGTCTTCATCGGGGCGTCCCCCTGGTGGGATGTCAACTCACCACGGAGGCGTCCCAATCAGAGGCCCGGGTCACCACAACCGGCCGCTTTGTTACGGTTACGACATATTGGCAGCTCAAATAAACGCATATGCTCTTTAAAGGAACAAATGTAAGTTATATCAATTTAATATATTATTATTTATAAGTGGAATGATCACAGAACGTCCATTTATTTATCTTCATCCATAGAAGAAATACTGCAAAATGCAATCATAACGGTTACCTAATATCAATCAATATTAAGTCATATAGTACTATCATATGGTGTATAATGTCACACCATATGATAGTATTATATGGTGTATAATGTC
This sequence comes from Eupleurogrammus muticus, assembly GCA_036785175.1. Taxonomy (NCBI): domain Eukaryota; kingdom Metazoa; phylum Chordata; class Actinopteri; order Scombriformes; family Trichiuridae; genus Eupleurogrammus; species Eupleurogrammus muticus. The sequence continues at coordinate 5,560,508 of JAYKQN010000007.1, forward strand.
ACACTATTTAACATTATTAAAGCATTATCAAAAGTCAACAAATTGCCCCAAAATGACATTTTCCATCCCAATAAGTGTCTTTTTTTACTGTAAAGCATGAACAGTCCATTCTGTTTGTGCTCTTCGTGTTACTGAGACGCCTAAGCTGATATGCAGAGCATGCACACACAGGTGTGTCCTCGTGTTCAGGAGGTTTAACTCCGTCCACATACCGGATGTCGGACATGGATGTCCCCAACTCGCCGGGAACTCGCTAGCACAGCAGTTTCACATACTTATTTTTCACTAAGTCAAAGATTATTAGGATTTATTGTGCAAACCTTGCTGTGACAGCCGGATCATCTAGCTTGCATGCCTGGATATTTATATAATAAAAAAAACAACATTGATGTGCAGTAATTTAGCTGTGGCAGAAACCACGCTGAGTTGAGTCCTGGGAGCTAAAACAAATCTATTCTACTTTTATTTGCTTTCAGCTACTCACCACACACTAGGTGGCTGGATTTAACCGAGAGCAACACTCCAGTGTGTGAGCGGATGTGGCAATTCCAAACAAAATAGGATATTCTGCACCTAAGTGATGCTTAGGAAGACTGGGCCAATGCGGATGGAAGGCGTTACTGTCCCCCATTGGTGTTCCCATGCAAGACTTTCTAATTCTGTCCTGCTAAATGAACATTTCTATCACAAAGTGTCAGCGGAACATGGGAACCAAGCAGTGACTCTGCTGGAGAGGGAGCAAGTGTCTACGGATATGAGAAGATATCTGCTTTTCCTGGAAAAGAGCAAAGCGTCTTGAAAGACTGTGCTTGTATCTGTCAAGGGTCAAAAAGGAGGAGAGGTGCTGTTTAAATTCCAATGCTGAAGATAGAATTGAGGATGTAAAGATTGATTAAACGTGAAGGTGACCGAGGTGAGCTGAAGGCGTGAGGAGTCAGCAACTGGAACGTCGGGAACAGCGGGAGAGGAAGTCAGGGAGAGGAAGGAAGCCAAGAGCAGAAAGTGAAAGGCGGAAAATAAGACGTATATAACGACGTTTAGGAAACGCTGACTTCAGCTGTGTGTTTGCTTCCCCTTGTCTGTTTATTAGATCAATAAAGTAAAAAAAAAATCAATAGAAAGAATCCAGGGCCCTTTGGGCCTCACGCAGGGACATTTATCCTTATCCCAAACCTCTGCCACTTTTTTCCCTGTGAGGTTTGTTTGAACATGTGTTCCGTACCGTACCCCCATGGTTGCCATCAAACCTTCTCCACACGTCTTTTCATACTATCAAAAGTCTGCACGAAGTTCAATGAATCAAATATTAGCAATTTTCTATGACCTGGACTTGACATGGACAGAAAATGTAGTTTAAACTTATAAAAATAACGTGCTTCTGTACATTATTTATTTGAGGTACATCAGCTCCACTCACTAAAAAAAAAATCAGGAATCTATAAATATATATGTGTTTCTTTTTCATTTCAGAAGTTTAACTGCTGGACACAAGCTGCCAAATATTGACTGGAAAGTCCATTTGGAGTGTGGACTGGAGGCTTTTCCGTTGGCCAGCCCTTTAAAATTAGATTTATCATGAGAAACGTTTCCCCCTCTGCAGCAGACGGATGTGAAAACAAACTCTGAACATACATCAGTCTGCAGAAAAAATATTCAACTCCAGGAACAAGGAGAGAAACAACATTTGTGAGTCGAGGGGGGACTTCAGTTTGATTCATTATTAATAAAAAACAGAGACTTTTGACTTGTGCAGACACGGAAGGAATGGTGTTGTAAATCAATCCCTATGTACCCAGCAGTGCACTATAATGCACCACTGATACTTCACTGTGAACAATTTCAGACCATCATTGACATGCAAATACCAATCTATGGCGACTAACCAGACTGTCGGATATAAACTGCAAGCCGCAGAGGGCCCCGCGCAACACTTTCTCCTGACGATGAATCCACACATAGAAGGCAATGACTCTCAGAGACAGACGAGCTGAGGCAGAATTGCATCTACAGAGCGGCGTAAGAAATAGTCGGCAAACAGTTGTGCAAGTTCTTCCACTTCAAACAATGAGAAAGGCCTTTTATTCTCATCATAGGTAGAATTAAAGTGTAAGAGAAGGAACAGGGGAAAAGAATCTAGATAGTAGCTTTGTAAATTTCTAGGAACAGACCTGTAATTTCCCCTTTAAGAGGCTCCTCTGTGCTCCACTCATTACCAGTATTAATGGAACCTGTTTGAACTCTTTACCAGTATAAAAGACACCTCTCCACAAACCATGCACCAGGCTGGGAAGACTGAATCTGCAACAGATAAGCGGCTTGGTATGAAGAAATAAATTAAAGGGAGCAATTATTAGAAGAAGACATACAAGAATACTGATAATCTCCTCTGTGCAAGATTTCATCCCGTGGGGTCAAAACGATCACAAGAACGGTGAGCAAAAACCCCAGAACCACACGGGGGGACCTAGTGAAGAGGCTACCAACACACACACACACACACACACACACACACACACACACACACACACACACACACACACACACACACACACACACACACACACACACACACACACACACACACACACACACACACACACACACACACACACACACACACACACACACAGCTCAGGCCAGGACATGTCCAGGCCTGTCTGAAGTTTACTACAGAGCATTTGGATAATCCAGAAGGGGATTAGAAGATGTCATATGGCCGGATAAAACTGAAATAGAACTTTTTTGGTAAAATCTCAACTTGTCATGTTTGGATAAGAGAGAATGCTGAGTACATCAAGCTTTGGGCTGGTTTCCTGCAAAGGGAAACACAACCATGAATGAATGGGGCTATGTATCTTCCAGCAGAAAGGGCATTGACGTTGAAACATGGCTGGATCTTTCCTCATTTCAATGATCACAAACACACTAGCTGGGCAACAGAGGCTTTGTAAAAAGGTATTTCAAGAATCCGGAGTGGCCTAGCCAGTCTCCAGATCTCAACCCCACAGAAAATCTTTGGAGTACCAGCAAAAGTGTGTAAAATCCTCGTGAAGACTTACAGAAAACATGATGGTTTCTCTCATCTTTTTAAGTGGGACAACTTGCACAATTGGTGGTTGACCAAATAGGTTTTGCCCCACTGTATAAACTGCCAGTCCTATATATTAGTTGTGATCTGAAGCCCGCAGCCGGATCCTAACAGGCACAGCATTTCCATCTGCCAGCCCTTTAGCAGGGCAAGCAGGACTCGGCCTGTTCTGGACTGTTGTTTATTTGTACGTGTGTGTATGTGTGTGTGTGTGTTTCCGTGTGCCAACCCACCCTATTTAGAACCAGCTGAGTGCCGGAGATTTGTTGGCACTGTGGACTTTTAGCTGATTTGCTGCGCAGTGGCTTTCCAGGAGGGCCTCTATTAATCCGTCTCTCCCGTAAATTATACAAGACGGGTCAAATGACCACTCTGGCTCGGCCTGGGCTTTGTACTCTACTCGCAAGATGAAATATGTGATCTCTGTGAACATGTTCACTGTCTGCGCCGTGATGAATGAAAGCTACTGACAAACCAACATAAAAAGAAACAGTAAAAACATCTATCCAGCATTGATTTGATTAAAGCAGGCTGATAAGGCTCATATTCATTTTAACAAAAAAAAACATGAACATGAAGCTTTTTATTTTGATTTCCTTCATAAATTGTGAATTTATTGTAATATAGAGAACAGAACAAGTCACAGGCTAACTTTAACCAATCAGACCAATGGGCCTTATGTAATAAAACACTCAAACTCTTGCTATAGTATAAAGATAGTTGGGAAAGCAAATCATGAATTTTGGGCTGTTTATTGTTTTTTTTTATTTAATGAAGACATACACTCAAGTTCTGACTGCTATAATATACATATTTAACAAAAAATACATGAAATGAAGAAATGGATCCACACCAACTCTCTCAGATACGACTGATTGCTGTTTTCCTGATGTTAAAATTACAAATTGCATGTTTGTCAGGCCATGTTGAAGACTGAGCCTCACGCGCGTAAGTCTATTTTGTACGTCTGTTTTTTCTGTCACCTTCTCTATTTCTATTGAGTAAAACTCATTCCCATATGTTTTTTTTTGTTTGTTTGTTCACCTCCTTAGCCAAATAGCACCTGTCTAGGCCTGATCCTTCAGATCAATACGGCTCTTCCTTTCTCTTTCCATAACCAGGACTAAGAAGATATTTGCTTGCTGAAACATCAACCTATGAGACAAAACAGCTCTCATGATTCCATGCTTCCTGTGAGCACAAAAAATTCCTAATCTAAATATTTACCCACACTCACACACCATTGGAACAGCTAAGTGGGCTTAAGTTTTTTTTTTTTTTATGCCCAAGGATGCATGGACGTGTAGCTTGGAGGATCGGGGAATGGAAGCAGCCGTCCTCCGACTGGTGGACGACCAGCTGTGTGATGACCTGGAAAAGCTGTGTTTGCTTTATCATTCATTCTCTTTGATGAAGCGGAGTTTGCCGCACAGACAAACATTTAAGGTTGTTTTCCTACAAAATATGGAGACGAAACAACCAATGACTGACCAGTTGATGTGTGCATAATGGCACAAATATAGATAATAAATGATTATTTCTGCTAAATGCATTTTGGGTTTGTGGCAGAGCGTGAACTGAAACTGATTAAGAGCTCGAGGCAAAAAAAAAAAAAAAAAAAAATCCCTCCCATTCAAATCGAATTCTTTTCTCTCTTTGGGTCACTATGAATATTAAAACTGCTCAAATGTTTGAATACGGTTAAGCTCCATCTACTCTTAAAATGTTCCGCGGTGCAAAATGTGCTCGTTCCAAAAACTAATTTCAGCAGAGCCTAAAAAAAAAAAAAAAATCACACTCCTAAACACACTGCTGTATCATACACTATTTAAATCCCACTCACCCTGTTGTGCTCACACGCATGTGATAGCTTGCTAGGGGGATCAGTCAGATGAGGTTGTGACTGTGTTACACCAACAGGGAGAAGATATATTTAGCTTCAACACATTTTAAATTAAGAGAAAGCATTACAGTCTGACTTAATACTGTTTATGTATTTTTAGCAATGCTAAGCAGCGTGACTCTATGGAGGTCCTTCAATTGACTGATCTATATCTACCTAAACTACACAAAGTAAATTTGTGTATAAGCTCTCCTGGTCCGTATGGAATATACACTATAGTTCCATTTATTCACTCACCCATCCAAATTCCTATGTACACACCCCCAAATCTTGTGGAAAGTCTTTCCAAATGAGTCAAGGCAAGAGAGCGAATACTTTTGGAAATATAGCGCATCTGTGTTTCTAGTTCCACAATGAGGTTTACAGTTTTTTTGAGTGTAAAATCTTCATAACTGAGGCTGAACCATGAATCAAAATTGTGTTAAATCTGCTACAGAGATGCCCTGGTCAACACATCCTGTTCTACAAACGTGAAATTATAGTGTTCAACTTTAATATTTAAATGTCATGTTATTCATTTCATTAATGAGTATAAAAAAATGCACCTTTAATTTGAAAATGAAAAAGGATTTCTGTTAATGCATTTCGATTAATATTATCTGTCACAATTATTCAATTATGTTATGATATATATTAAACAAGCCACACTATGTGGTACCTTTAGTATGTAGCATACCTGCTAAATATCAGCTGTTAACATGCTGCTGTTTGCAATTAGCTCAAAATATGAGGGCAGCCAGGATTTCCCTAAAACACACACACACAATACCATCACACACTTCCAGTGGGTTCATTCATAAGTATTGTTTAAAAGAGGTTACATTTGTATGAGTATGCAAATTATGCATTTATTGTATTTTCCCCCAAAATTATATAGTGATTAAAAGTTGCACAATATAACAAAATGGGTTTGGGGGGTTCATAAGTTTCCATTACTGTTGTGGATCAATATATATCAAATTCAATGTCCTTGCAGGTCTGGCAGCTCCATGTGCTCTATTGATTTGTTTGTGACAACATTTCTACTGGAAAGCGCATCCTGAAATGTTTTTTGTTGTTGTTTATACTGATAATTGCTTTCTATTTTCTCGCTCCATAATTCTACTGCTGCTGCTGCTTTAAATTCCCTTTCACACAGTCTTTACTGCAGTGTTTATCATATTATCATATTATCATGTAAATATCTAAAAGGGATGTTTTTGAAGTGTTTTTATTCATTAAAAAATAAATTAGAACCACCAAGGGCCTGTATAAACTAGGAAACATGTTACGCTATTTCTGCAACTTTTTCAGTTCTCTTTTATTGAAATGATTCTATACTTGATAATCAGTTTTATGAATCAATCTTATGCATCTTTGGGAATATTTCTGATCTATCTATCCATCTATCTACATATAAAAATCTACCTAAGGAATACATACTTCTTACAGGCACCACACGAGAACAATTAAATAAAACATTAAATGAAAATCTGGAGTAGCATGGAGGACTATGATGGGTATAAAAATAACCAATATGATGGAGCAGAGGGGGAAAACCTCATCAAAGCCCATAAGCAATTAACACCCTGAATATATCGACACACCCAGGAGTGATCTTAACCCTTTTAATAGCTTCCAAAAAAAAAAAAAAAAAAAGATTTGATAGTAACGTAACTTGATTTTATTCTGCAAGTGTCTTCAGTAGCCTGAGTACAGATCACTGTCCTATAAATTTACTTTGTTAGTCAAAGACAAGTAGTTTAGTGCCTCGTTAATTGCAAATGTAACTTAAAATGAACACTGTCTGCTCCTGAAATCATTCTGTGCTCGTCTGTGATTTAAAATTCATGGCGACGCCACTGTGCACTTCAGAGAGAATAGTTTTCTCCGGCGAAAGCCGGCCTCGACTCTCCTCCTGGCTCATTAAGCCGTCTGCTGCATTTTAAAGGGAATGAGAGGAGCTGATGTGATTGGTCATTACCGAAGCCTGTCCAGACTCCACCCGCTGATGCTGCATTCCTCCCATACACCCGCAAGAATGTGCTCGTCCTGCCTCATCAACGGGTGACACGCTGCAGTTGGAGGTTTTCAGCTAAATTTCTGCAGGGTTTTTTCAATGAAATCATCATTTTCTACATAGGGGGGGTTGAATCCAATAAACGATGTATTCATGTATATGTTCTCCAAAATAATGAGGATCAGGAAAGCCTACCATCCTTCGTACATATTTTTGGTTTGGTAAAAGCATGTTGCGAATTTTAGAAATGGATTTATCAATGGTATTACAGGGGGAAAAAAGTTCACAGTCTACAAAACAGTGATTTAAAGTGCAGCCCTTACATTTGAGAGATTAGCATTTTGAGTAAAAGAAATGAAAAAGTAGCCAAGACGCAACTTCTGGAAGCGAGTGGGCTCAAGTGAAAGCTGAGGATGGAACATAACCTCGTACGGTAAGGCCTGTGATTTGTTTTAAAAAATGAGAGAAATAAAATCCGTCAGGATCAGGAGTGCAGTCTGGATATTTCTCTGATCCCCTGCAGCTGATAAATAACACTGATTAACATAGCAACACACACACACACACACACACGCACAGGGCCTACCTTGTACGAGCAGCCGTGTGGTGTGAACGGCCTCTCCCTGGGGGCTGAAGGCTCGACATGTGTACGCCCCACGATCTTCCCGGGTGATGGAGAGCACCGTCAAACTCCCGTCAGACACCTGAACACACAAACGTCCAACCATTACAAGTCTACTTTTAAGACTTACTCATATACATGGAACTCCTGTACTATAGTTGGATATCATTTCTTTTCACAATTTCAGTGTTTTATTTTTAATTTGACTTCAGGTATGTGCACAATGGGATTTGATTACATATTCCATATGCATTTGATTGCATGGAAGATACATAAGGTTAAAGCTTAACATGAGGCAGAGTTAGAAATAGAAAGAGATCATTTTTATTTCACTCCAAAGGCAAAAAAGGAATTTCACTTTTAGTGAGGCTGCTCCATTATGTAAAAAATCACTATCATTATTATTTTGGTCAATATTGAAATCGCAATTTTTTTTTTTATTTACATAATGCATTTATTCAAGTGACTTTGTGCTTTTGCTCCTCTTGAGACTTTATGTACCTCTTTTTCTTTTCCTTTTTATTATAGTTAGCCCATCATATTAAATGAGCAAACTTCAGAGGTCAAATTCATTCCCACCAAATCCATACTCTTAAGTAAAAGATTAAATTCATGTTTTTTTTTAAAGAAGAGTTTCCATTGGGGAAAAGAATGAATTAATGTATGTCACAAAGTCAGTAGAGAACACATTGTCATTGTTCATGTGCAGATGTTATAGTCGCTCACCATTCTATAGGAGGAGTACAGCAAATGCATCGACTAAGCTGCTGCTGAGACAGGAACAGATTTAGATACAGTAGCTCTATTCTCTCCTATGAACAACGCTCAGCCACTTAAATAATTAATCTAATGTGGGGGAGGAAACAGGATTTCTATTCCTCCATGCAGAACTCAGCAGTAGATACAGTAGACTATACACCACCACCACAGATGCTCCTTTTCTTTTACAGACGAGTTCTAAAAAATAAAAAAAAATGCCTTAATGAGTCCAAAGATCCCAACAGTGATTCCTATTTATTCATCGGGCCGTACACTTATAGTAAAGATGTGATGCAAATCAGCTAAAGACCCACGTCACTTTTAGCATCTTTTAGCTCATTGTTTCAGTTTTAATGGAGAAAGAATTGAGATGATGGACATAGTGAGGTATTTAGCAGCAAAAGACATATTACATGTATTTAGTTACTTTATCATGTGGAAACATGAGTCTAAATAAAGAATAAAGTTACTCTACATAAACTGTAAATAAATAAGTACCTGGTTGCAATTAGGGCAAATAACAACTATGTTGATATTGTATTTGATTTTGTCATTTTTTTTAATCTATTATTGAAAAAAATAATTGATAAATAAAAGATGCTCTTTTGGACATTTTCCTCTAAGAAACACTTCAACTTGATTGATCATGATTGATAATAGTTTGCATATAATTGACTTTTATTGTTACAGCCATTGCCATATTTAGGTAAATGAGCTCTGAGCTCTACCAGACACAAGAACAGTTTCTTCCCCCAGGTTCTCTCCCTGATCTCCCCATAATCCACCTGGAGTTCACCTGTTATTACATTCAAATCACTGAAGGATTTTGCACTCTTGTAAATATATTATTCTTTACACGTGTGTGTTGGTTACAGGTTTTCTTTGGAACCCAAGAAATTCTAGCCTTGCCCATATCTATCCTTGCTTGCTCGCTGCATGACCAATGCAGACACCAGAGGAATAACACAATAAATAAACAGATGAGACGCACACCAAGAAAGTGTAATACCTTATACTTGGCACCGCTGACCATGAGGTTGTCTTCCCGCAGCCAGCTGACGGAGGGTTTGGGGTTGCCGAAGGCCGTACAGGTCAACGTGATGCTGCCGGCCTCCTTGGCCTCGACGTACTGAGGGGGCGTATCCGAGAATGTGGGGGGAGCTGAGGAGGAGAACAGTGTGATAATGTGTCACTAGGATACATGTTCGATGCTCTTTCTAAGCGACGTCAAGTTTCTGAGTTTCTATCGATCAACAATTATTCTGTTGTATAAGCAGCAACTCGTCATATTTATCCGACAATTCTAAACCAGAGAGGTTGTGCCTATAGAGTGAAATATACATTTTTGGTAATAATGCTGGTTTGTGAATTTGAATTTTACCCTGACAGACAAACAGTGCTTAACACTGCAAGACACATGGTTGCATCTAGGTTTTCCTCCAAGTCAATCGTGGCTGCACTCAGAACACCGGTGTGTCAGTACATTTTTTTTTAGTGAGGTACATCATTCGTGGTTTTCTTTTAGGGTTTATAGTAAAACCAATTTTTAGTTTTCAGTTGATAGACAACTTCTGGAAAAGCAATTGCAGGTATTCATTGTTTTTTTGTGGGAGCTCGACCGAAAACAATGTTCCAAAGTCAAACCGACACACCAAGGAAATATGCCTGAAAGTTGAGTTACTTCTGTTGCTGAGTTGCCAACTTGCCAGTTTGCTCGTCTTTCAAAAAAAGACTCAATACTAACAAGCTGAAAGAGTGCATATTGCCACATGGATTTCCCTACGTGCATGTATACTTGGATAAGGACAGTAGTCTGAAAATGCAGGACTAACCAAGCTTTAACTGTGCATGCAAACATTCATATGTGTCCTATATACTAGTATAAACCCGCACTTATGCACTGTATAATACTGTTTATCACCCACTCTAGAAGGCAGGACGTTGCTCTGTGCAGATAGAGCAGAGAGAAAAAGGCAAGAGGAATGAGGTGGATCAAACCATTTTTGAGGCAAGGGGTGGGGGGGTGGGGGGGGGGATATTACATTTCAACCAACTAACCAGCTTGTTGAAAAAGGGACTTAAAATGGTGTTTGGATCAAATAAAGAAACACATATACTCCCTGCTGCTTCCTTGGTGACACATCTTTGCAGAGTAGGGTTGTAAAAGACGTTGGGTTCTAAATTGTATATGTAGGAACTGATTGCTCAAACAGCCATTGCAAAGTATCGCATTGTTGTGTTAATGTGTCGTTATGATGGAATAAGGTGGCAATGGGCTCGACATTTTCCGCAGCTACAAGTTTTAGGAGAACAGACAAGGCAGTGTTTTCTCCTCACGGCTTCAGGGACAAAAGTTCTGAGTTGCAAAGTTGCTCTGAGTGATTCTATATTCAGTTCTGCGTCTGTCTGTAAATCAATATGTTGTTCATATATTAAATATGTATGGTAAAGATTAATACCAAGAACAGCTTTTCACTTCGCCTTTCAGGGCTTTTACACTTCCATCGAGAATGTGTGTGTGTGTGTGTGTGTGTGTGTGTGTTTTAAGATTAATATAAAAGCTTTAATGTGTCGGGCAGGCTGCATTCGGTATAGCCATAATCCAAATCCTCTCTTGCTTTGATAACTTCTAGATTATGAGACATTTGGCGCATCTTTCTACGAAATCATACATAAGCTGCGTTTTCCCTATTTTACCGATACACACACACACACACACACACACATACATATGCCAATATCACAGTGATCATCGGTCTGTTTTGATATTCTTAATCTAATCACTTTACGATTGAAGCTGAACTGCTTAAATGTATAATCCCGTAGCCTTTCAACTGCGAACATGTGATTCCATCTGCAACCACAAACCAGCCATAGTTCTGATTCCACATCATGCTACTGAATGTGTCTTGAAATTGGCCCTACAGTGCCAGATGTTTGTGCAGATGTTTTTAGATTATCTGCAGCTACTGAAGGATGAGGGATGTTAATAATCTCAAAATAGAAAAAATGGTTGATAGTAGTATGTTACAGTATATTATATATTGATATTCAGTACCATATATCAATATACCACATTACAATAGTGTCGATATCTTCAGGCATTTTCTAATCACAATGTCATAATAGTGTCTCCATCTACTTTTCGAGCACCACAGAGGCATTCTCATTTCAATCCAGTAACTACAAACTGCCTAAACGCTGCATTATTTCTGAAGTGTTTTTATTGATCCTGCAGCACACTGTCGAAATCAGTTTGCAGAGCACTGAAACCTGCTTGCCTTTATTTTCTGAAATAGTTGCATTATTGTCATGCCAACAAACCGCTGCTGTTGTGAGCCGGGACACTGACTTATAATAGATAGCGATTTTTTTTTTTCGCAAAGCGCTGTATTCAAATTGTTGGTTAATCAAATTTGAAAAGGAAAGCAGAAAGTGGGACGCTGCATGTGTGTGACTGGGTCTTGCACACCTGTGGTACACCGTCGTCATTGCAGGGGGAGCTATATTAGAGAATGAGCAGCGTTAACCTGAGATGCAGAATCCAGAGTGTTCCAGAAGAGCCTACGCCTGACATCCACAGTAAAGGGTGATGCAGAGCAGGCCTGATTCTTCTGCACGAAAGGATTATACAGGTTCACTTCACTATCGATGCACTTAAAGACAAATATGACCAAATGGAACATAACCTCAAAGCATGTTTTGACCTCGACCATTCGTGATGAGGTAGCCAACTTTATACCACTTAAGCTCAACTATCCCAACGCAATACAAGCAAAAAAAACAAGAGACTCAAAAGCAGGTGAAGGCCATACCGATCATCCAGGATGAAGAACCTATCGTACGGGTTGTTGGGGGTGTTGGAGGAAGGCTTGAATTTGAACCCAGCAGAAACTACAAAAAGAAGGTCAAAGACTGCATCCAACAACTGTAAAAATAAAATACTATTGACCCAACCTACTACTGCCTGTACCCAGTAGAAGGTAACCCCATGCATTTATTGCATTTATGGCCTCCCCAAGATACAATAAATACTCAACTCAACGAAGTAGTATTAACTTGGTTTATATATATATATATATATATATATATATATATATATATATATATATATATATATATATATATATATATATACACACACACATGTCTTGGCTTTCTCCAAGACACGTTCACAGACCCCCAGGAAATCTTGGTACAGAACAGAATCTTAATTTTATTGCTTTTTTTTTTTACCCTAAAGCGGCTTATTATTCATAAATGAGCGCGAGCCCGTTGTTCCTGTTCTTTCTCTAATTCCTTCTCTGTCACTTTTAAATGATCCTCAGGTTTATTTAATTTGAGTCTGACTGCGCTGTCGCCTCTTTCAAATCAGGTCTCCATTAAATACAAACACACGGACATCTTTTCATGGGTCAGTATCGCAGCACATAAACGCCGAAGCACTCAAATTATACCGGTGACCACTTCACCCTCAAGACTAAGAGTTGCGGCACTGTATTTCTGTATAAGAGCATCTTAATGAATTACTGAGCCCAAATTACACAATCATAAACGTAAATGTAAACACATAAAACGTTTTTTATGAAGATTACTGATGCCACTCGCACTCCATTTTCATAAAAGATCAAACCTTAATTTGTCGGTGTCGGCCATGCTTCCCATTACACTATGTGTGTACACCCATTATAAATCATTCTTAACTGCGTTCCATCATCCGAAGGCTGCAGGTGATGAGATGTGATGCATAAATCCAGCAAGGCAGTGATTACCATGATGAGGTCAGAATACCATTGACCTATTCTGAGCGGCTGCATATGTGACAGCAATAAAATGTCCCTACTAAATGTCCTACGGGAGGCTTTGGCACAGGGTAGTTACAGCGTTCGGAAAAAGCAAAGCATGTTAACGTTTTTATAAGGCGGCGTGAAAATAGCTGCGAGCCTTTATTGATAGAGTTGAAATGGAAATGGGCGTTCTAATGGCGTGAATGGGTGTTTTTTGGTTGGGTTTCTACAGAGACAGGAAGCTGGTCACATGAACAAACACTTATCTCCTGTGAAAGTAATAACCTTGAGCTCTTTATACTGGGCTTTATCTGCTCTTATTGTTCTGTAAATCTGATTGTGCCTGTCGATGCACGGAGCTTGATTGGCATATTTTAAAGATATTGGGGGCCTGATATGCCACAATTTGATGGGGTTAGGAATACTCGGGCTCAGCACAGGACACTGGTGGCGCGTTGGAGGTCTGTCTGTATAATAAAAGTCTGTCTGCCAGTGTTTCTCCTGGTTGCTACCTAGACATGTATTTTTCCTTAAAAGTGACACAGCTAACAAATAGTTTTCAAACATAGTATAGATTGTGTCCCACTTGGTGTCTTTTCTTCACGAAAAATTCTAATTTAATATCTTTATGTGCGAAGCGTGAAAGTTGGCGAAGGTCAAAAAGCCAAATACTTTTGTAAGGCACCGTGTCTCTTTCACATACCGCGGCACAATAAAAGCGTCCCGCTCGTTCACAGATGGAAAACGTTAGGTGGCCGCAGCAGCAGGGTTGTTGGATGTCTTTACGATGATTAAAGAGGACTTAACTGGGTCCAAGGATGGCCCCCATTATCAAAAAAAAAGTGTCCATAAACTGTCCTGACCTTCAATGACACACATTCTGAAAAAAAAAAGCAGTGACCACTGTTGATGTCACTATAAATATGTAGCCTGGTATTTTCTCTTTAATCAAAGTCATAAAAGTCATTTGTTTTCACAGCTCATCCAGTCCTCCACTTTTCCTTTCAGTCAATGTCAAAGAATAAAAGCTGTCAGTAAATGATGTTACATTCGTTTTAGAAGAATTGCTGTGTAATATTTTTTTTTCAAATTTAAGGGATTAGTCATTTTCTTGGTTGCAGCATTTTGTCTGAGTGGATTGGACGCTCCCTTTAGGACTGTGTGACTTAATACCGTGTGAGATAAGCAGTGGCCATTGGTCATGTGTTAAGCTGTTTTAGACCATGACAGGGAGGGGCCACAATGGCATCTTACCCCCCCCCCCCCTTTTTTTTCCCTCAAACACCAGAACCTGTGTTTGTGGATTGGCAAGTGCAGATAACAGGAGAAGAAGTAAAGAGGGAAAAGGAAGGAGGCTACAATATAGAGAGCAAGAGAGAGAGAGAGAGAGAGAAGGAGAGACGTGGATAGGGATTGTTGTGCAGCATGCAGCCACTGCAGAGTTCTGCAGCAGAACACAGGGAAGGCAAGGGGGAGGATGTGCTGAAGCTATTTTTTTTTCTTTTGGGAAGGGGATCAGTTGAAGACTAACCCTGGGAGATCTGAACCTTGCTTCTTTGGCATCACCTCACACGCTGTGCTAGGGAGGAAGTCACAATCTTAGAAGGGGAAAATCGGGGCAGTGCCCATTAGACTTTGCAGAGGTGCAGTGATCCTCTTCATTCATGCAATTTGTCCAATATGTTTGTTTCAACTCCCCTTTTAAGTGTAAAATGACGTCATTGATCGTAATTAACGATAACGGCTAAATAGAAAAATGCGGTATGTATGCCTCCTTCATGCAACAGGGTGAAGTGGCTTGCATAATGATGCGTCATCCTTACGAACCGATCTCCACTCACAGTCCATCCAGAGTGTCCGGGGCGGTAGGAGTTCACGGGGAAAAAGGAGCAGAGGCGTCAATTTGTGGAGGACGAGCAGAGGCGCGATAAAGAACTCTCACCCACAATCTATATGCATCTCACCTGGAATCTATATACATCACTTGCTTCCACAACGCCAGCAGGGCTGACAGCTAAAGTGCTGAGAGTAATCACCGACCACCACTGATGTTTGACAACGATAGGGAGAGCCGGATCACAAATGGGGGGGGGGGGGGGGGGGACTATAAATAGAAGCAGCAGTCTTGAAGCCTCATCCAGCATGAGTATGTACTCGGGCCCTGAATTCCACCACTGCAAAAATACTAGCCATACTTTTAATATTATGGTGCAACATCATCATACATGTTCAACACACTCCTAATATCAATGCCCAGGTATTGAGAAGCCATATTTCTAATAGTTTGCAGCTGTAGCGTTGAAGAACGAACACTAATGCTGTTTTTTATAACTGTATTATTCACCAGATTGATGCAAAACTATATGTTTTACAGGTTTCACATTCCCTACACTACATTACCATGGCTCTGGTGTGATCACTTGCCATTTTATGACAGCCATATTAACAAGAAATTTAATCTATTCTTCACATTTTGCTGCAACTGATAATTATTTGTATATGTATGCGGCTGCATATTTCCAACTAACAGTCCAGAACACTACAGAAGGTCAGCTTGCTGTCATATAAGGGAAAAAAAAAATAATTTTAGAAGGTGGAACCAGTGACTTTGTGATATTTTTGCTAATCTAATGCTACCCTACCTCCACAAAATTACACGCACGTAACAGTATCCCTGGTCCGGACATTAAAAAGCTGGTGTTTTATGCGCTATGCTTCATTAACTCCGCCAGACACAGATGGCATCATGTGATTGTGTTCCTTACCCATCTTATTATAGTACAGCTGCAGGTGTAGACCACATTACCGCTGCCCTCAAAAACTGAATGGGTCCGGACGTTCTTCCTGCCAGGGCCAGGTTTCCCGCTAACGGTTTCCCGCTGCAGAGCTGCATATGCATGACATCATGGAGGAAGACCCAAAGGCTGGCAGTGACAGCTCATCACCTGTGCTCCACTAAGGGAGCCCTCCTTGGCTTCTGCTACCTGGCATTTTTTATTTTATTTAAGTGAAACAGGACATCACGATTGCATAAAGCAGCTGTGCCCACGCCGCCTCCCGCTCTCCCCGGAGAGGCTTCAAATTTGATGATGAATAAATTCTGAGAGAGCTTTTCATTTTGCATCACACGGCGCTGCCGCACATTAAAAGGGCCGTTGCCCGCCACCGCCGTTACGCAGGCAGGAAAGCGAGTGTGGCCTCTGGGGTACATGGAAATAAAAGCAGCGCTCAGCAAAGACGAGTCTTCCAAAAATGGTCCCACCTCCCACCAACGAAGCGAACTTCATTTTTTCATGTCAAAGTTTTATTTTCAGATTGAATTCCCACCACATTGGTGATTTCCTGAACCGCCTCTAACATCCTGTAATGTTTATTATATTTCGTCCTAAAAGGGACAATGGATTCTTGCTTTTGAATAATTTGTATTTACATTGCAGGGGTAAGTCATACGGAGGTTTCCATTTTCTTACGGTTTTTAAACAACTACTACAACAACACAAAGTACGACATGCGTGTTTTTGGCTGCCTCTCGAATGGTGAAGGCGAAGGAGGACACCAAGGCGTGCTAGGCACTGCGTCTGCAAATTTGAAAGGCCGCACTATACTTTCTTTAAAAATGCAAGATCACGCTTATGCCAGGAATCAGGATGAAGCGAAAAAGAGAATTAACGTAGAAAAAAAGGCTAAACACAGATGGTGTAAACACAGACGGCAGCGCCGCTCCCGAGTTCAGACTCTGGACACGTCACTCTCGATCTCTTCCTCGCGAACCGCTTGAAGGCACAAAACCGTGAAGTTCAGCGGCTGCAATGCAGAGATGAAAAAGCAAGGTTCTAGAGAGCTCCATTTGTGTGAATGCAAAATACAACTTCACCACTAGATGGGAGAATAAACTACAGATTGTCCCTTTAAAACCAAAAAAACTAGAAGCTCTTCTGATCTGCATTGCCGAAATGTCCTTGGGCAAAATACTTAACCTTGGATTGGATGGATTAGATTACATTACATCTTGATGGGAAACACCAGGTTTCATGGCAGCCTCCATAATCAGTGTGTGAATGCATGTACGAATTTCATGTGCATGCGCAAAGTGTGCCACACGAGCGCAGTCCATTCAGCTATCTGCGTTGATACAACATATATATATATTTGATTTCACTACATTTCCCATTGAACAAAAGCAGCTGCGTCCTGCACAACGGTGTTCACTGTCTGGAATGACATGCAAGAAGACAAGAAGTGGGAAAAAGAGGCGGCAGCTGGAGCCTTAGGCCATTAGACACTTGTGTGGAGGTAGAGAGGAGAAGCAAGGTGAAGTCAAACAGAATATGAGCAACACTGATGAAACTAAGCTGATGTGCTGTGACCATGAAGGGGAGGTGAGGGGTAAGTGTACAGGACTGGATCTGGTGTGTCTGTTACCACAGCAACGGGCGTCATCGTACGCTGTCTGTTTAAGTGACTTGATGGATGCTCGAGCTACCAAGTGAAGGTGAGAATATTCTTGGTTTCTGCGAGAGGATCCTGTGAGTTTTTACACCTGCACGGGTTATTTAACACTCCTCTCACTTCCAGTAACATATCATGAGGATATTCTACTTCTAATAAGCCGGTGAAGTTATTCTGATGCCGCAAAAACTTGCTAATAATAGGCGTCAAGGTTCCTTTGCGCTTTTGACCTTGTGGTCACAGATAATTATATTAATTATACAGAAAGTTACAACGGAGCAATCTAACCGGTCAAATAAACTAGTTAGACGGTGATCAAGCACGCCTAGCCACGCTCAAGCAAAATGAATATTACTCTGCTATTATTAAGAACTAGATACTTTCCACTGTGCGTGTTAAGTGGGGATCAGCATTGACTTGTTTTTCTTGTACGTTTTTTTTTTTCAGCAGAAAAAAAGCACTAGAGTGTGAATATGTGTGATATTTTTTTTCAGAGCTCTAAGAAAGCATTAGCTCAAGTTGGCTGGCTGACTCAACAGGGACTAGCTATCCTCTGTTTCTAGGCCACGCTAAGGGTCGCTGTACTTGCTGGAGGAGTAAACTAGGTTTCACCAGTCTTCCGACTTGATCGATTACTTTCCAGATATAAATCAGGTCCCGTGTATTTCTCTAGAAGTGAATATAACACAAACAGGGAGGATTTTCATTTAGAATATGAATACATATATTGTTTAATTGCAATATTGAACTACAGAATGGCCTTTTCCATTGTTTTTGCATTAGTGATGCTAACGCAAGCAACTCAACCCAAATGTCTAAAAATGAAATGATTCAGTGATTAAAAGAAAATGAATAAGTAACATTTTGCTTTGCATGCTTTACTCATGTACTTGTTCAATCTTTTTGAAATGTCTTTTTGAAAAAATATTTTTACAAATTCCCTTTTCAAACATGAGGATTATATCTGTACACTTTATCTATTTAGATTTTGTACCATTGGTGGGACAAAACATAAATTTAAAGTAAACTTTGGTTATAAAAAAAAATACTTACAGCATCACAATGAATTATTAAGTCAGATAAATAAATTCAATAATATAATATAATAATAAAAACGTCTATTGGTTGCAGACTACTACTCATCATTGGTGAGAATAGAGTAGGGTTTCTCACAGCTTTGTAGACACTGCACTTATATCGCTTGGTCCAGTCTCCTTAAGGATGCAGCTGGGCCAAAGTTATTTATAAACCTTAAACTGGGCTTAGAGTACAGGTGTTTTGACCCATTTTCCCCAACAATTGAAGAAGAAATCTGGTCTGGGACCTTTCTCGGGTAGAGATGCTGGGCCCAGATTATCTGGTGGATGTGAGCAGTTTACAGATCCAATTTTAAGCCTCCCTAGTGGCTCACGGACTCATCGGGCTAGCCCGGTAATTTCAAGCATGTTTGATATTTAGGATCTAAAAACTGGATTCAGACTTTCCACAATGCCAAGGAGAGACAGAGAAAGTTGCTGGCACAGACAGTCCCAGATATTAACACTAAAGAGTTCAAATCTCTGAAGTCTCAGCCAAAAATGATTTGGAAGTTGTTGCACCAAAAGTCTATGAGATCACTTGGTGCATAAAATCCTGGAGTGCTCGATTTTTTTTTTTTTAATTTTTTTTAATCGTTTGCATGTTTGAATTTTGGGGAGACGTCTGTGGAGATTCTCCTCATGTGTGTAGGGATACAATTTCACAATAATTTTAAGATTTAGTAGTAAACAAGGAATCCAATAATTAGATTTTAGTGCACTATGTTTGCAGTTAATAGAGTTCTATTGATGCATCCACCACTAATTTTGCAAGTGCTTCTCTCATATGTGATATATAATTGATATATAAAATGTAAGATTAGCATTTGTCAATGCTCAACTTGCTAATAAACTGCTGATCATATAGAAAATGTAACAAATATTTTACAGCTGTAAACTGGTTGATTACAGTATAACAGTAGTTTTCCAAAGGTTTTTTTTCTGTTGTGCAGAAGAAATATTATTGTAAATGCCTGATCAATAAAATCCTATTTGTAAGAGTGTGTTTGCGTCCTTTTCCAAATGTGCATAACATTACAAACATCCTCATATCTGTAAAACATGCTGCAAACATGATTTTTTTTTTTTTTTTTACATAATCCTAACAATATATCAGACCACATATGTCCCGTACACGTATCCGTTTCTCCACCATCTGTCTTTTCCATCCTCCGGGTGGTTTGCTGCACAGGTCTGTGTTCGCCAGTCTGAATAATGCATGCTGATAGGTCTTACCATTGACAGTTAGATGCACCCAGCTGCCGTTGTGGAAGGTGTCATACTGCTGCTCCAGCATCAGCACCTTACACTCATACCAGCCCTGGTCGTCTGAGCGTACGTTCTCTATTCGCAGGGAGGACTTGCCGTGCAGACTGGCCCGGCCTAGTGGCGAGAGAGAGAGAGAGAGAAGAGATGGAGATAAGGTGTCAGCAGGAAGGGAGATGGAGAGGTAAGGAGCAGGTGAGGGGTGTTCCAACAAAAGAAGAGGAACCTTTGAACAGTCCCCGATATAAATATGCAGGGATCACAGGGCACGCTGCAGTGAGTGCACGACAGCCGATTCCTGAACGGTGTCACTGCAGCGCTGTTAATGTGCAAAGCAACATCAAAATAGGTTCCCGACCGAAGCTGAAATCTTTCACTTAAGCCTCAGCGCAACTGAGATGTCCTCATCTGTGTGTATGTGTGTGTGTGTGTGAGTGAGTCTATTTTGGAGATGCACTGAGGCAAGGACAGGTCACTGCTTCCTGTCAGGAGTGGGAAGTGGCCAACATGAGCGCGGAGAGAGAGAGAGAACCCCTCTGGGTCAGTCACATCCCGCCCTGAAAGATATCAGCTTCTGACTCGGTGAGTGCAGAGTCGGGGCCGTTCCACTCCTAGAGATCAAAAGCCGAGAGGAAGGATTGGGCGCGGGGGTGGTGGTGGCGGTGGGGGGGGATTGATGATGTTTCTCCGGGGCAATCTGGCAACTGGATCATAGCAGATGGCGACTGGTAATAAGAGCTAAACAAAGGGATTTCAGGGAGCTCACGCCGGCTTAAAACGTCAGCGTTATCAAACCCTGGCTATCCCTCATTATTCCCCTCAATCTCCCCTATCCTTTCTGATTCGTGGGTATTCCCGGCAAACTTGCTCATCGGCTTTCCCGATCCCCTCTGCAGCGCGACACGCCAGGTGATTCTATAGAAATCGGCTACGAGGGCAGCCGCTTCTTGCAAGTTAAGGTAGACAGTAAAAATGAGTTCCAGCCTGTGAGTGTGTGACAGTGTGTGACTAGGTTGGACGTATTGACCAGTTTCCGACCACGTCTGTCTTCTTTCTTGGCCGCTCATCGATTCCGCCGCTGCCATTTCTCTTCATTGGAGTAAACAGTGTGTCCAAACAGTTTACTGGATGTCCTTTTTTTTTTCCTCCCCCCCCCCTCCTTTCACTTCACATAGTCGAGCATGAAAGCTAATCAAGGAGAAATCATGCAAGCGTGTCTGTGTAAACACAGGATACTGTGACTCACTGTAGGAAGGCTTCACGCCAAATGTTCACATCTGTACTTTTGCCCGGAGCGATCCCGGAATGAGTTTTTATGCAGAACGACACATTTTCCCACCTGTGACAGACAGTGAATGTTAAGCTTTTTTAGTAACTAACCGTGTTTGGATCTTGTTATCCAGAAGCTGACAGCCTATGCTTAACATAGCAGGATAGGTTGCAGGGAAAAACAGTTCTAAAGGTCACTAAGTTATTTTAATTATTTGTGGATGATGATCACAAACATGTCTGCTGCTCCATACTATGCCTATAGACTATATTTATTATCCATTATCCAATGCTAATACACAGACAACATTTTAAGCTCAGATTTTAACCGGTTTATTTATTATGCCACAATGCACTTTTTTCATGTCTGCACCTTAATTTATGTTCTAACACATGTCTACTTTAACGTCTACTGTACATGTCTTTCTAAAGTATGTCTGCAGGGGAATAAGCAAGAAACGTAATTTCAATTATTTGTATGTCCAAGGAAATTGACAATAAAGCCGACTTGATTTGACATAACTTGGTGCAAATACTTTAGCATGAAAGTTTTATTTAGTCTCAATGTATGGTAATTTAATCCCACTAAAAGCCCCAAACCTATGGGGACTTCATGAAGGCAGTGTTGTCAGGAGAAAGGTGTCTCCTGAACATTGGATCGGTTCATTTGGCCAAAAAGGAACATAATTGATCCATATGCTCGATGACAGAAAGATGCTGTGTGCAGCCACAGATAATGACCTGGCTTGCAAACACTTAACTTATGTGAGCACGTCTGTTAACTACCCAACAACGGAGACGTCACACACCTCAGCTAATGCTGCAACCACGCTACCAACCAATTTGGAAAATCTTCAAATTCTAAAACTGGACTGCAACAACAGATCGAGGAGCACAAATGCAACCGGAGGGAAAAAAACATTATTGTGCTTTTTCTAAAAAAAACTATCTGCACATGGAAAGCATCCTTCAGTAAGAGATGGGAGGATTTCTCATTTCACCAGATATCCCACTATGCTCTGGCCTGGAGACGTGAAGCCTTTGACGATATCAAAGACAAACTATGCAGAAGGAAGATTCACTCCAGGCTGCTTCACCCTGCTCGGCTCCACGTGAGCTCTGATAGAGAAACTTTCCACATTGACTCCTGTCGATCACACTTTGTGAAATTCACAGTCATGCCACTGTAATAATTACAACTGGTAAAATGTGTGTTGGTATTATTTGCCGAACCAGTTATAACGCATAAAACCAGTTCAGGCAATTCTTTCATGGCAATAAAACATTTCAATTGATTTGCTCAAAATATGTATCTGCTAGTTAAATAATTATTATTATTATATTAGAGGTGTTATTTTAAATGTATGGCTTAAATTAATATGATGGACAATCTTAAAAACGGACGTCATCAGGCATTACTTGTAACGTATATGGTGATATTGTAAAAGTGATATTTTTGCATCACTGCTATTGCCATTGAGACACACATATATATATATATATATGTTTTGTTATGTCGACCTGACTGATATATAATAAAGACGCTTATTTAAGAGTGTAGCATGAGAAGGAATTTGTGCAGCATGCAAATATTTTATTTGGAGCAGTGTTTTGACCGACCTCAAGCAAACATACAGTACATTGCACAATAATGTAAATGTGATATTTTTGAGTTGAGTAGAGGTGTGGAGGTAAAACTTTTGCACATATTTTTAGCAAATTTGTTTAAATCTAAGTTTGTTATCACTTCACTTTTTCCAAAATATTCCATCCACATGACAGGTGTGGATGGATCAAGACGCTGATTAAACAGTAGGATTATTATAGTGTCACAATTAAATTACAACACAATGTCACAGATAAACGATTTGAGGGACTGCACAATTGGACGGGGTAAGCTGCAGAAATGTCTTGTTTCCATGAATTTGGCAGTAAATACAAGCACAAACCATTTTTTAGCAACTCCAGCCCAAAGACCTCCAACATCCACATGCGAGGCTGTCTGAGACCAGTGACCCGCACAGCCAATGGAGCATTTTGGTTTGCACCAATGAAGAATTTCTGCACAAACTGTCAGAAACGATCTCAGGAAAGCTCATCTGCACGCTCATTATCCTCATAAGGTTCGTGACCTGACATCATTGGAAAAGCTCACCCCTTGATGTCGTCTGACACTTTGGAGAAGTTTTTTTTTTTTCAGATAAATTTCCAGATTTCACTGTAGCACGCAGACACGGTCAACATTGTGAAGGGAGCATCGTTAGAAAAATACGGGTCAATCTTGAAAAAATGAAGAAACTGGAGAAGACCAAACAGCCGGCTTACATTCAGACAAAAAAACACAAACATCTGTAGTGAAATCAATGAAAAAGAAATCCAACTGCTCCTGCACAATTCCTGGAAGCTAATAACATACCAGCGACCTGCATATTTGGACATTTCATCCAACGTCCGTGTTTGGGATGCTTGGGAATGCCAAAATCCAGCATTAAAGAGGAGTCGACCGGCATTCCCCAGGTGGCCATCAACAACCTGGTCAACTCTTTGCATGATGCAAATGGTAAAAAACAAATACTGGCCTTTTTCCTCATCAATCCCTACTACTGCATGGACAGCGACTATTAAAAAAAATATATACATTTTGTTTGATTATAACTCTATATCGCACATGAAATGGAACTATTTTACACATAGTAAGTTACATCTCGGCCTATAGATAAGCAAGCTCTTGGTGTTCTTCTAACCACACTCAGTTCTCTTTAATAATGTTCTTCCTCATCTGCTGTTATGTGTATAATTACTGATTATTGATTACATAACTAATTTAATTCAATTCCTCAACTTTAACTGCTTATGAGAAGACCTCCTGAGCAGTACAGAAAAAATACCCCTGAGAATAAATAAGTTATAATATATAAATATATATATGCAGAAATCTCATAACTAGTGCAAGTGTTTCATAGCTGTGAGTCCAGCGATGTGACAGCTTGAGAGAGTGTTTAATAATCAGCACATCCGCTGATCTATATTCACTTTCAATCAGCCCTTTTGGGGGTTGCACTGCTGCACATGCATCGGTGGGAATTACTTACTAAATTGCATTCAGGCGCTGCAACCATTTTAAAGCCATGGAAATAGGGTCCACGGTGTTGCGTGATTTCATTTACCTATTTGATCCCTTTTAGTGAAGGAGCTCCTCTTCAGGGATTCTCTTCTGGGTATTTCAGGTCTATAAACAATAAATACTTGCAAACATCAGATACTGACTGTAACTATTTAAACTACAGTGCAGGTAAACAATAAATAATATTTAAATAAGCCAATAGAGGGATTCCTCTAGTATATTTTCATCAATGCTGTCTTTTTAGAGTCGGAGCATGAATGATGTCATCACCATGCAATCCAGCCCAGCAGATTATTCTTTGAAGGAAGCTGAAGCCTTGTTTTCTACAGTTTTCCTGAAATCCCCTAAATTTGCACTGCACTGTGAAATTCTTTTTGTTAATAGTTTCGAATTAAACCGAATTTTAATTAGGGGAAAAAAAATGAACCTAAAATGCTTCCTGCAACCGGTTGCAATGTAAATCTAGCTTTACACAAAAGCTCTTGGAAATTGCAAATGTTCCTCGTGAAAGTGTAATTTAATGGTGGACTGCACGATACAGAGAGCTGTATGCTGCCACCAGCTCTCACTTTGCTTCCCTCATACTGTAGTTATCACCGTGGTATGTACAGTGCACCAGGATTGCAATCGTGACTAAAAAGCTTTCTTTTTATATTAAACAGGACCATAAATTTTGAAGCATGACACGTGACCTTATAAATCAATATAAAACGCTTCATATTGTGTAAGGAGCATTGTTATAAGGCATCATGTGTGAATTTATATGAGTGCATATAACAAGAGTTATACAGCGCTATATTTGAATTATATTTTTATACCTCATAATAGACATGTAGATCATTAAAAGTGGTAAAGTGCGGTTCAGTGCATTATTTCAGAGCTACTTATGACTGAGGTGACAAGTCTTTAAAGAGCTTTGGTGCGTTTGGTACTCATCGTACACTGATACCCAATAAAGCACAGCATGTCGGGACGTCATGAAAGTTACGAGCAATCTCTCCCAACAGTGAATTAAGCAGAGCCAGCAGCAGGTAATCACTTCAAACGCCAAAGAATTACCCTCGCAATGAGCAAGGTGTATCTATCCGTAAAAAGATGTGATTGAGTTTTGTGTGTGTGTGACAGAGTTAAAGTGAGATAGTATCTGATAAGGATATGCAGCATATCAGTCCCACAGAGAACACAGAGATGTAATTAAAAGACAACGCTATTAACCTGATAAACAACCATGAGAAATATGACTTTTGACAATTCTAAGTTTTATGGGTGACGCAGCACAATGTGCAACTATTAAAATGTGATGTGGACCTCATTATCAGGAGGCATTGTTATCTTTACATTTGAACATCACAAGAATCGCTGAATCACTGTCATTTCTTCCAGTTCAGTTAAGTTAGTCTTTTTGGGACAAAGGAAGAGTTATTTATCAGATCACAGAATTCACAGGTATTGATCACTTTATAGGTGAAGTAAGAAAATGAAATGTCTATCTTACAATTTTATATATATATGTATATGTATACGTATACATATGTATACATATACGTTGTCGTGTTGGAAGACCCAGCCACAACCCATCTTCAATGCTCTGACTGAGGGAAGGAGGTTGTTCCCCAAAATCTCACAATACACGGCCCCAGTCATCCTCTCTTTAATGCAGTGCACTCGTCCTGTCCCATGTGCAGAAAAACACCCCCAAAGCATTATGCTACCACCCCCATGCTTCACAGTAGGGATGGTGTTCTTCTGATTGTACTCTTCATTCTTCTTCCTCCAAACACGCTTAGTGGAATTATGACCAAAAAGTTCTATTTTGGTCTCATCTGAACACAAAACTTTCTCCCATGACTCCTCTGTATCATCCAAATGGTCATATGCAAACGTAAGACGGGCCTTGACATGTGCTGATTTAAGCAGGGGAACCTTTCGTGCCATGCATGATTTCAAATCATGACGTCTTAGTGTATTACCTACAGTAACCTTGGAAACGTTGGTCCCAGTTCTTTTCAGGTCATTGACCAACTCCTGTCTTGTAGTTCTGGGCTGATTCCTCACCTTTCTTAGAATCATTGAGACCCCACGAGGTGATATCTTGCATGGGGCTCCACTCCGATTGAGATTGACCGTCATGTTTAGCTTCTTCCATTTTCTAATGATTGCTCCAACAGTGGACCTTTTTTCACCAAGCTGCTTGGCAATTGCTCCGTAGCCCTTTCCAGCCTTGTGGAGGTGTACAATTTTCTCTCTTGTGTCGTTGGACAGCTCTTTGGTCTTCGCCATGTTACAAGTTAAAGTCTTGCTGATTGTATGGGGTGGACAGGTGTCTTTATGCAGCTAAAGACTTCAAACAGGTGCATCTGATTAAGGATGATACATGGAGTGCAGGTGGACTTCTAATGGGCGGACTAACAGGTCCTTCAGGGTCAGAATTCTAGATGACACACAGGTGTTCAAATACTTATTTGCCGCTATATCACTCAAATAAATCATAAAAAAATCATGCATTGTGATTTCTGGATTTTTCTTTTTAGTTTATCTCTCTCACAGTGGACATGCACCTACGATGAAATTTTCAGACCCCTCCATGATTTCTAAGTGGGAGAAATAGCAAAATAGCAGGGTGTTCAAATACTTATTTTCCCCACTGTATATATATATATATATATATATATATATACAAATATATATATAATATGAACAAAAAATTGGACTGGACTGACAACACAACTGCTCTATACAAGAGGGGCCAGAGCAGGCTCTACCTGCTCAGGCGGTTGAGGTCTTTTGGAGTGCAGGGGACACTCCTTAAGACATTCTATGACTCAGTTGTGGCATCAGTCATACAATATGGGGTGGTCTGCTGGGGAGGCAGCATAACAGCTGCAGACAGGAAGAGACTGAACAAGATCATTAGGAAGGCCAGCTCTGTCCTGGGGTGCTCCCTTGACCCAGTGGAGGTGGTGGGAGAGAGAAGGATGATAAAGAAGATATCATCAATGATGGAAAACCACCTCCACCCCATGCAGGACACACTGTCTGGACTGACGAGCTCCCTCAGCAACAGACTAATCCATCCAAAGTGTCTGAGGGAGCGATATCGGAAGTCCTTCCTTCCTGCAGCTGTCAGACTGTACAACAAGTACAGCTCTCAGTAACCCCCCCCCCCGCCCCTAACAGAAAAAATGGACATTGTATACATAGACCAGTGCAATACATTTATATTTATATATACCTGTATATATCTGTATATAGTTTTTAATTTAATTTGTTAATTTTTCTTTTTTTAATTTTTTTTTTTTTTTTTTTTTAATTTTTTGTAACTTTCCTAACTGCTGCTGTAGCACTGTGAATTTCCCCACTGTGGGACAATAAAGGAGCTATCTACTCTAATCTAATCTAATCTAATACACACACATACATACACATATACATACACATACATATATATACATATATACATATACCCAACCCATCTCAGACATCAGATCTCTATCTCTAACAATCAGGCATGCATCAGGAATATTTGTTAAATTTCAGGGCAAATCAGCTCCATTCTTGGACACCAGTTGTCTGTCTTTAGTTGACATTGGATGGTTTGCTCACTTCACTATGTGGATTCGCCACAGATCAACTTTTCAACTGGGTGTGGACCCTTAAAGTTGAGAGGAGTAACGGCCTGGTCGTCCTGCCACGTCACATCACGGTAGACTTTGTTCAGCGCTTTCTTCTCAGCTCTTTCTCTTCTGCCAACATGAGATTTGGCCCACACGCAGGGGCTCACCAGTCCAACAACAACGTTTGATGAGTAGTGGCACAGAAGTGGAGAAACTGTCTGCAAAATACCCTGTAGTTTCCGTCCTGGAGGAAGTGTGGATGCAAGCTTCATGACCAGATCTGGATCAGATTCCATTGGACTTCCCCTTAAAAGGAATCAACATTTCACTCTCACAATTAAGCTCCTATGGCACTATCTGTAGAAAAAACGTGTCCATGGCCTAATCCTCCAATGTTTGCCCTTTTCCTGTTCAACTAAAGCAGAGAGCTTGTTGACAAGTGGATGGACAAGAGCAAATACCGGGAATGGTTACGAGACGTTGCATCAGCTACAGAGCCACAGTGTGTGTCGGTTTCCCTGTGAAAACCTCACACTAGATATACACTATGGCCCGTTGCAAGTACATGCCTATCATATGTTTCAGCTCGTTGTTGTCTGTAACTCTTTTTTTCCAACTGGAAAATCTCTCTCCTTTCTGCGTTCCCGCCGGCATTGCTTCACGAGAACCTGAGAGCCGCGTCCCCGTGGCAGCGAGTGCGTCCGTCAGCAGGACTCTGCTCATTGAAGTAATTATGACACGAGTCCAGCTGTTCCATTTCTCCTCAGTCAGTTCAGCCCCACCTTATCCTCTCTTCTCCCGGCTTCCTGCAGCCGGCGTGTGGCGGCCTGTCACCGCGCCGCACTCTGCAAAGCGACGATAGTGTAAGAGGAATCGCTTCTGCTGCTGTGGGCTGACCCGCTATTGCCGCAGCAGAGACACACCAGTGATCAGTGAAGTTTGCACAGTCGCTCATTTGTGTGCTTTATGTTTAACTTGTTAATTAACTTTAATGAGTATGAACTTTGAAGTTCATTTTAATTTATTTTATATGATCAACTATGTCGGCTGGATTTCACCCCTGAAATATTTTCTATTATGCTGACAGAAGAAGGGCATGTGAGATTTATTAGCTTCAGATTTTTTTTTAAATGTCACCATTCTATCAGATTAGAGATCCTCCGTGACGATAGGGCATATTCAACAATGTAATCTGGGACCTCTTCATGCTGTGTCCCGCCACTTTCTGTTCCCTTTCCCCTCTTTCTCTCTATATAAAACGAGACAACAGCATGTTTGAGACCAAGGACACAGGGGTATGTTGGAAACGGTGCCGTCTGTGGTCAGGACAACTCATTAACCCTTTGACTTTATCTGAATGAAGGAGAAGGGACAATGGAAGTCTGTGTGTATCTCTGCACGACTTCATTTTTCAATGCAATGTTATATTCATGATACAGACTGTCACGGACCTTCCATCATTACAGAACTCCAGATCTTTCAGTTCTGAATGCTCTTGTTGTGTGGGGAAGCTACTTAGCCAGTGATACTGCATGCTTCTGTTTTATGGAATATACAGTTAATATACTGTGACGTGACCTTTTTATTTATTTAAAAGGTGCAGCTTCGCCACAAGATACTCCTAAAAAAGTATCTTAACGCACTCATGTTCAGTCATGTTACCATTACTGCAGACAGAGCTCAGGGTTTCCCACAGCACTTTACAGTTAAAACAGCCGCCTTTACAGCAGATGCCCACGGCCTCACGTCACATCCCTGCATGCATTGCATTTTACAGTCTCTACAAAACAACATGTAAGCCATTAGCAGGGTTCAGGTGCTACTTTATTCCTCAGGTTAACACAGGCTACTGCGCAGCTGCAGCATCTTACTTTCAGACACGTTTACAGACCCTCAACAAATTTTCTGTGGGAAACACTGGAGCCTCGTTATTACTGTCTGTTACGCATGCTGTAGCAGCAGTACTGGGAAATGTAGTGAAATAAAATGTCACTTTTACCACCACACTCTGATTTTTGTGATTAAATTAGATTACGATATGGGCAGGTACACTCAAAAGAGAGCTAAACAGACTGCTGTGGTTACGGCTGCAACTATTTTAACTTAATTTATTCGAAAGGATTTATTAACTAGTTGCTTGGTTCATAAAATTCTATAAAATGACAATCACTGTTTCCCAAAGCAGGAGATGCAACCTGTAACATCTTTTTTTGTCCAGACCAAAGAAAAATAAAATACCCATCATGATATGAAAATATCGATTACCAAGCTGTGATGAAGATGAATAAATGGAATTATAGTTGATTCTCTGAAGATGAGAAGATATATTTAATTCAGGAGCAGAATGATCAATGCCAGCACAGATGCTGCCATGGAGTGAAGCAATGACAACACAAAGCAACTGGCTTATATCGGGAATAAGAGCAACCTGTGCCTTGAATATACCTTTTCTAAATGGGTAAATGGCTGAAGAAATTCAAGACAGAAAAAATGAATTTCACAATATAGACAAAACACACTGCTATAAATAGGCATTCCTTCTAAGTGCTAAAATTATCCTACATTTAGACAAGAAGTATATACACAAAAGCATTGGCACCACACTGTCAAGAGTATTGGCTCAGAAATAAAATGTAGTTTAGATTATCCAAATTGTGGAAGCTGTGTGCGCCAACTCCTCCTCACTTTTAGTTTTCTAGTGTCAGAGCAAATGTGAGTGAAAAAAAGGGGAAAAAGTATATCACATTCCACATCAGAAGGTGGGAGATTATTTCTGAAATTTCACGATCAGAAGCAGATGAGGGAGTGAAATCCCAAGGAAACTTCACCTCGAGCGCAGCAACACATAAATAAGGCGAGGTGAAAAGAGCTCCTGCCTCCAAATGAAATGTCATCTCATTAAAGCCGTCTCATCACAGTGTGCACTGCGAGGCACATCACTGAGCAAAGAAAACACCATCCAGGGCGTGAGGGTGTACTGTCACATGTATGCAGATAACTTAAGCAATGGGAATAATTAAAAAAAAAAAAAAACTGAACAGATTCATAGGGCTGAGTTGCCGCCATCTTACCGGCGTATTCCGGGTCCACATGAGGAGGGTAGAAGCGAAAGTTGATGAAGAAGGGGATGGGCATTCCATACTTGAACCACTCCACCACATAGGGCTGGCCGTTCAGAGGGTGGGACACGTCGCATCCCAGGATGACGTTCTCTCCTGCACGGGCCGTCACAAACTGGGGCTCCTCTCGCACGCCGTGGGCACCTGTGGGAGCAGTCAGAGGTCAAAGGTGACAGCATGTGACTCAAAAGTCTATGTTATTTTATTTTACTCATGGTCGTAACCCTCTATTGCGTAGCATTGCCATATGGCAACAATTAGTGTACCTTATGAAAAGGGGGGCTTTTATTTTGAAGGACATACACCTTAAGAAGTCACATGACCAGTCCCTCTTGCCTATGGACATTTGACAAGTGAAGCTTAATTGTCTCACAGCTGAAGGTCGTCTTTTATTTAGAATTTTGGGAAACTTTCACATAATCAAAATTTGAAAATACGTTGTCCCTTTAACAGGGTATCTGGTGAATACTAATCCAACTTCAGAGTGTGTTTTTAATGGTGACGCCAGTGGAAGAGCGGGCAAATCAGGGCCTCACTAAAGGACACTTGACTTGACAGCATTGTGGTGTGTGTTTTTTGAGCCATTTCATTTAACTGACAGGTATATCGTTACACAGAGGTCTGTGAGTTAACACAAACACTCTGACAAGTGTTGTGCAAGTTCCCACTTGAAATGAACTAGTTCACGTTCATTTATTCTGTTTCTGTTTCCTTCTTTTTTTTTTTTTTTAAATGAGCTGCTCCAAGCTTTTCGAGTCCACTTCCCATACTAAATAAATTGTTGTATACAATTGAAGCATCAGACAGACAAAAACAAACAAGTATATATTTGACTGCTTGGACATTGGGCTTCATGCAAAAAGTGATATACAAACACATTTCCTCTTTCTCATTTTGTCAATAGACATTGATTTTGGGGATTTGCTAAGGTTTTCTTGTTTTCTGCTGCTACTATTTGGTAAGAACACTTTACATGTTCTAGTACAAGTAAAATAAATCTAGTTTTTGCAGCCCACAATAAGCTTTCCAACAGAATTTACACATGTTTTAATTTTGAAGAATATAAAAAAATGTAGTCAAATTTAGACTACTATATATTTTAGCATATGTATATGAATAAGTAAATGAATGGATGAATGAATTATTAAATGAAAAAAAAGAAATAAAAGCATGATTGCAAGAAAGTAAATTAAACAACTAACCTATAAACCAAAAACTATTTCACACTACATAAAAGCCTACCATACATCAAGTCCAACCATTCACACACATTCACATACCACATAGCTCATTCACATGGGGCAAGTTGTGGTTAAGCAGCTTGTTCAAAGACACGGAACTCACAACGCACATTCAGAGGCCAGTGGACGACTATTCCTACTCTGAGCCACCCCAATAAAAGCTATTAAAAAAAAAACTATTGAAGATGTCAGTTTGCCAAATTTTGAATGCACTGAAATAGTTGTAGCACCAAAAAGGTAAATACAGTTGCTAGTAATAGCAAAAATACATTTGCCCTCATGCACAACACCCATTGTCAACGGGCTGGGGAAAGAGTCTAATGCAAAAACATGAAGTGATTTTTTATTTCATTTGTGGGTAAGAATGTGGGTATAAATACACACATATACAGGAGTAATATTCAACAACAAGCTGGACCTTTTAACATTTTTTTTTCTTTTCCTGAAAGGATTCACTGTGGCATGCTGTAATATAGCAGAGCAAACTCATACCAGTGTTTGTACTTCCTGCATGCATGCAAAGCTATGTTCACTGTGTGCAGACTACTACTCCATCATTCCTGAGCCACACTGAAACGATAATATTACAAAAAAAAAATAAAAGACAACACTATAATAGCTAACTGTGTCTAGGGGATAGCTGCTGGATGGTCACATCCCAGCCTAATTACTATGGTGTTGGCTTTATGAATGGAAACCCGGTGTGGTAGCCTTTTACCAGTCGATACAGATAATCAGATGTACTCACTCCTCATCCCTCTGTGGCCTGTATGGAACCAGGCAGACACACAGATCCTGCTTTTCCTCTCGTTAGCGAAAGCAGTTGCAACCAGATCTGAATCTGTAGTTGAGGCGTTATTTCGTTATAGCGAAAGTTCACTTCAAAACTGTTCTGACTTGTAAAGTAACTGAAATAATTAAGGTTAAACTGTTCCTGTGGAAAATCAAAGATGTGCCATTCGCTGCCAGAAAGAAAGATTTAAAGATTCCCACTGGACAGATTGATTTTTTCTCCAGTTAATGAGTTAAAATCCTTAAAATGACACATGCTCCATTTCCCTCATTTGGGGATCAGCAGTGTAAGAAATGAAGTAAGGGTTAAGCAAAGAGTAGATTTGCATAAATGATTTTGATCCACAAGGTGGAGACGGATTGACAAGAGGGGAAAACTTCTTCCACTGTTCACATGAACATTCCTTTTCCTTCTATAACGACAATAATCACTGAAAGAAGAACATAACAAAGGCAGTAATGTTCTGGATTATTTTAGTAGAAAGATTGTGTGCCACAGTGAGGGCAAGGCGAGAAAGACACCTCAATAAAAACACAAACAATCAAAGGGTGACATTTTGCTGAGCTTTGCTCCATCACTTGACATTTCTCAAGTTTTGCAATTACCAGAATGTAGAAGCACATCACATAAATTACATTACAGTAATAATTCAATTATCCGTTTCAAGGCCAACCATAAATTCTCGGCAGTTCAAGGCCAACCATAAATTCTCACAGAAATTATCCGGACCTGGCAGCCTGAGCTTGCAAATGCATGTTAAGGCTGCAGGAGAAATGCATGAAGAGCCTCCATGGTCACCTTGAACTGAGGTCAACCTGAAAAGCAATGCATTTTTTCAGGTTTTGCACCGAGCAAAAGATTTTTTTTTTATCTTATAATAAGGCCTAATTGCAAAAAGCAGTCACAACGAATTCAAAGTAAAATGCAAATTAGCAAACAGCAAGAGAGCTGCGTTTCCCCACACACCAGAGCCCAGACATACAGCTTCATGCTGCAATCACCTTGTGAAGATATCACACACAATATGGAACATCTTTTAGTAGGTCACGGTCATTACCCTATAACCTGGTGTCATTGTTGGATGACATTGAGTCTATTATATAAAGTCCGTATATTACATCAGCAGCTGTCTGCGTCCTGTGGCTTCACGATTTTGATGTGTGAGCTTTCATGCTCGCTGGCAGAACCAGATAATAACTGAGCAAGTGTGCTTTTCCCAGTGGTGAACACCCCCCCCCCC
The DNA here is from genome assembly GCA_036785175.1 of Eupleurogrammus muticus. Lineage (NCBI taxonomy): Eukaryota > Metazoa > Chordata > Actinopteri > Scombriformes > Trichiuridae > Eupleurogrammus > Eupleurogrammus muticus. Next base: position 5,594,857 of record JAYKQN010000007.1, read on the forward strand.
CCCCCCCCCTCCCCTGCCACCCCACCCCCTCACTCACACAAACACCACCTTCAAACGGCGCTACATGTTGATTGGCTGCCGGTGACATCATCGCGGATAGCGTGAAAACAGGCCCCTCTGGAAGGTATGACTTCACTGTTTATAACTGATGAGATGAGGAGGGAGTAGGAGAGCAGAGCAGCAGAGATGGAGGAGAAACACAGCTTCACACACACGCGCACACACACACACACACACACACACACACACACACACACACACACACATTACCCCCCCTTGATCCTAATAAGGGTTAGCTCATTTACAATCAAAGACCCAGGGGAGGGCACCATCGCAAGGTATAACCACTGAGGTGCACACACACACACACACACACACACACACACACGCGCGCAGAGTTAGGTGGAAGAGAAGGGTGGGGGGGGGGGGGGGGGGGTATTTGAGCCTGTTGCCAAGCAGATGTTTATTCTATAGCCTAAAAGGTGTTTGACGTCGACCTGTGTCTGAAATCCACGCATAGAGAGGCCCTGATGCCGTTAACAGTAAAGATGCTGCTACGCCAGTTGCTTACGTCATAATATTCCGGGGGACCCCGTAGCAGTTTTTCTCGTGGATTCTCTACCGGCCAAACAGAAGCAGAGCAGCCATAGCCGGGGCCATCTGTCTCCAGCTGCTGTGGGAATGCTATCTTTAGCTTGTCAACCCACTAAAGTGTGGGTGCTGAGTTGCAAAGTTAAAGGGGGAAGATTCTATTCTACATCAGCGTGTGCTTCCAGGTGTTGGGAATGTCCTACTGCGCAGGCGTAGACAGGACAAGACATTTAAAATAAGCTTGGGATGATATTCATTTGTGATATTTTTCTAGGGAACTTTATTTTTCACCGCTTTGCTTCCTCTACAATGTACTTGGCTTGTGGTCATAAAACAATTTAATGCTCCACATATCTGGAACAAACAACTCTCAGTTCTTTTAAATCAAGACTGCAAAATAATTTTTAAAAATATAACAGTAATATTTAATAATATGCCTAATATGAGGCATTTTTTGGCTCCAGAGAGCTATGTAAAAGCTGATAAACTGCCTTAAGCTTCAGGCTGTATTAGTCAGTACAAGCCAAGTCTTCCAAGGCCCAGACTAGATGAGCCTGAGGGCCAATCTGCGAAACTCTTGCACCCAAAACCCGAACCTTAACAGCATTCACAAGAATTCCTTCCTTCTGTCCAAGCAATCTAGCAAATGCCTTTTGACAAAAAACAGTAAGCTAGTTCAAAAGCAAGCTGAAAGTAAAGATAATACATTTAAAACTAGAAATCCAGCAGTTTCAAGGTGACAACACAGGTCATGAAGATGCATCATATGGTTCACCATCAGTAAATGGTGTTTAGTAACACTATTAACATTTTTTATGCATGCATGTGAATGTGATACTTTCATTAAGTAAGAGTTTGCAGTCTGACTAACAAAAATTTGATATTGAGCATAGTTCGAATAAGCTTAGCATGTAAATGTACTCACTGATTTTCCAAGACAAAAAAACTGTGTGCCTTGGTTGTACTGTATTCTGCTTCATAATGCACCAGTACAGTGCAATTTGGAAACCTGTGTGATTTACGAGCGATACTTGGCTCCAGGTCCTTGGGTCTCAAAGATAAACCTTTTTTTTTTTCTTCCCCTCCCCCCTGTGATATATGAGAGTATAATAGAGGATGACAGACAAGTTTATTTTCATGCCGACGCAGCGCAGAAAACAGCATTTCTATATTTATTCACGGTGACAAACGTGACCGCGCATGAAAATTGGGCGCGGGGCGATAAATAAACGGTACAAGTATGACGCATTACTCACACACACACACACACACACACACACACACACACACAAAACGCGCCGTGGCTTACTATCTCAGCTGAGACTATTGTGCTGGCACTCGCAAACACTGAGCACACTCGAGTTTCCCCGCTGGTCCCCCGGCTCGGCCCTGGCACCGTGGAGCTGAGACAACTGTCCGACTGTGCTAAGTGCCAACCGAAATAAAAAATAAATGAGTTTTTTTTAACACAATACCACAAATTATTGATGGCTACAAGATCTGTGTGTTATCTTACAGTCGATAAGTCTTCTCGCATCATCTTTCCAAAACTGAACTCCTATTGTGTCTGTAATAAAACATCAGCCCTGTGAAATTAATGAGGGGCATTAATAATTTCGCCAGGCGGTCTGCTATACCCAGGGGTATACGGGCACATTATATGCAGCAACTGAGCACAACATTTTGAAGTACAACGCTCTACATTTCTCGCCGTATTGCAAAAATTCATAGAAGTTTGAGCATGATCGGCCAATTCAATACCTGGGAATGTCTACGGTTTCCTCTCCCTTATCGTCATTTGGCCTCTAAACTCCATCATCGTCCGTTGCCAAAATCTGGAGGCTATTCAAATATCACATATCAAACATTGATTGAGTTTCAGATGTAAGTGATACAGTCTATTCGAGTGGCCGTCAAGTCCAAAGCGAAAATGCTGCCAGGAAACATCTTGCCTGGCATAGTGATGAGAAAAACTACACCCCCCCCGACTGTGTTGGTCACCTCTGTCCTCATACAGTACAAAGCTCCGGTTGAAAGATGTGTCTGGTGATATTTTCTGTGGTGAGAAACATGCTAAACATGCTAAACACAAAGTGAGAGGGGTGTGTGGCTCCTTCTCATTCATCATTGTTCAGCTCCACTCAGGCAGCGAACACAGACACACAACACAAGACATAATAGCTGTTTGTGGTGCGTTCACTGACCACACCATATGCTGTAACCTTTTGGCAGAACAAATGAAAAATGACTTAGAATCTTTTGAAGGGTTACACTCTTAGGAATGACCTCGGGAGGTCAAGCATTACTCAGACATAACCAATAAAAACGTCCAGTTCCAGACTTTTATACATTCATCATCCCATACAATCTGTTAAATCATTACTATTTTGTACATGTAAGTTCATATCTTCAGAAATAAACTCTAACCTAAGAAAAGGAACATGTCATTTATATATCCTGATGTGTAATGACTGGCATGTTCAATTCCTATTAAATGTTTTTTCTGAATGTGTTGGTTAGAATAACATATAATCACATAACTAGTGTTGGTCTTTTTTAAAATCTTTTAACCAGCTTTTTCAAAGTATGCTTTTGTCATATTTACTCTTTATTAAATGTGTAACTACATTAATGTGTAAACTGTGTGACATAGTGAACAGAAGTGTGAGTGATGTATACTGTATAGACTCAAATCTGACAGACGATCAAATACCAAGAAGGTACAGTCCACAGATGAGCCCATTTCTCCAAAATAGGGAGAGGGAATATTCATCAAGGAGGTTGTCTGCAAACTGATGTAAGGACCAGAAATCTGAACTGATAAAAAGCCTGGTTCTCATCAAACTACCGGGTACTGGGAAGTATGTAAGCTATCAACCGTCCACCAGCGGAGACGCTGATCTTCAACACAAATCCTCACTACTCTTCAACTCAACGTCAACTCTCCATCTGCTCGACGGGAGCCAACAAAGATTAGACTTTCTTCCCTTTTGCACCACAAGGAAGTTCCACGAAGAAAACGAGAAGCAGAAGCCTGCAACCCACACGGAAGCACGGTCGCCATGGCAACCTATGCCATGCAAGACCCTCGGTCTTAAAAAACTGACGAAAAAGCGAGACGCTCCCAACGGCAAGAGCCACGACCCGGAGCCCTCCGCATCCATCTGACGAAGTCCTGCAGACCGCACATGCGTAACCGTGGCAACGGTGCAGGGAGGAGTCTCGGGGCGGAGTGAGAGGAGACGGTCTGGCCGGTCCCGAAAGCCCAGGATGAGACGTTCCTCTGTAACCAGTCCAACGGAGATCCCGCTCCGCTGGGGGGGACCACAAGAACCGACCTGGTCGAGACTTGAACACAACGCCTTAACTTACACCCATAGAAAAATTGCCCCAGGGCTTGCTGGGAACAAGGCTCATTAGCCTGGCACAATACAATAAACCTGCAGAAACCTCTATCTCTTGTATTGAGGGGAGAAAACATTCCGTGTACAATTTATAACGAGAGTCAATGGTTAAAGATTTGTGCAACCTGAGCATGCACAGAGCAGCAGGAGCTGAACGCAGCAGAACTAGCTGATGCCAGGAAACACATGACTAATGAGAACCTTTAGATAACAGAGATCTGTTTAATCTACATTTTTTTACTGCAGTTCATACATTTAACTTACTAACTATATGATATATATCTTTTTTAATATCTTAATGTGTGGCGAGGCAGTGGCCAGGGAAGATCTATTGGGCTGCCGCCAATGGACAAAACCATCCACTCATTAATTATTCCAGTGTATTGTAGGATTCATCTCCATTCAAGACAGGCAATTACAAATATGTGTGGGCTAATGAGCAAGATCACTACCAAGAAAATACATTAAAAGATAACATTCTTCTCTAAAATAAAGTGGTGCGTAAACAGACCACTTATAAAATAACTGAGTACTATATATATAAATATGCATTTATACACTCAAAAGGGATTAAAAAGAGAAAAAAAACATTGTTTTCTAACCTAAAAGCATTAGAGGAGGCCGTTAAGAGCTTCAATTCCCCTGTGTGAGATGAAAGACAAGTGCATTACATTTTAGATCAATAAGGCAAAATGTGCAAAATCATGCAAAATACAGTACACTCACTTGTGCAAATGCTTCTTGCCAGAAGAAGGAGCACATTTGGGAAGAGCAGTAAATAAGGATGAATTATGGAAACCGGTGCGGTTGAGGCTCGGGCTCATTTTAATTGAAAACAGGAAGCGGCGTCCAAAAAAAAAAAAAAAGTCAAATGATTTTGCCTGCAAACTGAGGGAAATCACATTGCTTGTTTGTGTTGGTCAGCTCATGGTACAACCCCCTGATATATCGGGGTGGCTTATACACCAATGCTACACCAAAAGCATGGGAGACTTGACCTAATTCTGGTCTCTTGCTCCCAAGCCTCCCTCGTCATTTTGAATTCAAAGGAGATGTGTCCAGGGTGTAGCGGCATCTGATCCCTCATAGATCATACGAGGGGAAGTTAGGTTGTGATGGTGGAAGCCTTTGTACTGCAGCAATGCAACATTCTGGCAACGGTCCTGGACAAGGAATTTAATCCCTGACACAAATTCTATTCAATGTGCATGTATGCAGCCTCTAGTCAAGGTGACTTTGTCTGCTTTCTGTCAGACAAAGACTTTAGAACAGAGACCTCAGGTCAGACAGTTCCATCACAGCGTTGTCGTCCACTTAACATCTTGTCTGGTAATCCTGTCCTTTTTTGCCGTGACCTTTTTTTTTTTTTCTTACAGCATTAAATCTAGAGTTTAGGGAGAATGGTATAAAATGCTGTAAATCGCCAAAGAAACAAGTGAACAAGTAAACAACTTCTGTTACTTTAAGGTTTACTGAAAAATCCGCCTTCACCTGTACTGTACTCGCTGATATTGGTGCCGACAGCTCTTTTAAAAAAGGCATCCCCTTGGCTCTTTGTCCTACAATTGAAATGTCTTTCCCGTGACATCCTTTGTGGCTGCAGGAATAAGCAGACTAGGTGAAAACGAGAAAAGTGGAACTGAAAGGACCATGCTGTACCTCAAAGCTCGTTTTGCCATTTCCTGGAGTATTTTAACATCCTAATGTGAGGGGATTACGTATTCCGAAATTTGACAGCTAGACTTAATTTGTAGAGACAACAGAGTTAGTCGTTGCAGTGTGTTTGACGGACATGGCGACGTTATTGACAGGCGTGCGTGTGAAACCCAAAGAGCAGCATGTTGTCAAAACAGGCTTCCTCTCCGCTGTTTTGTTAAAAGTTTATCGTTCTCCTCCTGCTACACGGCAGGTGTGAAAGCATCTGCCATCCAGCAACTGAATCATGCAATTAAGTTTGGAAAGGTGAAAACACCCTCGATGGACTTGGAGATGCCAGACTTGGTCTTGGAGCCTTTCCAAGCAAAGGTCATGTGACCAAAAAAAATACAAGTAATCGGCCGTGCATACACGTTCTGCACCGGCTCAGCTGTCAGAGTGACACCGTCACTCCATCAATTCCAGTATTCCTTGCACATTCAGATATGTGATAGCGGGTGCATACTGCATGGCCTCTCGCAGCTGCTTTAAGCCAGAGTGATTAACAGTACGGACGGATATAGATAACCAAGACATCAGTTATCGCATAGACTTTTATTGACAGATCATCACAGGATTTAGATGAACGTTACTGCATAGTTTATTTGTATATCACATTACAACAACAATGTAACCCTGGAGAAGAAAGATGTTAATGAAGATAACATTAAAACACATTTTTTATTGTTCAGTTCACTTTTCTTTGTCTACACTGTTTAGGTGGATATGGATGCAAAAGTGAAAAGAAGGTTAAATCTCAAGGTATTTGAGGTCGTGAAGTCGTCTGGGGTGCAGCCATCAACATCTGGCTCCGACATCCTGGCAGATCCAGTCCAAGGTTACATCAAAAAACCCGACCCACAATAAGTGGGATCAGAACATATCATCCTATCATTCCCTCACACCTCAAAAGATGAGTGGAGTTTATGGAATAAAATTCATATTCAATTTGCATTGTCTATACCTGTAAGGAAGAACTGCTTTCAGTATATGTTCATTGCAATATAAAAATCATCAATAGGCAGCAAACAGAAGAATTAGACAAAAAAAAAAAATGAACATGTAAAACAAGTCCTGAGTCTTCAATCAAAAGATTTGTGACTGGAACAGATTCGATTCCCCCTCCTCCACTATCAGCAGCAATCAGCTGCGGACTACAGTGCCGCTTTATGACAGTATAGATTAACTAATTCATGTGTTGCACTCGCCGCTGTTGCTGCACCACTGTGGTCAGAGTGTAATTTTACTGACAGAGATATAACAGATGGTTGGATTGGCAATCACCACTCTGAGGGATGAAGGTATCTTATGTGCATTTAGGCATCATTTTTATATTCATGTTGAATGAAATGACTCCCTCAAATTGAAAAGGGATTTAAAAATCACTGTTACAGTCTGCAGGTATCTGTCCCAACAGCACACTCACAGGACGTAAATATAATGTGCAATATAAAATATTAGTATTTTACATAGTAAATAAATTGGAACACAACTACTGTCACAAAAAATATGTTTCCACCCAGCTGTCCACATATACTAGATTACATTTAGAAGGATCATTTCCCCATGTTAATATTTTAATTTTAGTGGTCTATTTATAGCAAGCTAATGGGTTGTGTTTAGCCAGGTTCCAGCCATACTACAGAGGCCCAAACACAAGCACTGAAGTAAGACAGCTATTAGAATAATCATGTTCACATTATAGAGATCCATGCATAAAAGAATCATTTTTACTTTCTGTTGTGGCGTCCTCTTTTACATTTGCAGCCTCCTGTCTCCTACTGAGCCTTGATTAATTTGTTTGCAATGGAGGCCGTAACAGTGCAAAAGGTCAAAAAGGTCAAGTGGGGCAAATACTTACAGAAATTGATAAATAAATAAAAAAAACATGCAAACTAATACCTATAAGGAATCTACATAGATAAAGTTAAATATTGACAACAAGTACCTTTACTGAAACTAAAAAAAGAAGGATTCTGTACCTATGGCAACACAAGCTGATTCACTCTCTGCAACATTAGCCAGCTCACGCTACATGCTGACATATTCCGAGAACCGAACTAATCATGATATATTCAGCACAGGTTGTGCTGACGCGCCGTTTGAGATGGACAGACGTTAGGCGAGAGGTGCACCTTGCCTATAGATGAACTAAATTTGCTGAAATTGTTTTAAACTTACTTACCTGTTACACAACTTGACTCCCGTGTTGTGTTGGTTGAAATGGCTACCACGAATCTAAAGTTAACTGAATGGATTATTATGAGCTTTTCATATTAATTTTTGTTGTGGAAACTCCTCTTACATTGTTATAACAGGCAATGAGTTCTCACAGCTTGACACCAATAGTCTCGCTGACTAAAAGCCAGAATCCCTTTCTGACAGTGGACTTGTCAGTCAACTAGAATTAAACACCTAACTATAAATTACCAGGACTTTCTGCTTACTTTAGGATATTCTATAAGTATAGTTTGTACTTTGCATACACATCTGACTAATTTCTTTTATGCTATATATTATTACCTCAACAATGGTTTCAGATACTTCATCAGTTACCCGTTATATTTAATGACACACTCCACCGTGATTACTCAAGTAAATAATACATTGGACATACAGTCGTAGCTCTTGTGCTGTACACTTCTCGACCTCTTTGTTTGCACAATTACCAGTTAAATCCTTCTAGACCTGAAATAAAGGATATTCGCTAAGGTAGCAAAATAGTTCTCAAAGCCACTTCTGAAAATGACTTTTTTCAACACACCTTAATTATTATTTGAGGAGAAATATGTACCTCTGAAGTAAAGTTTAGTGATTTACGAGTGTACCTTAACACCAGAGTCATGGTTGTGAAAGAGGTTTCCCTTGCTCTAATCATTTCTGCTTTCAATGTAAGTGATGAGGACAGATTTACAGTCTTCTTAGCATCTCGTGTTGATAATTTTTGCTAATATTCCATCACTGCAGCTCAGAATCACATGAAACTACTGTGTATTCAATTGTTGAACAGTGTGCATACTTTTTTGTCTTGTATAAGAAATCAAATCCACATGAATTCCTGAATTTTCTATTAAATTCATGAGCATTCAGTTTGATATTGAGACCTACTATCTGTACTAAGGAACAGCCTGACTTTACTTTTAACTCGGTTCATCATGAGTCAAAATGTCACTCTCTAGCCATGTGAAAATGTCAACTGTAATTAAAAAAGGTCAATAGGATAATTCCTACATGTATTTATAGCCTTGCGTGCTCACTCAAAGCCTCACTGTACATTAGAGGCTAACACTCAACATGTGGACACTTACAGTAGGATTATGATGAGATGTCACTAAAAAATTTTACAAGAACCCCCATGTGCATATGAGCGAGAATGGTATCACGAGGCGGATTTAATTTGTGGCACTACGAGTTCATTGTGTGGCGCAGCACCACACAACGGTCAATGTGTGCGAAACGCTGTACAGTGTGAGGCTCAGTGAAACACACTAACCCAAAGAAACAGATTAACGTGCTTCTTGATATAGACAACTTATCATGAAGACTTTCCGTAGCTTCCCTGTGGATTAAATAGTATTTTCTATTATAAATCTTTCATTAACAATAATAGGAGCTTTTCAGAAAACTAACCTTATTTCTAGATTTCTTGCAGAAAGTAACACCCCCAGCCGCTATAAACTACTGTGTAGAAATGTAAATGTATCAGTAGACTTGTTATAACTACAAGTGTTGTTCATGGCTACATGTTTTTTTTCTGAATGTCGCCGTGTCATTATACAACTCCTGACCTCGCTATAATGGATTTGACTTTTGGAGCCCAGCTGGTGTCCCTCTTTTCAGCCAAAACCGCTGGCTGTTCTTTTGGCTGCTTCTGAAGATTACTGGAAGGTCTGATGTAAGCCGTGATGAGAACCCCTGAACTGACTGTGCATACAAAACACGGGGCTGTCTCCCTCTGCATGACTTTAGAGAAAGTTCAGCAAGTCTAAGCATCTTTGTAAGCATCAGTATAACTCTTTGTGCAATTTCCAATGTAAGAAAATCATTTAGTGCTGGACTACAGTTACAATTTCATTTACATTTTCATTTTTTTGTCTTTCGTCACATCTACAAGCTGCTGTAACAACTAAATTTCCCCGCTGTGGGATTAATAAAGTATATCTTATCTAATTTAATTAAGATATCTGCTATATTTTTAGATAATGATCATAGCTGAGGCGGATCTCGCTGTTTTTGTGGCCTGCAAGTTTTTGCTTCTTTTGTATGGGATTAAATACACGTGTAATATGATATTGCACTTGCAGAAATGCTTTGTCCTCGCAGGTATAATTTGCACGGCGAAAGGTTTGTAGCTGTAAAGGAATATTTTGTTTATTTGTGCATGTGCAAACATTTCTGCAACAGGGCACACAATTTTTCCACCTTCCTGTGTGACACTGAAATTACAAGTTTGCAACACAAATCTATTTCAATTGAGTTATTTGGGAGCTGATTCTTCATATTAGCTACAGATAAATATTTGCAGAGGACACCTGTGGATGTTGTCAATGTAAATGTTGAAGGGTTAGTAAGTAGTAAGAGGTTTATTACAGAAGAAAAACATATTTTACTGTTCATTTTGGCTCCTGGCTGTTTTAAGACAGACTTAAAAATGTATTATTGTAAAGCAATAATGACTGTTGGAAGCTACACAAAGAATCTGGAGATTTTTAGAGACTATTAACATCATTTATCTTTAAACATGCATCCATTTTCTGTAAAACTCTAATATGAAATGCATTGCTTAATTTTTCTTTCCCATAGTCAATTGTTACTAGTTTTATCATGGATATCAGGAACCTTGCAATCCTTTTTCTGCTTGATGTGCATGCTTGCTTGCTAGGGATGGGAATCGAGAACCAGTACCCCTCCATGTGAATCAGTTCTTTGTTCGTTAAAAAATTGGATTGTTTCAGCACTGGTTCTTAGTGAATGAGATTCCAGTTTATCTCGATGTGAAGTTGGAGTGAGTCATGGTGGAGAGAAAGAAACGCTTGAGGGTTTGGTTACATTTTGCACAAACAGAGCAGCACAATTTGTAATATAGGACAATTTCCTCTGTTTCATCGAACTGGGGAAATACCAGCAACATGCTGGAACATTTAGCACCAGCAGGTTCCCTTTAAAGTGAGGGAAACCTGTCACGTGTGTGACGCACTGTGCCGTCTTCCCTTCATCATAGTTATCTCAGGTAAAATTCTGATCCGACATGTTGCCGATATGTTTTCCCTCACCAAGAAAGCGAAGGAAAAACAAAAGTACTTCCACTGAATGAATAACGATAATGCCACTTCAGATAATGATATTAAGGAGACAGAGTACCAGAGCCACCAGCTGGTGCTGCAGGGAGCTCTGTGGTGAACCCATTCAGGCTTGAAGTGAATGAGATTTACTGAAAAAAGTTTTGGTAAATTTGTGGTAAAATGAAATACAGGTTATTTTACAATAAACGGGAATATCACGGAAAAGTTAGTTTCATTAATCCTTTTATAGATTCATTATACATGAGGTAAAGAATTTCAAAATTGACATATCTGTGATGAAACTACTATTTTCTGATTGTTTTTGTGTCATAATCAATTTGTTAAAAACAATATAGTATTGTCTTTTTTTTTTTTTTTTTTTAAATGGAAGTCAAACTTATGCAAAGTTACACAAATAAATATGTGCAATACTTTACTTTGTATGTGATGAATCTGTCATTTATAAGTTTCACTTTTTTTAAAGATTGATAAGGAAAAAAACTAAATATTCCCTCGATATATTCAGAGAAGAATAGAAATAGAACAATGACTACAATATCCAAGGTGCATAACCTACATATGTTCATGTATTTCAACGAGCTCATAGCAGTTGTGTTTCATTGACAAAAATGTTCTGTAGGGCGATGGTAGAGGTCCTCAACCCCCACTACAGTGATACAGGTCTACATGCAGGTTTTAATCAATCCTTTCTACTTTTTTTCTTAACCGTTTTACACAACAATTTCATACATGACAATGATTAAAGATTCAATCTAAATATTGCCGAGACCAAATGAATGATTCTCTCTGCTCCTGTAGCGCTGCAGCTGCATTGAAACCACCATCGGCAGCCGTCGCTGTCAGAAAGAGGCGATGGAACAATCCAGCGCATTTCAGCCTGTGCGGTGAGCAGTCGACATCTGGCAAAAACCGGAGGGAGCACTTGCTTTGAAATAAATCTCTCCAGTTATATGAGCTACCACTCGTGATTAGTCACCATCTGTCTCCTCAGACCTGATTTATGTTTGCCAACCACAATCAATAAACAAATGTCCGATGGAGATTTGAGAGGGGGGGGGGGGGAAGCAGGGCCAGATTTCAGATCCCCGGGAAACGGTCTGTGCCACCGGGGCCGCCCCTAAGACCAGGGATTCTCTTCTGAAGGGCTACCCGACCACCTCTGGCTCCTCCGGGCGCGACCACGCTCCTCACGCGATTACTGACGCTTATTAACTGATAATGCTGGGCCGTCATTGCTGTGATCAAGGTCATAGCACCAGCTCACACCGGATGAGGAGACATCATCAAAGCAAATGAAGCTTTATTTATTCTCTATTCTCTCTTGGTACAAACAGATTTGTCAATCTTTCCTCTCAACGTAATATGAATGCATAACTCTCTATTTCTATGCTCGTCTAAGTATACTTCACTTTTTTGCAGCTTCTCCTCTACTTTCTTCCAAAAACATTCATTTCTCACCACATGAAACAGCTATTCATGAAGCATGCTCCCAGCATTAGCAGAGCCACTCGTCTATGCTTCATTCTGTATGCCTGCGTTGTTTCTTGGCTGGACGACCTTTGGATGGGAGGATTAAGAACGGGTGGCGTCAGCAGTACGCTACGCTAAGTTGTTACTCGACACCTTGAAACCGGCCTCGGAGGCTGGCTAGGCGGATCCATCCAGCCCGGCTCTTTAGGGATGATGAAGAGCCGGTGGTCTTCATCTGAATATGAAGCGCCGCTGTGTTCACACGGGCTGAAACAACTGCAGCCACAGCTGTATGTTTTACATCATTGATTCTTAATCAGAGATACTTGTAGTCCACAGGGAACCCTGTCAGATAAGACTAATCTACCATTTGTCTTCTTGTTTAAGCACTAGTTTAGCAAAAATGTGGAAATGTAGAAAATGGCAATGGCTGTTTCCTGCAAACCAACGGTAATATCTATAAATTTTCTGTTTTGTCTGGTTTAACAAATGTGGGACGAGTATTGTGGACTACAACAGAAATCCTAACTTAAAAAACTAAATCTATTCTGCCCCATAGCATTTCACATCTTTATGTGCATATCAATTATTGTCTATTGTTGTCCATAAAGTAGCAGTTGAAACAAACTGAAATCACAACATGATCCAAAAATATATCCATATACTGGTTCAGCTGTGAGTAGAGTAATTAGAGTAGTTAAAAGAAAAGAAGAAACGCGCTGGCAGGCCACTGGGGAGCCCCGCGGCGATCCGCTTCTGCAAGAACGCACTGGAGCCTCCGAGTTGTTCTGTGCCAACAGTATCATGATAGTTCCTTCTGATGGGCTAGCGCGAAATGGCCTTTCTGAAAAGTTCAGGGATTTTCAAGAGATATTCAACAAAGGCAGAGCAATCTGAAAAAAATACACTGTGTATAAATGTGTATATTGTTTTTCTCTATGCAGCTGCATGCACGTGGATTGTTAGCAAACCTTTTTAAAGAACATCTGTGAACATCTATTGATTTAAAGAGTTTGCTGGTGCACTTGAAGTCACACTTCGTACAAAGCATGATCATTTCAGCTTGTATGAGGTGCACTTGAACACATTAAGAATTTAATCAATCATGTTGAATTTTGATCGACCATCAAACAAAAACCGAGGTTAAATTTTGTAACTTGACTCCGTGGCAGCACACGGCCAATAATCTTTAATTGCACTTACAGTGAAATTACAAGTTTAACTCTCAAGTGAAGTTCTTCTCTCTGTCGGCAGCATGCACTCACTGAGAAATGAGGGGAAGGGGAGGTTTTTTTTTTTTTTTTTTTTAATATCTTGATGACTTTTCGTGAATTTACACAATGATCGATCAAGGTAATTGAATCGTTTACCTGACCCTTGTACAAAAAATAATAAAACAGGGTATTGTGCCATTTTTAATGGCCTGGTATTACAATACCTTTCTAGTATTGGTATAGCGTCCACTAACACTGGGGCCATGAATAAATGAATATATGTGAAAATCTTTACGCAGGGTAGGAGGTAGAGCCTGGCTGATAATCCCCCGCTGAACCCACCAGGTATCTGACAAACAGATTTGCAGGGAAGGGCAGGGGTCATCAGACAATACGGATACTTTCATAAAAATGTTAAAAAATTTTATTACATGTAGTAAAATCTGTGACTGCCTCACCCAGAGACAAATTGACAAAGAGAAATTAAAGACCGAGTTGATCTGCTTCTCTCTTTCCAAGCAAAGCTACTACTATTGAGAAATAAGATAACCTATACGGACTAACTAATGATGATCAGATTCAATTAGATGTGGAAGTGTAGACAGATTTATTTAGCTGTGTTTTCCCATTCAATGTTGGCTATCAGTTCACTTTTACTTGTACGGTATATGTCAACTAAACAATTAGTGACATTGTGGATTCACGGGTCAAATGTGTTTTGACATTTCTCACTCAAACAGGGAAACATCCTAGTAACCATTAACTGCTCCTCATTATTTTGGGCATAATTACAGCTAACCACAGCACTTATGGATTTATCAATCCATGTAGTCCAACACTGCTGCGATACCACAGCACGGGGATCATGCGATACACACGGTAACACACAACCCGATTTCTATTGCTTTAACTTCTATTTCAGCTAACTCGTGCAACTCACTTCTCTGCTTAGCTGTATCACCTCGAATGTAAAGCTCAGATCTTTGGGAGGGACGTAGCAGCACGTCCGAGGCTATGGTGAGGTATCTTATGCTCCAATCCAATGAATGTCTAATGCGTCTGAAGAAGTTTACTCTGCTGCATCAGTAGGTCAGGCTGTAAAACGAGACTGAGGAAGCTGGCCAGCTCAGGACGGAGGGGGGGGTGAGGGATCTGAATGGCATACAGTGTAGAGTAGAGTAACAAAGACGTATGTTAGCAGGAAGCCATTAAACCCACAATGCAAGACTACAAATTGAAGAATCATATATGTTGGATATGATTTATTCCAAGCCTGCACTGAAATCAAGCTCATTCTTAGGAGATTCAACCTACACGATGTATTCACTTTTTTACAATGCTAGCTGCAGTGAGCCATCATCTATCCGCTTCCTCTGCCAGACAGGGCCACTGCACATGTCTCTATGTCTGTAAAGTTTCAATAAAGACATACTGCTGTGGAAACAAAGGATTGGTCTGACTTTTATTGGAATCTGTAACTGTCAATTCTTTGCTGAATTTGTAGCTGACTTCGGACTCATTTGGACGGACGGAGACACAAACGGGATTCAGGGAGCATTACGGGCATCTATAAAGAATGTCAGGCTCGCTTGGAAGGGTTTACTGCAATGTCATAATAGTAAAGTAACAAGGCCGGAGGATGTGACAGGCTTTGTGACAAAGCCCAGACCTGTTACATGATGGCTGAGCGGTGAGAAGCAAGTTAACAGTAACAGACTGGTGTTTTCCTATTCATGGTTGCAGTCGTTTTTTTATGGGAACCAGGCACTCCATTACAACCTAACCATATCTAAACCATGGGATATTTTGGCCTTCATCGTGTGTCCTTTACAGACTTCCTCATACCCTTTAAAGCTTCAATGATTGCCATGAAATCAATCTCGAAGTTCATGATTTCCATTATATGCATGCATTAAATACATGCATCCCGCAGTACACTAATGGCACAATGACAGTTGAATAGATGCATTTACTCACTGCATTGCAAGGACAGGATGGGTAAAGAAGGAGCATTCATGAGCAGGTGGTCATTGGACAGTAGCGAAGACTTTCACTCCCTTTCAGGTATGCACAAGTATTTCATGCAACGAGGTAATGATAAATTATTACATGGGGATGAGCAGTAGAGGCAAGGACACTTTAGGCATGTTCACATTGAAGGTACTAAAACCATATGAGTATGCACAAGTATCCAGTAATCCCACCTAACTAAACCTACCTGTTTTGAAACAGGTTACAGTGAGAAAAAGGACTGGCATAAGTGGGTAAAAATTTACTGCAAGACAATATGCTAGGACTGTTTGCTATACTTGTGCTACAGGAAAAGCCTACTTTACATTACGTTGCCCTTTCCTCTAAATTCTACCAACTCTGTAAATGGAAGTCGCTCTGGAAGAGAGGACTAGGAAGAAGCAAAACAAACTTACGGTGACTTAAAGCATATTTTCACCCATTCCAACACAGTTGGTAAGGCCATCGCCATTCAAATATTCAAGAGGCGTTTATGAATGTTTCACAGCACATAAAGAGAATAGTAAGTAGCAGAATAGATTGGCACTAGATATGTTGTTGGCCGAGTTTGTGGTTTATTTGTAGGGTCCTCATGCAGATTTAATATTAATAAATGAGCTCCTGATGGCTTTAGAAGGTTTGAGGTCTCTTAAGGAAGTTAGCTGAGAACTAGGGGGGTTTGATGAATTTTTTGGTACATGGATGGAATAATATTGAATCTCTTTTACTCTTTGGAACTATGTTACAAAGAGATTTGTTTGTATCATTTATTGTGTCAAAAGTCTGATTGTCAGATCTGTTGAAAAGCCTGTATCCACTATTCTGATGGTAAATGCTGCCTTTGGAGAGAGTATAACTTTCATGTCTAAAGATTCTGTCTATGATTGCATAAGTGCTGCTGCTTAGTAATAATGAATACATTTTTTGTGTATACAGTATTTTCACGACTATGAGGCGCACATTAAAGTCTTAGATTTTCTTCAAAATGTGCAGTGCGACCTATAGTGCAGTGCTTCCTATGTATATATGTAGGGGGAAGTGTGGGTGTGGATTGTTTATGAAAGAAGGGGGATGTGCGTTGTTTTAACAACCCTGAAAATGGTAAAGAGAGACACTTATAAAGCACGGTTTAAATTGAAGGCGATCAGCTACGCAGACATAAAGCAGGTTGCATGAGTTGGGAGAAAGACTCGATCAGTGGATCATCGTGCAAAGACTCGATCAGTGAATCACCGAGCAAAGAACGAGTGGGAGAAGCGTTCTGACGGTCACCATTCGAGTAAAAGCAGTAAAAGCGCAGCAACTTCGAATGGATAATAACCCATCATTCCGCGGAAAGTGACTCTGGTGGTGAAGAAAGTGAACCTGGCATGTTTGATGGAGATTTAGCTGCTGTTGGAATCAGAAACAGAGGATGAGCACTTTGATGGTTTGATTGATGACATTTCCCCATTCTATTTTTAAATATGCACACTTGTGTTTCATGCTGCTATGTTCAGAGGAAATAGCTAACTTGAATTAAAAAAGAAGTTTATATCCTGATATCTTGACATATACAGTGGAATGTCATCCATATAAAGTGAGACCCTCTGTTTTGTGCCATTATGCACAGAGAACTACAGTGAAGCTACGAATTTATGACATTCCCATCATATCCTAATAATTACAACACTCAGTATAGTACTCAATACTATCTGCTTACATCGGCATGTCAGCATTGTCATTGTGAACATGTTGCCACACTTGAATTAGCATTTAGCTCAAAGCAGACCCCCTAACCGTTAGATGTTGCAACTGTAAATTAACTAAATGTGTGCACTATGAAAAAACAGGAATCATAATTTAACTTAAATAAGATCTTTGATGCTCCTTCCTTAGAGAAACAACAAGGCATCAATACAAGTGGACACTGTTTTGATGATGTGCCCATTCTTTGTGCCCTGACTGCAGCAGAAAGGACTCTAGCAATTACTAGCTGGACAGGTTTAGGATGAGTCAGCTAAAGGACAGTGGTACAGTATATTCAGAACACATACAGCAGAAAGCAATACCTTCCTGAAGTGCTGCACCGCGAGGGCTGCCGCGAGTCGAAAACCCGATCGCGATCAGTATACCGCGCGCACACTTTCATGGAGCAACCATGACCTATTTTAGTTCCTCGCGAACGTGACGAGTAGCTGCGAGGGAGTTAGAAGGGAGTCAATTTTGGATAAAGCAGAGCAGTTGTCTTTATGTGAGCCAAGAGACAACTAGAAAGATAGTGTCTTTATCCATGCTGAACTACACCGGCGGGCCTACACACTCCCCGATACTTTCAGGAGTGATATATAATTGAAGTTACAGTGGGAAGGCAATACTGGAGAGGCGACGTCCGCCCCCACCAAGCTTTAAGTGACAACCCCAGGATGCTGAGTGATGGCACAGACAGATCCGAAAGCACACAAAGCACTTCCAGCTGCTAACTGAAAGACAAATATCAGCTGTTGTGTTTACAATTTCTGGGCTATTAAACTATCCTGATAATACTATTATAATATGTATTAATATAAATCTACTAAGAAGGTAGTCAATAAATAAAGGCATGTTCTGATAAAATGAAAATATCGCTATGAAAATGTAGTAATAATAATCTCTTTACACACTAATCTGATGTCTTTGGGTTAATGGGACTAGTACAGCACCAAACCTCTGTGGAAACGCTCATAGATCATTGGCAGTGCTCTATGGCAATCTAAAAACTACACATAAAACATCTATTGATATTCTTTTTCCATTCATCCATCCAGCCAAGTGTGGACTACTTCGCTGAACCAAAATGGAGACTTGGGGACTTGCCACCAGCCACCAATCGCTTTTCCTTGTCCCAAATACCAGGCTGATTGACGTGTTAAGGTCGCTGACTTTTACAAAGTGTGCCATTTGCTCCTGGCAAGAGGGATGCTACTTTTTATTATGCTCAGTGGGAGTGACAGCTTTCCCTGTACCTAGAGCGACCACTGTGTGATCAGAAAAATGGGTTGTTGTTTTTTTCTGATCAAACAGACAATCCCAAATGGGACAACCATGATATTCCAAAACAGACAGGTGACATATACTATTAGATATAACAAAAAACTATATGACATGAATGTAGTGCTAGGCGATGTGACAATAAATATCATGGGGATGATAGAAAAGCATCTATCATGCCATTTTTCTTCTATTATTTCTATAATTTCCAAGGGTCAAAGTGAGCTGGAACGGTCTGGAACGCCATTCCCTTAAAACATTTAGGAGCAGAACACCGTTCAATTGAGAAGCAAAGTCGCTGTCAAAATCCCAAATTAAATAACCTGTCACAAACGCTTTGCAAGAACAAAACAATCTACTGACATCACATTAACATACACAAGTAATGCCTACAAGATATATTTATTAATAAATTGCTTGTTAATTGTTCCAGTGTGTTTGTTTCAGCGTAATCTTGCTGGTTGTGTCTGGCAATGCAAACATATCAAAGCAATGGGGATCAACATTTTTTCTGATCAACTGACAGTGTCAGATGCGTGTCAGCATCTTTAGTTCAGAAAAAAAAAAAAAGAAAAGGTACAATGCAACACAAAATAAGTGACTTTTTGTGACACTGTGTCAAAAGTTAACATGACAATGGAAGCAACAGACAATTTTGAGATTTTTGAGGATGAAGCACAGGTAATAATGATGATGAGAATGATAATATTAATACTAAGAAGAAGGAGGAGAAGACTTACTACTAATAATATTTAATATAAATTAAATTGAATAGGATTTTTTTTCTATGGGGCTACATAAAGATGCTTTACATGTCATTTTTGCATGCATTACTCTAATGCAGATGTAGGACCAGTAGTGTTTGCAAAGCTTTATATTGCTGCAAATGTCACATTTTTGAACATTTTTGTCAAACTTTTCAGAGAATAATTGAAAACATACTTCATTGCGGTATGTTTTGATATATAACTCTATTGTGATAATAAAGCCAGCACGAGTAATTAGTGTCAGATCAATAAAAAGCCTGATTGGAGCTTCCCTAAATCAAAATTTAAAACTTAGACTCAACACATAGTCCTTCAGTCAGAGACCACTGAACAGCCACAGCATTTATACTGCAAACGACGCACAACTCTCCCTCCTCTTGGTCAGCAACTCAGCTCAGCCACCCACTCACAGCGGAGACACTCATTAAGTGATCAAACTGTAGGGATCATCAAAAAAAAAAAAAAACAGGGACACCCGCAAAGTTTCTGGAAACAAAATTAATTAGGTGCCAGTGCTTCTTGCCAGATCCATTTAAACACACGGTTTACCCAAACACACACACACACACACACACTCTCCAACTCAAGATTCAACTGGATTCGTCCGGTTCACGGTTTTGGTTTGGTTCTGTATACGTTGTTCATTGAGAAAAATCAATCATGTCTTCCGCTCAAAACTAAATTTTGTTACAGCCAGAGGTCAAATATAGAGATTTTGCCTGCTTCATTATGTGCTCATTTAATTCGAAAACAACTTTATCTCTAACAAAGCAGCATAGGCTCGATCAGCACTAGACTTAGGTCCCTATGTCTGAAACTATGTCTTTTCATATAGTGCAGGAAATACCTTTTTGCTAGAGTGTTTTGGGAGGGGATTTTATATTATGGCTCCAGTGATTTAATCATTGAGCTGCACACTGTACCACTTTTTGCAACCAACTATTCTTATCTTTGATTGAAGCTTATTGGTTAATCTGCCTGATTATTTTCTATGTATAATGTATGTATGTTTTCCTGTATAATTTTCCTTCCCATTGTTATCCACGCTGCTCTAAATAAAAACCAGCCTCTCAACCCTCATCAGTCACCCAGCCCTCCTGGCACGCCGTGGCACATATTTAACGGCGTTTATCTCACAGCTTAGATACAATTAGTGCAACTTAGTGCGGGGCCAGCGGCCTGTTAGTGGGCATATGTTCAGATCCTGGTTAAAAACACACACGGCTCCCTAGGGGGATAGGTGTGTTGTGTAGGAGGCAGGGGGGTAAGGGTAACGATAGGTGTGTGTGTGTGTGTGTGTGTGTGTGGCAGCAGACGGTTGCTGTGGAGCAAGCCCTCAGCCTCCATTAACACAACCCACCTACGTCCCTTCCCTTAGTTACTTAGTCGTGTTTAGAGAAGCCACCTGAAACTTGGAGGGAAGGGAATTCACCCGAGCGAAGGGGAGGGGGGTTGTGACGGAGCAGGGAGGAGATGGGAAAAAGAGGGGAGGACCCAACTCCGATGGGGGTGGGGGGGGAAAGGAAGGAAAGATGAAGCAAGGTGAGGAGGACGGGAAACCGGAGAGGAGAGACACAACCACAGAGGAAGAGAGGCAGCCTGGCTCGGGGCCAGGGTTGTCGCTGGCAGAAGTCGAGGAGTTCGCCAGCTGCCAGCCCGAGACAGCGGCACTCAGACAGAAGGATGCTGCAGCTTCTGCCGGCTGGTGTGTGTGTGTGTGTGTGTGTGTGTGTGTGTGTGTGTACATGCATGGATGCTACAGAGCCCTGAGAGCTCCATCGATGTGTTAAAGCATGGGGACAAGGACCAAATGCGTAACCAGCCAGGCTGAGAGAGGCAACGGTCTTTAAAAAAAAAAAAAAAAAAAAAAAAAAAAAGAACACACACACACACACACACACACCAGCCCAGTCACAACATCTCTCGCCACAACTTGCCGCTCATTTCTGCCTTTTCTCTTCGGCTAACCACGCTTAAAGTGCGTGCTCTTTCGGCAGACGGACGGCAACAAGAGTAAACAAGATATAAACCTGCGAGATTGGGTGTCAAACGGTGAACACACAGTGATGAAAGAGTTGTTTTTCTTCATTAAGTGCTCCTTTCTTCATCGTCTTATCAGGGATGCTGAAGCACAGACGCTGTCCCAATTTCCTCCAACTCTCTCTCTCTCTTTGATAAAGTGTGGATGGGAGGGAACGAGAGGAGGGGGAGTGTGGCCGGGATTACTTTTTAAAGTGCAATGATGCTGCTGCTGCTGCTGCAGCTGCAGACTTGTTTCCTCACCACCCCTCATTGTCATCATTAATATAAGCATAACACACATTCTTCCAAGTAAATAACATTACGTGATGAGGTCATTTATAATTACTGATTGATAAGCCAATTAGAAGTATTGTTTTAATTAAGCAACTTTTAAGCAAAATTTCCTGAAATGTGATTATTTTCTGGTTTACTTGAAATAATCATGATAGTAAACTAATGATTATTTAGGTCTTGAATTACTAGTTCTGCAACACAAGACATCCGACAGTTGGTTGATTCATTTTTTTAAAACAATTTTTAGATCAAAACTGAAAAAATGTGTTTTCTTCAACAACAACCTGCAGATTTCACCTAAGCATGACTTTTGTTTCAAAATGTCAGCTTTGTGATAGATAGGACCACTAGTCCACATATAGGGAATATAGTGGGGTTTTTTTTGGGGGGGGGGCTTCTCCATCTCCTCTTGCAGGTGAGGTCAGAGGTCAGGGTCGACTGCAGGTTCTCTAGCTCTGCTGTTCCTAACAAGCTAAAACCCTTTTGTTAAATAGGTTTTAAGGCGCGCACACACACACACACACACACACACACACATAGACCTCATATCAGCCTCAGATGTTGGAGGTGCACCTGCCTCAGGAAGCGCTCCCTCTAGCGGACAAAGCCAGGGCCTTCAGCGCGGCTCACCCAGGAAGAGGTTAATCCACTCACTGCATTTTAATGACAATCTACACCGGCGCACCGCACTAATCGCATCTGCCTCACACGTCTCCAGAAAACGGCGGCGGTGCCGGCTCAGCGGGGAACCGCGGGACCTGAACGCGGAAGCTCCGGTACAGGACGTCAAATAAGCCGCAACACCCATCACTCCGGAGCCCCGACACGTCACAACTCCCGGTAGTGCCGTTTATCAGCCCGAAAAAGCACCTCCGTGACGTAGGCCCATCGCAGCGGGAATAGGGATGAGGTTTTCCCCCTTTTTAAACGTTAATAAAAATAAATAAATAAGTGAGTAGAATAAATAGAGAGTTTCATTTATCCTCCGGGGTGAACCGGCCCGGCTCCTTCTCAGGTGTTACAGGGTGATGGAGAACACGTATGAACTTCCATGACGTAAAGTGTGACATTTTTTTTTCAAACATACAAGCAACATATAAAAAAAAAAAGTTAGCAAACAAACCAGCGCTTATAATTGTTTCTTTTCTTTTTTTAAGGGGGGAAAAACGAAGCGGGTGAAAACTTACGGGTTCTTGCACTTCGACTCACCTTGAGCGGCCGTTCCTCGGGTGCTGAATACACTTGCTATCAAAGTGGCCACATACCAAATCATAGTACTATTGCCGGCCACGAATAAACCTCATCATATCTCAAAGTGCCCCTTTCGGTGAATCTGGCATCGCCGGCTTGGCCCAGGACAGGACTGAAGGCGGCCGGGTATCCGGTCTTCTCGTTAACCGAGCCCTGGACGCTCTCCCATCGGCGTGTTCCCCTCTCTCTGCCCCTCTCCTCCGCGCTCCTCTCGCATCCTGAGACGGATCACCTGCGCCAATGGGACGAGAGCAAACGACGCCGCGCGAGGAGCCGAGAGCGAGCCTTTAGATAACCTTTCGGGCGCCCGCGGTCCCGCCTCCGCGCCGCGCTCATTGGCCGACGTGGGAAGAACACGGCCGCTGATTGGCTACCTGTACCTGTCGGTTTTCCCACTGGGAGAGAGGCGTTCACGGCACGGGATTGCTAGTGGGTTTCTCTTTTGACTTTAACGAAGCCTCTTCAGTGTTCTGAACAATATTATACAAGCAGTTATGATATTAAAGACTATTAGGCATAATAAATAATGTGTCTGTATGCAGGGAAATATAGAGAAAAGCTTATGTGTGTGTAACATTAACATAAATTTCGAGGTTCATTTTCGAAAATATCTGAGGTTTTTTTGTATTTGTTGATTTTTATTTATCGTTGTGTCTATCCAATGTATTGTTTAGTTGTTGTTGCAAAAGTTTATTAATTTGTGTACTTTTTATTCATGTTTATTTGTTTTTTTGTCTTTATTGTTTTATTGTTGCTATGTGAAGCACTATGGGCTGCATGTTTGTATGGAAGCTGCTATATAAATAAAGTTGAGGGTTCAATCAACCGACAATTTTGCTGTTTAGAAGGAATGAATGGCACTATTTTAGTTAATTTTTTTTCTGTATGTTTAGGTCGCAAAAATTCATAATTCTTGCTTCTGTTAAAAAACAATGCTTTTTGAAAAGCAATTATATTAGCTGTCAAGATAAGATTACTTCCTATTTAATTCTTTATTACTTATTTTTAAGTACAGCAAGTGTGTATAGCATGTGTTCAAACTGGTGTAGGCAAGAGAAAGAAATGGATGTTTTAATTAAATAAAAGCCAATCAATTTACATCAACTTTAGAAAGCGGCTAGGCTATAAATATAAATATGTCACTTACTGCAAAATTTAAACTGAAGCCCAATCACACTTCTAATGAGTGAGTTCATTATTTGCAATGCACTAGCGAGGCCTGCAGAACATTCTGTTTCTAAATATCAGTGACACTGAAGCTGTGATTGTGGTGTGAGCAGCACGTGTGGGGAATCAGGATCCATGTACACCACTTCCTTCGTCGTGCAAAGGGTTAAAGGGAATTCCAGACTTTCCGGTGGGACATGAATGCCGCACTAGATGGAGCCGTTTCAAGGTGGGTTGGAGTGTGAAGCCATAGCGGAGCTGCAGTATCATCCTGCGCAATAAGAGGAGAACCCTCCAGCATGTGCACGATTAGATCCACGCATGAACACCCCTTCTTCAAATATGAGTTTGCATTTGTAAAAAAAAAAAAAAAAAAAAAAAGAAAACACTTATAAGGCACCGCTGTCATTGCAGGACACTTGACTAATAACTGAAATGAGCATGATTCATGTTCCCTGATACATTTCAAACGCTGTGAGTCATCTGTCATGCTGTTACAGTTTAATGTAACTGACTCAGTCTGCCTGGCCCATAAAGCATACATCAGGCCTCAGAGACAAATCAACTGCTCCTGGAAGTTGAAGGACTCCTATCGCTTCCTCTGGAGGAGGTTCCAGTTAGGGCCCCCTGCAACAGGACAAATAGGATAACCTGAAAGTTATATGAGGACATTCATAAGATGTGCTGATGTTCACATGATTTGTTACCTACTTTGTTAATTCATTTTTTTAAATTATTTTTGTGGCCCATTCCACATGGAATTACAAGAAACCCATTCTTTTTGGAAAGATCATGGTTTTACAAAAACACCTGGAGAAAAAAAAGAACACAAACCAAATGGAAAATAACATTCAAACATTTATTTAAGAAAAAAAAAACTCATTTGGCCTTGTAGCTGCCGCTGGTTCGTGTTTGACAAATGTCATGGTTTGTCTTTTTTTTTTACTCCTACAACTTTACAACTTTTAACCCTGTCTATACTGGGAACACCATCACTATCAAAGGCTTGGAAATAGAATAAAACTGCTGGTGAGGTGTGTTACGTACATTCACGTTGCAGTAATTTGCAATTTTAATTGCAAATTCTATTATTTGTAAACCTCACCAAAACTGAGGAAACTCACTGGGAGTGCGGCTCTTTGCAACGGTTTCCCAGAAAAAAGGCCTGGCACTGGACACAGACGTCGCAGGTTGACTGGGGAAGGTTGCACCGGATTTTCTACAAACGCCTTCCTCTCCCAGTGTGTCAACAAATCGCTCATCCTCCCTTTGCTCCACCTCTTCCGTTATCCTCTCCATCAGGTCCTGTTGGAGTCTGGAGACGTGTCCTCCAGGGACACATTGTTTTGCCTGAACAGGTGCTGCACTCCGATCGACTCTCGCTCCGTTCCCTTTGCTCCTTCTCACGCAACAAGCGGCTGTCTTTATGTCACAGGCATTCCTTATAAAAAATAATTGAAAGGACATATTCTTAGGTGTTTAGATTTTCTGATGCACCAAATGCAGCCTGCAGAAGTATTTCCTTAGACATAAGCAGATTAAATTTCTTCTTGCAAAGAAGTCAATTTTATTACTTGCATGTGCGGATACGTCTGAATTCTGATTGGTGGGCCCCTCTTGAACTTGTGCAAATGAGGGTTTCTGTGATTATGTTGTAATCTTTGTCAATGTACAGCACCTGCCTGACTCTACTATGCATCAGCCTCCCCTTTACAATTAGGGTTGGTACGTAGCATGTGTACCTTCAAGATCCGGATCCAGATCCAGCATCCAAGCCTTTTGGACTGCTCATTGCTACTGGTGGTAGACGGTGTGTGTGTGTGTGTGTGTGTGTGTGTGTGTGTGTGTGTGTGTGTGTACTATGGCAAGAGGGGACATCTCACAGCTTGAGGTGGAGGGAGTGGGTAGAAATACAGACAGTCTGCTGCTGGAGGTGGAGGATGAGCTCATGTCAGAGGTGTCATCAACTTTATGTGGCGGATGACAAATAATATTTAGAATTTTTTTTTTTTAAATGTAGGATAAATGATGGCACCATATGAAATCCATATAGAATGCATGAAGTGTGCTCCAGAGAGTCTGTCTACCTCTACTTCAAAAGTAGAGGACACTTTTCTTTTCTTCTGTTTCTATCTGCAAAAACTAAATCAACAGTGTATACAATTAGGTACATGCAGTACACAGATGTTCCAACAGAGGGCAGTAATTCTTTCCTTCAAGAGCTTGGCATTGCTATAAACAGGACACAAGTGTTTTTGATGAAGAACTTATTGCAATTTTGAAAATGTTAAGGTAATAAAACATTATTTTTCTCCTAGAACATCAACTGAGCAGCTTCATAATCTATGTTTTAGTAAAACCATGTTGAAAATGCAGCAGGTACCATACATAAGCCTGGTTATACTATATCAGTCAATTGTAATTTTATCATTTTTTTGTAACATTAAGCAGCACATGTATTTTTTTTAATATTCAAGTAAACTAATTGAATGTTTAAATTGCATAATTTGTTCTTGGTAAGTTTACAGTAACTAACTTTTGCCTATTGATTTTCACTAAAAAGTGACCAATTCAAAGAAATAATATACACTAACATTTTTTTGTGTGTATGTGTTTTTAGGCAAAAAATTACAGTGTTGAGGGTGCTCTGATGAGGAATTATCGATGGGAATTCAAGTGACATGGAGCAGCTAAGGGAAGATGATGATGATGAGGAGGACTCCTATTACAAGGAGTGGAGAAAATCCACATAGCAATGACGATAAAACTCAGATAGTGGAGATAATGAAGAAGGCCTAGAAGTCCCAGAAGATGACAAAACACCAGCGCAGTCAGCGAGGGGCAAAGTCAAAAGGAACAACCATCTGTTGAGTCTGTGGGATGTGTTGAGGGAGACGCTGAAGTGAGGTTTGACTGGACGCCATTTCTGTACCCCAACGATGAAGGAAATTGAAGAAGATACAATTCAGTTCTCAGGCCACTGTCTTCTTCTCCAAAAACAACCCCAGAAGAGGAAAAGCACTGGGGTGTCCCCTGATGCGATGATACAGAGATACAAGCGCTGCAGAGGCCACTTTGCCCATGTGTGCTGTCATACATTCAGAGTGCATCTTTGTCTGAACAAGGACAGAAATTGTTTTCTGGCCTACCACCATGCAAAAATTAAAAAAAAAAAAGGCTGTGAACCACAGCAGGAGTCATAATAACTGAACGGTTCTGTTTTCCAGACTTCCACCCTGCCAGTTCCGTTGGTGCACTTCTCACTACTGCATTGTAGCAGCACTTTTTCATGTTTGAAATGACATGATGTTGGAACTGCTCCCTTCCTCTGCACAGTTCTGAACACATACACAGAGGTCGCCGCTGTCCTGCAGCCAGCGAGAGCCCAAACCGGCCCCCAGCCTGCAAACGTGTGCGTTAATCAACGTATGAGTTGCGCGGTGGTCGATGGAGGAGCCTAGCCATCTCATTAGTCGGAGAGCTAATATCTGCAGGGGGTTTGTGTGGTTTTTGCATTGCACGCGATGATGTATGGCTTAGATGCAGCTGCTCGGCCATCATGGTTCCATGAAGCTCTATGTGCACTGTTCTCAAGATAATCTGAAGGCCACATGAAGTGATTGAAATGACTTCTAAATTCTGATTATTTGGATGCATTGAAACCTGTCCATTCATGGGGACTAAACAATGTTTAATACATGTACATTGAATAACAAACTTGCAAATTATGTTCCTTTTATATATTTATATATACTAAATAAAATCCATTAAATGTTCAAGTCATATTGCTGCTTTAAAAAAATCCCTTTTAAGCATATAGTAAATGGAAATTGAATCTGGATTGTTATATTTAAAGACTTTACATTCTTCAACGTTTCTTTCCTTTTTAAATAATTTTAATTTTTTTATCCAATTCTTTTCAGAACATACCATATTCTCCTCTCTTTTCATGCACAGATAAGTGATTTGCATTTCAACACATCCCGTGCATTTGAGCAAATTTTAGGACCAAGCAGAAAATTTCCCCGGAGTGCTATAACAAAGGCACATTCAGTCATGTTCCGATGAGACTGGCTGACTAAGAAAAAAAAAAATTGTTAACTGTATTTAACGTTACTCGGGGCCACTGAATACCGATGGGATGATTAAATCTAAAAAGACGTTAAGTGGAGTCAAATTGGGTGCGGAGCAGATAGCTTTCACGGATATCACTTCAGACAATGCTCATGGGAGAGGGTGTTTTTTCCTGAGGAGTGATAGCAGTAGAATTAATGCTCCACCTTTTGCAGAATTAGCCTTAGAAAAAGCCTCTATATACAGTAATTTGTTTGTTCCAAAGACAGACAAAGTGTATTCAGAGTATTTTGAAGCTTTAAACCAACCACAAAACATGTTCTGTTCAAGCATTTTGCAAATACATTCATGCATGTTGATATGTCCTGTATAAGACACCTTGACAGTGGGGATAGAGTCTTCTTCATTTATTGTTGTGTGACTACTGTATGATCTTTGCACGGCATGCAAGGCCCATCTGCCGGAGCTTGTCATGCTCGCAGAGACGCCGTTTCTCTGTTGTCATGAGAATCGAAGAGTCTCCCATATGTACACGGCATGTGTTTCTGCACTGTTGCAACTGTCATGCAAACTTTTCTTGTCCTTCACAGTTTGCCGGTCCCATTTTCCCGTGGAACGCTTCCACAGGAGCAGATGGGGTGCAGAATTGATTTCCATTTAAAAAGATGAACTTGACGTGGAAAGGACGGACAGCAGAATCACGCACGCTTCTGTGAACCGACGTTAGAGTGATGCTTGAATGTTGGACACAATATATCATTTATTCAGGTGGATTTAATCAGTCAAATAGGTATGAAACCATATTTTCAGAGTAGAAGGCCAATTCTGCAAAATATAGTTGCCAGTGTTTTCAAATCACATATTTCTTTACTGCCTACTACATTCATTTCACACATTCCTATATTAGTGCACATTGAGATGGCTTATTGGATGTAGGCCATGTGAAACAACCACCTGCAGAATGCCTTATCCAATAAGGCTTATTGGATTATTGTGTATATGAATTTAAAGGCATTTTTATATATATAAAAAATGTCCACCTTAAATAATTAAGGTGGGATGTGTTCCTTTGTTGAATAGCTGCTTGTATTTAAATGTGTAATTAAAAAATCTGAATAATTTTAAAAATTAAAAAAAAAAACTAATCTCTCTATTTATATGTTTGACAATCATTCGTCATTCAACCATATATCATTGATAAGTTCCTTTTTGGTGAAGCAACCACTCTCCCTTTTTGAGAGACTTGATCAATCAAAGGTCAAGGGTCAGTTTATCTGCTGACTGACTTTTACAGACTGTTACTGTCTAATGATGATGATTTCATAGGTCATGATGCTGAGGAGAAAAAAATGGAATCACTGTATTCACACTTTTTTTTTTTTTTTTTATTGGTAAATGACAAGCCAGACGTTCCAGACTCCTGCCACCTGGCATCATCCTGACATTTATTTCCATGGCTGCGGCGTGAGTGAGGCGGCATCGATGAAGTGATGAGTGGACTTTGAAATGAGATGTGAGCTGGTTTATACTGTATTTTTGTTTTTTAATCGAAAGGTCATTATGGAATAATTAACAGTACTGCTGACTAATACATTACATCCTGGACACACTGAACTGTGTATGCTAATTAAAACTTCTGTGATTGTATATCTACACCAGATTAAATAAACACCTGTACACTACTGTTCAAAAGATATAGAACACACATTTTTCCTTTTTTACTGAAATGTAAGCAGTTTAAGTCCAAAATGTATTACTTTATAGAATCATTACATAATTCTGATATTTGACTGTATATATGACAGGAGACAGTTTATAAATTCTGTGCCTTAAAGCAAGCAGTCATGACTTATGTGAAGTTGTGATGTCACAACCATACAGTAACCCGGCCTCCCTTTTTAAAGCAATTTAAATCAGCCAATCAGAGGAGAGAAAACTATATTGAGATGATCTTGTGAGGAACATTAAAATTTCAAATAAAAAACACGAGTGTATAACGTGGGACATTTAAATGGTAGAAAATAAGTAGTAACTATCTAACCTAAAAAAGAGCTTTTCTACAGTGATGGACAATAGTTAAGTGCTGAAAGCTGATCCGAACATTTCATACACACTACTTTTGCTGCTTAATTGACCATTGTTACTATTATTCGAATATTTTGAAACTTTGCAAAAACTTAATATTCGTACTCATTTACATCCTCCCTGATATGGGCTCATTCGTGCTTATTCTACCTTTCTCTGTCAGCATTACAAAGCCACATCCAAGTGGCTGAATACCTCCTGATTGACCAAGCCCCTTTTTCTGACAAGAAACTAAAATATATGACTCTCAGGATTAACATTCGAAGAACACCATGAATACAGATCGTCAGTGTTTGCACCCTGTTGAACTGAATCCAACTGCGGCGTTAAAGGTAGAGAATATGAAAAAGTACATAGAGAAAAACATGCATGGTGCTCTCAATGACAAATCAGTTTTAGGAAATGAAAGGAAATCACATTATATGTAGATTATTAATTTACCTATGAAAGGGCCAATTACAAAATGTATGATTAAACTAAACAACTTTGATATAAAACTGAATCTGAACATCTCTGGTCGTACATACGTCCATCCTCCGCGATGACTCGCGGCCAGCGTGAAACCCAACATGACTCAGCGGCTGATATTTCCCCGTGTGTGTGGGCTGCAACCCGCGAACAATCATGACTAACGTTAATGACCTTTTTTTTCTGGTCACCGGCCAAGCAGCATTGTTCCCCCCGAGCCTCTCTGACATCATCCGCTCGCCAGCCGCCCACCAGCACCTGATGCACGACAGCGGCCTGTCGCCGCTCGTCCTCCCAGATACGCTACGCCCCACACACACCGTTCACATGGCTGGTTTCCAGCGTGTGGTGGACAGAGGACAAACAGTGAGTGAGTCAGTGAGCCCCTCATCTGCACCTACACCATGGCACATTCCCGGTGACGCTGCAGGAGTGAAAAAAGAAAAGGGAGCTGTGTTTTTCTCAGGGTGACTCACCCAAACTCCGGGTTCATTCGTAACCATAAAACGAGGCTCGTTTAAGTTCGCAGACAAAATAATTGATCGGCCACATTATGAAATATTAATATTCCAGATGCAAACATCATTAATCAAAGTACAGATGACTGAGAAATGCTATAAAACAAGTCGTGGTTTGCTCCCTTCCTCTTGTCCCTGCAGAGTGAATGAATCCATCATGGCATTGTTTTCGTACTGCGCGGACGGGTAATGGGACTTTTTTTGTTTTTTGCTTCCAGGGTGGTAAGGTGCTGTCAGAGTAATGCTTTACGAATAATGTTTTTTGCTGCCTGGTGTTGCTATGGTTTCCTGGCTTTATAAAATCACGACGATATTAAGGACTCCCCCCAAATTCACTTTCTCGGCCTCTGTTTGTTTTATTTCATCACGTTGTACTCCGCTGCAGCCGTCTGTATGAAGCGTTGCGGTGATCTTGCAGTGACAGCTCTGTGACAAAACTGAAGTAGTTTTATAAGATAGAAACAGATCTGAGGTCTCATTTATTAGGATGTGCATAAGATTCGCACATCTGCAATCATCTTGCTGTTTAATGCACATTTTGCCAAACCTGTCAGATTATTGGATAATTTTTGGATTGGAATAGCGGAGAGAATATTTTGGCCCAGAGGAAGTGCATTTTATCACAGATTTAAACAGAGCTGTGAATAATTAATGCATAGAATTAAATCTTTGATTTTAACAGTAGGAAAATGCAGGCAAAAAGACTCAATCAATCAATTACAGTTTTCAAATAGATGAATATGCATTCCATGTCCATGCACATATCAGGAACAAGAAAAAAAAAATCATATGCATGAGTGGAAGGGGCATTTATGCAATGTTGATGCAACAGGAACCAGGTTGAAAATAATAATGAGTGAGTTTATAACTTTGGGTTTATGTTCTAAACTTTATCAAAACTTTATCAAATCATCATTATTAATTAGCTGCTGTTGGCAACAGATTGTTGCAGAATCGAGGAGGATGGAAAGACAGTGGATCATTATCAAATGTTTCAGAATAAACTAAATCAACTATGTTTCCTGGTTCAGCATCAGCGTTTTTTTGTTGCCAGGTGGTCATGGTCGGTATTTGGACACCAAACATAAAGGTTGGGCCAGTGAGAGAATGTGTTAACAGCTCTAATACCTACACACTTTAAATGAGTAATGATGCAGAGGGCACTCAGTCTGTCATGTTGTCACAGTTGTAAGAGCTAATTGCTCCGATGTCCTTTCACTGTGTGTTTTACGTCGCTTGAGTCACTGTGAAGTCGTTTTTTTTAAGATTGTCCTGCTGTCGGCTGTTGCGACGTGACCGGATGATTATGACTTGAGATAAAACCACTTTGTCGGGATTTAATGTATGTAGCGACGCAGACTTTAAAACAATACTCGTAATGTTTTTTTTTTGCAATGCTACAGACAGCAACAGCAGATCAATGTCATTGGAGAATCTCATAGTCATGGATGCTGTTGCACTTATTAAAATGAAGGCGACCTTGAGCAGACAGAAAAACACCATGGAGGAACAGCGTGATGGAAAAGGCCTTGGAAACAGAATGCAGGAAAGCAGAGTGTAAGTGGGAAAAAAAACCCTTCAATTTCAACATGACCTCTACGAAAAAGGTCTGTAATTTTTAATGTGGGTTACTCAAGGCTTTACTTTGACATTATTGTTAGGAACATTGAAAATACACATATTATATAGCTGATAATAATATATAGCTCCACAACTCATTTCCACAGAAAAATTGTATAAATTGGATTGTTTTTTTTTCAAAGAAAGAATCCAATCATGCAGGGATAATTCAGCTGCGATGCCAGAATACAGATACAGATGATGAAAAAACATGACCAAAAACTCTTTCCAAGGCATTGCATGTTTCCTAAACCACTTAAAGTATCTGCCATTAAACCAGTCTGTAATAAAAGATAATTCTGGATGCTTCCATGTTAACTACGTACACCTTCATTTTATGGCCAAAAGTGATGAGAATGTTGTACTAGTACTAGTTTACTAGTTTAAAATGACAGATAAAGGTGAAACACTGACTCAGACAAGGTGTTAGGTATGTGTCTTGTATCTCAGTGCCGTGTTTTACATTTTCACTCATAATATACTGTTGTTCAATAGTTGGGCTGGACTCAGTGGAACAGTCTTAGAAAAGCAGAGTTATTATCTAAGCACTGGAAGTTATAAATTTGAGCGGTTATGATTTGGAGTTCCTCAGGGCTCAGTTCTTGGACCCCTTCAGTTGGCTCTGTACCATCCAGGCACAGATGAGCTTCCCTGAGAGGGTTCCTGAAGGTTTGTGCAAAAAAAATTCTTTGGTTGTGAAACCCAGCTATTGCATCAGCTGTCCAGGTGGCTGATCTCAGACAATCCTGCAGATGATGATGATGATGATGATGCTGGATGCGGAGGAAGTGTTGAGGTGCGGAATGAAGACAAATTATGCTTTATTGTTCCTTCTCCCCAAATCACACAGTGCTGGGCCAAGTGACCATGTCTAAACATATCAGTATATGGAATTGCACAGATTTGTGTGCAAAATGTTCTACTTTTTTATTATTACAAGCAGATCATACATGCAAATTCACTGAGCTCTGGAGTAAAGTTGACTTCTAATCGACTTTGAAACTCATGGCACATAACTTTGAATGTGTGACTGTGAATTAAAAGCCTGTGAGATAAAGGCATTTTGTTTGAGGTTTGATATTCCCAAGTCGCAAATAAGAACTACCTTCTATCTATAAAAAAAAAAAAAAGAAAAGAAAAGGTCAGACTATTAGTCGACTATGGCAATATCTGATGAATCAGATTTGACTGTGAAAATCCTTAGTGGAAAAACGGCAGTACGGCTGTATAAAATGAGCTCATATTCCGTCAAATAGTCATAATCACAAAGCATGCTGGTACCTGCCTGAGGCGGGGGGGGGGGTTCAAATGAATCACTAGGATGATAATTAAAAGATGAGCACAGTCATTATTGCTGGGAAATTAGCATTTATTTCTTAAATTTCAGAAACCAATCACAGGATTATCAGTCCATCATGTACTGGTCATTTATCACAACAGGGCTAGGCCTCCCAATATGTCTGATCTCTCTGGTTTAATCTGCTGACAAATAATATATGTATGTCCGGGGATGTCTATTTCAGTTTGAAACACATCACTTTAAAGTATTCTACCACTGACGTGACTTGAAATGAGTTTTGAGATTTCTGATATGAGTGTGTGATGTTGTCACAAGGGGGCACTGTTCTACTTTACTGTGATTCACTAAACTGAATGTGATGCTGAGATGCTGAGTGACAGCTGACACTTGTCAGGTTCACCTGTGTGTTTTTACCCACTTTTTATACAATCAGGTAGTTAAACCTGTCAAATACATCTTTTAATCCTATTGTAAGGTTCAGGGTTTCTCTACTTGCCATTTGTGCATAGACCAGTGATCTAAACACAATGGAATTAATGTGGGGCTCTCTGAGTCAGCCAATAAAAGAGTAGAAAATACAATATAATATATATAAAAACACATCATGTACAATTATTTAACACAGAACAATTATTAAAAGATAAATACATACCCCTATGTTGCAAAAGTAATGAGTATTAAACAAATGGCAACTGTATGCTCAGATAATAATTTTAAGTATTGCACCTAGAATCTGTATTACATATGATTATGTTGATTGATTACATTAACGTATACTAATTAGACTAGTCAAATAATACATTGTAGATTTCTTGAATGAAAGATGCAACTACTCAACATGTAATTACAACTAGTTGATATTGACAATAATAATTTTAATGGGAGAATAAGAATGGAGGTAATGTACCATGCAGACCTTTAATAATCCAACCCTCTGATGCAGTTCTTAGTGACCACCAGCAGAGGCCGATAGAGGTCATGAAAACAAAGTGCACAAGAGTGTGTGTGAGTGTGTGAGTGTGTGTGCATGTGGCCCTATGTGCTAATGTGTTTCAGGCTAAGGACAGGTTAAGTGGAGGACAGCTTGTCAAAAATACAAACACTGTTCTGTGTGTATTCGTTATAGGCTTCCTGTGTGAGAAAGCCTGGCAATAGGATTATTTCTTCCAACTGTCTTTTATTACCACGAGCATATATATCATTATATGATTGAACTGTGAGTCTATGGTCATTTTATCCAGAGAAATTTGAACTTGATCATCGGTTTGTTAGAGAGGAAGGATGATTTGTGTCATTTAATTCATGTAAACCTGTTTTTTGGGCTGGAGAACAGGTCCTATAAATGCAACTCTGACTGACTGAGTGTGTCTCTATGTTTAATTATTTCATTGTGTATTTTGGGTTCAGGCTTCATCAGACTGTTTGCTCGTTACTCGTGACCTCTGCCATGTCTTGTGTCGTCGCCCGCTCGCTCCCCGTGTTTGGTCGGCCTGCTGCCGTGCCTTCCTGTCGTGCCCTCGTTCGGTTTATACCTGATCTTCTTTATTTTATTTATTTTTTTAAATTAAAAACACCTCTCGCCTCGGCCTGCCTTCGCTCTCCTCTTGGCAATCGGGTTCCTCCACCACTCGAAACACGACACCCGGTCCTGTTTCCATTTACATTCCTCCCTCCTCCAGTCTCTCTTTAATTCCTGGGTGAATTTGTACAGCTATATATACATGTATATATTATGTAGATGTTGACCTTTCGTCTCTGTGGGGCCACAGAGTCCAGAACTGTTTGACAGGAGTTAATAATAATTTAAACCCAGACCCACATGTGGACTAAAGGCAGTAACATACAGTAACTGATGGTTGATTATGAATTATTTCTTACTTATTTTGACTATAAATACCATACGGGTGTGTCTATATGAATTATGTATGTCTGTCTACCTACGTCCTACAAGTTCAACTGCATCTCACATCCCCATTATGCTTCATGGCATGTGAATGTATCTGTCTGTCAAACCCAATAACATTAATATTAACGCCCTGCACGACCGCATGGCTGCAAATACAAAATGGCTAATATCGTGAAATCCTGCTTTTAGAAATGAATGAGAAGATTTTAAAATACTTTTCATTACATCCTACATCCTTTTTCAAGTGTTAATTCACAGCCTTATAAATGAGTGACCATTGCATGACTGTCCTTTTGAGGAAAAGTTTGACCTCACATGGTAAAGTGAGAGAATGACATGCCTCATCACTTCGTATTAAAGTGAGGTAATGCGTTATAGGTGCAGGAGCAATAACACTAAAGGGGCAAAAAAAAGGGAACAGAGAGAGGCAATAAATCCAGGGGGGGTGGGGGGTTATACAGTGTCAACTGCTGGCTGCCAGTAAACTGAAGCCTGGCTCTTCTCTTAAATGATTCTTCCCACTGTCAGGGCCAATTTACACGACCCCCCCTCGGGCGCCCTGGTTTTTATTTTGGAGAAGAAGCGCCAGAGAAGTGGCTGTGGGCAGGTGTGTTGCACTAACAGGTAGCCTGTGAGCTTCCACCAACCTGACAGAGCAATTAAATCACTTTCACGAGGGGGGGGGTGTCTGTGCGTGAACCCCGGGGGCTAGGACTGTCATTTTTTAGCATTTAGCAAAAGGCGAGCGAGTATCCTCTGCCGGGGGGGGGGGGCGTTCAGGCTGTGAGTGGCTGAAAACAGTGGATTAGAGGAAGGGTCACGGCCTTGCTGACGGGATTTTTCTGAAAATATAGCCATGCCCCGCGGCAATGTTTCCCTTCTAAATATATAAATAATGTTTGACATCACGGGTGCATTAATGACGGCGGAGGCAGACATTAAAACCCACTTAAAGGGAAATGTTTCGTCTGCTCCACCCCGTGCACCTCTTGATCTATAGTCTATATTTAATACTGTCGTGGGATGTAAAGCTGGGGCACAGCAGTAAATAATCCATTGAGCCTATGGATATGTTATGTTCACCAGAGAAATTGGTTGAAAAGCTCAGTGAAATTTTTCTTTGTGTGACTCATCCTGTCTATACGAGTTACTGTAACTCTGATGTCTGACTCATGGAGACATCATTAGTGGACTTACTTCGCACCGCAGATCTCCCTTTCAATTCTCTATATGCTGTGAAAGACAGTTTAAATTGCAATATATATATATATATATGTGGATCCTATGTATGTAATTCATGTGTTATTCCCATTTGATTGCACTTTCTGCTATTGTTTCACTAGTCAGCTATTCTGTGGCTCAAAGGGGATTAACATATCAACAATATAACCAAAGGCTTGACCATGCAAAGCCTTAAAATGCAAAGCTTTAAAGGTAAAAAAAAAAAAATTCTAAAACTCGCGGGGAGCCGTTGAAAAGGATAGAAGAAGGGGAGCGATTTAATCGGATATAGTGGAGTTTGTTAATACCTTAATAGCGGCGTTTTGGATAATATGGCTGTGTTTTCCACTCCATTACGGTTACGTTACATCTGTGGTAATATTTACATGTAAACTTATTTTTAAAATAAATCACCTGCAGGAAAAATAGTTTTAATTTAGTTTTTTTTTTTATTTTAAGTTAGCTTATCCACCCCCCAACAAGCTGTTTACATGATAATGCATCTGTAATAGTAATTCAGTATCCAGCTATCCATTATCATCATACAGTATGTAACAGCCCTAGAAATGACAGGTGCTCTTCTTTTACTTTTGATACTTTAAATACATTTTACAGATCCTGAACTTGTACCATTATTTGAGTATAACCCTCTTTTCATAAGTAAACAAAATAGAGAGAGAGGTTTTTGCCATCTGATTTCCAAATTAACAATGAATAATTCACTATTAAATCTCTTGATTGGCCTTATGTGTTATATGTCATCTTTTGAGAATTTTTTAAATAGAACTTTAAAGTGTCAATAACTTTTTTTTTTTTTTTTTTAGGGCTCATTTGCATTTTACAGTGATATAATCATGCCTTATAGTATTATCCTATATACTAGTAATAAAAACCATAGCAAAAACTGTACAAAAAAAGCATAAAACTTTATTTTTATGTTCATGAGAATGAAACTAAGTGATTAAAATGAATGACAAAGACAGTTAAAGTAATCATTTCACATGCATTTCATGCTGCCTGTTGTACACTGTTGTAGGAAAAGAAAAGAATGAATAGGCTAAAAAAAAAATGTGCAGAAAATCCATCTGAAGATCCTTCAATGGAGACTGGCCTGGACCTCCGGCATTCCTCCATAATCTCAACCCCACACACACCCTCGACATTTGTTCACATTCACTCTTCCTTTTTTTTTTTATCCTTTCACACGTCTCTAAACTCGCCATCCTCCGCAGTAATATACAGTCAAATAAAATAGGGGCTGGTCGCTGATTCCGCTTCAGGTTATCGCTCTTTCAGAGATGTTATATGTTGTGATAGATTTCCAAACTAAGCAAGAGCGATTTTTTTTTTTTTGCTCACTGTCATCATGGAACAGGCAGATATCTGTCGACGAAAATAGAAAGGAATGGAGGAGGTGGGCGTTTAAAGGAAAAACATGTTGCATATCCAATCTCTTACATTTATTTGGACAAAAGAAACCCTCCCTTTGGAGATGTTATTTCCCAGGCAGACTGAACATGCGTCTTTCATAATGTTAATGATGTATGCATGAATCAGGGGGTTATAATAATAAATCAGCTTATATAACTAGCAGTTTTAATTCAATTTCAGTCAGCGTGGTTTTCTCATGCACAGATGTTTTTCACTCAGTGTCAGACACTACCTACAAGTGCTGCAAATCTACTATTTAGTCATAAGTGTCATGGAATTAAATATTGTTTAAATCCATCATATATGTTTATACTGGGCCGCCCCAGCTGCTTCTTTGAGTCACAGTGTGCTCAGAACTTTTTTTTCTTTTTCTTTTTAAGTCTTATCATGCATGCATTTTCTTTTAAAGCATCACAAGGTCCTAACAGGTTTGGATAGATTGAGACCAAACACGTTGGCCTCAGAGGCATCTTGCGTATAACTATCAGCCCCGATATTATCACATCATCTCCGTTTTATCACAGAAGCGGCATGTTGAGAGTGGATGTGGAAAAAAAAAATGGTTTATTAGTTGTTTAAATCATGCTGGTGGAGAATTGAAAATCAACAAGAGCGGCGCAAGCCAGATGCAATCGAGTCCCCCGTCCATATTAATTAGCATTAGTTCAGTGGGCATCTCGTCTCATCGGGGGTGGGGCCTAACTGAGCCTAACACGCTGTGGCAAAACATCTGGAAGCCTGGCACTCAGCCAGTCCGTCTTTCTCTGTTTCAGTTCATGTTTGGAGCTGACTCGTCGTCCGTGTGCAGATGTTGGCGCGCTGGGGACGGCGTAATCGGGGTCCAAATCGGGCCGTATTGTGGCCTGGCGCCACGCGGGAGGTGTCAGGGGGGGCGGCCGCGCCGCCTCGGACCGACCAACCGACCGGGCAATTTGTTGGCCCCCGAGCGTGGCCGTGTACCATGCACGCCTGGCATGCGAGGATTTGTGACAGCTGTGGGCACGGAGCAGAATCATTCGGTCAGTCTTAGCAACTGGAAAGGAGGGACAGGTGGAGCAGGGCTCATCCGATTGAGTCTTGCATGCACGAGGGGGGGTGGGGTGGGGGGGTTGAGTCAGCCAAAGCCCCATATTATCATCATCATCATGCAGAAATCCAGCGCATGACCCCTATCAGAGCTGCACGCTGATGCCTGAAAGGAGTAAACGTACTAGGAAAAACATTGGTAAGGACTCGCGAGGTTTACCATCAACCACAGCCTTCCAGCAGCGTGGATATTTAATCATTTAAACGCAGGGATTGCAAAACACCACCTGGAATAAGTCACATTTACATGTACAAGCAAAATAATTTAAATTTCACTCAGTGATGATGCCTCGTTCCCAGGAATGTCACAAGGAGCCGCAATGAGTTTCAGGAAATAAAATAAATGCTGTTTGATATCATAAATGATGCATTATTATTACTGTATAGGCATTAAACCACCAAATACACACAAGGAGATTCTATTACGTGCTGCACATCTTATTAATTCTGACCTTGGGCAGTACATCAAAAGTATTTAATTAATCCACTTTCATTCATATAAATCCTTGAGGTGATACGTTTCTCTATCAGGAAGGTTTAGAAACAATTAACCTCTGTTGTCTTTTTCTACATCTCTTATTTAAGTAGTTTAATTCAACAGAAGCTTCTTTTACATGTAGTAAAAGTGCTTGTTATTTATAAGAACATCAGAATTGACTAAATTAATACAGTTTGCAAAATACAATCTAAATGAATCTGGATATTCAATGTAAGTACAGTAGCACAGATCTAATTAAGTGAGAAAATCAAGATTGTAAGTGGAATAAGAACATCACAGATTTTGACGTAGGATATTTTGCATTTTGCAAAGAAGGCAATGACAATGACAATTATCAGCTAACTTATACCTGCAGCAGCAGCACAGATTTTAGGCAACAAGGAGGAAAAAGAAAGTTGGCGTTATGTGTTAGCCGTAAGTTAAAAAAATTCACAACCTCTGACACGGAGCGCCGTCCGTTATGTCACTGAGCTAATTAACATGTGGCAACTGGTGTGTGGCCTCACAGATCGACTGAGGTGGTAACCAGGGGGCAGGACAGCAGCTGCTCATGCATGGGGAGGCACATTTCAAACCGCCACGAAAGATCCTGTTTTTGAGACTCAAAAGTCTAAAAATAGACAACGTGAAAACAACTGCGTGTCAGCGATTGCAGTCAATGCAACGTGGTCATTTTGTTTTTTAAAGAATGATCCTTATGATGTTACGTCATGATTGAAGAGTTTTGTCAGCGGGAATATAAAAGTATGTGTGAACCGCTATAGGCTCAATTTAGGATTAATCAAATGACTCTACAGACTCCGTATGTGGAACAGTCCAATTTCAATGTCACAGGGGGCAAAAATGGTGGATGGGACTGGACCTCAAAGTCTGTGCAAAGTCTGGTGATTTTACATTATGGGAAATACACAGTAAAATCAGCAGTGTTAAAAATTACATGTGAAGAGTTCATTTAAACAGGTGGTAGTCGACTCACAGGTTTGAAAGGCTGAAGGACTCATATTTCACTCCAATTGATTGATTGATTGATTAATTGAAAAAAGGGCAAATAGGGTTAACAACGCAGGTCTTCGTTGGGAGTCCTGGCAGGGTTAGCTGGGGAGAGAGAAAGGTCTCTGACCTGCTGGGATAAACAGGCCACGCCGGTCATTCGGTGGACAGCGGCACGTCACTCGTGTTTCCTTTTAGACGCGGCGACATCCTCGTCTTCATAGTCCGCCCACAGAGTCAACACTCCCTTCACCGGTGTTTGGCGAGCGTGGAGGGGTCAAGAGGACTCAGTAAACCGCGGCCACCTGTCGCCTCACTGCGGTGGAGCAGTGGGGACATGAGGCCTCTCATGTCTCTCTCTGTTTAATTAATCACACTTTCAGTCTAACTAAGGTTTATTCATGCCAGAGAAAATAAGAGGTCCAACTCAGTCATACATGCATTTTTAAAAATCCCAGCATAGTCAGATTAGCACAATAATTCAATTTTCTTGTGTGCAGTAATTCATATCACGTTCAATGATTGCACCTGAATGGCCATCCCACCTGTGTGATAACCTGTATCGTCCTGTTTTCATCTGTGGAATTGTTTGATTATGTTTTGACGTGAGGGATCTAGGGAGTGATCCTCAGGCAGTACCGAAGTAATCGACATTTATCAGCCCATCTGTCTGTTGAGGTTGAGAATGCCAAAAAAAATAGATTTGATTTGAAAATCATTTCTAACAATAAATGCGGACGTTTGCATTAAGAAGCTGATCCTCAGTAGCACAGCAACAAATGTCCCTTTATGGTACGTTTTGAACGGATAAAAAATGTGTGATTTATTTGGGATTAGCTATGAACAGTTGTGGGATTAGTTATGGTTAATACATTTTTAATTGATTGACAGCTCTATTCTGAACACGATATATCAAGATTGAGACGTTATTGGAGGTGGACTTCCTGTTTTGAATTGACCCAATGCATCTTGACGGCAGAGTTAATAGAATCTATGCCGAGGAAGAGGATTATAGTTACAATGCAGCAGCATGCAAACAGATTGGACAAGATGCAGAGATGACAGATGTGCAAAAGTCGGCTAGCCTGAATGACTTAAATTATGAGCAGATTAGCAGGGTTCAGTCAGTGCACATTTGTCCTCTCATCAACTACTTCTAAGGATACCGTGAAATGGGACTTTTGTTGTTTGCCCCTTTTTGGTTAAGTTTGCATCGAATAAAAGATCCTTCCTGACTTTTCCTCCATGCTCAATTCATCCTAGCGGCCTCTTTTCTCGCTGCTTGTCGCTGTCATTCATAAAGCATCATCCTCCCCGTGCCTTATTATTAGATGCTTCTCCTTTTTACATTCCTCTTGCATCCCTCCTTTTCCACCCTCTGCGTTTCTCATACCTTCAAAGTCTGTGCTCCGCTATTAATTTTTGATTCCGCTCTAACCACCTGCCTCCCTGTCCCCGAGACCTGGGGTCAAAGTGGGTCTGAAATACGGCTCGTAAAGACGCGTCCAGCCCTTCCGCTCTGGCTCAGAGTCCACGTGTGGCTCGCTCATGCCTGCTGTCAGCTCCCATTACCTAATTGGAATTGAGATGCATCTGGCCTGCCTTTTTGTCTGCGTTGCACTCGCCTTTTCGGACTCTTATTCCCACCGGGCCGGGCTTTTTAACACGGGAGAGATGGCACCGGGCGGATCACGGCGGGCCGTGGTGAGGCAACTGTTGTGGTTCACTGGAGTTAATAAGAACACTGTTTAATTCATGAAATCTGTCATGCTACAGCGGCTTCGGCTTCACCGCTGGTTAAAGGAGAAATTACAGCAGCTTCTTCACGTCAAACGCATTATCTGTCAAGATCGGTGACCTTGTGTTCTCCGGATTTACATCCACATCATGACACAGGTTGTGCCGTATCACCAGGCATTAAAGAAAAACTTGAATCACATTCTTGATAGTGATTTTCTATTTGCCGTAACCCAGAAAAAATGATCCTTTTCCTTCCTTGGCAGGAAATATAAGTCGCCTGTCAAATCAAATGGACTATGATTCATTAATATCCATTAACTTGGCGGAGAAACTACAAGCAAATAACCCACATTCGAAAGTGTTTGAAGACGGTCTTTGGCAGAAAATAAAAAGCTCTGAAATAAAGAGAAGAGTATTAATTGTGAGCGATAACATTGTTCCTCTACTGACCTTG
This sequence comes from Eupleurogrammus muticus, assembly GCA_036785175.1. Classification (NCBI taxonomy): domain Eukaryota; kingdom Metazoa; phylum Chordata; class Actinopteri; order Scombriformes; family Trichiuridae; genus Eupleurogrammus; species Eupleurogrammus muticus. Next base: position 5,638,446 of record JAYKQN010000007.1, read on the forward strand.
TCCCTCATGCAAGTATATTCATACTTTTATCATTCCACATGTTTTTTTCTTCACTAATATGCAAGCGGCTTAAGTGTGAAAGACACTCATTAACGGCTAAAATGAAATCATTTGTTGGCTGAGTTAGATTATGCATTAAAGTCGTGTTACTTTAAGAAGTGATGCAAAAAGCCGTGATTAGAGGTTAAAGAGTTTGTCCTCCCCTGCTGTTTCCCCTCATTACATACATTGGCTTTCCCATAATCCTCCCTGTCCGTTTGTTCTGAGTGGGTTGCGCAAAGGTGAATAGTTTGATTTTTTTTTTCTCCCAGCATCCCTGAGGTAGCAGTTTTAGCCATTCCTTTTAACATAAAAGAGCCCTCAATAGCTTCACAACGAACAAGCGTGATACGGCCGGCTTTAGTGAGATTTACGGCCACGCCATGGATACTGAAAGGTCTCCGGTCCTGGGAGTGATACGCCGAAGAAGCAGAGAGGGATAACGGATATCTCACTTTCATTCGCGCCGAGAACAAATGTGTAGCTCTCTGCCGCGAGACAATGGGGCCGAAAGACCGGCGTAATTCACCCGACACAAAGGGCTGTAAGGCGGGCCCCCTCGGAGAAGCCCGACGTTTCCCAGTTCACGGCAGCGGCAGCGGCATGATTTTTTTTTTTGTTTGGATTAATCTGCAGAGGGATTGCACATTAAAGTTGGACTAAGACGCTGACACACATCGCAGTGTTCTCAGATTTCAAATCACCATTTTATATAAAGCTGCAATCCGTGTGTTAAATGAATAAAATGTTAAATTGCCTAAATTATCACAGCATAGGAAAGGCCTGTAGCATATTTGAGGGCTATATTTGAAAGGCAAAATTAGATAATTGCAATTATCCTTTTAAAAGATCAGCATCCAGGGATCGATCGAGTCAAGAAAGAAAATTTGATTAGATGTGGGGATGTCTGCTGAATTCTCATTGAAGAGACTGCGACAGAATGGGAAAGCGGAAATGACGGAGGGGCGCGGGAGATCGTATTTGGCCGGAGTAGTTAAAGTCCTCACTGAGAGCAGGGTGAGATGGAGGAAGACGACATCAGGTCGATCACGGGGAGAAAATAGAGAAAATAGTTTTTCTAGCTTATAGAAAGCGTGTGTGCACGTGTGTGTGTGTGTGTGTGTTTGATTCCTGTCTGAGTCCTGTTTCATTGCACGGTCAGTACATGATCTGCGTGTAATCGGAACAGCCCATGTCTCATTTTAACAGGAAATCTGTTGGCAAGATTGCAACTTGAACTTTTTCAATGCTTCATATATTACGGCTTTAAAAGTCACAGATTAGAAGATTTAATGTCATTACATCAAAGCACATCATTTACTGAGTTTCTCCCCCGATGTGTGGCTTCCTCAGCTCGTTTGCTGCAGAAAAACAGCCACAGCCTTTAAATATGCAAACTGTGCTCTCTTTTGTAAAAATGTAAGAGTTTATTTTTAAACACCTTTTTCAGGTTTCCTGTAGGTGTCGACGAAAATCGTAAGAGAGTGGAGGGAATGGAAATGATTTACTCTTCAGCAGAGCACTTCAACCGGCGCCGGTTATTTTTGGACTCTCCCCCACCTCTGGTTTCTGTCAGAGAAATACATTTATCCGGAGGCCAGGCCTAAGTTTCCATTTTCTCACCGGGTTATCTCTGAAATGTGAACTGCTGGACCCGGCATTACCTGGCGTCTGACTCAGCCAGCGGCAGCTCTGGGGTATTTACAGAGCACCAACGTTTTTGGTGCACCTTGTGGTTCTAAGCTGACAGTGACAGCATCATTTCACTTGACACATTTGACGAATGTAGACTCAATGGTAGAGTATTGAGTAATCAATACTATGAGCATGTTCTCTTAAAGAGCAGCACACTCTTTTACATATGACTCCATATTATGTATAATACTAAAATAATGTAATTCATTTTACTGACAAAAGTGAATTTGTGACGTAAATCATTTCTCAAGGATGCTGGCCACATCTGGTAAAACCTAAAAAGTCAAATTAAGGATCCCTGACGCTTTCATAATAAAATAAGATCTAAACATGATTTTTTATCAATTTCTATTGGTTAGTAATGACGGTTGTAGGCTATAATGCTTTTTTGGAATTTCATCTAAATTTCACAAGTTATACTTTAATGATAATTTAACATAAAGAGTTATCATTGATTGTTGATACATAATTGACACACAACATTCTATGTGTCCACATTCATCCATTGTCAAGGGTTTTGTCATTGAAATCAATAATAAATGTAATATTCTCTGCATATGGTAATGGTTTTTGGGATGATGTGTCAATTAAATTTTCGGTGGAGTTTTGGAACGTGCAAAGTGTGAAGCACTGCAGGGGACGTGTTTGCCGACCAACAGACTGCATCCTGTGAACACGCAACCTGATTTTACAAAATAGGCCCAAGCGTCTCCTGAAAAATGCACCTGTGCCTCCTCTTAACACACTTCCTCCCGCCTCGTCTTCTCAGCGATGACCCGTCTCCTGCAGCAGAGAAAACGCTCGTGCGCGCGGATGATCTCGCGTAAGCTCACGGCGAGGGCTTCACCCACTTCATCCTCGCTGACCACCTCCCACCGTGCCATCTGGCGTACTTTTTAAGACTCTGTTAGAGTCTGCTCATTGTTTATTTGTGCATGTGCGTGTGTGTGTGTGTGCGTGTGTGCAGTGAACCGAGCAGTAGTGCGTTATCATACACATAAACACGGCCACGGTGTGATTTATTGGACTCACCTTTAATCTCACAGATGTTCCAGTGATCTTTTCACCTGCGCCTTTTATATTCATTCGATGATTTATTTCGACAGGTAGACAAATGTGGGAACGGCTCAGCACCCGAGCACACGGTGTTTATATTTGTTTCCCATATAATCAAATAAGACACTCGCAGATGTGTGTTATTTGATCTTTATTAGCCCTATAAATATTCACTTGCGATTATGTGGGATCACTCCTTGAAATTCCAGCTATGTTTTTGTTGCAATAAATATTGCGAGCGCAACACCCCCCTGATGTGCCCGGGATCGGGGACGTGGGTTTTAACCGAATACGACAATAACACAATACGGGACGGCCGTTGTGTTATGGACTACCTCTTAGCACTGAGTTTGCAGCTCTAATTTTAGCAGCGACTTGTTTTTTCCCCCTTGAGGATCAATGTTTCACCTTCAGGGCTGTATAACTAGTGCTAAATACAGTAGTTAGGCTACTGTATCGTAATGGAATGGCAACATCATACTTTCCATGACAGATCTGCTAAGCGTAAGAAATGATTACTTGAGACATGTTGTGTCCCCCTGACAAATAATGTCCTATTTCTTTGATCCGAGTTCATTCTATGATTTATATTTATTTTCCAGACCCAGGCTTTTGATATTCTCCGAGCCTGGAGTAAAAAAACTATTATTAACCAGTAAGCAACTAAACATCCCCTCCATACCGCAGATTATTTTTCTTTTTTTTTCATTGAGAGGGAAGTGGGGGCATGGGGCAAGATGCTGCCATGGAGGATTTTGTGTGACAGAAGCTCTCAGTTTGCCTGTCTATCACTTTGTAAGATGTGAGACATGAGGGATATAAATACACCGCCTGGATACCCTTGTCTCCATCCTTTCACCAATCCGCGCTCACGTGGTCCCCTCTCGTTGCACACCGCGCGCGGCTCCCATAGCCCCTCGTGTAGGCTGGAGGTCCATCTGGGTGCTGGGCCTGTGCAACTCAAAATAGCCTCAGCTATTCTAAAATGGGCAAACCAACGCGATGTAATGAGCGAAACCAGTGCCGGGACAGATTCAGCACTTTTCTTTTATTGTCTTGAAACATGACTGTAAAAGGACAGGATGTTGGATGCACCAGCAAATTAATTTGATTGACAACAGGAATTACACCTTTTGGAAAGGGTTGTGACCTTGCAGCACAGTCGTTCTGTTTGGTCAATGAACTGCCGCCGTGTCTAGTTTGCTGGTCAAACAAATGTCTTGGCTGTGCAGACAGATAAACTAATCTGCACGCATTGATGCAGTGACCCAGATCAAACCCCTAAAGGCCAGAGAAGAAAAGACTACACATAAAAAAATACCTCTTCTATAAAGAGTTCAGAAAATATTTTATAAACTGTCCAGTGTGGGGGGAAGGTGGGAGGTTTGGCTCACCCGTCATTTTAAATTGTCAATATTTTTAAGAAGAAATTAAGCCTTTGGTGTATTATATAAATGCAAAGCTGTTGGTGGGAGTGTGAATCTCATATGAGATGGGATCTACGCTCGCAGTTAACCCGTACAGCTACTTACAGAACATCCAGACACGAAATCAACACACATAAATCAGTGTTTAAATCCGTATGTAGGTGCATTTGACAGTTTAAAGGAAATATCTAAATAAAGGAGTTTTCGATAATGCAATTTCTTCCATCCACCAGCATGAGGGGGTGGATGCAGACACCAGATGCCAACCTATCTGCAAACATGTGGGATGTTATCACTATCACTTTGCACGGAGCACAATGTTTTCACTTGTGATTCTCCCTCTGCCGTCTGGTGAGCTGAAACCACTCAAGTGGGTCCCTTTGTCGCATTATGAGTACCTGTCTGTGCCCATCCCGAGTCGGTTTACTTCAACACATCATGACAATACAATTAGGAAAAAGGAGAGACACATACAGTATGTAAAACGCTAAATTTTTCAATATACCTTGTAACTCAATCCCCCAACAAACCACAAGCGGTGCAATAAACTAAATGAAATTGAGATCTGGCTGACACACACCTGGGTAACCGGCTGCTTCCCCTAACTCAAGCATAAACCGAGAGAAAGGGTTTTAGACAGTTTATTTTTCACACGCCAAGTGCAAAAAAGACCTGAAGTATTAATGTGTGGTGCAAAAAAAAAAAATGATGATGCTCTTCCAGAATCCGAGCAGTGAGCCTAACATTTCGAAAGAGAAACCAGCCATCGAGCTGGTTGAATGGCACATTTAATATAAGGACGACATAAAAGCTACCTCTGAGATATATGGAGTGTGACTGCATCATGCAAAAATGCATGTCAGTCTGATTTGACATATCACTTTGCTGGATTTTTTTTCAATCAGGAGGTTCTCTGACTTTGTGAGAGGGGCTGCATCAGCAGAACATACAGAGCTGCTGTCTGGTTTTTCATTTCAACTGCAGTGGAAGAAAGCTCAACTTTAAAGGCACACAAAAACAAGCCAAATATAAAGAATTGCAGAACTCTTTGTGGTGAGTTCCCATGACATGACAAAGTTATCACAGTAGAAACTTATAATGTAGTTCTAGATAAAACACCAAAGTCAATAGGATTCATGAATCAGGTTGAGGAATGAAAGATTCAAATTTTGCAACATATGTCGTGTGCGTGTTGATAGTATCCACCTAAAAATGCTGATTCAGTTGCCAACAAGTGCTTTAGATAGTCGTGTTTTGATATTATAAAATGTGGGGTGTGTTACGTATGTAAGGCAAAAAATGTATTATTGGTGCCAGGTGTATTTCAGATGAAAGTGAAGGTAAGATTTACTGACATGGACTGCACACCACCTTCTCTACATGTGTTTGTCCAGATGTTCAATAACCAAAAAAAGAACCAGGAATCCTACTCATATACTGAGATTACTTGCATATATTGAAACCAGCTCAGACTTATACTGGGATGCAGAGTTGTTCACTTATTCTGTTCTTTAGCTGTTTCCTGGACTGCTGAGAATAAAATGGATTCTGTATGTAACTTGGAGCGCCAATGGTATTACCTCATATAAAAGGACAGTTATCCAACTGACTTACATAAATCTACATCCATTTGGTTGTCCCAAATGGAACTCCATATGAGCTATTAAAATATCTATGATGGGACAGGGTGAGTTGGAAAGTGCTAAAATATCTATCACCACTAATGGATGCATTACTGTGAAATGTTCAGAGGTTCATGCTGCCCAGAGGATGAATCCCAATGACTTTGGTGATCTCCTGACTTCCAGTCCACATTTTTTTTTTTCAATCGCAGTAAAATATCTCATCAAGATTCTGTACAGACATTCCTGATCTCTACAGGATAAATACTTTCCATAGGGCTTTCAGGATCCCTGAATTTCCATCTACATGTATTTTATGACCAGATCAAACATTGATGAAACTCTCCATTCTTGGGTTATAACTTAAAACTTGCAAAACTAAAGACTTTTCCATCAGCTTTACTTTATCTTTGCACTAAATTTAGCAATTGTTAGTATGCTCGGCTATACTGAGAAGATGAACATGGCAAACATTGTTCAACACCTGTGAAAAAATACCATGCTAATGTTAGAACTGACTCAAAGCACCACTGTGCAGAAGTGCAGCTGACTGGAGAACCTGAATGGTTGTCATTATTATTGGATGACTGCATCATTAAATTCATTTAATGTCCATATTTCACACTGCTTTTTTGGATTGATTAATATGTGTGTGTGTATTTCAGCTCAGTGATGGTACTCATGAAGACCCCAATCTTATAGCATAAATGTTTACTCCAGATATAAACTGGTGTGTGTTGACTCTTGTGTAAGCCAAAAGGGCCACCAGGGGATTTCACTTCTTCTCCCTGCAAATGGGCCAACATGTCCATCTGGTATTTGGAAAGCGTCACATCCGAGCCGTGGTCCAATCACAACATTGCAATGTGTTCAATCACTGCAGGAACTTACAAGTGGAGAGTAGAGATGGTGGCGAGCACGAGAGGAGAGAGCAAAACGCCTTGCCCGGAGTGAGGAGAGCAGAAGGCTTTGCTTGTGCACAGTCTGGTGGTACACACGAAGTTGATCCCACGAAGTTACAGTTCATGTATACACAGGCTGGTGCATTGCAAGGTCACAAAGTAGTAAAGCTGACAACTGGAAGTCTGGAAGTCACTTAGCGTAATTACTTTTTTTTTCCCCCACAGGAGGGTTGTGAACGTGTTGCTTTCCTTTTAAAGTGAGTAAATGGGTTTGTAAATCTAGATGACTATCAAATAGTTGATGTATTTGGTTGTTGAAAGTAAGACCATAAAATTTAAATCAGAAATAAGATTAAGAGATATGTGAGATTTACTCAAGCACTATGGGCTCTTACCGTAAATGCACAATGTGTAATTAGGATTTGTTCATGTTAAACAGAGTCAGAATGCTGCTATTATGCATTTTGGCTCATTGGAAAGACTCAGCTAAACTCAATGGAGTAGAAACTTTATTATCATTATTAATACCTGGGTTCACCTACTATTTCATGTCAATATGGCTGCTGAAGGGGTCTCCTTCAAAACGACAGGGTAAATAAAACTGCTAAAAAAAAAGCTAGATATGCACCCTGAAATGTACCTATGCATAAAAATGATAACAATAATTCACTCTTGGATGGTAAAGCCATGTAAACCCGCTGACTGTTGTAGTAGGAAATGTGTGTGGTGCAAATTGCTGTAAAACACATTAACATCACCGTAATGCATATGTTATTACATATCAAAATATGTATGCACGTTACAGACATCCCATAGGCTAAAATCCTCCATTGGTTGAAAGTAGTTTTGAATAAAAAACAACCAATATGTTAAAAATGTCTCTGAAAAATGTGACTCAAAAGTGGATAAATCATGATATTAAAAAAATCACTGACACCATAGTCTATCCCTGTTACACTTGACAAAAAGCAGACCAAGGACAGACATGCAGTACAGGCACAGTGAGGCAAGGTGTGCTGGGAAGGGGGCGGTTCCAGGGGGAAATGGTAAAAGCAGAGGACAGGGACCCTGCAGAAAGAGCTGATGTGGAGGGTTTTCACAGGGAGGTGAACCAGACCAGAGAATGTGTGACACGGGAGACAAAGGGTGCTCGACCAGAGACGGATAATCTCATGGGGCGAAAAAATAGACACACACGTACAGAAACAACACCACGCGATTGTCAGGTCAAGCAGCAGAGCGGGGACATGGACACGCAGCCGCCACTCACACACACACCGAGCCCACTGGACAGTGGCAGGTCAGGAACATTTAACTCCCGCTCACTGCCCCTGGGGTGTGAGCTATGGAAGCCCGGCGTATGGCGCCTGACACAGCTCCTATCTGCAGAATCTACCTGATCTAACAGTCACGCCCATTGATCATATTGATCAGAAGCAACATAATAATCAAATGAGACATACTGACAGAGAACAAGACATACATACTGAGGAAATTTACTCTGTGTGTAGATTATAAGGAGCTCAAACTAATTACACTAATAAATTTATGATATTATACTGTATACAAGAAGCACACCTACAGCAAACATTTTCTTTTCAAATATTTTTATCCAATGGTCCTTTATCAGTTTTATTTTACACATTCGACATTTCAAAAATCCATACTTTCTTCCAGACTTCTCATAAAAACAAATAAAATGATTGGTAATTTGTAAGTAGTTAAGTAAAGTGTATTGATATTCATTGCTGTTATGCTTGTTTTCACTGAGATGTGTCTGTGTTTGTGTGTGTGTCTGTGTGACAAACATGATGCATTCTGTCAGTCTGCATTCTGTCATCATCGGTACGACAGTGTTTAAATATTTTATTGTGCACCAGGTGTTTCTTCATAAATCATAACAAGCTTTAACTTGAGCCAAAGGTCACCACAGAAACTGGGGCTGGTTTCCAGTGATGGCTGGACTGCACGTAGAGGCAGAGAAAAATGTGGAGAAAAACAACATTTTTCTCCCGCTGCACTGGTCTCCCCGACAAAACTGTAGCTCCTATCAGGGAATAACATGGGGGATCATCGTTGTAAGGACTTAAAAATATGTTTTGGTGTCATTTGGAGACACTGGTGAGATTTATACAGAGGTCCGTTCTGCTACTCTCTGAAAATCCAATTATTGGAGTCAATGATGAACAGAGAAAGATGTGGCAGCACAAAAAAAATCATGTGTATGATGATTCTACCCTCTAAGCAATTATGTAATCCACTGAGCCATTCTGTCCCATGAGTCCCATTATAAACTCAAAATTTCTGCAAAAGTGGTGGGTTGATGGATAACTGATTAATCAAGAAACATGTTAACTATCAAAATAACACAATAATACACAAGACATGTGTCAAAAAAGACAAAAAAAAATTCTTTGGGAAAAATTAATAGTACACCATTCCCAATCAAGACACACTTTCAATATTTAAATAGAATAGAAAAAAATAAGTTAAAAAGTTATTATGCCTATATGACAAAGAATATTATTGCATTATATATATATATATATATATATATATAACGATTTCTGATGTGTACTTTTGTTGAGAAGATGCAAGCAATGATCCTGAATCACCCTCACTCCTGTTTTGCAGGATCAATGCAATGGTCATCATCTCTTGCTGCCCCTGTTTGTGTGGTAGAAGAGTAAGTAAGATTTGAGAATACAATGTAGGTTTAGTACCAGCAAAGTTTTGAGTAAATGGAAAAAGGGCCCGTGTTGTTCTGAGTAAACTAAAGACTTCCCCGACCACTTCTATTATTCAAAGGACACAAGGAACACAATGAAAACAAAAGATGTACTATATTGTGTATGTACATGCGTGTGGAGAGGAGAGGTGTGTGTATGTAAGAGTGTGCTTTTAGGAATTTCTACTCCTTCTGATCCACACCACACTAGAAAGCTTGATGCATTTGTTGCATAATTTAACTATGTTGTATAGGTCTGCACTCTGTGGGACCTTGCATTATTGTTCTATGGACATAACTGATAAATAGATTTTTTTGTTGTTTAGTAATAATGCAATCAATGCTCCTTTAAATATTGTTCAGGTTAATCTGGTGGCTTTGTTCATTTTCATTTTTTTTCAAAGATAGGCCTATATAAAAAATGCATTATATTTTTCCAGCACTTCCCTTACGAAAATTAACCATGGTTTTACCATGGGAAATACCGTGGTTTTACCATGGTTTTTTGGGTCATGGTTTACCATGGTTTTTTTGTGGTAACCATGGTTATACTATGGTTTTTATGTAGTAACCATGGTTCTACCATGGTTTTTGGAAGTACCATGAACCAACCATAGTAATACTTAATACTATGGTTGGTTCATGGTACTTCCAAAAACCATGGTAGAACCATGGTTACTACATAAAAACCATAGTATAACCATGGTTACCACAAAAAAACCATGGTAAACCATGACCCAAAAAACCATGGTAAAACCACGGTATTTCCCATGGTAAAACCATGGTTAATTTTCGTAAGGGTTGTAAAGACAATTTATATTTATTATTGGACACTGAATTGTAATTAAAGGCAATGCTTTGTCCATAGTGCAAGATTTACTTGGCCCAACATATCCATCCATATACAGTACATTTTCACATATATTCAAAATGAAAAACAAAATGCACCCTTTTTTATCTTTGCCAACCAGTTTTATTTTGATTTAAACTTTTAACTGTTGAAGTGAAGGACACTGAAGAAGAAATAAGCCCTATGACAAACACCACAGCTGTGCACACTTAGCGTAATGACATAAATATTCATGAGCAGAAACACAAATAAAGTCACACACAGGTAAATGCTCAATCAAAGGTCCTTATGCAAGTAGGCAAAGAGCAATAGTTTAACCGCAGGCCATTAGGAACACGAGGCAAGCTAAATAGATTTGAACATACGAAGAGAAATTTGTTTCTCATTGAATATCTGCCTAAAAGTCCTGCATAATCGTTTTAAACTGACACAGAGAAACCTTTCAGTTGTACATCATTCCCCCTGAGGCTGTGAGAGCAGAGTACATGAAAGCCCTTCGGTCTTATTCAGTTTCCCTCTACAAGACAAAAATGGGGGGGGGGGGGGGGGGGGGGGGGGGGTAAAAGAAAACACATCCATTATCATATACACAATTATTTTCCACCAGGTTTTTTTTACATACAGTTCAGATAGTTCAAACCCAGAGGAAATGTTCTAGTCTGCAAGATTACAAGGTACAATGACAGTTGGGATGTTCAGTGCCAGTAATAAACCTCAGTGGTCCATGATACATTGCGCCAATGTCACAGATACTGAGAGGAAGTACTGCGTGAGTATATAAACAGACATCTAAATCAGCAGTTTTCTAGTTTGTAGCTTTTAATCCCCTCTGTGTCATAGCAGAAATGTAGCACAGGTTGTGTGCAAACTGCCTGCACTACACAGTAAAATCACCAATGTTAATATAACACAAAAAGAGTTGTATTTTTTAACTTTTTAAGTGTTACATTAAGACTGGCGATTTGCATAGAATCATCACTAACATTATACCTGGGCTCTTCCTGCAACAAATCTAAGTATATATGATCATAATGATAATTTGCACAAAATGGGGGTGTCTTTATAAATTCATAGTGCTAACCTACACTTAAAATACATTTCCATATTATCACTATATTGAAATAATTGTCTACGTCATTTTTTGACAAGTTTTGGCCTAAATTGTCACTTGATGATGGCCAAGTCTAGTAAAATCACCTAATACTTAGTTAAAGGATCATGCTCCTTATGGTCATGTTAGTCAGGATAAAATCTCTTGATTTGGGCATGCACAGCTATATAAAGGAATTAATGCCATTCTTTGTTTTTTGGGGTTTGCCATAAGACATTATTTAAATAGTGGATGATATTAAAGGTGGATAAGGAGGTTTGCAATCATTCAAATTGTTTTTACTACTATCACAAAACAGGAATAGTGCGTGGGACCATGCGTAGAAAGGCATTGGTGTGCACTTTCTGATTCTGTTTTTGTTATTGTATGACCAAAAAGTTATGTAACAACAGATATTCATCCTTGATTGGGGTGTTGTTAGGGTGTTTTTTTCATTTTGCAGTTTCAAGTGACAGGATTAAGCGCATACATACAGTATTACCATAAATGAATAAACATAAAAATCCTGATTTACCCTGCCAGCTGCTAAAATGACAAAATCATTTCTGATTGGTAGTGTTTCCCTGCCAGACAAAATTACTTTTGTCCAAGCCTTGGAATCCCTATGTATGATGCTTTCATGAGGAAACTACCAAAAAATGCAGTGTCTGATGCATGATTTCATTTGTTTTTAGTTTAAGAAAGCGACAACATGAAGTAAACATGCACTCACTAGATTCACCAAATGATATAGGTTAAATAATATATTCGGCTTAAAACATATTCTTTGTATTCACAGGGTTTCAACTGTTTACACAGATTGTTTGCACATATTTACCTCAGTAAATTAATTATGCTCATAGAACATGAAGATGGTCTGTTTTGAATTATTTATGAAAATGGTTTTAGTTTCTTGGGATATTGATAACAACACCTAATGTTGTATAATATATTATTCCAGTGGATTTAAAGGATCAATAAGGCACTTTCGATATTTCATCAACAGACTGCCACATACTGATTTGTAAGACAAACCTCGACAGAAGAGCCTAAGGGCAACGGTGGGGTTAAAATAACTACACCTGATTCATAACAGAATCTCGTTTGAATTACAGAGTTTCATGTCTTATGTAATACACTTCATACGCATGCAAGCATAATTAGACATAGCTCTATATTTAGATGTAATTACAGCAATAATGAGGTATATGTGGTGAGTATCGCAGTCATCACAGATGTGACTCTTAGAAATGCAGAATCGATCGCTTGACATGGTCATGGATATTGTGTATTTCTGCCCCACACTCTGATGAGGGTATATATAGATATAGTCTAATTCTGCCTGTCGTGGATCTGTTTGAAAAAGCCTGAATACTACGTCACAGGGACTGTTTAAGCCAAAAAATATATATTGGATGGGGCTGCCAGGGGCAAAAAAAATCACATTTTATTGATGGGGAGGACAATAAACAGTAAAGTTTCAGAGAATCATTTTTGGAGGGGACACAAAAAAATATACTGTACTACTACTACTACTATAATAATCCAGCCCTATCTTCTTCTCTGTCTCTTCTTAACACTCCTTTGCAGGTGTGAGGCCTTTGCACATTCAACCTCCACTTTAAAGGAATAGGGGGAGGGGTCATCATTTTTGAACAATTAAGAAATGCATTATGACATTAAGCAGTGCTTATCTTGTACTTCCATTTAACATTTCTTTAATATCCAAAATCATTTATTTGTGTTAACAAGGATTTTATGAGGAGGACAACTTTGTGGAAGGGGGAATTTCCACCTATGGGGACTGCCAAGCTCAACTTTAAACATGTATGTTCAAATAAACTAAGGTTATCACAAATAATAAAAAAATATATAAATTGATGTTTTTTTTTTAATTGTTGAGTTTATCACTGATAGTAATGCCTTCAAACCCAATAGCTATAGTTTCAGTAGACCTTTACAGTGATATTGCCCTTTGCCATGTTCCTTTTAGTCCAGTTTAATAGAAAAAAAAACCTTGAACGTGATCTTTTTAACAGTGGTTTCCTATCAGGGCTCCCAGCTGCCTACAGTATAAAGCTTGAAGCCTCCTACATCGCGTCAACTATAAATTCTTGTCTGTGTGAGTGATGCTTTCGGTAGCTATGGAAACCTAATATAATAGGACCCCCCCCCCCCCGCCCTCGCGCTCTCTCTCTCTCTCTCGCGCGCGCTCTCTCTCTCTATCTCGCGCGCGCGCTCTCTCTCTCTCCCAGTCTGTGCCTACGTCTCTCTCCCTCTCTCCATCCACACCAAAGCTCTTTAGGCTACTTTGCGCATGCACGGCCGAGCATTGCATCGACACCAAGATGGCGAGAACACGACTGGCTTGCCTCCTGACTCTCCTCTCAACTCACTGTAAGTACTGAAAAAAAATAAACTGTTCGTCAGCTATTTCACCCACTTTTTCCTCCTTGGTGGAACACGGCGGTCAAACGCCCATTACTTCTGTGTTTGGTCGAGATTTTTTTTTTTTTTCACGAAACATATCTTGCGCCCTTTCGAAGTAACGTTAACCCTATCTGGACGCAACTCCAGCCGGACTGACAGAAAGCCCTCCAGTCCCTTCTCGACGTCACGTTAAATTTTTGTCTTTTTTAATTCTGTTAACGGTTGTTAAGCGTAGTCGCCATTTTTCTGTACAACTTACCGTAAAACGTGCGGCGGTTTTAACTCAATTTTTTTCGCTAACTGTCACGTTACCGTTATCCCCCCCACTACTCCGCACATTGTTTAATAGCCTATAACTTATAATGTTGTTCTTAGTACAATAAACTGTACGTGTAGCCTCATATTAGCATAGCGGGGATTTGCCTTCCATCAGCGGCATCTCACAATCTGGGTTAAGTTAGTGAAGCTACCACGTTTTTGTCTTTCTTTTTGTGTGTGTGTGTGTGTGTGTCTTCACTTATGGAAAAAAAAAAAGTTTCAGCCTCTCAAGTTGAGAGCGAGAGAGAGTTGAATGTGAATTAAACCGAAGTAAAGTATTTCGCGTTAGTTTGGAGCGGAGAGAGATGTCGGGAGGTAGTGATGCGGGATAATAACGGGTTTTATCCTGCGGCGGAATAAAGCCAGGCGGTCTGTCCGCGGGAGGAGCCAGACCAGCAAGTGTCCTCCTCCTCCTCCTCCTCCTCCCCCCTCTCCTTCTACTCCTCACCCCCCTTCTCATCCTCCTGACTCCGCCGTCGTAGGACCCGATCAAACCTAAATAGAAAACAGCCGTCGGAAAATCACTCCGCGTCAGCATCTCCCCCCTTTCCCCATTAAAGACCTGTTTTTTTTTATCCTCAAACTATCACCTCGTCTCGTGGGGGGCGATAAACGCGCACCTGTAGGATCGCGGCGTGTCTTATCGCGTTATTACCATTTAGCTACTCGCGTTTACACGCGATTTTGAAGAAAGGGGGGTTAAAAAAATTAAGTTGAATTATCGCTCGCTTTTGCGACACGTCGTGTTACGGAAAAGCGGTAAAAACACTTGTCGCCGCACTACGCAGAAATCGAGATCGATCAGTTACTCCTCTTTACTCTTTTCTATGAGAAAGAAAAACTCGGAAGTTTCCCCCCCCAAACCATTCAGTGTAAACTACATTCAATCTTTAGTGTAGTGCAATAAGTCCTCGCCATGTTTGTAGTTGTACTTGAATTGAATTTTTTATATTCTTACTATACAGTATTGCCCTGAATACTTTTGTTCTTTTAACTTGTACACATAAGCTGGAGATGTTGTATTATGTAAAAGTATTATGATTTTGATTCATTCACTTTACATACCGTGAATTTACATAGATTAAGCAGGGATTTACCACGCTGTCCTATTGTTTATTAAAATATTTGTTTTTTAAAAACACATCATAATTCTAGCAGACAGGTTTGGCCTACTTTATATTTTTTTATTCAAGATGAAGTGTTTTATTATGATGTGTTTTAGACTTTAAAGTATTTTAGGAATGCAACTCTACTTTTTTTTTTCTCCCTCTCCTCTATACTAACAATAATAATAACTGCGCTGCTGTCGTACCCTGATCATTTCACCGTAACAGCGTGGCATGAGATGTGCTGCCTGTTCATCTCTCATTTCCCCTCGGAGATAGATTAAGCAAAGGTGTGAGAGGACAGACACACAGATCAAAGCGAAGTACAGACTTGAGAAACCTCCTGTGATCTTTCATGTGTGTGAATTGGCTCACTATTTTTTTTTTGCTTAATTAGGAATAGCAGTGAAGCTTATTTGGAATCTGTCTCTTTGACATACCTTCCAGTCTGCATGTTTTTTTTCCCTCTCCCAAGTGATATACATTTCAAAGTCACTACTCTTAATGATGTTCCCCTCAGTAAATCTGTGACAGGGCAGCACAATTGACATTTTAACAGGGGAGCAGTGAGCTGGCGAAAGATTTAAGAATTTCTTTTGTCTCGCGCGGATGGGGCTTAACCATGTGGCCCCGCTGGCTCCACTGTCTTTAGAAACAGGACAGATCTGGCTAGACTGGAGCTGGCCACAAGCCGTGTAAAGAATTACTAATTGTCGCTGACAGGCCCTGGTTACTAATAGGTACTGACTGTAATCAGAATGCTTCTTGCATTTTTATAATAGCTCTGTTCTTAATGTGTTTTTCACATGGATTTAGAGGGGGAAAAATAGTGTGCTGTTTGCCCTGTTTCTTGTTCCGTAGGTTATTATCACTGATTATTTTTGGTATCTGAGATGTGCTTTTTTCAGTTTATGACATTCTTTGGGAAGCTTTCGTCATAATTGGCCACGCAAGCTCTGACCATCGGAACCGAAAGCTAAACCCAGTTCGAGTACACCTAGCTGCAAATATCAGCCCAGTCATCTGTTGGCAGAGGAGAAGACGAGGAGGGCCATTGTTATTTTAAGTGCACATGCTCACAGCGAGCAGACCTAATCTGATCTAATGGAACACATTGACATTTTCCATTTGTTGGCTTCACCTGAGCCGTTTCACTTAAAATATTCCAAAGAAAGTGGTACACATTATGGAGGACATCTGCCAGAATCCTCCTGCCAACAAGCACAGCCAAGATATGTGGGAGCTTGGAAGATGCTCAAAGTGGATTAAGACTGAGCGAATATAAACTTTGAGATCACTGCTTTGACTCTTATAGGAAACATCTGTGGAAAAATTGCTTATTTCAGATCCTGCTGCTGCATTCTTTAAATTTCGTTACAGTGAATTTTCACCAATAACTTAACAAAAAAAACTTTGAAAACATGCTTCAAATGTTGTGTTAGGCTTGATTAATGAGCTTTCACACTTGCTTGAGTATTTTTCCTCTTTCTGAACAATTGACATTTTTACGGCTTGACATTATCTTTGATTTCACTCACAGCTGTATGCCTAATCAAAGTGGAGCCCTCTCTTTATCTGAGTGGATAAGATAAGAGAGAAAGCCGTCCACGAGATGGTTGTTGAGCCTCCCCCCCTTCGTTCTCCACTGATAAGTTGTTGCATCACGCAGAGAGCTTTGAACATCCGCTAACCAACACGTAACCGGGGTGCTCGTCGGATGACATTGCCCAACATTTTCCCCGTTGTTCGGCATGTGTGGCATTTTAGACGTTTTGGCATGGCAGGAGCCGGTATGCCCCCAGATAAGTGCTGATAGCGGCTCCCGTAGGAGGCGCATGTCGTCAGATGTTTCCCTACCCACCCAAAGCTTGTGAGCAAATGTTTGGAGCACTCTCTGAATGGCATGTGCGCCCCCACCCGTAGGCAAGTCACATACAGTCTGACATTTTACTGCAGAGACAGTAAATGGCAGAATAAAACGGGGACAACGGACAAACCCCACGAGAAGAGTCCCTTGATGCTTCTGCATTTGTTTGTCACAGGTGAGGGCATTATTTTTCCCCAGAAAGCCACAAGTGAAAGGTGTTAGTGCTGTCTCCACTCAGATGTAACAACAGGAAGGCAAGCACGGGCGTGTTTTTGCCTATTGCCGAACCAAGCTTTGTAAACATTTTTTTATTTTTTTTAAATCGCAGTTTTGTTTGCATTCTTTTAAAATCATCGCAGTAAGCCATGCAAATATCTTTGCAACAACAGCCCCTCCGTGGGATAAAGACGGAGTAGCACATGGCCCTTACTGTGGAATGACCCGAAACAGCTGAGCTGAGCAGGAGTGGGCGGAGGTGTTCCGAACGGCATCGCAGACGTAACCAGAAATATCCGCGGCGTCCCTCCCGAACCTGAGTGTGTGCGTGTTAGCAAATGCGGCATTCCAAACAGAAAACACATGGAGGCAAATATCTCCTCGTATGTGCACCGACTAACAATCATAACCACCTGTTTTCCTAAGAGATAAAAGGCACCCCTGTTAAGGAGTTGGCCGAGGTCGGGAGCAGGGAAGGGGGTGTGGGGGGGGGCTTGTTCTAGAAGCCGAGCTGAAGGCGTTTCAGAAAACAAGAGAGGACCCATCTCCCGAGAGACGAATCTGTTTTAACTCGACACGGACAAGGTTTCAGCAACCTGTCCGGCTTTTATCGTGTTTGTCGCTGGCAACGTGCTGCAGTGGATGCTGAGGGTGAAAGGCAAACACACCATCACGCTCACGTTCCATAAATGGCATTGGCATGTGCATGCTTCAAATGTCAATAAGACTACTATGTGAAAGAACCATCGGTCATAAACTATAACCAGCCTCCGGGCAGTAGATACAGGCCAACAAGTACATGTGAAAAAATCTTAGAAAGCTTTGGTGATGGAAAAGAAACGTCTAGATTTAACAACCAGAGGTTAAGACAAGAGAGATGGAAATAAAGGCTTTTTCCCCATTAGTGGGCTAAAGTCATTGTTTGTTTTGACAGGATATTATTATTAAATGTTCGGGCGTCTCTAGATCCACAGGATAATCTCAAAGATACCTCCGTACTGGTCGTCTGAGCTTAAGGCAGCACGAGAAGTCGCTTCCTGTTTGATGATCTTCATCTGTGGGTACATGCTCCCCAGAGGGAAGAAGCGCCCAAGCAGTTCCCTTGCCCATGTGTTCAATAGATACTGACGAGAATACTTGCACATCAATAGGTCAAAAAGGGACCGCCATCGATCAAACATCCGTATGCTTTCAGCTTAGTGAAATAATTAGGGTTTCATTGATGACACGGCCGAGGCAGTGAACTATACACGCGGCTGATCCGCTGTCTCTCTGAAAGGAAAAAGCTGGAGGCTGCACTCCTGCTGGGAGTCATAACCAGATAATCGCTCTGGATTCATCTTTTGTTTAGCATGCTGCAACAAAAGGGCAATTGCTTACTTGCTTGTCTAAAAATAGCCACGAGGCAGAGTCATTTGACATCCTCAGGTGATCACAGTTTTTTCCAAACCATTGGGCCCACCAGTAGCTTTACAATATTAAGTCCCAGAAACATTTTTTAAATGTGTATGATAACTACTGCAACTAACAAGTGTTTTCATTATCCATTTATCTATTGATTATTTTCCCGTGATTGCTTGGGGTTTAAAAAGTCAGAAACCATTTGAGAAGCTTTGTTTTTATTGATAAAAAAACCCTCAGACAATTAAAAGATGTTTATTAAGTTAGTTGATCATTCATTTCCAGTCTGTCAATGAATAAATTAATTGATGAATCACTGGCAGATCCAGGTGTGCCCTTATACCAGACTAAAGGTAGTCAGTATCTGGCTGCCGCATTTGAAATGGGTTGAGAAGACGAAACAGGCTTTCTCCAGAGTTTGGGTAATGAAAAGAAATAAAGCAGGGAGACTTCAGTATGTTGTGCAATGAAAAAGGATCCGAGACATTTCCTGGCAAGAGTAATTGTAACCGCACCTATTCATCAGAACTGAAACGTGGATTCCAAAGAAAAACAAAAACAAAAAAACAGGATTTTGGACTCTCAGGATTATAATAAATGGAATTTTACTCATCTGGTGACACATGGACATGAAATAAGATGATAAAAACGGGAGTTGATAAATAACAACAGTCTGCATGTGTTACCTTGGAGATCTCTCTACCTAAAGCTCCCAGAGGTTGTGAACATTATGTCTTTGGGTTGAGTGAGGAGAGTATATAGTCTGTATCATTCCTTGTAAAACAATGATTTGGTTGTTTTCAATGTTATGTGTTTTGGGGCATTAACCGATATGTAGGCAGGATATAAAGAGCTCATCTGAGGAGCTGCACTTGTGATTGATTCCGATTCTGCAATTAGGATTGGTACACCACTAGTTATTATTACCACAAGGGCCCCCTCTGTTAATCATTAGCAGTTGTGCATGAAACCTGTTTCATTTTTCTTACATCTGGTAGCCTATAATTAACACACCTCTATCCACAACCACAGGCTCACATGGAGCCTGCAGCATGCTACTGTGGAAGCAGTAGAGGGTGTGGAATCGACTGCGAGACATCTAACTGTCAAACTAAAAAAACATGTAACATCAAGTGATTACAAAAACATCAGGTACATGCTGTAATGTTCATGATTGAGCTAGTCATGTTAATGTTTAGTGATAAATGCAACCAATTTAGCAGATACACTAAATGTCAAATAGAAGAAGTTACTGGAATCCTCTGGAAGGCAGTGCAGGACGTGTTCAAAATAGCACAGCATAGAAACGATAAATGTGTCTCGGTCAGCGTGACAGACTTAGACCTTGATGTCCTCAAATTAAAAATAAATAATACGCAGAAATTATTTATTAAATGCTGGCAAGCCTGGTGTTTTCAGCGAGAGGCATTGGAATCAGATCCAAGTTTTGAAGTGTATTAAAAAAATGTATTAAGAAAAGGGTAAGGGCCTCATTTTCTTAGTGGTTAGAAATACATGTTAAAGTGTAATTTTAAGACTTCATCTCATAAATGAGAAGTTGCAGTGGAGCTAATGGGTCTGCACTTGCAGAGCGGATTATAGAGAGCCTGGGGTGAGACATGACAGAAATCTTGGTGCTCATCCAAATGAGATATTAATGATGATTAACCCATGTGTGTATTAGAAATAATAGCAATACCAATCCTAACACAGACAGAGCCCAATTTCTGTTCTGAGAGACTGTTCATGTCGTGAATTGTTTATGAGTCATTATATATAAAATTTAAAACTAGAATCGTCATGTGACATTTCACTGTCCAACTTTTTGATAATGGTAACCCTTGTTTCCATACAGATTGCCTGGCGTTTCTTACCACTAACAGCACTTGCCTTATGCCTTTCGCCACTACCACTAGCACTAGTTTTTGGTTTATCAGTCATGCTAAATAAGGTTAACTAGTGGGAAAAGTAAAATATCCAAAGGATAATAAAGCTTGATACACTGAAATGCTTACAGAGAAACATGCAAGAATGAACTGAGCAAGGTGGAAATTAGGGCTGGGCGATAAACCGATTTTATCGATTAACTCGAGTGTATAGTTCACGTCGACTTGTTTGAATGAAAATCGGTTCTCTCTTTAACATCAGCTAACGCTTCTCTCTGGCTTCCCGTATAATGAGCTCGCCCCTCCCTCCCCTCGCACAGAGCGCGCATCTACCAAGTAGAGATAGTAGTGAGTGAGTGACAACATGGCGACAAGCAGGGAAGAACTTGTTCCGAAGAAAGGCACCGTGTCATCCGTTATTTGGAATTGGTTTGCGTTCGCGAGGTCAGACTTAGACCAGAAAACACCCCGCTGCAAAGTATGTATGAAGTCTGTTGCTAGTAAAGGCAGCAGTACGACAAATTTACTGCAGCACCTTAAACAAAAGCATCCCGTCGAATGGGAGAAATGTTGCGCGCAGCGGAATGAAAAAGACAGCAGCACCCCAAGCACCTCACGCACAGCCACCAAAATACAGTCCACCGTACCACAAACATTTTCAAACTGCATCCCATATGACAAGAATTCGACCCGCTGGAAAGCCATGACAGATGCGGTCGCTATGTATACAGTAATCCCTCGTTTATCGCGGGGGTTACGTTCCGAAAATGACCCGCGATAAGTGAAATCCGCGAAATAGAAAACTTTATTTTTTTTTTACAATTAGCAACTATTACATGTATACAAATACAGTGACTCGCGTGTAGGCCGTTTCACTGCTCTTCAGACTGGGCCGCTGCATCCTGACTGCGCTCTGCAGTGTTCTCTTCTTCTGAAGCCCGCGGTGCAGGTGTGTTTGTTCGGGAGAAGAACATAGTGATAGGCAGCTGTTGTCGCTCTTTTTTCTTCTTTGCAAACGAGACGACAAAATGATAGCACAATTCGTAGCATGTTTTGATACAAGAAGCGGGAGTGAGTTTTTAGCGAATCAGAATGCAGAACACAATGCACCAAAAAAAAAAAAAATGCATTATGAAAATCCGCGAAATAGCGAATCCGCGATAAGTGAACCGCGAAGTGGCGAGGGATCACTGTATAGCAAAGGATATGGTGCCAATATATACGGTGGAAAAGCCGGGGTTCATTAACTTGATAAAATCAAAATAAACAAGTATTTTGGGAGCTATTTCTTTGTCATCTGCATCTGAATTTGGGGGCTGTTGAGAAAATCGATTTAAATCGTTAATCGGATATTTTGTGAAAAAATCGGGGATTTTTTTTTTAAGCCATATCGCCCAGCCCTAGTGGAAATGCGTGTATAGAGCTACCTGGTAGCAGGGAAAAAAGTGCGTCTTTCCCACTAACACAGTGCAATGTGCAGGTTGGTTGGCAAATTCAGGCCAGTGTAAGCGTTACTCCGTTGACATGCATGCACCGCTGTTGCACTCACCGCCCTACATCAAAGCTTCAATCAAAATCCATTTTTTTGTCCTCAAATGATCGATTTTCAAAAATATGGTAATCAGGCCAGCCCTCCTCTGCACACAGGGCAGATCACTAATATGCCCAAGCAATGTGAGGAGTATTATTGTGTATGTGTTAGTAAAATCTGAATAAATCTGACTTGTATATGCACGGACTTGCAGTTTGCAGGATGCTCTGCATCTGTTGTCCCAATGAGGGAAACTCATGAGTCTCAGTTTATGTCAGCCTGGTACAGCAAATGTTTTAGAGAAAAAAAATCAAGAAAAGTTTAGATGTAGTCATGTTTAAAACCCTCTCGAAACTCATTTTCTAACTGTGGATGAACAGAAAGATAAATATTAGGCTACTAATCTTTGATGATTATCAGAGAGAGATCATGCCAAGGCAAGAAGACAAATTGGTTATTTGGGTGTTTCATGCCTGAGCAAATAAATAATAAATGAGCTAAGATAAATATTTTCATTTCAGAGCGCTGTAGAATAATACAATGACCCCTCATTAAAAATATTATGCAGTCCTTTTTTCCTTTAATGAATTTAATTAAACATACACCACAGTGAAATTGTTGACCCTCTCTTTGCCTGCGTGTGTGTGTGTGTCTGTGTGTGCTTATTTCACTCACTTTCTCAAAATGTTCACATATGTGTAAATGTAGTGTTTTTTTCTGTTGATATATTGAAAACTAAACAGATGCTTTATGCCATTTGTAGCGCTTCCTCATTAAAAAGAAATATACTTGATTTTGAAATGATCCCTGTAGAGCACTAGCCATTCATAGCCCTTCCAGTGTGAGCTGATCAAAATAGAAAATCTTTTTATCATTAGTATTATTATTTTTGGGGCATTTCATGCCTTTACTGATACTTCAAGGTTGAGAGAGACAGAAAAGGGGAATAGACACAATCCAGCCAGATGGGATTTAAACCAAGGACTTGCTTAAGGCATGTTGTTGCTTAGGGCCTTGCACCCTAACCAGTCAGCTATCAGGTCAGCCTGGCAAATGGAAATTCTCGTCTGCTCCGGAATTTAGTACATCAGTATTTCCAGCCTAATTAAATATATGTTGCTCAAGGCGAGAAAATATACTCAAAACACAGGAAGCTTTTTCTTGCTTGACCCCAAACATGACCCCATACATTGTCAAAATACTGACAGTAATGATGACATTATTAAGAGATATTTTTCAGGCAGATCACACATTCTGTATTGTAGCTATGATCTGTAACTAAACTGCTGCAAACATACCACCAGTGCCATCAGAAGTACAGTGTGCATTCAGCTGACTGGACAGATAGACTTGGCAGATTGTAAATGGCCATATGGCAGGAGAGCTATTGCTTCTGGATGACTCAGTGGTAAATATGTTGAGATTTAGCTGAAATTGATATCACTGCTGAGCTGCTGAGTGCTCTTCCTGTGCGTCTACTCAAACTTCATCAACTCTGTGAAAAAAAAATGCCTTTGTTGAAGTTGTGGTTTTATGGAGCAGTAATAAATACTTAAAGAGAGATGAAACGGGTTGATATCTGGAAGCATTAATGGAATTTCCTGATTCTGTCAGGAAAGATCACTGGTTCCTTGATGGTGTTCCATGCTTCTTGGTTTTCTTAGGCTGTGAAATACGCTAGAGTCGAGGCTCCAGCACAGCGCACACAGGGCTTTTGCCACATGTGTGTGAGGGCATACCTTCGGTAAGTAAGTGCCTCGGATATTTGTCAGGATTCCAGACATAGGTGACGAGTTTGTAACAGGGTGGTTGGCCCTTGTCTGAGTTCCGACAGAGGGGGGCTTTGCGTGTGTGTCTGCTCGGTTTCTGTGCCATAGAAAGTAACAGAGTGAAAGAAGAGGAGTGCAATTTGGGTGGGTTTCATCATGACTCAGTTGTTTGTCATCATTCTAGTGATTGTATAGTTTGAGTTAGAGGCTTAAAGTAAACTGTTGTCCAGCCAACAGCAGGGCTCAGAGAAGCATAACATTTCAAACATCATTTTAATTTACCTAGTCTAAATGATGGAAAATGTGATTGGGGCAAGAAATGAAGTGGAACCAGAGGATGAGCCAGCGAATATTCCACAACCCATCTGTGTTGAGGGATTTCCTGAATGTCATGCCGTTAAGGTTGTAATTAAGCTTAATTGTTAGTTTCTCAACATTAAACCTCATATCTCGTAAGAGGGCAGACATTTCCAAAAATGTCCGTGTTATCTACTCTGCCATTTCCTTTCACAGGACCACTCCACTTCCATATTCGGACTATCATTTACACAACAGTCATTATCAGTGCTTAAGGTAACCTACAAGATGATTCACGGTGCATTATTATCTGGGATTTTCCCAGACATGAAACCTTTCCTTTGCTGTGTGGAGAGATACCACAGAACTCAAGCCACTTCTACTATCAGATATTTCAACAGACAGGGAGTAACAACTAACCAGAAGCACAAGCACTTACTCTTTAAGTTCAGTTTTATGACCGCATTCATTGGTATTTATGACCCTTGTGAGTTTTCATATCGAAACTATATTATATATACAGGTCAAAAGGTGAAAATCAAAAACCAAACCTTACTTTTTTAATCCACTTTTTCATACCCTCACAAAAGCTGATTCTTTGTCCGACTTTAGTTCAAAAAGCCACACATATTGTACTATAAAACACAAAATTGGAGAATTTTGTGCAAAAGAGCTTTAACACAAAACTGCACCTACACAGTAATATCGCCAGTGTTAATAAAACATATAAAGAGTTAATTTTTACACTCTAGTATTCAAATTTAGGCGTTATAGTAAAAGTAGTGATTTTACTGTGTAGTTATTGTGTTCTTAGCTAGTTTCTTGATTAATTACAGTCTGCCGCATGTCTCCAGACCCAAAACCCCATCTCATATTTATTCTCTTGAACCCAAGAATACAGAGAACACAGATGTGTGGTTCCTAAAATATTTAGCATACAATAGCAAAGAGCCAACAAATAATTTATTGAGAAAATAAAAAAAAACAACGGCAGACAACACGAGAACAAAAGCCATTTAGTCGGCAGGGGTAAAGTTTACAGGGTGTGCACGAGGCCTCTGAGTATGTGTGTGCTTTTTTTGTCAGAGGGGAACAAGAGGCAAAATATACAACCACCCACCACACTCAATACCAAAGTTGAACCGAGAGCTCACTCACAACCACTCATTCTGGCCCAATCTGGTTTAAGCCAGAACAATGGTCTTATGGTTTCATGAGTTTCCCATCAACACTTTCAGAAGGAATCTGCATCTGTGCTGATGAGTGTCTCTTAAAGGCCAGAGCTCAGTTTAATGTATTCCCTGCTCACCACCCAGGCCCCACTCCTCTATCTTTCCCTTCCCTTCCCTTTTTCCTTGCAGAGGATCACTCATGCAGAACCAAGCGACTGTACAGTTTTATCTCAGATCATCAACACTCAAGATCATCAGTGTTCACATCTGTGGGCGGCTTCCTTTGGGGCAATTGCGTGGTAATGCTGCTCAGTGAGACGCTCAGCTCTGCAGAAAGAGCGAAGGGCTGCTGCGATGCACTGGTAACCAATCTAAGGGTACAAGTCAGATATGAGCGTAACAGCCATCAGGAATCAGACAAGACCACTCATGGTCGCTTCATTATACTGTTTCCTTTCATCATTGAGATGATGCATTTAAGAAGATTGAGCCTGGCGTTTTGCCCGTGGCATATCAGGGCTGTGCCTGTTGAGCCCATGTTAAGAGAAATCAAGTGTCTGGTTCAGGATGAAACCAATCAGATCCAATATCGGTGGGGAGTGCAAATACTTACATAATTCATTAATCGGATATTACTGATCCACGTTGAGATGTGCACTCGATCTGGTTTTTACATGCTTGGGCTGAGAGGCAGTCGATACGTTCACATGCATGGCATAATTGAGCTTTGCTCAAACTTCGGTTTTGGCGTTAATCTGACATTTGTCTTCGTCACAGTTTACATGCAACAGAGAAAATCAAATTACTAATGTGAATGTCAACACTGTGGGGGGGGGGGGTTATGTGCTCGTTCCATGCTGCTGCTCTGCTGGTTCTTCTAGCGTGACTGTACTGTGTGACTGTGACTTTTATTGGGTGTTTTTGTTCAGGAGTCATATGCCAGCGTGGGGGGTGTGCAGCATGCGCACATGCTCTGTCTGGTTTAACACTGACTAAGGCGTATACATGCAGAGAAAATCAGACTCCAATCGCATTATCTGGGTGTCAAACTCCCATATTAACTGGTGTAACATGTTTACATGCACTTTAGTTGTGCAGTTATACTCGGATTAAGGTAATATTTGTTTTTTCAAGTTTCATGTAAACATACTGACAGAGCCCATGAAATTCCGTTCAAGGATTTCCATTCTCTAGTTTCACAGCCAGCCAGGGAAGCAGCAGTGTAGTGGCTAGCCATCTGAGCTAATGTATACCAGTACCTCAACAACATAATCACTGTATGGAGATGTTTTACTCAATCCAAGACTGTAAAACAGCGCCATGCAATGGTTGCAAAGCCATTGTTGAGAGTCGAGAGTAGTCGCTGCATCATACGATGCCACAAATTTAATTGAGCATCAGAAAACACCCTGTGTCAAAGAGCACCAATATTCCTAGCCAGCAGTAAAAATGGCAGGCAAGAATCACTTAAGGCACTATTCTAAAAACAATTTCCAACAATCAATGTGAAGTTTAAAGGGATTACCGAAAAGTCTCTCAATTTAATTGTCCTTGATGACCATCCAATATTTAGCCAGAAGGATCTAAGAAAATAGTTTACCATTCAGAAAACCATGTCCTGTGGTTTACTACAGCCGTATAATAACTTAAATTATACCATACAACAATAATAAGAATAAAAATGTCCAAGCAAAAAAATCTGAAAACTGTTTAAATTCAAGTATCGAAATAGGATTGGAAGTGGAAAAATTTGGATTGTGCATTCCTTATACAGCATCTGGATACTTCTTATCAGAGGCAACTGGCAGACTTTGACAGTGACTGTGTGTACTTGATGCAATATTCCGCTAACTGTGACTAATGTTCACTTGTTAACTTTGTTGACAGGTTATTGAATTAGCTCTGTGAATGGAATTCACATTCACGCTGCTTGTTGAGTAGCAAAAAATGTGTATTATTACTGGCTGACAAAAAACGACACAGAAATGCAATTCATGAGGTTTGAATTTCCTCACTGAACCAAGCGACAGATGTGTGCAGCTTTCCAGTTCTGTATTTACATGTAAACACACCAGAAAGTGCATTATAATCTGCTCAGTGAAAAAAAAACATTTGTGTGTTCTTACATATAGGAGAAAATTTAACTGAAGGATTTTTTTTCATCATTATTGTGTGTTTGGCATTCAACTTTGCCTGTGGGATTTTGATTGTTACATACAGTGCTTTTCAGGGAAAAAAAAGAAAATAATGATTAGGGAGCACATTTTATTCCCAACTCGGCGGTATCACCCAGTCATGGTTTCACGCAGGCACAGACAGCAGGTGACTGAGGCTGCTGCCAGCTGTCCGCTATTCTTACCATGAAAGCACTTCAGGACTCATTCCCCTGTACCAGTAAGTTGCACCTTCACTTCCCGCGTTACCCTACACACGGGCGGCATAGTTCCCGTCGCAGCCTGGAAACAGAACGGGTGGCATGAAACGGTTCGCCCGTTCGATGCCTTTGTCTGGTATTTCCCACGGAAACCCATCAAGGATTCCTCTCTTAGCAGGTGATGAAAGTGCGGCTACAGCGGGGGGGTCAGATGGTTTCCCTTACCAGCTGTTGTTCAAGCAACATTCCCTGTCCCTCAGCTCAGCCAGCCTGTGCAAACTATTTAAGTCTAAAGTATGCCTTTTATGCACAATTGTTGTCCAAGGGGGGGCTGCTTGTTTGCACATTCCTGCTCGGAAATTACACACTTTAATGTCTCCATACTTATTTTTGTTGTTTTTGACATGTTAGACGCATGTTGTTCATAAACACCTATCTCCTGAATTGAGTAGCAGTTCTGATTCATTCCCAGTGTGTTGCTTCCTCGGTGTGTAGATATGATAGCATAGCTTCTCCACCCTTTTAATTATGAGTTATTTCAGCAAGTTGTGTTTATGTTTGAATACATGCTTTTTATGAAGTGTAGTTTTCTACTTGTAATACAGTTTTAATCTGTATGAAAATAAATCATTGCTGGTCTTATCAGCCACCTAAACAAAGCAGAAGGTTTTTTTTTATAAATGGTCAACCCTTGTGCCATTACTTTCTCCATTGAAAGTCTTCGGTTTTTAAAATGCGGGGAATTCAGTGACCCCCAGTCCCCTCGACCACGCCTGCCTGTCAAATCTTATTTCACCTGTGGCCAGTCATCCCCACACAGTCACACACTTGTGGCGACCTCACATTCTGCCGTCCTCTTCATGTACTCCACAATAGTGCTTACTAAGGAACAATGAAACGGTCAGAATTGCTTCCCACAGCATTATACAACACGGGGGCCCAGTTGCCACAGTTTTTGCAAGCAACTGCTTTAAGGCGAGGCAAGTTTATTTGTAAAACAGTTAAACCGATCAATTAAAAAGGGGAAATAAAACAGGAATGAAGTTCTGGTTGGGTGTAAAAGAATTAGGAAAATAAAATAAACAACATGTGCAAGGATTCAGCATTGGCAGCAGAGAGCAAAAAAAAAGTCTTTAGCTCTGACTTGAATGCAGTGAGCGTTGCAGCAGACCTGTGGTTCTCTAGAAGTTTCTTCCATAGAAACTGAAAGCTTCTAAGTGGTTCAAAAGGGATCAGGAGATCAGATATTCTTATTAGACCAAACAGTGCTTTATGAACCAATAAAACTATTTCTTAGCCAGTGTAAGGAACTCAGAACTGAAGTAATAGGATCTATTTTTTAAATCTTACTTAGGATTCGAGTGCCAGCATTTAGAATTAGCTGCAGCTGTCTGATTGACCGTTTTAGAGCTGTGAGAGCCTCTGTAAAGACGCTGATGTAGGAGTCAAGTTGACTGAAATTAAAAGCACAGACAGAGTTTTTCCAAATCTTGCTGTAATGGATAATTTCGTCAATGAGAATGACCCTCGGCAGCAGTAGTTTATTTAAACCCAGACTTCTTGCTGCTTGGTTTCTTTTTCCTCACAAAGTAAGTAGGCCATTCTTTCTGTCTGCTAAAATAGTGAAATTATAAGCAACAATCAGATGCTTGAGTGCCAGCTTTGTGGAAAACAATTCATTTAAAAGATGGGGATGTTTCTTAGAGCATAAGAAGAATGTAAGTCTTTTAATGGACAAGATATAGTGCAGGTTCATAGAATATATAAGCAAATGTTGCGACATAGATTGGTGAAATAAAAAAATATTTGAATGCCAAAGGTGGGAAGGTGAAACAAGTGTCTCCATCAGTAATCAAACATACATCATGTCAATCTAACTGCCATGCTTTTCCCCTGTTCAGGCTCCCACTACACAACGTGGCTTTTGTTGAAGAGAAAACAAAGACCAGTTAATAGGCCAGACTGTGGGAAGCCAGCGTAAAAGTAGACTTTACAAATACTGGGATTTGTCCCGGGCCTGCTGTTTGAGAGCTGATAGAATCTCGATGACTGAGCAGAACACTGCTGGGAGGCCTATTATGAAGCCTTTATAACCTTCCTACCCCCGTCTCACACATTATGCTCCGGAGTGCCATAAATGTACAGCTACGCAGTTCCAAGACATGAGCATTTGGCTCAGATCTCATTTGTCTGTTGGCATTCATGCTCAGTTGGTCAGTGTCATTTAATTAGAGTGGTGGTGAAGTCCTGGGGAAGGTGTGTTAGAAAAACACTGAACTCTTGTGTATGCCTTCGTGGTGATGGTGCAGGTTGGAGGAATGTACAACTCATGGAAACAGAAGTAAAAGTCAGCAGAGTTGGATTAAAAAAAAAAAAAAAAAAAAAGTCGGTGTGTCGCTAAAGGGTGCGTCACACCCTTTCAGCTCAGCTCTTTTCAGTTCACAGCGGGCGTCCTTGGAGCACGCGGGGAACTAAGTGAGGCAGATTAAACCTTTCGGACCCGCTAAGTCAACACGTCTCTGCTGTGCGGTGTTGTGTTATTGTTCGGTTGTCAGTTGAGCCTTAGCTCATCGTAGCCGGCTACGCTCACTGTCTACGCACCCGACAATAAGCGCTTATCTCTGCAGGCTGTGGCACTCACCCACCCACCTCTCTGTCAGTGTCCTGCCCACTAGGGCGTTATTAGGTAAAGGAATTGCTGGCTGGTCAAAAAAAAGAACCCTGGTAATATCCCAGCATCACGATTAGCTAGATATTACCAGATGTGAGTGTTTCCCAGATCTTTGTATGTTGTAGAGGAATTATTGGTTTAATCCTTTGTGCTGATGGAGAGCTTTAGAAAAGGGTGAATATTTCTGATGAGGGTCTAGTGTGTGTGTGTGTGTGTGTGTGTGTGTGTGTGTGTGTGTGTGTGCTTGAGTACACTGGGTGGGGGAGGTTTTTAGTGTGTGTGTGGGGGGTTGAAGGGACAGGAGCAGAATGTTATCCGGGGATTTACCACCATGTATTATTATTATTATTTTTTCTTTTTAATTCACTTTTACACACGTAAAACAAAAACAAACTATCCACAAGTGAATAGGACCACAGGCAGATATCGACTAGCAATGTTTTATACTATATATAAAGAGTGAGTGAAGTTATTTATACATTTGTTCCTCACTGAATGTCAGATTATTGAAGCAAAGAGGAAGAGGGAGAGGAAAGAAGTGAATAATAATAATTATTAAATAAATAAATAAAAACAACAGGTTACTCTATTATAATTGATATTTCATATAAACAACCACCATCTATTATTATCTGACCAGTTCATTGTTGACTCGCAGGCATGATGTAGTTTAGTGCACAGAAGCAGCAGCAGTTGTTCAAAAAGGCCAGCTATAGCGATCTGTTTGAAAATGGCGTCACAATCAGTGACTCCACCAATCGCACGATAATAATTCGCCCATAATCCAATGGCGTAGCTGTACAATCATTTGTTTTCATCACGCTTAAAAAAAGGCCCGCGTGGAAATTGCATTCCTAATTAGGATTAAGGGGAAGGGGTCAGGCAGCCCGGACGAGAATGTGAAGCATTCGCAACGAGCGCCGCCGATGCCATCTGTGCAGAATGCGGCGAGGAGCTAATTCTGGCACAGAGCGTGGCACAATTTAACACAGATTTCAGTGGTAGCAGCTCCAATTCAAGTGTGGGATTTGACTTTGACTGCAGCCCATAAGAACTGTTGTAGTGAGTTGAATTTACCTCCCCCGCCCCAACCTCACCACTCTACAGCTAGATCTCCTTTAAGCTGACGCCACGGAGCTTCCCAATTCATGTGGACGTCCAACATGTGCGGCATGTCAGATTGTTCGCATAACATAGATGCTGCGCCGAGGGAGGCCCGCTCATCCTCTTGGCCCTGCGCTTCGATCTGTTTTGACAAGGCATTCACGCTGTCTACCCTCAAGAGGCTGACCTGGGTTCAAAAAAACGAGCAGACAATTATTTCACAGCAAAGTATGACCCAAGGTTTTGTCGGGTGGCCTAAGAAAGATAAGGAGAGCCACCGCTGCTTCCACGTCTTACATTACTTACTTATTAGCAGGCTGAGGCTGCAGGAGTGTCGGCAGGCACCATAAATAGTACCTGGGCATTTGAATGCTAACCTGTTCTCATGATTGTCCTCACAATTATAGGATATTAACTGTAATTGTCCACATTAGCACTAAATCGACACAGAAGTCCTATCTTGTGTCACAACGCCAGGTTTTTTATCTCACCTCCAGCACTGTTCATTTATAAAGCTAATTGAATCGCTGGTAAAGCAGGTGTTATATTTTCATTTTTATAATGGAATATTATTTTTACAGGTGTCAAACTCAGTCATATTTCTTGGACTTGGCGTGCACATACCAGCTGGAGGGGCACAGTGTTTCAGCAGTGAGTGTGATACCGAAGTCATGCAGCATCTCAAATATAACTCTGGTGTATCGTGTTGTCCGTAAGATCCCATGACCGGATATTCGGCTAATAGATTTAGATCTGCTTTTACCTACTTTTTTCAACGTATGTGTTCCGTGGTCATTGTGTCCTCGGTGACAATAGCCAACCCTCCATTGTTTTGTTTAATTAAGCATTCATTCACTCCTACGGTCTGAAAACTGTGTCACAAAACAAAGGTCTCCATTGGTGGTGATGGCTGCCGGGACCATGTGAAGAGAGTCAGTGTAATTCCAAACAACGGTTCTATTTTTGAAATAGCAGCCGGGATCTGAGTCTCTCTCTGCAACAAGATGTTTCACATGACTTCTTGAATGAGTGGTATTATTGATGCTCATTCATTGACATCATTTCTTTTCTAAATGCAATTATTCTCAAAAACATCTTTGGCACCACGAGCGGAAACGTGACTACAGCAGTCTCATTTAGTTTAGAAGCAGCACTCATTGTCTACAACATTGCATTTGTTAAGGCTTGGTTTGCTTGACAGTGTGCTCACTTTAGTCAATATTGTTGAAGCATGTGATATAAAAATACACGGAGTCAAAGAATTAAGATTATAAAACAGCATATAACATACAGTTATTTTATGATCTTTCATCATTTCAGTGTCTCTTATATACCTTGACAACCATGATCCATTTGTTTATGCTTGTGGGTGTTTGACAGTAAAAAATAGACATCAGTGCTGTCAGTAATGGCAACGAATATGACAAATCGTGTGAATTTTTTAAGGGTATTACTCAGGCTCCCAAAGATCATTTATTTATTTTTTGGAGACTCGTTTTCATGCACAAGTCCCTGTTGCAGTGTCATAATTAATAAAAGGCCCAAAGCCCCTGGTGGATCAACTTAACTTACTTAAAAAGGTGAGACCTGAGTCTGTGGACAGTTGAGCATGATATGTGAGTATTTTTAGACGTGACATGCATATTTCCTAGCAGTCATTTAGTGAATGCGGGGATCTGTGAAACTCCTGATGTGAAGTGATGGTTCACGGTGACTCGACTCATGCAAGGTGCAAGCGTAAAAGTTTCTGGTTGCACACTGTCCAGTCCGGTGAGCTAGTTGTACTTTGCTGCGGGTCAAAGCGAGAGCAGGCCAGATGTAGCTGCTAACACTGACACAAAGTGACAGGTTCCCAGGCATTCGGTGACACCGTTGCTCCGCCCCTACAACCCTCCTCCATCCTCTCATTGGTCCGGGTCTCGTCTTTGACCCCGCTGAGATCAGAGAGCTCGCCAGCAGAAAAGGCACATGGTTTTGCCCCGGTCTCACCAGGCCCGCAGCACCTTCATATGTAAATGTGGAATAAATGAATACACAAGGAGCCCTTCTGGGAAAAAGCCAAACCATGTTTGAGTACACCTGGAAAAGATAGGATGCATTTGAATTAAGTCCTGCCACTAGGAAATAACTTCTGGTAGAATTAGTTTTAGTTTAGCCACCAGGGGCTGAGTGAATGAATTTCTCATGTTCAAATCTGGATAAACACTCTTAACAGGATGTGTGTTTAATTGTGAGTCTGCTATGTTTGGTTCTTATAAATGTGATTTTAGGATCAATAAAATTATCTTTTGGTCTTTAGATGATGATGTGTAGGCTGTATGTTATAGGCTATATGACACTTTGAATTCAACAAGCTAGACGCTTCATTTACAGTGAAGATTTTAGTCTTAACTAATCTCCTAATATAGGACAGGGGAGAAAGCAGGGAAGCGTGCCTCTTTCCCGACTTAACTGGAAACTGATCAAACTATGACCCAAATACCAACGCCCTGTGCTTAACAAACCAAGAATTTAGTGGACCACTCCACCCCTGTTCAGCATGTGATTCATTTATATGTAGACTTAATATAGCCGCATATTCTACATACATGTGAAGTTTGCTGCTCCTACGGTGGCATGCTGCTCTCTGGGATTATCCATTTATGAACTGAAATGTGGTCGCATTTATTTAGCAGTTGAAGGAGCAAGTTTTTTAAAGAGCAGAGTGGACAATTGACCCGTGTTTCCATCCACCTGTTTTTATTCACATTTTCAATTCGTTAAACTACCTAAGTGCAGGAGTCTCTAACCCTACTCTCAAAATGCTATACTATCCCTACTTAAAAAAAAATCTGGACATTTTTTGGGCCTTATAATGACTACAACATATGCAGTGTGCAAATCTGTCCACATACTAATCAATTCTCCGTTTACCACTCTATTATAGACCTTTTGGGGGGATTTGGAATTTATATTAATATTGAGGTCTGGCAAAAAATTTAGAGGTCCCTGGCCATATGCAGCACATTTTTACAGTTGGAGAAGGTAAGAATCGCTTTAGAGCTATAAAAAATATAAATACAAAATTAAAATGTAAAAATATATATATATATATAAATAATTTCCATATGATTTTTTGCGAGCCACAGGCTACAGCCACAGGTTTTCTACCCTTGATTTAGTGGAACATTCTCAAAAGTCTTGAAATAACTAAAAAAAAAAAGCTTTTTTTCCTTGAGGGGGAGTAAGTAAGCTACAAATGGAGGGAAAAATGCAACAAAGTGCAGTGAAAACAGGCTCAGGTGAATCATGATAAGATCACTACACTGTCTGTAAACCTGGTTATGGATACAGTGAATGTTGACGTGGACAACATGACAACAGAAGAAAGCTACTGTGCCTCATAGCTTGAATTAACCATTCTTCAGTTCAGCCAAGGCACAGAGCAACAAAAGTCTGTTGTTGGAAGCTTTTTCAGTATGTAATGAAATGAAAGAAGCAAATTGTTTTTTTCCCCAGCAGCAAGAAGAGGCAGATTTCCCCAGTTGATCAAACAAAGAGATTACTCAGCCGGATATGTTCACATGGCTTAATAATCAGGAACTATGTTAGGAATGGTTCACGTCTGGTAATCTGAAATGTCCACGGGTTTCCACAGAGAGGTAAAAGGAGGTGAAAGTGGGGAGAAGAAAGTTCCCCCCACGTGGGGATAGGAAGATGCTGTTGGACGACCACAGCTGTGACAATACAACCTGGGGTCATTCCGCCTGCCAGCTCAGCCCTAAAACCTCTCCCTCGCTGTCATCGTGTCATCCGTTATTTTCATGGAAAGCAAAGACTTCTGAGGCCTGTTTAGTCAGTTTCTCCCTCAGCTACCAAAACAGGTGGGGCCCTATCTAGTCGTGGTCACCAGTCGGGGCGGGGGAAGCGAAGACAGAAAGAGGATCCAGTTACTATGGAAATATCACTAATATCGCTATGGGAACCGGAGCAGCAGCGGACGCTTTTTGTCTAGGATCTGGCTGTAATCGTCTCTCAGAAAGAAGCTTATGCTTAATATGCGATGCTCTTATGAATTAATTTGTCAGGCTTTGTGTCCCGGCTGACATCATAGACTTTTTATCAAATGGAAATTAGCATCTCTTCAGGATAAAGCGTGCACGACATGAGAGCTCTCCAGCAAATAGGCTGTTCTACTTTTTGCCTGCTCCCTGTCAGCATCAGAGGGTCACAGGCCGTCATTTTAAATATTGACAATTAAAGGGCCATTTCACTGATCATTCACAATCCGGTCACATTTTAGAAAAGTTCATCCTGGAACTCACATGCTATACTTAAAGTGAATAAGTATGTTTAAAATAATAATTAGCATTTTTAATTTTCAGTAGCACTTGATGACTTTATCATGGCAAAATTCCCTAAGTCTCTTAATAACTTTTTAAGAGGTGACAAGACAGCTCAGTGACAGGTTTATTTTTTTGTTCCTTTCAACACTTTGGAAATAACCTTTTTATTCCTGGCTCAACCGACTTCCGCTCCAGGCTCATATTGAACTTTTGTACGCTCGGCAGTGGGGGAGCGATGCCAAAAACTGTTACCAAGTGTGTATGAGAACGTAACCACCCCTTGAAAAAACGTCACATGTGCACTTTCAGTAGAGTAATTCCAATTCCGGGGACTTTTTTAAAGGGATGTGCAAGTGAAAGCCCACAGGAGGCCTGGCAATCTCTTCACACAAAATGAATCCATCCATCTTGGTCCAAGTCATGGCCCAAGGGTTTGAACTCAGCAAATGATCTACGTGTAAACTTGTCAGTCCGAACATTTTGTCAAACATTTTTTTTTGCAGATATACAAACTATTCTTATTTTTTTATGGCTTTATCACAAGCTACTTCTGGTGCTTTTTTTCTTTTTCTTTTTCAACAAACATTTAGGCATACTAAATTATTTGTTGTAGTCCCTTTGTTACAGCGACAGTTAATGGTATCTTGAAATTTATTGTTTAAACTTGTGTCCCAGTAATTGTTGTTTTGCACAGATATATGACAAAGCATGGTTAAGGTAATTGTGTTTCTGTTAATTTATAGTGATTTTTTATTTATGGTGTTTTATTTGTGTTATCATTGTTTTTTAATGTATAGTAAATGTGTGCGATTAAGTCATTTATTATAGTTATTTTATGCTTGGAGCATACCTTATCTAGCGTGAAGGAAAACATGAAAGTGTCTTTAACGAATAATAAATATTTTCAATATTGAAATAAAATAACACATAGAAAAAAAATTTAAAACACTGTCCTAAGTTAAAGAACCAGCCATTTAATCAACGAATCTTTTAAAATAATGGCATTCTTTTTTAGGAAGGTTAAAAATCTTGCTTCTAAATTGTTGAGAGCTTACAAGACTATCTATTTTTAAAGAGCTCTGCAACTTGTTCCATGTATCTGGAGCATAAAATCAAAATTCTGAATTCACATGGAGTAACTTCTGTGTTCATAGTAAATTAAATAAAAGCAATCTTAAGAAATCCATTTACAAGGGCAAACTTAACACAAATATAAACCCTGTACTGTGTCGTTTAAACTCAATATTCATAATTACCTTGATCGTTGCTGCATTAGAAGTGACAGTATACTTTGTTTTGACCAGGTCTTGATAGTTTTAACGTTAATTAGTTTTCTCTAACTCATATCACTTATGTTAAAATTAACGGTGGCATCCAGTACCGTCAAATTAAGGCGATAACTTATGCAATTAATTTCAAATTATTTACATGTGAGTATAAATTAATACAGAAAACATACTGTCTTTCAGAGGCTAGAGAGAAGATTTCAGTATCATATAAAACTAGACGGCTCAACCGTTTAATGATAGCTTGATGGGAAGGGAGCTAAGAAATCCCTGAAGTGAGGCTGCATTTTGTTCTTGGTCCTCATTTGTGAATCATAATTAATGTTCTTTTTTCATATATACACACTATAGTATAGCTTGTTGAATATAGAACCCATTTATTGTTATTGATTGTCATTTATATTAAAATATTTTCTCTCTATTCATTGATTAAATATTTAAAATATACAAATATACAAGGGGCGACATGGTGGAGCAGTGGGTAGCGCTGTTGCCTCACAGCAAGAAGGTCGCAGGTTCAAGACCTCCTTGGTCCTGGGTCTGGGGCCTTTCTGTGTGGAGTTTGCATGTTCTCCCCGTGTCTGCGTGGGTTTTCACCGGGTACTCCGGCTTCCTCCCACAGTCCAAAAACATGCTCAGGTTAATTGGCAACTCTAAATTGCCCGTAGGTGTGAGTGTGTGAGTAAATGGTGTGTGTGCCCCACGATTGGCTGGCGACCATCTGGGGTGTATCCCTGCCTCTCGCCGCAACGCGCTGGGATAGGCTCCAGCAGACCCCTGCGACCCTAATGAGGAATAAGCAGGTATAGAAAATGACTGACTGAATGACTGACAAATATACAAATATACTAATAAATAGTGTTGTAATTAGAATATCGTCATACTTATAAAATAATGGCCTAGGTCATTTTTGCAGGTTTTTCAGAAAACAAAAAACTTTATCAAAAGCAGAGAAGATTATATTTTTTTTTCACACTGATTTACATTGCTAATGACCGGTGTTCATTTGTGTGCTTGTTTGCTTGGTGTTTTGTTCTTGACTTTGGTTCGTGTATTTATTCAGAGGTTGTGGAGAGAAGGAGCAGCGCGAGGTGACATGTTTCATTCATCATTTCACTATCACGGTATTAATACGTCCCTTGTTTGCTGTTTACTTGTATTTAAATTGGAAAGGAGCGGAATAAGTACCGGCAGTATCTAGGCCGTGTTATTCATGTAACATGAGCGACATGCTGTGAATGTCTAACATGTATACGTTCCCATATCCGTGCCTGGCCTGGCACCCGTGTTCAGATGCACATGCTTGTTCTACCTCGTTTGTGGATTTTTCAAGACACGTGCAGTATATTCCCGCCACGTTTCCTGTCATTTTTATAAAGTGTTCAAAGATATATCATCTGGAGGACGTGGCCTTGGACACGTGAGTGGTGGATATGACAACATGTTTTATTGTGACGACCGATCATTTCTGTTTGGATTTACTGAAGACAGCAATCCTCCACAGGGGGAATCAGCTGAACCAAGCAGTTCAGTTTAAAACATAATTAGGCAGCGTTCAGATACGTGGCGAGTTTCTAAACAAATGGTTGACTGTAGTGAAAGCTTGCGTGCACGTGTACTTTGATGTTGAGCCTCCTCGGGGGCGTGGGAATACTCTCCACAGGCACGATGCATAGGTTCTCCACAGGGAATATCACTAGGTTGCTAAATTGAACTTTTCTATTTATGATACAGGCCTCACCTCTCCGGATTCACCGCGCAGCTCTCAGGAAACAAGTGCAGTTTCCCGTGGGGAGCAGGAAAAATGGAGGGATTCATTACACAGTGCAGGCATCAAGAAATATCCAGTTCATCTTTGCCTTTTGTTTTATTCAGTGCTGTAAATCCTAGGGGGTTTATGAGGGCATTACACTAAGATTACAGAGAAAAAACTGCACACATCAAGGGGGCGGCAAGGAAGAGAGAGGGAAAAAAAGAAACAACTTTGATGCAGATTTCCAGATCTCACACAGCTGAATCCAATGCACGCACACACACACTCACACACACACACACACACACACACACAGAAAAAAACAAAAAAGGAAACTGAGAAAAGAAAATCCTTTAGGTCATTGAGCACCTGCATGGTTAAAATGCTAATAATTGACATCACACAACTCTTCCACACACACCTGGCCATGATTAACCAGGTGTGTGTCATTTTTGGCCATATATCAAAAAATAGAAAGATAGATGTTGAGGGACAGGCGAAACTGGCTTTTCAAGGAGACAAAAACACAGACGGCGCGAGTACAGGAAAGGATGCATTAGACTGACTGGAAACGAGAAGGGAAACTCTACTCTGATAACACGCAGTCAGCGCTTCTTGGTGACATGGGAAGTTGAATGTCTGAAAACAGTGATACAATTTGGATGTTATTGCATTTTAATTGTTATGGTTCTGTTCTGTGGCTTTTAATATATTGCATAGAAATGGCACACTTTTATCTTTCTCCTGCACTCATATATGGACTGAGTGTAAATTAGAGACTCACCTATTTGCTTGATTTTGGAGAAAATATGAACAAATACAGTGTTTATTGTACTGTTGAGTGTGCGTTTTAGAAACTACATAAAACAACGTGCAAACAGAGATGACCATCTTCAACATCCACAGGATTGTTTAGTAAAGTTATTTATGGTTGTGAACTAAATAGAGCTGCCTTATCCTTTTAGGATATTAGGGAGTGATTAGGAATTCTCCCCTCCTGCCTGAAGAAGACGACTTAGAATTTTATTGTAATGAGTAAATCATAATTGTATGTATGTGGTTTTTTTTAGACAGAAAGTGATTCTGTCTAAGTCATCTTGATCCTTTGTGGGGTAGTTAAAATACAATGTGTGTGCATATGTGTGTCTATAAGACTGAACACAAATGTAGATGTCAACGGGCACTGGCCTGTTCCTCCTGTTTACTGGCCTAAGTTATTATGGCAAACTTAAGTCCTTGTTTTCTGTGGGGGTTTCATGTGTTTTCCTGGACAGCTGTTTCCAGGTTTTTATCTCTACGTCAAGCTCACTCAGGCACCTAATCTGCACTAATACCCTCCGAATTAAGGAGGAGGACGGCGACAGGGGGTGAGTAGGGGGGTGGGGAGACTCCATTAGCTCTTTCACACCAAACACAAAACAACTGCGTTTAATGGAAAGTCACTGCACCAAAATAACCACTTGTGATAATTTTTTGTCAACTTTAGACTGTATATCATCGTGGCATGTCAAAATATATCCTGGACTCTGGGCACAGTCACAACAATTATAAGACATTGTTTGCCTCAGCTGATGTAGTGTGGAACTATATTTCCCCCTGAAGTACCTTCACGTATTGTCCAGTATTTGTGTTAATGTATTTGAATCAGAATCAGCTATTGACCCAGAACTGATCTGAGTTCAGAGTCCTGCTCTGACTTTTATGCTGGCTAGATGTTTGTGTACGTTTATTATTGAAAGCACATCTGTCTTTCTATTATGTGTTCGTCAGCATACCAGAAAAAAATAAATGAACCACTGCTCTCATGAAAAATGAGCTCAACATGACCTGGTTTTGAACATGATTTAACGTTAACGTCTATATTGTAGGTGATATTAGGATATCCACATAAAGCATAAGCATGAGCTGCAAACATTTCCTTCTGAGAAGCTTCTCGAGGATAGATATCTTAGGGATCTATAGCTGGCACTAGGAAAAAAAATATATAATTGCTTGTTTCCATGGTGCAAATATCAAATGCAGTCGGGCTTATTCTTGTGCCACTGGGTATGTCGCAGGCGGGGTCCGGCGCTTTGACAGTGCAACGGTAACTTGAGGACGGGTTTAATGTCGTGCAGTAAGGGCGACCGAAAGCAGGTCTTACGCACAAACGCAACACCTTGTGCTATTTGAGGTTGGCAAACAGTAGGATGTAGCACACGTTCACTCTGCTCCTCGTGCACACAGAGCACAAACATGGCATTAAAAACAAACTAAAAGAATATTTGTAGGAGAGAGATCACATTCTTAAGATGAGAAAGGAGAGAAATCAAATATTAATCATCTTCCTGAAATCAGAAAGTAGTGATTCAATTTAATTGAATTTTTCAAGTTCATAACACCTAAATGATTAAGTTAATAAGTTCGAATGAGCTTAATTTAGATTTACACAATTGAAATAATTCAATAAAGTTGGTTTACTATTTCCCTTTTTTCAGTGTAGTTTGATTATTGTTCTACACCAGGCAATAAAATATTTATTATGTGGCATAAAGACTTTAGCATTGATGTTTCATCACTGTTTGTCTTCAAGCAAATGGGAAAATAAATAATTAGCATCACCTCCCAAAACCAAACTATCTAACTTACCTTTGGTTCAGATGTTGACTTTTTGCCAAACTTCTTTTTAGACAAACTAAATACTCACATGCATTTTTTTGTTGTATATTAAAGAGGACTATGGGTGCTGGGAATCCTTAAAACTTCTTGAAATATTTCTTCCGCTTCGCTGTTCCTCTTCTTCCCTATTTGCATTAGTTGTATTTATTGTTATCTAAGCTGCCTCGACTACTTATTCAGCCTGCTTTCATCTGAGCAAGCATACGCGTTTTATTCAGATAATGTCACGCTTTTGCCACAACCAAACTGAAGATGATGCCTCTCGAGTGATCTGGCTTGACTTGCGATCCCTGGTATTTTCTGCTGGACACAAATCCACCCTCTCGCCTTGTCGCCAGTATTTGCTAAGCATAATTCCTGATACTTTAAGGAGAGTAAGGCCCCAGCTATGATAGTCTCGATTTATTTTTAACCATATATTTTTTGTCCTTTTCTATTTGTGGGTGTTTTAATTCAGTAAAATGTATGGATGAGATTCATTTCAGAAATCCATTGGAGTGAAATTATTAGTGTCTTCACTAATCGGCGGTAACTCACGCGCTTCTTCTCTATCCACATGGGCTGCTTTATTAGGAACGATCCGACCGTATGAACGTGGAATCTGTGTGGAACAGCTGATCTGTGCAGATGTTTAACAGACCACGGAAAATAATTTTACTGTCGGATCCTGACCGAACCAGCGATAACGGGAGTTACCGCATGCGAGAACGCACACAGACGCATTTATTGTTTCAGTTGCTGAAGTGATGCGAGAGCCAGTTGTGACACGCAGCCAGCTGTGGGCACCAAACGGAACATCAGTCTGATCTCTCTGAACAATAATGTTTTTCGAGAGAAAAGCCTGGAAACACTGGAAACAGCTCCGCCCACTGAAAAAAACAGGGCAAATTGCACTCAGCTGCTAAATTTTATGGGTTTGTTTGCACCATCATGCCATTAGTGCAATAGTGAGTAGACCCGGAGAGAACTGGGGTGTGAATGCACAAATTATGGTGCTATCAATCCATTCTTTGTGAATTCAACATGAACGTGTACTAGGATACTTCCCCGTGAAAAATATCAACTATTCTTATCAGTAGGTGATCATCACACACCCTCACCATACAAGAAGACACATGATAGGCAACACAAATATAAAAAAAAAACAAATAAAAATAGCTTTAAATGAGCAGAAACAG
This sequence comes from Eupleurogrammus muticus, assembly GCA_036785175.1. Taxonomy (NCBI): domain Eukaryota; kingdom Metazoa; phylum Chordata; class Actinopteri; order Scombriformes; family Trichiuridae; genus Eupleurogrammus; species Eupleurogrammus muticus. Next base: position 5,681,197 of record JAYKQN010000007.1, read on the forward strand.
AATTAAGTTAGTCATGTTAGCTTTCATTTTCAAAATTCAATAACAGTCATTGGGACACTACAGAGAATTACAGAGAATTTCACAACCTTAGATTTCAAAAATAGGCTAAAAACACCACCATCAACATCTGTCCTGATTACATTTTCATGGTAAAACATCAGGTTGGACATATGAGACCTACTTAAAACAGGCAATTCCTTACGTAGCTGATTGCAAAGTCTGCAATAAGGACCGGCAATTTTTTACAGTGATAGTCTCCCAAAGAGATAATATTTTAATCTGTGTTGGTCTGTTTGTTGGTGAGAGAACTCAAAAGGTTCTGGGTGGACTACAATCAAACTTTCAGCGAGTGTTGGGAATGGTAACGTGAACAGACAATTCACTTTTGGTAATGATCTATAAGAAAAATCTGGATCGTTTTGAATTGCTTCGTTGTTTGGTAATGTCAGTATCTTTTCTAGTTTCCTACTGTTAGATGTGACACTATGCTCCCACTGTGCGTGACCTTCGACTAGGAAAAAAATGTCATGGACACACCCCACCAAACCAACTTGCACTAGTGTTAATACCATTATCAAAATAGAGCACTTATTGTTAAATGTAGGTGTGACCTACAGTGACCTCCGTGTGCTGTCAACAGTGGCAGCAACAGCTCAAAAACAAGCTGCCATCTTGTCATGAGCTCCAGAAAGACCACGGGCTAATCAGCTTACCCCGTCTACTTTAGCAGGTGACCCCAGACACTGCTGAGCATCCGGACGACAGTTGGTGGAGGTCAGGTTATCCCCGGTCGTTGAAGGAGACGCCAGTAACACTAATTAGTTCCAAACGTGACATCAAGCAGAGAGTATGTAGATGCTCCGTCTGCAAACTGAATGTTCTGCAGTTTGACAATTGGAAATGTGCAACAAATATAACAATCCAGGTCACCTTGATGCAATGATCCATGTTAATTGTTCACTCAGATGTATCATGTCTTTAGTTATTTTCATGCTGTGCACTTGACTGATGTGGAAACGGCTTCTTACTGGAAAATAAAGCCATATAATAATTAACTACAACTAAATGTTTCAGATTCAGAGTCAGCAGCACAAACAGAGATCCTTCCTTACATCCATTTCTAGCGCAAGTACAATCTGCACGAGTGACCCTGCGTCCAAGAGCCAGACCGTCATTTCATGTCTCTGGACGTGTTCACGAGCGTGTTCACATTAACATTCATGTGGAAGTGACTTTGTGTGGGTTTGTTTGCGGACTAATGGCTGTCAGGATGATTCAGCGGCGTCCCCCTCCCAAGGCCCTGTCCCTCCACCGAGTCGCGACACGGATCTTTCCGAGGCGCACAGCTTTAGCACCATTAGTCCCACATGGGCAACAGCATCAGGCCCAGAGAGAGAGAGAGATAGAGAGACAGAGATAGAGAGAGGGGGGGGGGGTTCAGCAGGCAGTTGAACTACTGGCATGGTGAGCTTGCCCTGAAAAGGGCACATGCCTCCCTGCGCAATTATCCAGTGTGCATAGAAACCACTCCCCCACCCTCAACACATCACACACGCACACACACACACACACACAATGGTTTGACCAACACAACTAAAAATGGAAGACGGATGGTAACTGAACAGGGTCAAAGAGTGTCCCATGTCCCCCAGATCGTTATACCGATCTGGGATTTAGATTTTTGGTTGAATCGAATCGAGTTTGTGAAATATTTGAACGGGTTTACATCATCCCCCAAAGAGAGTGTTAGAACAAGCAGAGCACATCAGTGGACGTCAGCTGGTGTTGTGCACGAAGTGTGAGATCGTCGCTGTGTCATGAAAATTAATGCTCTGGAGACTCCTGTGCTAAATCGCCTCTTCTTCTTTTCGCAGGCTATTTCAGCGTCTTAGCGGTGGTGCTGAGAACAAGCAACGACTCGCCGTGGACCGATGAGTTCGACAGTAAGAGCTACTCGCCGTACGCCGTCACATACAAACGTTTTTCCTTTTCACATCATCACCGCGACGTCACTTCCTCTTTCTCTATCCCGCAGAAATCGAGTTATCGTGTTTGATCGGGTCCAGTTCCACAAAATATCCCAGAATCGAGTGGAAGAAGATAAAAAACGAGGGACCAAGTTATGTGTACTTTGATAAGAAGATCTCAGGTAAAACATAAAAATGCAGCCCCGATCCACAGTGGGAGAGTCCCTACACACATAAATTACATTGTTGAACATGTTTTCCTTTTAACAGGCGACCTGGAGAACAGAGCGATATTCAGGGAACCTGCTACGTTAGTGATAACCAACGCCACAAGAGCAGATACGGCGAAATACCGCTGCGAGGTGACGGCTGCTGATGACCAGAAGTCCTTTGATGAGATTGTTATTGACCTTGTCGTAAGAGGTAAATTACCTGCGTCATTGATTAATCCGAACAAGTGTACTTTAGTCCACGGACACATGTTTTATTTAAAAAAAAAATAAATAAAAAAAACAAGCCATCATTGTGCCCTTAAAAGAGAGACCTCGCTCAGTGATTCACACTTCGGATGCAGTAAGATGACACCGTGTTGTAGGTCGCACTAACCCTTTGGCATACATACGAGGATGTGTTGTGACCAGACCTGCCCAGCTGCAAAGGCGTGTTCTGGGCTATAAGAGGAAGCCACTGAAACTGCATCTGTTCTGAATTGCAGTGCTAAAGAAAGCAAGCGCCGCGTGTTTCGGTGGCGTTTTTTGGCACGGCCAAAAAATCATGTACCCAAACCGATCCCGTCGGTGCTGTCTGTCTGGCAAACCGTGTCAGGGTGACATTGTTGGTTTTTTTTACTGCATCACAGTCAATCGTAGGCCTGGGAGCATCACGAAAGAACAATGTCACCTTGTTTGTGATGCATACAGAATGTAAAATATCATCTGAAGTGTAAAGCCACCCCCTGATGACTGATCATATGTTTCGTCTCCACACAGTGAAGCCGGTGGTGCCAAAATGCAGCGTCCCCAAATCAGTGCCTTTCGGGAAGTCGGCGGAGCTGAGCTGCGTGGAGGACGAGGGCTTCCCCAAGTCCCAGTACCAGTGGTTCAAGAACAAGGAGGAGATCCCCGACGACCCGAAGACCAGTCTCAAGTTCTTCAACTCTTCGTACACGCTCAACTCAGATACAGGAACTCTGGTTAGTGCACGCGGGCGTGTATTTGGATTAGGAGAAGCATGAGTGGCGAGGGCGTGGCGGCGTGGCCTGACGCCCGGGGGTCAGGGCAGATATTTTGGGGAGACAGTTGATGGTGCGCGAGGGGCTTGAGCCACGAGGGGAATCTGCTGTCCTCGTTTGCACATTCCTTCAATTCATGCCTACTTTTCCAGCACGGCTCAATCCGCCCCAGCGGCTCGCCCCCCGAACCCCGTCCCCGTCAACCTTCACGCTGGCCTCCTAAGATGTGACGCGCCGCATACCGTTTGTCTTCATGTGAAACTCTAGTGCAAGTGTCGCAAGCTCACCTGAACAAACTCTGCGGTCGTGGCTGTCATTTTTCGACAGTTTTAGACTCCGCTCCTCTCATGTGGGAAAATAACGTCCACCAGCTGATGGAGAGAGTGGAATGTCTTCCTATTATAGATCAGATTAGATTACATTTTATGGGCATCATTCACTTATCATGTTTGTTTTTTCTGTAATTTTGCATCATAAATAGAAAAAATCTAATATAATGACTGGGAAAAAGTAAATATATATATAATGTTAAAAAGAGGAAAACTACAACAATACATTTATTTATTAAAACATTTTCTGTCAGGGAGAGTGCAGTGGATATCAGAAAATGATAAAAAAAAAGAGACAGAATCAATTTGTGGCACAGTTTTTATTCTGTGGCGCTGCGCCACAGATCGATCTGTGTGGGGAACATTCATCCTGCTTATCTATCACAAAGAATAGCATTTATCATTATTCAGTATCTTCTGAAAACAAAAATAAAGCATTGACAAGATTTTTTTGTGATCTCTTTGTCTCTTCAGAGGTTCGTCGCAGTCAGAAAAGAAGACGCGGGCGAGTACTACTGCCGAGCGAAGAACGACGCGGGGCAGGCTGAGTGTTTAGCCCAAAACATGGAAGTCTGTAAGTATGTCACAGAGACTTTATACTTCCTCATTCATCAAGATCACTTCAGATAGTAAGTGTTTCATTTCTGTGTTTAACGTGTTCTCCACAGACGATATCGACATTGTGGGGATCATACTGGGGGTGCTGGTGGTGGTCGTGGTGCTTTTATGCATAACTGTGGGGATCTGCTGCGCGTATAAGCGAGGCTACTTCTCCAGCCCAAAACAGACGGGGAACAAGTAAGGCACCCGACACGTCCTCCCATTCACATGAACAACGCACACATGTTGATTTGATCCACTAAACATGAAATCCTTAATGTGATTTGTGTGTTTCAGTTACAAAGTTCCAGCCAAAGGAGATGGAGTGGACTATGTCAGGACGGAGGACGAGGTTTGTAGATAAAAAACAGTTCTCTATGGATGCCAGTAGAATATGTTAATGAAGGAGAATAAAGCTCATTTGAACCAGTGAAGGACAGTTCAATGTGAGTGATGAGAAGAGAGAGGGAAAAAATGCTTCCACACTCCAAATGAACCGAAGCGTGGTTCCGATTTACAATGAAGCTATCACAACCACTGACTGTCAGTTTAAGAAATGAATAATAAAAAAGTCCTTTAAAGGCTTTTAGGGAATTTTGATTCTCTAACACCTTAAAATCCAGATGTTCAGGAGGTTGTAGCGGGAGTCCTCAGAGGTCTTTCTCTCTCCAACACAAAAGGGCCTATAGATTAAAACTAGTTGAAATGCTAAATGAAACAATTTCCCATTTAAAAACAAACAAATCTGCGTTTCTATCTATGATGCTGTTTAGTGGACGCAGGATGTCGGGATGTGGCAGCAAGCTGAGCTGCTGTTAAAATTAGCGCAGCCTGCGCCTCTTAATAGCTCAAGATCCAGACGTTCCAGAGTTTTTAGAGGGAGATGGATTATCTGCAGATGCCTTTTCCTCCGCTCCAAAGTTCACAGATCCAGTAATTAAAGGTTTAAAAAAACAGAATGAAGCCGTTCTACTTTACAAATCAGTGTTTCTCTGAGGCATATGGTCCACTACTGCCCAAGCTAATGCTAATGTTTGCTGTTCCTGACATACGGCAACTAAAATCCTTCATCTAGTATAAGATACACTGCAAGTAGTGACATAACCTTAACAAGTATTTAGTACAATTAGTCCAATATTCAGTAGAATCATCTTGTTCATTGGCAGATAATTTTGATTATTTCTAGATTTTTTTTCCTGATTTAGGTCAATTTATTCTTGTTTTAAGAAGCATTTTCTTTAAAAAAAATGGTGATTGTAAAATTCTCTCTTTAAAGTTGATTAAGGATTAGGATGGCTTAGGTACATACTTAAGAAAATATTAAATATAGTTTTAGTCACTTTGGGATCTTTTACTACAGGTAAAATCACATATTGGGCTTTTGAAGTTTCTTTAAAATCTAAAACATAGTCCCGCGAATATTGAAAAGAAGGAGGGGAAGTTCTCATTAATACATTAAGACACAGAGAGAGTTCAAATTAACATTTTTCCCCCCGATATGAACCCTAAATTTGTAGTGTTATTTAGCATCCTTCCAAACAAACCATCCACGCCTAAGGTCCAGTCTTATTTCATATGATATCACTATATTCACTTAACTTAAATATTTGAGACACGTTAATTCTGACAGCACCAGTGGAAATTATTATTGACTCTTTTCATCGCCACGTCTAAAAACAAGAGTTATTGATATTGAAGCAGCTGATTAAGGGCGAGTCAACATCTATTTCTGGACAGCTGTACTTACGGCACATGCTATAGCACATGCGTCCAAATTTAAAACAGAAGTTAGTTGGTAGCGGAGAAGAGTTTTATGCATGTGGTCTCTGGTGTGACTCATCACCTCTTCCCAGCATTTAGATTGTGGATGATATGTTGAACCATTACTTATTATTGTAGTGCTGTAAATTCTTAATTCTCAGTAAAAGAGATTTGGAAGCAGGGATGAAGTCTATCAGTGTTGAACCGCCTCTTCAATGGGAGGGATTCTTCAACGTTGCACCTGTTTGCTCTCCGCAGGGCGACTTCCGACACAAGTCCTCCTTTGTGATCTGAGGAGAAAAAAAAGGGGAGAGGACGACGAGGGGCAAAGTGCCGAGTAAAAAGACGTGAGATGTGAGACTGCGCTCCACGCTGTCTGACCACGGAGCCGCCACAGTTCATGCTCTGTGCCCTCGGCACGACTGACATCCAACTATTCAAGTTTGCCAAAGGTGACAAGATTTCAGAGGACAACGATATATAAAACTATTACACGCATAGGGACTAAAAAAATGCATTTGTCAACTTTTATCACCGCCAACTGAATTATTTACACATAGGGACTGAAATACATTTGTCAACTTTTATCACCACCGACTGAATTATTTCGTTAAGTTATGAGTTTCTACTTTACAGTTATTGCATGGTTTTAAAAAAAACGGAGTCGATGTTGGGAAAAAAAAAGAAATCTTTCTTTGTTCTGCCAGGTAGTAACGGAGGCTTCTCTTCCCTCCACAGTCAGCCTATCATGGTACATTACTGTAAACATTTTTGTTTCAAAACCTTTTTTTTTGTCATTTGTATAACATTTATTTTCTACTGTTGAAATTTGTCAGACTATTTTTGATGGAATATATTTTAAAAATGCCTATAGATAAAGGTTTACTTTTTTAAATATTTGTAAAATACTAACATGTGTTTTTTTTTGTTTTTATTATTATTTGGTTGTGGATTAAAAAAAAAGAAAAATATGTAACACTTTAACCACTTTGCATCAAGCTGTAAGCGTTTTACACCTTTGCAAACAGCAGAAAGAAAAGACAAATGAAACATGACTTGTATTAGCATAAAAGGAAAAAAAAAAATGTGGTTCTTGATCGGCGGTCTTACATATTTAATTTCTCCGCTGGGATTTGCCCAGCTTCTGTTGTGAGAGGTTTCCATGTTAATGTTTGTAGATAGTCTTAGTAAGAGGCTTTAAAGAGTGCCAGTCAAATGCTGTGAAACACTGTACACAATCAGTGCTGCGTTTTCTTGATTTTAAGTGTCCTTCTACGCTTGCTGTTAATCTTGTACTGTATATATTGAATTAACTGTCCAGGATAAGAGTTTTTTTCTGTTATACATACGTTCAGTATTAACACTATTATGATAATATTATTACAGGGTTATACGTTAACCTTCCAGGCCCAAAAAACCCAAGAAGATGTGGACGCATTTTTAAAAGAAACGAGACACGGTCCTGATCATCCCCTAAATAATAACACATTGGATTTCCTGAAATAGAGCACAGACCGGTCTGTCGCTGAGTGACAGTGAAAGCCTGTTATCAGGGTTCTCTCAACCACCGAGTCGCCTATTTTTACTGCAACTACCAACATCTCGAACTCAAGAAACGCAGGCGATCAGGTTGACCTCGTTAAACAACCCTCGTAGATATTTGCTGACTGTTTACAGATAGTTATTGCCTAACGCCTCTGCTAATTAGAGAGTCAACCTCATCTGATGTTTCTAATATTTAGTCGTACCTTTTAAAAGGCAATTTTAGGTTCGAATGAACTGAACTGCGCTCGGCAAAGCAACCGGAAGACGATACTTCGGGTCTGGAGGGTTAACAGTTGTACTGATTGTATATAGCGATTTGTTATAGTTTTCCTTTGTTTTTTTTCTTTCCTCAAGATTATGTAAAGTGGTGAAAAGTGTAAGGTTCCTATTTGAGGCGATATGAAACTCTTTCCATTCGTAAGACTGAAGCAAGGTGACTATCGTGTCATTCATAACACTTAAACAAGAGCGTCTGGGCGGCTGCTCCCACTAGTCTTTTTTTTTTAATTAGTGTTCAATTCATTAAAACTGGGTTTTATTGTGTTTTTATTAGCAGAGATTGAGGAGTTTTTATCTACATGGGGAGCAGACCCATGAACCAGTTCAGGTGTTATGAATATTTATTAATCGGCAGGTCTGGTGGAAAGTTAACCGAACATCAGTCATGGTAGAGACGATCTGCCCGGCGTTTGCACATAGGAATTTGTCATCAGCTCTTTATTTAACGGGTCAGGTAATAACCAATAGTAGCACCTGTCATACAACGCACATGAAGCGTTCAGTGACTGCTTCATTCGACGTGACTCAACATTCATGCCAAACCCTCAGAATAAAAGTCCCAACAATTGCAAAGCATCATTGCTTTTTTGCTTTTTTTTTAAATTTTATTCCAAAACTCTTACCTGCTCACGACACATCTGAGTCAAAGGGTTCGTCCGGTGCCTGGAAGCCACAACGTGGCCGAGTTGTGAAGCGTGTGAATCGCTGGGTTTAACACTGGGAGGTAAAACTAGCCGCACTCCGCTGACCCGTGTTCGTGTTAACGGTTGGACATTCCCCGGTAGCAAGAGACGAGAGATCATCTGCAAAGGTTTGCATTATAAAACAAATACAAACGGCGGTTATGAAACACAAATTATTTGCTGGACCGTGTTTCTGGACTAGCCCATTGACTTCAGATGTGTCTCGCAATTGTTGGGACTTTCGCATTCATGAAAGGTTGGGCATGAACGTTGAGTCACGGCTCATGGAACAGTCGTTGAAAGCATTACGCGCAGGTTATGACAGCTGCTCCAGAATGTTATGATCTCACCTGTCAGGCAAAGCGCTGACGAATTTGTCGACTCCGCTCAGTCTTTTCCAGGTTAACATGCTGCATCAAGGAGCCGAGAGAGGAGAAATAAAACATTTCTGCAGCCCGGTACAAGTACGTTCTATGGCGAAGGTACAAGTCATGTAACACGTTGGATGCATACATTTCCCCCTTTTTCATTTGTACAAATCTCATTCCTCTTAAGTGCCTTTTAAAGTTGGTGTGTTTCTCTTTTCCACCTGTAAATTTTCCGATACTGACTGAGGGTTCATGTTTCGCATTCATATGCCCACAAAGCATGGTGTTTGAGAGGAATGATGACAAATTTTCCATTTCCCCTTCTTTACATATCTGAAAAATTTGTAAATAGCTTTTTTTTTTCTCTTCCATAGATTTGAAGGTGTAAGTAGATATAGAAATATATTAGTGCCTAAATGTGGTGGGAATCTTTTTTTTTTTTTTGGCAAGGACACATTAGCCACTACACAGCACTGTTAGGCAACAATAAAAATAAAAGATGTGTACCCAAAGCAGGGGTATGAGCTCTGGTTTAACAGGAGTTGATGCTTAAATTCAAATGATTTAGTGTTGTATAAAACTAGAGTTTGTGCAAAGTGTCAGCTATACACAAAAAAAAGGATTTCATGTGCAGTAGCTACATGTAGGCCTACATTTACCCCACAGGCACGCTGGAACAAGTGTTCAGTAATCCGGTAATAGGACATTTACATCATGAGAGAGGTGGGCTTCCTGGGCGTTTTTGTATTTGGAGGCAAGCTGAACCGAGCTGGCTCACTGTTGTCTTTCACCTCAGCGATACAGCACTGTCAATCTTTTAACTCTCTGAAGACTGCTCTATCATGTACGAATCTGACGCTCACATACAGTGGAATGTCCATTTAGGGCCTGCTGGTGTTGTTTTTTTGTTAATTATAGAACCACTCTATTTGTGATTAATAAAACTCACTTCTAATATTATCGGAGACTTTTTTTTTTTTTTTGCTGATGTGCAACTTTTGTGAAACCGTGCTACCAGTTCACCATTTCTTTGCTTCAGAGTCTCGCGGAAATCCTCTTTTGGTACGGAGGCCCATCGAGATTCCGCGCTCTTGTTCCTTTCCTGTTGGCCGTGCCAACTGGCAGCGAGCTCCTGGATAAAGAGCATTATAATCAATGAGCTCAGCTGGGATTTTATATCGTAGTTTGCAGCGGAGCCAGGGGACACTTACTTAATTCACAGAAAAATCAATTACAGTGAGAGTCACGTATTTTTTTTTTCGTCCCACGTCGGATGAGAAGACCGTTTCCCACTGACCCCGATGAATCATATCAGCTCATCATCGTCATTTCAAACTTTAACAGAGCTTTTTATTGGCTGAACATATGGAAGTGTTAAGGAAGCTGACTCACTATAGCTGCAAAATCTTTCATGGAAATAATTCCAAGGTTTTATGGGCAATCCAATAAAAAAAAAAAAAATTTTAAAAGATCTCACGATCCTGATGGCGAGATCTGTGGTTAGTTGATTGGTTTGTACTGACAGTAATAAAAAATCACATCTGTGTCCTGTTATTACCACAAAACATGGTTATTCTGTTCAATAAATTCCAGAAATGTAAAATGTTTTAACTGCATAAGATTGCAAAAGATGCATGATGACGTAAATAGAAGCTAAAATAATTAGAATCTGGTCAGTACCTTATCGATGCACAGTTTGTAAAGGTTATTGGAAATGGTGCAATTCATGAATTTTACAGAATTTAAGTGTCAAACATACTTTTTTGTACACTGTAAAACAAATCCTTCAGTCATTTCCAGATATAAAAAATGTATCAAATACTTAAAGTAGACTGATGAAATTTGATAATTTTATATTTTTCTTATGACCAAATATAAATCTTGGTTTTAAAGATAATTGTTTAAGCAGGTTGTTTTTTTTTTCTTTTTTTAACAGTCCCAAATCATACACTTACCTGTATTTTATTTGAAGTTTTTATAGCTTTAACAAGATATTGTTGTGTTACCAAATACCTCATAAAGGTTATTACATATCACTAAAGTCAATATAAGTTTTATTCTAGAAAGAATTAAACTTTTTTTATCCGTCTCATTAAAACATTGGTTGATTTGTATAGTTGTGACAGCAACAATTTAAAGGTAGTCTGACAGTTTCTGAACTTGTGAAATGTGGGACATTATTATTATATAGTTATTATTATATAGTTCACCTAGATTTTTTTTATATTAGAATCTAAATACTACATACTAAAAAATATTCAAACCTCATGAATTCAAACAATTTGTTACACAACAACTCATTATTTTATTATAGTGTTGAATGGATGCAGATAAATATAAATTCTTTGGTTTCACTTCTCAAACCATTACAATTAACCACTAACATTACAAAACATTATGTTCGATAAAGCCTTTTAATGGATTAATTCTGCACTATCGTCCAATAAAACCAAAACCTCTACAAATAATTTCCAGTTTTTTTCTGCAGTTTATAGATCAGAGAAACACAAGCAGGAACCTGAGTGTAGCAGATGAAAAAAAGAAAAGAAAATTGTACTTGACAGAAAGGTGAAGCCTATTTGGAAAATATCTACGCTCTGTGCGATGAACTGACACATTGACAAGATATTTGTCTGTAGCCGAGCAGGGCGACAGCTGCACCTATTGCTCTTGACCATGCAAAAAAAAATAATTGGTTTCAGCTATTTCAGGACAGCTAGGAGGGTTTCTGCTTATTAAAACTTTTAAGTTATTCGTTTAATAGAGCGGCATGCTGGGAAATCATTGTCAGATTTCCCAGCATGCCGCTGTTGGACGGTTTTAGGCCGAAAGTGAATCACTGTTCTGAAAGAGCATTCTTACGTCTGTTCGTTCATATTAAAAAGCCCTGGAGGAGTCATTTAATGGTGTCAAGTTTGATCATTAAACTGCTCATTAACCGAGTAGCATTATAATCTATTTTCACCACAACTAATTACACAGTTAAGATCATCTGTTCCCAGAGGAGCCTCGTAAGTCACACACACACACACACACAAGCACATAAACATGCGGGTCAGTGACGATTCATGGTCGGCAAGATGCGAAAATCAATAACCTTTAAAAAACAGTTTTAGGGGCATTCATCGGGTCTCTCAACATTGTGTGTTCACGTCGGTTTCTTCTCATTTAAAAGTCCATTTGTATCATTTTATTTATAGGAAATCACAAATAAATTTTAATTTAATCCACCTAGAATATAAACCTAGTTGAGAGTTTTTACTTTTTTAAAACCTATTTAAAAGAGATAAACTATCAGGTACCAAGTTTTTAGGATTAAACCACATGTCAGTTTTGTCATTTCCCATACAACTGTTATATTATTATAATAACTATTTTTCCTTCATATAATAATTTCCATCCTCTCAGGTATAACAATGTGTGGTTCAAAAAAATGTTTTTGATGCTTTTATGCATGGACAGTGTAAAAGAGTTAAATAATGGCACAAATATATTGAGCTTGTATTTAAAAAAAAATCCTCTTAACTGAGATTGAACCCAGGCTGGATCCCTCCTGCTGTGGTTAAACTCTGCCCTCGAGAGGCGTAGAGCTGCCATCACAAAACAGCCACGCGTTGTTTCCATTCTCTCCCTCTTTAAACTGGGAAGACTGTGAGCCTGACTGAATACAGGAGAAATAATGAAGTAATAAGATGTCACGGTGGTAAACGGATGCATTGATTTCCATCATGGCCTTTACACAGGAGTTGGACAACAGCCACATTGATCTCAATAGTGATCATATGAACAAAACTGTGTGCATGAAAACTGTGCACTCCTGACCTCTTGTGCTTAAAACTAGTACATGTTGCACAAGTTCATTCTTTTTGCCTCTTGAACTGTAGATGATAAGTATGGGAAGCATGGCATTCCACATATATGTTTATTTATTTTTTTTATTTAAGTTTTTTTGTGTTTTTTTGTGTGTTGTGTCAAATCTTAAAAGTAACTATCTATATACTAGCTCTCAAATTATTGTAATGGAGAAAGAAAGCACAATATTTCCATGTAAGTGAATTGAAGCATATAGTAGCATAAAATGTGAATCGTCAAGTAAAGTGTAAATATAACAATGCTAAAACTGTCATGTCATGTAACCCAGGTATTTGGGCAAAATCATAATTTTTTGGTTTAAATGGCAAAAAGAACAGCAATAACACAATATGTACATTTTGAGAGACCTGATCACCTGCTTCTAAAAACTGTGTTTTTAAAAAAAAGTTTTTTTGGAACCTTTGAACTGTGCTTGAGAGCATTATTTGAATAAATGTAATTAATTATTTTACACCACTAGGTTTGAGCCCCTCCTGAAATACCAAAGTGTATGAGTATATTATAATTGTATTATTATATTATGTAGAATTGTAGAGGACGAGCCCATGGTGAGCGCCTGTCAGACCGCGCTGAGGGCAGCAAAAACCCACAAACCACCGAGATTCTTCCGCCTGTTGATGCTGCGCCATAAAATCGCAGACAAGCTAATCAGGACGTCTAATTATCATAATTAACCAAATTATTAGTTTTCTTTAGCGCTGAGGGTATGGCATAAATAAGAAGTGAAACAAAACTATTCGTGACGATCATTTAAAAAAAAAAGGAAACTCGGCTGACAGACGCGTTTACCTTCACATGACCGCGGACGCATGCGCAGTCAACCGGTTGTAACTCGAAATATTCAATAATCTTCGGAGCTGTTTGCCCCGGACACCTCACGGAGAAGCCGGGAGAAAGTAGCGTTACAGGCTGCGGATTTTTAATTTTATTTTCTTATTTTTTCCCTTTTTAACACACAGAGGCAGAAGCGGAGGCGCGTTGTTCCGCGGGACACGAAGGGTTTTTTTTTTTTTGGAACTGACGAAGCAGCCATGAGCTTCTTCGGTTTTGGGCAAAGTGCGGACATCGATGTAGTTCTGAATGACGCCGAAACGCGAAAGAAAGCCGATCACAAGAGCGAGGACGGCCGGAAGGACAAGTATTTCCTCTTCTACGACGGCGAGACGGTGTCGGGCAAAGTCAACGTGACGCTCAAGTACCCGGGCAAGAGGCTGGAGCACAACGGCATCAAGATCGAGTTCATCGGGCAGATAGGTGAGCGGCGGCGGCCTGCGGCTCGCGCGCAGCCCGCCGAGGGAAAGTGCGACGGGAGGCGGCGGGAAGAGCTAGCTTACACGGTGCACTGCTATCACGTTAAACATGCGTGTCGGGAAGCTTGAAACTTCAGCGGGGTAAAAGCGTGGGTTTATTGCGGTGTTCGTAACAAGTGTCAGTCGGAGGTGTTGGGTTGGGGTCTCGTGACAGATGTGTGCGTGAAAGCTAACGCATCAGCTGACACACACCGGCCATTGGCTAGTTTATCTGCGTGACCTTTCACCCTTTAACGATTTTTTTTTCTTAAACGCGTTGCTCCGAGACTGGAGGTCACGCAACCGCAAGTCGTTCACGGGCAACAGTTGCGTGTAACGCGATAAGTTAAAAGAACGTGAACGCAAACGCAGCGTTTATGTGCTCCTTCCTCTTTTAGAGGTTTTCCTGTTAGAAATGATAAACGTGGGAAAGCATCTTCTCTTACAGGAGGCACGCTGCAACATGTGGGTGACAGCAGAAGTGTCAGAATCAAGTCATATGTTAACATGACAGAGCAAATGTTAGAATATTGCAGAAAAAATCTAAAATTCTATCTCCGCCCTAGCAAAATCCTGTATTACTGGATGAGTTAGTAGTCCATATAATCCAGATATCAGTAGTTTATTGTATGATCAATATTTATGCAGAGATAGACTAGTGTAACTTGAGCCAGTGCAATTTTAGAGATATTTTTAGACCTCTGTTTTGTGCCATTTAAACTTTTCATGCACCAGACAAATTTTTGCTTACTACAGGTAAAAATACTTAATTTTCTATTGTAGCTGAGACTTTTCCTATGCAATTTATCCATTCGATGTTTGATTAGATATGGGCAACCCTGATGCTGCCCTCTGTATTTGGGGTCCCTGAATTGAATTAGTTTAATACACCCACCATGTCTGCAGATAGAAATGAAATCAACAAGGTAACACATGCATGTCTATTAACTCTGATCACATGCATACACATGCATGTGATAAGATTAACACATGTTAATACACATGCATGTGTATTATTTTCATCATCATGTCACCCTATTAAAATAATGGTCCTTCATTTGTGAAGGAAGTGAGATGTTGGCCTGCATCATGTCTTGATGATGCTGAATACATCCTAATCCTTATTTGAAAGGGTCAGATCCTGAATCACAACAAATACATAGAATAGATCATATCAGAGCTGATATGCAAACGAGGAAAGTGCTTACTTTAAAGTGCTAATGCATGTAGTATAAAGTGATGTTACATCCATCCATCCATCCATTGTCTATCCCGCTTATTCCCTTTCGGGGTCGCAGGGGTCTGCTGGAGCCTATCCCAGCGCGTTAAGGCGAGAGGCAGGGATACACCCCAGATGGTCGCCAGCCAATCGTGGGGCACACACACCATTCACACACCATTCACTCTCACACTCACACCTATGGGCAATTTAGAGTTTACCAATTAACCTGAGCATGTTTTTTGTATTGTGGGAGGAAACCGGAGTACCCGGTGAAAACCCACGCAGACACGGGGAGAACATGCAAACTCCACACAGAAAGGCCCCAGACCCAGGCCCAAGGCGGTCTTGAACCTGCGACCTTCTTGCTGTGAGGCAACAGTGCTAACCACCGCACCACCGTGTCGCCCATGTGATGTTACATTGATTCAAAAATATGTGTTGCACAAATTTAATAAATGCTGATCTGAAATGCATGGTGCTTTTGTTAAGTGCTACTTTATGTTAATGTAAAGTCCATCAAGCATGTTGATGCCTTTTGAGTGTCATTACTTCATTGAAACTTTGCCACATCTCCGGTTTCTAAAAGTTGTATACGGAATATAACGGAATTACCTCCTGACCAATTTGATTTACCTGACATTTGTTTATTTTAACCCCAGGTGATGTAAGTTTTGAGTTTGCACTATAGAATGAAATGACAGTTTAAGCCAGGTTTAAAGTTGCTTGACGTCACACTAAAATGTAAAAAAAAACCACACAAATTAATAACACACAACATTCTACGTGTCCGCAGTCATCCACTATCAAGGGCTTTTTGATTGAAATAATTGATAAATACAATATTCTTTGCATTTGATAAAGATTGTTGTTTTTTCCCCAAGACTTGGAAAAAAAATGATTCAGGCCATTATTTAAATAGCGTAACAATCATTAATGAAGTGTTCTGTTTCCTAACAAGACTCCACTGGAGAATGTGGCTCACTCTCATTCTGCACGTTCAGCATTATTTGCAGGGTGGGGGTGAATCAGTTTCAGTCTGTTGCAACATCAAGTAGCATAATAAAACCCTAAAATCCAGGAAGACAAATGTATACTAAAACAATGCAGGCCAAGTATCACACATACTATAATCTCTCTCAATCTGATGGATTTCTTAACACTACAAGTGTTAGATAAAAATCACTCTGTATATTTGTTTTTGTTGAGATAATCATTTTGGACTCTTCAGGCAACACTATGGTAGGCTTTCCTATGTCGGTACTTTAAATCAGTACTCAAGCTCAGTTTTCTGCTGTTTTTTTAAAGAAGTATATCTGTTTTTTAGTTCCTATTTGTTCTACTCCACCACATTACATAAAGTAATTCAAATTGGCTCCACACCATGACCAGCTGCAACATTAAAATGCCAGTTCCATGTTTCTGCATCAGTAATAGAACCCTCATAATAATGTAACACAGTGACAGCAGTAAATAGAATGACTGTGAGAGACTTTTGCTGACACTTCACTTCAGTAAGATTTTAAATGCTGTAATTTACAAATTGTCGATCATATTAGTACTTTTACTCCCATAAAGGATCTGAATATTTCTTCCACCACTAGAGTTCAGGTTGCACTATGTGAAGTCAGTGCACTTCACAATTGATCAAATTAGTAAAATTTTAGTCAAAAGGCCCACTTTATGAAGAGAAGATAATCCAATTTCTAGGTGAGGTTGTGGATTAACCTTGGCCAAGCTATCATTATAATCTCACATGACACATTTGTATGGTCATCTAATGGTGGATGGATTTAACAGTTTCCTGATGTGTGATTGTGACTCATCCTTACTTTCATTTGGCCTCTGGTAAAAAAAAACATGGTGAAAGTGGGTTCAGCTAAAACATTTTAGAGGCTTATCATAGAGTATTGTTAACCTAAATCTCTTATAGTTGTCATCTGTCATCAGAACTGAAGGACGAGCTTACCCAAACTTACACAAAGTGAATAAAGCTGCTTCTTTTTAGCCGCCTGATGCCATTAATGTTATTTTTTTTTGCAGAGCTGTACTATGACAGGGGGAACCACCATGAGTTTGTGTCTCTTGTCAAAGACTTGGCTCGGCCCGGGGAGCTCACACAGTCGCAGACGTTTGACTTCGAGTTCACGCATGTGGAGAAACCCTATGAGTCTTACACTGGCCAGAATGTCAAGTTACGGTGAGCTGTGTGTGACTGATTAGCAATCCAGATTCAGTCTCACACATACACATACACATTTTATTTCTTGACAGTGCAAATTATTGGAAGTTTTTTTTTTTCTCCATCCAGAATGTGAAGTGTTTCCTTTGAGCAGAGCAAGTCATAATCTCGTTTCATAGCTGATGAGCACATTTTCTGCATTTTCTCCCAGATATTTTCTGAGGGCCACAGTAAGCCGGAGACTGAACGACATCAGCAAAGAGCTGGACATAGTGGTTCACACGCTCAGCACCTACCCGGACATCAACTCATCCATCAAGATGGAAGTGGGGATTGAGGACTGCCTACACATAGAGTTTGAGTACAACAAGTCCAAGTATGAGTTGACTTTAATTTGCACTCTACTTCAAAGTTGTACTGCCTGGATGCAAAAGGAGAGTGCTTACTTTGACAGATTCTGCACTTTTTTTTTTGCAGGTATCACCTAAAAGACGTAATAGTAGGGAAGATCTACTTTCTGTTGGTGAGGATCAAAATCAAACACATGGAGATTGACATCATCAAGCGGGAGACGACCGGCACGGGGCCGAACGTCTACCACGAGAACGACACCATGGCGAAGTATGAAATCATGGACGGCGCGCCAGTCAGAGGTAATGATAATAATCTTAAAGCCTGCTGTAGTAGTCAGTCGCGTTCCTGTCGGGATTGATCGGCTCTGACTTGTGCTGCAGGAGAGTCCATCCCCATCAGGCTGTTCCTAGCAGGCTACGAGATGACGCCCACCATGAGGGACATTAACAAGAAGTTCTCGGTGCGGTACTACCTTAACCTGGTCCTTATAGACGAGGAGGAAAGGCGCTATTTCAAACAACAGGTACGTGTGTCATTAGTGGAGGCCAGCCAATAGCCCACCACTCCCCACGTTAATATGTAGTAGAAATAGTATATAATTAGAGCAATAAAATGTGTAATCTGTTTTAAAATCTAGATTCACATGTTCTACATGTACAGTTACTGATTGGTCACTCATGATTGAGAAGATAAAATTTAATTCCATTTTCATTTATTCGTTCCTCATATTTTTCGGCCAGTTTTGTTCACCTCCTTTTTTCCAAGTGCAGATATGACCTTTGTCAGTGGTTCCTGACCTTTTCTGGCCTGTGACTAGGGCTGGGCGATATGGCTTAAAAAAAAAATCCCCGATTTTTTCACAAAATATCCGATTAACGATTTAAATCGATTTTCTCAACAGCCCCAAATTCAGATGCAGATGACAAAGAAATAGCTCCTTGTTTATTTTGATTTCTCCCTGGGAGTTAAAGTGCAATCAACAACAACAAGCCACCGTATATATTGGCACCATATCCTTTGCCATATACATAGCGACCGCATCTGTCATGGCTTTCCAGCGGGTCGAATTCTTTTCATATGGGATGCAGTTTGAAAATGTTTGTGGTACGGTGGACTGTATTTTGGTGGCTGTGCGTGAGGTGCTTGGGGTGCTGCTGTCTTTTTCATTCCGCTGCGCGCAACATTTCTCCCATTCGACGGGATGCTTTTGTTTAAGGTGCTGCAGTAAATTTGTCGTACTGCAGCCTTTACTAGCAACAGACTTCATACATACTTTGCAGCGGGGTGTTTTCTGCTCAAGTCTGACCTCGCGAACGCAAACCAATTCCAAATAACGGATGACACGGTGCCTTTCTTCGGAACAAGTTCTTCCCTGCTTGTCGCCATGTTGTCACTCACTCACTACTATCTCTACTTGGTAAATGCGCGCTCTGTGCGAGGGGAGGGAGGGGCGAGCTCATTATACGGGAAGCCAGAGAGAAGCGTTAGCTGATGTTAAAGAGAGAACCGATTTTCATTCAAACAAGTCGACGTGAACTATACACTCGAGTTAATCAATAAAATCGGTTTATCGCCCAGCCCTACCTGTGACCCCTTAAAATGATATGTTTTCCTTCCGTTCCCTTGTCATGTTGCAGGGATAGTTCAACTTTTTTTTAAAAAGTGCCCATGTTTTATATATATATATCTTCATAGAGTCTTACATGTTGTTGCAGGAGATCACCCTGTGGAGGAAAGGGGACATCGTGAGGAAGAGCATGTCTCACCAAGCGGTCATCGCCGCCCAGCGATTCGAGAGCTCCTCCAACCCAGACAGGCCTCAGAACCAGCCTAATGAAGACGACAGCTAAAGCCTGGTGCACACTGACTCCTGTTAGTGAGTGTTGGAGCGAACACAGTGAAGTTAATTATCAGCAAAGTCTGAATGTAAATGTTATTTGTTTGCATCAAGGTAGAATGCGGTGCAGTGTTTTTAAGGATGTGTGTGTGTCTGAGTGTGTGTGTGAGAGAGAGAGTGTATGAGCGAGGCTTTGAAATATGGCTGAGTGTGTGTCAAGGAAACAAACAGTTAGATCAGGCTCTATGTATTTGCAAGTAATTCTGCGTGTTTGTTTTAGCCACCTTGATGTACCAGCTGGGTGGATTTTGCCACATTTAAAAATGTCTAATTTCTTTATCACAAAAATGCAGAAAATATTACTTTGAAGTGCTTAACTTACATTTTTGCTGGCTTTTGTTTTACAGTTTGGTGGCGCTAACTTCACCCATTAGATGCACTTAAATATTTACAAATACCTTTTGACCAATATCTTGAATTCACATCTGTGTATGAGTAGTGTTCGTTTTTCTAACATGATCTTTCCTCCAAATGACTTATTCATATACTGGGTGATTGCGCTGTGAAGAAACTAGATATCGAGTAGGTTTTAAAGGGTTTCTTTTCTGTGTCCCCTCACAGGATGGGGACATTGTGACGTGACATTCATTAAGATCATTTTGCTAATGTGGCCTCAGCTCAGTCAGCGCTTCCCATTCGGCTTTTATTAAAAATCATGTTTCTTGGTTTTAAAAATTCAAAACAAGCAGTGTATCTTACATAGTGAAGAGAAGAACACCATTCCTTTAATTGTGAAAGAATGCATATTTGTATAAGTGTTTAAAATATTTTCATACATTCCAAGGCTTTTCATCGGAAACGGGCACGCCTATAGAGTATTTATTTTTTAACAGAATTTTAATCAGCGTTTTTACATGTTGGACGCATCAGCTGGTCGCGGTGTCAGCTGCTGCTGCTGAAACAAACATGGCGCTTGTGAGTGGAGCTGAAACAATTCATCAGTTCAGTCGGTCACCGAGTGAAGAGCAAAAATCGCCAAACTTTTAGTTGGGTTTTGGCTTTTTTTTAATTTTCTGTGACTATTTTGTGATTAGACTGGACAGACGAAACAAGCAATTTGATAGATTCACCTTATGCCCCGTCCACATGACAATGGAACGGTGACATTCCGCTGGCTTATTAACGCCAGTGTCTGGGTGGTGACATCGCTCCGGACAAGGACTTTCCCCACGACGCCAAGTCAGTTTCAAAGTCCCAGCTGGCAGCCAAGATCAAGGGAGTCTGAAACAAACATAGCCGCGTGGTGGGCTCGGTCGCGGGTGGGTGGTCCTCATATTTCTCATGCTATGTGCGGAAATCTAGGGGTGGGCCGCCAGCAACCGCCACCACCCCGACAGGTGTCGAGGCGGCTGACGTGGCGCTGGATTTTTAGGCTCCTACTTCTGGTCATGTGATACGGTGACAGAAAATACCGTAGTGGGTTATTGTGGTTACAGCATTCTGCCATGCGTGTGCACGGGGCCTTAATCTTCAGGAAACTGTAGCAACCACTTCTCATTATTTTTTGCCATATATTACGGATCAAATGGTGAATTGATTAACAGATCGATAGATAAAAGTTTCAGCTCTGCTCGTGTGCACTGTGTCTTTGTTTCAGCTGCCAGTCTCTGACAGTGTGATGCCCTTATTGCTTCCTTATTTGCACTATGATCTGCCTCTTACGTTCTCAGTGCTGTAAACAGACTGGACTCACAGGAGTGAAGCTTAAATAGACTCCGCTATCCTCGGGGCATCACTTCACATCAAAGACGGACAGTATTACGCTTGTGTTTAGTGACTCAAGCTGACGCAGGCACTCGTGAGTCCTGCCTTTTAACGGTCTGTAGGGAGCTGGGACCGACCGCCCTGTTGATGAGTTAAGCTCAGCATCCACAGGTTTTTTTGCCAAAATGTTTGAGTGCAATACAAGGGAACAACTGCCAATGTACTGCTACACTCCCTTTCTCCACATATAGACTGCTTTATTCGCTGATCACTCTCATCAATTGTGTAATTGCAAATATGTGACATTTAAATTATGATACAGTAAAGGAAAGAAATGCTGGTGATTTTGAAGGTGCTGTCTGACAAACGTGTTTCGGGGATCACATTGTAGGGAAGCCCCAAAAGGCCATACATCCATACATAATTCTTACATCTTATTTACTTGTTTTATTATGATAATGAGTTAAATTAATTTGATTTGATTTTTTTTTTCTTATTTCTAGTTCTGTAATCTCTGTGTAGTGACTTGATTTCTACTTAAAGGGATAATTCCTCTCAAAAACATTTTTCAAAAAATCACCCCAGGTCATGATTCCTATAGTCATAGCAAAACATGCTTTACCTTTTTTTGGTTTCTACCCTGTCTGGAGATTGAAGCCCAGCTTTAGATTTATCTTGAAAACAGTTCTGTCTTGTAACGTTCTTCATTCTCTCATACAGTGGTGAATGTGCAGGTCACAACTCGTCCACCACTGAGTTTGCTAGTTACTGGATTGTGTATATACTGAGATTGATAAGTGAAACCAACAAAATACCATTGGCCATGTTACAGTAGCTGAGCAACTCGCAGCTCTGTTCCACTAGTCTGGAAACGGCTTGAATGACTATGGGAATCATGACAGTGGGTGAATTTTCAAAAATGTTGAACTATCCCTTTAAGAAACAAAAACTTATTACACTCAAGGGCTTACTTACGAGTACTTTGACGCATGTTCCTTTGTGTGGCATGTGGATAATAACAATAATAATAATTCGGTCCAAACTGCCCATTATGTCATACTCAAAAATGTGCTTTATTTTGCACCACAAATCCATCCACAGACAGTGATGCCCATGCATTTATGCAAGCCACTAATAACTGCATAAAGAAACAAATTCTACGTTACATTCACAATGACAAAATAAAAAAAAATAAAAAGTCTGCTTCAACACTCCAGATGCTGACTGATGCATCGCTTATATGCACTTTGCCCACGATCCACATACACATCCACTGGGTATGAGTAAGCATATTTACAACCACTGAATGAAAAATTACAGTTAAAAAATTAGAAGATGTTGTATCAGATATATACCAGTTGGGTTGACAGTGGTATAGATATGCACAGCAACAAGAATAAAATATCTGAAATTAGAAACAATACTGATTGTTATAATTATAGCAGTTGAAGTATGCATGGCCTCTTAGGGCTTCCATAATATTGAGCATGCATAAAAAAATAACTGAAGAATTCCAAAATTCTGTATTTTCTATACATATATAATGAGGTTGAGTGGATAATAAAGTTCCCATGCCATTGCTTCTTTTTTTATTTTGTCTCTAAAATGATCAATTGTCAATGCGTAAAAAAGAGCAGACCATGAGTAAAAAGTGTAAAGCGCTAAAAGTGAACCCCAGCATTCTGCTCGCTGTCCTCCCATTGCCCTCACCTGCAGCTTTCTGTTCGACAGCATTCACGTTGTTATATTAAATACTCTACCTTACAGTCAAGGTAATGTTTTCTTACTATGCTGTTAATGCTGATGTGTTTTGTCACCAGACTGCTGTTCAGGTAAAATCTGGAAACGCCAGCTAATCGTGTGATAATGATTTGAGCCAATAAGACACTTTTGTTCACACTCATGAAGCTTGATTCCTCCTTTGGCACGTTGATGATGATGATGATGGTGGTGAAGAAAATGCCTTGTAAGCTATTCAGCCTCTACTTTATTTGCATTAAAATGTAATGAAGTTATTTTTGCATTATTTAGCTGCATAAGTCATGTATTCTGGCAGATAACTCGATCAACATCGACACCTAAATATGATCTGAATCTGAAAATGTACTATTCAAGAAACCCAAAGCAACTTTGGAATATGTACAGTACGTGTTTCTTTTTTTGTTGTTGTTTTATGTCGCTGTGATTTTAATACTTGCCAGTACTGGTACAAACAGTAGCTCAACTAACCCAGTTTGTAATAGAGAGTAAAATGAGATTAAAACAGGAAAGAATGATGAAATGTACAGTATAAATGCACAATGTAAATGCAACTATTCTTCTGTTGTTTATGTTGATGTCATATTTTATCTTCCTGTCTATTAATGTTGATTTTAATCATTTTATATTCCTGTTTCACTTTGAATTAAAAGGGAGTAACGGAATAAACAAACCTGTTTCAATTGCATGATGTTGATTGTTTAAGATGGCTTCAGATGCACCGTTTGATCAGTGCATGACAGACCTGGATTAAACGCTTCAGGAGTCGGTTTGAAGTAAATCCCCATGATTACTTTCACCGTATTTAGCTTTTGTTGTCACTAGAGGGCAGTTTTGCATCAGGTTTCTCTATGAATTCCATTTCCTGGGCAGGAAATAATTTGTGTAAGTGAGGAGCATTGTTAATCTACATGATTTAAAAGGACAATAGATTATACATTTTAATACGTTTGAGTGCTCCAGCGATTATTCATGGGGAAAAAACACAAACTCTTTGCTGCAGCAATGCACAGCTTAAACTTTCAAATTACTTAAATCAGTTGAACAGATGATGTCTGCATCATATTATTATGTGAAAAATATGCCCCTTCTATATCTAGAAATAGTGCAAAAACAACCTTGGTGGTAAAACCAAAGAAAAGGTTCCTGCATGAATGATGAAAGTTTCTTATACCTACCTATCTTTTAGCTGCAGAATTGCATTGAAGAGGAAATCAATGCATTGATTTCCCTCTCAATGCATTAGGCCCTAATAGACTAGCTACCTGTCAACCTAATGCCAATAATATTATATATTAAAATAGTCATGTTAAGGGATTATTTTTTATGTGCAGTGTCAAATTTTTACAACTCCCTTCTCAGTATCAAATGCTACCATCTTTATTATTGTATAATTCTTATCTATTATACAAAGTATTCTCAAGATTAAAAGATCTTTAATCTTTTAAGCAATATCTGCCCTGATCAAAACTACCTATTTTCAGAAAATGTAAAGTGTAGCACACACATACACACACTCACGCCACTACCCATAGACATCCATAGCATTACCAACACAACAATATATACTGTGCATTTGCTTTAATGGCCTCGATAATGCATGAAAACGCCTGTAGCAAAGCCCCGAGCAGAAAACCAGCAAACCAGCAGTGACGAGTGGTCCGCATCCCCTCGAGTCAGTTTATGATGAACAGGGTGGGACGTTTGTGTCGTTTTTTTCATGCATGTGAGAACCTGTGTCGACGTAGTTCAGACAAACCTTTCTTTTTTTTTTCTTCGGGGCAAACAGGAGAAAATAGCTCGAGCCGTTTAAAAAAAACATAGTTTCAATTTGAAAGGCTTATGTAAAAAAATATGGCCTGATTTTATTCTGTTGCAGCCATAGGATCAAAATGTTATTTTTAACCCTCATGCCTTCCTCTGGCATTGTGGCAAAAGTGGACAGGAAAAAAACAGCTGCTGTAAAATCATCATACTTCAATATTTTGTGTGCTTTTCTTCAGTTTTCATCTTTGTCCGTATTTTAACCGTTTAAAAGCCAGCATATCTATTTAAATTAATTCCTTATTTATTGGAGAAAAAACATAAGAAAATAATCAATTTGGTGGTGATTAGACCTTGTATATGTCAAAAATTAGCAACCAAATTGATTATATTGCATTAGTAGTAGTATTTTTTGGTTGAGTATGTAGAAAGTTGTTTAAGAAACCACTCGAGTCCTCATTAGGACCAAAAAAGTAGATCATAGTTATGAGGTCCTTAGAGTGGCTTCCTGTCTGCCAAAGAATTCTCTTTAAATTACTTTTACTGGTTTATAAAGCACTGAAAGGTCAAGGGTCAAAGTATATTTCTGATCTGCTAATCCTCTATGAACCATCCAGACCTCTCACATTGCCCACTATGATAGCTAAAGAATAATCACAGTCAAAATTATCGCAGAGTAAGATCCACTAAGTCCACTAAGTAGCGTAAGGCATAAGTGTTAAACGTGGAATGTCTATTAAAGTGAGTGAATAATTTACAGGGTGGTTATATTTAAGTAGATCATGTGTGGTGCATACTCATTGACATATGACTTGTGCGTTTATAACATGTGACTTGCAGTCCAGTATGTATGTGAATAAACTCGACAAAATGACAACATGCATCTGTGTGGATTGGCTATAACTTAATGAAACTTTTAAACAATTTAAAAGTATGAGATAGATAAACATGCATATGGAAAGCAAATGAAATTGTCTCCTGACAGTGGTTTTTCATGCTTTTCAAAAAGAATGTCCTATTCAGAGCTTGATTGCATTTAATGCTGCAGCAGGAAAGTGGGTTTTTAAGGTTACCCCTGAGAGTAATGCTGTCCAGCGTGGAGCCGTGAAGGTGCAAAAATGAAGGGAACATGGAATGGGAGTCATGCATTGTCAAGCAGGGATGTGAAATTTCAAAAGGCTAAGACAGAAACCGACGTCTTCGGTTGCCGGAGGGAAACGCTGACTAAAAAGTTCTTCAAATGGGGCAGAGAACATGTTTTTCTCCTGTCAGGAGAAGCGGCCGCAACGTTTTCTGTTTCTGATTTACATTTTAATATCATGAGTCATCTGCAGGAAAAAATAAAAAAGTCAAATAAAAACTGGTAAGGATTTATAAAAAAAAAAAACAATGGTAGGAGGAGATGTTAAAAAGCTAAAGCTTAGAAATACTCAAATAATAAAATATTGCCACACAGCAGCATTTATAGAAAGTAATTTACAGAAAGGGCAGAGGTCACTGTGTTCTCAAGTTAGAGCTGGTACTTGACTGATGGCAGCTTTGCCTTTTTATTTAAGATCACGCATCTTGTGTTAAACACTGAACTTGGATGTAAAAAGTACAGAAATCCTTTTACTGTTGGCTGCAGGTCAATTTTCACTGGCAGATATCTCCAGGCTGAGTGGGCCCGCTCGGCGGACAGTGAACTAAAACTGGCCGTGGGGATTATCTGTCTGAGAGGACCATCAGCGGGAGCGAGGAGAGACAAGGCTCCTCCTAGCTCCCTGCAACTATGAGGGATTTTTTATGATTATGGGATTATAACCAGCCATTTGAACTATTTTCCAGCCACGTAGAATTACTTTAAGTCCTGCCTACCTAAATGGAGTTCACTGTGTAAAATGAGGTTCGTCAAAGTACCATGGCTAAAAATGACAAAAAGCATTTTTCTGAAGCTGATTATCAGACCTGCACTTTTCCTCCCTCCAGCGCCGGCTCGGATCAATGAGAATCAGGAACATCTTGCATGAATTGCTCCGCTGCTGGTCATTGGACATCTTGAAATATGAGCTTTGATTATTTCATGGGCTCCTGTTGTAGATTGACTTCTGCATCCGTTCAGTGACAAACATGTCTCTGCTTTAAGAGCAATGCAGCTCAGACAGAAGAGCAGCTTCAGTTTAGTGTGGCTGGATAAAGCAACACTGGACATTTTGATAAGGGCAAAAGGATGTGAGGTATAGTTGAGAGCGTTGACACTGTAGAAGAAAGATGTGCAAGTAACACCTTTCTGGTGAGGTGGAATTGGGGCCAAAAGGTACTTTTCATGTATGTTATTGAGCCCTACTCTGCTGGGTTGAGGTCTGTCTTCAAATTGAAGGAAGCACATTGCTCTCAGAACATCACACAAAGCTTTTGTGCACCTGTGTGTACAAAAAGTAGATGCTGGCTGAGTTTTTGAAATTGTCTGCCCACATCTCTCATCATCTTCAATTTGCACTTGAGTGTGATCAGCTCAAAATCCCCCGGTCTCTCATCTGCACTTACACTATAATGTCACCCACAACATTTGGTAACCCACTTGCACATATTACAGCTTCCTAAGGTGACGTGTACACATTCAGCCTATTTCAATGTGCAAACCTTTTTCTTTCTTTCCAGTTTTCAATCATTTGACTTGTTCTAATGCAATCTGTGGTCTTGCATCAGCCTGCTTGTCTATGTGTATGAACCAGTACAGTCCCTCAGGTCCTTTGGCATGAATCCTTTAGTTGTTGTGCGCTTTCAGTTTTTTATTCTCTATTCTCTGCTGGAACATTTTGTCAAAGGATCTAAGAGCAGCTGGAAGTGTAGCTATTTTAAACATAAACCTTTTAGCCCACCCTGCTTTGTACATATTGGGGGACAAAGGTAATATATATATATATATATATATATATATATATATATATATATATATATATATATATATATATATATATATATATATATATATATGTGTTAGTTTCATGTCAATTATTATTATTTTGTATGATTTCTTGTTCCACGAATCATGATTTTCTGTGATTTTTTTACACAAAACAATCACAGACACACATATACTATTTTTCCCTCCATGTGTATAGTTTATATCTATTTTCCAAAAAAAAAAAAGTAGAGTCTTGTAAGCCCATGTGGGATGGACCAAGTGTTTGGCATGGCACAATAAATAAATAACATGATTTCGTGTGAATGAACATATAATTTAACATTACCACTGTGTAAAACCACCACATTTAATTTGTGTATTCGTTATCAATCATTGGCAAATAGCAGCAGCTGGATATGTCACGACTACTTTTGTAAAAACGGATAAATTCATTTATGTTGCACAGCAGCAGCTGCAT
This sequence comes from Eupleurogrammus muticus, assembly GCA_036785175.1. Taxonomy (NCBI): domain Eukaryota; kingdom Metazoa; phylum Chordata; class Actinopteri; order Scombriformes; family Trichiuridae; genus Eupleurogrammus; species Eupleurogrammus muticus. The sequence continues at coordinate 5,709,365 of JAYKQN010000007.1, forward strand.
GAACGAGAGAAGGGGGGTGATTCCGTCTAGGCCATTTAAGCAATGATAAATAAATGAAACACGCCTACTACTTTAACCGTATTAATTCACGAACACACGCGTGTTTATAATTGTTATATTACAGCTAAGCGCTACCGCTGTCCTCGGAATCCCGCATGTGGTTTAAACATGTCCGACGGCCCGTGAACGCAGCACAGAGATATCGCAGCTCGCGTGCTCCGGCGGCGGCAGCAGCCGCTAGTCCCCGCTCCGCCGCGTCTTCTTCACTGACTCACGCGCGCACACACACGGAGGAAGGAACAAGTTTGAGCCTGGAAACGACGTCCTTGACTCCCGTGGCTTTTTTTTTGTTGCTTCGAAACCGGCGAGGGATAGTTTCGAACCGGTGGACCGAGAGGGAGAAGTAGTTGTCTTTTATTTCTGATGAGTCTGCCCGCCAGCCTGTGTGTTTAAAGAGGGGGGGGGGCTTTTTGTTTGGGGGGGTTAGAACCTCAACTGTGAACGCGGTCTTCAAACTCCTTCAAGTTTTCTTTCGCCGAAGCAAGATATTGTACAAAAAACACTCCTCGCCGTTTCGAGTCCGCCGGTGGAACGGGGGGTGGGTAAAGCTGTGATGAGGAGAGACTTTAACGGGGGGTGACGAGCGGCCAGAGACGGGGACAGCGAGAGCTAGAGCTTCATCCCGGTACGGACGACGGTGGTCGACGGCCACATTTCTGGAGCCGCGGAACACAGGTAACAATTAACCTGCTGCTTTATCTGCACTCAGCACGTTTGCGCCGCTACGCGCCGAGTGATGCGTGCTTCATCCTCTATGTCTCTATCTTTCTTTTTTATGTAGCTGGTCTTTAGGAGCCAGACAGTGAAATCAGCTAATTTCAGAGTGCGTATTGTGTGGAAGAAGGGGGGGTAATTGGTATTACGCCGCCCGAAAACCGAGAGTTTCACCATCCACTCGTGGCTCGTGCTCCCCCCCCCCAGGTTATTGTTCGGTATGTTTGTATGCAGAACGCCGTTCAGAAATCGGCTAATTTTAAGGCTTTTATGCATCAGACCTGCCGCTCCCCTCCAAAAATACCGTATTCGCACCCTATTTTATTTGTGTTCCGGTTCGGCGGTACTGGTAGCTCTTACCGAAAGGAATTAGTACCGAAAGTTACGCAGGGATGTGTCACTATATTATTCATGTTGTGTTTTTTTTGCGGATCAGGTGATGTCGCGTTCATCCCGGAGACTGTCTGGTCATGACAGGTTGTTGTACTTATTGACAAAGGAGCCACTAAAATAAGTCAGGTTTTATGGTGTCCGTTCGCTTCCCCAACACATTAATAAGTTAATGTTTAAGGGGTCTGAAAGCTGATATGAGTTAAGTCCCTGTCAGGCTGCATACCTTTCATTGGCCTTTTAAAAGCCCCCCTAACATACTGATAGGGGTTCACACTGGCAGGTTCTGGTTCCCGATTTTACCCAATTTTGAACCGTTTGGAGCATTTCCACTGAAAAGATAATTGGTTCCGTGCCTGAAAATTTGGTTGAAGTCAGTGGAACCCAAAAAATATATTTTTTCCTCTCATAGGAATCAGGATATCATCAAGAGAATGCAAAAAAAAAAAGAGAGTGGAAGTTTTATTTGTGGAAGAGATGGCTAAAATAAATAAATGACCGTAGTTGCATCCTTCTTTCACACCGCAAATTTGACTATTTGGTCCACACCAGGCAATGAAACTCCATATACATATGCATAGACTCCACCGTGGTCTGCTTTCACACGTGCAAACAAAGCAAAATTAGTCTGATTGAATGTTTTATCTTTGAACGAGCAGGAAATTAAATAATTGGTATCCCCTAGTTTGGACCACCAGTGAGATTGCACACTTTGGTGACGTTTTTGACTGACCGTGTCAGAACTGACCGACTTAAGTGGCTTTGGTTCAGATGAACATTTTGATGAAAACCAACTGCTGTCGGTGGGAAAGTGCCCCGAGACTCCAGAACCAGAACCGTATCCGCCTGAAAGCAGGACCCTGTGAGGGCTGCGTCGCATCCTTTAGATTTACGGTTAGTTAATCCACTTTTTTGGCATTCTCTTTTAAGAAAGGACTTCACTTGAAATGGTGAATCCTAAATAAGGCGTGATCCACAGGGGACCGTGTGAAAGCTACCCACTCCCCCGCGTGACATTTGATCCGCACTTCCTCCTGTCGTCTGATGCCTCACTCCCTGTATTAGATTACACTTTAATCAGATGGGCATGAATGGCTTTAATCCTTATTTGACTAGGCAAACCAACTACAAACAAGGAATTGTAACACATATCCGAGCTGCTCGATACGGCACTTCTGTAGCAGTGAGCATCACAGGAATATTGGTGTTTTCCAATCCTCTCCCTTGAGCAACATTTCCCAGTGTGCATGGCTTGGTTGTAGCAACATGCCTCTGACAAACACATTACATAGCTGCCTCCACCGCGGTTGGGAAGGAACAGTTTACATGTCTTGCTTATGGTGTGTTTTGCTGTCAAGGTCACAGTTCAGTGTATTATCAGTGCAGCAGAAGGACAAATCTCTCTCTCTTTATTTTAATTAATAGTGTTTGGCTCTGTATCCGTGAAAACAAACATCCTTTAGTTATTTAACAGTTTTACAACTGTGCAAGCATTCCCTAGCATGTCGGTGCTTGACGTCGTCTTCCTTTCTTCATGATGAAATAAACAGGTTTGTATCAGGTTTCTTGATTACCGTGCTTGCTGTCATTTCTGTCAAAAAGGTACAAATCACAGTGCAAAGCAGTGGCATAGCCTAAAATCAAAGATATGCCCCACTGGGCTTTAAGGTTTGTGCAACAGCAACACAACATCCCTTGTCCTTAGAAACATCAGGGAGGGATCCCTCTTCCAGGATGGACAGGCATGCAATAGTTGATATGTGCACAGGCTAGAAACAATACATCTGAGCAGGAAAAATTGAGAATGACACTAAATAGAATATCAGAAATATATTGATTAATGGTGTATGTGGAGGATGAGGCGACAGATCCATCTCAGCTTCCAGGTGAACCAGGACAGAGTCGGACCCTCCAACAACCGTAGACTCCTTGCAGGGGTCGCACTGCAGCATGTTCTGTGAATGGGGAAACACAGAGCAGGATTTCAGGAACAGGCTACAGATTAAAGAAAGTGCATAGAAGGTGTTTGCCCCCTGGGCTGAGCAGGAAGGTGGTTACACAGGAGAGGATCCTGGTAGTTAAAGGCACTGCCTTCCCCTTTAATTAAAAAAAAATCTAGGAACCCCTGCATTTTAGGTCTGCATTTTGGGAGTGCATTGTTCTGGATAGGTGATACAGAATTTTGAGATCCTTAAGATGGGAGCCTGACCACTAGGAGCTTTGTAGGTGAGCAGCAGGGTCTAGATATGATCTTCTCTTTTAGAACCTGGTAATGTCCACGCAGCTGCATTCTGGATCAGCTGGAGAGTCCTTAGAGACTTCTTGGTGCAGCCTGACAATGAAGAATTGCAGTAATCCAGCTTAAAAGCAACACATGCATGGACAAGTTTTTTCTGCATCTTTTAGAGACAGGAAGTGTCTGATCCTTTGCTGTTTGCGTAGGTAATAGAATGCAGTCCTAAAATATGTTGAATGTAGGCATTGATTGACATATCTTGATTAAAGATGACTCCCAGACTTCTTACAGTGGTACCAGAGGTCAAAGGGTTGCCATCCAAAATAACTCGATCACTAGATATTGAGTTTCTCAGTGCTGTGACTTAATTTTCTTTTTCCCTGAAGGGGAAGCAATTCTTAAAAGGAGTGGCCAGAAGGTCGTGCAGTGAGCTCACCTGTTCTTCAGCAGGAGAGTCAGCAGGTAGAAATGAGACCGTTGTATTGTGGCTTTTCTAATGAAATATGACAGCTTAGTATAGTGATGCAACAGATCACAGTTGATCCGTGATCTGTACAGTTCAATCCCCACAGTTTGTCATTAATGTGGACCAAGGATTATTTGCACCATGTAACTGTTGTGAAATATCAATGCAGTGTCACAGTGAAAAATGGAGACAGCTGCGTGCTTTGTTGCAGCCCACGATGATTGAATGATTAATTGTGCAAATAAAAAGGTCAAGTGAAATGGGGCCTGTCTCAACAATTCTCATCCTCTTTCCAAAAATTGACTTTTCTTTGAGCTCCTGCCATAGTGCTGCTCCTGCTATTATTCTACTATAATTGTGTTGTTCTTTGGTGACTTTCCTGTTTTTTTTTTTTATGTTCCAGGGTCATATGCCAGCACAGGAGCAGGATGTGTGGGTCATACACACTTGCACCGCCTAGTTTAACTCTAAAGCTTATACATGCTGGAGAAAACCAAAGTTTATTTTTTTTCTTGGCTGATTTGAAAAAGATCCAATCCATGACTCAAACCTGCTTGCCCACACCCGTTGAATCCCTCGTTTAGTGCGGAGACCTTTGATCAAGAGGGACACAATTATCAGAAGAGTCAAATTTTGTGTTAATCATCATCAACTTAATTTCAGTCCATTGTAGACATTGGCAAGATAGGTCATTTTAAGGTCTGAGACTTTCCATAAATCAGCATAGAGAAATGGCCTCTACGTGGTGATTTAGATCATGACTCGGCTGCTGATACTGTAATTGCTATCATTATAAGAATTCAGTTCTTAGCTGACAGGGCATTAAAGCCTCATGAGGCACCATGTTTTTTTTCCCTGTCAGATCGAAGCATTTATATTTAAACCACTTTTATTGGGATACTTTTAACCTGCCGATGTAGCAGGTGATTAAGGTCAACAAACGCCTCTTCTGTTTTCCATATTATATCTGTGACTTGTTTTGCAGGAAGGCTGAAAGGAATATAAAAAGCAGTGTCCCCATTCATCCCCAGCCTTTTAATGTAACAACACATGCCTGAGTGAGCAGTACTCCTAATTGTGTAATGAATAAATCAGATCTGACACTTCCTGTGTAACACCAGTATATAAAATCATATTCCTAAAAAGTAAAAGTATATTAGATTAAACTCATACTCTCAGTAGGCCTGTTCTCCTTACCGAGGTAAGGAACTACATGGAAACAAGTGAGCAAAAGTGATGTTGCTGCCACAAGTTTGAATAGCCAAGTGCAGGTGAAATACCAACAAACTGTGCCGAGATAGGAATCGCTCAAACGATTTCAGATTTACTGCTGCGGCGTCTTCAGATTAGCCCTATCTCCACAGACAGAAGGTGCAAGTACTTGTGGTTGCTTATGGTTGATGGAAATCTTGGAGACTGCAGCACATTTGTCACACAAAGTTAAGCTGTTGCCTTGGATTCTGAGTAAAGGTTTTGTTCCAGTGGAAAAGTAAAACCGAGGAATGAGGGAGAGAAGCATAGCTCCGGACTGGAAGTAAAAGGTGCATAAATAAATAACTGCAGAAAATGGTGAGTTTTGCTGATGGACTGTTCCTCCTGTCCTGGACTATTTGTTTTTGTGCTGACTTGCTAAGGTACTTGGTAAGACCTTTTATAAGCCTATACAAACACTATAATTACAATCGTTGAATAGATAAATGGAGTCTGGTGGCATGAAATCATTTCCGATCCCCAGATATATGTATATATAATCTATTCCTGTTTCTATCATTATTGTTTTGTGATTATTGGCAAAGGTAGAGTTCGCAATGAGATTACATCATGAGAGAGTTCGAATGTATCCATGACAACGGTTGACACTGAGCCTTCGGCACTCATTTGCTTCTGTAATTCTTGAGACTGTCTCATTTCTTTGCTGATTTCCATCGAGAATCACGTTGTTGGCTTATTTTATTAACTGTAGAAATGTTCCTGTTTCTTTGTCCCCCTCACACATACCTTCCACTCTGTTGCACCGCCATTTTTTTTAAACTGCAGCGAAGCAACTACTGGCATTCCATGTAGCAACACATTATGTAATAACGATGCAATATGTAATCATTTAATTCATTATGTAATAACACCTCATTATGTAATAAAATTCTTGAACACAATATGTCATAAACTTTGCTGCATTTTGTAATTTGTTACATATTGCATCAGTTATTTAAGAAAAAACATTTTAGTGGGGCAAATTGATGAATTGTAAAAAGTGATGTTTTAAATGAAAAGAAACAAGAGAAACAAACATGAACACAAAATATACCTTTTGGGAGACCTGATGAATGCTTCCTAAACTTAATTTTGTATTGTTGCACTTTTATTGTTTTATTGTGCACCATTTAATAATCAGTCATGCTATGAGGCAGTGAAATATCTTGAAATTCCTAGAAGATAATAAATTGCAATGAATGTACAATTGCAAAACATTTTGTTTTGCAACATTTAAAACCCCTTAAAAAAAAAAAAAAAAAAACTTCAAACAAAGTAAAACCTTGGTTTGATATTTGTAGATTGAACACTAATATTTTATATAGAAAGAGTTGCATGAGACATATTTCTAATTGTTGACAGATTGTATCCAGAACAAACAAACAAAATACATTTGCACCATGAAAATGCTTTTTTTTTTCTGACGGACAGTCTGCTGGCAATCATCATTTATGCAGTAGTAAATCAAACCAAACTCAAAGCAGCTTGCAGACAGAAGGTCCTCCTTCGCCTGTTATGCAACCAACCGCTTTCTTTTGTTTTCTTGCTGTGTACATGAAACCTCCTGCGCTCTCAAAGGTCTCCTTGTTTGTCTCCGTCCTTGGCAGCCACGCACAAAGCCAGACATGACCTCTGACCCCAGCCTTTAGATACTGACGCATTGTGCGGAGGCTGAGCATCCATTGTGTTTCCTCACCCCCCCCCCCTCCTCCTTTTCATTAATTATGCTTAATGCATACGCTGCCATCCTTCAGGCCTTGTACCATACACATACATGGAGCCGAGCACACTCAATTCTTGGTGTGAAAATGCGTCTTTCTCCAAGCTTTGCGCACAGGCCTCCAAGGATGCCGTGACATTCCATTCCCCCGTAAACAATCCTGGCATTGACACAGGCGCTGATTAGCGAGTTGCCAGAGTGTTCCTACAATGGCCCAGCAGAGGATAATGAGATGAGATCGACAGTATGGAGTGCTCATTCAGGACTTTGTTGGTGACAAGTTGTGTGAAACTACTTGGATGCATAAAGGGAAGCTATTTAGCAGAAATTCTACCCTGCCGCCATACCAGAAGTGTTGACTTTAAACAGGTTATACTGGCATGGTGCAGAAAGCATCCAGTAAGCACTGGAAGCTGCCAGCGCTTTCTGTACCAGCATACACAGATTCATGGTTTTTTTGTCACTATCAGAAGACTGGAGCTGGAACTGTGGTGCAGCAAATAAGTTTGACCTCATTTGCCAGTCTTTATGGTGAGCAGAATGGGAATTGCATCGATCCTCAAGGGGAAAAATGAGTCATCGCAACAAAGAACAAAGCTGAGGGGGAGGAGAAAAAAAAAGTTGTTCGGTACATGAATAAAATGCATTAAAGGCCTGAAATATAGTAAAGTAAAATATTTAAGATATAGCACAATCATTATATAGTGATTCTAAAAGATAAGGTTCAAAGGATTAATAATAGCAGTGATGTGGAGGGTTCAGGTCACCTGTCACTATATATGTGGTATGTAATTTTTTTTATATACAATAGCTATGATTTAAAATAACTTGGTATGGCTGCAGTTTTCTGGGAGTTTGTTAAAAATATGTTGAGCATAAAAACTGACCACACACCAGGGCACATTGTAGAGCAAGTAAAGCAGTGAAATAGAACCTTGACTCGGTCTGTGCAAAACTATAAACAAAACCACAAAAAAACTAAACATTGCATATGACAGAAATATCAAGATGCATCAAAGATCGCCTACATGTCTTTCCTATGTCTGATAGTATATATCTATAGTAAAATAGTATATATCGCAAGATTTAATGGGTGGCATGATGTGTACTCGCATCATGTTTACTTAATATAGTTGTCTACTGGATATATCTTATACAAGTGCACAACTCTTGAATTTATTTATTCAAAGCCATCGGGGAGTGCTATTTTTATTTTCCTTCTCTCACAGAATACATAAATATGAGATCATGTTTACGTGAGTGCACCTATTCTGCAAGTTTTCTGAGTGACTGAGATAAAATGTGAGTAAAATCGCTCAAGTTAAACTTTAAACCCAAAGTGTTGGGTTTATTCCATTTTAAAAGGGCGGCATGGTCACATGTTTGAGAGGTTTGTTGACCAGCCTTTTGCTGTGTACTTCAGACTTTAAAAGGGGGGTGTGTTTAGAAGAATGAGTCCAAGACCCTGGGATCCATTAACAGGATTTTTAGACATTTGTCAATGTCATCTATCCATGTTGAAGCATTGAACTCCTGCCTTGGTCAGAATGCAGCCTCTTGAGCTTCAGGACTCTCTAAAGCCTGCAGGCTGCAGACACCAAAGGGGCCAGTCGGGGTCTAGAGCGTCACACTTGTGCGTTTACCAGGACCCTTCATTGGTTGCCTACTTTCATTCACACCCCCTTCCCCATTCCACTAATTAGGTTGATGGGTGTCAAGTTGTCTGGGTGCATCAAGATCAAATTCACCTAACGTGTCATGAACAAGACGCCTGTCAATATCTTCTTTGTGCATGCAGAGGATCCTTGCTTATTTTCAGTCAGTGAACCAGTGTTGTGCACATCGTTGTTTGCAGTAATATTGACTGACTAGAACTGAGAGGAAAACCTCCTCTGATCGTTGTGGGTAAATTGAGTCACAGAGGCAGAATAAAAGAAAAGGTCAGATGTTGTATTCAAACATATTGACATATTTGTTAAAATATCACATTTAATTATTAAGTATGTGTAAAAATAAAGCTTGGTCTTTTAGGGGAAAATGATTTAGCTTTTCGTTTGTTGGAATCAATCTGTTTAGTCAGGGTCCCTTTGTTCTATGATGAGAACAGTAATATTAAATGCCTGAATTCATAACTTTTGGGTAAATTTTCATCAGTTGACATTACCTTTTTCCTTCTTTATAACCCGTTTACCTTGGGTTTGATGCCAGTTATTTTCTGTGGCTGCTTACCTTGTTGTTCAGCAAGGATTGTGTTCATTTCTTTTTGGTTAAAACCCAATGTGATTCTACCATGAGTGAACACAGAGAGTAATTTAAGTTTTTATACCCGGGCAGCGTTGGGGGCACCAATGTGAATTTTGGTTGCAATTTGGAACTTTTGGGCAATTGGCTGTTTTTAATTAAGTACCAGTGTTTCTCACACACAGACTAATCTGTGGTGCAGCACCACAGAATGAAAACAGAGTGCCTCAAATTTATTCCGCCTCTTTTTTTTTTTCCCTTCCACCTTTTCACAATTTTGTCATTTTTTCTTTCATGCAGAGAGTGGGAGAGATTGAGTGAGAGGGTAAGATCAACCGCCCTGCATACAAGTCAATGGGGCTTCACTTGCACTGGCAATGTTGATGCATAGCTGCAGTTTTGAGGAACCTGCCTTATTGTATTAGCACATTTTGTCTCACCAGCATTCATGTGAAAATGAATAGCCTAGCTTAACATTTGCAATTGATACGAATTTCCCACTAGCCCGCATACAATGCGTAAATCATTACTCATTGGGATGCCTATTCTGGAAAGCTTTGCAAAAGTCATACATCCAGTGATGGAAAAAACTAACCTTTACATCAAATTTGGTAGCATGAAAATAATAAAAAAAGATAATGTTTATTTAGTAAACAAGGATGTGTTAATGCAGGCAATGTTGCAGGGACTAGGTGTGTTACCCCTGTGAGACAAAGTCTGTGTTCTAAGAAATACAGAGAGCTATGTCTCACATTTCCTGCAGTGTCTATTCAAGGTCTGGCCATATACTAGAGTATGTCTTGTTTTCTTTATTTTTAGTTTTTACTACTAAAGCCGTGACTGTCCTCCCTTTTTTGAACAGTTACTCGTGCTTCACCACTTTTGTATGATCGCCTCTTAAAGATGTGGTCAAATGCTGTATGAAGTAGCTCACATGAAGCGGACTGAGACCTTCTCATGTCTCTTTGTTCGGACTCTAAACCTCTTTCAAGTCCAGTTACAGGGAGGTTTCACACTGATCGCTGTTTCTCAAAGATTTTTATTTTTTAAAGCTGGGGATAAACCAGGGAACAAAGCTGCATCAGGGCTACTTTACTTTACCATAAGTTTGCAACTTCGTCCCCTGACAGTGACGGTATGGTTTCATGTGCTCGAAATTCAATGTGAGTGATGTTTATAGACGGCGCGGCTCCGGTTGAGCAGCAGCTGATTTGGCTGAAACAACAGAGCGACGGTAGCTGGCAGCGGTCGGAGTGATTCACTTCCTTATCATGTGGCAGACTGCATTAAACTGTCTGGTCAGTGAAGCACATTGTGTCTCCCTCCCATTCTTTTTGTACTCGTGTCTTCCTTGTTGAAAGGGCCGCGAGTATTATACTGTAGGCCTCGAACTGTAAGACATTCATTATTTTCTGCTCCCCCCCCCCCCCTCAAGGCCAGATGTAATAAATGGCCTGATTAACTTCCAGCTAACTCCTCTTAGTGTACTCATGCTTCTTTACTGCTTAAACAGCTTGTCTGCTGTCCACAGTCTTTTTTTTTTTTTTATCTTGAGGGCGTGAATTGTTGAGTAAAATCAGTCTTGTGTGTGTTGAATGGGTACATGGAAAAAAAAAAAAAAAAGAAAAGCTACTCTCCTTTGCTTATTTGCTGATAAGTTGTTTCTTGCCAGAAAGCGAGTAATTTTTTTTTTTTGATTCACTTACTATTCAGGACACAGATAACGTTGTGATAATGTCAGCATGTCTGAATTTGCATGTCCTTGATATTTTCTCTACTGCGCTAGCTACTGAAAGAAAACCTCCACTCCGTCTGACATCTGCAATCATGCAATGAAAGGATGCTTATTTTCTAACCGGGCTCTGGATTATGTAAGAAAAAGACATTAAGTTCACTTAACATCTGTGAATAAGACAGAGATTGATGTATTTTATTCACAGTTACAGAAAGACTTGCTATCAGTAATGATTAGGGCTTGGTTCTTGGAAAGGACCTTAAAATACAATATGTATCATGATGAGCGCTGCAGAGGGGCGTAAAAAATTCTGGTAAATTTCATAAGAAGTTAAGCTGGGGAATCTTGGAAATATTCAACATTTAGCACCTAACTTGTCAGCTATCGCGAATTTACTCACATTTCTGTTAATTCCGATCTTGTAGAATTGTAGAGAAACGAAACTTGACTTCTCAGGCTGTCAGAGACATTACAACTCCTATCTAGGAGGCTTCTTTCTACATTTTAGGGATTTAGTGCCGTGGAATGCAGGAATTTAAAGCTCAGCGTGTTGGGGAGTGGTCATGTGAATAGGTGTCACAGGGGAGAGCTTCTAATACTCCATTGTATGTGGACTCCTATGTCCTGGTTTTGGACAGAGAAGAAGGATGGTTTGAGAGAGGGGTTAAAGAAGCCATTTTTGTCCACTTAGAGAAACCTTTGCTCACAGAGGAGGTGGCCTCATACAGAACTTGCTAGTATAATTCTAAATTGGAAGCTCTCCCCAGGAAAATTAAAACTTATTCACACCTGGAGGCAGGAGACACTGGAACACATTTTAAACCTAACAGCCTTTACACCTATTCACATGACCACTCTCCAGTTTTGGGGGTTGCGGTCATGTTAATTTGGCTTCACACTCCTAAGTTCCATTTCATTTATTCACAGAAACTTCCTGGATGGCGGGTGAGAGGTCTTCAAAAAACCAAGTCCAATTGTTTTTCGCAACAAATCAACAAGATAAAGTGGAACTTTATGACTGGGAACCTTCGCAGACATGTTAATTTCCATATATTCTTAAAAGTTTTCAACTGAAAGTTCCTGAACTTATGCAATCTTAATCATTGTACAGTTCAATATTATATATATATATATATATATATTGCAATACCTTGCAATACTCTACCCAAGTTACTGAAGACATAAGAATATTCCTGAAAATACAACCTGCTGTGTACCACCTGGATAACTTATCAATATGTGATGACTCCTCTCAGGAGGAATTATGTCGATAAACTTCCATATTGATATATTTTGCAAACCCCTAGTAATGATCAATGCAGATGCTTTCCCCCGGGCAGTCAACCTGGTAATAATTTTGTAGATTAACTTCCAAATTGTATGCAACACCACAACACACCATAAATATGGCAGCAGAGTAATAAGCCACCATATTCCTAAATCAACACTAGGGTTGTAACGATATGTTTTAACACCAACACAACAAGCCCCTTTCTAGTCTACATCAATTTAGCGGCGTCCCTGTTCAACTACTCTTTCCACTTTCAGAAACTAGTACTTGCACCACAGCAAGGAAGCCGACAGACCTTTTAGTGAAGGCCATAGCAGTTGTTTTCTGTTACTGAATCAGGAGAACCGGTTTGTTCGAAAGAACCGTTCACTGAATTATTCAGCCTGGAGCTCGACGAACCTTCCTTCAGAGTAGTTGGTCTCACCGGATTAAAAATTCACAGCTGAACACAGGTGGAGCAAATCTGCAGGGAGAAGAGGATAAGGTCCAGTGGCACTAGCGGGAATAGATGTTGAATCATTTTTTCCATGGAGCTGAATTGACCTAACGTACACCCAGTTTTATTTTTTCTTGTACAAAAAGCATTGAGGCAAGGACCATAACTTTTATTTTACCACCACTAGTGTAGTGCCCATAGAAAGTATGTATTCCTTTTTAAAAAGTGTAAACTTGGGTAGATTTTTGCTGGTTGACCAGATGAGTCTATGGGTTACATAGTCTAAAAAGACAAATTGGACATAAATTGAGATAAGAAGAGAAAGAAAACACAGTTATTGCAAGGAAAAAACTACAATTTATGTTGAAAGTGCTAATCTGGTTTTTAAGAGACATTGGAATTCTTCCTTTACTCTTTTGTGGGAAAAGAAGGTTGAGGTCGATCTGACAAACCGTCAGAGAGACATGTGAGCCACAAAATGACAGATACACAGGTCTGTGTGATTGGTTACGTACCGCAGACCGGTTCGAAGGGGAAAGCAAAACAAAAATGAGTGAACGTGATGTCCAGCTGATGAATTGGAATGGACTGACGGTCTGATAATCACTCTCGGCCCCCTCCTGAGGAAAACAATCAGGCTGGACTGTTGTTTCAGATGTTTGACTCTCCCTGCTTTTCCATTAATTATTTCATTGGCTCTGCCATCGTGTGGTGGCTGGTTAGTATACAATACTAATTATCCTGCGCGTGCTAGTGACCTGAATTTGCTGCCCGTTCCGTTTTTATTTCCGAGTGGAGTTGGTGAGAGCTGCTGGGATTCAGCCATATAGGTCGACAAGCCACAACAAAGCTGAAAGCTGAGCGCTGCTGCTACTCGATGAGATCAATTCTACTGAACCTTTTCACCCATTTGTTACCGGGAGTCATTTTAAGTTCATATCAATGATTCAGTTTTAATAAAAACACAAAAAGTTTAACTTATGTTTGTCTCTACCTCTGTAATGTAAAGCTGTTAAATTGTCGTCCGTGCACCATCACTTGGCATCCAGACTTTGTATTCATCTAATGAAGGTGAATTGACTTAACAAGGGCACTTTCCTGACATCCAGCCTCTGGAGGCGGAAGACCGTAGACTTCAGAGAAGGCATCAAATGACCAGCATGAGGGGGGCAGATGGGGGAAAAAAAGTGGAAAAAGGATCGTAAAAGCTCTGTCGCATTGATTCTTGTCTTGGGTTTGTCCTGGGACGGCTTAGTACAGACCGGCTGACTCTGGCATGGGGTGGATATGTGGACATCAATATGGCGCTACAGCCTCATGACCAGATCAGATTTCCTTTTTCTTTCTTTCTTTTTTTTTTCTTTTTAAATTCTATATCAGTAAGGCTTAGGGTTCTCTTGACAGTTGAATGACTGATAAACAGCTGAGAAATCATTAGAGTAAGCCCTGAGATTACAAGCTGTTATTACAGCGGCAATGTTTGCATTTAAGACAATTTTAAAAGTTGGATCTAGTAGACTGTGCTTCTTGAACTGCCTTTTCATGGCTTAACTCCTGTGAAGCTTCAGATTACCTCATGAATATGCTCCACTGAAGGAATTAACATCAAGGCCTGTCAGTGTGGTCACACTGGTTTGGTATGTACAAAACAAAGGGAAAACCTTTAGAATAAAACCAAAGGATTTCTCTTTTTAGGTGGCTGATTGATGCCATAAAATGTTCATTAATTCATCACCACAATTAACGAGTTATAAGAAATGCATCATCACTGTAGGTGGTCGAAAAGGCATGATGCATCCTGCTGTTTCTACATAACGTTAAATCAAACCTTCTGGCTTCATTTTATAGCCTGTCCTTCAGCCAGAATATTTCACACTGGTCTCTAATTGTTGCACGTCTATTATGGAAAGATGGAAAGTCACAACCTCTGCAGTCTCCTGCTTTAGTGTGCTGGTCTTTTGAATTTGGAAGGAAAAGCTTCTTTTTTTTTGATACCCAAACTTAGCTTTTTAATTTGTGTGTCTGCAGAGGATGAGCTCTGTATCTCTTATGAAGACTTTTTCTTTCTCTCTTTTTTCAGGTCTGAGCTGTGGGTAGCTGCGCTAAGCACATATAAATTATTCATCCAGAAAAAACGTAGAAAAAACCCTAATGGAGCTTGTCCTTCAAGACTTATAAAGAGGGCATTTATTAAAAATAATGTTTTACCTTTGCACAGAATCTGACAGTCGTTTCCAAAAATGCAATTAATCTAAAAAAATCTGCACTAAATCATATTGGTTATTAACAGTAATAACAATTGTATAATTGCATTTGATTTTACACATATTTTGCTGTGTCCATGACTATTGCTTTGTAGACTTGTCTTCATTGTCTACAGAAACCACCATTTAGGCTGAAAGTCACCAGTTAACATGCTCAGGCTTTCAACCAGAACACATGCAGCTGGTGTTCACACTTGCGTGTATAGTGATGTTCAAGAGATTACTGTCCAAGTAGCATTTGGTGTCATCAATAATCTTTTTTTATTTTAAATGAATAAAATCATTAAACTTTGTTAGAAAATACATGTAGATAACAGTATTAGTACAACAGTTAAGAGAGGTACTGCTAGGATTATTTATGCAGAATTTTTCCTACTATAGCATTGGAAAACAATAACGTGATAACAAGGCATCCATATGTTATAAAACATTAAATTTGTAATTGACAAACATTCTCAAGATGTATATTTTTTTCTGAATTCTAGTGCAACCATCTCTCCACAGGTCACAACTTTTCAATCTCTCCCATTGTGGTCTAGATTATCTGGGTCATACACCAGTTGATAGGACAGGAGAGGTGCATTATCTAGCTTGAAAATAATTAAAATAAAATGAATAAATAAAATAAATAGATGTAAATAGCTAAGTTCCACTAAGCACAGTCTGGAGTTGACTGACAAAATCTTTATAAGGTTGACAGCCGTTTTCCAAATGTCTGATATCATTTATAGGATTAAATGACAATGTTCCTCCTTTGTAAAATATTTGGTAAAGTGTCTGTTTACGCTGAGGTGTCCAACACATTGTTGGATTAATGCCCTAAACTGTAAAATACTGGACATTGCCTCCATAGATGTCACCTGTAAGTTTGTGTACTTTGTGTATTTCTTCCATAAACACATTTGGATGGTGTGGAGCCAGGAGGGAACAGTCCCTCCTGTCAGACAACATACTGAATTATATTCAAAGTTGTTATGAACAGGGAAATGATTATTTCCAAAAACATGTTTTTGTACCAGGCTGTTAACCAGTTTATTTCTGCTGTAAAGTTGGGTATTTTAACTGAGGTGTGGGAATTGCAAACTTCCATAGCCAGCTTCAAGTGGCCGTTTTTGAGGAACAGCAGCTTCTGGCGCTTCCGC
Source organism: Eupleurogrammus muticus (assembly GCA_036785175.1). Lineage (NCBI taxonomy): Eukaryota > Metazoa > Chordata > Actinopteri > Scombriformes > Trichiuridae > Eupleurogrammus > Eupleurogrammus muticus. Next base: position 5,725,311 of record JAYKQN010000007.1, read on the forward strand.
ATCAGACTCGTTACTCACTCTGCCTTTTTATGGTTTCGGATGTGGGAGCCTGGTCACTTTTGCTGACAGAGCGGCACCGGTGGCAAGCCTGTCCCGCCAGGGGCTACGTGCTAGCATGTGTTTCTGGTTGTATTCTGCAGAAATGCTGTTAACGCAATCCACAGGATGAGACGCACTTGGAGCAGGGATTAGTTTCACCTGAACCTACCTGTATTTTAAGCTCTGCTTTTCCAGGAATAAAAAAAATCCCTGATATATCCCTCATCTATTTGTGTTTGTCACAGTGAGTCAGCATTGTAGCGCGGGGTGATGCCTTCTCTTCCACACAGCGGTGTGGTGACACGCCTCAGCAAAACACTTCTTGCTGGCAGCCCCTTTGCACAGATGCACTGCAGAGGCCATAAAGAGAGCAAATATGAAGCCCCAAGCCTCTGAAGCTAGCGTTCCCCTCTCCCTGCCGTATGTGTTTTTGTTTTCTGGAGTGCCAAGTGATTAGAATGTACAGCTGCTGCCAAGTCAACATTGCAATTAAAATAATAGCTTCCAGTAGAGCCACCGAGTGGATGTAAGGTGATAAGTCTGAATAATTAAACCTACAGATACCAAAACAGCCCTGGTATTTTTTATTAGTCCACCCAAATGAGCTTGCAATCATTAACTGGCAAATCCCGAAGAACTGAATGATTTGTTGGTATTTTGGTAAGCTTTTAGTTTTATGGAAGTTGTCCTGAATCTAAATGAGGCCATTTCTTTCTTTCTTTCTTGTCTTAACCTTTCTTATTAAACTTTAACTTCTATTCTCTATAGACCCCAATAAAAGTCGACATGAACAAGATTGCTTCCTATTGAACGTGTTCGAACTAGACACCTGTTGGTCAAACTTGAAACGGGGAAGGAGATGCTTGATGTTTTTACTGTGCACGGTTTTTGTGTTTTAATTCAAAAAAAATCCCTCCAGAGGATTGAGTCAAAAGTGGAACAGCACAGAGAAAATCCTCTCATCTCTGCTGATGGACAGACTGTCTGTTTTAACAGCTTTCGCTCACCATGTGGCACCATTAAAAATATTACATTATTATATATATTTTGTTTATTAAAGAAGTGATCTGAAAATGCTCTCTTTTATCTTAGGGAAAGGTTCTGTTTATATTCCCATGCATCAAGATGCTTGTGTGTGTTTTCCACTGCAAGATGATGCTGCTCGCTGCAGTTTACAGTCAACAGTGTCCTGCGCTTGTGTCAAGTGATAAACACAGGCTGTCAGCATATTTTGCAATCTGATTTGTCATGCCATTTGCATATGCCACTGTGCACACACACAAAACAAAACCCGGGCGGCTGTTAATATCCAGACCCTGGAGGCCGCTCGGTTCAGTTGTTTCTTAAATTTCTGTCCCGACTCCATCCAACCTGAATCTTGAAGAATGCGAGTTCACAAGCTAATGGGTAATAGTAAAATAAAAGCAAATAGATGTATTTTGTTGACCTTGTGGGTGTTGATGGATTTACAGACCGGTGTTTATCAGATCTGAGATTTATTGTAATGAGAACGAGGTTTTGCCGTCGCCTCGAAAACAGGTTTTATTTTTCCGGAGCCACTTGCCAAGCTACTCCTATTTCAAACACACCACTTTGTATCTGCTCCATTGTTTGACCTTGTGTGCATGGGAAGAGCGAAAACTTTTCCAGTCACGGACTTCATTCCAGTTAGAAGACTGGCCCGACTTTGTTAATGATCTGTGCTGTTTCTGATCACAAATCTAAGTATAGATGTTCTATCTTGCTACCTATGTTGCGGTATGCAAATGATTTTACATATATTAGAACAATGCAACCTGGACACTGATAGCTGTTTCCAATATGTCTCCAGTCCACTACTCACAACAGCATTAGTCTGATCCGTAAAGATCATCTTATCATGTTTTACTCCCAGCCTGCTCATTTTCCTAATTTAGATCCACATCTCACCTTTTTTTCATTGTGTTATCTTCTCTGATCTGATGAGTTACTGAGCATACTCGCTCCATGGCATGATGTTGTGAGTGGGCACCTTATCAGATTTCAGCCTGCTAATTACAAAGAGCTTCTAAATCAGCTTCAAGGTTGTTCATCTCTTGTATGTGTGTGTGTGTGTGCTTTGTGTGGGTTTCACTAAGATTTCTCTAAAAGGCCAAGTGGAGTTTTATCTTAATCTTGTTCTGTCTATCCAGTCTTGTATTCTTTCAGGTAAAGATACAGTTTAAAAAACAGAGTGTTCCAGGGTTTCCTACTAATAAATAACACTTGTTAGTAAAAGTAAGTAACTTCACCTGTGTGTCAGTGCAGCACGCACAGCTACCTCCTCACAGTGAAAGAAGAAGATGAAGTGCAGTGGAGGGTAGAAAAACAAGCACGGCAGCGTCCATAAAACAAGCGAACGCAACACTGACTCTCATAGCGGGCTAAAATGAAAACAAGGTATGAAAATGAAATTATGTATGAACACAGTCTCGACCTCATTTTGCTGTCCTGTCGCACCCCCCCCCCTGTTCTCGCCCCCGGTCGCTGAAGGCGTGGCTGCAGCTGCACTCAGTGGAGACAATGTCGGAGATAGGTGTCGGAGACTCAAGTAAAAACAGTACAAGTATGTTACTGCAAGTACAACAAAAGCAAAGATACGATCTGTTGTAAAGTGCCTATAGACAACGATATTGAATTATGGTCCAGGTCCTAAATATAGGACCTGCTTTGAGGCTCAGTTTGTACTTTAATGTGTGGGTTGAGTGATTACTAATGTCTACTTGTGCACAAAATTATGTTTTAATGAACTCATTCCCAGCCGTGATTCACAGTGAGGTAATATGTGCATGTCTCACATCTATTTTTTATTATTGATAAGTCTGCAAATAATTATCTCAAATAATTCTTTGGTCTAACACTAGCAAAAACACTTATAATACCAACCTGGCGGTCGTGAGATGATCTAATGGGATAGGATACAGAAAAAAGAAAATTCAATTTCAATTCAATAATTTTGTACAATACGATTTTGATAATTGAATCTTTTTTTTACTTCAGAAAAAAATGTGGAAAAAAAATGTTTCAGCTTTTCAGATTTGATAATTTATCACTTTTTTGTGGTACCTGATAATAACCTGCATATTTTGAGGTTTCTGTGTCTGTCAGACACAAGCAGATGTTTGTGTCTGTGTAACTGTGGGGAACTTTCATGGATTTTTTTCATTATTTTCTGACATTTAAAGGACAAAACTATTAACTAATAAGTAATTAACTAGAACATGTGTCAACGGCGGTCCCCAGTACTTTATTTTAAAAGGCCATACTATTGGGAGTCCACTACTCTTCTTCCAGGACCTAAAGAGAGATATTTAATCAACTGTTGTATATGTGAAATGACCACATTGCTCACATTTAAGAAGCTTATACACCATATAATTCACTTTGATCAGAAATATTTGGATCAATTTAGTAAATATTTATTTTATTAGCCCTGAAGCTCTTTCCATCTCAGAAATGCAGAATATATTGATAGTTTGGAGCCAATCATGAATCCAGGCATTCTCCTGCACACCAGTACTGACATGTTCATGGCAGAGTTGTTTTTTTGTGCTCTCCTGGCAGCCTCACATGTTCTGCTGCCTGTGAGATTAGCTTTTCCTGATGCTAACCCAAATGCAGTCGAGTTTGTCAAATCCTCTGCTTCATCCCCCGAGACCCAACCACATGCCAGTGTATTAAACAGGCTTCTATGACTAACCAGGCTTTCAAACCACATGCGTAAGCATGGCCGTGCACACCCTGCAGGGCCATTGTTTCCGAATGCAGAATGCAGCAATGTTTTTCTACACATCCTCTCAAGTGATGGTCTCGCTTTTCCATCGGGATCTTTACCCATAAAATACATTAATACCGCTCAGCCTTTCATGAACTATCCTCTTGGTTGTTTCTGGGGTAAAGTTGGGCTGAACGATTTTTAAGTAAAAATTTAATTGTGATTTTTTTTTTTTTCTGGAAGATATTGTGATTTTGATTTTATTCACAATTTTCTTCAAATCACATTTATTTTACTTTTATAAGCACCACAGTAACATACATAATACTATTCAAGCAATAAATTCCATAACATGCAAAAATGCAAACTAATTGATTTCAAATTTAGTCCTATTTATTAACAAGTGACATGCTATACATACGCTAGGAGAGCCATCTCTACGTCTTAACTTAAATTTGAGCCAAAAAGTGCTTTAATTCAAAGTTGTACAAGGTCAGGGAGGTAGAATACATGTTAAATAGTCACAAAACCTGGTTCAGGAAAATGCCTAGTGTTAAATCTGGTAAGAACAAAGCGGGGGGGGGGGCTGAGCTGGTCACTTTCTAAAGCGAGTTTGGTCTGTCTGTAGTCCTGTTTTCAGCAACACCTCCATTGCTGGGATAGCTGGTTAAGTTCTACAATGTGGACTCTAAGCCCCAACTAGTCTTTGTTTAAATTCCTATTTATAGCATATGTTATATAAATCGTGTTTTATAGACTTGAGAGTGAGGTCAGGAAAAATATAGTCATGTAGGAATTATGTAAATGTATTATTGCAATTCTATTGCTTGTATGCTGTCTATTGGTTGAGATATGTAGGTATGATTTTTCTCTAGTTTTTGTGTCTTGTGGCTGCTAACACGCACTCTTTAATAAAAGTGTGCCCACCGATAATGGGATAATTGCTGCAGCAGCTGTGTGCAATCCACAAATCACGTCTCCTAAGTGATAATTTCCCCCGTCCTACACAATGTGTGTAAGCAAGGGTTAGGATGTACATGGGGAATTGCCTGGGATGATTTGATTGTGTTTGTTTCTTATTAAATCAGTATTTTGTGTAAAATACCTTTGCAAAACAACCCTACATTGAAAAAAGAACAGATTGGATAGACTGAGTCGATCCTTAAAATGAATCCTATGCATGTTTAAGTAAATGAAACCCCAGAGCTGTTTTTGCCTTGTACAGCTGTTTAAAGCAACTGCATTGTGATGAATACATTAATATTTTTTTTTGGTGTTGAGTGTTATTGTAAAGAGTGTAATGACACCAGAGCTGCATGACAGAGACAGAAGTATCATATTCCAATATTTTGAGCCTAAATGGCCATATACAATTCATATATCTTTTGATATTTTCTGTGAAAAGTGATAAATGTTTTATTGTCAGTCAAAATCCACATGAGATGTCACAAGCACTTTTATTGAAACACAAATTGGTAAAATTGCACAAAATATCAGTAGCTATGAACCTCATTTCAATGTAGATTAGGATTCACTCTGGGAACCATTTGTTCATATTTGAGGTGTACTTTATTAAAGCTTAAAGCAGTTGGGTTCTACTATCTAATACCTATAAAAATAAGTCTCTATGTACTTTAGAGCTAATCATGTCAGACATACCTAATGTCAATGAAACAGTTTAGGGCTAAAACTTGCTCATTTTTCAAATAAACTCGCAATCTAAATTAACACTTTGTAGGGCTGTGTTAAGAGGAAAATTACCTTTTGCTAAACCTTTTCCCCGTTATGTGATTAGCTCTCTTGCTGAGAGGAAAGTTGGGTCCTTGGTGTCTCAGACTGAATTACACTTTCGAGGAGAGGGGCATGCACGGAGTCTCACATACTCAAAGAAACTCAGGGCAGGTCATGCGGACACTAGTGGAAGAAACTTTGTTATATATACATTTTGTATGCCATTTAAACATATACGGATATATTATGTGGTATTTATGGAGACATGACAATACAGAGGGAGCCTACAAGCTGCTCCGGTCGTCGTCGTACTTTCAGGTGGTAAATCAAGTTTGCAACGGGGGCGATTTTGAAGCCCGCTTGATATTTAATCAGCAACACGCCTTGCAAATCGCTTCTCTGCTGTCCGCATTAGAAACCGTGAAATGTCGACACACTTTGAGGGAAAAGTGTTGCCAGGCGCTCCACCGACTGTCCCAGAAGTGCCTTGGTGACGTCTTTTAGCCGATTTGCATGTCAATGTGTTTGAATAGTTGGTGTTTTCAAATGAGTTGGAGCAGCCACAGGATGGAGGAGGATGGGCTGCGGACATCAGACTTTCTTTACACATTCAAGCTTAGCACTTAACAACAAGGAGAGCGATTTTAAAAAGAATGTTAACACATTGTGGTGCAGTAGATCTTTAAGAAAAGTTACTTCAATCAGAGCTCCCTTTTTAGATTATGTTTGCCCACAATCAACTGCAGTGTTTGACTCGAGAAAAAAGGATCATCTTTAAAGAGGTGGATACAAATCAGCCTTTTTTTGTATTCACTCATGTTTGCTGTCAACACTCACTGTGGTGATTTACCACATGAAACTACACCATTGAAAGAACACTTGCAGTAACTGTTGCTTTTATTTGTTGGTTTATTTAAGCTGTGTGGAACTCAAGACCCGTGGGCCAAATCTGCTCTGGCACCATGTTTTTTTTTTGTGTCCTCTCAAGAGTTTGCATGGATTTGTGATTTATTGAGAGGTGACAAAGCGAATAAATCTTTAAACGCATATGCATATTACAAGTGGGCAAAAAGGGGGGGGGGTGAAATATTTTGTCCAATATTTGAAAAGTTTGCTTGACAAGTTGGCATTTGGATGTGCATGTAATTGGGTAATTTTCCATTTTTGTAAAAATGACCTTGTTGTTTGAGATGGCCGCTTTTACATAATAATTGGATGTTTTTGCACATAGTTGTATTCGTGATGTAACTATTACTTAGTGATGAGCTCATATTTATATATATGAAGTTGTGTTGATTAAATTAGATTGTATGAGAGATGTTTTTTTAAAGTGATGGATGAGCCTAGATTAACACCAACATTCTTGAATACATTCTTCATTTCAAGGACCATCCCTCTTAGAAATACATTGGACTGTGTAATGTTGTAATGTTTGTTTCGAGAACATCAATTTTTTTGGGTAGTATTTTAATAAGAGACATGATTCCTAGATAAAGGAATGAGGCTGAAGTGAAAATGGCAAACTGAAGCTAAACCTTACTGAAAACTCCCTTATTATGAAAGGTATTGACAACTAAACAATGATTAATGTTGCCATTTCAACCCACAACCATAAGCGCTCCTATAGCTTTCACTGGCAATGGAATGTTTGCCTCTGTTCTTTTTGCAGTGACGCAGTAATGAGCTCAGTCCCACAGTGACGTCACATATTGTGGTAACACGATAATGGGTTTAACATCACGGCGACGTGACCTAGTGGTAATTCACCGTCTGTAGGTTTCTGCAACATTAGCCTACTGCAGCAAACGTGTGGGCACCGTTGAAAACAATCACACTCTTGCTGTACTGGGCTTACAATGCTGCTCGAGTAACTGAATGCTTGCTGTAATAAAGCGATAAATAAGGCGGTATTAAACACAGAATTGCTGTTACACTAAAAAATCCAGTCTGGCAACCTGCCACAGCAGTCTGGATGCACTGCTTGCAAGTTGTAAAAATTGCTTAATAGCTGTACAGTTAGGACAAATTATTGGTTGGTCATTTCTATGTACTTGCTTCTGGGAATTAAGTCCCTGGTAAATCTGAATGGGCATAACTATAGCAGCAACATCTCCAAATGATCAAAAGGGATGGTAAAGTTCAACAGTAAAATATTTTATTAGTTCTGCTGCACTAAAATAAATACATCTTAAAAATTGTAAATTATAACATTTATCATTTTTACCTACGAGTGATTATTTGCCCAATACCAATAGGACACAGTAGATGTAGACATTTAGAGTGATTGTAATGAAGGCAGGAATTAAGCTAGTCCACAATCCCTGATCTCACACCATCTGTTGTTTGGGTCTAGTGTTATGTCTCCATCTCAAATTGTTTTTGCTTACAGACAACAATGTGGCCATTTGTTGGCATTCTGGGGCAAATCTGGTCTGATGGCGAGAGGCGATAAAACATCCCACTTTGGACGAGGCCCGTCTCCTATCCAGAAACATGTTGAACTTTACTACCCTACAACTTTGACAACCCAGAGTTAGGTCCAGGAGGCAGAGTCTTGGTCCTAATAGCATCACTGTGCTTCCTTTAGAGCCCACTCAACACTTCATATGCATTTCATTTCTTTATATATCAACTATATCAAATACCAGGATATAACACATACTGACTTAAAACAAATCAACTCCATTACAGCAAAAGTGCACCACGAATGGAGGGTGAAATGCAGACTTTTTTAACATGAGGTCTCTGTCCCCCAAAAATGGTATGAATAAATGATCCAATATCAGATTATAACATTGATTTATTTCGCCTCACTGAAACCATTACCAACACGCCATTACTATGCGTTACTGGCCTGCCGCCAAGCTACAAGTTTTGCCTAAAAGAAACAAAGGGGGGGTGGTTATTACAATCATGGCGTCAAGCACATGGCAACAGCTCCAAAAGTCAGAGGAGTGTGAAGAAGCGACTTTGGCACAAAAGCTAAAGTTCTGAGCATCAGCCGATTTAGCAACTTTATTCCTTACTAACACAAAAGCCAAAAGAATAAACTAAACTACTTTTTTAAGTAACACCCTGCTAACTACCTAAATAAATACAAAATAACTATTACTGTGACTACAACTAATTAATTTTTCAAAGTGATGTACTGAAATCTGGTTTGTCATGAGGACTATGCAAGCCTGAATGATTTCACTTCTCCCAGTAATATTATATCACTCATATTCCCTGAGATACCCGACAAGGAGGTGGATCTGCAGCTGTTTTCCACTCTGGTTTATTGATCAGCCATGAGTAATAGTGTAACGCGCATCCTTTTGAAAGCCTTGTTCTTAGTTGCTCCTCATCCAGCTCGGGGAACGCTTCCAATTGATGTCCAATAAATGTGACACAGATCTGCATTTTGTACTTGATGCCTTCCAGTTATGGAACTGAGCCAGCGGGATGATGGAGGCAAACTTTGAGGTCTCATGTGGCATTTGTTGGCCGTACATACTATCGTCTCTTCCCTTTATTTACTCACAGAGCAAGCAGACAGAGCAGCTCCACTTTCTCATCATCAGTGTAGTATGCTATGACACAGTGTATATAATAAAAAAAATTATAATGAATGCACTGTTTTATGAACCTAATTAGAGGAAACTCCAATGCAGAATTAGCCTGGGTATACCCATTCTTCCTTGAACGCAAATTCACTTCACTTCGCAATTCAGTCTAGACACCGACTCAATTTCCCCTCAGCAATGGAGCCAATTACAGAACTGGTAAAAGGTGCAGCGACACGATGACGAAACACAGAAGTGACTTTGTTGATGACAGCAACAAACGGTAATTCACCTTTCAATGCAGAAAGTGTTTTAAATGATTTGGACCGCAGTTTACGTCATCATCATCATCATCATCGAATATTTGTTGGGATTGGCTTTAAACCACGTACAGACACATTTGATAGACATTCATAGTACCCAACAAATGGCTTTCCGCCAGGCCAACATGGAATTAAGCTTGTGAAGTGAAGCCGGAATAAGCGCTGATATTCCTCGTGGATTTCATTCTGCGTACGCTCAGCATTTAGAGGAATTCTCAGTACAGTAGGAGACACGTTGTATTTTCCGTACGTGTCTCCTTCGGATGCAGAAGCAGCTGCTTCACTGTGGCCTGTGACGATCCTCTCCTCCCACGCTTCCTCCTCCCCACCTCCCCTTCCCACCTTCCCTTCCATATCGCTCCTCTCGGCATCACACTCCTGGGATTACAGCACATAGTCATTGACTGCCACAGAAAACGGGCTGTATTTTATTGGGTCATTCCCGCTGTTGTTCCTGTTCCTGTCCTATTTTTGGTCTGCTGAATATGTCCTATTTGGTCTTCACTGGGGAGGCGGTCATGTCGTGGGTCACGTTATTACAATAATACAGGGAGGAAATTCTCTGCTGTGATTATGGGTTAAAAAAAACCTGCTGTTGAAACCATTTGCAGCTGTAAACCAATAGATAAACTATTCGGAGCATTAATGTGCAAATGACTCATTTCACCAGCAGAAATTTGCTAACACATATAGAAGAGCTGTGAGATTACATTATTTTATCCACAATCCAAGTCAGCAGAGGGCTGGAAGACTGATGAATGCATACTGAGCAGACAGACCTCTATGACAGCATGCACAGTATGCATTCATCTGGCCAGCAGGGAGTGTCTGCACACACAAGATTAAACAAGTCTGGATGAAACCTCGCATACGGCTGGACGCTTAAGATAATTAGTGAAAGTGTAGTCAGTCTGTTCATGGACAGTTAGTGGTGGTGGTAGCCGATCATGAATTGTTAGGTTTTGAATTCATAATTGCAATTATCTGTAGTATTCTAGTGATTGGTGTTCAATTGTGTATTGTATTTCACAGGGTTGCCTACTCCTAAATTAAGGTGTATATGAGCTGTTGCTCCACAACGGGACAAAGTGGAACTGGCCAAGTAAAGAGAGGGGAGGGTAAACAGAAAAAAGAAATTACCGCCGACTCAATGTATTTTCACACAGTGTGACCAACAAGTATGACAAATTTAAAAAAAGAAAGAAAGAAACCAAAGGAAACCCAGCATGGACAGCACCGTCCTGACTGGTTGGGAACTGTAGTCGAAAATTAATTCGGCTTATCAAGTTGTTTTATATTCAGTCTTTTTTTGTGACAGAAAAATCACAATTTATGGCCATATAACTACAGATGAGGTATGCTGCATGAGGGGGGCCCATCAGTTATTGAATATTTCAGTTACATGTAAACTGAGATGAGGACAAAAGGACAGAGTGCTTTGGGTGTGAATGCTCAATACGTTCACAACCTTATCATATGACTTTATTATTCCTCTTTTTTTAGAGTGAACATTATTCTTAAATGTTCACTCTTCCCTGCTCATTCATACTTTAAGCTACAGACTCCATTCAAAAACTATTCCAGATTTTTCAAATCCTATTTACAGTTTTCAAAATATTTAACTTTGATTGCATTATAATGGAAGTAAATGAGAGGACCTTCAAACTCCTTTTTCTTCCATCTTCTTTAATGTTCATTGAATCTTTGTATATGGGACAAAACACTTGGGATTTCTTACATTAACAATTTCTATTTTCTAGTTTTTATTCCTTTTAGCAGGCTGGCAACATTGGCAGCCTCTGCAGTTTTATTTAACATTACAGATACAGAGGAATTCTCCCAATTCTAAAGTGGGACAAATAGATTCTCAACAGTGGTTTACACATATTCGCCTCCATGAAGAACAATAAGGCAAATAGACAACAAGGTGAACTTTTTATATTAAGTCATTCTGATCAATAAAAGCAAATCATTTGTTCATTTATTCACTCATAACTAAATACAACACTCAACAATAAAAGCGATCTGCATGAAAAATTGTGAAACAACATAAGAAAATAATTGTTAATGGTACCAAAGTAATACTGGGGATATTAAGTGGATATAAAAGTCTACAAACCTCCGTTAAGTTTCTGTGATGTAAAAAAATATGAAGATAAACAATTTCAGAACATCTCCCACCTTTAATGTGACCTATAACCTTGTACAGCTCAATTAGGGGAAAAAAATCGAAACCTTTAAAGAAGGGAAAAAATAACCTGGTTGCATAAATATTAATACCCTTCAACTAATACCTTGTGGCTGCACCTTTGGCTTTTATTGCATCACTCGATCTTTGTGGGTAGGAGTCTATCAGCGTGGGGATATTTTTCCACTCATCGTCACTAAACCACACTGAATCTGGCATATAGAGGGTATCTGCTCTCGCAGCCCTCTCCACATCAGCCCACAGATGTTTGATCAGATTCAGGTCAACCTACACAGAAGTATGAACTAGACTTAAGCCTTTGAACAAGCGGTGATGTGGTTCAGCTTAACATTCACACCTGCAATTTCTCCATAAATTACGATTTGTAATTATTCGTGGTGTTTTGTCATTCAGATGTCTTGTTGTATAACTGTGGGAACTGTCTGTGAACTCCTTTGGCGTGTTCTTGGATGTATCAGATACCACTTTTTATATATAAAAATTCCACACTACAGCTTTCACTGATGCATTCATCCATTGTTTCAGCTTCTCGACTGTGATGGTTTACTGTTCTTTTTTTCTGATGGTAAACTGAATTTTCAGTTCAGCTTTAGGACAAAACAACTTTTCTTTTTTCTCAATGTCACTTTAGTTTTTTTTTGTCACTTTGGTGGGAAGGTAGAACGACTTGCAGACTAATAGTTAAAATAATAAGCAGTTTAAATTAGATAATAATCAGGTCCATCTTTGCTGAATGTATGAAGCAAATGTAGACAAATCTTGTCTTTCAAAATGATAAAATAAATGGTGCTGATTATTACATCCCTGGGAATAACGGCATAAAGGAAAAAAAAAACCTCAAACATATAATCATGGTTCATTCAGTTAGTGCAGACCTACCATTGGCCAAGATGATGGTCCACCCAGTTTTTTTTTTAATAATGACTTTATTGGCTCTCAATGCTCACAAGACTTAACACGGTTTGTTTTCTAAGCATTCCTAAGCATTGGTAATGTTGGGACAACATTCATTGGCTTATTGCTATAATGGTAGTATAACAAATGTGCTGATGTAACGCTGTTCTTGGAACATGTTCTTTGTCAGTTTTCTAGTGTCTGCTGTTTACAGGAATCTTGCTGCATGTTTTTTTCACAACAAGCTTGATTTCATACGATTATGTGACAGTTATTGGTGTGATTCTAGGGTGTGAGGGGATAATATACTTGATATACAGACGTTGTGGTCACATGGTCGGATCGCACTGGATCTTGCCAAAATCAATGATGCAACGTGGCGGGTGGTCAGTCCCAAAATCCAAGTACATGGAGACTTTAAGTTGGATAATGGTCAGCGAGCTGGCGGATTCTATACGCTAGGTGGCGCTCTGTGTGTGTGTGTATATGTATTTATGTGTGTATATATATATGTGTGTTTCATTTTTAATTAAAAATGGATTGGAATGAATACTGATATTTGACCATTTTTTAATGTATTGAGGATAGACCTCAGTGAACACATCACCACAGCTTATCAGTCCTGGCAATGTTGATTCACACTGGAACATGTGTGCCAGGGAATCCATGTGTAACACCCTTGTGAAATCCTACTTTGCAAAGCTCCATCTGCATGACTTATTTGATCTACTGACTCCACACACAATTAATGATTTTTTTTTTTGTCTTTTCCCCATGTCCCACTCTTATCCCGCTCCCATGCAGGTTCTCTCATCCTGCTCCCATGCCAATCTTCCCGCTCACTTTCTTCTTTTTTTTTGCCGCACGCCTTTTCTTACAGTCTTGTCTCCTCTATCATTATTCTGCACATTCCTCTCTCCCTCCGCTTTTCCATAGTCATCCTCCTCGCTCCTACATGTGATTTTTTTTTTTTTTTTTTTTTTTTTTTTTTTAATCTCATTCTTCTTTCTCCCTTCTGATCTACCTCTCCACATCCTCCCCTCCCTCCCCTCTCTCTCTGCCTCTCCCTCCCTCTCTGCTTCTCTGGCAGGCTGCTCATTGCAGTGAGTCAGTATCATGGAGGCAGGCAGCGGGGCTGCCGCAGCGGTGGGGAGTGCAGCACTAGGACTGCTGGGAGCCGCAGCCGCGTCCAGCCATGACATCTTGGACAGGTAAGAAAACCGGGCAAGGCACAACAAGTGCACCCCATCAGGACCAGACTCTCCCAAACATTTTGTGTGTGTATGTGTGTGTGGGTGGGTGTGTGTGTGTGTGTGTGTGTGTGGACCACACCTTAGGTTGTGGTTTTATAGGCATGCTAGTTTGTTTATAGTCAGAGTAGATGTGTGTGTCTTCTTTATTGGCTCTGTGCATGTGTGTCCTCTCCACCATTACACTCTCCTAAATACACTCATATGCTCAGCTTTTGAGAGTTGGACAATATGGTTTGTGCTTGTAGCTTTGCCAGTTTGTATGAGCCTGCATGTGCATAGGCTGAAGTGTGTGCTGATTTGGAGGGGGGGGGCTGTCATTCCTCAAGGAGAAATGACAGCAGGGTATGCGCATGCAGGGGGGAGGAGGGGGGAGGCACCGGTAGACGTGCCTGAGCAGCAATTGCTGCAGCCGATAGGGTGAGTTCGCACACCACCCCACCCCCTATTTAACCCCCACCGGCACCCCGTCAACCCATAGCAACTAAGCGACAGCCATCACTAACGGTCGCCGGTGGAAACCCCTCATTCAGGTTTACTTCATTGACGTAGCCAGTCAACTCCCAGCTCCAACCACCACCGCTGCCTCCGCCGAGGGGGCAGGGTGTATCAGCTTTCAGCCAGTTACGTCATTGCTACAGCTGTGCACCTACACCCACATGCCTACTGTCACCTCAAACACACGCACGCGCACACACGCATGCAAATTCACAAAAACACATATGGACACGTGTCCGATAAATGCTTCACAGGGATGTTTCAGGATAAACATTGCGGTCACTGATAAACACACAGATTATTCTTAGGTGCTTCTCTGCATGTTTCCCCATGTATAGTGAGCTGTCTCATCATCTAATATTTGCTGTTGAGACATCACTTACCTCCTCTCTATCGCAGTTGTTACACTCTCTGCCAAAGAGGTATAACTAATCTCCAACACATACCGTGGGATCTCCTTTTGACACATACTCTAAAACCAGAAATGGAAATGAAGGCTGTTGCAGTGACTTGTTGATTTACTATTTCCAGTTCTGGTTAGTCACCGCTGATTCTCACTGGTGATGATACATTTTCACCAGGCCAGGAAACCAGGATACAACTGCATGCACAGCTGTTTCCATCAGATCCAACCCGATGCAGGTGCGTGCTTGCGTGCGTGCGAGCGAGCGAGCAACCTATAGGGTTCCATCTGTATCAAATTAATCGGAGACGCACACATTAACGAGTGTGTGGATGCCTGAATAACTTAATATATTTTGTCATGCAAGCCTTGTGACACACAGTTTGCTTTCCACACATAACTATGAGATTCCATTCATTTCAAAATACATGCCAACGGTCATCTGAGCGTGTCACAAGCGCATGCTTTGATGCTTGCACAGCAAGGCAACGCTTAACATGTAATGTTAATTGACTTATGCATGTGTTCAGGTATGATGACTTTTTTGTATAGCACTTACAGTGTGTGCATGTCTGCCACTATTTGACATGAAATGTCTTTAAAACGATCACACATACGTGCGTTTGAGACTGGAACTGGATCTTTATGGCGCACACTATGCAGTGTGTGTACGTCATTTCCCTACGCATGTGAGTGTGTGTGATTAAAAATTATTAGCATGCCTGTGTGTACGTGCCTGTGTGCGTGTTCATTGCAATGTGGTTTACAATTAAGGTTGCTCTGCCCTTTGTATGCTACCCCTTCAGTCCCAAACCGGGTCTAAATCCTGCAACCAGGTTACCATGGCAGCAGCAGCTTAGCATACATTAGACAGTGGTCCAACATTACTGCTGAAAGTGAGTGAAAAGGAGAGAGAGGAGAAAATGATAAAGACAGTGTGAATAGAGAAAAGATAAGTTGAATCAAGTGGACAAAAGGAAACAAGATGTTTCTCTTTTCAATGAAAACAGTGTGCGATCAGTAGGCCTCATGCAGGGAGTAACATATGAGCAAATGTCCTTGTGTGGTTCTTATCCGTGAATTGTTATAATTTTGTACCCATTGATTTCTGGCATTCACTGACCTTTTTTTCTTATTTTTCTCTTCTCTTTGTTAACATCTTACCAGTGTTTGGGAGTTAAGAAAACAAGTATACCTTTTTCAGTCCACTAATGGTTTGTCCAACGCAAATATATTTTAAATTGGAGAACATAAAAAATGCATAATTATTATTTCATGAAATTCAGAATTATTAAATATTTAGTTATTAAATTTGTGGGCTGACTAAATATTTGATTCATTTATCTCTTAACACTATTAAAAACCCTGGATGATGGTTATATGAAATATCTATAACACATATATAACAGTAACATTCAAAATATACCTTCAACATCTGTCTATATAGCCTTTTTCTTTAAACTGTTAAGTTACGGTGCTTCCCTCTACCAATGTGACATTCATAGCAATACAAATGTTTTGGCATTGCTGGGTTTTGGATTTTTATCAATTGTGTAGTGCTCCTGCTGCTCTGGGAAATCACATTTACTATAGGTTTATTAATATTGTCAATTTCCCCACTGCTGAAGTTCCTCTTACAGTCTTTTCTTTAGTGGCATCTGTCAATAAATTGTTGAGCAGTTGCCAGAGTATTTGCATGCAGCAACAACACTTGTCTACAACAAGCATCTACCCCCCTTCCAGTTTATTCATTCAGCAAAAATCGTGGATAAATTTAAGAGAGTACACTTGGTGAGGTGCAAAGTTACATACCTACCCACGTTTTTCATCAGAGGCAGCAGGGAGGGCATTGAGATGAACTTAGATGATTCTAAAGGATTTCTGGTGAACAGGTGGATCATAGGATCCCCAGGACGGAGGAGGGTGGACTTGGGAAATGGCCCAACGCTGGAGGCAACATAAAGAGAGTGAGAAAAGCTGTGAAACCGTATGATTGTGATCCTTAATCTAGTCAGACAGGTGAGCAACCAGCAGAGCAGTACTGTAAAGGAAGGACCATGTCTGACTAAATGCATCAATGCAGATGCCAATTTACGGTACAAACCGGGGACATGAAGTTTAAGGAGCGGCCTAATGAAAGATGCTATTGGCTGCATTATTATCTGTTTAAAATCTGGATAGGTCTGCCGCTGCTGGTTTGATTTTGGCTGTTCATTTCCTCCCAATGTTATTAGGGGGTGTTTAATCACTGAAGAGCCCCTTTATGCAGAATCTTTGGGTCGGTAAGAGTTGACACTAAGGTAGGTGAGGGAACAATGAGGGAAATACAATTTGATTTGGAATAATTATAAGATGAACTTGACGCACGCATATGAAACATTTTAAAAGAGAACTTTTATATGCGCATGTCATCTCCACTAATATTTGCATTGATGCACGTTAGGTTTGAAAGAAAATGTATTTCTTCTTAGTCCCCATTAAATCCATGCATGAGCTCTACTGAGGTAAAAATAATCATTGTACTCAGTGACTATGGAAATGTCTCGTCTTTGTAAAAATTTAATCAGCAGTACAACAATATTTATGGAGACATAAACGCATATATTTTAGTGGCTGGCTTTAAAGACAGCACAATATGCCAGATCAGATTGCTTGGGCAGTTTCCCCCTTGTCGGACTATAAAGATTCAAGTTACAGATTTAGCTATCTGGACAGCAGAAACAAGACCAGATATAGTAGACCATAGACTCCGTTTTGTCTGCTATGCTGTATGCAGAACGGACAAATGGGACAGGAGCTGTACTGCTGGCTTACTGGAGACTTCCAGCGAGTGAACAAGATCCAGAACATGCATAAGGTCACAATCCTATGCATTGCCTAATAATAGCGTCCTCCCTTTTTTTCTTCTCACTCTGTTTACTGCAGCTTGTTGCCTTTCTAGGACTATCATCAGAGAAGTGAGCTGTGACTTTTGAATATTTACTCAGGAAAGGATACAAACTCATCACATATATCTTTAGAAATACTATCATACGTTATATATCAAGTTGCCATTTTTTCCGACCAGCATAATAAATTCTATTCAAATTACTTACTATAAATTGAACTACAGGCTGTATTAGGGCTGTCTTTAAAGGTTACATGCAAATATCCATTTTCATGTGTTTATATTTAACTCTAGATGTGATTATATAGAAAGAGGGGGTTATCTACAGCAGGGCAAAAAGATATTTAATCAGCTATCAATTGTGCAGGTTCATCCACTTAAAACATTGAGAGAGGCCTGTAATTTTCATCACAGTTACACTTCAACTATGAAAGACAGAATGGGAAGAAAGAAACCAGGGAATTGCATTGTAGCATTTGTAATGGATTAATTGGTAAATTTGTATTTGGTCATTTACAAACAAGCAACATTTCTGACTCTCACAGACCTGTAACTTTTTTTAGGAGGCTTCTTTCACCTCCACTTGTTACCTGTATTGATAGCATGTGTTTGAATTCGAGATCAGTATAGTCAGACAGTACATCTATGGACAACCTTAAACAGTCACACTCCAGGCTCCACTATAGCCAAGAACTAAGAGCTTTCAGAGGACCGTAGAAACAAAATTGTAGATCTGGACCGGGCTCTGCAAAAGGTAAACAGCCTGGTGTGAAGAAATAAATGTGGGGTCAAAACGATCACAAGAACGGTGAGCAAAAATCCCAGAACCACATCAGTGTGTGTTGGGGGTAATTTACCTGCAGAGAGCTGGGACTAAAGTACCAAAGGCTACCATCAGTAACGCACTACACCACCAGGGACTCAAATCCTGCAGTGCCAGACGTGTCCCCCTGCTTAAGCCTGTACATGACCATGCAGGTCTGACTTTTGCTAGAGAGCAAACTAGGAAACCGAAATAGAACTTTTTGGTAAAAGCTCAACTTGTCGTGCTGTTTTTCAGCAAGGGGACACTGATCCCTGTAATAAAAAGCATGAATGGGGCCATGTAATGTGAGATTTTGAGTAAAAACCTTCCATCAGGAAAGGCAATGAAGATGAGTCTTGTAGCATAAGTGAGTAGGTCACATTTGACAGTCCAATAATTTGGACTGACAAGCCCAAATATCAATAATTCTAATACCACCTCTCAGAATTAATGTTAAATAGCTACAGTAAATATAACTAGCGACAGTTGACAGTGAAATCGAGTTGTTAGCTTAAACTTTCACTTTATATATTTTTTTATTGAGATCACAATTATAATATTGAAAAATTTTATGAATAAAATAGTTATTTTAACACACAGGCATGTTGTGTGTATTTTACAAATGGCTTGCCTACAGCAGTAACCTGACCCCTAAAA
This sequence comes from Eupleurogrammus muticus, assembly GCA_036785175.1. NCBI lineage: Eukaryota > Metazoa > Chordata > Actinopteri > Scombriformes > Trichiuridae > Eupleurogrammus > Eupleurogrammus muticus. Next base: position 5,744,285 of record JAYKQN010000007.1, read on the forward strand.
CACTAACTGGGTTTTCATCCACATGTATTGAAATTTCAGTGGATTTTCTGAAATGCACTGCAAAAAAATGCGAATTGATGGCCACTCCCATTAGTTATATTTTTGCAATCACTGTGAGATCAGAGAGCACAAGTGTATCCATGATAACTGTTATATTTTTCCACTCTTTTGAAAATTGCATTGTTTGCTCTTATATGTAAAAAAGTTAAGTTATCCTTGCATGCTTCCTTGCCACCATTTTTTTTTTCGAACCACAGTGTATCGTAACATCACGTGGTGCGACATACCCTGACATCATATCCAGATCAGTCACGATTCATTCACGAAACCTGTTTCCATAGCCAAAAGCTACATTTCCCTTGTATCAATACACTGTGGATTTTCATCTTCTTTTTTTTCTGCCTTTTCCATCCATATATTATTCTAAATTTTTGAAAATGCTAATAAAAAAGGTGGATGGAAATGCAACTAATGAGCTCTAGTCCAACTGTCAAAGGCGACTTCTTCTTTGATCCTTTTTTTAGCAAACATCTCTCTTCACCGCCGACCTCCAGTTAGAAACATCCTGCCGTGTACCCTCTATGTGGCTCTGGCTGTTCACGCTAAAGTTATTAAAATCAGCCCATAGTTCGGCTCGGTCACGTCATCTGTTGTGGCCTCGAAACGATGCCTCGATTGCTCCCTGGTTTCTGTCGCTGTGAAGTTAGAGCAGGAAACCCAGCCTAATGAACAATTGTGGGAAGAGCATTGATTGATTGTTCAGCAAAGCATGAAACTCCTGCAGTGTTGAACAGAGCCAGAATCTTTGGATTAGAGTCCTAGCCTTCCTAGGCTTTTGCGAAATTGCAGGTAGTGTTGGGGTGTTCCATGAAGCAAGTAGCCAAGGTGTTTTTAATGGTTGTCATATTCTTCAGCTTCATGTGTTTATCAGTGTGGATGAATAGATTTCTTCTTCCACCATCAATGAATTGTTTATAGAAACCCTTTTTTTTTTAAGGCAGGATTGTATTTGGAAATGATGGTTCATTCTTCAGACAGCCAAATTCAAAGGTAGTTGTTTAGTTCTTTATTCCCTGTGGATAAATTATTGATTACCAGAAACAAAAAATGTGAACCAAGTCGAAACAGTATTTAATTCTTGCAGAGCCGAACACGAGGCTCCATACCCCGCCTTCAGTCACTGCTCACTGGAGATCTCTTTCATCAGACTAGTGCCATAATATTCTCTGGTGGGTATTATTGGCAGTTCTAAAAGTGGCATCTCTCCACGTGTGTTCAGTCCAGTACAGAAAACATGCTAAGCTCTTAAGAGTCGCTCTTAATAAACATTGATCGCAACCACCCAAACTGGCTGCACTTATTGGCTGGTTTATCCACTTTTTTCTAATATTAATCTGCTGTTTGTTTATTTACAGATAAAAGCTTGTAATGTGGCATCTGTCTTCCACATATAATTTCTAGGGGGAAGAAAATGAGTTTAGCTTTTCAGCAGCTATTCCAGGCATCAGGATTGTTTCATGTGCACAAAAAGATAAATGTAAAAATGACAATAATTTTGTTTGAAGTCTCAATTTTTGCATTTTTTTGAGCCCGAGTGATGTGATTTCAGCCAAAATGTTGTAGCCAGGCTAATTCTAAATCACGTCTATCCTCGTGTGCCTTCACTTGGTCCATATACAGTTTAGAATTGTTTTTTAAATTACTTATCACATATAAAGTCCTTGATTACCTTGCTGTTTTGTGTACCTTTTTTTTGACTTTGACTTTTTAAGATAAGATAAAATAAAACTTTATTGATCCCACAACGGGGAAATTTGTGTGTTACTGCAGCGTTACAAATAAAGAGAAGAAAATAAAGCTGAAGATAAAAAAACTAAAGAAATAAAAATAAAAAACACACAACACAATGTACAAATTCGCAGAAGTGACCAGTGAAAAAGGCTTTTGCCTTCGATAATGGATTGGAGACAAGAAGGTGGGATGCAGAGAGAGATATAACATGCAGGAAAGGGAGATATTAAGACGTGCAAATGGGTCAGATGTAATAAAACTGGTTAAATGAGGCAGAAAATAATATATATATATATATATATATATATATTAAAATAGACAAGAGAAAATAACCTGAACCGGTTCAACCTGTCTGAACCACTGAGCTGTAATTTAGCAAATTGGCTTCAATATAAAATAAACTAAAGATAGAGTCTCAAATGTTGATCTGGGTAGTATCTCCATTACTCTAAAGAATTATATGCTGCTGTGGTGTATTGTTATGCGATGCACTTTGTGTTTTTGCATGATGAAGCACTTCGAAGCAATAGAACGGTACTTGTAATTTAAGGTCTGAGGCTGAGGTTTAGTAATCCAGAAACTAGTTAGACTTTTTATACAATCAAAATGTTACGGTTAACTTTCATGAACTGAAAACACACCATACAATACTTATACTCACCTATTCCTAGCTATACCTAAACAATGCCAACATTTTTTATCACAGTGTAGCTATGCCTAATGGGCCATAATTTACTGAACGAACATCATTCTCTATTAAAGGCGACTGGATTGAGTATATAAACACTTTAGGAAAGTGTTTACTGTGGTACTGGATCAAATGCAACCAGTAAATCCCATACTGGGGATACAGAAAGTACAGTATATTTCCAATGTGCTTGGTACAAACATGAGGATATTATCGTCTCACCTTACATTCTGCAAGAAAGAGAATTGACACATCACCCACAAGCAGTGGAAGTGACACTTTTAGTAGCTTTAAATAGGCCTGTTCTATTATGGTGACTCTTTATATCATTGCCTATGTGCTTAGCTTTCAGCAGGTGATGCAGCAAAGGTTTCAGGGCAGTGAAACTATGGCAGTTTTGCATTAAGTCTATATTTCTAATTTCTAAACCCGTTGGTCTGTATAAGTAGCAAGACACGACTAAAGTGGCTAAAGCGAATGTGTTGAAATATTAGTGTGAAGCCCCCATTATTTCTGTGTCAGTGTGAGCAAATGTTGATTCAGGCGGTCAGCGGCGACGTGGGCTAACAGTCGAGGGCAAACGCACAGACATTAATGGCTTTCATTTTTAGAGCCGCCGCTGCTTTTATGCAAACACATTGAAAGGACGTTAGGAATGTTTTTGAAACATACACTGTTTTTATTGGAAGGCGTTCTCTCACGGGGGGTTGGAAGAGGGAATTTGACTCAGCGCTTGACTCAGCGTTTGACTCAGCAGACCAGAAGCTCGGACGATCCCAGGGAAGTCTTCCTCCTTCCTCAAGTCATGTTCCGCCGCTCAACACAAGGTTAAAGCAAGGTTTCCTGGCTGCAATGTTATGGAGAATGTTGGGAGCAGGTGCTAAGAGTAGGCAGTTCCTTTCTGCTCGCATGTCTCCTCACCAAACTATGTCAGGAATGTTGGGAGTGCACCACATTTGAGGAACGGAGAAGGTGATACTCAAGTGAACCGCGCTGCTGGGGCTTCGCTTTTTATCTCGTGTCTGCGAGTGTTTCACACTGTGACAGTAGCGGCCCAAGCCTTCCCCGGTAAGTGGTGCTTACAGCAGGTCATCGGGGTCATCGCGGCCGGTGTCAGAGTGAGGACAGACAGGTCGTGGGATCCTGATGCCCCCTCACAAGTTGTTTTCTAAACACTCTCTGCATGACGGGAATCTTTTTTAAAAGCAGATAATTATATTTTGTAGAGAAATTAATGCAAAGAGTAAGTTATTCAAGTAAACCAAAGTCTATATTTTTATCTCTAAATTACCAAATTCCTAGCACTTTCTACCAAACTTTCCCAGGCCATATTATCTTATTTCGTATTGACCTATTCATATCGCGTTAGCTTACGTGTACCGAGACATCTAAGTACAGCCAAACTACAAATCCATAATAATAAGCATTACAAATATACATTATATGCATGTTAATGACAGTGCTTACAGCAAAGGCAGCAATTGTTCTGATTGTGCAAGCGCAACCAGCACAGTGGTTAATGGTAGGATATTTAGGGCTACGTGATTCAGATAAGTCACGTTTCAAGATTTGCATGATCCCAGACTTTAGATAATTCCTGACCAACATAATTCTGACTTGACTGTTAGTCGTGTGTCACCACTTTCTATGTCTTCCCTTTTTAAATTTAAAGCTCTTTAGTGTTTCATACCAAGACAGTCAAGAAAACTTGGTCAGCTAAGTCTGCTTAACAGGTACATTACTATTCTGCAGTTGTGTGCTTATTTACCACCAATTAACTAGCACTGTCATCCAGTTATGGTAACCTTTATCTCTTATCTGTAATCTGTTCTTTATTAGTTTGCAGCTGCCTTGATTGCTAACAGTTGCGTATTGGCAATTTACACAGATCAAGATTGAGATAATCAAGATAGCCAACCCTTTACCACTCTACCAGTGCTTCCCAAGAACTCGCTGATCTGTCAGGCAAACCTGAGAGCTGTTTAGAAGACAAACTAATTTTTGCTTTCTACAATTCACTTAGACAGTTTCTGCCTGCTATTTGTAAAACTTTAACAGGAGAAAATATGATTTAATTATGCCAGGTAAGGCGTTTCTGTTGTGAGTTCATGGCAAAATGTCCATACAGGTTTAAATAAATGTTCATTTTTTATTAAGCAACCAAATTATGAAGCTCTAAAGCATTTTTACATGATTAAGTAACCTTCAATGTACAAGTACCTAAGGAAAAATGTGTAATGTCAACGTGTCTGTTATTCCATATTCAGTGGGTTTACTCTTTCATTTCAATTCAAAAGATTTAATCACTGAATAACCTTGAGTTTTTTTTTTAATTTATTTCCTCCCTCACAAACCATTTACAAATCAAAACTGCAAATATTTCATCCTTTGAGTCCTGATAATAATAATTACAGAATAATATACAGGATATAACTAGGGCTGGCTTGATTCTACTCTTACAGGGAGTGAAGTTTTGATAAGGTTTCATAATCATAATTCAAAATCAAGATATGGTAGTACTTCCTTTACCCTTATCTCTTTTCCTCTTGACCTCTTGCTGGGTCGTTTCTTATTAACGTTATATTAATGACCTTTTGGGTCCCAAAGCTATGAAGTGTCTGCAGCAATCCCTCCCTCGCACTTTAACAAGGTCCATTAGGAGGCAGGTGTGTTCAGACTTTGGTGCAGTGGGCAGGAAGCGGTACAAAAATAGCCTCGTGGCTTCTATTTAAGTAGATGTTTTTTGCACAGTATGTCGTTTTTTTTAATGGTTGTCTATGGATCATTGTGTTCATTGTTTGGGGATGCTCCTTTCTTTGAGGATTCATTTGCCATTAATTTTGATTAAAAGGTCACCGGTTTAGTGGTCTGCCTTTGTGCAGCCTATAATTACATGCAGCAATAACAGTGACCCAATAAATGTTGGCTTGTTTAATGAAACGAAACTTGAACTAATTTGTGTAACAGTCAAGATTTTTTTATTGTCTTAGAACTGCTTCATTAATACTTGGTCTACTGTCTGACTTTTTTAGAATCTCTTGGTTAAGACACAATATTTGCAGTCTGAAGAAGTATTAATTGTCAGAATTTGACTGAACATTGAAGAAAATTCAGTGACTAGTATATTAGAGGGCTTTGCGTGGCATACACAGAATTGCTTATTACTAATCTTTTCTTTCCCTACATCTTGATTTGGAGTCCCCGGCCCTTAAGTCCAATTATCCTCATGCAGAAATGTTGTTTCAGCGTTTGCTAGACGCTGTCATCCTGCAGCTGCTCCAGATTGTTCCATCCTGCCTGAAACACTCCTCCAGTTTTCTCTGTTGCCAGCTTATTAGACTCATGTAGTTATAGCCTCAGTGCTGCATACAGGATGATGGTTAGAAATCATCCTTGAAGTATTGTGTGTGTGTGTGTGTGTGTGTGTGTGTGTGTGTGTGTGTGTGTGTGTGTGTGTGTGTGTGTGTGTGTGTGTGTGTGTGTGTGTGTGTGTGTGTGTGTGTGTGTGTGTGTGTGTGTGTGTGTGTGTGTGTGTGTGTGTGTGTGTGTGTGTGTGTGTGTGTGTGTGTTTGTCAGTAGCCACTTTCCATTTTCCAATCCCCCATTTCTTTTTCTTGAAAACAATGTGAACTCACATTTATCCTCGGCAGATTTTCCAGTGTTCTCATTTCTTTTCCTGGACCCCACGACACTGGTCGAATGCATTCTTCTTGTGTTCTGCAGCATGGTATTTGCAGCTTCCAGTGTTCAGGCATTGACCGTAACATAATTATATATTTTTTTTTGGCGTTGTGTGCAGGGGCCTGAGGCCCGGACGTCACCTGGAAGAGGAGGAGGACGACATCGTGCCTGAGCTGGCTCACATTCATCCAAGAGAGAGACCTGACTGGGAGGAGACCATCAGTGCCATGGTGAGACGCACACACACACACACCTTGTGAAAGACACACATCTATATGGCTGGCTGTTCTGAGTATTGAAGGTGGTCGGTTGTTCCTGACGTGTCAGACCCACTGATAACACCACACTGCATTGATCAGTTTGTTTCGAACTGCCACACATTCTTATCGGTGTCTGTTTTAAAAACAGCGGATTGATCAGATGGCTGTCTCTCTCTTCTATCAGAACCGTGTTTTCCTCTGCCCCTGAAACACTACCGCACATTCATGATTAATGCAGATGACTCTTGGCGTCCCGGTTCAAAAACTCTTCGCATAGATAGTCGTCTACCTGCCTCCCCGTGCCCGTCTGGGCCGTTGTGTTTATTTCAGCACGACCCCTTCCACGCTGGATTCCATTCACCAGACAGCATCATTCATTATTTCCTCTTCCTCTCGTCTTTCGGGGGTTCTCTCTTCTTGCATCAACAGCACGGCGAAAATGAGGCCGTCTCCATGGTAACGTGCTGAGCCACCCGTGGTTGCCGCGTGGTTGGAGCCCTATCGCTAGCGCTCGGTTTCGATCGGGCAGCGGAGAGGGAGAGAAACAACAGTCGCACCGGGCTAATGAATATTGATCGCAGAGGCGGGACTTTTAATATCTCATGCCTGCTATTCTTTGTTCAATATTTGATACGAGGGGACTCGGATTAATTATAGAACTCACATGATGGGTCATTGATTTTCACAGAAGCAGCCGAGGCAAAAAATGTTTGAACGCTGTTGCTTGGCTTTCACATTAATTTAGAAAATCTGAGATGCATGAAAGGAATTAAAGGGTTCAGGCAGGGTCTTAACTCAACTTCTCCGTATCTTATTCTCCTTTTAAAGTTTCATTTGTCAACCACTATTATTTTTGATTTAATAACAGAGATAATCCACCTATGACTCTACATTTTATGTGACAAAGTTTGCTCAGCCTGGCTTAGGCTGGACCTTGTGACAGAACCAAAGAGCAACTCTTCCTTTTCCTTTCCACGGGCTGATAATATAATTTGGGCAGAACAAAAAAAAATTAACAAAAAGGGGCTAAACAAGAATGTTGAACTTTGTGTTTAGATTTAGGCTACGGTTCACTGTGTGTAGATCTGTGAGAAGGTTGGGTCCCCTAACCTGCCTGCATACTAAACTCTTTAACATGACACCTTGAAACACACACACACACACACACACACACACACACACAAAGTGACATCAAGCCTACACACACACACACACACACACACACACACACATACACAAAGTGACATCAAGCCCACACACACACACACACACACACACAGGCATACATTTACATGGTCAGTCGGCCATTATGCCTTTGTCTTCCACAGACAAGGAGAAACACATGGACTGACAACAAAGAACAGCCGCCATGGCAGCCATCTTTGTAGTCTTTTACACCTCTACACACACACACACACACACACACACACACACAAACACACATATATATATATATTGAACCATTTACTTTAGATTGTTTTATGTGTTTTAAATTTTGTTTTTATGAATAAATGTTTTTGAGTAATACATGCTACCTCTTTAAAATTGTACGAACTCAGAATCCTTTAATCTATTGAGTTAATTGTTAATCAGATCTCAAAATTGATCATTTTCTCCAATTTATGAAACTGACTTGCAGAATTTTTTTCTTTTTTCATCTAAATGCGGTGCCCTGATAATTAACCTCTATTTTTAGGAATAAGATAATTTTTTCCCAGTAATAATTAATATTATTTTAAATATCCCAATGTCATCTAAACAATTAGTGCAAGACACTGCGTTTTCTCTGTGCCACGAGCGAGGCAGACACAACATTATAGTGGCCTAAATGTAGAGGGTTGGAACCGTCATGCTCCAAAAGTTCTGGCTCACCAGAAGATGCATCCTGGAATCTCAGCGCCGTTGTCAGGGCGGTTGCTATGCGTGTGTGAGCCGAGACGATTTACCTCAGGAAAGAAACTGCAACCAATTTGACTTGTTATTGTACACTGGCTTGACTTTTGGTTTTTAATAATAATAAAATAATCACGAAATATCATTTTTTTTCCCCTAATATAATATAGTAATACATCATATTCACAACGTAACTACTGCTACAACTGAGGTATTGCACATATAAATGAACATAAAAAAACTTCTTCTTTGCTGGTAGGGCTTTGAAATAGGCTGTGAAATAGGTTTTAAGTTTTATATAAATGGTCCTAAAACACATTATTTTCAGTTTGAGGAAATATGTCAGATACCTGGTTCTATATATCCTGTCTAGTTGTGAACCGCTGGTGACTATTGTGATTTTTGGTTAAATTGTCAACCAACAAAGTTTATGTCAAAGATTAAAATGCCTGTGTCTAAACTGCTGTCCCTCGTCCAGCTGTCAAATCTCGAGTGACTCCTTATCTTGTACTTGTACCACCTAACGGTCACCTTTAGAGATTTATTTTTTTTTTTTTCCTGACAAAAAAAAAACCTAATCGACTTTACCGTCTGGCTGTCAAATCAAGCAGAATGCAGGGATATTTCACAGCTCTTGGCCCACTTGACTTTATCTCATTCGCATCCGCTTAGCCAGCGGCTCTTGGCTGCTATTTACTCTCACTTTTCATCTCTCCTTCCCATAGATGTTTTACTTTCCTTCATTTTGACGATGTTGTTTTTCGAGTGGCTTGCTATAGCGCACATGCAGCCATCGAAATGAAAATTCTACAATGAATACATTCAGTGAATAAAATTGGCAGATTCTCCAGGCTCTGAATGTTTTGTTGACCACAGCAGCATTTCATCCTCACTGTTGTTTACTGTAAATGACACAAATTAGAGGCTTTGTTCAGGAATATGTGGAAGGTGTTAGGAGTGGGCCACATTGTAAAAGCTGATCAATGCCAGTGAACATAGAAATATGCTTCAAACAAAAACTGAATTGTTTGTTCTCGTTAAGGTAAATGACTATATATGTTTTACACAATGCAAAGTTGTCTAATTATTATTCAAGGCAGGCTGCCAAACTAGCACCATTATAATTTGCCGGCCTCATGATACCTCAGATAAAACCAATCCCGATGAAGTTCCACGCATGAGAAAGAATGAGTTGAAATTCAGGGGGGGAATAAAAAAATCACATTGGGAATTACATTGCGAGAGAAAATTTGTTATGGTGAAGTAATAGACACGAACCTTCATTCCTATTTTAAGGCGGTTGCGCTGAAGGTTTTTGCTGTGTCTCCACAAAAGCTGCTGGTCCATGTGGGGTCTCCGTTGGCTGCGTAGAAAACCCCACAAAGACTGAAGAACTGTTGGGCTTTCCTAACTCAGAACTTCCCACCATCGAGTTCAAGTGCATAAAAGAATGTAGGCACTATTAGGAAATATAATTTGGGTGCAACTAACGATTATTTTCATTATTGATTAAGCTGTCGACCATTTCTTTGATTAATACGTTTTTTTTTTGCCCATGAAATGTCAAAAAATGGTAAAGACTGATCACCGTTTCCTAAAGACCCAGCTGACTTCCTGTAATGTCAATGTGTTTTGAATCCAGAGTACATTAACGGTGATCAGTCTGAAATCTGAATTTCATAAAGTTACTTTTAGGTTTTTTATCATTTTGTGTTGATTTTAGCAGTCTTATATGGACATAAGTATATGTAGTTTTGCAAGATGCATAGCGGTGAGGTTATGTTTCTATTTACACAGGACTAATATTACCTGGGGACCTCCTTTGATTTGTGATAGTTGTGGAGGTCGTCTATGATTTTCATCCTGGCTAAATTTGCAATGTCAATGTTTTGATTTGTAAAAAGTTCACTGCAAATGACCTACTATATCCTTTGCCTTCTTGTTTGGCCTTGGTCTGTCCTTTCTTTGTTTTTAGCCCTTTCCTCGACAAAAAATATTATATAATCAAGCATAACTGCAGAGCAGCTGCCCCACATTAAAACTAATATAATAGCGAGATGTTTCATCTGCCAGATGCTGTCATGACGGTTTACATGCTACGGTTCCTTGATTAAAATTGAAAATATCACAGAAATGATAAGTGTGTGTCCTGGACCTCAGTTCCGCGTACAATACTTGTCACGCTAGCACGGTTCCTTTTGATGCACATATCATAACAGGACTGTTCACATCCAACGCATGTGAAAGTTCAAACCATTTTGACTATTTAATTATCTGCACGAAGCAAACCTAAATGGAGGATTGTCAGGCAGTCTTCAACTGGCAGAGATGTGTTTGTATGCTAATGCCTCGTGTGTGAATTTATAGGCGAGGAGTGCAGAGATCCCCGAGCTGAGGACGGAGCCCCTCATGCGCTCATGCAGCAGCAGCACGGCCAGTATGAAGGTCAAGAATGTCAAGAAGTGAGTAGGCGCTCGCGCACACACACACACACACACACACACACACACACTTGCACAAATCAGTTTCACCTCCATCTTCCTTTCTCTTCATCTCTATTCCTTCCAATAAGCAAGTCTGTTTCTGTGTCATCACAGAAATAGACTACACTCTTCTTAATACTCATGATGCTACGATGAGCTGAAGATAATGAACTAACCAAACTCCCTGTGACACTCTTCAGACTTTGCTTCACCAAGGGCCACTTCCCCAAACTGGCAGAGTGCGCTCACTTCCATTACGAGAACGTGGACTTTGGCACAATTCAGGTAAAACAACTTCAAGCTCTTCTACCCTAATTTCTTCACCGCATCGTATCTGTTCACATCCATTACATCCCCAAATGACGAGGATTCAACCTGCGGCGGGAACTGATCCCCTCAGAAGAGAAAGTTTTTTTTTTAAATCGCAGCTCTACGGATGCCAATCATGACTCTTTGAACTCTGCTTCACGTATGTTGTTGCTAGTTATTCGCCGGCGGTTTGGGAGAAATGGGAAGATGGTGTTTGACTCGCATATCTCTTCCAATTTATGTCAAGTAGCATTTTTTGCTGTTCATATCACAAAAAAATGGTTGATTTGCATTTGTTTGATATTCTCCATAAAGGCTCCCACAGCACAGGCTCATTTACTCTTCACACACCTTCGCTCACTGAAGACATTTGTGTAGAATTTATAATGCATGTGTTTTTTAACTATCGAGTAGCTGCGCTCCGTTTCTTAAGTTCGATGTGATAAAACCTGTTTAAATTACATTCTATCATCCTCTATCATCCTAAAATGCATCTCTCAACCCTTTAGTGTCGTCGACGGATTTGTTGCAATGATCTCAGATCTGTTTTCCATCGTTTTTCTTTTTAAATTCCTTTTACTTTTTCTCACTAGATCATAAAATTTAAACCAAACCTGTCAAGGATATTTTATTTTGTGTTTATAATTTGACTGGACTCTTGAGTGAGGAGCCAATTAGACTAATTAACAGACTTTTTTCCACTGCACCCTTATCGACTTGAATTGTAGGTAAACACAGGTGTTGCCAGTGCTCCATTCCAGATTTAAGGTTTCTTTTTAAGCACAGGTGTGCTGTATTTATCCATGTTGTCTCTCTGTTATGAAACAGAACCTCCGTTATTTTCCTAAATTAAACCTATGTTTACCTGGTATTGATGGCTGCTTTATAAAAGGTCTGTAATGGCCTTTTTGGAATCAGTATAAAAGTAGTTCAACATTCAGAGTACTGTTCATGCTCCATGTGGATACAGGACGGTTTAGTCATTTTTAACAACAGTCTGTTCTTTATCTGCCTTTAACCCAGGGCATGCTGGGATAGGTACTATAAAAAGGCTTTTCATGAGACCTACATATTATTTTAGTGTATTAATGTAATTCTTGCTTCTAATCCTCATAAAAACCGTACTCCCAATCCTTACATACGTTGCCATTATGTAAAGAAACCAGCAGGGGTCAGCAGTCCACTAAATTTATCATATGGTGCCATCAGGAGGGCAAAACGAGCCCATCCTTCTCCATATAATTCAGGTTATATCAGAGAACCATTCACTCTTCATTCATAAACATCTAATATGAATAGATCGGTTCTGCTTTTGTGTGTTTGTGTTTGTGGGAATAAATACCCTGTTCCCTGTGAGTATATTTTTGTCTGTGATCTTGCCTCACTCATGTTTGCTTGTTTTAATGAATTTGTCACTTACATATACTGTTAATTTGGCTCAAATTATTCAATAAAATATCAATGCTAGAACGTCTTCTGGATGAATGGAAACATTGCTGTTTAGTTAAAGGGGCACTATTATTAATATATGTTAACACTTTTTCAGTGCTTGAATTGAAATATTTAGCTGACACACAAACTGAAATAAGACCACCCGTTCATTCTGTAGTGGTCTGGCCTCATCTGTAGTGTTGTTTATTTCTGGTGTATAGTGTAATAATGACCGCCCCTGAATGTAGCCAACCCTGCTTTTTCTCAATATTTATTACTCTGACTGACCACAGCTTTATGATTTTTTTTTTTGCTTTTCCTTCCACTAAGCTGGTTCCAGCTTTGGCTCAGAACTAGAGTCTAACTTAGCACCAGATCTTTAGGTTTTTACAGCCTGAGCACGAGCTCTGAGCCAGAAAAACTGGTTCCAGACTGGACCCTTTTCTGGACTAGAGGAAAGACTGTTGTTGTAACCGCTGCTGTTGCTGTTATAGCAATTTACCAGTTTAGAATAATAGGAGAATATTTCTGTTCTTTGATAATTAAAGTAAAGGGTGGTGTGAGGTAATTCAGGACAGGGAAACCAGTTTTGGGACTAGGGGACTATAGTAAGACTAGTATAGCAAAAAAGCATGTAGTCATCCACCAATTGTGCAAGTTCTCAAAAAGACAATAGTTTGGTAAATTTCATCATAGGTACACTTTGAGAGACACAGTATAGGATTTTTAATGAATGAATTGGTAAAGTCCTCAGAAAGTTAAGTACTCGGTCACCTAAAAAAACAAGCAAGGTTTCTCACAGACCTCTTTCACTTACAGATCTGTGATACCTTTCAGTTCTTTCAAACCACATTTTGGGGGGTGTGGTCGTGGAACTTTGGTTTCACCTGAAAGGAAACCTAGGGCCACCCACTCTGGGTTTAAATAGCTGGAAATGGCCTTTCTTACATTGGCCTCAGAACTGAAGCCTGTTGGATGAGGGCTGAAATGTCTTCAAGCTTAAAAGCTTAAAAAAGTCCAGTCACATTTTTCTCCAAATCAATAAGAACTGTCCCTTTTGAGTATTCAGAGTGTTTACTCAGATTAAATGTTTTGACACTAAATGCTGCATACAGATAATCACATCCTGACACGTCTTATGTTATTGCTGCACCTGCTTAAGTTGACAATTGAACTGTGCTGTTCCATCAAGCTCTGTATTCTGAATTTAGCTTTACAAGTATTAGTGACTGGGACAGGGGCAGGACCTGGGCTCAGGTTTGCAGTAGTCCTTCCATTGGAAGTAAACTGACATAATTTTTTTTCTATTACATTTGCCAAAGTAGAAGTCGAGTCATGCCAAGTTTTGTTGTGGAAACGTCTTTTAGTCACAGAGGATGTCTGCATTTGGAGCAGAACTTGTCCAGCAGTTTTTAATGGAACTGAACTAGTTCAATTATATTTCACTGGATACCTACCAGTACATCTAGTTATAAAAGTGTTTTATATAGTAATACAGTTAATTTTAATTTTATTATTCTCAGTGTTTATACCTTTTCTGAATTGCTATTGAGAAAGATTACTTATTAGAACTTAATGGGCTTTCTGTTGTGTTTTTCTTCTTTTTAGTTACAATGATCATAGACACTGTGTATATACCAAAGCGGATAATTTTTAGGTTTTTTTCAACTTTGACAAGTGAAAATGTGACATGCATTGGAGTGAGTCTTTGCGCTTAGTGTCGATATCATCGAGGCCGTGCAGGACGTAACTGTCAGTTATCAGTTTTATGTAGATGTAGAGCTCTATCTGGCAACAGTGAAACAGGCTGGGAGCTATTTTTCATTCTCACTGAAACTCCAGTCAGAACATATATATACCGCGGGCTCACCTTTAGCTGTATACTTACGACAATAACCGTAATACTGTGATCCTGCCGGCTGAGCAGCCGCTTAAACCTGACAACGGATCAGCTCTCAGTGGGGCCACTCGTTGCAGACGTGCAATTTCATGGTGATTTGAGGTAAAGTGTCTGCAAATGACATGTTAAAACGGCATATGCGCTCCCACTGTGAATGATCGTTCACAACTACTTGCATCACATATTTGTGTGTGTGTTTGTGGGTGTATGCACATGGTATGAAGAAAATTGAATGAATGAAAATGAAAAATTATGTTTTTAATCAAAGAAACTGATATAATGCCTGTAGCAGATGGGCCTGTGGTTTTCATTCTCCATATAAACTAGATAGAGGCTCCTAAAAGAATAAAACCACTTAATGATAAAGCTGTGCCATCATACATAATTGTACAATTAGGCTGCCAGCACAGTGTAAGAATTAAGCTTATCTTTGTGCCTTTGGGAGATGAACTACTTGTAGTTCTTAAAGTCTGAAATCTCATACAGCTTTTCAGTAACTGGTTTCCTGTGTTGGAGGCGATAGTCCAGCAGCACAGTAGACCAAAGTGTGTGTGTGTCTGTAATCTTTCCATAAGAACTAGAATCTTTGCATTTACCAAACTACTCAGACCTGAATCAACAGTGATGAAGCTCAACCATTCTGTTTCATTGCTCATTAACATAGTTCAGTATAATTTAACATCCCGGACTTCCTACAGAAAGGCCTTTTGTTAAATGGGTTTCCATCTAAATATGAATTTTTGCAATTGGGAGAGGGAGACTTTGAATGTGAGGATGTATCCAAGAAAACAGTGTTGTGACACTCTTCCATTTGCTTCTTTGGATTCGCCATGGTTTGTCAAAGCCCCACTGTGTTTCTCTAGCACGAGTCAAAATTAGATTCTGTGTGAAGAAATGAGCCATGATTGAAGTGCAACACCATGTGAATGCGTGGTCGATAAATGTTCCACCATTGTTTGTGATATTGGGTCAAATATCCGTGGCGCATTTTCAAAGAGAACATCATGCCACATTATGTGACAGTGGGGCCCTACATAATTGTACAGATTTATTGACTTGACAAACATTGATCAGTATGTTGAAAACATGTCTGGTGTTTGCTGTAAAACTGTGGTGGAAAGGTTTGCATACTAATTAAGATGTTTAGGCCATCATACTACGCTATGGATAGTTGTGATAATAATCTCTGTTGAAACTGGCTTTAAGCATATTGAATGACAAAAGTTTCTGTTGAACTGAACAGCTTCGTGCAGCTTATAGCTCTAATAATGCCAATGCAGCTTTGCTGTACTTGACTACAGCATCATAGCATTAGCAGTACACAAAGTGCTGTCAACCACTTGCTGTTTCGCTGTGTAAATGCTGAACACAGCGATCCATGACGAGATGCTAGTCCTTTCCATGTTCTCTCCGTGTGTGATTTTAACAGAGCTCCACCCACCAGTTGTAACACGAACACATTAGGCTGTCGCTCCGCGTGTCTATGACCATGATGGTTGTGGGGACCTGGATGCGATGAGCACAACGGAAGCTGATCTTAGGCAGTGACCTTATTTAGTCTCAGTGCTGACCTAGTGTACCTTCTTCCTGGCCACAACAGGGAGGAGAAAAAAAAAACTAGAATTTTCCGGCTGGATGGGTTCACTAATGACTCACTTTGCTTTATTCCTGCAGCACCTGGTGTAAATATCCTTAAAAGATGTTCAAGCAGTGCCTGTTTGCTCAGCTGAATGAACCGCCTCTTTGCAAAGCCTTGAAATTCTGCTCTATAACGTTTCCATAACAGACAGTTCCCTATCGGGACGCTCAAATGCAGGAGTAGAATCTCAATCTTAATCTTAAACTAGTGCAAAAACATCCTGTAACATTATTGATGATATTTCAGTTCTCTGAGGGACTGCCAGACCAAATAAATACTCAGCCCAGTTTTGTGACTTTACATCATATTTGTGCTGATGCTCAAATAAAATTAGCAGGGTAGGTTGCCAACTTTCAGCTGCAAGTAATTTTATATCTTGTTAACTTATCACTGTCATTTACTCGGACCACAGGTCTGCCAATGCTAGCATCAATTGTGCCTTTATGTTGGGCGCACTTAGTTTAGCTAACTGTTTATGAAGATAACGGCCAGCAACTCATAAATGTACGTTCCTCATATGAATCATACTTCCAAACAGCACTTCTGCTGTTTTTCTTTTTTAACCCCAGGTGGTCAGGAAGGCTCTGCAGCACTTGCCATGTTGACAAGGTGTTCATTTCCTTCGGGAATCAGACACATTTAGCTGGCTACAACTCAGCTGCCCAACGTCTGCTGTGCTCACCGTATCTGCCAAATACACTCAATTTGTCCCTCCCTGTGTGTAGTTTTTTGGAGGATACAAGGAAAAATTATGTTGCAAATTAGTATCCTATCAGGTAACTATTTTCTTTGTATGAAATATGTATTGTAGTTGAAATATTTTTCACAAACATACGCCCTAGAAATGACTCTCACATGATTCTACTAATGGAAGTTTTTTTAGCAAGGGATCTAATAAATGATTGGTAGAATCAGATGTGTAAATGCTCCATTGGAACAAAAACCTGCACCCAACAGTAGCCCTCCAGGACCAGGGTTGGTTACCCCTGATCTAGAACATCCAAATACCTCGTAGGCTTTCAATAGGTAGACATAGGGAGCATCCAGTCATATTTCGCAGTGTGCAAGCAGCTACACTTAGTGCTACTAAGATTTTGTTTCAGATGCAGCTGAGAATTGCATTCACCTATAGATTGACGACCATTGGCTCGTCCCTTGACTTTTAACATACTCTTGATTGATGGATTAGGCTCACTTAAAAGCTTATGAGGAAAATATCTCATAACATAATCCTATGACACCTTTCCACATTAGTATGTGCTTTATATGGCCGTTATAACTATCATTCTCTGTACTGTATAAAATGCAAAAAGGGAACTATATATATGATATGGAGTGATCTTGGCAAAAATATTCTGCAAATAAACATTGCAATAAAACATTAAAAGTTGCACCAGTCACACAGCCTGCATATACTAATATCTACTTTAACAGTAAGTGAACCTGTTGACCTGGTTCACATCCTTTTTCAATTGAGGTGCAGCTAATGTCTTATAAAGCCTGCCACTTTCTGTAAAATCCCACTTCACCTTGTTATACTTTTATAAGTTTTTATTTTATTTTTCAGTGTATACTGTATATCTGTCGGTATCCTCCTGACCTCCACAACTTCTGCCCTACTTGATGTCTCTCTTGAATGTCCTCCAGCTGCCCTCTATTCCACTCGTCTTCCCTCGGCCTCCTCCCAGCCCTCCAGGGCTCTGTAGCCTGGCACCAGGAAAATAGCTTCATTGACTTCAGTACTACTGTCCCACTGTGCCAGACGGGGCCTGCTCTTCCATATGGTTTATCTGCAACCTAGCATTTTGTCCTGCCTTGTCACACATAGACCACACTGAGGTTTAAGCTCTTACACATTTTACTATTAATGGAGTTCAAAACCGCGCGAGCTGTTTCCTTTTTTTTTTTTTTTTTTTGTATTTGCTGCATTACCTACTTATTCATAGCACCATGTCTTATTTCATATATTTGCAGTTTTCAGCCGTCTTAGTTTATCATTAAACTGACATCCACCATCTATCATGTCACCGCTGTTCGCTTCTGTTTTCAGGGTTTCCACTGTGGCGCTAAGGTCACAGCCTGATCGGTACATAGAAGCGTTCTCTCCTCTCCCAGACAGCCAGAGGGCCAGACATTTGCAGCGGCTGTGCATACAGGAAATACCACGCACCGGGGAATTGATATAAATCACAATTGGAGACGAGAACTTTAGTGCCGCACGAACCCCCCATTTATGCTAATTTTAACGATACGGATGTGGCGGGATTAATAATGAACACGGAGCTTGATGAGTCACCTGAGGCCTGTGTGTGGTGTGTGTGTGTGTGTGTGTGCGCATGTGTGTCTGTGTAAGGCACAAAAACAAGAGAAAGAAATGTGGTGAATCCAGCCTCTGACAATAATCATGCTAATCAATCAGATATAACAGCTGTGAATGAGTGCACCCTCGCTCATCTCCACAATAGTGAGTGCACTTACAAAGGGTGTGATATTTTTTTTTCCCCTTCTCTTTCCCTGTGTGTGGGTGAATGGGAGCACTAGCCTGTCTGGATCCGTGCGTTCACGCGTGTGATGAAGACCGACCCCCCCCCCCCCCCCCCCCCCAGCCATTCTTTAGGCCAGCCCGCTGTGTGCTGCTGTGCGGTTGATATGTCTCAGCTGCCTCCACCTTCAGTCTCTGATGTGACAGGAGCAGACTGGAGGAGGAGGGAGGAGGATAAGAGGCTCTGCTCATCATTCTGTCCCAGCTCTTACCCGGCTATCCATCTGAGCGTCTGTCCGTTCCTCCCTCGCTTTCCTGCGACCATTGTGACTCTATATGCTCCTATTGCCCACTCACTCCAGCCCCCTTTACTCACAAGGGACCAAGACATGTGGATGGATGGATGGATGGATCCCCTTCCCCCAGCGGGGGCCAATCCATCAATCCAGACAGTGCTGGCCTGCACACACCTAGTCAGGTTGCATTTTAACATGTTAAAGAAGCCAGAGATCTAACAGCATGCTGCAGTGTTTTTTTGTTAACTGTGTTCGGGCTTGTATAATAGTCTGCAAGAAGTGAACTCAGCATTATGGCCCTCCACAAACAGATGATGTCAAACCCTCGGCCACGCAGCGATCCGCTCACCACTCCTTGTGAGCAATGGATGATGTAACGGTTAAATTCATTCTGCCCTTGATAGAGGAAACAATAGACCAGCCACACACACACACACACACACTTTCTTTCTTTCTTTCCACTCTTTGGCTCTCTTAGGATATGATTTATGAAAGCTACTCATATCTTGGCATGCCGCATCAAAACTTTTCAATACCATTTTTCTGTTTGTATTTTATTATTGAAAAGTTGTTTTTCATTTTGAAAATAATTTCTCGGGATTTGTCGCCAATCTGACCGTTGCAGAGTAAACTCTGGTCGACTGTGGGGAAACAAACAGGACTGTTGTGACTTTCACTCAAAGTGAGAATACAAATCATTTAGAAAAAATACTGCTGCTGTGCCTCAACGAGTCCTGGTTATGTAAATCTGCTTCATGCTTGCAACCCCTTAAAAACATACTTTTTGCATATTGACTTTCAAAAGCAAAGCATAGTCTATTTGTAACCTCTTGCACCGATTCACAGACCGTCTATTTTGACTAGACTTTTTTAGATGAATAGTTTTATTCATGCAACCTCTTAGCAACATCTTGTAACTGATATAGCGGTGTATAGTTTTGAGGTTAATGGTTCTTTTCCCCCTTCCCCCCACAGTTATACCCAGCTGCACCCTCCTGATTATCAAATTAAAATCAGTCAATCAGAAGAGAGGCATATGTATATGAATGAGACAGACCGGAAGGTTCCCTATGGCCACTGGAGCTCCAGTTAGGCACTTGAATGCACTGTAAGACTAAAATGAGTTGGATTGTTGTACTTTAAATTGCGAATATATCATGTTAGGTGTATCACAACTTTAATTTAAACCCAGAAAAGTGTCTGATATGGCATCTTTAAACAATGAGTTGTTTTCTTTGTATTCCCTGTTAATTTTAGTACATTTTTGCATGCTTTGTTTTTGTCATAGCCTCACATCCTTGTCTATTATTTCAATATAAACTTAGCTACACGGCAACATCATCATTTACTAAACTATTGACCTAACCTGAAACCAAATTGCAAGAAAAATGACAAGCACATTATGTATGAAAACTTATAAAACCTCAGTGTTCACTACTGATATTATTATAGATTTGAAAAAATATAGGTTTAAATAAGAAAAGTACATCAAACTGCAGTACACCAGTCTGCTACATATAAAGTGATTTTATCCCAGCTCGTTCACAGTTGGTAAATACTTCCTCTGCACTGGTGGATTTTTCCTGCACCAATTCTTCTTTGGATCAGTAGATGTGAAAGCTGACTGTGCATTTTCCAAACACATGTTTTTCTTAAGGCAAATGCACCTCTTGAGGCCTTACACACACTGTCTCACTCAGTGACGTTCAGTAAACTGACGTCCAGCCTTTTCGCGTCAAACGTTACCTCTAACCCCGTTCCATACTCTCTCTTGTTATGGCATTTGCAGCCAGACCAGACGGATTTATTTTCCTTTGCTCCTTCACACTTGACAAACCCTCCTGGTCCTGCCTGACCTGGTGGTGGGGGTGGTGGTGATGGGGGGCCCCAACAGGGTAACGCCTGGTACAGGGGAACATTTTTACTGCTGAGCTGGCCGCTGGAGAAACTGCTTCACTCTAGGAGTTCAGAAAAAAAAGGTTCGGAACGTCTTACCCCTCTCCTTGGCCTTTTCAAAATTAGACCGGGATAGAGGAGACAAAATTGCTTTATTATCCACCCCCCCTCGACATCAAAACGCTCTTGTTGTTTTCTGCATTCCAGTCATTCTGGCGAAATTAGATTGTGTAATGGAAATGTCTCGGAAAGGACACAGTCCATTTACCGCCCCGTCACGACCTGTGTTTGTGGATCTCTCTCCATTACGACGCCTCGGCGTGTGATTGTAATGGGCCGCAGACAACAGCAAGGTGATATAACAGCATGCATGTGTGGGACACACATCTTGACAATTTTCTGTACCGAGGTGGAAATCCATGTTTATCATCTGAGGGATATTCTGCATTAGGACGCTCTCTTCTCTCCAATTTCATTTCACCAGAAACACAGATTGGCTTCAGGGGGCTTTAGATTCTGTACAGTAATACAACATACCTCTGTCGACAGACCCTTGATTACAATTGGGGGGGGGGGGGACTCAGGAAGAGCAACAGATGAGGCAATACCTTCCATGATAGACACACTTGCAACAGATGTGTGTACACAACAGAACACAAATTACAGAATGCTCCATTTAAACAGGATAACCACACACACATTACATAATGAGGCATTGGACTGAATAAAAGACTTATAAAGATTAATAATATATATGAAACGGGGGGATACAGGACCTGAGGAGAATGGGGCTTGAGCCAACGACCAAGAAGTAAATTGCATTTTGGGATACGTGACTCCGGCCGACTAATGGTGTAACTTAATCACTCGGTCAGCTGGGTAGTGACAGAGAGATGCTGGCCTCGCTGTGGTGTTCCAGCCAATTACCAGTGTGGAAAAAAAAGTCACGGGAGACTAGCCATTATTTTTAATCACAGCATTACCATTGAACTCTGAAATAACACATTAATGAGCGCCTTCAACCTACATTATTCATAATGAGTATAATACTGTATAATATAGCAGCTCTTAAATCAGCAATAACAAAATCCTTGATTTAAAATCCTCATAATCTTAAACTCAAGTCATGGTCCAGCTAAAGGATTAGATTCTATTTTCCTGAGCAAATTGAAAACCTTTAAATCTACTGTAAATTACCAAGTAACAACCCGGGTGTTTGTCTGTTGCAGTGACTTAACTGATCAGACGTTTATTTGAGACCAGGTGGCAATTTGGCGTGCAATTCCTTTCCCGAAAAAAATCTAATTATTTTATTAAAGCAGTTTAGTAGCAGTAGTTAAATGTCTAAAAGTTTTCCTCTGCATATTTTACAACAGAAAGTTAGAATTTCATGTTGTAAATTTTGTTTTTGCTGCATCAGTGTCAGGGTGATGGACAATTATTCACTATTACTAGAGAGTTGGTGTTCTTCTAACGTCATTTGAGCATGACAGCGATGCAGTCAGGATGGAGGCGTTTATGATAGGGGAAGAAAAAGGCAAAGAAGAGAAACGCTCAGCATCACTGGTCACATCTTCCTTCTCGATTGATGTGTGCCTTTAGCTTCTGCAGGACAAAAAGCACCCACTGGATTTTTGGATTTTTGTTTCACTCTGCTAGACGAATATTGAGACATCTCATCCAATAACCCTGAACAATCAACATATTTTCAACTGCTTAGTCGTTAGGAAAGTTGTTAACTCTAGTTCTTGTTCTTTAGTTTGGAGACATATTGGTCTGATAAGATGAAATGATAATAAAAATTTTAAAAATGTCACATATCAGTTTGATTATTATGAACTGGTAAATCCTCTGTGGCCTTAAATGAAGACCAAACACTTGTCAGCCTCTGGTCATTCTCATAGTGAATTTGCTGGCAGGCTACTGGGGTTTATTTATGTGTATCTACAGTACTACTCGGAAAATTAGAATATCGTGTAAAAGTTGTTTTATTCGGGCAATTTAACATAAAAGGTGAAACTAATACATTTTATAGTATTATTAAATGCAAAGTCAGATATTTCAAGCTTTTATTTGTTTTGATTTTGCTCATTAGAACTTACAGCTTCAGAAACCTGAAATTCAAAAACTCAGAAAATTAGAATATTGCTTGAAATCAATTTAAAAAAGGGATTTTAAATACAAAAATGTCAGGCCTCTGAAAATAAAATGTTGCATCTGTACTTAGTACTTGGTTGGGGCCCCTTTTGAATGAATGACTGCCTTAATCCTGCGCGGCATGGATGCTACCAGGTTGTGGCACATCTCCGGTGTTATGGAAGACCAACATGCTTCAATCGCGGCCTTGAGCTCTTCTTTATTGTTTGGTCTCTTCCCGTTCAGCTTTCTCTTGGCAATGCCCCACAGATTTTCTATGGGGTTCAGGTCAGGTGAGTTTGCGGGCCAATCAAGCACAGTAATCCCATGGTTGTTGAACCGGGATTTTGTACTTTTGGCAGTGTGGGCAGGTGCCAAGTCCTGCTGGAAGATGAAATCTGCATCCCCATAAAGCTGGTCCGCTGAAGCAAGCATGAAGTGCTCTAAAATGTCCTGGTAGACAGCTGCGTTTATGCTGGACTTGATAAAGCACAGAGGACCAACACCAGCAGCTGACATGGATCCCCAAGTCATCACAGCCTGGGGAAACTTAACACTGGACTTCATGCATCTTCCATTTTGCGCCTCTCCGGTCTTCCTCCAGACTCTGGGACCTTTGTTGCCAAATGAGATGCAAAACTTGCTCTCATCAGAAAAGAGGACTTTGGACCACTGGGCAACAGTCCAGTCTTTCTTTTCTCTAGCCCAGCTAAGGCGCCTCTGGCGTTGCTTGCTCGTGAGGAGCGGCTTGACAACAGGAATACGACATTTGAAGCCCATGTCCAGCATCCTCCTGCGTGTCGTTTCTCTTGAAGCAGCAACTCCAGCTTGAGTCCACTCCTTATGAAGTTCCCCCACACTTTTGAATGGCCCTTTCCTGACCATCTTCTCCAGGCTGCGGTCATCCCTCCGGCTTGTACACCGTTTTCTTCCACACTTCTGCCTTCCACTTAACTGTCCATTAATGTGCTTTGACACAGCACTCTGAGAACATCCAGCTTCTTTTGCGATCACTTTTTGTGTCTTACCCACCTTGTGCAGGGAGTCAATGATGGTTTTCTGCACAACTGTCAGATCTGCAGTCTTCCCCATGATTGTGAATTCTTCTAAACCAAAGACACAGGCTTTTTAAAGGCTCGGGACCCTTTTGCAGGTGTTTTGGATTACTTACCTGATTAGTGTGTGACACTTTGAGCCTTCAATACTGAAGCTTTTAACAGTATTCTAATTTTCTGAGTTTTTGAATTTGAGGTTTTCTGAAGCTGCAAGTCCTAATGAGCAAAATCAAAACAAATAAAAGCTTGAAATATCTCACTTTGCTTGTAATGAGTCTATAAAATGTATTGGTTTCACCTTTTATGTTGAATTGAATGAATAAAACAACTTTTACACAATATTCTAATTTTCCGAGTAGTACTGTATGTATGGCAGTTTTATTCTGTCAGTCGCTTTGGTCCAGACGGAAATATCTATATGGATATTTTTTGGCCGTAGGTGTGTTATAGGATCCTGACACCAAACTGAAAATGGTAGCTCTTAAATCCACTAGGGAAGCGATCGCCATGAGTACACTCCAAAAAGGCTTCTAACTTCCAGATGCATGCATCTCACTAAATATATGTGCGCTGGTGTTTATTCCATCATGTTGTAGACATTAAATTGAGGTGATGTCACAGCTTTTAAAATCTCTTTTCTTGGCTCAAAGGTTTTTAAAACGTCCATAAATTCATAATAGAAAGTCATAATTGTGCTTGTTTGCAGTTCACAGCGTCCTGTCAACTCTTTTACAGATGTCTCTCTTACAATAGCGGTCCACCGGGAACTGCAAGTCTGAGTGACGTATATCCAAAGGTTTTTCTCAACATTTTGTATGGACATTGATGGTTCCCAGATGTGGAATCCTGATGACATGGGTTGTCCCTAGACTTTTCATCAGGTCTAACTTCGAGTGTGATTTATGACCAAATGACCGCAAAGCTGATCACATTCCCACCAGCGTGTAGTTTTTTTATGTTTAGGGCTGATTAGCATAATTTTATCATGCTCAACTATGACAGTGACAATAGTAAATATTATCTGAATCAAGATGTTTTTACTATGAGCATATTGGCATGCTGATGAAAGAGGTTTACTCTTGTTTTTGTATCAGTTGTGGACTTTCTGCATATCAAGTAACAAGTGGATTACTAGAGCTGCCGTGCTCAGTGTTATCCATTCCAAAGAAAACATTGTAATCATCAGTTGGGAAAGAGGAAATTATTTAATTTTTTTTTTGCCGGTGGAGTCAGGAGGAGATTTTTGAGATTTAGTGCATCATGGGTCTATTTGAAGGACTGAAGGGAAATCTATAGTAAATCTATCTCTTTTACACACCCTCTTTTTCCATACACAATGCATCCACTTTTTCTACTTTTTTTTGTTCCAGCCTTATTATAAAATCGTTCATATTCACCCCCCCCCCCAAAAAAAAATTCTACTCACAATACCCCATAATACAAAGTGAATATTGTAATTGTTTGAAATATTTGCACATTCATTAAAGAGTGGGGGAAAAAAAGAAAGTATGACATGTTCAAGTATTTTCTTTGCTCAATACTTTGTTGAAGGACTTCTGGCATGATGCAAGAAGCTCCATGAAAACCTGCAACAACAAATAGAGTGTGGAGCACTTCTAAGTGTCAGTACATCTTGCGTCTAAGTGCTCTCAAATAAACCGCTGACTGACGCTTATTTAACACAGAAGGCACGGTTTAACTTTTCACAAAAAAAAAAAATCATAGCGTTTAGCATTAGCCTGCTGGAGTCTTTTCTTATTTTACTGCAGTACAGTAATTCCTCAAGATATGAACCTCCTACTTATAATTGTTAGTGGACGCAAACCACCACTGACTGTGTTTGCAAGTTCTTATTTTGACCATCCACTCCACATCCAACTAGTTCCCCTTTCTGCTGCAGCCCACACTGAGCAGCACGCCTCTGTATTGACTGTATGTCATTTTTGCACGTGTCTCCCCTTGAATACTTTACCGTTTCCGTGCAAGTTGACCTTATTGATCACGGTTGATGAAGCAAAGGCTAACAAAAAGCATTAGGCAAATGCTAAGAGGATGGCTAATGTAGTACGTGCTTACAGTATGATTTGGTCCACTTCAATTTACAAGGGAAAGGACTGCATAAAGGAATATGTGAATATGCTGTGCCAATGGCTTGAAATTTTAATATACAATGACTTGCAGTGAAATCAATTCAGCTCACGAACAGCCTCACGGAACCTATTGTGTGGCCTCGGCAGGTGGTGTTGTGTCAGCAACTTCTCCCTGTGAATGGGGGCGTTGATGCATCCGACGATAACCCTGCAGTCGACCAGATCCAGTCATTTCCCCCCTCCAGAAAAGCAGCAATTTCCTCCCAGTCTTACTGGTTCTTTTCGCCGGAAAAGATGCAATTCCTTGCATATTGGTTTTAAAGTCCAGATACTTGTTTGTGAAATCTACCCTTAAAAATACAACTCATCCACTTGGGCCTTCATTTTAACAAGTGTGTCTAAAAGCAACAGGTTTGAGTATTGTGACTTTATCCTTGTGTCAAATGACTTTATTCTCCTAAACAATGACTTTAATCTTGTGACTAATGAATTTATATTCCTGTAAAAGATTTAATTCTCAATGTAGTTCTAATACAACACCATAGCATTTCAAGTTCTGTCGAGAACATTAATTTATGGAGGATTCTTGTTAAAATAGTAGAGTGGAACTTCAGCTGTGCTTCCATTTCCTGTCCAACATCTGACCTCCCCAGTTGTGGTCCAACCTGTCACCAGCGGAGCAGAGCTGAAGGACGAACTGGGTCATCATTGGATTATTATTTATAAGCAGCAGACTTGTAGTGGAATATAATGAAAAGCTCCGGCAGCCAGTTAAACCAGACATCCCGGGGCACTGAGTGGTGACCTCTGTGTTTTTGAGGAAAGCTGGAACATTTGTGGTTCAGTGCCGACTGTCAGTGTTTGCTGTAGTTCCGCTGTAAATTTTCAATTTTTGTTTTACAACTTGTGATCAGGTTGCAGTAATAAAATGTGTGCAATGTTTAAACCTGATGTGTGCATTAAATATTGTGGATAGCTGATCCTTATGTTAGTATAAGATGTATTTTCCTGCACAGACGTATGCATAGGCAAACACATACGCACACACATACACACACACCACAGTACCACAGGAGGGATTTAGTGACTGCTGCAGGTTGCATGCAGCCCAGTGGCCCCTCTTGGCTCCCACACGTCGTCCTCTTTCGAGGCTGGCTGCGTGCATAGGTTTCCGCTCTCCTGTCCAGCAATAGGTCTTTTTAATCCATCTTGTGTGTGTGTTTGTGTGTGTCTGTGTCTGTGTGTGTGTGTGTGTGTGTGTGGCACATATGAAGTCATCACAGCTGGTGCAACCTACATTTTTGTCTACTTTTTTTTTCCCCTGTTTGAGGTATTTGGCTGCAACCTGAGAGCAGGCTTTTCAGCAGAGGGGAGGTTCAGGTTATATTTTTGGTGACTCTATTTCGAGTTTGCAAGTGTGGTAGAATGAACGCTGCAAACACTCTATTATTATTTGTTTTGGGTGAGTTTTTTTGGTTTTTAAATCTTTCTTCTTTTTTGTACTTGCAAGAGCTGCAGATTTTACTAAACACTTTTTGCAAAATCCCACTGTGCAGGAGGACATCCGAGAGAGGACTGCACATGTGGAAGGAAAGAAAATTGCTTTGCCGCAAGTGCACCCCCTCCCCTTTTTCTTTCTTTCTCTGTCCTTCTCTCTCTCTCTCTCTCTCTCCCCCCCAACCCCAGCCCCACTCTTTGTCCTGGGAATGTACCAACCAGAGGATGAGAGAAGGGGGAGGGGTGAACCCAGCATGTCAGACAGAGGAGAGGAGGAAAAAAAAGGGAGAAAATAGCATGTGGCGGACGGACAGAGAAAGCAGACGGTGAAGTCGGCAGTGGAACAAAACCGAAAGAAAACGGCGTGTTTTGTTTTGTTTTTTTCGGTAATTAAAAACAAAATAATTGGGTGTTCCCACCTCCCTTCATTTCCTGCTTCTAATCAATTTGGGTGCTAACAGAACTCTGTTGGGTGCTAGCCAACGGGAGAGAGAAGGCAAGAGAATGACAATGGGGTATCACAATGGAGGGATGGGAGATGGGGAAAAATGGAGCGGATGAAAGCCGTCCTGTTGAGGAATCTGCCAGACCACCACCACCACGGCCGCCTCTCATCCTCCTCCAGTGCCGCTAATATCACTCCTTCCCTCACACTGTCCCTGAAAGTAAGAGGAGAGCTGACATTTGCGTCCTGCCAAGGAGAATTGTGTTTCTAAACGTAGCAGAACGGGACTCCGTGAGACGGGATGTGCGTTGTCAAGAAAACAGCCCAGCACAGAGGAACAGGGACCGGGGGACAGGTGCTGGAGTGTTGAGGAGGGGCAAACTCTCGTGTGACAATCTCAGCGGCACCAAAGGGAGGCAAAAGTGTAGGAACTGAAACGAGGAAAAGAGTGGAAACCAGCTGTGAGTACAAAGTGTCTTTTTTGTGACTTCTTCCTCTGGCGGCTCTGTGGTTATCAAAGCTTCCCTGCTGTCCTTGTGTGCCTGCAGGACTCATTAAAATCGCTTCTGTCCAAAATTATGACGATGGGATATTGCTTTTTTTTTTTTTTTTTTTTTTCCTCTGCAGAGACCTTTTGTTAGGACAATAAAACTTAAACTCTGTCCCTAACTTGTTCTCTTGACCACGTTGGAGGATCGGATTTCTCTTGCTGTTAGGGATTTAATGACCCTGTTTTACAGTGATGTAAACAAGAGGACGGTGTAGACCACCCATTTATGTGTATTTGTTTTCCAATTTGACCATGCACAGCTGGAGGACACGGAGGTCAGAAGCCCTCAATAAATCTGGAAGCTAGGCTTTTACAATCATTCTTTTCTGTTCTCATTGTCACAGAATTCTTTCTTGTGGGGTCTTTATCTATTTCTTCATTGTTACCACATAGTGTACATTGTGAACATCCATAAACTGATCAATTTTTCATACCCAAATTTTCTGTGACAGACAACCTGTGCTCTCTTCATTATTTCCACGCTTATGGTTCTGGCGAGAATCTAGTTCAGCCGAGGCGGGTACGGCTGCAGCCACCTCGTCTCGGCCATGGCTACAGGGGACAATGTGTGCTGGTGCAGAGCAGGTTGAAGTGGAATCAAATTATAACGCGGTGTGTGCGGCACGCATGCAGAATCGCCTTTCTTCATGCTGTGACGAGGCATGAAATGGATGACAACCTGTCAGTTTTGTGCACAGCTGGGTCTCATAAGTTGTAATTTGGGGGGGGGGGGAAACCCTTCAATGTACTGTTACTTCCACAAACGGTGTAACCGTTATGTCGGATAGGCGCCGATCTTTCTACTCAAGGTCTTACACTTCACTGAAAATGCTTCGGCAGGCACCAACTTCAGAATGTTTGCTGTACAGTCCTGTTATTATGCAGCTGGCAGTCGACCTGCAGTGCGTTTCCTCGCACGCCTACTTATTCTGAAAATGCTATCCATGACTTCAGTGCTCTGACAAGCAGATGTACAGTTCAGACTGTTGAGGACTTGGCACTAGTGGCTAGATATGTCAAAACATTTCCTTCTCACAATATGATGCGATACGTCTTCCTATAATTTCACATTGGTAGAAATATACAGTTGATCAAATGTAATGACATAGACATTCTGTGAAAGGAGTAATGAATGTCTCGTCACCCTCTGGTGGTAGTTGTCCTCTATGTGGAATTGTATAAGGACCTGACTGTACAGTAGGAAATGTAGTATATGTACATTCTCTTTAGGTATTTATTTCTCACAGGAAGTTGCCGGGTCTCCTGAGAAATTAGAGCATCAGGTTTTAAGCATCACTCTGTGTTGACTGCTTGCTGTGCTCTTTCTAAACCTCTAGACAATTTGCACGTTTTCAAAACCCTCCACCGCTCTGTTCCAATCAATTTTTGCCAGGGAATCGTAAAAGAAATCTTTCTTTCCAGAGGCTATTGTAGCTGCTCACTTAAAGCCCGCATGAAAGTGAAGAGAAAGTGTGTTGCATGTGTGCTGCCGGACCCTGGAGTCCTACAGCTTCCACCACAATGAAGACTCGGTAATAGCATGGAAGTTGCCAAGTGAGCGTTTGCACAATATTGATGATCCTGTCGACACATGAGCACAACGTGAAATGTTTCCTGCAGGTTTCTGGATGCGGCTGCACATGTGTAGTTGCTTTTGAGATGCAAAACTCCCATATGTCATGACGTTTACAGACCCTCAGGAAATCCCAGCACTATCACCTAACAGAATTTAGGCCTAAGCTTGTCTTTATAAACACATATAACAGTAACATGTACAAGTCATTACAGTATACAGGAAAAAGAATGAAGTACATTTATCATAAGTCCATATTCTTTAGCAGTACATACTTCCTACAGGCACTTCAATAGTATATAAAAATTATTGTTGGAATCTGGCAGGAGTCAATGTGCAAGGACATGGGTGTGAGTACTTTTTAAAAACTAAAGAGAATTTGAAGAATATTGTAATAAATTCCAAAATGTGAAAATGTTATACTCTCTGTTTCTCTTGGCTTACACGTCTCACAGCAAACTCCAATAATCACTCCCGTCGTGTCAGTCACAATTGTTTTCTAAATCTACTTTTCTTTTTCCAAACCTCATAAACCCTTCCAGTGAAACCAGAGAAAGCCTTTTTTCCAAATATCTGCTTCTGCAGCTTTGCTTCAAAGTTTGTTGTTCTTGCCTCCGCGAGGAGCACGGCTTCAGGATGTGCATCGAATAGAAAGCGTGTCCGCGTCGCTCGGTGCGGATGCTGAACATCGCAGTGGTAATCGGGTCATTTACTGACACAAAAAAAGAGAAGTGTGTTGTTGTTTGTGAAGGCTCCATCTACCTCTGCCCCCTCTCCATTAACAACGGTCTTTAAATCAAGGCAACTCCATTGCCAGCGATTGAGTTTCAGTGGCGCTCAACACTGCAGCCATTGTTTCTGATGGAGACCCCCCCAACCCCCCTCCCCCCTCCAACCGGCACCTAGACTTCACCCCACCTGACTAGCTGATGGTGCTACATCATTTTTATATCTTCCTCTGGTGTTACAGAACCAGTAGACGAGACTGGAGGCTCTGCCTGAAAACGAAAGCCCAAATGTAAATGGTCAAATCTACATAGACGTAGCCTTGTTATATAAAATATGTACAAATATGAGCATGGTCTGGGATTACCTACAAGCTATTTTTCAATATGGGAATCAGTAGTGTCTTTTACAAACCAGAACAGGCACATCATTGTAACGACTGCATCATTTCATATATAACAGCTTAAAACTGCCATTTTGCTTTACGAGCTATTGCGTAGGACTGGTAGATTTTTATTTCAGTTGCACGGAGTAGCTCTAATGAAAAAATTGGTATCAAAAGAAGCTCAGATCTTAATTTATTACAACAAATGTCCTTGCGGTTCTTATTGGAGAAACGAGTCCTGCTTTGATTGTGGTGTTTCCCATGTTGGAAACAAGCTGCTGCATTATTCTCCCCCCTCCACCCCCTCCTCCTTAGAGTACCTGGAGTTTAGATTTACCTCCTGAGCAGTGTCCTAAATTTAGGTGCAGGAACTCACCCTCAAAGTAGGGGAAGGTACAGGGAAACCACAAGAACTCCTGACAAAAAACTGAATGTTACTCCGTGTTGATTTGAGTCATCAGAAAAGTTTGTGGAGATCATACTTTGTGCCTCAATCTGAGATCTTGTCAGCAAAACCAAACATTTTGGCTTTTGTTTCATTTTTTAAGTTCGACAGTTCACATTAAAAGGTCTTGGGGTCACTGGGGTCTGGGTCTGCACCACTAGGAGAGTTGTTTCATGTGTTTGCATGTTTTAGTGTCATTTCTCTATTTGCCGCCTGTTGCGGTGCCATTGCTCCTGTCGGCTGCCGTAGAAAGATTGTCACATGACCTGGAGTTGGAGGATGCTTGCAGGTGTATCGACAGGTTATATCGAACCTGGATGAGTTGTTGCATCATTACAGGCTTTTTAAAAGGTCATGACTGGTCCTTTAAACAGAAGAGAATTAAAATGCACCAGCATCGTAAAACGACAAATGCCTTGCCTATGTTAAATATCTGGATTGGGGGTTTCTGAAGTGATTAAACCGAGTGTGTTAAAGTGAACGGAATAGTTGTGAAGCTGTCACAGAAGACACCAGTCAGCAGCTTCTTCGAACTCAAGTCCTGTCTACACGACTGTGTTTCGTGTGCTCAACTAAGCAGAAGCTCGCTGTGCAAGTGCATGCAGCTTTTCCTTTCATCTATATTTCATCAAGACGTGGGTGGTCAGAACAATCCCGCTTTGAACTCCTCTAACTATTATTCTCCTCATATATATTATCATTATTCATTTATTTTCTGAAGCTTCCGTGTTTCTTTTTTTTCAGATCAGTTGTTCCCAGCTTTGGTTCATATGGGTTTGACAGTGATATCATTGAGGAAAATAGAAGTGTTAGAGATGTTACAATCTTTGACACCTGAAATAAAGGCGATATCAGGAGTGTAACCTAATATTGAAATCTCTAAGAAGCTTCAAAGTCAGTAGAAATCTTCTTCTATTCCTTCATACTGACATCTCTATATATTTTTTTTAGATCTTGAGCCAGTAGCTACTTCATTAAAGCAACAGCATGACTAAAACACCTGTGGCTGCATCACTGGATTAAATTGCTTTGTTTTTTGTCTTGTCTGCCTGATGCGTTTTGGCTTGGGATCAAAAGTGGAATTAAAAATGCGAGTTGTGAATTTTCCTGAGACACGTATGTGTATGTGAGCTGCAGTCAGAGGGAAGGCTGGGTTATAGTTTCTCTTTAGTCTCCACCGTCTATTTCTAGATCTTTTCTGGAAATGATCTGATAGATGAAGAGATGTTTGTCCTAAACTATTTTTTTTTTCCCTTTTTCCACTCAGTTGACACTCGGGGATGAACAGTGTGAAGTGACGCGGAACGGCTACGAGTCCAAGGAGCTGGTGTACTTGGTCCACATTTACTGTCAGGTGAGACTCCTGCTTCTCCTCTAACAGCGCTGCCACACAGAAACACAGATGATGCATACCTCAGTGTCCCACAAGCCCACATACACTTACGCATAATTATATGCGAGCTCCCACACAGGCTCCACCGTTTGTTTAGAAAAAAAGAAAAAAAAAAGTGTTCATCTGTTCAACTTTTCGCTAAAGTCGTGCTAAGTGATTTTCATCCCACATGTGGTGGCTCAGTACAACCTGTTCAGATATCCAGTGCTTTGTGCAGAGTGCTGACTCGAAGGTACGGTTTCAGAAATCCAAATTATGTGGCAATTCGGGCCTGAATTGAAAGGGATGATGATGAATGCCACGATGGGTGAGGGATTTGGGGTAAAAATGCTGGTTATGAATAGACTTCTTAAAGCCATGAGCTTTCACAAAGTACTACACGTTTTCTGCATATTTTACCCGGGCTGGATTATTTGGATTTAATTGATTATGATGTCCTATTTATACGTTAATGTGTCTTTATTGAAACATCCCAACACTCCTTGCAAAGTATAATTCAGTTGTTCATGTGGGCAGAGGTGGTGCAGAGTGTTCCTCTTACAGCTGATTCTTTACTCTTTTTTGCTTAGTTTAACTGCAGAGGTTTTAAATTAGTAAAAAAGTTTAAGCTTAGTCATTACAAAATTCCTTTTCACAATAAATTAACAAGCAAATTACTCATGATTACATCACATACAAAGTTTCGCCAGAACTGAAAAGTTGCTCATTGGCTGGACGTGGAGCCTTTGCCTCCTTCAGTGGCATTTTTGATACTGGTTTCATGCGTTTTCCCCTCAGATCATATTCCACTTGCACGACCTTGGCAGTGCCACACAAGTATGCGGCTGTGTACTTGGAAATTCCAACTCCTCACAGCCATCGGAAAACTGCTAAATCTACTTCAGTTTTGTTTGAAAAAAAAAAAAAAAGGACAGGAGGAAAAAAAACTGGCAGAGAGTTCGGCTGTTCCCGAGTTCTGCGCTCAGCGCTTTAAACACAGAAAAGTAGCACAGCACAGTTAAATTGGTTCAGTTCCACAAACCCAGAAAAAGAGCGGGGGTTGTAACTAGAATCTCTGTCTGAAAGTGGGGCAGGAAAGCATAAAGAGTTTCCCCGAGCCCACGCAAGCCCACACAGCCCTCCCAGCACTGTCTGCCCCAGCCAGCGCTTTAAGACACCACCAGAACCAGCGGGCCGAGCGGCGCTCTGTAGTCCCAGTCGCACAGGCCCTGGCCCCGCTACAGACGGATGCTTCTAGGCCAAATCAAAGCGAAAAAAACTTTTTCCACCGCTAGTTTCTCTCAGTGAGTTTGGAGGTTTGGAAGCCTGTCTTTCTGGATGAAAAAGAAACAACAAATCCATGGAACAACTTGCTTAGATTAACAAAAAGGAAAAAAAAGGAAGAAAAAAAAAGCCAAGTTACATTTAATGAGATGAATTGAGGGAAAAATTCTCTTGGTTGCACTTGCACATTGTTGGCGTTTAACCACTGCAATTTACAAGGAAGAGCTGGATAGGCCGTCGATTGATGTTTGTTTATCAAGACTTTTACAATATCAAAGCATAAAAGTCCACCAGAGACTAGTTTCCTTTCTGTTTTCTTTGAGATTGTTGTATCCGAGGCATGAAAAGACAAAAGCAGACAGAGGCTGTTCTTAAGATGAATGGTTAGTAAGTCGTTATATATTTAATTGTGAATTGTTCCAATCATGGACTGATTCATATTGTTGGCATGTGCCACATGAGCCATCTTCTCACCACTGTCCCCCCCACTATCTATCACGTTGGCCCTTTTTGCCGCTAGCCTCAGCCTTTGTTTTGTCCGCCATGATAAATAAGGTTAACTTGCATGGAAACGGTAAACTGTCTAAGGAGGTTGACAAAGCCTGACACGCTGAGATGCTCAGCGAGACGTGCAAAATGAGGAGAATGTAAACTCTACACTGGTGTCGAGGGGCTCTCTGCCTCCCCCACAACTGGATTTGTGTTTAAAAAAGGTTTGATATTTTAAGGCTCTATCGTAAGTGATGCATACAGACAGACAGCAGAATAGGGTGTATGTGAATTCTTTGGAAAGCCTGAAGTATTGCAATCTCAATGTGAGTTATTCTTAATGAGACAATCTGGTAAATGCAGACATGCACCATGCAGACATGCACCATGCAGACATGCACCATGCAGACATGCACCATGCAGACATGCACCATGCAGACATGCACCATGCAGACCTGCCTCTTTACTTGGCTGAGGTGTTCACTGCATGCATTTATTTAATTATTATTTGACTCTTTCTCCGTGTTGTGACTCCAAAGGGCCGCAGCTGGATCGTGAAGCGCAGCTATGAGGATTTCCGCGTCCTGGACAAGCACCTGCACCTCTGCATCTACGACCGCCGCTTCTCACAGCTGCCTGAGCTGCCTCGACTGGACAGCCTGACTGATCAGTCAGAGGTGAGGATGGAAAACGCATGTCACACACACACACACACACACATTTCTGACTGGATATCACAAGGTTAACTTTGCCACAGGCGAAAGTTAAATTGCATATCTTTAACCTATTAAAATAACGTTGGTTTTTTTTTTTTTGGACAAAGGTGAGTTTTTTTGCCTAAATCATCTCTGAAAGATGCTGGCCACGTCTGGTAAAATGGCCTTAAGCTTCAGTTGAAAGGATCAGACTCTTCATGCACTATAAAATGCCTGACTTGGCCAATTTAACAAGCTTTCATAATGGTGACTGTTTCAAGAAGGAGTTTTATACATGATTGTTGAATCAATTTTCTACTGGTGAGTGATAAGGTTTGCTATTATGAAGGCTATAGGCTATAACGTTCTTAGTAATTTAGTCTAAATTTAGTTTTATACTTTAATATTATTTAATATAAAATGCTGTCCATATCAATACAAATGTGCATATAAATTTGATAAATTTTTCCCTAAATATGAAGAAAGAAAAGAAGTTCCAGGATCTTTAGTCAATTAAGTTCAAAATGACTTAAAAATAATAATTACAAATAATATTCTTTGCATTTGAAGAATGTTTTTTTTTTCTTTTCCCAAAAACTTGCTAAAATGCGTTTATTTTAACAGTGTGTTGATACATAAAAACAGATTTATTTGTAGGATTTGGGAACCTTGCTTATCCTAAGCTTTCTGTTCTCACCAAACCTCGGTCACCTCTTAAAGTGAATGATTGATTACGTTTTCTGTCTATTTAAAATACAACATAACAACAAGGTATGAACTTATCTAGATAAAACCTTTTTTTTCCAGTTACTGTGCTTTGATATTCAATATGATCTACTTTGCTTTGGTGTTGGGAAATCTTGATGTTTTGCCAGTAATTCCCTCTTCAATTCTCCTTTGAAATGTATTCTGAGTCTGACGAAACCTTTATGGTCAGATTGAGGCTCTGCAAGGAATCTAGAGGCATGAAACTGAACTGGTAAAACCAGTTTACTGCCTCGGCGCATTGTGTGCGTTTGCGTGCGGAATCGCTTGTGATGGCTTTACAAGGCTGTCCACATGACACTATTGTACCTTTACCAGAAGCTGCGTTTAAAGGATTAGGTGTTCCAGCCACGTTTCCCTGGATTTAATTAATGTGCCAACATCAGGTCACGATGTTGATGTTGTTGTCGGGCGTTTCGGGCTTCACTCCTCAGAATGATGAATGTGCTGCGTTTGTTTTTTTGGATTTACCTGCTGACAGTAGAATGTTTCACAAAACATCCAATAATAAGGGACAGGAGGATGATTTGTGACATCACAAGTGAGATGGGGTGAAACTTGAAGCCTCCAATGCACAAACACTGAGAATAATCTTTACAGTGAAGAAGGGGACATCTTGTGTCCAACAGGAAAACTACTGAAAGTAAAAAATGCTTCATCATAGATTATGGATTTCTGTATAATGAATGAGTAATAAAAATACATATAAAATGGTAGATATATTTATTTATTAAATTACTATTGATTGATGGGATAAAGTTTGAATGAACAGATAAAGTCAATCATGTTTTTAATAGTCCTTAGAAATAGAAATATTGCATTTTCGGGCCTCACCCATTTTGTACATCTGTCTTCAAAGATATTAACTTGACTTCTGTTTCTCATGGTTATTTGTTTCTTTTATCTTCTACAAAACCCTTCCATTAACTTCCCACCTCTAACCGATTCCTTGTAATTTATTTAACTATTGATACCCTCGTTACTAGAAAAGAGTGAGAATCTTTCTTCTCAATCTCTGGCATTTACCCAAGTGGTAGGCTTCCGTTTAGAGAAATACCAGAAATAGTTGATGCTTCTCTAATAGTTTTCCAAGAAGCCACACATCACTTTACATGTCTGAAATATATGACTGTGGTTCGCCATCTGCCCGCCACATTGTCTCCAACCTTTTCGAGTTTGATTTTCTTAGAATCAGCAGTGTCTTAAATTATAATCTTCCATGCATATTCTTTTCAATATTTAGCATTTATTGTTTTGACCATTTTGTAAAAGAATTTTATTTGCAAAGACCTAAATAAAAGGAATTGGGTAGTATTATTTTTTTTCCAATAAACTGTTAGATGGGAATCTGTTAAATCTTTTCTCAAGAATTACGTTTTTATTTGACATTGACAGGTGCCCCTCCAGACTCAACATGAAGCAACTACCCATCCCTTGTCTAGCTTTTCACTATGATTTTTTTTATGAATTTATTTGTAGAAAGGCAGAACAGTTTGCAGGTTTTTCTGCACAATTTACTACTCTCTCTCTGCTTGTACAGTGGATATAAAACATCTACAGACCCCTGTTAAAATACCAGGTTTTTTTGATGAAAAAAAAAAGGCCGGCAAGATAAATTTCACTTTGTCCACCTTTAATGTGACCTATAACTTGTACAAAACAATTTAAAAACAAACTGGACTCTTTCAGGGAGGTGAAGTCAAAAATAAACTGAGATAATGAGGTTAACAAGTGTGCACACACTCTTGGAACTGTGCTCAAATTTATCCAATTACACTCACACTCATGTTAAATTGGTGTCAGCACATGATGAACACGGGGGCTAAATGTCGCTATCTGAAGTGAATGTAATGACTTTAACTTTGCCGTTTGTGTTTCCTCCTCTTCAGTCAGTTTCCCAGATGTTGTTGGCTTACCTCTCCCGGCTCTCAGCCATCGCTGACAACAAGATCAACTGTGGGCCTGCCCTCACATGGATGGAGGTAAACGTGCATTGACAGAAAATAGAAGTTGTTGTCTAGCAGGCTTTTATACATGCTTCTTTGCAAGGGGGTCGCGTTATTATTATTTAAAATTTTATCAAAAGTGAGTAAAAGGAAAAACATTGTTGGTTGCTTTTTCTTGTTGCATTTTAAAATGTGCAGCATTTGTGTCTATCTTTGCAAAATTACATAATATTTTGCAGCAAAGGACAAATCAAATCAAATTTCTTCTAATGTTTTAAACTTTACGGAGCGTTCTTGTGTTTCTTGTGTGCATCAGGTTGACAATAAGGGGAATCATCTGCTGGTCCATGAAGAGTCGTCCATCAACGTGCCAGCCATCGCCGCCGCCCACGTCATCAAACGCTACATTGCACAGGCCTCTGATGAACTGTCCTTCGAGGTGACCTCGAACGCCTCATACCATCTCTCTCGTGTCTCTAGATACACAGAGATTCCATTAGTTTCTTTTCTTTGCAGATGTTCCCTCATCTGTTGTTGCCTTCTGCGTAAAGATTTCGTAACACCGAACTTGACAGCCAGTGATAAAGGGAGAAAAAGAGATAAAAAGAGCGATATAATGCTGTCTTTTGACACAAATGTGCACTGCAATCAATCTCAGATGGCTGAAGATTTATGTTTTTTGACATTGAGTCAGAGCAAATCACTCAGCTCAGAGCATTCCTTGCTGAATAATGGCCTATAAATTGAAAGTGAAAAGCCTCCGTTTATAATGGTTTCAATTTTCACTGATGTCTTCTATTGGCGAGATGTGACGGGACAATCTTGCCTTTTGTTGCTCTCTGCAGGTTGGTGACATTGTGTCAGTAATTGACATGCCTCCTAAAGAAGACACCACGTGGTGGAGGGGCAAGCATGGTTTTCAGGTAAAAATCATTTTAAAAAAAAGAAGGCATAATCGTGCATGAGTGTGTGTGTCATTTCCTCTGGCTGTAAACTTTTGATTAGTTTTGCACTTGAGGTAATTCAAGGACAAAGACAAAACGTTGCTGTGTAAAATAGTTAGTTCAAAGTCAAGACATACAACTCTTTTATGTGGACCTTTGTAGCAGATTTCACAATGTGTGCCTTCCCCTGCAATGCTGACAGAATCCTATTCCTCAAGCATTGTATTTGCTCAATGATCACTTTTTGACTGAAATAAATACTAAAAATATTAATTTAAATCATCAACACTGCATAAATAGATTGAATGTAAACACTTCCAGAGTGCTGGACAGCCTTGTTGTACAATATATTGTAAGATACTTTGAAATGGAGGAAATGGAGTGTGTCTTGGTTATGTTTGTGTGCATAAGGCTACACCCAAACAAATGTGTACACCAGATGTCACCGTCTCCATCTTGGCCCTGAGCTACTGAACCAACCGTGACATGAATATTTGTCCTTCTTCTTGAAAGTGTTTAATGCCTCAAACTACTTTTAATAATATGACATAGAGGTTATAATGTTCTACTTATGAGTCCTATTTTATGTTTTCTCACTTGATCTTTCATCATTTCTCTTCCAAAGTTCGTTATCTCAGACGAATCCCATGACTGATATTCCTGCTGAGGGTTCTCTTTATTCACAGAACTGGTTTGAAGGTCAGGTTCAGTTCAGCCGCTGCCTGTGTAATGAGCTGCTGTCGTATGCAACCAGAGGCTATATACATCAGATTCACTTCTGGCACTAAGTGTATGAGGCAAAGCAGCTGTGTAAAATGAATCCCCACATTGTGGGTAAATAAAATTAATGTGAAGCACTTCCTAAACTGTGTCTTGAAAATTGTATTATATTATACATATTGCTGCTTCATATCGAAGGAAGACTATAGCCCACACAGGGCGTGGCGGGTGTTGGGAAAAGAACGAAAGAGCATCAATTGCAGATCGGGAGACACAAACAATTATACTTTCTGCAATGTAAACACAGCGCTTAATTTTTTCCATGTTTTGTGTTGTCTTATTTCATTATTATTATATATCACAGTTAAAAAAAAATCTCCTGAGATAATCCAAAAGTACTACTATTTAACCACTAGAGTCCTTGCTTAGGGCCGTTCTTAGTAGAATCAGGTGTGTTACTGCTTGTTTGCAAAAAAAACCTGGGGTTGGATACCCTTTCTATATAAGGTCCCACATTTTCAATTAAGTCGAATAAGTAAAGCGCTGTGAATACTCTCCAGATGCAGTGTAGATGTTTGGCTACATTCAGATTGGAAAAACTAGATTTAATCCACAGTAAAAATGAAAGGGATCATTTTAATCAGAATTAGGAGATAATTGTATGCAAGTGAAATATAAAGGCCCACAGCCTGTTTAATAGGAGGAGGTAAACTCACACACACACTCATACATGCCATTGGTGTGGTCATTCACCTGATCAGTAAATGTTCAAATGGTTTTCTCTATCCCTGGGCTTTTGACACCATAACTGATGTGACATCCACACATCAGTAAAGATGCTATGTTGCCACTTTCTCAGTCTTTGTATTATTATCTGCTTCCTTCCATCTCCCCTTCTCTGTCTCTCTCTCTCTCTCTCTCTGTCTCTCTCTCTCCTGTTCCATGCAGGTTGGCTTCTTTCCAAGTGAGTGTGTGGAGCTCATAAATGATAAAGTGCCGCAGTCCATGACTAACTCAGTGCCAAAACCAGGTACGCCTCCTCCTCCTACTTCCCGTCTACTAAACCATTCATAGGAAATGTATTGGAAGGAAGTGACCAGTTATTATCTCATTGATATGGCTAAATATGCAGGAGGTGGTTACTGTAGGACTGTGATGGATGATGTGGTTTGATGCATCTATGTTTGTGTGTCGCACTGTCCAGGCAAATATTGTTTCTGCTCTGGTAGGTCAAGTTAATTTTATTTGTTAAGTCCAAAATCAGAAATTACGGATTTGCATCAGGGGGCTTTAACGTTTCTACAGTGCTACATCATATGCTGATCCTCAATTTGAATAAGGAAAAACTCCCTGACCCACTTGTCAAGGAAGTGATTTTTGTATTAAAAACAGGAGGTGCACTGTGGGTATCTAGTGTAACATGTAAATTTTGAATTAGTGGAGTGTATTTGGGGCAGAGGGTTTTCTAAATCAAATTTTAAATGTTTTATAGTGATATGCCTTATCTGAAAATCCAATTAAATACTCACCTCCCTCCAAGAGGTCTCCATCTGCTTCCATAGAAGTGAATTATAACAAAGAATCACCAGTGTCATGATTATTGATTCAAGATCAATGTTGCAATAAAAAGGCAAGCCGTAAATCTAAAAGGACATCCGCCAAAATGGAAAGCTAATCATTTTCTATTGACTCAGCACTATGCAAATAACTGTGGTAATCTATTGCTGTCCAGAGCAAACACATAAGCTCTTAGCATGCTCCCAACACTGTAAAACACAATGTATAAGCATAAACCCTCCTAACAATACTTGAACTTCGCCCTCACCTCCTCAGACTGTGAATTGCACGCTGAAGCTTCCAATGAAAGTAGTGGCTCGTGTCGTGTTGAGCCCCCCTTTTTTTTTGATCAGATCTCAGTGTTTTGTATGAATCCATGTCGTCACATCTTCCAAATCCAAAGGCTGATTCATCCAATATGACTCATTGTCATAGCAATCCGTCTGGCTTTGGGGTGGGTGAGCGCAGCCGGGCCCTAACCATCAAAAAGCCTCCAGGGTCTGGATCGAGTGATGACACAGCGGAAAAAAACACCAACCCCACAAGATCCACAATTCCGGGGCGCTAGGGGTGGGGGGGATCATTATAGTCGCAGAGTTTTGGTTGACTTTGGAGCGCCTGCGTTATCTGATGTGCCAATCTTTTTGAGCTTTTCAGAATGTGTGACTGATTAGAAATGCATCTTGCAGTACAGAGTTAACTGTTGCAGTGTATGCACAGCACACTGTGGTCCGAGGCTCGACTTGATCTTGTCTGCACACTCCTGCTTTTGAACAATTTTGCAATGCCCGTTTCTGTTTATTTGCATGTGTCCTTGTTTGTTAACCATGTCTTTTATTACAGAGTATCCACAAGTTAAGTCACATATACAGCAATCAGATTTTCTCTTAAAATGCCATTTTCATACAATTGTTATTTATAAGCCATGTTCTACTGATATGTTTAATCAGATATATATATTTTTAAATCAATCTTAGCTCATATATACTAATAATAATTCCAGTCAAAGATTTTTTTTCTTAAAGCTGCAGATCCCCTGTTGTCAATAATATTCAGATCCCCGATAAAGTTCATCATCAGTGTCATAACCAATAACTGGGTGTTTGTGTCCAAACTGCATTGCTTGTTCTCCACTTGCCTCAGTGCATCTCTAATGCTACTGTTGTCTCACTGCACAGGGATGTACAGTAGTGTTGGCATGTATCTTGATATGTTGCATTTGACTGTGACTCCTTTGCTTCAGCCTCCCCCTGCTCTGGCCTGCCGCCTGCTTCTTGGAGTCTCTTCCCCCCCTGTGCGTGTTGGTATAAGCACTTCATCCACCCCCTCCCCACTCACCCCCACACTCACTCACTCACTCACACGCACACACATCTTTGCAATTGGGCTACATCCATACTATGTTTTTCATGTTAAAAGCCAAATTTTTGCTATATTTACATCTTCTCTTTTATGTACCCCTAAAATCAAAACCGTTAAATACTGCTGAACATATTTTAACTTTGAAAACCTTGGAGTTGCATTGAAGTCTGAATGGCACAAACAGAGATATTTGGAAAATGATGACGCAACACCCACTTCCGCTTCACGAGTGGGTCTTATCAATCACAATGTGTCCCTCCCTGGTTCATCAAATCCCTATCACATTATCTGGGAGAAAGAAAAGCATATGCCATCAGTGCTAACAAAGTAGCTTGCATAATGTTCAGTGACGGATCTCGCCACTTTCTCCTGAGATGGATAACGCTCCTGGTTACCACTCTTAATATGTTGCCCTATTTACTTTGTGTCCAGTCCCAGTCTTTTGTGTTTTTCCGACGCCTTGACAATCTGCTTCCTATTAAAACCAGCATGCGCATGCTCATTTTACGTGAACATGTCACGTGATATGCATTTTCATGCATTTTTAATGAATGTAGTGATTAATCCTGAAAATTCTTTTGTGGAAAACTAGTGTGGATGTAGTCTTGGACTTGTCCGATTTGGAGGATTGTAGTTAAAGTTACCACTCTCATTTACTGACACATGCAAACAATTTCAGTATTCATTACATACTTATTTTTTTTATATTGTCTGCTATTGCTTTAGCATCAAAGTATAATTTCTATGCAAAGCTTCTGACCTCACAGGTCACCCAAAGTACACAGTTGCCGTGTTCTCTAACATGAAGTGCTTCTCTCCCTCTGCTGCTTCTCTCCATCATCCATCCATCCATCTGTCTGTCGGTCCATCTGTCCATCGGGCTGCATGCAGACTTGGAGATGGAGAGTGTAATACAGGACAATGCATGGGTGGCCGACCCGCTAAACCACTACAACCTAAGTTCAGGTAGACCAAAAAACCCTTCAGTGTGCTGCCCTAACCAAAAACGACCTAGTTTTCACTGAAACTACAGGATTGTTCTAACCTACAGTTGTGTGTGTGTGTGTGTGTGTTCATGGTTCAGGTTTGTCAGGACGAGTGTCTCTGTGTTCATTTTGAATGAGAATCACCTGTAATACTGTGTATAAAATGAATTCTTGTGATCAGATGTAACACCAACCACGCTTTTTAAGAGCGGTCTGAAAAGGGAACAATCCTATCTGTACAGCCCCCCCTGGACGGCTCTTTTTCTGCTTTGGCCCTTCAAGGTGTATGCAAATGTCTTCAGGGGTGAGCCAGGTTACTACAGCATTTCTCAAAGCCGCTGAATGTGCCCTGTCTGGACGAGTGCCAGCTGTGTTTGTGTGTGTCTGTTTGGTCGGAGCTGAAAGGCCGCGGTAGGGGTGCTGCGGTGCTAGGTCTCGACTGGCCTTGATTTATTTAATCCTTTTACAATGAGGGGGCCTGTAAACCCATCCATTGAGCGTTAAGCTTTGTTCTGCAACAGTAAGAATCTCTGTCTCCCTCTCCATGGTGACTGAAAGAGCACATTCCAGCAGGGAGCCACACCGCATTGGAAAAATACGTTTGCTCTGCCTAGATCCACTCCGCTCACCACTAACCTTTTGCTGTTTTCCCAGTAAAAGGATGGAAATTGTTAACATGCTGCACGGCCATTTCATTAAAACAAAAAAAAGAAGGCTGAAGAGGACAGCAGATACAAGTCCTCCGGCCAACATGCCAACTGTTGTGCTGCGGCGGAAGCTGTGAACAGATTATACCGTCCTCACAGATAAAAGCAGACTTTTTTGTTGCCATCAATATGAAAATAAAGAGCTTTGAGCTTTTGGTTAAATAATCAGTTAGTCTTTTCCTCCCCAGACAGACATCCTGATAGACCTACTAGTTACTCACCCAGATGTAGAGCCCCCTCACTTCCCCTCCTCGGCGCGGGCCTTCGTCATGTCTGGGGACCAGTGATTTGGGCAGCTGTGAGCATACCAGAGCCAGGACAGCTGCTTGTGTGAGAGGGAGAGCGGGGAAGGGAAAACAGGGAGAGAATGTGTGAGACAAAGTCCTCCTGTTCCCGAGGATCTCGGATTATTTCCTGGTGCTCCGGCTCTGTGAAATCATGCATCAAGGGAGCTCCCTTGTGTAACATATTGCT
This sequence comes from Eupleurogrammus muticus, assembly GCA_036785175.1. Classification (NCBI taxonomy): domain Eukaryota; kingdom Metazoa; phylum Chordata; class Actinopteri; order Scombriformes; family Trichiuridae; genus Eupleurogrammus; species Eupleurogrammus muticus. Next base: position 5,789,237 of record JAYKQN010000007.1, read on the forward strand.
CCAAAGCTTCAATAATAGGCTGTTTTTGTCGATGGCACGTTTGTTTGGGGGAAGACTGTTTTCAGCCGATGTCGTAAATGGAGTGTGTAAAGGCGCAATTACGTTACACACCTTTGCTCCCTGCTGTGGACCCACCGTACAAATATTTGATAATGAATATGTTATTGCATCATTTCCGAGCCATATTGCATAATAATTGTGACACAATGCCTCATTACTAAGACAAATGCCCATTTCAAACGGTCGTCGCAAAGCATCAAACCGCAGGTAGGAATTCAGTCTTTACAGCCGTGTTTATGCCTTTGTGCACTGAACCTAGCATTCAGCTCCAAAACACAGTTCCTCATTCTTCCCACATCACAGAAGCAAGATGGATAATTCAAATCCATGCAAAATAGCAGCCGTATGACACCTAATATAACACAGAGCTCTCACACTGTAACATGATACTGTATATGGCATCAGGGCAGGAACACTATTTCCTGTATACGTGACGGTCCCAAAGGTCACCTGCTGCTTTACAGTCGGTAACTATGCCTGTGCCAGTGCTCCCATTATTTTTTACAATGCTACCAGAGTTTCATTTAAATAGATGGACACAGTTGGGTAGTATAGTCCAGTTGGACCCCTTCAAAGTGTTAAATGTGGGGTGTTGTGAAATGAATAATTTGCAATGAAATAAGAAGAGAAAAGAACTTTTGGGCAGCACGTTGGACTCAATCTTTCCTTTTTTGTGAAATATATTTTATAATTATACCTCTTTGGGCCTCAAACGCTTTTTTAAGTGAAAATATCTGAGGAATTTGAAGGAGTTGTGTTAACAAGTAATAGACTTATATCTGACAAGGACCCCCAACTGTACTGTTTTATAACAGCTTACATCAACAACATCCAATTCTGTTTTTTTATGTAAAATCTGAAATTATAATTAAACTCACATTAATTATAACTTACATACATGTAGCAGAGTGGCTGTGCTACTTACATAATTATCTTTGGAAGGAGCTAACATAAGAGCAATTTAAGGATCAGATATTTGCCTGTGTAACTTGTTAAATGTCAAGCTGAAGTCACATGAAGTTTGAGGGTCAGACCACAGTCTTGTGATTCTGGAACAACAACAAATTAGTTTGACTAGGTTTTGACTCAACATGTCTTCGTAAGCCGGTTAATGAATTAATGCTTTCAGGGGGGTCACAGGGCCCCTCAGAGGGGGGGAAGCTAACTTTAAGTCAAGGCGAGGCATGTCTTGTATGATGTTTAAGCTGGGCAGGTGTCAGTTTGGGGTCATACGGTCAGTAGTGAAAAGCGCGAGAGTCAATTTTCCCTACAAACACCAGACCAGTTGGAACCTGACAAGAGTTCTTCAAATGTGTTTGATTAATCAGAGAACTTTGAAACTGTGAGCCTGTCAGCAGCCAATGGGTCAAGAGGGGGGAAGAATATTGTGTTTCTTTCTAAACATTTATCTTTTTCTATCTGAATGAATAGGAAGTCAGTTTTAAACTATCCACACTTATTGTAACTCTATCAGCATAGTTCCACAACTCTAATCCCTTCTGTTGGGTTTTTAACCATTTTTTTCAACCTTGTGCACCAGGCATATTGTTACGCATTTACATTGTAATTATTAGGTTTTTAATATATCATAAAATGTAGTATTGGAGGGTTCTGACGGGGACCACGTGTCTGTCGATTTTCCACAGTGTTAAACGACCAGTTTGCCTCCTGGCTGCTTCTCATGCCGCCTTCAAATGCTGTTGGAAATATTGGAATTCAGCATATGACTGTCAGGCATGTACAGTATATCAGAGAAAAGGAGATAACATAACAGCATGTAAATAACTGACGGAGATCAGTGTACATACTCCATGCACATTTTATCCTCATTAAAAAAAAAAGTGGTACCAGTTGTTCAATTTTACGTGGCTATTCCACAACCATCATTTCTCGTAATTTCTGGATAGAAGCACTATAATGCAAATATAGGTGTTTAGAAGAATTCAACGTGCAGAAATTGCATTAAAGACCTTGTTTTGACGTTTAGGGCTACGATACGACTCTAAAACATGTTGAAACACTTTCCGTCTGAATAGTCAGATGAGAATTACACTATTTCCGTGAGCCCCTGAAGGCAGCACCAGTCTGGTTGTAAACTAGCGGTGCTCTGCGAGTGTGTGTGAGTAAGTGTGTGTGTGTGTGTGTGAGTAAGTGTGTATGTGTGTGTGTGTGGCAGCTGACAGAGCAGAGAGGACGATTTGTGCCGCTCCTCTCTCCGTTTTGTCTACACTTTAAACTCGTTTAATATTTTTTTCACGTCGGTCTGTTACACTTCTCCTACCGTCGGTTCGGGCTCGTAACGGCCTCACGGTAAACGGAAGATTACCGGATAGTTGAGTTTTGAAATCATTCTTTTTGTTTTTTCTTTAAAGTCGTTTCATCAAATCTCGAGGCAAGTTCAAAGTTATGGAGGCACGGTAAGAACCGTATTTGTCTATGGTTAGAACACGCTTGATATCATCTTCTACCGAAACTTTACAATAGCGTTGATGCGCTTTGAATGATTGAAGCGTTTCGGCGGTTTTTGAGGAAATCTGGAAAATAATTTGCTCCCTCCCTTCACGACTCTTCGTTTTCCCTGCTTTTCTATCTTTATACACGTATTTAGTAGCTTTATATTGTGAAATGTGATGCGTCAAGTTATCGTTAGCTATTATAAAGCGAATGAGAACTTGAGTTTTGTCAAAGAAAGTTGAATATTACATATAAATGTGTGGGTCCGCATCCTATTACACTTATGTGGTGTAATAATGACGCGGACTCATCTCGCGCCAGTTTCATGGTCACTAAAGAGCTGGTTTAATCTCTAAAGTATAAAATAGTAAATTGACTGCGTGTGTTTTTTATTAATTTACTTTTTAATAGTTTCCCGAGCACTCTACAAATGCACATTCACCCACTCACATTCATTGAAGGCGGCGGCTGCCATACAAGGTGCCGACCGAGCATCAGGAGGATCCAGTCGTCCACACACCGAACCATCGTTGCCAATTTGGGCTTAAATAAGATCAGTTTCCCGAGGGTCTGTCTCCATGCGGACTGGAGCACCCGGGATTCGAACCGCGAACCGCGCCTTCTCCGACTATCAGTACTATATATGAGCCGCAGCTGCCAAAAAACGTCTCATCTGCCAGCTTATGTTATTATTTATCAATAACTGAGTAGGGATCGTCTATATATTGATAATATCTTTGTATTATCTTCTATCTGGTAATCCTAATATGTCTTAAATGTTGTATGTCTTCCCTGGCTCTAAAGGCTGCATTACAGTACAGTGATATCATTTTCTGAATTCATCAGGCTGCTCTCACTGTTATTATTTTTACCCGCTTAGTCATTATATCCACATCACTAATGATTATTTATAATTTTTATTGGAGATATGTTGTCAAGTCCTAACCTCCATTGGTAGTTTTGCCCCGTAACACTGGAAAATAAAAGAAGGCTATATCTTGTATGTGCTGTACTGAAACACCATTGGACCACCATGACCCAGCTGGCATCGCCCCTCTGTCCTCTTGACCCTCCCGAAGAAAGTCGTGGTTAGTGGTGCGTTGAAAGATGGAACAATAAGGGCTTTTCCTGCTGCTATCATTGCACACTTGAGTTCTTATGTCCAAACAGAGGTCACTGTCACTCATGACTGGCTTTTAATAGGCAGACACTGCTCCGTTGTTTACACATTCTAAAGAGACATCCACAGAGACACCAGCAGGACGTGGTTGGGATGTGTCTCCCGTCCATGTGCACTGTTGTTTTAGCCTGGAGAGTAATGAAAATGTTATCTGGTGGCGGTTGCCTCTCTGGACAAAATGTCCTTTGCTTAATGACAACCACCAGGAAGCAATACAAATGATTGTTTTGATTATCCGTAACAGATCAACTTCTCCTCAAGTTCGGTGTGTATATATTAAGAAAATAAGCCACGCTAACAAATTTAGAACCTTGATCTCTAATGAATAACTCCTGTATATTTCTGCATGAATGTGAGAATATGGTTGGAGATACTGTATGTAACACTTTGAAGTTTAAAATGTCACAACACTGTAAGTTAAGGACAATGAACAATTATTTTGTTAAACGATTTTAGGACTGGCGTGCAGGGATTAAAGTATTCCGGCACCATGCTGGATTTCCAGTTTGCAGCACTGGATTCTATGGAAAAAAAAATTGCAGACTCGGACACCCATTTATATTGTGATGCATATGACAGATTTTGACATTGTTACAAGACAAAAAATGGTATCTTTTTTATTATAATTTTTAAATAATTACCGTGCATAATCTGCAATGATTTAGACCTTGCAAATGCGTCCACGCCACAGATTTATTTATTTTTTTTTTTGGCTTTAATCCTTGTGACGTAAAGGTGAAGAACCACCTGAGGCTTAGCCCCAAGGGGGGGGGGCTTAAAACACACAGAGTTGATTATCTTGCTCAACAAATTAAAATAAAATCATTCCCAAGGTTTTGGTCAAACTTTTTTATATGAAATGATATTTTAATATTATGCTGGCAATAAGTTAAGTCTTAAGCAGGCTGTAACTTCATTTCCCTGTGTCGTGTGGGGGGAAAAAAAACAAGTAGATGAAATGGGAGATCTGTTGTTGATGATTAGGAGTTGTCTTTATTCTTCTGTGCACAGAGGGTCAGTTTATAGTGACACGCGGGTCTGCTAAAGTTAACCAAAGACGAAGCCTAGTCACAGGACTTAAATACAATTCTCTTATCTAGAGAAGAACAACAATGACGGTCAAACTAAAACGGTCATCCTCCAAGACTTAACCTTCAACACACACTAGTGGCTGTGTGAGCTTATCACTTCTTGAATCATTAAACTCAGTAACCATAAACACAGATTATTGTTCTTCCACTTTTAACCTTTTTTTTTTAAGACTCATGACTATTGGGCAGAGTTAATAAAAACTAAAGCGATACCTAGAATTTTTTCCACCACACCTGGCAATGCCTGCAGGTATGAATAACTTCTGGAACAATCTGTACAACCACATGAGGTTCCTATCTATTCAAAATGTAGGTCACAACTCCAGTAAATAGGACGGACCATGGATGCAACGTAGCAACACCGGATTATTTGGTCTGCTCGGCTCATTGAAGCGTTTGACTCGGCCGTCAGCCAGAGAGCTAATCATAAAACTAACATTGGCTACTCCGCGCCAACTGCAGGAACAATAAAACAGTGGTGATGCTTTATTTTGAAATTTGTAGTGAGTTTTACAGCCAAACCTTTGTGGTCGCAGTTACTGTAAGGGTTAAGTTTAGCTTACATGTTGCTATGGGTACAAGTTGAGGGGAGCATTAACTCAGAACGGCGATGAAACTTGGGCCAAACTACCTCGACATTTAAAGGGTTTTAGAGCTGTCATCTAATCACAAAAGACCATTCACACATACCAAGGTATAAAGACTTTTGACTTGCTTACAGAATGTTTTTTTTTTGTGTGTGAAAATTACAGCCTATGCCTCAACCCTTGATCTCACAGCATGTTGATTTCTGACATGGAGAATAAAATTATATCATTCTCTAAATGATATTGTGAAACCACACCGATGGGTAGGGTAGTCTGAAATTCCCGCTCCGTTGTCTCCATGGGCGTGGCTGTGGTCTGGGGGGTGGATGTGCCACCGGCTGGAATGAAAAGGCCGAGCTGTGCTGTGATGAGAGTATTGTGAAGCTGTGGTCATGCCTACTGCTGCTTGTGTATTCAGGGTAAACTGACGCACACAGTAATTGTATCAAGGAGCTCGGAGTGGCGATTGGCTCTATGGCAATGGCTAACAATGTTGTGTAGCTTTGAAGTTAGAATTTTCCTTTAGTCTTGTGGAAATTAGGGAGGGAGAAATTAGGTTTTTCATTTGGAGTAAGGAAAGAGCATGACGCATTTACTTTTGTTTTTGTCCCCCGATGTTATTGCTTGGCTTCTTTTATCCTCACCCTCTGCTTGTCAGATCTCACTCTTGCAGGTAAAAAGTCATCAGAGTTGCAGGATGTAACTGAAACCTCCGTTTCCTCAGGCAATAACCACCCTTCATTCTGTTTAGTTTTGTCCTACCTGGATTTTATCTGCGATGAATGCAAATGCCAAGCATGGGCTGTTGACTCTCATTTGCCTAACTGCAAGTGACTACTCAAAGGCCCCTGTCCCTCTCAGTGTCAAATGTACAGAATGTGTCAGGTTTGATGCTATTGTGTAATATCCATAACCACTTAACACAAACTATTTCAGGTTCAGCTGTTTACCAGTTTTACAAATGATCACATTTAGCAGGTGAGGATTGGATGACTATGTGCAAACAGTCGAAAATAACCCTGATGACGTCACAGCAATGTCATCAGGGTTATCTCAACTCGGGCTTCGCGACCATAAATTTTAGAGCTGCAGAGATTAGTTTATACTTCAGGGTTGGGTGATGTGCCCTTTAATTGTCAGTTTACAATTTTTTTAAAGTGAATCATCCTGATGTGCTCTGTAATCCGCCTCCTCCTTTCTGCCGACCTCCTATTACTCAGCAGTTATTTTAGAGAGCACCCTTTCACAGAAGATCAGTATGTGTTATGTTATGCGTGTGTCTGATAGGAGGGGGCGTGGCTTCAAGATGGCGGCTCTCTGATTTGATGATATAGGAACGACCTTAGTTAAGTTTAGATTACTTGATTTATTTTTTAGTATTACTAATAAATTAAATGGAAATGGTGATGAACAGTTTTCCATTTAGGTGAAATTTTATAAACCAAATAATTAATCAAGTAATCGAAAAAATAATTAACAGATTATCCAATGAGAAAAATAATCATTAGTTGCAGCTCTTATCATTTTAGAACAGAAATCTTTCAAAAAAAAAAACTCTCTTAAAATGAGCCATCAGGATTTTTTGGGGGTTGTGATGTCATAGCTATACACCACCTATTCACAACCATTTAAATTAGAGGTTTTTAATATTAATACCCAAAACAACCTGTTCTTTCGTCAAGCACAAGAGGAGATTTAAACCTACAAATTAATATATTTTTTGGTACTTAAACCTACAAATATATATTCTTATGGATATCAACACTTGTGAAAAGTGTAAAATATGGGACTTTTTAAATGAAATGCAGGTTACTTAGATGTATTGCAGCACGGTCGTGTCAGAGTCAGTTTCTGCTCTTGCTGGACTGACAGAAAGCAGATGGCAGTCTTTGTCTGTCCTCTGGAGAGTCATGTTTGCCATTGCTCGCCCTTTCTTCACGTCTTATAATCAGTCTGGGTTTCTAACCAAAAGCGACATGTCAGTTTAAACCAACACAGTTGCACTGTCAGCGCCCAAAAAAAAAAAACTCCCCCCATCCTCTTCATGATACTGAAGGTCTTTTTTGATGCCTCAACAGTGAGTAAACAAAGCTGCCTCAGCGGTTTTGTGTGCGGGTACAAGCGCCACAGAAGGAATTTCTCTCCGAGGGGTGAATTGTAGCTCCGCCTCGCTTTTGAAATGGAACCGCAGGTCTTGTTTATGGGCGGCGGGGTCCAGCTGTTGATTCAGAATTGATTGAACTGCTTCATAAAAATAGCACATAATGCAGAATCCGGAATCGGTTCGCTTCAAATGTTATTTACAAGGCTGAGGGGGTTCGTTCTGAAATGGCTTTAGGAAGGATGTGAAACAACCGCAGTGATGTAGTGTGTGTTTTGAATTAGGGCTGCGACTACCAATTATTTAAATTACCAATTTAATTTTCCAGTTATTTTCTCCAGTAATGGCTTGAACTATAAAATATGAAAAGAAAATATCCTACACGATACCCTAAAGCACCAACAAATTACTTCTTTTGTTCAGAACCTTAAAGATTTTCCATTAAGAAACTGCAGTATTTACAATTCAGACACTGGAACTAGCAATTAAAAGGTTTTTTTTTATTTCTTGAAAATGACTGAAACAATCGATTAGCAAACTGTTTTGTTGACTTACTAATGATCAGCCCTAATCATTCATCCATCATTTAAAATATGAACACCTTATTTAACTCCTAATTGACAATAGTATATACAATATAGTGGTGGAAACAGAACCATCAGTATTTAGAGAAATGATTGATAGGCAACATGCAAAAAAAAGATACCAAAAACGAACCTTATTTCAGGAAAATCACCTGCCAGCAGTTATTTTTGTTACCAATTATATTTTAAATAATGAACAGCAATGTTAACTTCTACATTTCCTTGACATGCTGTGTTGTAAAAGTGCAAGTGGTAATGAGTGCCACTCAACATACAGTAATTGTTGGTGTTTGTGATACGTCTCTTCATGCACTGTCGCTGCGTGTTCTTTTGTTCTGCAAACACAATGAGGAACTGCTCAATTTATTCAGCTACTTAGTCACTTTCTATTCCCATCAGCTCATTATTTTTTGCTCCAGACTTGATCTCTGCATTGTAAATGTGGTCTGTGGACTGTCAATTAAATGTTCTGCACGCAATTTACCCCCATAGTGTATGTATGTTTAGTATGCAACACAGGCAGCCTCTCATTAATTTTTACCCAATATTCTATAGGCAAAAGGGTTTTGTGCCTTTGTGTGGCTCATGGTCCTATAACTCCTATGTATTGTATAGTTTCATCATAGTATGATCATTTCAGACAAATCATTGATAAAAGAGCTGTGAGTGAAGACACTATCTTTACACTTTTTTTTTTTTTGTTGTCTTCCAAACACACAATGCAGCCCTTGTTTTCCTGAACTCAGCTCGCTCTGTTTCTGGAGATAGTCGGTGTCCTACTTTCTGTTGTATCACAGAGCTCAGTTTGGCACAGCAAACAGCATATCAAACTGGGATTACTTATTTATTTGACCGAATCTTAAATTCCTTACTCTTTAAATTGTGTTGGTTTTGGTCTGATGTCAAATGTGATGTCAAGTCTGCAGAACACATGAGAGCAGTGGAAAGGTTGGGATCGTGACTGTGTTTTTAATAAGATAAAAGAATGCACCTTAGAATATAGATGGAAATATCTGATGTACATCAGTCTCTGAATGTTCTCCATCATCCAGGGCATTTTTTTTATTTTTGTAGAGTTGTAGAGAAAAGTAACTGGACTTTTTAGTTTGTTTGAAGACATTTTACCTCCCATCCAGGAGGCTTCTTCACTTCTGGGATTTAGTGCCAGGGAACTTTAGTATTTAAAACTCGAAGGGGTTGTGAAACCAAATTTACGCAATCCTCTCTGCATATAAAATTTTACTGAGTTTTTGCATTAGTTTTTTGTCTTTGGGGGGGGGGGGCAGTCTCTGTCTCAGGGTCTCCTAGGGTCTACTGACTTTCTCAGATAAACCTGCCGCATATATCATGACAATGTCCGGCCCTTTTTTTCTTTTTCTGCCTCAGGTGTTTATTTGTGGCTTCCTTTTGATGATTTGACAAAAGTCTGCTTCGGGTATGCAGAAGGTCTGTGTGTCTTCTTGGGTTTTGATTTTAACCCTTATGGTGTTCACCAGTGTATCTGAACCAGCTTTTCAAACTCCTCCATTATAGGTTGGCCATAATGGGACCATTGGGACTTTACACAGTAGAACCAAATTCAGTCCAGACCAAAATTTGCACCCTCCTGCATTCTTCTATTCCACATCCTACTTCAAATGTAATGATGTTTTCTACAGACATTAACACTGCTGCGCTATGGGTTCACCATAGCTTTGGAGTCCAGCTTTTCTCTACAACTGTACAAGATACTGATACACAGCTTTTTTTTCCCACTTTACCTTGGGGCCTCTTAGACAAGAGGGGCTGTTGTGATCACTTTTTTCAAAGATGCAGCAAGGTTCCAGATGTTGTTAGCCTCAATTAACACAGTGACCACAGATTGTATAGGTAATGTATGATTTAACACAGTCCTCAGTAGTGAACCTTCGACCTTCCAAGTGTTCCTGCGTTGGTGTTTTTTTTCTGATTTGAGATTGACTGGACCACAACTTCCAGTGTTACGGATTCCAGTTGTGTGTACCATGTGGCCAACATGGCTGTCAAGTGCTGCGGCTTTTGTGCTGTGGAAGATAGAGTAAAGGAAGTGGTAGGAAAAGAGATGTTCATGAAACTTGGTGTGGAAGGAAGGAGGAGAGAAGCTAGTTTAATCAATGTTTATCCTCATACAAATAATTCGTATCTCCTCCTATGATGCATCTTGAATAGTTATTTTGGACCCTAACCAGAGGGACCACACCAAGGTTTGCCATTTGGTGCAGAGTCAAGTGGACCGAGACCACCTCTTTTCGAAGCTCTTGGTCCGCTTGATTTCATGCATGCCCGAGCGCGACTGATGCTTTCACACCAATGAAAATGTACCATGCTAAGCACCTTTGGTTCAAAATGGACCATTTGTGCGCACCAACTGCTGTTGGTGAAAAACACCTAAAGACAGACTACTAGAAGAAGATAAAAAGCGAGACGAGATACTGAAGCAATGACTAATTGCAGACAGTTTTAAGAAAAAGATAGAAAAAGGTTAAGCCTCTGACTGAAAAACATCTTGTAGTTGTGCAGAATGTACTTAAATATTGGACTTGTGAAGCCTGTGATTCATTAATTCATTTCTACAGAGTAACTTTAAGATATAGAATTATTTTTTTTCTCTGTATATGTTAAAGACAGTACCAGTCAAGTTTGCACATACCAGCTCATTCTTTTGAATGAGTCTGAGTCCAGACTTTCTGCTGGTATTGTGTGTATATAGTCTGACATTTGATTGATTTGCAGGAAAGTATCAGTGCACCTACTGTCATTGTCACAAATTTGATTAAGACTGTTTTATAGTTTGTATTTTCAAGTGAGAAAATAATATAGCCCATCAAATATTTAATCAAGATTGATCGAACGCTCAAACTGAACCTTCAGTTAAAGGAACATGTATGCTTTCATAGGACATTTCTTCTATACGGCCAAATCAACTGAATCACAAGTGGAAACACTCTACTATTTTGTCACCAGAGCTTTTTATTTAAATTCTGATATTTTTATTCACTTGATAGCTTTTCCACATCATTAGGAAGATATAGCTGATGTGAAGTTTAAGAAGCTTATGACCCATTCCCAGATATACAATCTGATTGATGTGGATTTTTTTTTCAATAGGTCTTCTCCCTGCTTTGTATTGTTTTGAAGGGTTGCAGAGAATACTGGTATTGGATGGGAGAGTTCCTTTGTAGTTGCCTGGGAGGTGGCATTTTAGGATGAAGCTTTCGTTTCATGGAAACTACACACGCATAAAGGAAGGGTTTGCATTAGAATGAAGCTAAGATGCACAAAGGGATGACCTTGAGCGACTTGTGTGGGGTTTCATTCTAATGCGCGGACAGACCTTGTGTAAAAAAAGCTGAGCCTGTGTTAAACCCACACATACTGTAGAGTTGTAAACAGCCACGTAAAAGATCTGAAATGAGTCCTTCTTCTCCTTCCCTTCGTCCTCAGTGTCTAAGAAGCACGGGAAGCTGATCACCTTCTTACGCTCCTTCATGAAGTCCAGGCCCACGAAGCAGAAGCTGAAGCAGCGGGGCATCCTGAGAGAGAGGGTGTTTGGCTGTGACCTGGGAGAACACCTTCTCAACTCAGGACACGATGGTGAGAAAAACTCATACAACACACAGTTATAAACTATGACGCTGTTTTTACCAAACTAGATCCATCTATCCACCTACGAGCACCTCTGGTGCCTTGATCAATGCAGTTCATGTTGACACCAACTTAAACTGTGTCTGGACATGAATGGTTCGCATCTTGCTCAAAGCTCAAAGCAATTGTGCGGTGTCCATTAAACAAGATGTTCTGCATTTCAGTCACACATTCACGGGTGAAGGAGTCAATCCCTGACCTTTGTAAGTCCTGCCGTACTTTGACACGAAGGGATAAGCCATTCTTTCACACTTGTCTGGGTCAAATAGTTAAGGTTCTCTGACTGCTTCAGATCCCTGTAACAAATTAAATCTAACTGTGGTCTCATGGAGCAAGAGGAACCTTAAGGAACTCTGGAAGCTTTAAGATATATTATTCATTTGAAAAGTTTAGCTGCTGGTGTCTCCTGATTGACTCTAAAGTATGGGTATAATACTCTGATTCTCAGTGTTCACTGCGAAACTGAAATCTTAACAGGTGAAAATATATATATTTTTTATATCTATATTACTATATTTTTTGGTACACTTAGTTCAATATTGATTGGCAGATTGATATTTATACAATTAAATATTTCTTTGTTTAAGAAAATTCTAGTCTTGCATTCTTAAAACAAGAATAAACTAACCAAATCAGGTGAAAAAATTGGTTTTATCTGCCAGTGAAATAAATAAATATTTTATTCCACTGGCATATTGAACTAATTGTACCAAAACCAAAATATTTTCACCTGTTACGATATCACTTTTTGCACTGTTTTTGCATAGACACTCCCCATCCAACCTGATGGAGCATGAAAGGTTTGGCATCTTATTCTTTTGTTTTTTATTTTTAATACATTTACAGAAGTTTAATAAACTTTAATCTAACAGACTTTTTCAATTTGTTTATGGGATACTAGTACAGTGCCCTTAGGAAGTATGTAAAGTAGAAAAGTGAAGCCTATGTAGATATTTTATTCTTTTTCATTTTATTTGGCCAAATGAGGATGTGTTGGACTGTTATCTAGTCCAAGTGTACATTGGGTAAGACATAAACATACATTCAGATAAGGAAAGACATTCAACTATAGTTATAAGGAAAGCCTACAAGTTGTATAGATTTCAATCTAGATATGTTTTGAAAATAATTTATAATAATAATAATGATAAATCTCTTACTTTGTGCTTTTTCCTGTATAGTGTACGATTCCACAAAAAAAGGAAGCATACCGTTGTGTCGTGCGATAGATATATCTTAAAGCTGAGGCTGATCTGACAAACATTCAGGGAGATACGCGAGCCACAGATTCACAGATGGTCCTTGCTTTATAGATGGTGTAGAATTTCGAGGAAAAAATGTAATTCAATCCATTTTGGAATAAAACTAACGTAAACGGGGGGAAAAAAAGTAAAGCGCTGTGAATACTTTCCGGATGCACTGTATCATTGTGTATGTTTGTGATAAGAGGACCTTGTAAACAGAGTCTTTCTACGTGAAGAACTCGGACAATATTAATCCGCCCTCACAATCCTCTCAGCGAGAGAGTGCCAACTAGTTTCCTCAAATCTCGCCTTGTTTTCTCTTTCGCTATGCGTGGAATTTGTCTGAACAGCTGTTTCATCGAGTGTCCCACTCTCTGTCGTCTTCTGAATGATGTGTGAGCCGTGGGAGGCCTGGGAACCTACTTATACACATACAGAGTCCTTATCTCTCATATACACACTCACAGATAAACAACGTGTCTGCATGAGTCATTGCCTCGACAAAAAAGAAAAGGCTCTGTTTTTCTGAGTTTTTTTCTCCTTTTTTTGTCTCAATCCTTTGCTAACAAACAAAATCACTGGTGTTGTGCTTTGAAGTAGGGTGTATGTAATTGGCTGCCTCACTCACAAACGCGTTATTCATAAAACTTCACTTCAATCAGAGGTAGAAGGCCATAACATCATTGAGAAGTTCTTTGGAACATGTTCATCGCCACTTTATATATCAACTTGAGCTTCAAGTACTTATTTTTTCAGTTTGAAAAGCACAAAAACAGAAAATTTCCATGCTCAATATTTGCTTTGAGCTTGCAGCCTGTTGTCAAGAAAGGCACACACTTAAAAAAGGAAAGCCATCCTTTTTTTGACCTTGGAGTCCTCAGTCCAGACCGGACAAATATTGCCTGAAAGAAATGGTTTGATGATGCACTGTTTTTTTTTTTTTTTTTTTTTTTTAAACCTTTTCTTTTTTTTCTGCACAGTTCCCCAGGTCCTTAAGAGCTGCACAGAGTTCATTGAGAAACACGGCGTGGTGGATGGCATCTACCGCCTCTCGGGAATTGCCTCCAACATCCAGAAGCTGCGGTAGGAAACACACTGACTGCTTAAAACTGCCTTGGCTCAGGAGATGGAAGTTTTATCAGAATAACTACACTGTACACAACCCTTTCCTGCGGCCAACATGTCTCCTCCATGTATTTAACCTTTAGATGCTAAAACATATTACTATTGATTATTGCATCTGTAGCACACAATTTGCATTGTAAGTATTGACAGCATTGTAAGTATTAACAGCTTTTTTTTACTATTTAATGATGAATAAAACTATATTATTGCAAACATGTAATTTCCACTGGTTCAAACATGAGCAATGGCAAGGGCACGTTGGTCTTTATGTGCCTAAGGTTTTGCCTCAGACTGCCCTTATTTTCTGATTGGTGCAGCCACATCTAGGATGAACATAACATGAGGCATAAGGTGCATTTCCACTGCAGGAACCTCCCCTAAAGCGATATTCACAGGAACTTTTTACAGGGAGCAACAGAGTAACTACTCTGGGGTAGATTCTCTCTTCAGCCCTGAAAGGCACCCTATGCAGATGTTGAACGCTCTTGTTCCCTCTCTCTCTTTGTCTCTATACACAAGTCAAAACTGTTCAAAATTATGTAACTTGGAAACTGGGGGGTCCTACTATGCAGTGGAGATTTGACCACGCAGAAGACCAAGTGACAGGAATCTTCTCCCTCCTTTAGCAGGAACTCCTGCAGCCACAAGATTATTACAACCATGTACCACCAAACTTCTTCAAACAGAAGTAGATTATTTGGGATTCGTCTTGACTTTTTTGTGACTTGTATCCTTCCATTAGGCCACAGCAGTCATTCACTGATGTTATTCTCCAGAGTGACCTTGTTGGTGACCTCTCTCTTTTCCCATCAGGCATGAGTTTGACTCTGAGCAGATCCCCGACTTGACCAAAGATGTTTACATCCAGGACATCCACTGTGTTGGCTCGCTGTGCAAGCTCTACTTCAGAGAGCTGCCCAACCCCCTGCTCACTTACCAGCTTTACGAGAAATTCTCTGTAAGCAAAGCTTTGAGACTCTTCACACACCATTTTTTTACACTAAACTCTGCATGTGAAAGCAATTGTTTTATTGGTTTAGTGCTCAAGAAATTTCTTAATCCCAACAGAACTGGTTATGTGTGACTGAACATTATTAATAAAGTTTGACTCACTTTTAAAGAAAAGACAATAAAATAACTTAGATGTACATATCACACTTCTTCAAACTCCTCTTTTCTTGTTGCTAAAATAAAAGCAAGTTACTTGACACACCCTGTCATTACAAATGCAGCAAATCAATGTCCAAGCACAACAGAAGCATCCCTGAAGATTAAGTTAATATTTGGTTGTTATGGCAGCTGGTGAGAGATGGTTAGGGGGGGGGTGCAGACTGATGTCTCCTCTGTGCTTCATGTAGCAGCGTGGAACCTGGCGTGATAAGTGAATGAGCTTTAATGCTGACACACTGATACATCCCACTATTTATCTCTCTTTCCCTCTTTGTTTTCCATCCTGAAGGAGGCTGTATCGGCTGCAACGGATGAAGAGCGACTCATCAAAATCCATGATGTTATTCAGCAGCTCCCCCCGCCGCATTACAGGTCAGCATAGAGGCACACCACCCTTTAAGTAATGGCCTGGGTACTGCCAGATCACATTCGTTATGTGTGTGCATGCATTGGTGATGTTTTTTCTGCAAGTTGTAGCGTACAAAACATCGGGATCACAGTAAATCAGAACATTGCGCTGCAGGACATTGTTTGAGAGGGTGATTGTTTTGCAGTTGTACCGAACAAACTGCATGCGGCTGCCTGTGAGAGCACAGCCAGTGTGTGTTGAGCGATAAAGAACATGAACAGAGAAAATGTCGCAGACACAGCGGAACTTATTTCAAAAAGAGCCATGTCAGTTGTGAGAAAGTAGTTAGACTTTAAAAACTCTGACACTGATCAAACAACCAAGTCATGTCAATTTTATCCGTGTAGCCCAGGAGGATGACACCAATAGAATTTGGAAAAATACGCTGATAACAATTTTTGCTCATACAGCCTCTGTGCATGCATGTGTGTCTGTTGGTGTTTAAAATAAAAGGTTTTTCTTTTGCTGTATCAAATGGAAGCATTTAACTGGCCGCTGCTGACCCTTGTGTTGGTGGTGATGAATTGAAATTCCTATCCTCTGTAAAAGCATACAAATGCAAATTTCTTAGTGACATCCTGCAGGGATTCCGGCATTTAATGAAATATTGATGCCCTGAGGAAGTAACTCCATCATTGGCATTAGCCTGCACATCACTAGTGGAGGGAGGCCAATTAAATCAGAATACATGAATATTTTATTCACAGGACCCTGGAGTTCCTCATGAGACATCTCTCGCACCTGGCAGCCTTCAGCTACATCACCAACATGCACAGCAAGAACCTAGCCATCGTCTGGGCTCCCAACCTGCTGAGGTAAGTCGTCATCTATTTCTGTCACTGTGGCTGTAGTTTAGACTAGTAAGTGGTTGCGCTTATGATTTACATCAATAACTCCTGGATCCACCAGTCAGCCCTCAGCTCTATTGCTACTAGATTTTTTTGGCTGTGTTTTTGACTAAGTTAACCGCCAAACATTACTTTTACGGAACATCACCATCTCAGGTTCTGCCCTCTGCTGGCTCACATCCTATAGAAACATCCTACAAAATAAGATGAAAGATGCATGGACATCTTTCAGATTATCTTGAAGGGAAGAAGTATCCAAACCCCTTTTTTCTTAATATACACCACCCCACTTGGTGCAATCACAAACTAACCTTTTGAGACACATGGCAGCATTCATGCAGTCATGTGGCTTAGCCTTGTCCAACATCAGGAAATTAGATCCTACACGGCTAACCATGCAGGTAAAATCAACATTGACAACCTCTGCAAATAATGCAGAATACACTGACATATCTGGCCTTCAACCAGCCAACTGCCTCTAAGACTGTACTCGGATCTATGTTACTTTGGATAAAAGCATCTGCTAAATTAAATTGTAAGTGTAAGCAGTTGTTAAACTAAAAAGACGCTTTACAAATGCATTTACCACTGAACACAACAAAGTATGCAGTCCACAACACCATGTTTTTGTCGCCATGAATGGGACACTTTGCAGCAGCTGTGGAGAAATCGCAGCGTTTCCCCACACACATTGACCATTGTGTGAGGCTGCGCCACACAATGAAAGCGTAGCACCAAAAATTGAATCCGCCTGGTGATGTCATTCCTGCTCATACTCTCAGTGAGCGATCGACTGAGGGAGCGCAGCGCACATGTAGGAGGCACAACGCTTCGATCACCACCCCCCACTCCGATGGAACTTTTTTTTTTTTTTTTTGGAAAGTGCTTCCCTTTTCCAAACAGTTTCCTGGAACAAGTTCCCAGATGGTTCTATGCGACAAACCATCTGGAATGTATAACTGGAAATTAAAAAGACAGATTTATAAGCTAAATCTAAATGACCCTGAGTTATAAATGTGGAGGAATATAATATATATATAAAATATAAATGTCGGTGACGCATTTCAATGTCATTTAACACAAATCATGTAACTTTAAGTACAATCTATTTATTATAATCAGGTTGACTCGTCATAGTCTATATTGGATTCATTTTTTAACCAGAGTTCGCTATTGAATCAGGCTTATTCTTCTGTTGTTTGTCCACTATTTTTTCAGGTCAAAACAGATTGAATCTGCATGCTTCAGTGGCACAGCGGCCTTCATGGAGGTCCGAATCCAGTCTGTGGTGGTGGAGTTCATTCTCAATCATGTTGACGTTCTCTTCAGCACTAAACTCAGCTCACTAATACGAGAGGGAGCAGGTATACACAAAGCTCACATAAATAAGACTCCCGCACACACTGTCCGCTTCCCCCCCCCTACGTTGCTTCTATTTCACCAGTAATCCCTGTGCTCTTGATCACCAGGCCACAACTCGTTGTCACGGCCCAAGTCCCTCCTGGTTTCATCGCCCTCCACTAAACTCCTGAGTCTGGAGGAGGCCCAGGCCAGGACTCAGGCTCAGATCAACTCCCCGGTGACTGAAGACAGCAAGTACATCGAGGTGGGCGAAGGTCCCGCTGCCCTGCAGGGCAAGTTCCACACGGTCATCGAGTTTCCCACCGAAAGGTTTGTTAATTGTGGAAGTGTCTTCATAAGACTGATACACAGAAGACACTAATTTTGTTGCAAGAACATTATTTTCAGTTGGAATTCAATAATAATGCTGGATTGTGTCTCCATCTGCTGGTTGCTGTTAGAACAGCAGGCAATTAAAAACAGATGAATGTGACTCTTTTTTTTGCCCTTTGATCCATTCCATTTAAATGTTTCCTTCCTCACAGGAAGAGGCCTCCTATTAAATCCAAGAAGTCTCCTGTGGGCAGCTGGCGTTCCTTTTTCAACCTGGGCAAGTCTTCTTCCATGTCCAAGCGCAAGTTGCATCGCAACCCCAGTGAGCCCAATGAACTGAAGGCCATGGCTCTCGCTGGTGAGTCCTTCCTCTCCAACTGCAGAGGAAGTAGTTTGTTTTCCCTCTTGGTGTTGTGTGATTAAAAAAAATGTTATTTGACTAAACAAATTTAAATGGAATACCTGTTGTGTTTCAGGAGGCAGAGGGGATACAACAACATTAAGATCTGCCAAAAGTGAAGAGTCTTTGAGTTCTCTGCACAATGTTGAAGGTATTTCCAAATTAAAAATGCTGTTTTTAGTGTTGCCTACTTTCATATAAAGGGCAGGGTTCCTGTGTTAAAAAATAAATAAATAATATCTTAAAAAGACAAAAAAAAGTCTTAAATAATGATATCCAGGTCTTTAAATGTGTGCAGTATGTAACTTCTCCATACCACATTTTCCTCGAAAGTATTATTTGCCCACCACTATTATTTTGATTAAATAACAGTCTGAATAAAGAATGGTGGAACTGTCATGACTCAAAAGTTCTGGCTTGCCAGAAGTTGAGTTCTAGAATCTTAGTGTCATTGTCAGGGTGGTTGCTATGCGTGCCTGAGCCGAGATAATTTACCTCAGGAACGAAACTGTGGTGAAGTTGGTCGTTATTGGATATATTCTTGACGTTTTGGTTTTATCTGTTTTTTTTTAATCGGAAACCAAGGCAGTGTCCATGTAAATAGAGAGTGTAGTATATAGTACATCATTATACTCTGATAGACTATAATATTACTGTCGACTTTCTTTGCGATTTTATGTTTTACCAGAAAACCGCATCTCCACATTGCCAATCTACCATCATTCACTGTGGTTCGTGTTAGGGGCTGTCTGCAGTTACATGTTTCAGTATGAAATGATTGATGAACAAAATGACTTTTTGCTTTAGTACAATGAACAAAGGTCTGTGAAATAGGTATTAAGTTTTATATAAATGGTCTTAAAAGGACTTGAATTTACCTAAAAGAAAGCTGTAGTACCCTGCAAAGGCCTTTTAAAAATAAATTGTTTCTGATTATGTTCCTTTCCTCTCCAGGGGAGTCCAAGGTGTATCGTCCTCGGCGGCCACGCTCCAGCAGCGATGCCCTGTCCACCTCCCTTAACGGTGAGCTGCTGGACAGCAGGCAGCACTGCAACTCCTATGACAACCTGGACGCCACGGAGGACAGCGACGGAGACGACGGGCCCATCTGCGTTCCCGCTCTCATCTCACCTCCCCGCTCGGCCGGCGAAGACGTGGATCTCAGCCCGCCGGACATCGGCATGGCCTCTCTGGACTTTGACCCCATGTCCTTCCAGTGCAGCCTCCCTGACACCTCCTACTCCTTCCCCCTGGACGACTCACCGTCCAGGGTGGAGGGCTCCAAGTTTCAAAGCAGCCCCGGCAGCATCTGCGGCAAAACCAACGGTTCCGACTTCCTGTCTGCCCCCTTCCTGGGCAACTTGAACTCCTCCCTGTTGTCCACAGACTTCAGCCCGGCTGTCAGAGAGAGGGTGGAGAGCAAGAGACTGCCAGCCTCTTATTCTTACACCGATAAACCCACACAGGCTGTGTCACCTATTAAATGTGGAAAGGCCACTAGCTTGACACCATTTGCCACTTCAGAGCTGCCTGACAGGAATACGGCTGGACAGGCTGTCCTTCCGCAACCATTATCTCCTCCATCAGGACCCAAGGACTCTCCTCCCCTGATGGGCAGCATGCTGCTGAGGGCAGCCGAGCCGTCGCTAAGCGAGGCTTTCCAAATGGAACTGCACTCGAAGCTGGCAGCCTTTGACAGCGTGGACAGTCGAGAGCCGAAGGGAGAGGACGGTACACAGCAGGCACCAGCTGCCAGCAGCCAAGAGCACCAAGGTAGGGAGCAGAGTGTCTGGCCCTAATGAAGTGATGGTTTTGTTCCTGACTGTTTTCTTTAGGTTGTGTAGATCGAAACGGTTATGTTCAAAATAAAGCCGTTTCCATTATTAATTGTTGAAATGCCTTTTCTCTCACAGGTTTGCATGGATTTTATCTTGAAATGTATCTTTTCATATTCCGAGCACCTTGTTTAAATTTTTCCATCTATGTTTCACTTTTCAAGAACCTTAAAACTTGCCCGCCTGCCGCCGTTTCTCTCACTTAGAGCCCTTGTCTTTTTTGTGTCCCCCGCTAGGAGTCGTAGCTCTGGACACCTCGAAGGACCTCACCCCTCGTTCCCTCTGCTCTTCAGCTCCCGCCTTTGCCCCTCCTCCTCCTCCCCCTCCTAAAAATGCTGCCCGCATGTTGGCCCTGGCCCTCGCAGAGTCTGCTCAGCAGGTCTCTATACAGTCTCAGTCCCAGTCCTCTGAGCCTCCAACACAACTATCCCCTCTGCAGCCACAGGAGGCCTTTGACTTCCAGGACCTGCCTGGACTTCCACTGATCCCACAATTCCAGACTTCTGAGGAGGAGGGAGCAGAACGAGGACGTTCACCACCACCAGACATCTTCGCTCCAACAGACACCACAGTCTCATCTTATTCCTTTACTTCCAGTCCTCTAATTAAACCGCCACAGCAAGATTCAATAAGCACGATAACCAAGCTGCCACCTAGTGGCAAGTCCTCCGCACCCACACCAGGAAGACAACCGGAAGCGGTTTCCACCTCAATGGACACTCTCCCCAAGTGCACTCCCCCCTCCAATTCAACTACCCCAAGTTCTCCAACAAAGAAAAGTCCAGAGAGGCAGCAGCAGGTTCCAGTCCATACCAGTTCAACCAGTAGCACTCCAGCTGCCACTCCCAGCAGCAGCCACACAGACCCTGGAGTTATACAACCCCAGCCTATTCCTGAAGTGAGTGTCTTATTTTGACTTTCATTTGTTATTTTTTCTTAATAAAGCAGGGTGTTCACTTCCACTTGTTTTTTGAATCTTTTGAATCTCTCTTATTGATCAAGCGGTGATGCAACAAACATAGACTCTAAAGACAAAACTTTGGTTATTACTACAAAAGGAATTATTTAAAATAAATTTTTTTTTATTTCAAACCTTACAAAAAAAATGTCCCTATTAGGAATGAAGTGCAAACTAATAGGATGCTTCTTCCTACAAAATGAAGAAATTGTGTCTCTATCGTCTGGATCAATAACACTGAATGAATACAGCCAATACATCCTAATTTATACGTTAAAACTGCCTTTTAATGGAAGTTGTTGTATCCCTGATGCAAAATTTTAAAAAAAAATGTTTAAACATTATTGGCTATATAATTACCAGAATAGGCTGTAATGTAATCAACCTAGTTAAAGTGGAAAATGATTCAATTGGGTGGTTGTTGATTTTTTTTAAACATTGTCGTAACTAGTTAATTACAATGTCAAATTGATTTGTATAGCCCTATCTCACAGGCATCATTGCTGAGGACCTTTCTTAGTAGAAATCAGTTGTGTTACTTATTGGTTTGAACAAAAGCCTGCATCCACACTGGCTCTTCAGGATAACCTCTTGTCCAACAGCAGCAACTCTCAAAATTCCTCAGTAAATAATGGTTTGTTTATTTGTGTTTATCTCAGGTCAAACTAGAAGACACTGGACTACCTCCAGTCTTTCCAGAATCATCAGAGCAGCAGCCTCCAACAGCTCAAAAGCCCAAAAAGCAGGCCACCTTACTGCCCCAGCACCAAACACAAACTCTGCAGAGCCAGGCTCAGGCACAGGCTCACCTTCCAGCACAGCCTCACACGCAATCTCAGACACAAATCCAACCCCAACCTCAGCCGCCCTCAAAGGCCAGCGCAAGAGTGGCACCCACCTCCGCCGAGCCCATTGAGAAGCCTTGGGAGGCCATAAAGCCAGTACAGCCCTGTACAGAGTCTGCAAAATACCACGATTCCTACGGCACCCTCCCTCCAGCTCCTCCTGTCCGCACCATTGAGAGCAAACTTGCCACGGCTGCCCTCAGCCAAAGTGAAGCATCCTACAACATCCTGGCTGAGGGCCCTGCGTCTGGCCATATAGAGGATGCCCTGCCCCACCATCCTCCTTCCCCCCGTAAATCCTCCACCCACCAGCCAGCCTACCTGTACCACGGCAAAGAACAGGTTTCAGTCGAACCTCCAGGAGCTGCATACTATCACCAGAGGCCTATTCCCTTGGCACCACAGTCCATTCCACACCACTACCGACCTGACAGCGTCCCCCCACACCTCTCTTATGTCCCCACTTCTGAACCTCAGATACCTTACAGTGCCCGAGTAGACAACCGATACAGCACTTTAGGCCCCAGGTCCTACCACTACTCTATTAAGTCTAGAGGAAACCCCCGGAGTGCGTATGTGTCTTCAGGGCCAGGGAATCAGGGTTATAGCCATGACCGAACCCATGGCTATCCCACCATCCGAAGAGTGCACTCACTTCACGTTCCTTCCACTATCCGCTCAGTGCCCATCCAAAGGACCGAAGTTCCTCCAGACGACGAAATGTTCTTTTACCACCGGCCGGTATTCCAGTGCAAAGCCTACCAGCAGCCCCCGCAGCAGTCCTCGCAAACAGACTACCACGTCACTCAGCTGCAGCCTTACTTCGAAAATGGACGGGTACAGTACCGCTACAGTCCCTACTCTGGTTCTAGTCAATTGGAGGCGCCTTACTATGACATCGACCCTTATGGCACGATCCGAGTGCGGCACGTCCACTCGCACAGCAGAGGAGATCCAGGAGCCGTCACTGGCCACCCGGGTGGAAAGGCGACTGGGTACCACTTCCTCACTCGCCACGTTCTCCCACCTGGGAAGGAGCACAGCTTCGTGAGCAGAGACATGCCCCCCGGTCACGGAACCAAGGACGCAGCCGCTTACCTCGCCTGGGACCCGGAGGAGTCAGAAAGGATCCGCATGCATACCATCCGCAGGGAAAGCAGGGCCAGACAGAAGATCAAAGGTCCTGTCCTGTCTCAGTATGACAATGTAGGCCTGTTTGCACCAGCAGACATATCGGGCTACGAAACCCTGCACTTGCGCAGTAAGTCTGACCCAGGTAAAGCCGTTCTGGTTGCGGTTGAGAGCAAAGATGGGCGCTACCTTCCCAGACACATGGTGTCAGACCCCGACGTCCTCATGTACATGGAGACCGACAAGCATGTCCAGGGCAGTTCGATGGGTGACAAGTCCGAGAGGCTTGCCAAACAAAGCGGCTCCAAGAAATGCCAATCCTCTCACTCCCTTCCTGCTATACTGAGCCACAGTCTCTCTCACCAGCCAGAGGGCAGCCGACACGAAGCCAAGCACGATGCCGGAGAAGAGAAGCTCTGCGGAGACAGCGGCAGGTCCAAACACTGGCAGCAGGAGCACTCCAACAAAAGAAATTTCCAACCACGTTATGAATGCCCCGATCCTGACCATCACCAAAGCAAAGGTAAGACATCAACCAGCTACCACAGTAGGGACGAGCAGCCGTCAGCTTCCAGGGAACAACCCGCCCGCACCAAACCAGAGCGCTCGCACAGCGTCCGGGAGCAGCAGCAACACTACGCCCAAACCCCCAAATCCGAAATTGACAGAGACTACTCATATCAGACACACAGCACTAAAACAGTGCAGTCCCACTACGACAACTTGGACGATTACCACCCAGTACCTCAGCCTCAGGCCCCTGTTCAAAACCGTGGCGGCTCCGGCTCTTATCCTGCCCAGGGATTCACGGTGAGCCACAACAACAGAGCGTATTCCACAGCACTGGGCCAGGGAGCCTTTATCCAGACTGACCTGTCCATCCAGAGGCCAGAGACAGAGATACGTACAGAATGATGCTTCTAGGTGGGAATTGTGTTAAATTCTCTTTAGCTGTGTAGAAGAAAGACTCCAATGAGCTATGGTCAAGCAGCCTCTGCAGGACAGTGGACTGTTGTTTCACCAATATTTTTGCTCCTCTGTATTTTTAATGAATTGTAAAGAAAATTGTAAGACTTTTTACAAAAAGTCGTGAATGTACCTGAAATTATTGTCCAAGCAGTCATATTGCTGGGATTGATTGAGACAAGAGGCAGTCATAAATGTATATGATATGAAAAGTGTAAGGTACTTTTAACAGCAACAACAAAAATGTTAAATATATATATATACTGTATGTATGTGTGTATATATATATACATATATACATATGTATATATATGTGTGTATATATATGTGTGTATGTGTGTATGTATATATATGTGTATATGAATAGAATCACTAGTTGAAAGGGATTTTTAGTTGTACTTTCTTTTTTTTAGGTGTGGAGCTGGGTATGAGCATCAATTGGGATTAATGGGTTTGCATTTTAGAAATGCATGCACTCTCTTACAGAACAGTTCTGTGTACTTCACTGTTCATCGCGTTCTTTCTGGATGTTACAGCACAAGTGGTGGAAGGAGGATGTATGTAGGCCACCGCGCCCTCCCTCTACTAAAATGTATACAAGAAGGCTCAAGGAATCTGACTTGAGTGTGAGGTTTGATAAGGAGCTACAATGGGTAACGTTAATGTAGTTGTTATCAATGTCTTATTTTTTTCTCTGTGACTGTGCCATTTTCTGTAAGTTTGCTATAAACATGTTTCAGTGATTTCTAATGGATTCTTTTGGTACTTCATTGGAAGAGGGACCAAACAACTTGGTGCAGTCCTTTCACATATGGGGTAAAGAGGGGAGAGAGGGATGAATGCCTGATGTACCAGAAGATGTGTAAGAGGTTATTTTTATTTCTTTTTTTTTTTATTACATTCACAGTAGTCACATGAACTGGACTGACTAAATAAAGATGAAAACTCTCAAACAATGTGGTGAAAAGCAATGTTGCCACTGCTCAATGGAGAAAACAATAACCTTTTGATGAGCCTTAAATGTGTTCCTATAGATCATATTTTCTTTACTGTCATTGTCATAATGCACAAACTTTTGTGACATTTAGATTTAAGTTTTGATGATTCTGGACAGGTCGGGGTTGACTGGTGACCTACTGGGGTTATTTAGTTTTGTTATCGCCTCATCTGGTTCTGGATTTAAAAACGAGGGAGTGACATGTTTTGTTGTGTTTTTTTTTTAATATCTGGAGACATTTCTTTTTAGGCTGGTTAATCTATGTATAGTACATTCAGATGGTGTTATACTACATGCTCTTTTGGTTCACCATAATGGGTGGTTTACAATACATTACGAATATGTCTAAATCCAGGTTTTACTCTGTAACTGTTTGACTTCTATATCGCTTGCAGGTTTTGCTCCTCTTGCCTTATCTAAAGCCTCTTCCTTTTCAGATGGGGCATTGAAGTAAGGCACTGTGTACTTGAATGGGAACACACTCTTGTCTCAAAACTAGAGGTACCTAAAGTTAGATATGAAATGAATAAAACTGTTCAGGAATAGTTATAATCAGTGTCTTTTTAACATGCATGATTTTAATAATACACCTCTGTTCAGTTTCTTTAAGGGAGGACAAAATCAAAAAAAGTGACAAGAAAATCTCCTAGAGACCTTATTTACTAGCTGGCTTTAAATATAGGTTTAGTTTTTCAAGTGTGTGTCATGAAACAACGGTGAAAGAAGTTTTACTGCTGTAATCATTCCTCATGTTACTGCCTATTTAAAGAAATTACAGCTTTGGTGATATCATATCTCTGAATGCATTACAGTATCCTTACAGAAACCTAATGTACCAAATAGCATGCCAATACATCCAATAGGAGTTGAGATATTTCAAATACAACAAAGTGAACTTCTTAGTTCACTTCTTTACTCTTTTTACAGTTGAAGGTTTGCTGATCATTCCGCGTCAAAAAGAGTAGTAGGATAAATACAGAGCTGTTGACCTTTTGTGTGAGAGTATTACTAATGCAGTGTGTAATTACTGTGGTGAAAGAAAACTTCACACTACTGTATACTTATAAAAGTTACCTGATGCAAATATTTTCAACATTTCAATTGAAAGAAATAACTGCTATTGTTTGTTTTTTTTAATAGCCCTTATTACAAGCTTCAGAAGAATATGTCTCTCTGTTCTTCATAGGGATCAATAAATAATTCATTACATTAAATCTAAACTCATGGTGGGAAAAAAAGCAATAAATTATTGACATTTTTGATTTGAGTTATAAGGTGCAAGAGCTGTTTTAATATATCAATCAAATCTGACTGTCATTGAGTTTATATGAGAAGACAAATAAAACTGCAACAAATGCAGTGTGATCGAGTGCGAGGAGCAGATTGTTCTCAAATCACCTCCTGAAAACATCTCCACCCAGGCACAAACCACTCGGGTAAGCATGCTTAACCTAAACATGTTTTTTTTTTGCTGTAATTATTTCCTGTTCTCACTGATCATTAAAAGAATCCTTTATAAGACGCTTACAAAGTAAGTAAGTCATCTTTAACACTTTGGGTATGTTTGTATTTTATTTTTTGGTTCTTATATTTTATAAAATATAAGAATATCCTTATATCTTTATATCTCATAAAATTGAGCAACCTTCTTAGTTAAGCACTTTATATAGTTTCAATACTAATATCAACAATTTTATAATTTTTCTAAGTGGTTGCACATTCACATATCATGGCCCTAATAAAATAGTGGCATATGTAATTTTAGGGGTGAAATAGAATTTCTGGCCTAACTCATCTCTTGATGCTGCTGGACACATCTGGTAAAGTCATTTTAACCCTGGGTTGAAAGGAATAAACTTTTTATGCGCTATAGGACAATGGCCATTTTACTTATTTTTTGTCGGGATAAAATGCTTTAACTTGGCCATTTTGAAAGACTTCTGCTTCAAAAAGAAATAATTTTTGGTGCAGAAGAAACTCAACATGATTCCTAGATGAATTTCTAATGGTTAGTGATAGAGGCTATAATACATTATAGGAATATAGGCTAAATTTAAAGTTGCCCAAAGTCACACTAGAATGTTCAAAAATGGACTCAGGTCACTTTATACTTTAATGTTACAGAAGTGACATCAGTTATCCACTGTCAAGGCCTTTTTGATTGAAATGATCAATAAATATATTCTCTGGATTTGATTATTTTTGTTTTGTTTTCAAGTTTTCCCAAAAACTTGGAAAAACATTTTTTTGGGCCATTATTTTAATTCTGTAGCAATATACAAATAAACACTTCTTGAACTATTAAAAAGCCTTAAACCTACGCTGAATATGAGGATCATGCTTCCTTACACATTTAATATTTTAATTATCTATCTGATCTATATGTACTTCAAGCCACCAATTGTTTTATTTTTCTTCTTTCGCAAATCTAATATACATTTTATTATTATTTTATAGTTCATTTAGTAATACTTTAATAGTGTAAAACCAAAATGTTTGACAGGAAAAAAACAAAACAAAAAAACTTTGGCCAATGTTTACAAACGTTGGCCGTTGCATTCTGGGAGGCAGATGATTGACACCGCCGCCATTTTGCTCCCTCCGCTTCCATTGTGTGAGAGATAGTAAATATCTGACACTGCCAGACAACCACAACACACTTGTATCCGCGCGAAGAAAACCTGTTAAATTCATTCTCGGTAAGTCCTATTTTTTCCTTATTTTTTCAAAGCTACGGAACACTCTTCGCCGTTTCGTGAATAAAACGTTCTCAATGAAGTAGTTTACGATGTGAAACGGCGCGTTGTTTCGACGCCGTGGAACAGCAGAAAACCGGAGAGAAGAAGAACGCCTCCCGGACTTCCACGGCTCCACTTTTTCCATCTGCGGGTTTCTACCCCGCCGCTTTGCTCCGACGCGCCGCCGCGTTCCGCGCTCGCGAGGCTTTATTTCGGTAGCCGCACGTGTCCGCTACCTTCTGCCGGCGGTCTCGTGCCGCCGCGTTTCATAGTTTTGTGGGAAATAGTCTGAAAAGTTTACGTCCCCGCTCGTCGCCTGTGTGTCGGTAGGTTCGTTTTGGCGTCTGCGGCCATAATCTTGCGGTACGAGGCGGCGGTTGAGGCGGCTTGTCCCGCCCTAAAAGCTCGCAGTACGGCCTGCCATTGGCCCGCTGGTTTCCGGATGAAGACCTGGCTCGTGTCGTGATTGGTGCGCGTGGAAGCCCCGCAGCGGCGTGATTGGCTCGGGCAGAGATGTTTTGTGTAGCTGCTGTTTGAGGATGAAGCTTCAACAGAGCGATCAAATATAAGTAAATAAAAGAAACATCGAGGTAGGATGGAAACGAAACAAATATATTTGGGCGAATGGGAACGTAAAATCGATAATGTGCTTTTAATGTAATGCGTCACTAAAAAGACAGATTCAGATTGAGTGTGGAATGACTCGGGTTATTATCTTATCAGGGCAGACTTACGGCAATAAAAGATAATTGGACAAGTCATAGATATAGCCTAATTAAAAAATGTATTATACTGTTTGTTAAATAACTAAATGAGTGTATAAATACTTACATCTTAACTGGTCAAGTGAGTTAAAAAGATTGGGCAATTTGCAGTCAAGTTAAACAGGTTCCTGTTTCACAGAATAAAAAATGTACTTGTTTGTCTCACCATGGCAACCCTATCCAAAACATGTAAAAAGCATCACAAAATAACATGGTTACGGTCGATAGACTGATCATATATCACTGATTATATTCAAAGTGGATCCTAATAATATGTTCACTTTGTAAATGGTCAAAAATAAACATTGCCAATAAATTCAAATGACCACAAAATTCAAAATGGCAAATATGTTGAGGCATAGTTTTAAATTGAATGTTTGTATTATTTTGCATTTCAATACAGTTTTATCCATATTAACAATGTCAGAAGTTAAATAAATACATTCCTTTGTTTTATTTTGCTTCTTTTGAATCAAAACACTTACAATGTAAACCTAGTTAATATAACGTCTATCCCATAATGCCTATGTATCCAGTATATCATTGAAACCATAACATAAGAGGTAGGGCAGCTTCAAAGTGTTTTGATATAGTCAGAATAACCAGATTTTTTAGTACATTTGGTATTTGTTGCATCTCATTATTTTTTTAAACAAAAATACGAATGAATACATTCCACACAGTATCTATTCACATCATAGTTCTGGTATATTTGTTCACTTTGTCCCATTATTACTTCATATTAATATTTTTCCTGGGCATGCCTGCTGACAAAATTCATAATAGCTTGATGTACAATGAAAAATGTTATTTTTATTTCAAATACAAAAGATGTTCCTGTCATCAGTCTTTAAACTACACTTCATGATAATAAAGCTGGTTAAATTGAATAAAAGTAAAACAAAAAAATGATCAAAATCTATATCTTGTGTTTGATCACGGCAAGAGATCACATTCTGTATATGGTTTACATATGTACAATGTATTAGGATGGGATCGAACAACAAAATCATGTTTCAGTTTGTCACTTAAAAAGAACCAATTTAAGTCTGTTAATTTAATATTTTTTTTCCAAATATACTAATGCAAATCATCAAAAATATTCCAAGTTTTTGAACCATAAGATGGTTTTAAATGAATGAAATCACGTTTGACTACACATTTTAGGCCATTTTTGAAATAAAATATGGTGGATTGCTGATATCCTGTTTTGGCTGTTGTACTAAAGTCTGCATTACTCTGCTGTACTGTCAAATAACGTTTTCCCTATCAGTATAATAAAAATATCTTTAGCATTTTGACTAAATTTACGCATCTATAAAGACCCTAAGGATATTTTTATTAATATGTAATTTATAATAGTTATATTGTATAGCAATACAAATGATAATAGTATATGCATACATTGTGCAGAACAGCTCAAATCAAAAAAGAATCCAGAGGAAATATAATATGAACCTGCATTAACACAATGTCACCTCCCATTGTTTTCCAATTCAGGTGATACTTTGTCGTCATGGCTCGTACCAAGCAGACTGCTCGTAAGTCCACTGGAGGAAAGGCTCCACGTAAGCAGCTGGCCACCAAGGCTGCCCGCAAGAGCGCCCCCTCCACCGGTGGCGTCAAGAAGCCCCATCGCTACAGGTAAAGCTTCATTCACGCTCCACAGACGGATGAAGTTGTGGTGTGTGTGTGTGTGTGTGTGTGTGTGTGCGCGTGCATCACTGCGCACATGCTTGGCTGTTGTTAACCAACACATCCACCAGGGGGCAGCTCAGAGTCCAAAGTTCATGACAATAAACAACAAGGAGGAGGTCTTGGTGATGTACATTTAAAAAAAAAAAAAAGAAGAAAATAGAAGCAGTAAAGGACCTTGTCCTTCCTATCTCTCAGTTTTTTTTTTTACACCGATCCACATTACTAATTCTTTTCGTACCAGCTATTTTGGGGTAATTGTCTTCTCTCTGTGTCCCAGTGAACTGACACTGTAAATATGTTTGTAGTTCCTCACCAACTAACATAGCTTTTCCCCAAACTTCAAACATTGTGTCTTCTTCTTCTGTTTCACGCTGGGTAGAAGTTACGTATCGGTGTGGTGACAACAATACTCCCTACATAGTTTCTGTTTGCTCCGTATCAATAAGCTTTGTACGACGGAAAAAATGAATGCAGAATTAAGGCCCGCATCAGTATCCTTATGCGTATTTAACGTTGAGCATAAATAGGCCATAACTCTTAGATTTCCCTCAATGTAGTTTTATCAAGTAAATTACAACACTACGTTAAACTCAGAAAAACTTCAATATGAAGTGAATAATACTTTTTTCATGCAGGTTAGCGATTTTATAGTTATTTAAGAGACTTTTTACATTAATACTTAGATTCTATCTTCATTTTGTGGACCTTTTAATTTTTTTTTTTTAATAAATGATGTATCATAGCCTGTGCACAGATACCGGTTTACTCCTGTTGAAAAGGTGTGTCTGGTTGTGTGTTTCAGGCCCGGTACCGTTGCTCTGAGAGAGATCCGCCGGTACCAGAAGTCCACTGAGCTGCTGATCAGGAAGTTGCCCTTTCAGCGCCTGGTGAGGGAGATCGCTCAGGACTTCAAGACTGACCTGCGTTTCCAGAGCGCTGCCATCGGTGCACTGCAGGTGTGTGTGTGTGTGTGTTTGCATAAATGTATTGATAACAAATCATTGGAATGACTTCCAGACTGACAGCATTTGTTTGCTGATGTCCCCCCTCCTGCAGGAGGCCAGCGAGGCTTACCTGGTGGGTCTGTTTGAGGACACCAACCTGTGCGCCATTCATGCCAAGCGTGTCACCATCATGCCCAAAGACATCCAGCTGGCACGCCGCATCCGTGGAGAGCGCGCTTAGTCTGCCCCGCCAACGTCTCAACCTCTGTCCTGATTTTCTTTACCTGTCCCGGCCCTCGCTCCTTTGTTCTTCCCCTCCCTCCCTCCCTCCCTCCATCTCTCTCCCCCTCCTCCCCCTGTCTACCCAGCTTCTCAGTAGAGTTTAGAGTAATCCTGAACATTAAGAGATAGAAATATGTTGAAGTCTGGTCTCTCATTTTTTCGTCTTTTACCAAACGATTTAGGGTACCTTTTTTGTGCATGTAAATGGTTTTGTAGATCAGACGCACATGCGTGCACGGAGCCCACCCGTGAGTTCCGCTCGGACTCTCCCGGGACCGGGGGCTGGCGGGTACGTTTGTGGCGCGGCAAACGGAGCTGAAGTTGAAGAGGGAGCCGCAGCCGAGGGGCTAGTCTGCTTAAGGGGAGCTGCAACTTCCACAGCAGGGTGCTATTGAAAAAACTAGTCCCCGAGGCCTCTGCCCCATCTGAACGCCCTCCTCCCCTCTCGCCCAGTCCGTCCCTTCGCTCCCCAACCCCCCCCTCTTCCTCTGTGATGTTGTGCACTGGGAGGGGATGACGGTCTGTCAGTGTGCACGCGTGAGCTCTGATCTTCCAAAAAAAAAAAAAAAAAAAAACAGGCGTACTCTACCAACAATAATGTCTTGGTAACTTAAGAATATTGATTCTCATTGTGGATATGGTGTCTATTTTTTTTACACAAAAAATTCATGGAATAACCTCTCTTCCCTTTACTACTTCTAAAAATCATCAATTTAAGTGAAAAGAAAGTAATTGATATTGTCAACATGGTTATCAGTAGTTTTTTTTCTTTTTTTTTTTTTTAACAGTGATCTGATTTTGCTATAAAAGAAAAAAAAAATCAGGAAGGGCTTCTGTGTTTTCCAAGACAATGTCTATTCCAATGGCAGCCACATGGGGCAATGGTTTACCATCTCCTCTTCTGTTCTGTTCACTGTAGATCAGTCGTCACACGTTCTGCTTCGGTCCCTCACTGTCTTCATCTCCACAGACAGGGAGTCGACCTCACAGTGAAAGTTCCACTCTGCATGTTAAAGGTTCTGCGTATTTCCTGCACTCTGTAGATCTGAACATATAATCTCTCCCTTTCTCTAAATTTGTGATACACAATATAACCTCATATTTGTTTTCTTTTATATTTTTCTTATTCCTCGAGATTTTCAGACGTATAAATAAGCTGATCTTTGTATTTTCCAAATTTCTCATATTATGGTGGTAATAAATAGGTGTTAAAAAGATGTATACTAGTTAGTGTGATTTATTTTCTCAACAGTGTTTTACTGATATTCTGCAATGTCAATAAATACACAAAGGCTGATTATGAGTAATTGCACAATATTTGTGTGAGAGCGAGTGTGTAGAAGAACCAATCCACCAAATGGGGGAAACCTAAAAAAGCCAGACACAACACCAGACATCTGTTTTCTATGTTGTAAATCACTGGAAACTGTTGTATGTTTCCATGTTGAGTCTGATCAATACAGTGCTAAGGAAAAGAATTTCCCTCTGGGACAATAAAATCTAAGTCTGAAGTCAACAGTAACATGGTAAGTTATAAATTGTAAGTGTCACTTCTTTCTTTCTGGTTATACGTGCTGATAACATTACCCTGCATCTACAAGTAGATCACATCCTTTAATAACACAATTAACAGTTAATCACTCAACTATAATTAAACACATGTCACATCAGGCTTTTACCTTAAAGTAATGATAATGAGCTGCTCAATTCATTTAGCTGATTGACTTATTTGAAATGAATATAGATTCTGTTGTTCAAATATTTTTTAGCTAAACTTAAGTTGATTCACTTTAAAATGAAGAAGTGAAACACTGACCATCAATTTATTCTATTTTTATACTGAAACCATGAAGGAATTAGTTAATTGTCGCCCTCTAGTGGACACACTTAACAGCTCAGACAACAATAAGTAAATGGAGGTGGACAAAAATGTCAAAGGATTCTGGGTGAAACTTCCACTTCAAGACAATTAAAGTCCACCTGTTAGCCTGCCCCCCCACCCCCACTCACATTGACTATATTAGACACACTTTCGATTATAGTCAATGCAAGTAAGTTGTGTTGTGTAGTTGTGCTTTATTACATTTACAAGCTGGACTCCACATTATGTGAGTAGGACTTTAATTAGTCAGTAATGTTAAGTTTCACAGGTCAGGATGACTGAAGTGTGTTTGTTTTGTGTTCACCATATTTTTGAGCATTTTCAAAGCAAAACTGAGGTTTGACATTG
This sequence comes from Eupleurogrammus muticus, assembly GCA_036785175.1. Classification (NCBI taxonomy): domain Eukaryota; kingdom Metazoa; phylum Chordata; class Actinopteri; order Scombriformes; family Trichiuridae; genus Eupleurogrammus; species Eupleurogrammus muticus. The sequence goes on from JAYKQN010000007.1 coordinate 5,823,215, forward strand.
CCCAAAGTATATTTGTCCACTCACATGTTAAGGGTGTTAAAAATGGGGAAAATATCCCTTTAAGGTACATTTAAACAAATGTGAACAAATTTGTGATTAATTGGCAAGTGGCTCAATATGAAGGTTAATGTAATGCCTTAATAGTAATTATTACAGTCCAAAATATATGGCCAATGCTTTAATTTTAGCTACAGGTCGTACAGTTTTGTGTCATCATGAAAAAATACAGGCTTTATAAAGCACCCAAAAGTGGATATCTGTTGTCTGACCATTTCACAGTGTGTTTGTCACAGTGTCAGGTGTGTGTGTGTGTGTGTGTGTGTGTGTTCCTTGGATTGAGCAGACGGAGGTGAGGCCATGCGAGTTGTGCCGCTCCATATTGTCACAGTTCTGAGGTGGCAGTGTGCTTCACCCCCACTTCTCCTAATACCACCTGCTAATCCATCTGCAGGATTACTGTCTACTATAATCACTCATCCTCCACACTGACACGCCGCACCTCATGCTGCAACTGTCCACTCATTACACACACACACACACACACACACAGATGAAGAAAACTTTTATGATTCATGTTTATCATGGCTGTAGAATTATAATAATTTGAATTTGGCCTGTTTCCTATAACTTCTTCTTCTCCTTCTCTTCTCATTGACTCAGTTTCCTCCATCCAACCCTGTCTTCTGTGTCCTCTTCTCTCACACCAGCTACTTGCATGTCCTCTTTTACTATATCTATAAAATGATAATTTGGTCTTTCTCTAGGCCTCCTGCCTGGCAGTTTAAAACTCAGCATCTTTTTTACAAATATATTCATTGCTGCTCCTCTGGACATGTCCAAACCATCTCAGTCTGGACGTTATCTCAGAAACCTCTGACATGTGCTGTTCTGGTCACTCTCAAAGAGAAACTCAACATCTCAGGTGTTGAAAACCTCAGTTTTGTAAAACCTTTCCTTTCATTTAAGGCTGAAATTCTTCCTTCATACATCACACCTGTCACCTTTGCACACACTTCTTTTTCTATTTTTTTCACACTCTCCATTGTTCTGGACTGATTGACCTGAAGTAATTAAAATCCTCCACCTTCTTCGACTCTTCTCCCTGTAACCTCACTCTTCCACTTGGGTCTCTCTTGTTCACACGTATGTCTTTTCCAGGGCAAACCTCCACTTCTCTAGCTTCTCATTTGTTCTCACATCTCCCTTGTTCCAAAAAAATCTCTAAGATCCTGCTGAACCACTTAGTCACAAACTCTACTGCCACCTGTCCTACACACGTCCATACCTCCACAGATATAACATCTACTCCTTATCCTCTTAGATGACAGTTTAAGGAGGCTGGATGCTTTCTTTAATTTTGTATAATTTTTTTTTTTGTTGAAGCCTCTCAGAAAGTTTAATTTTCTCTCAATGGAAAAACAGGCCATGAGCCCATTGTCCATCCATACAATACACCCTTCACTCATACCTACAGGCAATTTGATTGATTGATTTTGTACAAGCTGACAATGTAAGATAAAAAATCCTTTCAATGATGTAGGTAGCAGGTTTTTAGGACTACTGCCTTGAGCGTTGTCCACATGTATGTTAAAATCACTATAATATGAATTATAATATCAACATAGTCAAAATCGATGCAGATTATAGACAGAAGTTCACAGAAGTCATCAAAAAGGTTTGCACACTGTACAGGAGGCCTGTGGATATTCAGAAAAACTGCCCAGATGGCTGCACCGTTGACATCCTTGAAAACTGATTTTTGGTTGGGTTTAGGATGTTATAACACACACTGACGGTGGTGGCTCCTTCCACCAGGGTCATTGTTATACTGAGAAGTTCATTTAGTAATTAGTGTATAGGATATATTTATATGCACGGTGTAGAACTGCAGGATGTAGAACAGTGCGAAGCAGATTCAAATATATCCCCAGTCTGTGTTTTCCACTGATAATCTGCTTCCTGTTTACAGCAGCGTGTGCATGCACAGTGGACATAACTGGTCACGTGATGTGTGTTTCCGAGGGTTTTAATATAGACACGGATTAATCCTGAAAAGTCTTGTTCGGATGCTGATCATTTTGAATGTAAACCCCAAACATAGTTATGTTTGGAGGCAAAAACATAGTAGTGGGGATGTAGCCAGAGATTCATGGTGGAAGAAATGAGTACGATGTAAAATACACAAAAAATGTACCTAAAATAAAGAGGACTAGCTTTATCGTGAGTGTCAAATCTGATTTGTTACAGAGGCCTCAGGTACTGGACTATGAATATTTACATTGCAACTTGCAATGTAGAATCTAATTATGCAAGAAAAAAATAAATGAAACACAAAACTTTGCTGTGAAATTTGCAGTTATTTACTGTTAAACACAGTTAACGCAATACCATTACTATATATAGTAATGATATATTTATGTTTTATTTTACAGACACAATACTGTAAACAGAAGTAAAGTACTTCTACTGTTAAAAAAATTGCAGTAATTTTAGTACATTTTTAGGTAACAGTTTTACAGTGTGTACAATGTATTTGTATTTCCATCATTTGGCCTACCTTCTCTGTTATCACCTAAGTAATACAGCAATACAGGAAGTTTACAGCATAAGATAGTACAAAGTTTTAGTATTGTTACTCAGTCATTTATTTGTCTGACTTAGTCTGCTTGGATCTTTTATTCATTTCTCTTCAGCTACATTGCAGCTACTATGTATTTTTGACTTGAAGGTTATGGTGATATATATAAATGTATTTCTTTACATAATCATTAGACGGGAGCCAGCTTCCTCTCTAAGGGAATTATTAGCACATTCACATAGGACATATTAAATCTGCAGGTCATAACGGGCTTTATGGTGACTCAGCAGAGGGAAGGTGTGCACAAACTCACAACGTCACAGGTCTGAATCCCAGCGTGGACCCGTGTCACAGCTCTGAGCCGCCCCTGTCTGTCAGAAACCAGAGGAGGGCACATCTTAAAAACCCACAGAATTACTGATTGTTAGGTGTCGTGCTCAGTATAATAGACCGATGTGTGCTTGCATGCATGTGTGTGTGTGTGTGTGTGTGTGAAGGGACCCACAATGTAGAGTTCTGGAAGGAGGGGCTGGTGGGGTGGTTTGTGGCGGTCTGTGCTGAGCTTCTGGTGGCACCTGGTTTGTACAGAGGAGATTATTGAAGTGTGTGTGTGTGTGTGTGTGTGTGTGTGTGTGTGTGTGTGTGTGCATGCAGGGTGAGTGATTGGGGCTGACAGCAGCCTCTGTATTGCTGGCTGGCCGCAGATTTAGCCGACCTGTTTTAGGCACTCTAATCTGGATTAACTGCAGCAGTGTGTCAGTGGGGACGAGAACCGGAGCCACCCCCACCCTCTGCCCCTTCACCTGCTTCTCCTCCATCCCTCTCATTATCCCTCACCCCCACCCCCCCTGTTCCTCTTCCTCCACCTCCTTCCACCTGACGTGCATCCACCTGTTTTATTCTCATTTCCTGCCTCCCCCACCCCCCCCCCCCAGTTTTTGACGGCGTGTCAAGCACAAACCGAACCCCGTTCGGCCTTATGATAAAAACAACCACTTGCATCATTCTGAATGTGTCTCTGTAAGTCCAGCTTTAGGAGGGGAGGGTAGTAGGGCACGGATTAAAGCAGCTCAGGCCTCTTCCCTACTTCCCCATTTGCTGCTGCAGCTGCAGGAAGACTCTTCCTATTGGACGAAAACTGCAGCGACATCATCAGCATCAACTGGACAGAGTTTTACAATATTCACAGGCTCTTATATAACTATATAGATATATAGATAAATAAGAGACAAAGAAATATGACACTTTTTCTTTTCAATCTACATTTTGACAAATTATTACAATGTCTCATCAGAATAATTTTGCAATAATTTTCACAGTAAAATGAAAACAAACAGAAAAAAACAATTTTGTAAGGAAAATCCTTGCAAGTAGTCACAATTAAAATAATATAATAATAATAATAATAAATGTGTTATAGATTTTCAGACCATAATGAACAGGAATTTTAACGTGGACTGCCCAGAATTAGAATAAAAATTCATTTTGACCAAATCTCCTCCCAGTACGGAAGATGTAGAGTCCAGGAAAACAAACAGTTTTTCCATCCTCCACTTCTCTGTAGAACTGAGTCCAGACAGAGGTTTTCCATTCGGTGCAGCAGCTGTCTCCCTGCTCTCAATCCTCCATCCACACACACACACAAACACACACACACAAACACACACACACACACACACACACACACACACACTCATCTTCCACCTCATAGAATCTGCCTGTCTCCATATTCTGTTTTCTCATCATTCTTTTTCGCCCAGTCACAAAGCCGTCCATTTCCCCCTTTGTGTGTTGATTGTTCCCTCCAGCCTCCTCTCCTGCTTCCCCACTGAATGGATTGCTATTTCTTTCCTCCCTTTTATCTGGAGATAAGATACTTACTTTTCAGATAAAGCATATTATGATAAATCAAATGAGCTTTGTTGGTTTTGTGCGTCTCTCTCTCTCTCTCTCTCTCTCTCTCTCTCTCTCTCCCTGTGTGTGTGTGTGTGTGTGTGTAGCTGTTTTGGAGATAAATGTAATCTGTCAATTACGTGTGAATATATGAACTGTATTGTTCAATGTTTAATTGCATCGCATGGGGAAGACAGAAAGCTCAAAGAGTTTAAGAAAAGGACAAAATGAAAACTGAAAAGATATTTTCCATAAAAAAATGAGTTTCTGAAATATTCATGATTATTTTTGGTGATCAAATATTAAAGCAATAATGTTATTTGGACTTATGTAATACATACTTAATATCCTTTTATTTTTTCTCTTTATCCTGGTATTGGATATAAATGATTAAAGGTTATTTTTATCAGAGATTAGAATCCAAATAGAAGCGGATAATTTGCAAGTAAACTTTTTGTAGGGAGGCCCACAGCTTGTCTAAATATGTAACCGGTTGCTGTGGATACTTCACCTTGTGCGTGCGTGCGTGTGTGCGCGCGCGCGCGTGCGGTGGGAGTGGTTTGCCGGAGCCACTTGCGTCCTCTAATTAGCAGCGTGTGTCGGTAAAGGAACTCAGTGGAGCGACCTCGCCAAGGCGCAAAGGCATCTGGTGTCCACTCCACCTGCGCGATGACTTAATTTGCGTCAACTCCGACTTTGGAGACGCACTTTTTGGCTGATCGGTGCGCTGCAGTGTGCTCTGCTGACTAAAAGATACTCAGAAGATTAAATTACAGGTAAAACAAACAAAACCAATCATTTTGAGGTGTTTCCTGCTTTTACGCGCAGCAGGTTGGATCCGACGCACCGACTTGTTGCCCCTGAGCTCTGAGGGGTCCCCGGCTGCTGACCCGACAGACCAGTCCCCGACAGGGATTTAAAAGCCTGCTGTAAGGATGATGTCCTACATAAAGCAACCTCATTACACCATGAACGGGTTAAATTTGCCTGGCCCCGGAATGGACGTGCTACACACGACCGTCGCTTATCCCTGTGAGTATAAACTCTAATATTTATGTTTTGTACTTGTATTTTTGTTTTTTCAAATAATGCTCTTCTTTTCCTTTAGATTGTAAATTCGACCCAAAACGACGCGCCAGCCTGTGCGTATTTTACGCACAGGCTGGTGCGTGACGCGTAAAACCAAACAATGATAAATTAAAGGAAGGTCCAATGTGTAAATCTGTTTCACAAGAGTTCCCGAGTTGTTGTATAAAATGAAAAGATAACGAGATGTTGCATATAAAGTATCACACTGATTTGAGCGACAATTGAGCGTGAATTTCGGAATCAGGTATTTTTTTAATGAAAAGTTTATCTTTTTTATTTTTTTATTTCACTCTGTTGTCGTGCATATATTATATCATCACAGATTATTTTAATAATGGACACATTGAAGCTTGAAATGGAAACATAATCTGTACTCCTGAATTTTGAGTCGGGACTCACGTACAAAGACATTACGCGTTTTTTTACTTAAAATGTTTGCAAATTTTCACATGTCACTGTATCTAGATAAACGGAGACTTAGATAGATAGATTGAGACACTTCCAATACTATAGTTTCCGTGACTACATCTAATATTTCCTCACTCAACTCGTTCTGAAACAAACACACCAGAGTCTGTGCGTCACAGAGGACAGAGAGATGTGACCTGGAAAGTATACGTTAAGTTCTATCAAGTTTTTTCATTCTCTTAGAAAACTGAAACCACTGGCTGGTTTATATGCTTATAAGCTTTAATATAATTGGTCACAGGCAGCAGGGTGTACAAAATCAGGATCAAATCACAATTCTGTGCTGAAGATGTTTCCATCAACATTTGTATGTTTGTGGTCTATCACAATCACATATCTGTACCACAACAAATCCTGTCATGTCCCTTTTTCCAAAAATCAGACATGCACCCTTCTCGATCATTGCGACTTGTGTGCACATAATTCATGACCTCTATCTTTTGCTGCAAGTAAATTAATCCCCGACGCCCTCTCTGTCTCTCTGTCTGTCCCTGTGGTGTTCAGCCACTCCGCGGAAGCAGCGCAGGGAACGCACCACCTTCACCCGGACACAGCTGGACATCCTGGAGGCCCTGTTCTCCAAGACCCGCTACCCGGACATCTTCATGAGGGAGGAAGTGGCCCTTAAGATCAACCTGCCCGAGTCACGTGTGCAGGTAGAGAGACAGTCAGAATAGACACTGGCAATTCAAGTTTAAGCACTTTGAAGGCAACAACTCCTTCACATATATGTTTATATATACATGTATGTGTATATTTAGAATAATTGTGTCACACCTCTGACTTATTTACAAGTCAAAACACACATTTACGTGTCTACTGGCTGCTTGTTGCTAAACTTTGAACCGGTCTCTTGTCTTCAGGTTTGGTTTAAAAACCGCCGTGCCAAGTGCCGTCAGCAGCAGCAGCAGAGCAGTGGCCAGTCCAAGCCCCGCCCCCCCAAGAAGAAGGCCTCCCCGGCGCAAGAACCCAGCGCCCCTGACCCCCTCCCGAACCCGTCCGGCTCCTACAGTCCCTCCTCGGCCCAGTCGGGCCCCAGTCTGGCCCCGAGCTCCAGCACCGGGAACACGGGCGTGTCCATCTGGAGCCCGGCAATCTCGCCCCTCCCGGACCCCCTGGCCTCCTCGGCCCCCTGCATGCAGCGGCCCTCGCCGTACCCCATGAGCTACGGCCAGCCGTCGGCCTACACCCAGGGCTACGCCAGCACCACGTCCTACTTCACCGGCCTGGACTGCAGCGCCTACCTGTCCCCCATGCACTCGCAGCTGTCAGGCACCGGAGGCGCCCTCAGCCCCATCACCGTGCCCTCCATGGGGGGCTCCCTAAGCCAGTCCCCGGCCTCGCTGTCCTCGCAGGGCTACAGCACTGCCTCCTCCCTGGGCTTCACCTCAGTTGACTGCCTGGACTACAAGGACCAGCAGGCCTGGAAATTGGGCTTCACCACAATGGACTGCCTGGACCACAAGGATCAAAACTCCTGGAAGTTCCAGGTCCTCTAGAGAAAGCGTCCGTTGGCGTCAGTGAGTCCCATGTGAGATAGTGTGAAGCATAATTTTTTGTTTTATATTTTATCGAAAAACCACCTCTGTAGAAAATGCATTTTCGTTCGAGTGACTGGAGATGAAGGGGGACCCGTGAGTGTCGGTGATGCTGCCTGACTGCGAATCATATCTGTCGTCTTCTTCATGCTGTTAAATAAGAGAACAAAAGCCTTTAAAAAAGATTGTAGGGAAAGACTGGAGTCCTATGTATGGAAACACACTGAGCCATCTCTCCTTTGAACATGACTGTCTGACTATATACTAGTTTGTTTATTTTCATGTTGCATTGTCATAGAGTGAAAGGAGCGCTGCTTTGAGGTGGGAGCTCGGACCTTTAGGTCACTTCCTCCTTCAGGGTTGAATTATTATTATTAACAATTTTTTGAGTTATTTATTCTTAATTTAAACATTTACTTTGGTTGCATCTAGATACTTTTGAGGATTTGTGTTAGGTATAATTATACAGTGTTAACCTTTAAGTGTTATCATCCCGATCTGTTTGATGGAAAAACCTAGACCTTCTGTTTTAGTTGTGTGATATATTAAAGGAATCTATTCTTTACACGTTTGTGCACTGATGATCATTGGGATTCCGTGCTTGAAAATGAATTCTCGTTTGTGTTTTCACATATGTTTTACAGCTCGTTAGGGAGTTTTCTTATATAGTTTAGGCGTAAACGGATCCACAGGTGGAGGTCAGCGTGACGTGGATGCAAAGTGGCCATGTTCTGGTCAGGTCTGGGCCCGACATGTTTGTCATATGGCCTGCATGGCTCTCACTGGCCCGTCTTGGTTATTTTAGCTTATCTGATTCTGGGGAGTGTCCCAATCCTCTTAGCCTCCCTTCAGCAATGCCCTAAGTGAATTAGTTAGGATTATTGCCCTATTCCCCCCCTCCCTCTGTCTCCCTGTGTCTCACCCATCTTGGCCTCTTCCCCCCTGCTTCCTTTCCTGGCTCTCTACTCACTTTTTTTCCCTCTCCATCTTTCTTCTATCTTTGTATTCTGGATGGAGAAACACTCTGTCTCTCCAACTCTGTGCTCTTCTCTCCTGCCTTAGTTTGCTTCTGGACAACCCTTGAAAAAAATCTACACTCCAAAAGATCCCAAGGATGTTTAATATATATATATACTGTTAATATATATATATTTAACTGTAGATGCTTTCATTTATACTCCCATATTTCTCTGTCATCAGTGGTTCCCCTTCCTTCACCCCACCCCCTCCACTTCCCCACTTCCAGCTCCTCTGACAACACGATAATCCCGACGTGACCCGATTGCTACACGCAAACTTAACTATAACATCAAATATGTGAAAAAAATATTTTATAAACAAGTGTGTGCAGTATGTGTTAAATAAAGAAGGGCAGTCAGAGAGTTTTTTTTCCAATCCTACAATTGTACTTCTCATTCACTTGATAAAAAAAAAGTTAAAGCTAAATTAAATTGTAGTTTTAGTAATTTTAGAAATAGATAACACAATTAGTGTATGTAACTTTTATTGTTGTTTAGGAATTGGATTAAAATTGTACAAGTGACTAAATAAATATAAGAGGCTTTATAAATTGTCACTCCTAAGAGATATGTGATGTAATGTATCAATAATAAAAAAAATATTTTTTTTTTTGTGTAAATCATATCTGATCCTTGCCGTCAACTATAACACAATATTTTCATGATAAATTGTGCTGCCCTGGCAGATATGAGCAGATACCGAGAGACATTTCAAAAGCTTTTTTCTGCACTCAGCGCTGACCTAATCCCACTCTGTGCTGGGCTTAATCCCTCCGCCCTCCCCCTCCGTGGTACGATTGGTTAATCCCCGCGTCTGTACACTCTGATTGGTTAACCTCTTGGAAGGTGCAGTGCACTTGTAATCTTCCCCTTTCAGCACTGAGAGTTTCAGACGGACATTTGTGCCGTAATCCCAGGGAGGAGCAGATGTGATGGGGGAGGGACGGGTGCGGGCAGACCTTGAGGAAGGTGAACACCATGGAGGGGAGGGATCCAGTAAAAGCACAGCACACAGCTGAGAAGGAAACTTTCAGGCCTCATTTCTGCCTAAATGAATGTGCATTACTCTTAAGTAGTGATAAATAACTTAAATGAAATATTCACTGACATTTGAAATACACCCAGGTTGAATACAGGACCAAGAACTAAACATGCAGAATGATGTACATATGTGCACACGAGGGCTGATTTCACATCGATGTGCTGAAAGTGGAAAGTTTCTCTGAACTCAAATCTGATATTAAGGGGCCTATGATGATGATTTGTGAAATCACAAGAAATATTACAGAGAAAGTCATGGTCCAATATTTAATTTACACAACCATGATCTGGAAATTTGAAGCCTTCCCCCGACAACAGACTACAGTGAAGTAGGAAACATCTTCTGTGAAATAAACATAATAAACTTATTCATCGATTTTTGAATTTTTAATGAGGGACAAGGAATAGAAGTCTTTAAAAGGATTTTAATATGGAAACTAATTCTTTTTTTGCATGGGAAAATTAAATCTGATGCACAGTATTGTTCCAAGCATATTTGTATGTATTTTTATATATCTGCATCAGTTAGATTTGGAAAGTAAAATTGTTTGCATTTTTATGTTTTAGAAAAGGGAGGTTTCGCAGATTTGGGCTACATGTTTCTCAAGAAAAGCACAATGGTTACCAGTCTACAAGCAAAAAGAAAATTTAACATTTAATGTTGTTTTAATCAGTATAAAACCAACAACTTGAGCATTTAAAACTCCACTGAAATTATGCTGACCTGCAGGACGGCAACTTCTAGCTTTCCTCTACAGTCAGTCAGTTCAAATCCTTGATGAGTAAGTTTTCACTGACATCTGGTGGACGATCAACCAGTATGATTTTGCTGAATGGGCAGGTTTAATGAAAATCCTATTCCGTAGGCAACTTAAAGAGTAATTATAGCATGCTGGGTTTTAAAAAGATTTACCTTTTGCAATAGAGTGCTTTTTTAAAATGAATTAGAATACACACATACAAAAAAATTAAATAAATAGAAATAAAGTGCCAAAAAATGCAAATTCTTGAACAGTCACTAGACTCTAGTGACTAGAGGCTAGTTGTAATATTGAGTCCATCGCCACAGACCAGGCCAGAGTGAAGTATTCAATAATAATGGTAATAAACTTTATATAGCATATTTAAAAACACAGTGACAAGGTGCTGCATAAAGTAAAAGTAGTCACAGTAAAATAAGACAAGATAAAATACAACAAGATATGTTTTGTTTTACTCAATCTAGATAACTGAAGTAAGATTAAGGAATTGAATATATATATATGATATAGCAGTGCTATATCAGACCTAAAATACTGTAGAAAAGATTTAACAGATAACAAACACTAGGCGGCAGCAACGCGCCATTGCAGCATTTAATCAAATAAAAGAAGTGCTGACGTCACTCAACGGCGGCCATATTGTGACGGTCCATCTATTGTAAATCAATAGAAGAAGAACTCTGCACACACAAAAATACTCATAACGCTGAAATTTTGACCGATTACCGAACGGTTTGGTTTGTTGCACATGTCACTATGCAATTTGATAGCATGTGTTTCCTATGTTTTTAAAAACCAGAGTTAAACTATCTGAAAATCGGTTGACAATTGAGCAAGTTAGTACAGATCTACTGTAGGCTCAATGTTCAAAAGCAGCGAAAGGCCCGACACAAGATGGCCGCGTGGGTATGCCGGGTGACTCTTGTGTTCTACAGCGAGTCACGGTAGGCGGCAGTGATGCACGTTAACGTTTGCAGAGAGCCGCTAACGCAACAGAAGAAGAATAAGAAGACAGTTAGCTTTGACAGCTAGCTTGACAGCGGTTTCCTGTCCCACCGCGGGAAAAAAAATGTCGAGGAGAAGGGCTCCGACGGCCTCCTCCGCGTAGGCCGGCTAAGATGTTAATAACTCTGTGCTACGTCTACATGTGGGTGCGCTTCCGGAAGTGCTACTCCGCGCTGATCCGCAGCACCCTGTCCCGGCTGAACAGCAGCACCCGGAGCAGCCTCAGCTTCTGCTCGGCCTCAGCAGCCGTCGCGGCGCCGCCGACCGGACGTCACGCGGCCGCCGCGCGGCGGCCATCCAGCCCGCCTCCTCCTCCCGAGGACGCCGTCCTCCTCCAGCTGGGAGACAAGTCCGTCTATGTCACGGAGCCGCAGGTTGGACCCCGCAGCTGTCATTGTGTTGCGTGACGTGATTTCCTACTCACACGAGCTACCTGGGCCGTGTTTCTGTTAGTCTCCAAAACCAGAGGTGACGTGGGGTTAATGAGACGTTTCCATGGCAGCCGTATTAACATGAACCTGTGGGGTAAAGACAGGTGTTTTTATTGATATTAATTAAGGCTTTACTGCATTTAGTGTAGCAACATGTAAAATAGAAGCATCATTACCCTATCCATAACAGCTCTGGTTGACCTTAATGGAAAGAAAAAACCTAATTAGTATTACCCTATATAATTCACATCATGTGTTGGTGACTTTAGGTCAAATGACAGCTATTGAAACAACCTAAGAGGATACAGTAAATACAGAGGAAAAACAGGGGAATTGTACTTTCTTGCAGCCTTTATACTACATACAATACCGGATTCCTTTGGTCTTACATTAGGTAATGTTTTTTTTGTTTAACATCAATATTTGGGGTGCTGCTATTACCATCTGTGTTGTTTTAACAAAGCAGGTTAATTGGTTGAATATAAACCACTAATTGGTTTTGGATAGAAAAAAAGATATTTGATGCAGTTTTTTCATTCTTTTATAACACAGTCCTACGTTAAATCATAATACTGGCTATTTGTACAGGTTTTTGGAATAGTGATCTCTGATGATGTTGCCTCCATCCCGCTACAATGGAGGTGAACAGAATTTTCAACAGACCTTACTGTGGGTGTTGGGTATTGTGATAGGGATTACTTCTTCAATAGAAAACTGTCCATGCAAGTGATTGGGATCTCTCGGGTTTTACCCATTCAGGCCACTGATTTTCGGAAAGGGAATTTGAAACTGATGTCGCTTCACATGTTGCTTCGGAGTAGACATTTCATCTCTCAAATGTATTTCCTCATTTCTCTCTCCATCCAACATTTCTGTGAGTCTCCTTGGTGGTAGGGGCTAAGATGTAATGAAGTGATGTAAGTGAGTGAGATGTGGATGTAATGTAGGTAAGGGACTTGGGGTGCAACCCAAGTCTGTGTAAGAGTGTCATGAGCAACTGGCACAACAGAACCACTTGTCTTGAATCACTTTTGTGATGATAAAGGCTTAAAAAGTACCACTTGTGTGCACTTACAAGATTGTAAAACAAATGTGAAAAATATGCAGGAATATCCACCCTGTTATGTAGTTCAATAGGACAAAACTTAAATGCAGCATTCAAAGTTGGCCTCTCCTCACTGGCTCCAAACAACACAAGAGTGACAATGAGGGGTTAAAAGAGATGGACTGGGCCGTGGTAATAGCAGTGGAATAGAAAAAAATGTGTTTTAATTAATTCCACAGCAGGAGGTATGTTCTAATGAAGAGATAAAACATGTCCACACAATGCTGCAGGAAGGTGCCACTTCCTCTACCCTCTCTCTGTGCCCAGAGGGACCAGTCAAAACTGCACCATTATTGGCTGGGGGCTACATGCATACACTGGCAAACACACAAACACACACACACACACGCTCACATACAATCACTACCAACAAATGTCCCTGCACAGTAAAACAAGAAGAAAACATTGGCAGAAGCCAGTAGGGTTTCTGCAGAAACATATTTCTAATGGGTCATACGTCATGATTGAGAGAGATTACTTTTGCATTAGTGTAAATATATATTAGCTTTTATTACTTAGCAGATCTGTTAATGGTAATACATTATTGACAGCATGAATGACAAATGCATTCAAAATAGCAAGTGTAAATACAGAAGTGTGTCTACTATTATAAAACTGGCTGCAGCTCCGTTGTCATTGTGTGTTCTACACAGTTTTTACATCATGGCTTTTTTCACTTTTGAAGCATTTTTGGTGAAAGAAGTTGGTGACTCCTGCCTGCCACTAACCACTAATCAGTGTGTAACAGCTTTGGAATCTTTGCACTAAACATTTGCTGTGTTGTGTCTGCATCGTCCTCAGGCATGTGACGACCTCAGCAAATGGACTGTGTTGTTGGGGTCTTCTGTGGTTTGTGGTCCAGGAATAGAGAATATTTCGTTCATCGTAGAAGCCGCAGGACACAGAGTGGGCTACCCGTCAAACAAGAAAGTAGGCACCGCACAATACTGAACGCATCGTTTTCTCAGACCAGTCATTGTAATTTATTTTGATGTGATTCCATTGTTCACAAGCTAACAAATCATACATACAAATTTAAAGAGCAGGTAGTTTTTCAATGTCTGTCAAAATAAATACTATAGTTAATACTCATTATAATGAAATTTTATATCATAGTTTTTATTTTCATAATGCCACTTATTGGATTTTTTTAATATTGTGCCCTCACTTTTCAGCCAATAAACATGGCCATTCACTCATAAGTAAAACAACCAGATTTAGCCAGTGAGCACCTGTCAGCTTAGCAATTATGTAGTAAGTCATATAAAAATGTAAGATGTTACTCAAAAAGTTTTATTTAGTGTATTGGATGAACATTGTTTATTCGACTCATTGGTCTCTTTGAATCTAGCACCCAGTACTTAATATACATCTATATTCTAAAGCCACTATCTAGGTGTGGCAATAAATGCACTACAAAGACATTGAAATCATATTTGCCTGCCTATATTCTATATTCCAATACCAATTCCAAATTGAGCAAATATCTCCTCACTGCCTGCAATCTGTCTGTTCTATGTGCATTCAATAAAACGTCCCTGCTCTGTAAATGGGAAACAACAAAGCTCAGACTGAGGGGATGTCCACACCAACGCAGGTATTTTTGAAAGCGTCGGTGTCTCTGCATGGTTTCGGCCCTTTTATCCACATGTAAGCACAGCTGTGGGCTGAAACCAGAGCAAACAACCAGGGTCCAGCGTGAACTTTTTTTTTTTTTTTTTGAAAAGTCAGGTTTCAGCATGTTGTGTGGATGGTAAAAAATCTTTTTTTTTCCTGTGGACTAGGTCTGAGACACAACACTACACACAACTACTCCAGCCATTAAACAGCAGGTGGTGTTCAAGCTTTTGTGTCTAGTAATCCACTGGTTGAAAATATTGTTAGTGTCCAATAATAGGCATGAATTGCATGTAGCCAAATAAAACCTACTTCTTCTGCTCAATGGCAGCAAGACTAACAGCGAGGTGGTTGTCTCTGAAGAGTCTAAAAAGAGACTGATCCCAGCGTGTGTTGTGTACAGGTGCTGAAGTGGTCTGACTGCTGCCTCCCGCTGGCCTGTAGTCCCAATCAGCCGTTCAGGGCTGTTGCTCAGGCCAGTGTAGAGAACTTCTCTCGTCTGGGGGTGGCGTTTATAGAAGATCGTCTTCAGCTGGACAATGGACTCATGCCTTCAAAGATAATACGTATGTTCCCTCGAATATTTTTTTTTTACACACAGTTTTAATATTTCATTGAATTTTTATTTTCTATTTCATTAAATCCAGTACATTGCAGTCTTGTAATGTAAATGTTGGCAAATAATCTGTTTCTCAGCAACATTATGTATAATAAACTCCTAATACTCTTACAACACAATGTGTTATTCAGGCCTTGACAATTAATTGATGCTAATTTAATATTTGGGACAATGCCAAATCTGTCATGTGGTGTAAACACTAAAATCTTATAAAAGCAGATAATTTATCTCTCTTAAAATGATTTTAAAAAGTTAAAAACACATGCTGTCAACTTTATATTCTATGTGGATACAATGAATGAATGAGTTGAAATTTATCATTCGTTATAGGTTACACCATTTGAAGTTTTGCGTAAAATTACACAAATGCTTTTGACTTTTTCATTTTGCAAACCATGGTATTGACCCATTTCATATAAATAATGGATTAAACTAACTGTGTAATGTGAAATGATGTTTCGTGACCAATAAAACTGCCCTCATCATATACAATACAACCTGACCAGAACCCAACAGGACACAGACCCAGTGAGTGACTAGCTGGGGAACGTAGTGCATTTATAAGACAAAATATTCAGAATATTGGTGAATGTCATATTTTTAGGTATCACAACTCCAAATAATGCTGTTAATCAATCTGCTGTATTTATTACTTTTATTTGTTTTGATATTCCTATAGCTGTCTTTATCAAAGAGTCTGCTCTCAGTGAGCTGCTGGAGAAGCGGCATCCTCCGAGCCCGAGGATCGTGGCGTCGCTGCAGCGCTGCAGCAACAAGACCGAAAGAGGTCAGCCTTCGCCCTGTCGCCTGTCGGTGGACCTGCAGCACCTGCTCTCCGGTAAGGGAAGCCTCCTCCTCAGCCCGGAGGTGAAGCGGCGGTTGGAGGAGCGGCGGGGGTCTGAGCCGCTGTGCAGGACCCAGGATCTGGGAGCCGTTCGTGACCCAGAAGAGTGTTCCGTGGGGAGCCACCACATGGAGGGCCACGGACACCACCTCCATCTGTCCAGCTGCAATGAGTGTCTGGAACTGGAGAACAGCACCATCCTCTCTGTCAAATACGCCTCGGCCGAGAACATCCCGGACCTCCCCGACGACAGCTCGTTAGCGCTGGATAGCGGGGACGAGACTCCGGATGAGCTTGAGCACGATGACAGAAACGGTTTTGGGCAGAGTGGTGGACTGAACTGCAATAGCAAACCGCCAAATGTCCTGGTGTTCACGGGCGGAAGTCAGGAGCGTTTTCAGGCGGTTCGGCAGGTTTTATCAGAGTGTATAAACATGGAAAACTACACAATATACCACCTCCTGCCACAGCAGGTTCTAAACGATCCTTGGCTGGACAACACAAAGCTCTTGGTGCTGGCTGAGGAGGAAGCCTTGACCCCTGAACTTCAGACCTACTTTCTTAACTACCTTAACCAGGGTGGCAGGGTCCTGGGAATCGCCTCCACCCTGTGCCCCGCGGGCCTCTCTCTGGAGGTCAGGGAGAGACCGGGCGGGAAGATCCGCAGACTGAGCTTCACCAGGGAGGACAGCACAGAGCTGGAATTGAGCGTCGTGGCGTGTGGGAAGGTCTACATCCGAGATATTCAGGGAGGAGGGGAAGTTGAGCTCTGGGGGGAGCTGAAAGGGGACGTCCCTCATCAGAGGGATATGGTTATAGTCAGGGTAACGCATGGAGAGGACGGCGGGGAAGCTGTTGTCTGTCAGGTAAAGACTGATGACAATAACTAAAGTAATGACTAAAATCGCAAATTCATTTATTTAGCTGTAGAAGACACATTATTCAAATGTTACACAGCAGTGTAACAGTTTGGATTATCAGAAATGAGAGTGTCTTTAAAGTTTAAACTTGTATTTTCAGAGTTACTAATGTCTGATCAACACT
Source organism: Eupleurogrammus muticus (assembly GCA_036785175.1). Lineage (NCBI taxonomy): Eukaryota > Metazoa > Chordata > Actinopteri > Scombriformes > Trichiuridae > Eupleurogrammus > Eupleurogrammus muticus. The sequence continues at coordinate 5,840,267 of JAYKQN010000007.1, forward strand.
GCTTCAGGTTGATTTGCTTCATGCTGTTGCTGGTGGTATCATTCTCTGCACATGACTACAACTTTTTTTTTAGCACATATAATGTTATTTCATGACCCACGTGTATTTGTTATGAAATATTTTGCAACAGGACATTGTGTTCAGCCCCTGAATCAATCAAACAGTTCCTGTCAAAATAGTTCATTAATCTCCTTTCTCAGATATTATTCCATATGTTTCCTGTCTGCAGGTCCACCTAGAGATGTCTCCCGACTCACAGAATCTGTCGTTAGAAGGCTATGATGAGCTGAAGGTCAGTAACGCACTGCGTTATGAAGTCTTGACAGAGATCCTCACCTCGCTGGGCCTCAGTTGTGAACAAAACCACATTCCAGCCCCAAGTCCAGTCCACCTGCTGGCCACCTCTCGGGTAAGATGGACTGTTCCTGGTCCCTCAGGTTGCAATAGTCTTATCTTTTTAAAGGGAGGCCTTATTTTTATTAATTAACTAATATGCCATTAATAGGCAACAATTAATTTTTTATTTTTTTGTCTAATTCTATGGTTACTATAAGTAAAATCCATGAAATTTGCAACCATACATACCAGACATATTTGAAGACATAGAAAAACAACCTTGGAATAATATTTGTTTGTCTGATTTAGTTTTTCCACTTAAAAAAGCTCAAATACTTAGTTGCACTTTCCTAAAATGCAATTACCTAGTTCCAAATTCTTAAAATTAAATCTACTCCTGTTATCAATTTGAATGTTAAATTTCTGGACAGAAACTCTTGGTGCATGTGCACTGGAAGTTTCTTATTTTCACATCACATCCACATTGCCTAACCTGCATACTGGACCACGATTGGTGTGGAAAAAAAGAGCGTGAAAACAGATTGGTCAAAAATCACATACAAACGTATGAGTGCATCAGTCTGCACAGAAGCAAGGCTCCAGCTTGTTTAAGAGCAACAGCTAGAGGGAGTCAGAGTTCCAGTTTGCTAAGAAGCTGGATGCGAGGACTCAAGTACCTTTTATCAATTTATCTGCCATCAACATTAAAAAGTAATTATAGTGAATGCGTGGAGTTCTTAGACTGAGAATCTTGTGCTAGTGCTAAAATATTCAGTGAATAAATCAAAAACCAAAAATGTAGAATGGATGGTGCACACTTTAGTAGATGCTCATGCTTCTTTTGGTTGTTGGATGTTTTGCATTCCCACATATGACCCTTCCTTCTGCTGGTTGATTAGGTGTGAAGTAAAGACACAGACTCCTGTCTCCCATAAAAAAAAAACCATATTAAATTGATATTAGTAATAGTAGCAGCAGTATTCTAGTTGATTTGTATATTTAGATTGCTCTTCTTGACCCTACTGCCCCAGCCACTTTTCCAGACAAACAGCAGGCTGTTGGAAATCGGGGGGGGGGGGGGGGCGCTGTCGAATTGTTTCCAGATTGTTGTGTAGGTTGGAGGAGCTGCAGAGTGGTCTCAATTAAAAAAAAAAAAAAACACTCTCTTCCTAGGCTGCTTCAATTGGATTAGTTCAATTAGGTTTTAGTGTTTTTAGTCTTGAACAGATCAGATTAATATAAGGTTGTTATTGTTGTCAGCCGAGTTTCTCTTAAGGCAGAAATGACTAAAGGGCGGGTTTTGCACAGTGTAAACTCTGCATTCTCAGTCTTTCTTTTATTTACTGCTGTAAATGTGAGAGAATGTGAAAGTGGACTATGATTGAAAGCTGTGTGGGTAACATTCAGTATTATTCAATAATGCGATAACTACAGCTGATTTTCCTCGCTGCTCAGGAAGTGTTTCAGTTCTCTGCCTTTTAATGGCAAATCACTCTTCCCCTAGATGAAGTGGGTTGTTGAGTTAAATAGAATCAGGACTGGAATGGATTTGCCAAGGTCCTTTTTTTGCTATTGTAGGATTCATTCAGAGAAGTCCAGAGGCTTTGTGTGTCAAAGCTTGTTGAAGTGTTCTAGTTGACAGATGTTATTCTCCTTAGAAACGGCCAACCCTCAACATGAATCTGTGGTTTCTGAGACCGTCCGACCAGCAGGCTGCATTTATGCTGAGGAAAAATAAGATGGAACTCAGAAGAATTGTTGCATCACTGTGTGTGTGTGTGTGGTGTGTGTGTGTGTGTGTGTGTGTGTGTGTGTGTGTGTGTGTGTGTGTGTGTGTGTGTGTGTGTGTGTGTGTGTGTGTGTGTGTGTGTGTGTGTGTGTGTGTGTGTGTGTGTGTGTGTGTGTGTGTGTGTGTGTGTGTGTGTGTGTGTGTGTGTGTGTGTGTGTGTGTGTGTGTGACTACAATAAATTTAAACAAGGTGATAATAAGGTCATTGAAAATGTATGAATGTCTACTCTTTATGCCCTAAGAGGTGGGAAATCCATGTCAGAGAAAAACTCCCATGTGTTCTATATTTTGAACATATTCTTGATTCCACTGATGATGTGATGTGGTCTTTGATGTGGAAATCTAATGAAACGATCTGTACAAATAACATTCAGTCTTTTGAGAATAGCTTAATGATAATGTTACATCAAATGAATCTTACTTAACTTTTTTTAATATATCACGTTTCAGGCAGAATTGTGGATTAAGTGCTATTAATAGTTATATTAAACCTATTAGAGACAATGATAGAATAAAGTATTTTCTAAAAAAGAAGAAAATCCATGATATGTAGGATATTTACCCTTAAAAGAACATAATAATTGAAAATGCATTATAACAACATTTAATGTGTGTGTGTGTAAGGACACACAGGAGAAACCTGATTAATGTGAAGTGACTGGAACAGAACTGAATAATTAGGCCATAACATTGATTAGCCACACATGCTGGTTAACTCATACAGTACATTCATGTCAAAGGGAAAGTTCATGTCATGTATTAATAAAACAAGCACATACTGAACATGAAATGTCTTTGGAATAGCAGATGGTGAAGAAAGTTAAGCATATCAGTAGGTAAAATATAAAATAGTTGTTTCCATTTCTGAAGAAGCATTCAGTGAAACTTAATGTTCAGTAGACATCCAAGTAATATACCATCCTTTAATTACTGCAGGTGTCTGTTTTCTATAATTATTCATTTGAATACCAATGAGTCCATTATTATTGTGGTCAATAATTTATGTAAACCTAGACCTGTATCAGCAATGAATTGATTCTTCTAAGTTTTGTGTGCATCAAGTCTGATACATCTTATTCCTCTGTATCACCTAATCCCTGTGTTGTCCCACAAGTAGAATGAAGATTGGCTTCAATATGTTATTCCTCTCTGCTCCCGCCTTCTACACAGGAGGCCAAAGCGAGCTTCCTGAAGTGGCTGCAGACGCACACGGACCAAAACGGCCTTGTCACGTTGTCCAAGGCCCGTCTGAGAGCAGTGTCCTGCCATGAGCTGCAGAATGGCCCGTCGCTGCCCGACGGCTCCCTGGCCCTGGTCACGGACTCCTCGGGGTCCCAGAGCTGGGAGCTGTTCAGCATGGAGACCTACAGCAAAACCCTGACGACCAGCGTGCTGGGGCGCACCTTGCTGTACGCGGAGGTTGTTACGTCCACCATGGACCTCTTTGAAGGGTAAACGCACATTCCTCTGAGCCTGTCTAATGTTAGCAATGTAAACTTAGGCTGGCAGAACCACGTTCTCACAGGTAGAATTTCTTTTGGACCAAAAGGGCTGTGCAGCACGCGGTTTTGATTGCTGCAGTGTGCACAGGCAAATGAGCTGGAGGGTCTTACACAGTATATTTCACCAGAAGAACTGTATATGAGCTTATTTATAATACTATAATCATACCACTACATAAAACTTCTGCAGCTTCATAAGCATCTTGTGCGGTGCATCCATGATATGGTAAGTAAGACAACAAACAGCAGGGCTGGTGGGGAAAAAAAACGCACACTATTTTTGCTATAACTAAAACTATGTATCCACACTGCATATATGCAAACATATGCTTTTAGTTGGATTTATAAAACCATGTATATGTGTGGTTCTGTTTTATAAATTTAGTCATCATGGAATTGGACACGTGCACAAGCCTAATTTCCACTCCCACAATTAGCCACAAATGGATTAAGACACACTTAACCAGCACATGGACCTCTATACCATTGTCACAGGGGAAAAAAAGAAAAATCAAAACTCTAGTGATCATATTGACGCAGAGGATATTGGTTATAAAAACATCAACTATAAGAATGTTAACAAATTAAACAACGCCTCCTGTGTAAATTTGAAAAGAATAATGAAAGTGATCACACAAGTCATGAATCAATATGTCTTTAAATGTGAGCTGGAATTTTACAGATTGTTGTAGACCACATAAAATCACAAAAAAGTTCAGCTGATTGTCTACCAAAAAGGTATATATATATTTTTTTTCATCTCATCATACGACCCCAGCTAGCTTTGAAACAAATATGTGTATGGCTGGTTAAAAGTCTAAAGAGTGAGGTGCCACTTTCTTATTGCACATTCTGTTTTAATACCGCTTTGTGTGTGGACTAGTATATGCACGATTTGAATTCTAAATTTAACCTTACTTTTTTCCTTTTTTAATCTTGTAACTGTTAGCTGTCAATATGACATTCAGAATGCTCGGGTTGCTTTTAATATCTTTACATTTGATATTGCAAAAGCTCCTCATGCAAATGTTTTTTAATAGTATCTCTGTCTGCATTTAACATTTTTCATTTTAAAAATAAGTGTAATGTTGACTCTCTAAGGATGTGCTTTTTAAATTTGACCTTAATTCTAAATAATTTAGCAGATAGTATTTCACTATTTGTAGTAGGCAAACAAATTCCAAAGCTGTAAATCAAGGGTGAGACAAATTGTCCTTCAAGTTCATATCAGCATTGTTTAATTTAATTAGTGTAGACAAAAACTTTGCTCTCAAATATCACAATTTGTGTGATTAAAAGTCAACAGCAGCTCAAACTGCAGCGCCCAAAAAGACCATACTGCCCGAACCTTGTTTGAACAAAAATGAACAATAGAAGTCAAGAAAATAGTTAATCATGATTTATTTCATGTTTGTTAGAGTAGTTTGCCTTAGTTTATTATATTTACCTTCCCCTCTGCATTTCTGATCTTCATTTACACTGCTGGGGACTCACAACGTGGCGTCCCTCATAGGGTTTGAGTTAATATTTTTAACATCTTTAGAACTAGGACTTGTATCCACCGACAAGAAGGTAGGGGGGAAACCTGACCCTTGAGCAGCTGCATGTAAACACAGATTTTAAAGTGAACATGTTATGACACTTACTTGTTTAACCTGATTAATCCTGAATGATGATCAGATTTTAAGTGACACATGTGCTTTCAATTTTTTTCTGATTATTTTATTATCAATAGAAGCCATTCTCTAGATCTTGATTAAAAAATCTGAATGCCATTTTATGTTTTTTTTTTTAAATGATACTAATGTTATATAAAATCATATACTGACCTGATGAAATATTGACTGTCCCCAATTGGAGTGAAAAATATGTAATATTGGGCTATAAACATCTGTATCAGAGACAGTAATGAATAATAATTGAGGATGTCACAAGCTTAGCACTTCTTTGGCCAAATGAAATTGTGGAATTATGCAGGAGAAAGAAAGGAAAGAAAACAATTCACCTAGAAAAATCTATCTTTGATGAGTGTTACATTTAATGTGCACACGCGCACGTCTGCGCGTGCATGCACGTGCACGAGGGTCGATGGGCTGGAACTAATTTAATGCCTGAGTGACCTCACTGCAGCAAAGGCAAGCCGCACCTAATAGGCTTCTTTGTCTGCATCCACATGTGAGAAAAAGTGGCCGTTGAGCGGGGCCGATCAGGCAGCAGGTGGGAGCAATTAAAACTGTCATAAAGTTTGAAAAATGGATTGTGGAGCAGCACTGAGCTGATTGGAACAGACAGTGTTGTCATTAAGGTTGTACAAAAACCAAAGCAGGGTGAACGAGTTGGCCATATAACCCCAAACCTGTTGCTGCAGTTTGATTTCATTGCTAATATTTGAGTTTCCAGATGTCCCTCTGGACCGGCCTTGATTAATGGCATTATTAAGGAATGCCTATTTCATTTTTTTCAAGAATTTGCTTATATTATGTAGTCTGTATGATACTGAATATTTTCGGAAAAAGGAATAATGTTGGTAGAACTTACTTTTAAATTAAATATTTGATTTCTAGTAGCAGCTCAGGGACAGAGACTGATTTGCATTAAGTTTCATTGGTGCCCACTGATGCATTAGTATCACACCATGTGACTGAGTGTGCTATCAAAGCACATACTATCAAATAAATAAAAATGCAAAGTTAAACATATGTACCAGTCAGTGGTAGTCTTATTTTAAATTAGTATTGAGGAACATTGAATGAAAGAGCGTGTAAGAACTGATTTCAAAATAGAAGCACTGTTCCATTGAATTTAATTTTACATTCATTCAGTCAGTGTGAATAATTAGTCAAACTTAATAATAAATAATGCATTTCCAAAGACAAATCTCTGGAAGTGCATTATTGTCCAAAGACAAATCTAACATTTAAGCACAGACATGACAGATTGTCTTAGAGAAACTTCCCGGTTCCACAGACAAGCTTTATTATAAAATGATAAAGCATCACCTCAGTGTGTTGTTCAAACATTATCAGAATAGTAAATTCAATACAAAATTAAAGCCCTTTATAATGTAAAATGGGTACATATATTCCCACTGAATTCAGATTAAAATGAAACGGTCTGGTTTAACAGACTGTCAATCTAAGTGTTCAATGAAAGTTACTTGCCAGAATGTAAGGGCTGTGTCCTGTGTCTCTTTCCACATGCATAAGTAACTGAGCAAAGGTCTGCATTCTCTTTTTGTTGACAGCTGAAAACATATTGAGTAATATAAGTAGATGGACGTATTGTGTAAACGATTGGAAAATTAGAATGAGTGGCTTAGCAGCCATGGTTGGTTTGGAGGACTTTGGCTGGCTGTTGTTAAACGCTATGATATCGTTGAGAAGTTAAACCACTCGTTCAGAGTTAAACAGGCCGTGTCAGTCAGTGGTTTTATTTGACAACAATATGTAGTGACACTGAGAAGTGCTCCGTGCTCAGTTTATCGTTGCAGAGTTTTTATGGACATGGTTAATCTGACAAGTGTCTTGTGTGTCAACTATATCGAGATGGAAAAATGAAGTTTATTAGCAATGGCAGTCCAACAGTTCATCAATATCCATCTTCATGTTTTTAAAATCTCACAGCTCCTCTTCAACAAATTCTTCTTTATGTGTCCACCACAGAAAAAAATAGTTTGGACCAAACTGAAACAAAGTCCGTCCATCATTGATCAATCATGCCATGACAGACTAGTGTGAATAATACCTTAGTAGACCTATGGTCTAGGACTCCTCTCTTTGCAAAGCATTTCCCTAGACCTACTAACAAAGGACACTAAAATATTTTAGCAGTGTGCTGTGACAGGACTCAAACTTGTGTATATACGAGTTGATTTTCAGAATTGTCCTTTAAGGGGAGTGTGACTGGTCGTCTGGTTCTAAAATGGAGCATTGAGACAGGGCCTGAATAAGAGAGAAGGGGATTGGCGAAGTGCCTTCAGATCATCGTTGCCTGTAATTGAGGAGCAGATGAAAACATGGAGAGCAGAGGCTTAAAGCAGAGTCTCAATGGCCAGCGGGCTGTGTGTTTGTGCAGGGTATTAATGCTTTGTTTGGCCGGGAGAGACCAATAAAAGCCAGTACTGACACAGGATAGTGTTCTCACAAGATCACAGCAAGCTGGAATGTCAATGCTTTTCTGGTAAGCAGCTTCACACTCTGGAGCCCATCAGTGATGTTCCTGTCAGATTTACCGCTCAATCAGCAATTAATCTGTGTCCATTAGTGAGGCTGCTCTAGTGCAGTTGGTGGAAGTTTCCCTTCAAATGGCTTTCTATGCATTTTAATAGGAATAGTTGTGCTTATTTGTTTTCAGGTGGAGGATTAACAGAAAATTCAATTTCATTCGAACTTGATGTATTTTCCATAAACGTGGCCATAGTAGCTCAGTGTATGGGGCTGATTTGTCTCTCTCCAGCTCTGTTACACACAGAAAAATTAGTTGAAGAAAATCCAATTTGGCACAGCAGTAGCCTCGATAAAGCACAGGTGTATTTGTAGCCGGCCGACAAAGAAACTCACTGATAAACTGGCCTGGCCTGCAAACTACAAATGGAAATCATTAGAGAGAAGTGCTGAGACTCTTTACATCATTCCAAATCAATGCAATTTTTAAATTAATTGCTTCCAAGGTTTGTATCAAAGATTAATCATTAAGCTTTTCACATGGAGTTTTGATGGATCACCATCCATATAAAGTTAAAGTTAAATAAATTTATTTCACCATAATCTGTTACCTTTTATCACATCTACAGTAACATCGCAATTGCTGTTCTTAACTTGAGGTCTTCTTGATAGGCTGAGCTGTACACAGCCTCGCCATCACTGAGAAATTAGCAGAAGGAGGGGGTAAAGCCTGTGTTATTTTATTGTATGGGCATGTATGTGCACTTGTTTTATAACTTGAGCTCAGTATGAGCATCTCTTCTGAGGGTCCCCTTTAAATTCTGGGTGCAGGTGTATATTTTGATAAATAGCTGCTAATTACAAATAGATGCTGATTCTAATTAAAAAAAAAAAATTATATATATATATATATATATATACACACATACACATGTTACAGAACACCCTCAATCACCATGGGATAATAATAATAAAAGCACATGAGATTCAAACTTTCTATCCTGAAGAATATGCAGATGAAAAGTACTGTAATCTTACTTCTGAAACAAACAAGTTATTTAGTAGTCATATTGTTTGGAAAAGAATAAGATAAAATTAATTAGGAAATAATCACCTATCTCAAATAGAAAGCCCAGTCTATTATTTGGTAAGTTACAGTATAAGAGGTGGCTTCTAAAAAACAACGTAAAAAGAGAAATAACAGGGCATTGCTTGGAAGTAAAGTCGTGAGACATTCTACTGACCAACCATATTTTCCGGGGGAGGAAAATAAATTATTTTTTCGGAACCAAATGGCACCCACTGAAGTTTAACACAGGGCAGTTTTAATAAGTTTCCCTTAAAAGTAAATGTGTGTTCAGTCATTTCTGAAAATGTATTGCAATGCTGTGTTGGCCGGATGTTACACATTTATTATTCTTAAATGTTAAATTACGGATACATGTCAGTCAGGCTGGGCATCAAGCTGTCAAGAAATTAGAGCCTTCTGTCCTGCCCCGCGCAGTCCTGGCTTTCTGATTTAAAATTCACACACTTTATTAAGTGGTTACAGCTGCTTTCTTTTATGCAGCATGTAATAATGAACTAGGTTTTCATGTGGTTTTTCCTGTAAAAACTTTAAAACACTTTCTCAGTGTTTTTTCAACGTAAGGTATCAAATCATAAAAATCATTCTTCTTCTACGTAAACTCAGTGTGATTGTGTTGGACTATTGCTCCATTGTTACTATCTTACATGCATATGTGTGTGTGTGTGTGTGTGTGTGTGAGCAGTAAGCTGTTGGTGTTTTGTTAAGTACAATCAACAGTTTGGAAGTGTTTATTTGTGAACAAGTTTGGATAAGAGAGTACAGGGTTTTTCTAACACCACATGGTGGATGGAGAGAGCATAATGATTCTCTTCCTGCTCTGCTGAACTTGATGCCTGTGCCTGGAGCAACACACTTCCTACTTGTTGACTTTTTCTTTTAAGAGCTTCGGGCTTAGACATGAAAACCCAAGGGCCCACTTTTACTTTTGTATTCTTTTCGCCCCCCCCCCCCCCCACCTTTATTTTTCTCTCAAAGAAAAAGGTACGTAAAGTAAGAGATGCAGAAATGGATGTTAATGTAATTCGAATTTTTTCCTCCCTCTACTTGCGGTCATAGAAATTATGTTTCCATGCAGTCTGCACATGTGGATGTGTTTTCAACATTTATCCACACTCTCACTTACTTATATCATCCTAAAGTTGCAACTTCTGTGAAAGTCTATCATTTTATTTTTAAATAATAAAAAAAATATATATATTTTAGATTTAATTTTTTTTCAGAGAATGGTCTCATTCATACACAGATAGTGTGCAGCAACTGCAGTGTTCAGGGCTCTGGACATTTGAATAGAAAAACAACCTTAACAAGGGATTTCTAGTTAAAGCTGTTCAGTTGTTGGGCCAAAGCCCTGGCAATCACTGTTTATTTTGACAAGCAATCCAATATCCACACTGACACTGTATGGAATTAAGTCCTGTTTCCTGTGAAAAATACAAACCACAGGACTTACATGGGGGTTTGGTGCAAAGAAAATGGATTCTTCATAACTGTGGCAACAGGGTCAACCATAAAAATCAAATTGGCCCAATTGACCTTGCATGCTCCACCTGCAATTATAAAAGATTGTAAGCAGATGCCTAAACGTCCTCATTTCTTATGCTGGGGAACATATGGTGTAGTGCTTGACTTGAGCATTTCATATCCAGTGGAAGGTATGCTAGCTTATACTCCGTAGCCCTGGGTCACGCCAAGACAAGAAAGTCCCATGCAGGAACCAAAGGGTGCAGGTTTTTAATTTCAGCCTCGACGAGTCCACATCAACCTGTCAACAAGCACATTAATCTGTTTGCATCCTGTCAGAGAAGTGTTCAGTATAGACGTTTGCAGTGTAAAGTTCTAATATTAAAATTTGTTTCTCACATTGTCATTTAACTTTAAAAAAAAAGTTAGAATTTATTGAATAATCACTATTTTACACTTCGTTTTACAAAACATGCTTCTGATATTTTATAGGAGTCCGTATTAATGCATCTACATACTAACTAGGACATAGAACGTGTTTCTGTAGCTGTTAAGAGGCTGAAACATAAAACGCAGGACCTCAGTCAAAGGAGGAGGCTTCCAAACACAGACACTGGACGTTTTCAGGACTGTAGTCAGTCTTTGAACTATCGTGCATCTTTGTCCGGAACCTCTGCCAGACCAGGCAGGCTGATTCCAAACAAGCAGTCGGCGAAGCAAGGTCATTCAGCGGTGCCTCAGCTGCCCAGCGGTGATGCAGGCGCCCTCTCTCATTGGTCATTTCCAATAGTGCTATCTGGAAATGGTAATTTCTGCTGCTCCTCAGTAAACAGGATTAGCTCAATTAATCACATTTACAGATTAGTTTGTCCTCTTTTATCGATCATCCCTTTGATGCTGCTGAATGATCAATGCAAACGCACTTATGCAAGGCAAATCCTCTTTCAAAAATGAGCATCGATGGCAAAAATAATCTTTTAATCTGTAATATTTTAATCTGGAAAATGTGAGAGTTTTTCCTAGGGGGGGGTCATGGCTTTGGAGATGACTGGCTTTTGAGATAAATGATCTCTTAACTGACCATCACATCAGATTGGCCCTTTGATTAGTTAGATTCTGTACACACTTTGGGAAATGTACTGTTAGCATTTTTACAGGATTAATAGGTTTACATTTAAATAGAAGCGAAAACCTTTATTTCCAAATGCCATTGGTGATTGGTGCCATGAAAGGTCTTTATTAGGTCTGTCTGAGATGAACCAACAGATTAATGTTTTAAGGAAAGCAGTTCATTCCTACTCTTTTGGTGCCATTCCCATGCCTTGTTGGTGTGTGATAAAGAGGGTTTCTGCCCAAGATCATAAGACGTCCACTATCTTCCTTCTCTCTCAGATATCTCAGCTGGTGGGCGTTTATCCCCCTGACCCGCTGTGTCTGCGAGAGTGACCCCTTTGGCTTAGATGCCCCCTAAAACAATGAGTCCTGAGCAGGGATTTAGGGGACCACACTCTCCCTCTTGGGTCAATGACTCCTCTTTGTCGTCTGTCAAACATGCTACTTTGTATGTCTTTGTTCTGGCCTTGTTAGAAGCAGCAGACGACAATGAGCAGTGCAGATGAAATGGATCCCAATAGCATGGAACTCCACATTTTACAACGTTAAGTTGTGAAATGCTGTTTTGCTGTGAACATGATTTGCTTTCTACACAACGAGAAAATTGTCTGACAAAGTCAACAAAAATACAGGCTACTACTGAACGTCTAACAAATTGATATGATTATTTTATAGACTTTTGAAGGTTAAAATCTATGGTATTAGTTCACTGTGTAATTATTTTAAAAAGTCTGCAGTACAAGATCAATAAAGTAATGATATGTTTGTTTTCTCATTTTAAACAACTGCCACCATTCAAGCATATGATTTTGACAAGGTGTACTTGAATGCAGCTTGAGGTCTAGTATGCTTTGCTATGCAAAGTAATGTCAACTTCTAAGTTTACAAGGTGCACCTGAATGCACCAAATAATCCACTGTTTTTACGGTTGCTGCTTGAGAAAGACAAAAATCCTGGAGTAATTTTATGGTGAATGAAATTAAAACTTTGCTGTTTTCAGACTTCTGCAGCCAGTGTTTGTACCCAATCGTGTTTTTTCTCTGAAGAAGCATCACAAGCTATGTTGAACACAAATCACAAACTGATTTATTAATGGATTTGCTGCATTAAATGCATTTATTCCAATTGGATAAAATGCTATTGAACCGCAACCCTAATTGCAGGGCCTCAAAATAATTGATGCTTTTCAATATGGGATGCATCAATGAAACCAGTTGTTAGCCCGGAATATATCCTATGGTTAAAATAGCTCCATAAATCTTTTTGAACATTCAACTGTCTCATAAGAGAATGGACAGACCATGTCAGTGAGCCCTTTTTTCTCTCTGGCTGAGCCTGGTCCTCCTCTAGTCCAAATCTGTTATAACAAACATTGGACCAAAACCTGTGGTCTATCAGCCATTTATTTGAGCAATAACTCAGATCTCTATCAAGAGTTCATTTTTAAGCCAAGCCTTCAATCAAAAATATTTTTTATTATATAATGCAAAATCTATAGGAGGTCTTTTTACCTATTGGATTTTGCCTGGTTTCCTTGTGTGAAAATGATTGTAAAACCCCAACACTATAAGACACAATTAAGTTTTAAAGATCTTTTTTTTTCAACCTGAGCTATCAGCATATTTATGCAGTGATACATGACTGTATAAATATTATTCATATAACCATAAAGACAAAGGGGAAAAAAAATAATCAGAGTTGAATTATACAGAAATGTTTTCAGATCACACAGAACAATAATATTGTAGTTATTGAACATCACCAAAAAACAAACCAATGCTTTTAATCAGAGATTATAAAACTATATATGCTGTTATTGTTATGTGCCCAGATTGCTGCAATCAGCCAGGCTGTTCACTAGATCCTTAGATCCTACATCACACCAATCCTCACTATTGGTGTGAAAGCACCTTCAGCTTTAGAATCGAAAAATTAAAAATACTAAGATAAAGCCCAGTGAACAGCAGTTGAATAAAGATTGCTCTCTGAAAACGTACAGTAAACTAGTTAATTATATACTAATTCTGTTGTAATATCATTCAGAGAGAATCATGTCATGAATAGAAATGTTTTAAGTGACTATTTTGCTGTTGCTTACCACAAGCTACACTATAGCAAATCGGTTTGCTGCATGAGAAATACAATGTGTGGCAGTAGTGCGTGACAAAAGTGGTGTGGATGGGTGACGGGTGGATGATGTGCAATTGTGATGCAGAAGAAACAATAGACCATTCATGCATCTCTATCCACTTTCATAGCTCAGAACCTCACAAATTCAATAGGGGAGATCCCAGAATGTATCCCAGTTCCGTGCTGTGCCTCCCGCTGACTAAAGATGGTACAACACCTCAGGGAAATCGGTCGGAACTTGTCGTGGTTGGTCCAGCGAGTCTTATTTAAAGCTAATTTCTGAAGCTTGAAGACCTCAGAGAGTCAGCTGATTCTATGGTCCTGTTCTCCGTATGTGTTTAATTGTTGGGAGAACGTTTTCAGTCCTGGACGGGGCTGATTCTTCAGTGGTCCTGCCACTAATAGGAGCATCCCCCAGTTCCAACCCCAGCAGGGACAGACCACCCTCTAACCAGCCTCCTCCTCTGCAGGGTCATGCTCCAGCTAATGTGGCTTAAATTATGTGTTCACACAATCAGTTCTGGACAGAGTTCCAGCCTCCTCCTGTTTGTGTGTTCATCAACTTATAAGAAATATTTGTTCTAGTAAAACACCCTTCCACTCGTTTTTTTTGAAAGCACTACCCCTGTGCTGGTTTTTTAAAATCTTTATGTTTCTGCAGCAGATTTTGGCAGGTACTTGGCTGCAGATGCAGCTATACGATGTCCACTGTAATCAGCTTTGGTTAGGTAACAATTTCCCGAGGCTATAAGGTACTTTTACATTTTCAGAACTTTTTTATTTTTCTTTTACATTCCCTACATGTTTTCCTTTGCCCTCAGCTATATACATTTAGCTGAAATATATGCATAAATTTAAGCTTTTTTCACATAGTGTTGGTTTCACCTAAAGTGAAAGGAGAAGAAGTTTGTCTGCCCATGCGAACATTAAACAAGTTTTTGTGCTGTAATTATTCCTTTTGTTCACATTTTTAATACAAAATTCCCTCCTATGAAATTCTGTGGACATGTTTTCCCCCCTGCTGAGCTCTATTGGAGGGAGGGCTGTTATTGTGGAGCTTACCTGTTTCTTTCCAATTGGGGTTCCTCATATTTGCTTGTTTGATACATATACATTAATCACTTGGATTTCGATTCCTATCTCTTACCCCAGCAAGCAAAACCAGTTAAATACACATATGGGCATCCACCTGTAACTAATACCTACCTTTGGTCTGAAGTAAAATAAAAATAATAATAAAGTTAACAGCCTGACTCATTAGCATTCCCCGAGCTCAAAATCAAGATTGAGCTGTCTCTCAATCCCTTTGATAAACAGTTCCAAAGTCTCTTACAAAGCGCTATCTGGCCAGTGTTGGGGCGCCCTCGCATAGGGATGGAGCTTAAGCTGATCCAACGCTGACCGGTTTTACATCACAATGGTAGAAAAAGGCCCTCCTCGCTTGCTCTGCCAGCTTTACAGTCTTTGTTCGCCAGCCAACAGAGGGCAGTTGCCTTGAGTCTCTGGATCACGTTTAATTGCATTTGGAGATGAGTGGCTGTGCAAATATTTTCTCTTATTTTCTGGTCAACACTGCACCCAGGCCTCAAATGAAAGATGAAATGGTGGTTGACACAATCTTGAAGGCTGAGCATGGCATATATATATATATATATATATATATATATATATATATATATATATATATATATAATTAATATATATTATTATTATAATAATTATATGTTCATTGTTCTTGTCTCATTTAAGGCTTGTTCCTCACTTACCAAAAGATGTGGGTTTAATAGCTGTAGCTGCTCGACAAAGCCAAGGCAGAGGTTAGTAAACCTACTTCAAAAGTGCTGATAACTTTCAGTCATCGTAATAATAGTTTGAGGTTTTGTTTTTTTTGCCGGAGTTTGTTACCGCTGATCCTGTGTTTTTTCTGCCACAGGTCGAGGCAGGAACGCTTGGCTCAGCCCTTTGGGTTGCGCCATGTTCACACTGAGTGCCCAGGTGGAGCTGAGCTCCAGGCTGGGACAGAGGATTCCGTTCCTTCAACATCTGGCCGCTCTGGCTGTGGTTGAGGCTGTCCGTACGCTTCCTGGATACCAGGTAACAGTCTTCACACTTTCCTGTTTAGAAAACTAGAGTTGCAATGATTAGCCAGTTGGTTTCCAGCTGTTAAATCAAATGCCAACTAATTTCTATAAACACACAATTTGAGATTGCATCTTTCACTTTGGGAAACAGTGAGTGGCTTTTTTTTTTACCAGTTTAGGAAATTTTACAACTAAATTTCTTCTACTACTTAGACAGAAATCAACAGTATGCATCTAAATCACAATTATTATAAGGATTTTGGCTTTACTCATGTTTTTAAACACACTGCTATTATCTTGAGCACTGTTCTATATCTAAATTCATCCTAATCCTAAGCAAATTTCTGTATATTATATCACCCGCCTATTGTGTCACACAAAGTGATATGATATTTATAGCAATATACATGGCTATTAATTAAGAATTTTCAAGATTGATGAACATATTGTAACTTTCTTCAGGACATCGACCTGAGGGTGAAGTGGCCCAATGACATCTACTATAATAACCTGATGAAGCTCGGTGGAGTACTAGTGACTTCCACTGTTATGGGATCAACCTTTCACCTGCTCATAGGTAAGAGCCTCCACTTTATAACAAGTAATGATGCTACATTTTGTTTGGATGAGTCTAAAAAAAAAAAATGAACCCTGTCACACAAACACAACCTGCTTAAGCCATGTTGGTATGTTATATTCCTTTATCTACTTTTTCCAAGAAAAAGACCAAAATCAGCAATATTTTATTACCTTTTAATCACTTATGCACTTATGGCACTAAGCTTTATGGTTCTTTTCTACCTTGAGACACTCAGATTGAGTGAAAGACAAGCAGCGATGTTTTTTTGGCCAGACTTCCCACTTCAGTCGTTTAAACATTTCAGCTCATTCAGAATTCTGAGGTCTGGTCTGGTTTACAATCAAACAAAATTTTCCCAATGTCAACCCCGTCTCCTGTGACATTCACGGCTCCATCTTGGCACGCGTCACATTCTTGGCACAAATAACACTGGTAATAGCCTATATGGTCTTAGGTTCTTAATAGGGATGCACCGATGTGAAAATTTCGTCCGATATCGATATCCGATATACATATCGGCAGTCACTGCCGATATCGATATTTGCCGATATCGATATATGTAGAGAAAAAAAGTTTTCTGTAGTGTCACAAATTTAGTACAGACCAGAAAAAACACTGTACATTTGAAACGCACAACAGTGCTCTTTATTTAAAGGAAGGCTCACTGTAAAACTGTCATGTGGTTAGAGGAAGTACGGCGGAGCGGACCCGATGGAGCTCCGCGAAGGCGGCGACGTCAGCGGCCGCGGCGGAGGCGGAGGAGGTGGCGGGACGGCGTCCGACACCCCGGAGCAACGTTCCGCGCATTTTTTTTGTCTTTTCGGGCGACGCGATGTGACGGAGGAGCCCGCTAGGACCAGCTAGCTTAGCGCGTCGCCGAGAGACACGCAGACAGTGACCCAACTAACTGTAGCGGTTTAACTCTGCACATTGTTGACATATCGGCCAGAATTTGTTGATATCGGACCGATACCGATAAGTTAAAAAACGTGACATATCGGCCGATATATATCGGTTGGCCGATATATCGTGCATCACTAGTTCTTAAAGCATAAAGCATTGAATTTATAAATTTAGAAATATGTTTATGAATTAGGCTATGAAATGGGTATTAAGTTTTATATAAATGCTCTTCAAAAGACTTGAATTTAACTATACAGTGTCTTTGTTATCCAATATGCAGAACTCAGATAAAGTCTCATGTGGTTTGTGCAGAAACACAGACATTTCCCTATGATGTTCCTTACAGGCTGTGGGTTCAACGTGACAAACAGCAACCCGACGTTGTGCATCAATGACCTAATCCAGAAGTACAACGTACAACACAACTGCAGTCTGCAGCCGCTCAGCTGTTCCCAGCTCATTGCTCGGACCGTCAACTGCCTGGAGGTCCTGGTCAGAAACTTCCAGCAGAAAGGCCCAGACGCCGTCCTGCCGACCTACTACAAGAGATGGCTTCACAGGTAAAATCACTGCAGACACACACAATGGCTTTTGGTTTTATCTCTTAATCAGTGTCAGAATGAAAAACCTGATTCAACTCAATATATAGTTATATAATAATATATTTTTATGCACATGCAAATACACACACTATAATAGAAATGTTATTATTTTTGGAAGAAATTCACTCTATACATTGTTAATGTGGTAAATGACTATTCTAGCTGCAAATGTCTGGTTTTTAATGCAATATCTACATAGATGTATAAAAGTCTTTTTCCAGCAAGAATCACTCTAATGTTCTAATAGTACATTGTGTTTACTAATTGCATTAGATTGCATTGAGTGATTAAAAAAATCACTGTGCAATGACAATAGTTGAGCTGGTTCAATGGAGCATTCTTTCACAAAAGTTTGAAGGAGAAAATTATTATTGAACCTAAAATTATTATTAGGTTGTCTGTCAAAGTCCATTTAATCCTGAAGCTGAACTGTGACGGTGCCTCTCTGTGCTCTGTCCCAGCGGGACTCGGGTGCGTCTCTGGAGCGAGGAGGGACCAGAGGTCGAGGTGGTGGGCCTGGACCCCAACGGCTTCCTCCAAGTGCACAGCAAGGAGCAGGGCATGGTCTCAGTGGAGCCAGACGGGAACTCCTTTGACATGCTGAAGAACCTGGTGGTCATCAAGCAACATTAGGACCAAACTGAAGAAAATATATATGATCATCTCTGTCTATATGCTGATCAAATGACTGAATATTTCAAAGTGACAGAAGACTTTATGTAACTATATTAATGTATTCTTGTTTTTTTTTAATTGAGTAATGCATCACTAATACACCTTCAAGACTGATCCAGTGACACTGGTTAAATCTCTGTAAGAAGGGTCATTCGAAGGCTGACCAGCTTAAAGACCTGGTGTTGCTACCAAGAATGTAAATATAAATAAGTTAAATGTCATTTAAATTTATTTGGTAATTATTTGATGCAATTCTCAGGGTTATATATGAAGTTTATGAACTACACAACAGATTGGAATATCTGCTAAGAGTGAGAAACAGGGTCTCGTGATTGGGTCAAACATAGACGCGTGAAATAGGTGCGTCTGCTTGTCTTTAAAAGGTGTGAATATATTACTGGTTTCAAAAAGGAAAAGTTGCTAGCTTTTCTTTATGTTACCCTGACATGCATTAAAGTCACTAGTAGAACTATTTCCTCTCCCTTTTACACAGCTTCAGTTTGGGTATGAGTTACAAGTTTTGGAGCACAAATTTACATCATTAATGTCAATTAAAATTAAATAATTTTAACTACTTTCTGACAACAACAAAAAAATGTTGTAGCTCCTCTTTTAAACATCTAACCTAATTTCATTGTTCCATGCGAACAGTGAATGAAACAAGGGATCACTGCGGTTTTTGCACTTAATTTCGTCAAAATAAAGATTTCCAGAGAAATGTGTTGTTCATTTCTTTAGCCTAACCAGCTTCTGTACTTTGACAGACTCGCAGACATCTACAAAATCCTGATTATCAAAGAAAACTAGGACAAAAGATAGAGGAGTCTTAAAAACTGTGGTGTAAACCTAAACACTTGGTACCTATCAACAAGGAGTAAATATTTCATATTTATCATTCATTTTCAGTTACACCATTTGACATTTTGTGTCCAAAAATCGCTACAGGCTACAGAGAGAAGACATTTCTGCTATGGCAGTGGTGACACCTTCATTTATAGCATTTGGACAGTGTGAACGTGCAAACTCCATCAAAAGTCACTTCAACTGTTAATCCCCTGAATCAGAATCTTCCTCTTTTCCTATTTATAGGACTATTGTTACCTTGTTAAAATCCAACTGGCACTCGAACATGGAACATTTATTGTTTTAAACCATCATCAAGAGAAAATATGGATCCAATTAAGGATTGGGATGCAGCCCATAGACTCCACAAACAGCTTAGAGGCCAATCCTTCGATGAAGCAGGAAGCTGAAAAAGGGGAAGCAGGGCCCCCCAAAGCTGCAAATACTGTCATTTGGCCCATCTCACACCACAAAAGTAAAGCTTCTGAGCAGCATGGATATGCCCAGAACATTCAATTGTGAAATAACAATTTGTATTAATGTGAGACTTGAAGGAAGTTTCCAGCTGTTTTCTAATTTGGTTAGTGTGCTTTAGCTTTGGATTGTATTATTAATATAAGACTGAATCTTTTACTATTCATCATGTTGGTTTATTTTTTAGTATTAATCCAAAATCATAGCAAGCAAACAGCCTTTTTGCAACTATTTACCCACAATAAGAAAAACACAATTGTTACAATGACAAAAAACACATTTTTTTTAAATGTTGTTTGGTCATTTTATTGATATTTTAACAGTGCATTCAACCAGATGTATGAACGAATATGCAAATGAAGCAGATTGATTTTTAGTTTACATAAATGTTAACTATATTAGTTTATTAAATATATTATTTATTTATATTATATATTTTATTTATTTATCATTTATTTTATACAATTATTCAAGCACAAATGTCTTTTTTAAGTTTAAATATATAGTTTGTAATCCCTTTGATTGCTTGAAATTACATTTAGTAGCTGAAACATCTGGGGAAATATAGCCACTTCTTCCTCTCTGCCATTTTACTCGTATCAAAACTGCCTAAATCAAATGATTGACTATTTTGGAGGTGGTGTGCATTCTAAAGAAGTCAATGAGACTGCAATTGGACACTAAACCCCAGTTTGCTCCTATTGGTTTGACCTAAATGTATTCTAAAAGAATTTAAAAAATCTTGTTTTACCAAATGTTAAATACATTAAAAAAAATAATCGCCAGATTGCAGAGTAGGATCGATTTCATCCTCGTCCTGTGACGAGCAGGATTGTTTTTTGCTGCAACACTACTCCGTGCTTCTGAATGTGCTGGTGATGTCTGAGTGTGGGAGGGGGTTCATTTCTCTGAGGTCCATCCCACAGCTACTTGATGACATTTCATTTGTCTTCGGCACCTCGGCCTCCTGGCTCATCTTCCCCAGATGAAGTGAAAGGGAGAATGGAAATATGCGAGCTGCTGGAACCGGATGCTTTATTACAACAGTCCTCCTCCTCCTGTATTTCAAACATGAAATGCAAATATGGAAGTCATCACAGCTCTGTACTGTAATGTGGCAAATGTATTAATACACTGCATGTTGTTCTATAAATCACAAGCCTCACAGGATTGTTGTGCATGCCCTAATTCTGCCTCGCATTTCCGTGTAAAAGTTAAAAAGGTAGAAAGGGCGGTCAACTGGCGAATTATTGTGTGATATATATTAAAAGGTCCCTGTACAACTTCTTTTTTCAGTCCAATCCAACACCTCGAATGAGAACATATGTCTTATTTTGTCTATTTTAGACAGTACAATAGAAGTACTATATGGCACTACCCTGCATTGAAAATGATGCTAAAAGGTACCCAAAATTAAACAGTGATGCAGATGGACCAATGCGTTTTCTTTGCACCATTATTGCTGGATCTCTGTGTTAAAAAAAAAGAAGGTATAATTACATCAAAGTCCACTTGCCTCCAGTTTTAAATAATAATACATGTGTTGCTATAAAGATGATTAACCCCCTTATTTTATTTTTAATCAGAATGTTTAACATGTTACAAAAAGTGAAACAAAACCTCCATCCATAATATTTTTTGCCCTTCAAGTTCATCATCCCACAGTTTTGGCCACAGGTACATTCCAAAGTGTGTGTGGCGAGGTCTGTGGAAGATTCACACTGTCATTGTGAATGTCTTTATTTATTGGTTTTTAAATTGTATTTATTGTAGTGCTGGGTTTGTTAATACATTAACATGCATGATTATAAACTAGAAATCCTCACTGTATTACTTTTACTGCAGCACAAAATCATCAAGTGTCTTAAGTTTGACCCCAGCTTCCTCCTGCAGTTCCAGCCCAGATGTATACCAAAAGGCATGTGCTTCCCACAGCAGAACTTCCCTCCCCCACCTCCAGACAATCCATTCAACCCTGACTGGAGAGGAGACTATTAAAAAGAACATTATTGTTCCCAGAGAGCTTATCTGAACATTTACCCTTAACCTTTTCAAGATGATAAACAGCAAGTGTTTTGGGAAGTTTAGTTGAATATTATTTTCCGTTAGCATTTCTTATTATTTTATAAAAAGGCAAACGTTTGTTTGTTACAAATTTAAGCTAATGTAATTCTATTCTAATTTACATTTGTTTCAGCTTTATCCATTCATGACCTTTTTGGACAACATAGTATAGTATGACCTTTTTTGGGCACCATACTATAATTTGACATTATAGTATGACCTTTTTTGAGTGATAAAGTCTAATTTGACCTCTTTTGAGCGACATAGTATAAAATGACCTTTTTTGAACGATATAGTCTAATTTGACCTTTTTTGAGCTACAAACAATGGTATAACCTCTTTTGAGCGACATAGTATAATATGACCTTTCTTGGGCGACATGCTATAGTATGACCTTTTTTGACCGACATGCTATAGTATGACATTTTTTTGGGCGACATACTATAGAATGACGTATTTTGAGCGACATAGTATAGTATGACCTTTTTTGAACGATATAGTCTAATTTGACCTTTTTTTGAAAGACATAGTATAGTATGACCTTTTGAGCTACATACTATAGTATAACCTCTTTTGAGCGACATAGTATAATATGACATTTTTTTGGGCGACATACTATAGAATGACGTATTTTGAGCGACATAGTATAGTATGACCTATTTTGAGCGACATAGTATAGTATGACCTCTTTTGAGCGACATAGTATAGTATGACCTCTTTTGAGCGACATACTATAGTATGACCTTTTTTGAGCGACATAGTATAGTATGACCTCTTTTGAGCGACATACTATAGTATGAACTTTTTTGAGCGACATAGTATAGTATGACCTTTTTTGCGCGACATACTATAGTATGACCTTTTTTGAGTGACATAGTATAGTATGACGTTTTTTGAGCGACATACTATAGTATGAACTTTTTTGAGCGACATACTATAGTATGACCTTTTTTGAGTGACAAAGTATAGTATGACGTTTTTTGAGCGACATACGATAGTATGAACTTTTTTGAGCGACATACTATAGTATGACCTCTTTTGAACGACATAGTATAGTATGACCTTTTTTTGGCAGCATACTATTGTGTGACCTCTTTTGAGGCACATACTATAGTATGACCTTTTTGGAGCGACATACTATAGTATGACCTTTTTGGAGCGACATACTATAGTATGACCTTTTTTGAGCGACATAGTATAGTATGACCTTTTTTTGGCAGCATACTATTATGTGACCTTTTTTGAGTGACATAGTATAGTATGACCTCTTTTTAGCGACATTGTATAGTATGACCTTTTTTTAGCGACATACTATAGTATGACCTATTTTGAGCGACATAGTATAGTATGACCCTTTTTGAGCGACATAGTATAGTATGACCTATTTTGAGCGACATAGTATAGTATGACCTTTTTTGAGCGACATAGTATAGTATGACCTTTTTTGAGCGACATAGTATAGTATGACGTTTTTTGAACGACATAGTATAGTATGACCTTTTTTGGGCAGCATACTATTATGTGACCACTTTTGAGCGACATACTATAGTATGACCTTTATTGAGCAACATACTATAGTATGACCTTTTTTGAGCGACATAGTATAGTATGACCTTTTTTTTGGCAGCATACTATTATGTGACCTTTTTTGAGTGACATAGTATAGTATGACCTCTTTTTAGCGACATTTTTTTTGCGCGACATACTATAGTATGACCTTTTTTTAGCGACATACTATAGTATGACCTATTTTGAGCGACATAGTATAGTATGACCCTTTTTGAGCGACATAGTATAGTATGACCTATTTTGAGCGACATAGTATAGTATGACCTTTTTTGAGCGACATAGTATAGTATGACCTTTTTTGAGCGACATAGTATAGTATGACGTTTTTTGAACGACATAGTATAGTATGACCTTTTTTGGGCAGCATACTATTGTGTGACCACTTTTGAGCGACATACTATAGTATGACCTTTTTTGAGCAACATACTATAGTATGACCTTTTTTGAGCGACGTAGTATAGTATGACCTTTTTTTTGGCAGCATACTATTATGTGACCTTTTTTGAGTGACATAGTATAGTATGACCTCTTTTTAGCGACATTGTATAGTATGACCTTTTTTTAGCGACATACTATAGTATGACCTTTTTTGAACGATATAGTCTAATTTGACCTTTTTTTGAACGACATAGTATAGTATGACCTTTTTTGAGCTACATACTATAGTATAACCTCTTTTGAGCGACATAGTATAATATGACATTTTTTTGGGCGACATACTATAGAATGACGTATTTTGAGCGACATAGTATAGTATGACCTATTTTGAGCAACATAGTATAGTATTACTTCTTTTGAGCGACATAGTATAGTATGACATTTTTTGAGCGACATAGTATAGTATGACCTATTTTGAGCGACATAGTATAGTATGACCTCTTTTGAGCGACATAGTATAGCATGAGCTCTTTTGAGTGACATACTATAGTATGACCTTTTTTGAGCGACATAGTATAGTATGACCTCTTTTGAGCGACATACTATAGTATGAACTTTTTTGAGCGACATAGTATAGTATGACCTCTTTTGAGCGACATAGTATAGCATGAGCTCTTTTGAGCGACATACTATAGTATGACCTTTTTTGAGCGACATAGTATAGCATGACCTCTTTTGAGCGACATACTATAGTATGAACTTTTTTGAGCGACATAGTATAGTATGACCTCTTTTGAGCGACATACTATAGTATGACCTTTTTTGAGCGACATAGTATAGTATGACCTTTTTTGCGCGACATACTATAGTATGACCTTTTTTAAGTGACATAGTATAGTAAGGCAAGGCAAGGCAAGGCAAGTTTATTTGTAGAGCACAATTCATACACAGGGCAATTCAAAGTGCTTTACAGTTACACAAAATCACAAAAGGAGAGCAAAACATACATAAAATCACAAAAGGAAAATCATAAAACATAGAATTCATCAATAATTTAAAAAAGAGTGAAGAGTGTAGATAAGATACTTTCAGTTTTCATATGCACGGTTAAACAGAACTGTTTTCAGCCTGGTCTTAAACATTGTCAGCGTTGAGGCCTGTCTCACATTCTCTGGAAGACTGTTCCAGATTTTAGCTGCAGAAAACTGGAATGTAGCTTCACCATGTTTAGTCCTGACTCTGGGCACCTGCAGGAGACCAGTCCCTGAGGTTCTCAGGGTCCTAGATGGCTCGTATGGCTCTAACATGTCATAGATGTATTTTGGTGCTAGACCATGAAGAGACTTGTACACAAGTAAAGCTGTTTTAAAGTCTATTCTCTGAGTGACAGGAAGCCAGTGCAGAGACATGAGCACTGGACTAATATGGTCATATTTTCTGGTTCTAGTCAGGACTCGAGCTGCAGCGTTCTGAATGTTCTGTAGTTGTTTAACAGCTCGTTTAGAGAGACCAGTGAGCAGGCCATTGCAGTAGTCTAACCTGCTGGAGACAAATGCATGGATCAGTCTCTCCAAGTCTGGTTTAGACACTATATTTTTGATTTTGGCAATGTTTTTTAGATGGTAAAAGGCTGTTGATATTGTTGACTTTATGTGGCTGTGAAAGTTCAGGTCTGAGTCCATTAGCACCCCTAGATTTCTAACCTGTGTTTTTGGTTTTAGAGAACGAGACTGAAGGTGACTGATTACACGTTCTCTTTGCTTCAGTGGCCCAAAGACGATTATTTCAGTTTTTTCTGAGTTTAGCTGGAGAAAGTTGTTTTGCATCCACACAGTGATTTGTTCAATACAGCAACAGAGTGAATCCACAGGCCCATGTTCACCTGCTGTCAGAGACACATAGATCTGAGTGTCGTCTGCATAGTTGTGGTAAGACACATTGTTGCTGCGTATTAGTTGGCCTAACGGAAGCATGTACAAATTGAACAGGAGGGGCCCCAGGATCGAGCCCTGGGGAACACCACAGGTCACAGACATTTTGTCTGAAATGCAATTTCCAATTTCAACAAAGTAAGTTCTGTCCTCAAGATATGACTTAAACCAGTTTAGAGCAGGACCAGAGATTCCCAGCCGTAGTATGACGTTTTTTGAGCGACATACTATAGTATGACCTTTTTTGGGCAGCATACTATTATGTGACCACTTTTGAGCGACATACTATAGTATGACCTTTTTTGAGCGACATAGTATAGTATGACCTTTTTTGAGCGACATAGTATAGTATGACCTTTTTTTGGCAGCATACTATTATGTGACCTTTTTTGAGTGACATAGTATAGTGTATAGTATGACCTCTTTTTAGCGACATTGTATAGTATGACCTTTTTTTAGCGACATACTATAGTATGACCTATTTTGAGCGACATAGTATAGTATGACCCTTTTTGAGGGACATAGTATAGTATGACCTTTTTTGAGCGACATAGTATAGTATGACCTTTTTTGGGCAGCATACTATTATGTGACCTTTTTTGAGCGACATACTATAGTATGACCTTTTTTGAGCGACATAGTATAGTATGACCTCTTTTTAGCGACATAGTATAGTATGACCTTTTTTGGGCAGCATACTATTATGTGACCTTTTTTGAGTGACATAGTATAGTATGACCTCTTTTGAGCGACATACTATAGTATGACCTTTTTTTGAGCGACATACTATAGTATGAACTTTTTTGAACGACATAGTATAGTATGACCTTTTTTGGGCAGCATACTATTATGTGACCACTTTTGAGCGACATACTATAGTATGACCTCTTTTGAGCGACATAGTATAGTATGACCTCTTTTGAGCGACATACTATAGTATGACCTTTTTTGAGCGACATAGTATAGTATGACCTCTTTTGAGCGACATACTGTAGTATGACCTTTTTTGAGCGACATAGTATAGTATGACCACTTTTGAGCGACATAGTATAGTATGACCTCTTTTGAGCGACATACTGTAGTATGACCTCTTTTGAGCGACATACTGTAGTATGACCTCTTTTGAGCGACATACTATAGTATGACCTCTTTTGAGCGACATAGTATAGTATGACCTCTTGTGAGCGACATACTATAGTATGACCTTTTTTGAGCGACATAGTATAGTATGACCTCTTTTGAGCGACATAGTATAGTATGACCACTTTTGAGCGACATACTATAGTATGACCTTTTTTGAGCGACATAGTATAGTATGACCTCTTTTGAGCGACATACTATAGTATGACCTCTTTTGAGCGACATAGTATAGTATGACCTCTTTTGAGCGACATACTATAGTATGACCTTTTTTGAGCGACATAGTATAGTATGACCTCTTTTGAGCGACATAGTATAGTATGACCTCTTTTGAGCGACATAGTATAGTCTATTACATAGTATAGTATATTACACCAAGGAGGTAGTGAATTAAACAAAAAAAGGATTTATTTAGAGCACTCTCTATTTAAAAAAATACTATAGTATGACCTCTTTTGAGCGACATAGTATAGTATGACCTCTTTTGAGCGACATACTATAGTATGACCTTTTTTGAGCGACATAGTATAGTATGACCTCTTCTGAGCGACATAGTATAGTATGACCTTTTTTGAGCGACATAGTATAGTATGACCTCTTTTGAGCGAAATACTATAGTATGACCTCTTTTGAGCGACATAGTATAGTATGACCTCTTTTGAGCGACATACTATAGTATGACCTTTTTTGGGCAGCATATTATAGTATGTAAAATGTGACCACTTTTGAGCGACATACTGTAGTATGACCTCTTTTGAGCGACATACTGTAGTATGACCTCTTTTGAGCGACATACTGTAGTATGACCTCTTTTGAGCGACATACTATAGTATGACCTTTTTTGAGCGACATAGTATAGTATGACCTCTTTTGAGCGGCATACTATAGTATGACCTTTTTTGAGCGACATAGTATAGTATGACCTCTTTTGAGCGACATACTATAGTATGACCTTTTTTGAGCGACATAGTATAGTATGACCTCTTTTGAGCGGCATACTATAGTATGACCTTTTTTGAGCGACATAGTATAGTATGACCTTTTTTGAGCGACATACTATAGTATGAACTTTTTTGAGCGACATAGTATAGTATGACCTCTTTTGAGCGACATAGTATAGTCTATTACATAGTATAATATATTACACCAAGGAGGTAGTGAATTAAACAAAAAAAGGATTTATTTAGAAAACTCTCTATTTAAAAAAATGTTCAAACAACCATAACTTAGAAATCATCTTCAGGGTGGACAAAGGCCAAAACAACAACCAAAACAATTCTTTCTAGAAAATAGATCACTTATCTCAAAAACAAAATCCCAATAGATTTACCTTCCTACCTTAACAAAAACAAGAGAAAACCAAATCAAATCAAAAGGCAGTCCACCCCTACTATTAAAACAAGAAATACTTTTAGCTCTAGCAAACGTGTGGCTTGTTGGTAGACAACGAGTATGACAAACACTGATTTTGTCTCTCTGCTGGTCGCCATCTTGGTTCCTTCCTGCTGGGTGATGTTCAGCTGCAGCCAATCACAGGCTAGGCCAGGAAAACTGCTGCGCCAATCAAATCCTGGAGATGGCACATCCCTATTTGCATGAAAGGGAATAGGGAATACAAGCAAACACAAACCACACAATACACAAAATATGACAGTGTTAACAAGTATAATATAACCTTTATTCATTGTCATTGTACAATATGAATTTTTTTGGGTGATATAGTATATTATGACCCTTTTTGGGCGACATACTGTAGTATGACCTTTTTTGGGCAACATAATATAGTATGACCTTTTTTGAGCAATATAGTATAGTATAGTAAAAATATTTTTTGAGGAACATAGTATAATATGATCTTTATTGTGCGACACACTTCTACCACAGGATTTGCACATTTGATTGAGGACCCCAGTTACAGGGTCCAGCTAGATGCTGCGTCAGTGACAAACGACTAACTTCCCCACCCTGCCAGGACACTCAGGATATTCTCCTGGTAACATTTTCATTTTAGATGTTAGCCTTTTAAATTTAGAGATTAGCAACATCAAGCATTGGATTTGAACTACTTTCGGGCACTTTAGGGTGACGACCTACGAGGGCAAAGTACCCCACCCCGCCAATAGTCCTCTCATGCTGAGAGCTGTTCTCCTGCCACATTTAACATCTTTACTTTGGATAGTGGCATTTAAATTCAGAGCCTAAGAACGTCAAGAGAGACATTTGCAAGATATTTTCTCTTTGATCCTTATATCACCGGATTGGATAATTCGGTTGGTCATAACCACAAATGTGTTAACAATGACATACATTTAACAATAGTTAAAATGAAAAACAAATCACCTGAACAGTCATATAATTTTGTACCATTCATAATAAATGACCTGAGATGTTACATACCACGTTATGTGGTATAAATTACTAGCTGCTGTATTCTTCTACTGCATTGTTTTTGCTCTATACACTACAGCATTGTGTATACAGTAGACATGCATGAAGTTTTGATAATTTTGCAGACATTGATAATTCACTACACAGATCAACAGATACAGTGAAGACACAAAATTTACTTTTATTTATTTTATTTATTTTGCTGAAGGTAAATAACATTTTGCTGACAGATTGGTATATGTTAAATTTTTTATTATTAAAATGGAGACAAGGAGGTCTGGGAAAATATCAGAAAGGCTCATTTTTGTCTCAGTGACTGGAGACAATAGTGAGTGACATTTGTACTGGGAGGTGCTCTTAACTTTGGTATTGCATATGAATGACCTTATAGAAAACAATCAAAGTGACACTTGCAGGTATCTTTACATGCAGTTTAATGTGCAGCTTGGCTGCTAATGAGCTATGTAACATAATATGAAATCATGAATCCATCCTGATATCCAGTTGCTAAGTCTTGTCTGATCATGATCATAATTCCTGATTTGTAGGCTAATTTTAATTATGTATTAAATATATAATATTGAATAAATATTGCATTTGAAGAAAAAAACATCCTGCCTGAATTTTGCTTTTTCCTGATTCATTATATACACAGTTACAACAGTTACAACAGTTACAACCTCTGTACTAGATTTAGTCTAGAGCAGAAGGTGCAAATCATTGTCAGTTTGTTTGCCAAAAGTTATATGGTTCTTCAATTGTATTAAAAAAAAAACTCATAGAGTATAAATTCACTTTTAGAGAGGATGTTTTAGTTTACTGAGGGTATGCATGCCATAGTTATAACACATAATTTTTAATTACCTGTATCTTGTTTTTTTTACACAGTAAAGGCTGTCTAAGATCCACACAAATTATTACCCAATCTAAACACTTTGGGAACTCTTTACCAAGTTATGGTGTTTTAAATTAAAATGTTATATAAAATTAGGCTTCCCAACATGTGTTTGTA
This sequence comes from Eupleurogrammus muticus, assembly GCA_036785175.1. NCBI lineage: Eukaryota > Metazoa > Chordata > Actinopteri > Scombriformes > Trichiuridae > Eupleurogrammus > Eupleurogrammus muticus. Next base: position 5,870,491 of record JAYKQN010000007.1, read on the forward strand.
AATGTGTGTGTTTGTGTGTGTGTATTTCAGTTGAATTATGTTGAATATTGCAAAAAAAAAAATCGTGCTTAAGCTGCATTGCATAGTATATTCTACATGTTGAGTATGTTAAGGCTGATCCTTTATGGACAACGTGGGAGAAAAAATGCCTATGGCTGTGAGGTCCTATTGAATGTCATCCTATCAGAAGTGCAAAAAGGATGTAGAAAGGAAAATGACCCTTTGGTAAGAATCACAGTTATGGCATAAGAGTCTTTTGAGCTTCTGTTCCGCATCACCTCTCATTTGTGATGATGACAGATGTGCCGATGTAATGCGGGATCTCATTGTGGCTCTCGGGGGATGAGCTAGACCCGGGGCTTTGGTTGTTACAGCTGTAAGATGGTGTGTCTTTACCATGGTAACTGTAGTCTGTTGTGTGGCCCAGGGTGGTAAAAGGTGGAGCTCTAATAGAAGTGTGTTTGCCCAAGACCTGATGAAAGTTCAAAGACATATATGGAGCTTGGGCTGGAAGTCCCACGCCAACCCCACATTTCCACATTTTCCTGTCCTTCTCGTCGGACCTGGGCTCCAGTTCAACGACAGCCCCATGCTGTTGGTGGCCTTCTGCAGGTTGGGGATACCCTGCAGCTGGGTGACTGTAGGGTGCCTCCATCATGTACAGCATTCTCCTCTGCTCCAAGACCATCTGTACAGGGAGAGGCTGGCCCATGCCGTGCAGCGAACCACCCTGCTCACCTTTACCCACCACCATGCTGCTGAGCAAAGGGCAGGCCCGGGACCTGTCACCTCGGGGTCCTTCGTCGCTCCTCGTACTATGTTGGCCATCCTGGCCTAAAGACTTAGCATCCTTAGTGGCATGAGGACGGGGATGTGAACAGATCTCAGGCTCCTTGCTGTTCACAAATGTGTAATGTTGGTAGGGTTCTTCCTTCAGCCGGCTGGTAGAATGTAGGTTTGTGCTGCTGTTGCACTCATGGTAGATCTCATCTGGGTACCTACGGCTAGCTGCCAGAACGGAACCTGATTGGAGAAACAACATCCAGGATCTGAAATTACACTGGGAATTTATTTATTTATATATAATCCTGTTCTAAATGTATTGTATTCCATCCTGCGTATACTATCTCTTGCATGCCTGTTTGTCCTGGAAGAGGGATCCTCCTCTGTCTACCTCTTTTTTCCCCATTACAGGGGTGTTTTATGAGTTTTTTCTTGTATGATGTGAGGGTCTACAAGCAGCCAATGTTATGTTGCTGTTGTATGAATTGTGAAGCCCATTGAGGCAAATCTGTGATTTGTGATTTTGGGCTATACAAATAAATCTGACTTGAGAAATCGACTTGACACTGACAAGGCCTGCTCAATTGTGTGACGTAACAATAACGCTCAATAAAACCTAGAGCATACCACCTGTGTATTTGTTGGGAGCTGCAGGGTTTTCTTGGTTCATCAGGTTGCTGAGGTTCCATCCGACTGGACCTCTGCCGTGCAGGGAGCTGATGATCTGCTGAGCCAGTTGGGAGGAAGGCACCGAGCTGTGCGGCCGCCGCTGAGGGTCCTGGTGCTGGTGGTTGAAGGGGTAGTGGAGGGTCAGGTTGTAGGTGGGGCTGCAGGACACCTGGCCTGTTTCAAGGCCTGTGTCGGAGTTCTGCTCCCTGAAGCAGTTGGAGAGGTCCGGTTGTAAGAGGCTACTTGCCTGGTGCTTTCCAAAGATATACACACAACAGCACAGATGAGGTTACTGACTGTTTCAAAATGACACAAACTCCCTCTTTTGTATTTTCCTAAATGTTCTCCCATTTCCTTAGAAGAAGTTGATTTCAGCAGCTTGATGAATAAGTTTTAGACGATGTTTTGTGAATACAGCCTCTTATTCTCAAGCGTACCATATTGTATGTTGCTTTGATTTGTGTAATAAACGATGAGTGCTGAACATTAAAAAAATTGAAAAAAAAGTAGAACCCCCAAAAGGCAATTCCTGATTGAAAATTTAATATATATCACGAATTACTAAAAATCCCACTTATGAACAAAACATCATTTCTCATGAAAATATTCACCTTTTGATTACATGGCAATATTATATCAGAAAGTAATAATAATAATAATAATCATAATACTCAGTAAGGGAGTGGAAGTCCTACTTGAGGATAGGGAGCTGCTCTGAGTTTGGTCTTCAGCTTGATTGCTTTGGTCCTGAGTTGTTTGCGGTGGTCCTGAGAAGGAGTCAGACTGACAGCAGGCTTAGTAACCCGACTCTGGTCCTCAGACAACTGCAGCTCCTTGCACTCGATCTCACTGTGTGCAGACAGACAGACATACAGTACTTTGTGCATCTTCAGCAATATTTTGTTGAGCTGTGCCAGTTATAGTAGATGTTTTCCTGCCCTTCTAGTGACTCAGGGGCCACATATCAGAATGCATGCAAGATGTTACAAACAGGACAAAATATATATTGACAGGGTTTTGCAGACAGTGACACTAACAAATGTGTGTGTGTGCTAGCTTCAGTGTCAGAATGTTTAGATGCTCTGGTTTCTTCTTTTTTTATTTACTGTATGCTCTGGGCCTTCTTTATTCTAAATAGGCATAAGGAAAGTCAGAAAGGACTGTTTTTTTTATTGAATTACAGGAAGAAAGTGCTTACTCACGTGAGGACGTAGTTCACGCTGACAATACAGTGGGGTCTGGAGGAGCGGCTGTTGTGCACAATGGTGGCGTAACTCTGAACCCACACCCAGCCTCCATGTTTAGATAACATGCGGTAATACTTAGTGGTGACCTGCCCCTTCACCAGCACTACAGGGAGACAGACAAACAGTAAAAATTAGTATTTGCTTTTAGTATTTGCAGAAACTGTTGTATTCTGAGGACTCACATAAATGGTGAGCGTAGCGCAGATGGAAAATGTCGCAGGCATGGACGTGGTGGTAGAGCGTCTTCTCTATCAGGTCCTGAGGCTCGAAGCCCGTCAGCTCTGCCACCCTGGCTCCAGCACACAGGAGAGAGGGCACACACTAACAGTTAGGGCTCCATCTGCACAACCCAGCATATCTGACGACGGTAATTCTCATAGTAGCATGTTAAAATGCTTTTTTATAATTATTATTATGATTTTACATGCCATACGGGGTTCATCAAGATCAGCATCTCCTCCCCTACCTGGAGTCCAAGAAGATGAGTTTAAAGTCCAGACTGGCCCGGAACATAAACATGTTGCTGTGGAGCTTGATCTCGGTGATGCCGCTGGGGGGCAGGGAGTGTCCGACGGCCACCAGCCCCACGGTCTGATAACAGGACTCGTACAGCGGCATGTCCATCACGTACTGACGCACCTTCAGGTAGCCGCTGCAGTGGATGACCTGGGACACGGCAGCCATGGATTAGAAACACCAGAGCCTGAAATAGGACTCTGATCAAGGACTGTGTGTCCCTGGCCACCTCTGTGGATAATTTTGAGTATCTTAAAATATCCCTATGATAAAATCTGAACTAATACACACTGTATGAAAGAAGCTGAATTAAGAAAATTCATTACAAAATATTTAATCTTTTCTGGTACTCTTACCAGTCTACCATATGCAAATAATCCTATTTATTTTATAATGTTGCAGTTATTTCACTTAAAATTACCCAGTGTTAGCCAGAGACACATAGAAGAAGAATACAGGGTGGTTTCAGATAACAATTTGAGTTTTGTTTTTATAGAATTTTAAAGTCTGACTGATTAGCCATACTTTGTGTATTTGTTGTGATTTCAGCATGAAATGGTACAATGGCCATGTGTGATCATGTTGTGCCTCCACCTGGATTGAAATGCAAATGATAAAGATTTTGTTTGCTTGAAGTGACTTGTTTACTCTACCGCTTACTGAAATAAACCACTCCCAGGCCCCTACTTTCCATAAATGAAGTAATCATGTCTGTGTTGGAGTAACTTTACCTACCTTGTATCCTCCACATGTCAGTCCTGCATTTCTTTTAGCAAGAACACACTTCATCCTCAGGAAGAAGGAGCGCTCTATTTCATAATCTGTCACACAAGCACAAATTACTTATGTAAGCATTAAGCATTACACATTCTATAGAACTTGTTCACAATATAAAGCAAACCTAACACTATTTTTACTATACCAGTGATGTTGTCATTATAACAAATCTAATACCTGACCTAAAAGCCGATCTCTAATACAGACTGGAGCTATTATTAGAACTGATGATGTTAAATGTCACTGGAGTTTAACATGAACAATAAATTACAGATTTTTTTTTATTAATGCCTGGAACTTGATATGTTTAATCCTCTATTAAATAGCGTTACTATTTGGCATGACCATGCAAATTTTGTCATATAGGATTCTTTCTAATTTTGGCCCACAATGCATTGCTATACATACGGTAGTTTCAAATGTGCAACAAAAGTGCCCTGGAGGTTCCGGAAATATTTGCCAGTCCATGTATGAAAAGAAGTAAAAACTGGTCATGTAATGTGATTTTTTGACCTTCAAAATAAAAGACTAGATTTTTTTACAACTAAACAGTAAAACATGGTCTTTATATTACTGCTCTTTATTAATATTGAGCCAAGTTACCTGTGCAATAGAGAGTTAAGTTAATGAAGGCCTGGGCCTATATTAGAAAATTTATGGTAACAATAGAAGCCCCTGTTGTCAAGATAAGATTGAGAATGTGCAATAGAGCATCCTCAAAAAGCCTGTAGGATACCTGTAGAGAAATGATGGTGTGGATTCTGGTGGAGACCCAGCACTGCTGTCATCTCATCATGGTCTGACGGGTGGATGTACTCAAATATACTATTTCCTGTTAGCTCCACCTGCGGCACACACGTTCACTCATTGTAACCAAGGAAAATGCAAAACACGTAGTGCATGTGCATGAGCATAAAAACTCAGGCATCATTAACGATATGTTTTAAAACCGTGGATACACACTGTAGGACGTTCTTACCTGGGACAGGCCGAGGTGGACAGAAGCTGTTTCAGAAATGTACATGATTTTGCCATCAGAGGCAACAACAAACACAAAGCCATCCAGAGTCTGTGGAGGCAAAAACATTTCTGTCATTCCTGTCAAGGGAAGTTAATTACTTTCAAACATTATATCATATTCTCACACATTTGCATATATATTAATATATAATATAATACTATTATTGTACTTTTGCTCAGAGTTCTGAAAAGTGCTTACTCTTAAATGTTAACTGTACTGGTTTTCTATTTTTCAATCAATCATCAGCATGAAATGTATGTTATTTCAATTGTGCAATAAAAAATAGCACTAAAAAGCAAAGTAATTATTAGCAGTAATAATAAAATTGTATTTCATAATCTAACCTAATTTCATATCCAGCATATATTGCTTCATAATTTGGTGCAGAGCAGCAGTTTTAAGCATCCTATCATAGCATAGTCATACCATACCATGTGCTACTACTGCTAGAACATAGTTCGTTGTTTCCTGGACTCACTTGTAAAAGGTGGGAACCCAGTTCTTTGGCCATGCTGTCCAGAGGACTGAACTTTGTTGGTTGACCCCATCCATCACCCAGACCTACAGAGAAAGAAGGCAAGTGTTATACACATATCGTCACCCTATTAAAATTTTACCACATCTGGTAAAACCACCTTAATCCTGAGTTGAACGGATCATACTCTTTATGCCCTATGGTTCAGCAGTGCCACAGAGATGGCACTGTTTTAGAGTGGAAGCTGGAGAATGTGAAATTGAATCCACGTAAGTATCTTGAAAAGTCACTTCTGCAAATGGTTTTAACTATGAGGGTTCCATGACTTCAATTGTGAGTAATTTAACATGTGTATATACGATTTAGAATAAAGGAAATGTGATCATTTATGAATCACTCTTCCTTCAGGTGTATAAATTATTTAAGTAGGATTTGAGGGAAAGATAATAATTTGTTGAAAATGTTTTAAACTAAATTCAAAATCAAAAATGCATGAGTCAATTACAATATTTAATCGCAATTTATAACAAATTGATTGCTCATTTTATAGATGCTTGCTTTATGCAAAAGTTTCTCCTCACTTCTCTCCTAAAAGTTCATTCTCTGGATCCCTCAAATTTAACAAAAAATAAATACTATATTACGGTAATACTAAATAAGACATGTAAAAAATGCACACACACTATAACCTATCTCTTTCTAATATGTGGGATCAAAACAGGATGATAGTAAAGATTAAAGAGCCAATAAATAAAGTGAGCATGAAATAGTGCAAAGTCAGTGTAAAAAAGAACTAAAACTCAATAAATTATGGTTAGGCTATAGCCTAATTGAATTTCTATCTCCCTTTTCTTCTCTCTCTCACACACACACACACACACACACACACACACACGCGCGCACGCATACACACACATTTTCAATCCCGCAAGCCCCGCTATAGCCAATCCAAACAGAGAAATCGCTTTAGAAGATTGCCGCGGACATCCCAGAGTGACGCGTCACTGCACAAGGTAAGAGGCGGATTATTTCACAAGTTATCAGAACCACTTCCCCTTTGAAGGGCTTGCATGCTTTGAAAAACTACTAGTTGAGGTTTTTCCAAAGGTAAACCTTGGAGATGGTGTTAAAGAGGAGGTGGAGAGGATGGAAAACAGCTGTGATCATGACAGGATGCTCATTCATATTCCTCCTGCATCTCTGCAGCATACCTGGAATCAACAGATCAGGTGGGACGGGACCAATAAGACACGGGTCCCATGTCCATTAATGCATGGTTTGTTTTTTTCTGGGTCATGGGACAAACCCCCATCCTGCCTCATTTTAAATCTACACTTTACCAGGTACACCGAAAGCTTATGCCAATGCTTTGCCACATGTTTGTTTTAAGGATGCAGCCTGAAACTCTGCTGCAGCCACATGGCATAAAGAGTCAATTTGACAAGAAAAGTTGGTTTAGCCCCCTCCACTTCAGAAGATGAATAAGTTCACTACCAGATGGGAGGGCCCGCTCGTGGCCCAGCGGCATATGTGCAGACTTCGCCCCACTGCCCAACTTCTCCTTTTCAGTCAGTTCAATATATAAAAAAATACTTAAACGGAAACTGTGATACAGGGTTCAAATGAAACAAAACAACTAAGAAGTTCAAATATAACATTTTATATATACTGTACTAGTTCAGGTTATATGTGATGAGGTGCAATGTTGACTTTTAGAATTGTACAATTGTAACATTTTGGAGGCTTGAGTTTTTTTTCCAAATGTGGAGCCATTACAAAAAACTTCTCATGGCAGCCTATTTACTCACATCAAAAAAAGCATGTATTGTGTTTTGCATCATATTTCCTGAATCAAATATGATAACTGATTCACATAAATAGTATGTGAAATGTTCATCATAAACTGTTCAGATGAATAGTATATGGTGAATTCAGTAAAATTATGACAAGGAAATAAAAGTGCCTGAGACTGAATTTATATCTGTTGCTTGCATGTTTTGTAGAATATAGCTTAATACATCTCAGATGCACACAGAAACAATTCATGGGGTTAGTAGGTGCAACTGTGTACAAAACATTTTCTGTATAAAAAAATATATAAGTTTGTTATGTTACTCAATAATGCATGGGTTTTCTGCAGAAATGTCTGCCTTAACTCAACAAATAGGTGTAGTCAGTTAGCACAACTTTAAAAAAAAATCCATGTTACTCACTTAGCTGAGTACAAGGCTGAGTGTGAACAGACTGTGTGGTACTGCCAGATGGAAGTGGAGGATGCAAGTTGAGCATAGCACGCAGTCTGCAAACTTTGCGGCTTGGCCAGTAAAATTTGACTCATATTATTCACAGCAGCTAATAACTTCAGGAGTCGTCGGTGTAAGAGATCGTTTTACACAACACTAGGTGCTTTGTCTTGGTCAGTGGTGGCAGGCCACCGTGAAAGCTGGCGATTATTGTTGCAATTTGCTGTAATATCAGTGTTTTCTAAGATTTGTTTTTAGGGGTTTTCAGTGTTGGTTGGCACTACTGACTAAAATCTGCATTGATGAGGAGAATATGATGCCGTGGTAATTGTACCTAGTTGTTAACAGATCAAGTGTGTGATTGCTGACTACTTATTTTGTTACAGTCGTTTCTGTTAATTTTCATCATGAAAAAAAAGTTCAATGGCTCTATGTGTTTCAGATAAAACAGATTTCATTCTGACATGAATCTTGCATCAATTAGAATGCTGTCATCTGCTGGACCTGCAGTCTATTTGGATCAACCACCATGATATTTAGCAGCCACCATTTTTTCCAAATGATGGCTGCTGGAGGAGCTGTGGTTTCAATACCACTCGCTCTGCCACTACCCAGTACCACAGAGTCTCTGCCATCCAGTGATTTACTTTAGTCATCTTCACTGCCCAGCAACAATACTGTCTAGTCTGTTCCTGTCTTTGCCGACACCCTGTCCCTGTGCTTTATCTGTCTCTTGTTCTGCTGCAGCGGCCTTCTCTTCCTGTGCTGCACCATTTTCCTGTTCCTGTTCTGCAGTACAGCAGCGATGCATTGAGCCCAGCTGCTGCTGTCACCGGTTCCTAATGCTGCAACAGTTTCCTGTTCTGCAGCAGCCTCTTGTTCTTGGGAAGCAGCAGGAATATCCCGTGCCTGCTGAGCTGCAGTTTCCTTTTTTTTCTTTTGCATTGCAGCACTCCCCTGTTTCTGTTAAGCAGCAGCAACCTCTTGCAGCAGCAGAGGTGTAGCAGTCAACAGCTGTTTCTGTTTCTCTGCAGCAGCAGTCTCCTGAGGCTGTGTTTCACCTGGTTTCACCGTGTCGCCTGCCTGACACAGGCCACTCACATCCCAGTTGTTAACCACCTGCAGAAAACCTGCCAGAACTCCAGACATCGGCCATCTAGACCAACTTCAATCCATCAATTAACCTTGTTTGTCATATGTGATCACAATTTAATCACAGTGAAATGTCATTCCATGAATTCCATCAATTCATGTAAGATAATTCACAATAATCAAAAAATTGCAACAATATATGTTGTTTTGCAGTTATGTTTTTTTTCTATCAATCATTCCTCTTGCAAAAAAGAAATAAATAAAGAAATTAATTTCAATTTTAGATACCTGTTTATTCCCCACTGAGCCAAACCTCCGTACTTCAGGCAAGAGGCAGAGATACACACCAGACAGGTCGCCAGCCTGCTGTAGACCACACACACCACTCACTCACACACTCACACCTACAGCCAAATTACATTCACATAGATATAAATACAATTTAAGTTGCTCTTTCAGAAATCAAAATTAAAGTCAGCATCCATGCAGTGATGGACTGCTTCGCTCCTATGGTCTGTTTCCCTCTGTAGCTGTCACCTAAAGTGACTGAAGCAAACCGTGCAGTTCCACTCACCTGTCATGTGCTATAATACCAACCACTCACACAGGCCTCCATTCTCACAGGCCCAAATTTATACAGGAATTTAACGTTGAGCCGCACTGCTGCACAGTGAATGATTCACATCACCGGTGGTGGGTTTCGGAATAGAAGCTGATAGACTAGAATTTAATGTTTGGCCGAGAAGAAAAGATGGGATGTGGCAGAATAGACGAGATGCCGGTGGTCCAGGGACATTTGTTAGGGATGAGACAGGCAGGAACACCCTGCAGGTAAGATTCACTTCTTCTATCCAAGGCTTATTATTATGATCCCTGTATTTACTTAGCGTTTTGTGAAATATAGAAATAGATTGAATGGTATCAGCTTAATAGTGTTAAGCTTGTCTGTTCCCCCCCCAACTCCAATCTATGATATTTTAGAGGTGGTAGGACATATATATATATAACATATCTAGCTAGATCTAAAAGCTGTTTTTTTTTTATAAATCATGGATTGATCGGGCAAACTTTCAATTCCCTTTTTTTCTTTTCTAAATCATTTTATGTCATGTATACACATGTGTGATGGTGATAGATTTGCGGAAAGATGTAGGTGTTGTTATAATTTAAAAAAGGTATTGAATAACATCTTTATGTAGAAATCTGAATCAAATTAATCCTTTCAGTCTTTAACATTCACAGTCATCAAATGGTGTGAAAATTCCACTGTAACCTCACAGAATAATTGAATGTAACTTCAATCATCTATCAATATATTGTAATTCAACAGGTTATATTATAATAATGATTTTCTATTGTTGCTTATTAATTAAATAAAGTGCTGCTGTGTTGTTTTAAAAATATTATATAATGTATACGATTTCTATTCGATAATCTTCTGCAGGAATGCAGAATGTCCACAGCCTGAACAGTTTTACTGCAAAGCAGGTCGAAGTTTGAAGAATTAATTCTGCTTTTTATCTGAAACATAATTTCATACCAGAACTGTTGGAATATTGGCACTGAGGCGCAGTGGAAAATATTAAAAGAAAAACTCAACAAACGAAAGCTGAAATACACAGAACAAATAAAAAACAGCCTCTCATTCCTCCCTCAGCATGGTTTTCCTCTCATGGTACCGCTGTCATGCTATGACTGCGAGTAAAGTTACTCAAAGGGAGGGAACACTTACTAATCAGGAATTACAGTGTATGATAGTAGAAATACTGGTTTCTACTTTATCATTTACATGTAGATACAGCCGAAGAAAACGCGAAAAAGGTGAACAAAAAATGATCAATTTGGCATTTTACAAAAAAGAAGAAGTATTTTGGTGAAGTTCATATTTAGTATAACCTGTAATTTTTGCATATTTCACATTTATCGTTACCGAAACTTGTAGGGGTTGTGTAAGGCAGCTTTTTAAAAATCTCTTCAAACTCAGATGGAATTATAGAACTCTTATGTCGGGGTAAGAGTCTCAAAGAAAAGGGTTCGGAATCTCAAGCTCGTGTCCTCCAGTTATTTATAGAGTACAGCAACATTTGTAGACTCAAGAGGTTACACGTTACATAAATGATGTAGCCTGCAGATTTTTTTTTCTGACATTCTGATTAAGTGCACTAAAACAAAGGAAGGGATGTCACAGCAGAAAGCCTGATGTGCATATTACAAAAAATGGCTTTCATGTAAATGTATTTATATTTTTATGCATTACATGGAGCGCCTTCAACACAATTTATTTTCATTTAGTTACATTGCAGCTAGAATAAATAAATGAGGAATTACACAAAATACAGAATGTGGTTTAACTCATTGAACAACATATTTGCAGAATGGGAGAAAATACTATATAATAGAGGAGCACTCCATTTTTACAGTTGTGCCTTTGGACGGCAAGTTGCTCCTTTATTATTACATTTAGACATTTATCATTAAGTCTCCTATTTGTAAGATTTGAAAATTGTAATTAGGAAACTTTTTTTCATGTTCTAACTTAATATGGGAAATATATATCATATGGTGTTTTTTTGTGCCACTGTAACAATAATCCTGCTGGTGGCTAATTCAGATTGATAACTTATTATAACTATAAATTATTTAAACCACAGCAATAAATTACATATATAGCATCTCTGGGTGAATATTATATTATAAATGTAAAATCTTTGTAATCTATATCTTAGGACATAATATAGGAATTGAATTCGAAATTGTGTAATATAAGGTTGTAAAATCTGGAGTTTGAGTAAATACTTTACTTTCGATCTGTGAAAATGTCATTATACTGGATCTGTGGAATTGTGGTGTTTATATTAATTATACACACCCAATGTAAAGTTACCGTATTTGCAATAATACCCAGAGAAGAACTGCATTTTAAATCAAAGATGGAATTTTATGATATTTATCTCACTACATATGAACAATAAAATAACACACGTTTTCTCTATATATGAATTACACTTGATTTAGTATTGCTGTGTTATTCTGTCATGCAAACATGTCAAATGGAGCAAGAGATTAACATATTTAGAAGTAATGCTTAAAAAACTTATTAGGCCTAAATATCACTGAAACATTAAGGCCCTTAATGCAGCTTTTATAGGCTATCAGGAAAAATAAAGACTATTTTAGGCTTACACTCACTTTTTTTTACATTTCTTTAGAGAGTTTCGGCTTAAGCTATAAGACAAATAGTATTGTTTTAGTTTATTGGAGATTAGAGGAATACTCCTGTTGAATTTGCAGGGACACGCTAACACGCAGGCCTGTCAGCTGGAGCGCTCCCACGCGCTCCTACAGGCCTGATCTAACTAATCCTCTGTTAATTTATGATTAGAGATAATCATCCGTTTTTTTTCCAGTTTGGCACTATTCTTAAACAACAAAGAGCTACGTTAATCCTCCCCGAAACGGATCCCTGACGCAGCCTTTGCTTTAAACACAGGGTTCCACGAGCTGCTGGTGCGCGCGCGCCCGCGCCGGTTGTCGGGTTTTAACGCGTCGCGGACACAGACGTCGTATTGACGGCCTCGCGGGACTCCGACGGGGTGGCCCTGGCCATAAAAAGGCCGTGTGTTAAATCCGACTTTATGAGTGATGACAGAGAGGAAAGGCTCTGTTTCCCTGGCCTCTAACCCGCGCGCACGCGCTCGCCGCGTTCGGCCCTAATGAAATAATTCACCTTGATGAATGAGCGAAGTGTTTGAACCGGACACCGACGTTTAATCAGGCTGCGAAAACAACCTGCAAATCTTCCGTGATACCCTAATTAAGAAAATTGTGTGAACAGCCCTGACACGATGATTGAGTGAGGGAATAACGCAAACTTCCAGCCACACATTTACAACCACAGGGAACGTCACATCTGATTTTTACTTATTACCAAAATATATAGATTATTATTAATATTATTATTAATAATAATAATAGGTTGCGCACAAAACTCGTAATGTAGTAAATAGTTTATCTTGTCACATTCTGTGGAAACATGGTCGAAATATTATAAGACATCAATTGCCATTTATCCGTTTAACTTTAACTTTAATTTCTTTAACTTAAAAACGTTTTCTGTTGCAATGTTAGCCTTCAGTGATAACGTTTCCACAGCACAAATTACTACAATGTAAATACTATTAACACAGTAGGCGGATTTACGTGACGATAAAACAATATCTCACCATTGTGTAAAGCGAAATGTTAAAAACGAATTAGACCATTATGGCGCTTATAATCGGGCTTGCCATAAATTATTAAACAATAATAATCTATAGGATATATCGCTTTGTGGGATTATATTAATCAACTTGACACTCATTATCCTATTTTAAAAATATTTTCTTATTAGAAAGTTTGATTCATTCAAGTAAAGTTCATTTTTTTTCTTTATTACAGCAAACGGTTTAGAGAGAAACTCATCTGCAGGCATTTGTAAAGTTACAAATCTAAATTATATATTATATATATATCATAGATTTTGTAATCTGCAATGTAGAGTAGTGTATAGGCCACTTTCTTGAAGTTTATATAGCCTGTATATGCAAATAAATCATATGGAGAGTGTGTTTTTGACAGATTTTGACAAAAATTTCAATAGGTTCCATTTTGCGCGCATATAGAACAGAATAGAAGAGACGCGCCGGGCGCACGGATCCCGCTCCCAGAGGGACAAGGGGGGGGGGGTGCCTACCGTCAGGGAACACTGCCCTCATCTTCAGGTAGCTGCTGGTCAGCCGGATGATGGAGGCCTTGTCCAGCTGGGAGGTGATGGCCGCCGGCAGGGGCAGCAGCTTGGCCAGCTCGTAGAACTCGCCGTTCTCCTTCTCCCGCCGCGTCTTCGCCGCGTTCTTGGATTTCTCCTTCATCGCTCGGGAGAAGTGTTCCAACAACGTTTTTCCATAGACCCGAGGGGGGCTTACATTCAATGTGGCTCTGAAAGGGGTTTAAAAAGACGTCCTCACAGAAATGATGAGCAAGGTGGCAGCCTGGGTGACTGCAAAACTGTTCAATTACGCGCGTTATCCGCCTCAGCCGCTCTGACGCACAGCCAAAAAAACAGTAGGGCTAAATGCGTAAATTTCCCCGTCTGTTAAAGCATTTCTGTTAACAGCCAGATCAACGTTCCTGCGTGTTACTGTTCCCTCCGACTTTTCTTCCCCCCGCAGTTCAACAGTGACAGGGTCGGGCTAGAAGTTGCGGATGCCCCCGCGGGGGTGGATGAACGCCACGTTTTCACGCTGCTGTCAATTTTCCACCCATCTGGAACAGTGGCCTGTATCCACCCAAAAAAAAAAAAGAAAAGAAAAAAAAATCATCCAGACACACGTCTATGCGGCGCTTTTCCGTGCGGCTCTGTGGACAATCCGCAGTCTGGTGCGTAAAAAAGGACTTATGACCAATTCCGTAGAAACACACGGAGGTTTGACAGGAGTGTTGCGAACTAATGCTGAGAACAAGGCAGCGGGACGACTGCAAAGTGAAATGGTCTGAGCCCCTCAGGTCTCTCTCTCTCTCTCTCTCTCTCTCTCACACACACACACACACACACACACACACACACACACACACACACACACACACACACACACACACACACACACACACACACACACACACACACACACACACACACACTCTCTCCTTCTTTGTGATTGGGTGTGTATGTCTACTGCACTAATTAGCTGGGTTAGTCTAGGCCCTATAGGCTATAGGCTCGTTATTACAATAAATTACTACTTAATGTTATATTATGCTATAATAATATTCTGACTCCTTGTAAAAAATATGTTTTTATCTTGTTCATCAGATATTAGATTTTAAAGTGTTACTGAATCTGTAGATTACACCATGCATTGGGCTGTACTAGACCTGATATATTAACCATATCAGACATAAGTCAGGTGTTGTTAAAACACAATTTTGTCCAATTCTTCAACACTATATATTATTCGATACAATATTTAATCCACATACGATTGTTAAACAAGTTGATTGCATGTGTTTTTCATTTTCAAAAAACTTTTGAGAAAGCTAAGACATCTGGTACCAGGTTTTAAATGGTTACACCATATGACAGTCTTGGCATTGTATAATGTGTTATAAGTACACTGGAAAAAAATCTGAGCCCTTTTAAATGTTATATGTTTTTACTGGGTTATTTTATTAGCTTTTAATGTATTATTTAATACACAATAAATCAGACATAAGTCATGTGGATTATCTGTTATAACTTGATGTTGATACATGCATATCTGTTATTTTAATCCCCTTATTTACCAGTATTTACTGCTGTTGTGTTTGACTTTGCCATCTTTTGCTTGCACTTGTGCCTAAAAATACCTCAAGACACATGCACCTCACATGGTACTTGTTTTTTCTTACACTCCTAGTGGTGAGAGTCTGTTATCCGTCATTATTGATGTGGATTGATTGTATTCGAGCACCACAGCACTTCAAGATACATGCACCTCACATGCGTTGGTTCATTGTCTGAATGTTACATTTAGTAAAGGTTAAAATACAGCAAAATAATTAGATTGGATTTAATTAGATTGGGCATAATTCATTTAAATATACCAAAAAATAAGAATTGTAAGTAATTCCAACAGAATGAAGTTATGTAGAAATCTCTTGGAAAGTTTTTTTTTTTTAAATATATATAAGTAAAAATCAAAATACTGCTTTCTTATTGAGCCTTTCTTTAGGTAGGCTATTTAGGACATGCAATAAATGGTCTTTGAGAATGATTAACCTTCCACTCCCTATTACAGGTTATAGCCTATTCCAACACATCATGTCCTCACATCAGCTTAATATCAGGGTCATCAACTAATTCACATTTCCTGCTATGTCACTTTTAGTATCAGGATTCTGCAACTTGCCAGCTCTGTCATTATTAATGACATTCCCTCATTATCTTAATAAAACAAAGTAATCTATCCATACACTTTGTCTGAAAATGCAAGCATGTTTTATATGAGAAAGGATTGCAGACTGGTTCCGAAATTCAAGTTGAAGCTTAAATTTAGTCCCATTTTTATGGATAATACAAAGCCTGGCTAAAACTATTCTGCTGGTGTAATCCGTAAACCTTGGTCTAATTAGAAAAGATAATTTCCACACACATTACATTTGCTTAACATTGTATTATATATGATCACCTGATTTTTGTGGCACTTGTGTAATCAACCCTACTGAGAATAATAAATCTGTTTCTGCTTCAAATGTTTCTAAATGCTGATTTCATTTACATTTAACTATATTCCTCTGTCCAATTCTTTGCTGACAATACTTGTAAGTGCATCAATAAATAACTTGTCAGACATGTTTTTCCCTCCCTGTGAGTCATTCTTTACTACATCCTGAAATTTGTCATCGTCTGTCTACTCGTAACCTTTACCCAAGAGGTTAAAACAAACATATCGGAAGACTGGTTAGTCTTACCCTACTAATGATGCGTTATTGCAAAAGTAATAACAACCCTTTTTTTTTATATCATGACTCAAGAGTACTTGAGCTGGATATAATAAGTGTAGGAAAAATGTTCCTCGCACCCCTAAAGGCAGCTTTCATAGAGTGTAATCAGTCCATTTATTTACATTGGCTGTAATAGTCTGGCTATCACTTTCTGCATGGCTGTCACTGTTGATGGATGAACATGGTTCTGGCTGTAGAAGGAAAATCCTACAACAGGACTCACTGTGGACCTTCAATCCTAGGATTAAGATGATCTTTATGAAGGACTGATTGTCCTAATTTTGTTTTTGTTTGGTTGTCAATACTTCACATTCCTGTAATATACTCGTATGCACTAGATTAGTGGGCACATGCCTCTCAATATAATGTTACTCAATTCGCCATAATGTGTATATGAAACCATATACTCTAAAACTAAAATCAGAATCAGTCCTTCAAATGACCTTAGTGTTAATTAATCAGCGCTCTGACATTGCCAATCTAAGCAATCTAAGCGTTCTAAATGTCAAGTAGGTTGTATTACTGTTTTTTTTTTATTTTTGTACAATTTCTAAACATGCATTTCTCAACACTGCTTCCAAAATCTCCCCAGCCAGCAAAACAGAAGTCAGTGTGAACCGAGTGGATCGCTTTTCATAGCTTCAACACATGCATTGAATGACCACATATTTCACGTTTTATGAGCAGTTTTTCACTCAAACTCAACCACCAACAAACGCTGTGTGTAATACATTTTGCATATGTGTACATACTGAACTGTTGAAAATGTGGGGTTCAAAATCTGAAAGGACACACTGTACGCTGCCCCTCAGGAGCCGAACGGATGCTTGATGTCTGGACACAAATCTGGGTCAGTGACAAATACTGATTGGCAGGATGAGAAAGTCGAAAACTTTTTAAAACACGGTTTTAAGAAGTGTTCATCAGGTCTTTTGAAATGTACAATTTGCTCATGTTTTTTTTTTTTTTACCAAAGACAAATCATGATTTTTTGTGATTTTTTTTGTAATGTCTAATGGTGTAACAAAAAAAAGAATGACAAATTTTAAATTATCAATAATATCCACCTAGAATAAAAAAAAAAGTTTAAAGCATGTTTTTAATTATTCTAAACCTTTTTGAAAAGTGGAATGAAAAATGAAAGTTATATATAATTTTAATATTATATTTATTAATATATTATAATTGTGTTGCATTACCGGATCTACTTATGTGCAGCAATATTTCTGAATGATTTCTGTGATGAAATATTTGTTTATGTGCAATAAATGCATACTGTAGACAAAAGCTATTTTAAAAGTAATGATGCATATTGTAATGTTAATAGTTTGTATTTTTTTAGATTGAATGAAAAAGTTTCCTTATCGCAGGTCAAATGTTGCCGGTGTTCTGGTACAGGAAGTGGTCCTGAATTGTGTGTTTTGGTTGCAACAGCATTTTAAATGGTAGATAAAAGGGCTTCTGCAGCTCAGGAAGTAGTGTGGTCATCCACTTTGACAATTGTCTGTGTGTTTGTGTGTGTGTAGAGGGGTGGGGGGTGGGACCTTAATATAATAAAAATGTTTTAATTAATAAGTAGGTGAGCAACTTTTTATGCGTAATGCTTTATTGCTTTGTTGTAAATGTTTCATTGAGGCTGACATTATTTGGAATTTATTAGAATTGCCTTTAATTGCAACATTACTTTTTCTAGTTCGCTGCAAATTTAAATCAGAGTTGCGGGAAATTACATATATTGTTTTTTTGTGGTTGGAAACTGCTATTACATTTGGAAAAGTTGTAACATTTGTGAGATCAAAAGCTGTAGATTTGTTATTTTTTTTAGTTCATAATGTTTTTGTGATGTTGCGTTAGTGGATCCAACAGCCGCCAATTTGCTTAGATGAACAGTTTAAGATTTGATGAGGATATGGAGCACAGAGAGATTTTTATACAGTTATAGACAGGCCTTGGTATTTAACCACAATAAATTGAATCACATTGTTGTGATTGGAAAAGCAGATCACCAGCCCACCATGTGCACACTATTTACTTTCACATACATGCAATTTAGAGTCTCCAATGTCTTTAAACTGTGGGAGGAAGCCATAGAAAACACACAGACACAGGAAGGACATGCAAACTCCACACAGAAAGGTCCCAGCTCAAGGCCTCGAACCTGCGGCCTCATCACTGCGAGACGACAGCGCAACCCACTGCTCCACCGTGCCACCCAAATTGGAAATGTGAGAAGTGAAACATGAATGTGTAAAACAGCCAACGTGAAGCCAAACCCTGACTTCCCTGTCGTTCGTTTCTCCATGGCCCGGTGAAACTCCCGGTGGTGGAGGGGGGGGGAGGCCAGCAGTCAGCCAGGCTGCAACCACGCTCTGTGGGATGAGAAAGTGCAGGGACTCCGGGGAAGATGCCAGTTCAGAAATGTACATACGGAGGGACATGAGTATACAGACTTGGGGCGAGAGAGAAGGTAGAGGAAGACAGAGGAGCTCAGAGTATCCCAGCAAAATGAACGGGGTCGGGTGGTGGTGGGGGGGCTGAGCTGGGAGCCAAAACTACGTCACGTCTGCCATTTGTTTAATTTAACTCAGGTAATGTATCGAGTTTGTAATATGGAATGAAAGGGGAGTTTAGTTTAAAGTAGCCTAAAGTCAAACTAGTGCATTTGAATTGGCCTGAGCCTTTATTATTTAATTTTACATAAGTGACAAAGAGCCTTTTTGAGTGAGATTAACACGTATAATATTCTCTGCATTTGCTAAAGGTTATTTTGTTTTTTACCAATTTTTTGAAAACAAAATGACTTTACAGAGTTATATTTATAAGGGAGGTAATGAAAAAAAAAATACTATTAATACTAAAAATACTATACTACCATAATAAGCTGGCCCTATCTTCTTCTCTAATGCTCCTTTGCAGCTTTCCTTGCAAGTTTGAGGCCTCGGCATGTTCGATTGTAATAAATAATGTATACTAACATACCGTGGTGTGATAAATGACCTACTGGCTACATATTAGTGTTGATTGTCTTCTTCCATGTAGGAAGCCCCTAAGTGACTGTCAAAATTTTACTTTATAGATGCAAATGTAACCAATATAAAGGATTTTGCTTTTCAATCATTTTTTTCCCCTATCAATCTTGTTCATCTTATTGTTTTGTCTAAAAATGGCAATAATTTGAAAGTAATATTAAAAAGTAAAGTAAGCCATTTTTGATAAAATCAATAGACAAATTGTACAAAATACAGGACATTTTCACCAAACATGATCAGAAATAAACATCAAAATGTCACATTTATTGAAAAAGAAACATTGTAAGTGCAAAAAAAAAATGTAGGCCATCACATATGAAAATTATACTGAAACTTACACAGATTAAAATCAAAAAGCACAAAAAAGTATATGCAATGCATAATTATGATGATAGACATAAGCCTTATATTAATAACAACTATAATATTCTATGAGAGGAAAAATAACATTACTAGTCATGGCAGTATTTATCCTTAATAAAACACAATGGTTGCCCAACTTAAAACTACAAATATTGCACTTTTATGACAGTCCCTAGGCACTCTGGCTGCTCCATTCTCACTAAAGGATATCAGACATTGTTCATTCAAACTTTTGCCCTGACAGCTGAGGTTGGCATGTCCATAAAACCTGCCAGATATCTGCCTCACATAGCTGTATGAAATAATACACAAGCAGAGGGAATTGGTGCGCTCTTCACGGCAATGTTAATAGGCAAAATAAAGCATCAAACAGCCCCTAAACAGCTAGACAGATATTTAACTAGCTTACAAATGTGCACAAATGGGCTGTATATAGCTTATTAGCCCTTCTGGTCCAGATACAGAACCATCCTGGCAGGGTGTGCTTTGTGCACACTGGCATCACCTCAGTTGCTAAAGTTCCATCCTATAGAAAACACTGGTGTCGTTACATTGTAGGTTTGCACAATACACACCTATTTCAAAATATGAGGCAATGGTAACACTTTATTTAAACGGGGGTTCATAACACTGCCGTAATCATGCGTCTGTCATTAACATTAATAAATGCTTAGGACAGTTAAATGTCAATTGGTGAATTATGTCACTTTGATGAAAGGTTAACATTGTTCGACATAAACCAAAGACAAAATAACCGGTCATGAACATGACAGAAGACCTGTCAAACTTACAAAAAATAGAAAAACTATTGAGCTTATATCTTACATTGACATTAAACTCACAGGACCATTAGGATTGTGGCCTGAATGTTGTGCTTTTCATTATAAAGCTTTTTTGTTTGACCGTAAGGTTTGCTGAGTCATGTTTATGACAGGATACATCTTTTCGATTTATGGGTCAGTGACAAATCTTGGTCGGTAAAATGGAAAATAGTTTTAAGAAGCATTCATCGAGTCTCTTAAAACATACAATTTGTGTTTGTTTCATGTCATTTAAAATGTCATTCTATTTGCATATTTTTTTCCCCCACAAAAATCAGGATTGTGTGAGTTTTTTTTTTTTAACATGAAATGTCAAATACTGTAACTGAAAAATAATGAAAATTTGTAATGTTTAATTTATTTATAGCATGTTTTTTTCATCTATCAAAACCTTTTTAAAAGTTCAGCTTTCTGGTTCCACGTTTTTAGGGTTACACCACAACTTTGCATCAAAAGTGACAATTTACACGTAACAACAAATGACACTTAACAAATGACATAACCATTCATTAACGTTGTCATGACTATCATGACACTTATGAATCCCATTCAAGTGAAGTGTTAAAAACCTCTGTGTCAAAAACAAGATAACATAACAAAAATCTGAATAGAAGCTTGACAGCTCAAGGTCTTGTGAACAGATTACAGCTTAAATTGAATATGCTGATATATTTCGCACGCACAAACCTACAGAACGTTAATAAAGATTTGTAACATGATGAATAAACACTTTTGTATACAATGCTTTATTTCCCCTAATTTCTTGATGTAAAATGCAAAAACACCTCTAATGTTGGAACCTAACAAACCTTACTAAAAGGGTCATTATGAGATGTATACTATGGTAGAAACCACAAAAATAGTAACAAAAATAATTTTCCTTTAATTAGACGTTTGGCTGGTGAAGCGACTGCTCCTCCTGTAAACACAGAGACATCTGCCAGTTAGTCTGTTAACGAGAAAACTATAAATAATTTATTCAAGGATGAAAATCATTACTGAGCATTTTCAAAAATGCAGGGGTTGCTTTAATTAATTGTCTAAATCAAAAGCTTTACTATTTTTTCTGATTTAATAAAAGGTTACAGATGCCCTTTTTGTCCTATTATTATCTTACAATATTGTAAGATATTCTTACTGTTGGGGTACTTAATGGGCATAGATACCCATGTTGGGGTATCTCATATTCAAGTATCACTTTGAATATGGTTGTTCAGGCCAAGGTTACACTACAATATATTTTCTTAAACTATATTTAATTTCCCTGTTATAGTTAACAGGTTATAGTAACCCAGTTATAGTAGATGTGTCTTTACCTCAGTTGTGTTCTGACTGACGGTGAAACCGAGGAGCTCTGCTGCCTCCTGCTGTGACTCTGTCAGCGGCTGAACCTGAACAATGGTAACAAGACGGTCATCATTTTCTAACCAAGGCTGCAATTAGGAAAATAAGGACAAAATACTGCACCTGTAGAGACCATTCACTTGTGACATCTACAAAGCCTCATAGTGTGAAATCATCTCTGTGTGAATGTGCAGTGAGTGTTCTGGTACCTCCACATCCGCCACCTGCTGGCAGTTCTGGATCAGCCCTGTGATACTAAGAAGGTTGTTTCGGATGGAGTCCATGGACTCTTTCTGTGCAGCTGCGATCTCCTTCACCTGAGAGCATAGAGCTGCGTGTTTGGCTTTAATGGCTCTCAGGTTCTCCAGCATCAGCACCGGGTTCTCCTGCAGGCACAGCACCAACCAACCATCAGCCTCACAGCCTGTATAGAACTAGGCTCTTCTTTTTTTCTTTTTAAAGCAAAATTTTTAATGACTATTGTTTTTTGTACAGTGCAACATCTCAAATCATTCCTTCATGTAAAGTAGCAGGTGTGGCACCTCAGCAGGACATCCATTCTCTGCAGTGTTGAGGACGAAGTCCCGCTTCAGACGCTTCTCGATGTAATCCAGGTCTGCCTCTGACTTCTGGAACTGCAAACACACACACACAGCTTTACACTTGGACATTTACACGTGGGTATTCCGTGGACTTTGCGCGGGTCAAAGCTTATTTTGCCTGTCATATGTGATATTGGTTCAAATCGATCTGTCTGTTGGTTAACCTGCATCCAGACACAGAATTTATTAGAAATTTTGAGTTTTTTGTAGGAGTGGGTTTGGCTCGTTCGGGGGAACTTTGTGTGGGGTCTGGTTGACCCCAACCAGACCCCTTCATGCCCACCAGTAGGAAAGCCTGGAATTTTGTGTTCAAGCCTCATCCTCCCTTAGGCGACCATGCTGGTCTGTTTGGATTGAGCTCTGCAGAGAACCCTCTTTCTGCTGACGCACGGAAGAGGGAGGAACAGACTGTGTTGAGAGGGATTTATTTTCACCGGACATTATGACCAGAGAATTGCCAGACTTCAACAGATTTCCCCACCAAATACCGGATAACCTAAAAACCCTGAATAGAATGCATCTTCTTGAGTTAACACATTGTAGAAAAGACACAGCGGTTGATGCAGCAGGTCCCTGCAGTTTTCAGATGCTTTGACAATACTATTGCACTGCTAGCTGTCTGATACAGTAGTGCAATGAAGTCAAAAGCATCTGCCAACAGCCAAATCAGAGTGGAAACTTCTCCTTCACTTCTCCCATTTATGGCCAAATCGCCATTTACCCCTCTATTGCATAGTGTTGCCAACTGGAAACAATTACTTGCAGTTAAGCAAGAAGACTAATAGTAAATACTTGTTTTACTGTATAAAAACAAAAAAAGGTATTTTATTTTTGGGGAAACCCTGTTTTCACATTTTGTTTCTTTTGGTCCATTTACCTTGTGAGCCTCCAATGATGTTTTTTTTTTTCCCAATCATGCACATAGCTAATACTTCACTAGTAAAGTTACACACATCTTACAACATATACACACCTCTTCCATTAAGTCCTAACACAACAAACTGATTGTGGATCGTCTTCATGTCTTTACATGTCTGAATTACGTGTTGCCTAGAGTCGTGAATTTTACCTTACAGCAAATCTCGCCCGTTATGTGCTTCTGCAGCTCGTTGGATTCTTGGAATCCAAAGTGTTCCCAAAGAAGGGTACTTTCTAAACCATTTTCTCAACCAAACAACTCTGCACTCTCTGTGACATTTCTCTCTCCCTCATTCACTTGTGGGAATGTATTATGCATGCACAACTCTTTCAGAAATTCTGTACAAAAATGTGGCAAATAAATCACGACTAAATTTCTATTATTAATTGCACAGTCTTAGATTAGACTCTAACCTCTGACCGAAACAGTCTTAGAATGAGTGGATTTAGTTCCCAACATCAGCAGCAGCCACCTGAGATTGGTCAGGTCACTGTGCACCTGCTTATTGTACTACTTATGTCTTGTCTTGGGGTACTCATGTCTTGTCCTGTCATACATGTTTGTTTGTTTCTAGTTTTAGTTTAGCACTTTACCGTTGTTGTTGTACCGTAGTTTAGGATTGTCTCGTCTTGCGCACCTGCACTTAGATGTTGTTGTACATGTAAACGCATAGGATAGTGAGAAACGAAATTTCGATTCATTTGTATGTCAAGTACATGTGAAGAAATCGACCTAAAACAAATACATTTGAGAACTATTAGGAAAACTTGTGACTGTATATTGTAGACCATCGATCCCCAAACTGCTTTTCTTTCTAGCTCATAGCTATTCTATTGTAACTATGTGAGATTTCATTTACTATTTTGTTCTTTGCTCCCAGTGGAGAAGTATAGCTTTGTTATGGTGGAAACTGTACTTATAAACAGCATATTAGATCATAAAAATCACGGATTTAATGAAGTCAATGAAAAAGAAGAATTTTGAACGATTCTGATTTATTGAGCTGTGGTAAGAAATAAACTGGCCGGTCAATTCATGTCTTTTAAGGAAACCTCATAAATTTCAGACTAATATCATGGAAATGCTACCGCTGAGTGTAATTAAACATTAATGACTAAACAGACTTTAAATAATGATTTATTGATAAGCCTGTCAAAAATATATAGAATTCAAAACAGTGTCTTAAAAATCATCACAATGTCTGATACTTTAACCTTTAGCTGCGCGCCCCCTGCAGGGTGCGTGACACCACCGTTACCGTTAGTTACGATGCTACTTTACGGAATATTAACGGAATACCGGCCGTGCTTTACAATAATCACGCCTGTAAGCCAGAGCGACATCCTTGGCTCCGGTAGTTCTGTCGCTAGCTGCGCGGGTTGAACGCTACCGTGTTGACGTCCCGACGGAAGCAGAGGCCCGCGGAGTTTCACGCTTCTCTTATCGCGAAAACGAAAACGTTTACCGCGAAACGCAGGCTGCGTCCGGGTGAGAATAGCGGCTGCCGGTGGTTGTTCACCGTTTCGACTGAAGGATACGCGCACATTTCGGTGAAATAAACGGAAACCATTCTTACCATTAACTCGAGCTTTTCAACTGTTGACTCCATGTTGAATAGTTTTCAGCTTGATGCGGACGCCCTGATTGGCTGACTGTCAGAAATGCAGAACGCTGATTGGACAGCTGACTGGAAACCTCGAGAGCAGAGAGCCTACGCTTCTTCTTCTTTTCTTAAGGTTTTAATGGTGAACAACGAGATGGTGCAATACCGCCACCTGCTGGCATTAAATGTGGATCAGGTTGTCTATATATAAGGCGACTTCTGGTTTCAATTAAAAAAAGAAGTGAATAATAAAAATTCATTAAATAAATAAGCTTACATTTTTTCTTTTTATTTTAAGTCAAATTAGTAGTTCTAAGATAGTAAAAATGAAATAAAAACCATATTCCCTGTCTCATGGCACATGTGTTGCTGATTTGGTTTTATGTCAGTAGATTATTCGGTGAGGATGCATTTTTATTTTAAATCATTAAAAAATATTTTTGAAATCCAAGTCTTGTGTTGTATATGATTATATGTGGTCCTGATTTAGTTTGATGTTAATTTTTTTTAAGAATAATAGATTCGTATCTTTCAAAAATTAAAATCTAATTAAATTTAATTCAAATTACAAGCTGAGGGAGCACATCAGGTATCCATTTTTCTAAAATTTCTCCAGACAGTTTTACATTGTTTTCTTTTTGGATGTTAAATAGATGTAGAGTATAGAATGTAACAAACAATTATACCATGATTTAACACTTACAGGTGTTATATTTGTGGACATAATTCATATATTATGTTTGCAAAAAAAAGTAGTTACTCCTGGCATTCTTATGTAGAAAATGAATCACAGCATCACAGAACCTAGAAAACCACTTAGTCTATGGTCATTCCATATCAAATCATGTAAGGTTGTTGCACCTATGTACTGTATATACACGTGCCTTTAAGATGCATGTGGAAACATTTTCATTAGGTGTCCTGCTAACAACAAATATATAGTGCAATACAGGTTAGGAAGGCAACAGGTTAAAAAGATGTTTTCCTTTATAGAAATTGGCTAAAATACATCATTAAGTGGGTTGCTTTTTATTGAATAAAAAAAATTAAAAAAAGATCATAAATTAGAAGTTGACATGCAACTTCAACACAGAAAAAAAATAAATGATAATGTAATAATTGAATAGTGAGGAATAATTTTGTTCCATTTTTAGTACATGTACACATAACATGTGTTTGTGTGTAATAACCCATTTTTTTCAGAGTCTTGTGGGTTTGAGTCTCAATAATGAACGTAATGATTTACAGTCAAAATGTAGATCAATAAATATTGTTCCAGTGTTCAGTAAATAATGATAAAGCTAATGTTGTTTGTTGCGTGTGGACACAATACTGGGAATACTAGTTATTTGATTTAAGAGGAGTTTTTGAGTATCTTTGAGATAACTGGTAAGATGGCGATGCATCAGTAATTTGAAACTAGTGAGACCTGGACGACCAGGATTGGGAGGAACACCCCCGCCCCGCAGGAGATGCATAGATGTCAAACGCACCTTTAAACTCATCTGTATAATCAATAATCCATAAAATGTATCATCTACTAATTAGTGGTGTTCACTGTTGAACCTACAGACACCCTGCAGCTCCACAGCTTGGATTTTCAGAGCTTCATAGAGTTTTGGTTCTTCTCTCAAAAAAAAAAACTCTCTAAACCCCCCCCCCCCCCCCCCCCCCCAAAAAAAAAAAATCTGTTAATGCAGATTTATTTCCCCAATCCCCATGCACTCTGCTGATATGAAACTAAACAAAATTTGCAAATCAATGTTTAGCTGTGATCTAATTTGGAGATTTGGCATGAATGCCGCTTAAAATGTTTTTAAACAGAATAAGTCAACCATCATAGCAATTCATCAAAAAAAACAAAATCAAACATACAAGAAAAAAAGCAAAGCTCACAGTTACACAAATGCGGCCACAGGTTTTACAAATTCACACAAAATCCGGAAGTGTTTACTTGCAAAATGGAGAACAAGCTTATTCACCTTTCGCGAGTCACTGCAGAAAATACAGTAGACCTATTTACAGAAATACTTAATGATTTTCACGTTAGAAAATAGAAAGCTGGTTTGTGTAGCCTTTTTACAAATATGTTACTAATATGGAAACAGATATTCTCCCGAGCCTTGGGCCAAAAGGCCGATCAGTTCGACAGTCAAAGTAAAAAATCAGGTCAAACGAACAAAGCCAGAATTGAGACCAAAGTGTTTAACTGGTGTTTAAGTTCCACTGGTATTACAGTGCAGACTGATGCAATATTATGACATCGTATAATAGAACATACTGAAACCGATGTCGAGACTACGGTGTTTAAAGAACACACCATGAGTGTCACATATAAAAAAATATCCTGTACAGATATTGGAAGGGAAGATCAATGGTTGTTGTGGTACTGAAAGGTTATGGGTGTAATGTTAAGACTAGTATTACTCTTTTTCATCATGCAAACATCAACATGGAACTCATGGTATTCTGGTCACTGAAGGTCTTCGTTAACAGTCTGAGGCTGCAACACGGGAAGGTCCAGCTTCTCACATTCTGTCAGCTTCAGAGTTAAATGCTGAGCTATCTCATTAGGATCAGTGTACAGTGCAGCAGGAACATTCTGAGGGGAAGAGGATCATCTGTGTTAGAATGACATTAGGTACATTCATAAAGATAAACACAAACAGCTGTTTAAAAAGCCTTTGTCCACACGGGGCTGCTTAAGGGATTTTCAAATAAAGAATCCATAAAAATAAATATTTAGGGAAATGTGATATTCTAAAATTTCTACACGATTCATCTGCAACTCTGCATCTGTCAATGCATGTTTGTCAAGCCTCACCTTCAGTTCTGCTATGTTGCTTTCCCTCGTGCTGAACTCTCGCAGCATGTAATCCTTTCCAGCCTGGAATCAAAAACAGCATCACAACCTATCGCTTATTTGAGCCTTTACCCACAGTCAGGTGCGGATTTAACCCCTGCCACATTTAAACTTCATGAGCTGCTCTTTATAAAAACTTAAAATTTCATTACGGAGGGAGAGAAAATAAAAACTACTTGCCTCATAATACAGTCGTGTGTCATTTATTCTGATCAGCACTCCGTCCACTCGTAGGAAGAAACGTAGCAACAGGAAGAAACTGGTGGGCATCACTCTCTGCATTGTCAATGAAACACAAACAAAAGGGTGTAAACACTACCAGCATTTATACACATGGAAGGTGTTCTTTTTACTATAAAAGAAATCAAAGAACTAGAATTTACGTCACAAGTAACGCTTGGTTATATTTGATCTTTTTTCCTTATTTGAAATTTATATATCGTTCTGTTTGATAGGTCTCTATAATTTACAGTGAAGTTTACTCTTTTACTACAATGACTCACTGTGATGCAAAAAGTGATGCAGCTCCTGAGCTGCATCACTTTTTGCTTCCACCTCAGTAAATTAGGCATAAACTGCATACATATCTTGACTAAAGAATCGATTTGACAGCTTAGTGCAGATTTGTCATGCTCTTAAACATTGGTGAATCTAGATTTCATTTGAATGAACATTCACACTCACAATTTTGACGCTAATCATTGAGACACCGTGGTCGTGCAGCTCGTCTTCGAACAGCAGAACTTCGTCAAAAAACATGATCTGCTCCCGGGCCTTCAGCTTCTCCATGTCGATACGTTCCGCCGTCCGACTCACCTTCAGACGGACAGAGAGATGAGCCACAGGAGGAAGTAATAAATCAACCTCCATGTTTCAACTTTTGATGAAATACGAAACGCTCCGTGGCTGAAAACGACCCACCTTTATCTGCGTACCTTCTCCTATCAGAGTGCCTCTGTAGTCTGTAGTGTACGTCCAGTCATAGGGCCTCACCACCTCCTGGGAGTGTTCAGAATCAGATCTAGAAGGAGATTACAGATTCATGTTTAGTTGTTCCTGACATTAGCTGTGAAATAATCTAATTGTCAAGCCAAATTAAAGCAAAAAGGTTTTTGTTCCAACCAAGCAGCAACACACCTTATCCACTAAATTCTCAGTGTCTGAATAAGAGTCAAACACCTGCTTCGACATTCAGTATCTAAAGTTACGTCCATGTTACCTGCTCTCCTGCCACTCCTGGGCACAGGCCACCTTGACGGCGTCCTCCATGTTGTTGACCCTCTTCAGGGCGTCGATTGCGTTGAATTCGATGCCGAAGCCGTCAGTGTGTTGGATGCGCAGGACGTTGTCGCCGAACAGCATCTCTGGGAGGGAGGGCATGCTCATCTCTTCTGCTAACCTGAAGAGGCAGAAGGTAAACCAAGGGTTTACTGCGATGAAGGAAAAAAAATATCTACAGTTCTATATTCACTCATGTTGCTTGACTTATTCACAGTTTGACATTCAGACTGTGCATAAAGTCTCTTATTATGGGGTCAGGGAGACATGAATGCAAGCATTCGCATTTCCCAGCTGTGCTCTCAAAATATATTTTAGGGAAAAGCAAGTAAAAATCTTTTTTTTTTTAACGGAACATCAAATATATTGCAGCAGTTACTCCAGCTCTATATGCTTAAAACTTTAAACTTTCTTAAACATTAAGAAATGTAAACTTATCCTTAATAAAGATCAAATGTAAATTATTTTAAAAAGTCATTAAGCAATTCTTATGTCAAAAATAGAGAATAAAAAATGCCCCCAGATGTCACAGGGTATTTTACACACTGAATATAGATGTTATGAACTAAACTGGGCAGAGGTACAAAATGCATCTGTGGGTCTCTGCCAAAGCTACCCCCCAGAGGCTACAATTAAACAAACCTGCATCCATGAGAGGGCCCAATAAAACTGCACTTTCCAGAGGGCCCAAGAGCGGTCACCACATAAACTAAGGTGACAAATTCATATATGCCGCTACAAGTAACATCTCACCGTTCTATGTCTTTGGATTTCATGATGTGGTTTTTGGCAGCGGTCACTTTCCAGGGTCCAAAGGTGAAGTCCTGTTTACTGCTCTTGAAGCCATGCGACATCATTGTGGACAGAGAGGCCAACATCAGCTGTAAAAGAAATAATTACACAAAGGTTGGAAGATGTGAATTTATAACATTAGACAGAAAATCTTAAACATGAAGATGCAAAATGTTTCTTCAGCAACTGATGCATCCATAAAACAATTTAATTCATTTAATATAAAGGCAATGAACACAGTTTATGTTAATATCAGTATTGTTTAACAGTACTTCAATTTTACTCCTGAAGTTCTTCTACAGGTTTTTTATATTGTGCTATAGTATCTGCACACAGCATCTGCTCTTATATATTATTCAGGGGGCATCACTTATACTAATAAACAAGCGACCACGCCCCCCCAATTTATGATCAACTGGGATTCATCATTCATAAGAGCAAATATGGATGGTACACACGTTTCGTGCATCCGTGTTTGGCTTCTCTTCACCATTAAGAGAAAATATAAGAAAATTCAAGAGGATGTTGCGCACTTGCTGGGTCACATGATCCATGGAACCCCCCCCCCAAAAAAAACCTCTTCAAATGTCAAAAAAACGACAGAAGAATACATGGATGCAAACGGATGCATCTTACAGTCATCGGAAAGAATCAGTCCTTTCCATCAAAAACGTTGCACAAATTAGGGCCAAATTTCCCCCCCAAAAAAATATGCAAACAGCAGATAAAACATTTTTTTTTTAAATTGAAACACAATATCGAAGAAAACGATCGCACTGTATGGGTAAACAGGTAGGCTGTTTTTTATGACTGGATGGAAACAAACAGGCTCGAAATGTAGGGAAATCATCCGCCTGTAGAGCCTGTTATGTTAAAATACATACTACTCACTACGTTAATTATATATCATCGTTAAGCCTCTTCAAGCCGATTAACATTAGCAGCTCATAACGTTACACATTGGACACAATGCTATCAGAAACATTTTCTATGTTGTATAGATTAGCTAATTTCAATTTGACATAAACAAACTACCAAAGCAATTCGTAACGCATTTTTTTTCTTTTGAACGAAAGAGATAATGTCTAGACCACTTTGCTTTAGCCCTAGTGTGTCTCTCATGTACTAACAGTTATAACAAAACACAAATGATTCAAGCGGCCTCGCTTTGCTCCAACAGTCACGTTTCCCGAGGTGGTTGAACACTAACCACGTCTGAATTTAACCGGGAAAATTATCGGTGGATACAGCGGTGTGTTGCGATACATTACAGAAGAAGAAATTCGTTGAATTTACCTCAATGTTGTTGTCAACTGTTACCTGTCATGGAGGCTACTTCGGTGCGCCGGTAAAATCTGACCGGGCTGAGTTCGCTGGCTGCGCTTCGGTTAAAGGTTCCGCTAGTTCTTAATCTCACTTTTTTTCTCAAGCCCCGTGTCCAAAACGTTTTGGTCATCAATAAGAAATTAATTATTACTTATAATAGATATTCTATTATTTATATATTTCTAATATATTCTTCTACGCTGAATATTTGAAATGTAATGACTCTGGTTTGATGAATATCATCACCCTACAATTGTTCTTTTAATAATGAAAATAATTCAATTTAATTTAAAGAATAAAAAATATCTTATCCCTAAAAAAGCTTTTTTGACTCATTAAATGTTGCTCCTCCTTAGGTTTCCTTGTTAAATTCTTCATATGCCTGATTAAAATGATTTATATATTACTCATTACACTTTTTGTTTTTTGTTATACACTGTATATATTCTTTCTATGTTATGGCAACATTGTTTTACAAAATGTATAGTCCTTATAAGAGTATGTATTTTCTGTAATTTATAGTTTCAAATTATTATTTTGTATATATTCAGCAAAATTGAATTGATGTTAAATACAATTTCCAAGTTAAACAACCTACAATCATAATTCATTTTCCGTTTTGGTTGATGTTCAGTGTTATATAAGAAGGAAAAATTGGCAAACAGGACAGTTTCAGGATAAAGTCATTTAGAAAGCATAGAGAAAGAACATCTTATACCGTAATTTTATTGTTGGTGAAACTTCACATTCTCAAGAAAAGAGAAGCGGATTGAAGTTTTTTTTAATCTAGTACTCCATCAATACAGCAATGATAAGAGGGTGGGATAAGGCACTTCAAATTGATATTTTTCATATATTTCTCATGCCCACAATGTCATTTTACAACCAAGCCAAACATATAAATTAATTATTCTTTGAATAAAAATGACTGATGACAAAGAATTTGAGTTTGGTGATCATTTTCTCAAACTGAGGTCCAACTTCATTTATTGCAGTATATCCATAGTAATAACATGTTCAGCTATTCCTACTTTACTCCTTCACGTACCTGAGAAATACCAACTCCTACAGTTAGCAACGGATGAAACAGGCAAACAAGGGATCAGCTGGCTGGGGGACAAAAAGAAAATGCACCTTCATTAACCAGCCACATATTCATATTGAATTGGGCCGGTCTACTTAAAGGTATTGATCTAAATGGGGAAAATGAGGAGAAGAATCACAAGATGTTTTTTTTTTCCATCTCAGTCACTCTAGGTTTAGAAGTGAAGGATGTCTATTTTAGAGAGGCCTGTAAACACATCACAACAAAACTCAAATGTGAGGTTGGTTAAAATCACAGCCACATGTGACCTGCAGCAATAAAAAGCTTCAGTATATCCAGTAGTGTATTTAACATTTTACAGATCACTGCAGTGTTATTTAGTTGTAAACTGTGGTTTCTGAGAAGTGCTTCACATGTGTTGCATAGAGTCAGAGTATTTCCTAGTTTTGCCTCATAACAGCTTAATTTAAATTTTCTTCATTTTCTGTAGAGTAATTAGATTTTGATATAAAAGCAGTATTCCCAATGAATTAAAATACCAATATAATGATTTGGCTTTACCCACATTTTTAAAAACACACTGCTATTATCATGAACACTACCGTAGACAGTCGGGAGAAGAGTCTCGAAACATACAGTATAGCATGGGGTCAGCCATTTAATTCTGTATTCGATGTGCAAAGTAGACAATGTAGCCAGGAGAAATATCCATATGTATTCATAATAACGTGAAATCGTTGTTCTATACAACGTGCAGCAGACTTTCACTCCAGAGGGCCAGGACCAGACTGAGTTTGGCTTCTTGTGTGGGCAGATCCAGCTGGGCCACGGTCAGCTGCTCGGCCTGCTGGAGCTGCTGCAGGGCCTGGAGGTGGGAGAGGGGGAACTGCAGACCCTGCAGACACAAAAACACACATAATAGTAATCCGTACTTCTCCTAATGCATCCCTGTCCAGAATATTTTATAGTTGACTGGAAAAAAGAAAACGGGAGGATATGGAGGTATTAAAATTATAATGTATCAGCTCCACTTTTACTACCATTCAAAAGTTTGGGGTCACCCAGACAATTTTGTGTTTTCCATTAAGGTCACACTTTTATTATCAAATGAGATGCAAAAAAGAATAAAAAATATAGTCAAAACATTGACAAGGTTAGAAATTGTGATTTTTTTTCCTTCAAACTTTGCTTTATTCAAATACCAGCTAAACTGTTATAACATAATTGCACAGGGGTTTTCTAATCATCCAGTAGCTTCTAATGCATTTAGCAAACACAATGTACAATTAGTACACTGGAGTGATGGTTGCTGGAAATGGGCCTCTATACACATATATTGCATTAAAAAAAACATATACATTCCAATTACGTTATATTTATCTTCATTAAAAAACAGTGCTTTCAAAAATAAGGACATTTCTAAGTGACCCCAAACTTTTATTTTTTTTTTTTTAAATGGAGCTTTATCATTTTAGGAAAAAGAGCCACAAGGACATAAGTGAGGACAACATTATTCAGTAAATAAACAGCTTACCCTGGACACTTCCTCCTCGTCGTCGTCGTCTTCATCCCCACTTTCACCCATCATGTGGCTCTCTCTCTGGTTCTTTAAAGAATGCAAGACAAACACCACCATTTCTGTGGCCTCATCCTGAAACACGCACACAGAAACACACACACACATTTGCTGGAGAATGTCAGAGCATTGCTCTACCAGACACTAAGCTTCATTTAAAAGTTAGTGCTTAAAGTGACAGCCTTAATAGACTTACTGTTCTCTCTTGGCTGGGCTCCACAGTTATTACCATGTGGTCTTTAAATGTCAAACACACCACATCCTCCAAGGAAGGAATACTCCCAGCTGTTACACACACACGCACAAGATTACAGGCACAAAATGGCAAAGTAAATTCTCTTAAAGTGCACATAGTATGTAGTTCCCCTGTGAAGGTTTAAGACGTAAAGTCACTCACTTGGTGTAAGCAGCTGCTGCTGGCTGAACGGAGGCAGTCTGTTACTGATGAAGTCTCTCTTCATGTGAGTGGAGTGGAGTTTCTGCTTCCCTGTTTCTATTTTATCAGCCAGAGACCTGAGGTGAGCCGCGAGCCGACTGCTGGTGTCACCGTCTTTATTGCTGCTCTACACACACACACACACACACACACACACACACACAGAGACAAAGGAACATATGATATGTCATGAAATGAAATGTTAAACTTTTTTTAACTTGTGAATGGATGTTCACAATGTTTTAAACAAAACGTGACATCACCACTCATGTAAAACCTTGGAAGCTTAATACAGGCATTAATCTGTGAATTGAGGATTTTATAGACCTTCTTACAATCAAAATCTCCTTTGAAAGGTATTCTGGTAGTGTGGTTGTATAATAAAGGTAACAACACACAAGGTTTTACAAATATCCTTTAAATAGACTACAAATCATTGAGCTCACCGTGCGTTTACCAAATAAATCAGTGACAAGAGGGCAAGTGATTTACTCATTCTTATTCTTCCATTTGAAATAAGCCATTACCAGTAGGAGTCTTCTGTGCATGCCCTCTCTCAGGCTCACATCACTTCTGCTGCTGTCATTGAGCACGCTGGGAAACACGTCCAGCAGCAGGTCTCCCCACGACCTGAGGTAAGTACAGGTAGAGGACAGGTGAGAGATTTATCAGCTGGAGAGGTGGAAATGCAGTTTACTTTTACACTTTTGCATGTCAGTCCTGTTCATAGGTAGAACAAAGATGCGCAGCCATACCCCTCTGTGTATTATAATCAAGAAAACTGCTCCAGCAATTAACCTCAACTTTAGATAAAAAAGAAAAAAGGGGACAAAAAAAACACAGGACTCTGTAAATAAATTTTACTTTCAAAAGTCTCAATTGAATATTATTATTATTATATATTAAAATGGTATGGTGATGACAATCTGCTTTTATCAGAAGTGATGCAGCTACGGGAACATGCATCAGCCTAAAAAAAACACCAATATTGCTGTGAAGGGTCTTTCGTACATTTTCTGGTAGGTACTAAGGGTCAGGTGGGTGGAGTGGTCTTCTCCTGTTGGAGTGTTGGCTTGATGGATG
The DNA here is from genome assembly GCA_036785175.1 of Eupleurogrammus muticus. Taxonomy (NCBI): domain Eukaryota; kingdom Metazoa; phylum Chordata; class Actinopteri; order Scombriformes; family Trichiuridae; genus Eupleurogrammus; species Eupleurogrammus muticus. The sequence goes on from JAYKQN010000007.1 coordinate 5,905,912, forward strand.
GTTCCTCTGGGGAAATACAGAAGATCTCCTGCCTGCGGAGAAAAAAGAAACCACAATACAAGAAGACACAAGAGCAAGTTTTATATAGAAAATTAAATTGTTCAATATATGCATGACTATTGATAATTCCCCAAATAATGACAGTTCAATGTAAGAGATTTGGCTATGGTGACAAAAGTAATAAGCAGTAAGCAGTAATAACAGTGCAATTATTGAATTGATAATAGAATGATTCCAAAGTGGCCTTCAGTGAGGGTGTTGTACCTTTAGTATAATATCATGTGTTGGGCTCCCAATCCTCTCCTCTGATTCCAGGCTGTACTCTCCTGCCAGTGGAACAGTGGGACTGTAGAGACGCCAGCGTTTCTGTCCCTCCAGCTGCAGAATAAACACCTGCAGCAAAGAGCGTCATCAGCATCCGGGTCAAATACGTCTTACTGTACCTCTGTCTACTGATGAAATCTTGAGTTTATTTTATCTCGTGTGGGTATGGGAAGTGGGAACGAGTTAGAAGATGCACCAGCAGCGCTACATAGGTCCGCAGTGCAGCTCCATTTAGTGACATACGACGACAGAGGTGAGAAAGTTGTGGATAAATTCCTTCAGTGTATGTCTGATAGAGCCTATGCCTCTTTGTTAAAGAGAACTTTGTTTGCCAAATAAATGAAATACACACTGTCAATGGCTCCTCTCTTGCAGCCAGAATCTCATCTACTTTTAACCTTAGACTGTGACAAGATTCAGTTTTAAGCTTCAAAGGGATGCAGCCAAAGGAGTCATCATGGTAACGTCAGCACATCAGGCTGAAAGCTGATTGGCCCACGGTTTCTCCTCAATAACTTTGGATCAAAAGGTCACAGGGTCACCAAATCTGCCACAGTGACTCGAGTAAAGATTCTCAGGATTTTGATTTTTGTGTGTACACGTGGTGTTTTCAGCTGTGAAAAAAAATGTCTTGTCAGACAGAGGCCCTTGGGGTCAGCCATTGAATAGATTGCAGGATACGGTTAAGGTATCAATAGGAAGTGGTTTTAGAAAGTTTAGAGAGTGCTTTCATTGGTTCAGTGTTGTACCTCAACATCATCATAGTGCGCTGGAAGCCCTTGGGACTCCTGTGGTGTCATGTAGACATTCGAGCCGACCAATGATCCAAAGAAACACTCCAGCTTCTCCTGGATCCTCCACAACTCATCCTGACAAGACAGAAGCAAATGCATGCGATTTGCTATTACAATCATTTACTCAACTTTCCGATCTAAAGTCTGAATTGATTACTTTCAAATGTATCCACTTGTTTGTCTGGTTTGAGAACCCTAAAAAAAAAAATCTAAACGTGTGTAGTTGGGGCCTTAGCATTCCCACCTTAAACCTCTGTGGCTGGTGGAACTGGATGGTGGCCTTATTCTGATGAAAGCTCTTATGAAGACCAGCGTACTTCACTTGTCCCTCCTTGTTGAGAACTTTCTTCTTGCCGTTGACGCAACGAACAACATTAACGTCCCTGCAGTACTGCAGACCCTGAGCACACAGGCTCGGCAGATCTGACAGCTGGAACAATGACTGGTAGTAAGAGGCCGTGTCGGGACTCTCCCTCTGCAGATGGAGGGGTTTCTTTTCCCAGTACTCCGTGAAGAACTGCTCCGTCCCCATTGGCTGGATGAGGCTCTCGAACAGGCTGGCGGGGCTGTGGAAGCACAGAGGGGACGGAGCATCCTCCTGCTCAACCCTCCTTTGTTTAGGAGGGAGCTGCCCGTCTTTGTCGTCTTGTTTCACATTCTTTGCTTTGGCTTTCTTCGGCATTGTCGTCTGAGGAGAAATTGATTAGTAACAATATAGACTAGAGCAGTGCCTGCCACACACATCAGAGATACATTCTTTACAGAACAGGGCTCTGTGATCAAATAATACAGGGAACAATGCACACTTAAACAATTTGTTTGACAGCTCATAAGAAACAATACTATGATGGTGGCAGGGATAAATCACGATTTGCCTCCCTATAGGGCACTTTTGCACATGTTTTGGTTGCCATGATGGACCTTTATTTCTGTGTGTATATACACACACACACACACACACACACACACACAGGTGTAGTTGTCAGGAGTTCTCAGTAATATATATATATATATATATTACTGAGAACTCCTGACAACTACACCTGTGTGTAATTTTCAACTATTGTTAATAGAGATTGGTTGATTCTGTTCTAGTCTGGTCTCAACTGTAATATTTTGCTATTTTTCGTCCGTGCAGCGCGTTCAGAGCATTTATATCAACTTTGTTAATTTATTCCAGACATGGACCTATTCCCGTTAACATTTTTATTAATGTTGCAGTCTGTGAGGAAGATTCTATGCCCGGTTTAACTGCATTGTGTTACAGACACGTTCAGAATTTATGAAGCAGGTAATATAGTCGCTTAACGTTACCTTTTAGCGGTGTCTCGTCCCCCACGTGAACCTCCTCCTCCTTCTTCTTTTCCTCTTTTTACGACAGGTGACAACCAGCGTTGAGGCGCATTACCGCCACCTACCGCGTTGGAGTGTAAACTACAGTTATTTACACCCACAATTATATATAAGGAAATCAAAAGAAGACAAAACAAAATGAATTGCTGAGCATTAAATTTGATTTAATTTTATATAAAAAGATTGTTATATAACTTGTTACCAGTTTAACTCTCTTAAAAATTTAAATACATATATAACAAATGTTAGTTGATGGTGAGAATCCCATCAGGCTCATATTTTCCTTTTTTTAAAGGGCAACACCTCCCCCTCCTGGACACAAATTGGACTGCATCCCATTAAGGAAAAAGTCTGCAGTGATTTCATTTATAAGCATAACCCTGGAATTATAAAGAAGAAGACAGATGTCAACCCTATGTTGAGACATCTGATAAAAAATCTGGTTCACAAAAGGCTTGGATTGAAGGTGGGGCTGTCACCTAAAAACACCTTTGAAACAAAATGAATTTATACCCATGACTCTTGATAACAAGATCCGGGACATCATGGAATATAACACTTGGAGGACATTAATTAAATGCCATTTGAGCAATGAAAGAGAAAATTTAACAACAAAAAAGTAATTTATTATCAAGTCATTGCCAAAAAATTGTCAAAATCCCCTGACACACCTGATTGGTTTGAATATGTATTTATCGATTATTATTGTTATTGTTTTTTTTTTTAATCTTTTTTCTTGTAATCATTATATCATATCATATTTAATATGGCTTTGTCCTTCATTTCTTTTACACTCTTCACTTCAACTCTCTTATGGTTGTTTCTTATTATTATTAACATTATTACTTTTCTAATCAAATCCTAATGCAACCACTATTGTGAATTTCCTTATTGTTCTGTATTATTGTGTACAATTTATTATGTATATATTGCATGAGACAGGTAACCACTAACTAAATACCAGTGACTTAACTATCCGCTTTCTGCAAACTACAATTCGACTACATGTGGCTCAAACCGGATGTATCGGTGACTTCCTGCCGCTGCCAGCCTGGTCTCGTGTGACTTCAGTCCAGCGACTGATTCTCTCGCGAGATCAGTCGTTGCTTAGCAACTCACGTCAACAGCTATAGTGATACAACATAACGCCAATGCCACACTAGCTTTAAATATTCGCTTATTTTACATACAATTTTTGGATTCACATAATGGAGGTAAGTCCTCTACAGTTGCGTCTCATGAAGGATTTCTTTTAAAATAACGCTGCTTATATTAAATTAAGTTATTATTATTGTTATTATTATGTTAAGTAAAATACGATCGAAGTCGTGGAAATGTAAAAATGGCGTCTATTTGACCATGTGGAAAGTGAACTAACAGCATGTTTATTTATTTTCTAATCTATTCAACATGAAATAACTTACTGTAACATTAAGTTATACATGCAAAAATTTAGCAAAACTTAAAATGCAAGGTGCCCAATAGGAGGGGCGTTGCACCAAATTCTGACATTAGCATTTTTACGGCCCTTAATTATCAAATATAGTTCATTCTCTCATGATGTTAATCGATTTGACACCTTATTAAATTAGAAATATGACACAATTTAAATGGCCCAATTCAGTCATTTATCAATCAAAAATAAAAATAAAAGTCAGGTCCACTTTTTTCTCCACTACCACACCCTTGCCCATTATGTTAAGTGTTAAGTAAGCCTGCTTTAAAATGTCTATGTAATATGTTTTCCATACATTAGTTTACATGTGCTATCTGTTGAGTTTAAGCTTGCTTTCAGGCTTCACAAAGTGCCACTTGTAGTATGTGTCTGCTGTATTTACAGGAGCTAGCTCCAACAACAGAGTCTTTGGAGGAGTTCCAGATGGTCCTCAATGAGCTTGTTGGCGATAACAGCAAGATCCGGGTGGAGTATGAGAAACTCATCAATGCGCTGAAGAAGTCCCGTGAGAACGAGAAGAGGCTAATGTCCAAATGCAGGGAGCTGAATGCAGAGATTGTGTGTTCCTCAACTAAAGTGGCAGCTGCCCTGAAGCTGTCCCAGGAAGATGAGGCAACAATTACTTCATTAAAGAGGGTATGGTTACTAGGTTATTTAATAAGTGATTATGACAAATTCAAAATATAGTTCAGTATGAAGTTAAATTCAGCCTTTTTCGTCCTGTTCTTCATCGTAACTAGATAAGTAAAAGAGAGATGAATTCTGAACTAGTTTATGTAATCCGGGTGAAGAATAATCAATCTTTAAAAGCATTTTGCTGTAATGTTCCTGTGCATACACTACAGGAGATTGATAAAGCATGGAAAATGGTCGATTCTGCTCATGAAAAAGAGAAAAAGGAAAAAGAGACTACCAAGATTTTAAAAGAAGAAGTTGCCACCCTGACAAAAATGGCTGAACAACACACCAGCCTCTCTATGGTCCAAGAGCAAAGGTGAGTTATTTTCCCCATCTCAATCATTGATAAAATAGATGATACTAACTGTGATATGTGTATATTTTCAGTGATTTACTAAAAATGAATGAGGAGTTGACCAAGGAGAGGGACCAGCTGTTAACAACAGTGGAGAGTCTGAGAGAACAACTGAACAAGGCCACCACAATCCAGCATGAGGTTGAGGCCCAAAGAGACAGTGCCTTACAGAATATTTCTCAGGTGGAGAAAATTTGGTTTAATTAAGTTTCTTGAACGGGACACTATGTGCTTACATTAATTTAAACAAAAACATGGACCAGATTTAACATTAAGCTACATTCATGAGATTATAAACATAATACATATACACTGCTTTCTATTGTAATTACTAACTATGTAATATCTTGTCAAAGCAAAGTAGACTTGAAAGTAATTCTATTTTTAAACTTATACGCAGGCAGCATTGTTTTACAATACCTTTACCAATCTGCAGATCCCCTTACAAGAGGCATTGTGGCTTAAATGCCACCAAACATTTCGTAAAGGAGCCTCTAGCCTTTCTGCTAAGCTTTTATTGTACATAACCACAGGAAATTATATTTAATTTTGAGTTCAATAAAAACCTCTAGTTGCTGGGTCCTAGCTGTAAACCTTGGAAAAAAAACCCTGCTGCTTTGCTGAGGCTCTACTTTGATCATGAAATTAATCCCAGCTCTGTCTGTACATCCAGGTACAACAGGAGCTGCAAGTGCAACAGAACGAGATTTCGCGGGAGATGAGGTTGAAAGAAAAACTAGAGAAGGAGGTGAAGCAGCTGCAGGTGGACATGGAGGCCAAGATGGCCGACATCAAAGCTCTGAATTTGCAGGGGCAAAAGTCCAAAGAGGAGCAGCAGAAAGCAGAACAGCAGCTAAAAGAGCTAAAGGTGAACATGGGGCTGGGACATGTATGCTTTATAGTGCTTAGGACTGATGTAGTGTGTCCATTGGTAAATGGAAATGTTCTTTTTTGTTAGTTAAATATACATAAAATGGGTATTTATATACTCCTGGAAGGAGCAGAAGGACTATTTTAAAAAGGTTCATATACAGTACATAGCTCTTATTGTAGCAAATGGAGTCTATTCAAATTAACTATTATATAGAAGTCAGTTGGGGGCTTTGTGATCCTGGTACTCTCCCCCATTGGAATCAGATCCTGGGATAGTCTCCAAAGAGATTATCCTAGGATCTGATCTAAGATGAATAACTTTCAGTGAATGAGAGAGATCTCACACTGTTTGTTCTCCCGTACCTAATCACCCTTCCTGCTTTGTGACAGGTCCTAAACGAGCGAGCCACCAAGGAGCTGGAGCAGATGCAAGCGAAGAATGCCAAGCTGCAACAGGACTGCGAGCAGCTGTCATCAGTCAAAGAACACCTCTCTTTGGAAAACCAGCAGAACACAAATGAGCTCAAGGTTCTTCTCCTCCTCCCCAACGAACTGAAATTTGCATCAGTGCAGTGAAAAAACAAGCTGTTTCTAAATCTAAATTACATTATTGGAGGAGATCTGATTTCCTCACATTGAATATTGATATGATATTGATTGTTCTGAGTTATAGTTCAATCAATTATACATTCTCATCTCCTTTTTTTTCACACAACCGTCCTATCTCCCTGCTGCCTCCGTGGGATGCTTCGTACATCTCCTACCTGTCAGATGAGAGAAGAGGAGGTGAATCAGATGCGTCAGGAGATTGCCAAGCAAACAAAGATGAGAGAAGGCATCCAGAAGAGGTTCCACCAGATGGAGGATCAGAAAGCTGAAGTAGATGTGCAGAAAGAGACGTTAAAAGCTCAGATCTCTGGTCTGGAGAAAGGTATGGGAGCTATATATATATATATATGTATATATATATATATATATACATATATATATATATTGACAAGTCGATCAAAATATGTGTGTGTGTGTGTATAAAAAAGTACACTCCCGCTCATACCTACAAGTACATCTGCTAATATATTCATATGTAAAAATGCATATGTACTAATTTACATATGCCACTGCATATACACTACAATATATATAATATAACAATTTATTCCAACACATAGATTGCACTTACACCTAGAGGTGGTAAGAGAGAAAAAAGGTGAAATAAGAAAATACATTTTCATTTTTTATTATTACTATTATTTTTATTATTAAACTAATGATTTCTGATTGAGACATTAAGCCTGCAATTTTAGACATTGCTAAAGACTTCAAGCAAGCTTAATCATATAAAATAACAGCAGTACACTGTTCTCATCTTCCACCCTATGCAGATCTCGAATCTTCCCAAAAGCAAGTTGAAGTTGACAAGAAAGCCATAGATGAGCTGATCAGAGAGCGAGACATCTTGAACAAGGTTTCCACTTAACACTTCACACACATTCAACTCGAGAATGGACATGCATTTAGTGTTAACCTATTCATGTGTATTGGCCCCAATCAATAGCACATGATCAAAACGACACAGTTCACTGAAAAACAGCAGAGCCTGGTGAAGCTCCACGAGCAGGACAAGAAAACCCTGGAGAACGAGATCAGCGGCTACCGCCAGGAGGCCCAGAAGCAGCGCCTGGTCATCCAGCAGCTCGAGAAAGAGCGTGACCGCTACATCAACAAGACCAGCAGCCTCATGCAGAAGGCAGGTCACGCAGAACGACTAAGCTATTGGATTTGTACATTAGCGTAAAGCATCAATAAACCCTAATGAGCATTTCCTCGCTCTCTGCAGGTGCAGCAAAAAATGAACGACGTGGAAGTAAAAGAGATGGAGATGTTCGACTGGAAAAAGAAGGTCACCGAAGCCGAGTGCAAGCTCAAACAGCAAGAGAACCTGCTGGAGTCCGTGACGGCTGAGCGGAACATGTACAGCAAAAACCTCATCGAGTCGCAGGTAGGAATGATGCATCATCACAGCGAGTTCCACAGTTATGTCCTGCATATGTTTATGTGGTGTAAAGCTGATGTGAAATCCCGATGTTGTTTTTGCTGCCTCAGGAAGAGATTGCAGAGATGAAGAGGAAGATGAAGACCATGAACAACCAGGTCACCCGGTTGAGGGATGAGATCACTGGGAAGGAGCTGGCGCTGGCCAAGGATCAGCAGGAGCACAGGCGCTTGGAGAAAGACAATGAGGCTCTCAAGGTACTGCTCATTATAGAGGTCATTATACTGGCCGTTGTTGTAGCCACGTACTTTAGCCTCTGTTTGAAACAGGCAGATTTGGCTTCGGTCTCTTAACCCTGCAACGATTTTAGCAGCCATGGCTATGAATTTCTGACTTTCGACTTGCAGACAGCAACGTTTGGAAACTTTGACCATGTTTAGCATAGACACAAACTGGACAGAAAATGCTACTTTAGAGTTACAGTCACTTGATGTGTTGAAAGTTGTCATGCTAAGTACATGTAGCACTGGGAACTAATAACCAACATCTGAGCCAAAAGAAAGACACATTCATGAGGCGTGTTCCTGAATAGTATTAGTGTGTGTGTGTGTGTGTGTGTCCTGCTACAGGGGGAACAGCAGATGAATAAGATTCAGCTGGAGGAAACAAAGCAGCGTGTGGACAGCCAGAAAGCAGAGCAGCAAAAGCTGCAGAAGATTATAATGGACAGCGATGCCGAGCAAATCAGACAGAAGAAGCAACTGGAACAGGTAAAGATGGAGATCGGGCCGCAGACAAGGAGGCAAACTACGTCTTATTTCATGTCACCTCGATCCTTGATCGATCTGTGCCATCACCATGAAAAGATGTCAAATAAAGGGAGGATGGGACTGAATTAAAATACTATCATACTGTCATATTATTATATACAGTTTAGATTAAATTTACAGTTTCCAGTCACCATCTAATAAAAATAATGGTGTTAACTTTCCTTTAACCCCATATGATGTCTAATACATTTAGGATTATTAACTACTTATGTCTGGAGGTTATGTTGCTGGCATTTGTATGTGATGGCTGGATTTTCATCAAATTTTCAGCGAATGTTGGGAATAGTACCATGAACAGATGATTACATTTTCGTCACGATCATATCTAAACTAGTCTTGCGATCCCTTCTGATCATCTGGGGATTTCTTAATGTGTTTCTAAATGACGGGCACTAACAAACCTACACCTCATACATTACGTTAAGAACACGACTTCCTGGGAATGTTGCACTTTCTCACTTCTTTCCCATAGTGAAACAACAACTTCTACTCATGTTACTGTGCATTTTGAATTTTGCATACAAGCTCTTGAGCAAAGAGTTGTTTAAAGACAGACTTTGTGATTCTCATGCAAACAGATTATCAGTGATTAAAATAAACGAACAGAATGGCAGACAGAGTTCTGATATGTTGCCTTCTTGCTGCGACTCATTATTTATCAAAATAAAATTCTTATCTCAAGGTGATCAGGGAGCGGGATAACCTCGGCAAGCAGCTGCTACGTCGCAACGACGAGCGTGCGCTGCTGTACGAGAAGATCCGGATCCAGCAGTCCATCCTGAGCAAGGGCGACTTCCACTACAACCACAGGATGGAGGACATCCGCCTCCTCAAGCTTGAGATCAAGCGACTCCGGCACAAGAAGAACATCATGGACAAGACTGTACCCGACACGGAAGACCTAAGGTAAAAGAAAGAAGAGGGAGCTAATGGAGGATGAGGAGCAAAGAGAAGTATTTGTAGTAGAAAAAGAGATGAAGGATTTAGACATATATAGTTTCTATATAAAAAAACTTCCTACACAGCCTTTCAGATTGCAGTCAACACAACTACTGATAAGTTTTTCAAAGATCATGAACCACAAGCTTTTTGCTTTGCTGGTAGTGTCTTCTATCTGTCTTCCTGTGTTTCTTCTGAGAAAAAACACACCCTTCAAATGAATAACCTTTTGTATCCTAGAATTACAGATTGGACATGGTTCATTGTAAAGGTCAGACATCGTCTGAAACACTAAAGTGTGTGTGTGTGTGTGTGTGTGTGTGTGTGTGGCAGACAGGAGCTGTTCCACTTGCAGAGGGAGCTACTCAGAGAAAGAACAAGGAACAGCGTTTTGGAGGAACAGCTGAAGCCCATTAATATTCACAGGTGGAGACGACTCGAGGTGAAGGATGTGTTTACGAGCATCGATGCTTTAGTTTTATTTTTTTTTTATATCTGAAAGATGCTCAGAGGTCTATTTCTCTAACATAAACACACAATGTCAATGACTCTTCCACAGGGCAGCGACCCTGGCAAATACGAGCTGATCCAGAAGATTCAGTCCTTACAGAAACGACTGATAGCCAAGACGCAAGAGCTCGAGGAGAGTGAACTTCTATTGCAGGTAAAAGTTATAATATTCACACAAGCACACCCACAAACACTTACACATCACGTTGTACACACCTATTTTGATGGATCAGTATGGAGAATAAGCAGTGGGATTTCAAGAAAGGGGAATTACTTCTCACCAGCCTCTGTCATTTATAGGAATATTATTTCCATTAAATGCTGAGTGACAATAAGTTAAGTGGAACCTTAGTAACATGTCTTGTAGAATTATAAATAAATAGACATTTTAATGTCCACACATTTAGTGTCATTACTTTTCACATTTGATAACTTTTAATAATAAACCAGCAAAAGTAATTCAAGGAATGTTGAAGTTGAAGGTTCTATTAGCTTTTCCTAATTAAAATATTCTGAATAATATTTTCTTCCTTCCTATGTTGCCTCCAAGGAAAAGGAGAAGCTGTATGTGGAGCTGAAGCATATTCTGGCCCGGCAGCCGGGTCCAGAGGCAGCGGAGCAGCTGCAGCAATGCCAGTGGACAATCAGAGAGAGGACCAAAAAACTCAAGGTCCTCAGTGACTGCATTCCACACATGAGTTTCTCTTCAGTTAAACCACTGATTTCTTTTTTTTCTCCCCCCAAGTCAACTATATCTAACCAAACTTCAATAGATTTGTACCTCTGATTTCACAGGTTTTGATAGCGGAGCTGAAAATGCTCGACTCAAAGATGAACGAGTACAAAACGGAGAATCAAAGATTGGCCAATGAGCTGACAAACATCAAGAAGAAGTACCTGGGTCAGAAAAAGCTTCACAGGTGAGCTTTCTTATTTATGTCCTAAACCACTGCCTGCACAAGTAGAGGATGCTATTCATTCCTTTTTGGTTCATGGGAGTTTTGTTTAACAGGCCATACAGTGTCTATTGTACATGAACAGGGTTTAAATTGTCAGCATCATAAAATGATTAGGAAAGATTGCCTGCCTTCATTGGAATCAATGTTGTCCATCCAACAGCAGCATTTTAGTGTTTTTTTTTAATTTAATGTATTTTGCTGACCAATAGGACAATTTGGCTAGTTTTGGCACTTCATCATGCCACAGGGGGGCACTTAAGCAGGTGTATTGGTTGTCAAGAGGCTACTAAGCAAGCTTTTTAGCTCCCAAGGGGGTACTCGAGCTCCTAGAGGACACGTGTACCTGTGTTTTGGATCCTAAAAGGCCATTTAGTACATTTTTGCACCTAGAGGGCACTTTCTGGCTCCCATGAGGGCACTTTAGCACATGTTTTGGCCTCCGAGGGGGCACTTTAGCACATGTTTTTCAACTATTAAGCCCAGTAGCCATTGCACAGTGCAGCATTTGTTAGGAGACCTGTGAACACACGAGTACAGTAATCTAACCTCATCATCACGGACATCATCAATCCTCTGACACTTATTGTCCGATGTCTCGGGGCTCTGTGTGTCTGCTCAGTGAGCAGAGGACCATGGCCACGGTGGAGCAGCTGGAGCCGCTGCCTCAGCTGAGCAACAAGCCACATTTCACTGGAGGAGGCTTCAGGATCGACAAACCTGTGAGAAGATAAAAGCAATTTTAGAGATCCCATATTGTAGAAAGTACGATTTTTTATTGTTTTTTTATTCTAAAGGTCTAAAATCTATATAAATACTGGCCCGTGTTCTCAATCCACTATTCAGAAACTGTTCTTTGAAATGAGCTGTCAGGCCTTCAGTGAAGTTGTGATGTCACAACTATAGAGTCACCACCCGTTTCACAGGTTTGGAGAGGCCTGTTAGTAATAATGAGATAGATTCAAAAAGACCTGTTAAATTCGTTTGTACATTATTGTATAAATATATAAGTGAACATTATGGGACCTTTAAAAGATGCTCATATATTCCAATATTGCAAAACACAAAATTTACCTCAGGAAGTTTTTATGGGTTTAAAACAGTCTCATTAGTATTCACAAAATGCAAAAGTGATTTTGACTGATAGCATACTTTACGGTATTATTTCATATATAAACTTAGCATGAAAATGGAAATACTTTCGTGAATCTCTCGGCTATTTACATGAATTCTTTTGAGACTGTCGTTACCCGATGTGTGTGCAAGACTAGATATGACTCATTCAATTCCACATGCCTTTTGTTGCGCATTTTGTTTTCTGAATTTCGTAACTTGGCATTTGTTTGTGAAGACTAATAGGACTGTTTTGTTTTACAGTCTGTACAGCGTACAGTACGATTGCCTCTATCCTTAGACCCTCTAATCCTATAAGGGAAAAATCCTGCAAAATAAACCTTTTAAGAGGGAAAAACAGAGAAGAAACCTCAGGATGATCAACAGTGGAGGGACCCTTCTTCCTGGATGGATAGACATGCAAAAAGATGAAAAACAGCCATATGGAAAATCAGGGTGAAAACAATAAATAAATGATAGACTGTAAACATGCATGCGGATTATAGTATAAAATAGCATGTATTTATCTCGTTGTGATTCATTATTGGAAATACAACAGAAGAATTCAGCACTTTGATCTTTAAATGAAAATATCCAGCTACATTATATGTTGCTGTCACAAGTGATATAAGCAGGTTTCCTCTATATAGAGTCCATGTGACGTTTTAATATGCAGAAGGATATTTCTTTTTCAAAAGAAAGGAACCACCATAGGAAGTAAATGTGCAGCTGACGAACTATATGACAACTGACTTGTTTGTTATTGGTCCTTTTTACTGTGTTACTTTTTGCACATAAAAAAATAAATGTTTTAATTTGCATCTCCTCCCTCTTTTGTTCTTTTTTAGTGTCATTTTTTTAAATAGAACCAAACACACGTGACATTACTAGAAAACCATGGTAGCATTGCCTTTTTCTCCTGAAAGCTTTTTATTCATGCAGTAAAGTTGACTTTGAAAAAGGGCAATATTATACGTTGTTCAGAACCTTTTGAAGGGCGGTAAATAATATTGAGGGAATTAAATGGAAGGGATTATTTTTGTGGCTTTGTCATGTCTGAAACTTAAGGCACAATTTTGAACAAATTTCATTTAAAGAAAGGACGGAAAAGTAAAGCAAGGCAAAGAATGTCTGTACTTTTCTGACATATCTTCAACTTTTTCAAGAGCCAGAAATTGTTATTTCAATTTCAAATCAGGCTGGACCACTGCAGGTAGTCAGCATTGTATTTTTTATTTTTTACAAAAAAGGCATCATCCTATATTCTCTTTGTATCTTAGTCAATTATTAGTGATTTTTGTGAAGTCATTGGGTAAGTAAACAGTTTAAATAGACAAACGTCATATTAATGACACAAAATATACAGGATGAAAAGATAATTGTTTTTTTTTAATAAAATAAGGTTTTATGAGGTAACCAGGAGGCAGTAGAACTCAGGCTCTCTATAACACATCTCCAGCCAATTCTAACACACAGTGTATTTGTAAAGGCCGACAGAGTGAGCGCTCTCTCCTTCCAGCTCCCTTGTGTCGCTCGCTGATTTCGGCGGTGCAATCCTGGTGTAACCATGGCAACCGGCGTCTTTGCCGTGCTGAGCTATGTTGCTGTAGTAATGGGAGGCCTCGGACTGCTGAGACCTCCTTTTCTTCGTTTCCTTCCCTTTTGTTGTGATTAAGAAACGGCCATGTGGTGAGACTAACTCAACCTTGCTGCTTTGCCCTGATGCCTCCAATGGTTTCACACACATGATTATGAAATTTGTGCAGATATATAATGGGTGCACAACCACAGAATGCTTACTGCACATCCCTTTTTTAAATTTCTTGTTTCTAGACAACATGAACGAAGAATCGCATTTATGATGCTGAATGCTGAATTTCTCTCTGTTATGTGCAGTGAGTGTATTTTTTGTCTTGTTGTCCTGTGTGATTCTAGTGTGCAACGTCTTTAACCGAGCAGGTGGGTGCAGCACTTCCTATGCACTGACGTCATGTGTCCACTGAATCATTCTGCCGCTTCTCTCTTTGTCTTTGCCTGGTGTGTTTTAGCTTGCAAATTTTCTAAAAGTGCAAATTTGTGGTGGACAGAAAAATAATTTTCCTGCTAGTGTCCAAATCAGAAGGCAGGTCACACTGCAGAAACAACATAGTCAACATTAAGAAACACAAAGTCACTACAGGAAAATAAAAAACAAATAAATAAAAGAAAATTTGAAATGATCACACTGCAAAATATATGCAAAAAATTACATTTTAATAGAATAGGGGAAAATATCTTGTTTTTGGTACTAATATTTCAACATTGAAACATCATCTCTACTGGCAGATAGTTAAGCTTATTTCATAATTTTGTTTCCCAGATTTTCCCTGATCCTGATTTGGGTAAATTTGGTCTTGTTTTAAGAAAACACTGCTAACATTTTCTTTATAAAAAAAAACAACTATAAAATAAATCTGCCAGTGGAATGAGACAAACCTACACAATGTTAGATTAATTGTACCAAATATAAGGATTTATTTGTTGTTAAGATTTTACTTTTTGCAGTGCACAAATTCCCAGCAGGCTTTTTCCCAGCAGGGATTATGCAGATATTGAAGCACGTGGGCTCTGACGGTGGCAGGAGTCAATGTGAAGTTCAATGTTGTTTCTTCATTAGCATCTGCCTCTGTATGTGTGTGAATCTATTTTCTCTCTATATATAAAAAAGACATCCACTGTATTGTGCCTCTATAATATAATCACCATTGTTAATAATTTCCCTTTTGGATGTGTTATTCTGCTAAAATGTCTACATCGGAATGATTCAGCTGGAGAAAAAAGGGGTAGCTGCTGTCATAATAAGTATGTTTTTAAGGTCAAAAGGTACAAAAAAAAGGCAGATGTAAAATGTTTTACCTTGCTACAGAAATATCTCCTCCATCCCCCTCCTCCTCCTCCTCTTCCTCCTCATGAATATTTGGGAATGAATGCGTGCGGGGAGGGATGGGGTAGGCAGGGACAAAAGGCAGAGAGAGAAACTGGTGTGGGAAGTAAAAGGAGGAGGAGGAGGAGGGGGATGCAGGGGGGGGGGGGGGGGTGAGGCGATATCGTCAGAGGCCCGGCAGTGCGCAGGCTCCGTGCGAGCTGGGCTGGCTGCCTATTGATTGGAAAACAACGGGCTGTGGGAGGACAGATAAGGCTGGCTCTGGGCTGACGGTGAGGGGAAAGGGATTCTCTCCCTCGTATGTCCTACCCCTTCCTTTTATTTATTGGTTCTCCTTCTTCCTCCTCACCCTGGAATGACTGTAGCCGCCGCTCATTGTGCGGTTTTGCAGCGGAGGGAGGCTTAGGCACACGTTCTCCTTGTCTGAGCCACGAGCCATAACACAGGCCGGCACGTCTACTGCAGGTAATGGATTCTTCTCATTGTCCGTATCCCTGTTGTTAAATATCTAGTCCAGAACCCCCCCCCCCCCCCTTGTCCTGTCCTTCCTGGTGCATCATCTTCCCTTCATTCTTCCTCCTGTAACCATGGTTTCCTCCATCTCTTTTCCCTGCTCTATCCTCGCTGCTCTTCTCTCCCTCCCCCCATTGCTCTTCTTTTTTTTTTTCCTCCCTCTGATGAGCTGATGACATGCTTGATTTCCATTTTTGTCTCGGGCCTCCTGAATATTGATTCGAAGCGGAATCTACTTCAGGTGTGTTTATGTGGGAACAATCCGGACGATGTGAGGTATTTTTCCAATACAAATGTGATTAAATTCCTGAGGGTTCCGTTTAGGGCCTTAATAGATGAGGAATAATTCCATTCCATACTCCTGACAAACAGTAGGCTCACGCATATTGATTCTAACAGCAGCTGACATGAGTTGGTCTTTTTCCTCATCTAAAAAATACTAAAGCGTCTGCCATGTGGAAAAATAATAAAATAATAATCTGCAATGTAATTACCCCCCCCCCCCCCCCCCCCCAATATGGTATTGGTGGCTGCCCCTCCCACTATATAATAATAGATTGTTCTCTCTATTGTAATAAATGACCTCTTTATTGAGCTCTGGTGACTTGACCCTTTTCATACCTGCATCCTTGTGGAGCGGGAAAACACACAGACACACACGCACACACGTACACACACACGCACACACGTACACATACACACACACTTTCTGTGAAGGTTGTATACAAAAAAAAGCACACACACACACACACACACACACACAGGCTGTTATGTATACACCACTATGCAGACCTTCCACACACCAGCACATTTCAAACACACTCCCCTCTGCACCATCCACGCTGCTGTCAGCACCGATTCTGGATTTAAACAGAAATTATTCCAGCATTTTCCACTTCCTTACACCACTTTAGGAGTAAACAGTAGCTACCGCAGCACTGGAAATTGCCATTAGGGAATTAAATTTGTGATTTTTTGGTATTATCCTGCCAACTTTCTGAAGAGCGGAGTGTCGGCCCCTCCTGCTAAGAATCCCTGTTGTGCGGTTAGACTCTGAGCTAGTAATTTCCATGTCCATGTTCTTTATTTGAGTTCGGATAATTACCTTTAATTGGGTCAATTGAGAAACACAGTTGTCAGTCATTGTCACACGAGGGGAGACAGGGGATGATTCATTGCCTCGCTGTTCAGCGGGAAAGTCGTGTCTTCACCTATAGATCATAGAGAAATGGGAGATAAAAGTTAGAAGAGATGAAATTTAAAATAAAAACAACAGTCTTTTATTATAGAGAGACTGAGATGATGAAAAACAATATCCGGCCGTTGATGGAGCAGCACTTTGCCGAGCGATACGATCAAAGGAAGGGAAGAGGCTTGCACAAGCTCGTTTTAAATGGATTCTGTGTGCTCGCCCACTTAAGGCCGGCCACATGGTCCGGGAAAGCGCAAAGGATGAAATTCAGGCCTCAATACTGTGATTACACTGCGTCAGACAGCCCGACCCCAGCACGGCCTCGCTTAAAAGTACGACTGAGCAGGAGCTCCTCCACAAACATGAGCCACGCTTTCTTCTTGCAGCTCAGCACCATTTAACTTTCTCTATAGATGTTATTTTTCTATCCTAGTTGGCCCTATTGAACTCAAAGGAGGAGTAGCAAGACATTGTTTTATCCTTTCATCATATGTAAAGTCAAGTAAGAACGACCAACTAATTCCTTTGACACCTTAAAGAAAGCAAAAAAACGTATCACTTTTAATATTTAAACTGACAATAGACATGCACAAAAGGGGTTTGTTGTTCATGATAAATTTTCTTTTTTTTATGCCCCAGTATTCTGGAGGACTCATCATCAGTTAAATCCCAGTCGAGGCACTTAATTAACTACGATTTACCAGTAAAGCAAACTGGTTTGTCTCCCAGTGGGACCTGGTCCCCTTCTGGCACATCTACCTCTGTCTCCTCTTTGTCTAGACAACACCGTGCCATTCCACATGGGGTCCGGTAGGCATGATTGAGTAAGGTGCCACACAATTCCCTCTGAGATAATGGTAAATCTAGCACATGGGGACCAGTACAAATCAAGAAAGGTTTTTTTTATTTGTGCTTTGGCAGATCTTTCATTTAAAGACAAAGGCCTCGTTAAAGGAATGCTGATAAAACATGAAAAAAATCAATCTTATGCCATGTTGAAATCAGCAACCTTAGTGCTTACGCTATGTTAACAATGCTAGTGCAGTGAAGAGTGTATTCCTGTGGGAAAGTGGAAACCAAGTCGATTCTTTCATATTTGGACTGTTACATAGAAAAATTTTACTTTGGTTTGTGATTATGTTATGTGATTATTCGTTATTAAGTTTATTTGTTTAGATTCTATTCTGTGAGGTGATAGTGCTGGGATTTCCAGAGGCTCTGGGAACACATATTGGACTAAGGCGGCTACAGCCCGCAGGTGCACGAGGAATAAAATAGCAGCTAAATCGGGTAACGTCTCAGCGCCTGGCTTTTGAGCGACGTCACGATACTTTCATTATGTCGGCTGCATGATCGGTGCAGGAAGAAACAGAGCAAGGGCTGGAGGCAACAAAGAGGAAGATTGCCGTCATGAAGGGTTTGATGTCGTAGCGGAAGTGGCGCTGCAGGATTTTAACTTTTAATGGGAGTAATGATGTTAGAATTTCTATCAAAAAAAAAAAATCCACAAAAAAGGATGCACACCATTGTGCCATGCAGAAGCTATATTCAAAATATGAAGTGGATCTGACAAACAGCCAGAGTGATACGCCAGGCACAGACTGACAAACACTCCTTGCTTTTCTATATATTGATGACCACCGTTCTCTCTGTGCAGGGCTCAGAGATTCACCTGACACGGGACATGATGGAAGCCCCTCTCGTGTGTCTGGATGAGGAGTTCGAGGACCTCCGGCCGTACCAGATGGAGGACGAGCCGGACCACCCGGCCCTCAACCACTCGTCGTACTCCACCACCACCACCGTCCCGCTCACCTCCATCACCCGCGAGGACTTCTCCGAGCTGGAGAACTTCTCGGAGATGATGAGCTTCAAGTCGATGGAGGACCTGGTCAACGAGTTCGACGAGAAACTCAACGTCTGCTTCCACAACTACAACACCAAGACGGAGGGCCTGGCCCCCATACGCAGCCAGTCGCACAATCAGGAGGACGAGGAGCGGCTGCAGGATGAAGAGTGAGTGACCTTTTTGAAACTAAATTCATCACACAAGGTCCTGGAGCGCTCACTAGCATTGTGTTACTTTCATTGGTTCTTATTATATGCATCAGCACGCAAAAATAAGATATTAATGGATCTGATATCCTCATAGGATTGTAGCCACTCGTAGGACTTGCACTTGAAAAGCATTCACATGCATATTTTATGATTTTTTAAATGCAGGTGGCCACATGGTTAGATGTGACTATAACATTTCTTATGTTATAATATTGCTGATATACAAATTGTTTCAGAAACATTGCATTTACAGTAGCTCTGTAGCCACTATAATAAGACTAACAATGAAAAATGTATGTATTATAATTGAAATGATGGCCTCTTCCAGTCCCTATCAATTAATGTCAATATATATATATATAGATAAAATGCTGTCATTCACCACAAACAGTCAAGGACAAGCCAGTTTCTCAGCAGTACATGTCAAAGACAAAATATTTCCGCACCCAGACCACAACATCTAAACAAGCGGTCAATCAGCAACGTGACTCCGCCGTCCCCTCCTCCCGCTCCGGAGCCAGGCTGCATGCTGAATTATTCAGCGTGCAGGGGCTCTGGCTCTGTGTTATTGTCCGTCCCCGTCTTCCTACCAGCTGACTGCCAGGAACAGGAACTCCTCCTTCCTCGGGCGAGCAGGGTTCTGATGTGAAATCAAAGGTGCCCTCGCGCTGTGTTGATATGGCTAAAAATACCCTGACAGATAATTGTTTTTTTTTCCCCTAAATAATATCAAAATTGCTGATAAAAATGACAATGAAGCAAATTGCACATGCATGCTATGACCTAATTCCACAAACTAATTACATAGTTTTTTTCTATTTCATACAACTCTTGAAAGTGACTCATTCAGTACACTGCTGAAAATGAATTATCGAATTAAAATGACTGTATTTAATACAATTCGTCCAATATTAAGTAGAATTTACTTATTCTATTGGAAGCTCCCTGATTTGAGTAAATTGGACCTTATTTTTCAGAACATAATTCTACTCAATATTCGACTAAGTGTACACTATTGAGTATTTAGAAAAATATTTTCACCTGAAAACATCTCATATTTTACAGTGTACGTCCACTTATTCACTCTTTTTGCCTCAGTGTCAGCCATTTATAGTAACTAAGACTTCTATTCATAAAACTGAGCATCGTGGCATAAAGGGGAAGGGGGTTGAAATTTAAACTGAGGTCGACTCAAAGACTTACCAAAAATAATCGACCCTCTTAATCCGCTGTTTGAAAGAGTCTGTGGTCCATTTCTATTTAATTCCCACAGATGAGTGATTTTAACAATGAAGAGAATTAAACATGATGGTATTTCTTGCGTACAGCAGCACAGATCTAGAACATGAAGTTCCACTTCCAGTTCCTTGTGACCATGTCCTTGTGTGATAGATGCCTGTTCAGTTGATGTCTGGGGTTATTACTTATTCAATTTTGAATGAAGTTAGTTTTCTTTCCTCTTAAAGGACTCATATATCAGATGGATTAGCCTTCTGGGGGAAAGCTCCAATATTTCTGTGACTGGTTGAACCAGTAGATGTCCAGTCCGAGAATTCCTTCTTTTCCATTCATCCAGCTGGTAACTCAAGACATCCATCCATCCATTTTCTATCCCGCTTATTCCTTTTCAGGGTCGCAGGGGTCTGCTGGAGCCTATCCCAGCGCATTTTATGGCGAGAGGCAGGGGGATACACCCCAGATGGTCGCCAGCCAATCGTGGGGCACACACACCATTCACACACCATTCACACACACACTCACACCTATGGGCAATTTAGATTTGCCAATTAACCTGAGCATGTTTTGTATTGTGGGAGGAAGCCGGAGTACCCGGTGAAAACCCACGCAGACACGGGGAGAACATGCAAACTCCACACAGAAAGGTCCCAGACCCAGGCCCCAAGGCGGTCTTGAACCTGCGACCTTCTTGCTGTGAGGCAACAGTGCTACCCACTGCTCCACCGTGTCGCCCTAACTCAAGACATGACAATGTCTAATAAAGCTAATAAAACAATATTAAAAGCTTAGAAAAAGATAAATTGTTGGCGTACTCCCAGAGATAATTGTTAAGTCTCTGTCTGTGCAGCTTTTCATCATTGTTTTACCTGCCAATGTTTGCTCAAGAAAATTGAAAATACCATGTTAATATGACTCTGGTGGAATTTTTATAATGCACAGGTACACCTTAAGCAGGCATTGAGTGAATTCCTGCTTCCTCTTAGAATGGAAAACATACGGCAAGCAAGACCAGGCAAAAAAATTATATTCTTAGATTTTTTTTTTTAGCCTGGCCCTAACACTCCCTCATAAAACCAGGGTGGAGTGTGTCTGATTAGAGCCTCAGCTCATCAATATCTAGGAGCAAATGTGTTTATTGCAACTGTTAAAGCAGTTTAGGACTTAACATAAGAACATCCTCATCTTCCGCGAGTAGTGAATAAGGGGACATATACAGTAGATATAACATAAGTAGGTGAGTAGGCTTCATGGTGGACTAAGGCCAAAATAACAAACAAAATGACACAAATAAGAAACTAATGTAACCAAACTCAGAAACCAAATGACAAACAACTTACCTTCTTAACTAATTAAAAAGGAGAAACAAGACAAATAAAACTGGCCAACTTAAAAGAAGAAACACACAAAGCACAAGTGTGGCCCGTTTGGGGAAGAGGCGGATGAGGAATGCCTTCTACCCACCGACTGCTGCCATCTTGGATTCTTAAAAAAGAGGTGGTTCTTCATGTCAGCCAATCGCAGTCCAGGGTGTAGAGCTGTTCCACCAATGGCGGCACCTATTTTCAAATGAAAGTGGTAACACTATGAACGAGGCACACATAGCGCAAAGTGACAGTCATGACCAAGCGCAGGTGACAGCGAAGGTTGAAGATACAACGCCTGCGTCTACATGGCGCCGATCACAGCTCTTGATGTTCACCACAAAGCGTAGTTTTGCATTGACAGTAAATGGAATTAGGCCTTAGCTGGACAACAGTTCCACAACAGCAGTGGAGCGGAGAAGCCGCCAGAACCAGCTGAGTAAAGAGTGGAGGAAAAAAAAGCTGCATTAGCGCCGATTCAATCTATTTCCACACGGTGCAACCAGCAAGTGTGATTAATTAAAAGAGACAGAGCGACAAAAGGAAACCTGTATCGTATTCATAGCGTAAACACCACTGGCCCAGACGGCACTTTCGGTTAGTAACTAGTAGTTGAGACATTTTTGAGGTTTTTAAAGTTTGCAAGATGACAAAAAAGTCAACAGATGTACACGTGGCTGTATAAACCTGCTATAAATCACAGTTATTAGATTTTCTTGATTGCATGTAAACTGGGATGAGGACAGAAGCCCGACTGGATGCAAAACTTGAATTTCGAGCATCGCTTGAGTAAGCTCTGCATGGCTCGTGTAGACCCTGTGTTCAAATAAGGAAAACACTTTCCAAAGGAAGTTTTTAATAGAGAAAAATTAATAGAAAGCACTGAAACGTTATTCCCGATTATGTGCCGTTGCAGCCAATGACACACATGCCCGGTGAGGTAAGCCATCGGGTGAATGGCGTCCTCTGTGTGACCGGGCGTGGGCAGTACCACTGGGAGCAGGGCAGGAGGCCTCGGCCAAACTCATGGGTAAAGAAGGGGAGAAAACACACACACACACACAAAAGCTCTGAAAACAAAGGCCGCTTCTCTTCCAGTCTCATTCCGCTCCTCCTCAGACACCAGACGCTCGCTGCAGAGACCACCGGGCAACAATGATGTGAGAAGCTTTATCTAAATCTCTGCTTGAGGAAACCTTTTTAACGAGCAGTAAGCCGCACTTTTCCCCCCCCCCTCCCATCGGGCATTGTTCCTCCGTCTCTCCACGTTGACCGCTGTCATCGATTCTCTACGTTGAAATATTGACTCAGTCACAGGCTTCAGGAGACAGGGCTGAGTGGGCTGCCTTTCCAGCAGGGAGAGAAAACAACACACCAAATTGTGGTCTAATGCTGTTACATAACTGTCTAATCGTCCGTGTGTGTGTGTGTGTGGACACACCCATTTTTAAAAATAGCCTTTAGAGCTTTTTGTTGCATCTGAACGTGCACGTGTGTGTGTTATTTTGCAGCGTGTGGGATGCGCTGACTGACAACTACATCTCCACCTGGGACGGCCACGACTCAGAGGGACTCAACGGGAACCTTTGTGAGCAGGAGGTACACGTCACTCAGGATCTATAGGAAGCTGTGTGGTCTGGAAATGTCATTAACAGCAGTAATATGGATAATTTCATGTCATGTTTCTTCCATACACCCTCGAATTTTTTCCTTTTTTGCAAGATATTGAAGAATTTGTAAAATTCTAGCTCCGCTAGTTTATTTAGTTTTCATGACTCTTATGATTTCCTGTGAGTGACAGCTCCCGATGTGTGCGGCTTCATTCCCGAGGGGATAAGCAGTCCATTCTTTTCCAATCCTAATCTCGAACTGACACTTGAAGTCACGCTCCGCCGGCCTTGACGGGTCTGACATTCAGCAGGGGTCTGGTCCCTCGCCCTAATTGGCTGTAACACGCAACCGGACAGCAGGCAATTACGATAGCGGCCGAGGCCATGGCTGATTATGGTGGATGCGAAGTGCTCGTGTTGCAGAGGGGTAGCTTAGTGTTTGTAAAGCCAATGTGGAAGTGAACAAGATGATAGATGTCATTTGGGCCAGTCAGATTAGAATTATTCTCCTTTTTTTTCCCTGTGGATTTTTATATAAGAAACAATATTTCTCTCTGCTTGTGCATGTTGTGGATTTTTGAGCAAATTACATTTCATGAACTGTCTGACTATTGCCAATAATCAGCAGCATCTAAACCCCAGTAGACATTATTATAGTCTTCTACAGTCCTGCTAGAATCTCTATGGCTGTACATGGCTGATTTAACCTAAATACTACATGTAATATCACCATGCAAACAATGCATGCAACAAAACTAACTAACCATAAATTATGTGTTAAGCAATTAAACTATTATAAGATAGTATGTATATACATTTATAGTATTTATATAAAGCATGTCAGGAGAGTCTGTAAGGGATCCCTAAAGTGGCACTTTATGGAGATATCCATATGAAGACCTTCCTTTCTAAGATAATGATCCAGTTGGTTCTCTGCAGATCCACGAAAAAGAGGAGGAGGAGATGAATGAGAAGAATGACAACGCCAACTGCCTGAGTGAAGAACCTCTCATCACAGCTGACCAGGTGTGTGTGTGTGTGTGTGTGTGTGTGTGTGTGTGTGTCTTGTTTTTTTGTTGATTGTGCTGTAATATGTAGCTTATCTAAAATGGTTTTCTTCTTCTTTTCATATATATATATGATATATATGAAATAATACTTACTTGTGTATCTCTTGCCACTTCATCACAAGTATTGTTTCCTCACTCTCTCCATCCAAGGTCATTGAAGAGATAGTCGAGATGATGGAGAACTCTCCAGATCCCGGGGAGACTGAGGAAGAGGAAGAGGATGAAGAGGAGAGCAGCCCGTGCTCCTCCAGGATCGACCCATCCCTGCTGGAGGAAATCCAGCAGCTGTCCCTGGCCTCCAACAACAACTGCTTCTACGAAGGTAAAGGTGCAACAAACATGTTTCACAAAAACATACTAAATTAGATTAAGTTAGGAGAGACGGGGGTGGGGTGGAGTAATACAGATATTGTTAGAAAAAATATATGAATGCTATTTGCAACAATTGCATTTTTGCAATATTGTATATTAAAAAATGATTCATGCATGCATTGTTTAGCTGTGATTGTATAGAAATAATATGCAGTCACAAAATGAGTATTTGAGTGAGATTATCTGGTTGGTTGGATCTGATAATCTGGTGAGATTATCAGATTTTACACAGGCCTTAGAATTGTATCTAATCTTTGAATTTGAAATTCAAATGAAAACCGGGAAGCGTAAATTACCCACAGCTCAAAAACACGTAATAATGTAAAATAATAAACATGATATTCCTGCAATATTAAACCAGAAAAATAAAGGATTGGATTTGCATGAATTTGAAATAATTTACTGAAGCTGACCATGCAGTCATGCAGAAAACATGCATACCATAATAATCCCCTCCCTCCTCGCAGGCCTGAGCCTGATGCCCAGCTCCGCGCTGGTGGAGCTGCTGCACCGGGTGGAGGCGGCCATCCGCGAGTACTCGGAGGAGCTGGTCAGCCAGCTGGCACGGCGCGACGAGCTGGAGTTCGAGAAGGAGGTGAAGAACACGTTCATCACGGCCCTGATGGAGGTGCAGAACAGGCAAAAGGAGCAGCGGGACAGCAGCAAGCGCCGGCGCCGGGACAAGGCCCTGAGCCTGCAGGGGGCGGGGACGCTGCCCGCCGTCAACGGGGGGAATACAGGCAGCACCCGCACAGAGAAGACAGGCACCATGCCTGTGAAGGTGAGAGGGGGGGAGAGCGTAATGTATGCTACACAACATTTCACTCACCTGCCTTGATTTGCATATTAATTTAATTGAAGGCCACATCAAGTTTGGAGTTCTGTAGCAATCGACTCTGCAGAAACTGGGCGACCTCTTTCGTACTATGTGACCCCGCTCCATTGGTTTAAATGTCCTACCACCTTCCTGTCATTCCCAAACACTTCCACTTTTCTCATAATGCAGCTGACAGTTGGCTGCGGAATATTAAGGAACGTGGAAATTTCACGACTGGATTTGTTATCACAACTTCATGCTGAAAATCATTGAGATCATGAGAGCAACCCGTTCTTTCACAAATGTGTATAAAAGCAGTCTGCATGCCTAGGTGTATGATCTTATATAACTGTGGCCATGGAAGTGACTGCAACACCCGAGTCTGGTTATTTGGATTTGGATGGTGCAGATTTTATGCTTAATCATTGCAGTATGAATTAGGAAGGAGGAACACAGTGGCCGTCAGGTCTCTTCCTTCCCTTTAATTGGTAATATACAGTAATGGATCTCAGAGGCATTAGGTTCTGAAGTATCTTCCAGGAAGGATCCTCTAGTGTGTGTCTACACACATTAACAGAAAAACAACCTAATGGATTTTCCCTACATGCATTGCAGCAGCGTTTGTATCCCTCTCGATCAGATTACAATTTACCGTTTAGTTGGATCGAGGATTTAAGTTGTTGCAGGGATGATCAGCATGTAATGGTCTGTCCCTGTGTGTGTGTGTGTTGTGTGTGTGTGTGTGTGACCTGCAGCGTTTCAGCATGGAGGGACTGTCCAATATCCTGCAGACGGGCATCAGACAGACATTTGGAAGCACAGGGAATGAGAAACAGGTAAGATGTATGAAGTGTCCACATGTGTTTCAGGAAACTGCAGTGGGTGTTCCTATATCAATAAAGTTTTATCTTATCTGCACAGATATATTTTGACACAACAGAAGGAGCTTAAATTTTAAGAAAACCCCCAGAATCCACATTAAAATATAAGCTGATCCAATCAAATCAGCTTGACTGTTTTTTGTCCTTGTTTTAACCATAAATCTTCTGAACCCCCACTCGTACTGTTTCCAGTATCTAAATACAGTTATTCCATTCGAGAAGAAAGCCACCCCGCCATCTGTTGACGACCTGCAGATGCTCACAAACAGTAAGCGCCAACCAAAAAAAAAAAAATACATTTGTATATGAAGATAAATAATAATTTCTGTCTAGAAGGATATACATGTTGTGTTTTTCCTCCTGTAGTTCTTTATGCCATGAAGGAAGACAGTGAGAAGGTGCCCACGCTGCTAACCGACTACATATTAAAAGGTGATTTCTGGTTGATAGATGATGGGACAGGATACAGAAAAAAACAACTTTATGATTCTTTGTCAACCTCTCCCACTTCTGTGTGGAACTAACATTATAATCGCCTCTTTCCGCCCCCCTGCAGTCTTGTGTCCTACCTAAAGCACCGCCGGGCCAGGGGTCAACGTGTGACGACGGAGAATCCCCCCCCCCCCCCCGTCTTTCCCTTCCGGGCTTTTCCCAACCCTCCTGTCTCCGGCCCAAGCTGCATGTCCGCCCTTCGTTTCCCATTATCAGCCATGGATACTCACCATCAGCATTATCGTATTCACCTCGACTATGACTACTGCCTCTCGCTGAGCTCACCCCGCTCCCTCCTGTACATTACGCTCAGGCCAGACCCCCCCCCCCCCACCCAGAACAGCCACTATCCGAATACTTAAAAAACAAAACAAGTGGGAAAAGCCACTTTGGAAGGACTTCACTAATGGAGCATGACATGCAATTAACGATCACATCACTTTGGTACAGGGATAATATCTTATCACACCTTTCTTTTACTTCTTTTCTTTTTCTTTTAATTTCCTGTATAATAATTTAAATGTTGCCATAAACTGACCTCTTAACCGCTGGGTTCTGTTGACTGTTCATTGGTTTCTTAAGGACCACACTGTAGGATGAATGTGCTCTTCAAGTGCTCATCTCCCCTGATATTGTTTCAGATGACAAAAGGAAATTCGTTCGAATACAAAAGCCATGCACCTTTTTCTGCCAACCTAGTACTGTAGCTCCATGTGAATGAACAGAAACATACAACTATTACGGGTGCAGTGCAGTGCTTAACAAGGCTTTTTTTTATGTTTCACTCTGAATATCCAGTGCTCTTTTAACTTTTTCTTTTGTAATTTCTTTTTAACTTGTATCAAAAATATTGGACATGAATTGTGTTGCAGGTTTTTTTTCTACTTTTATTTAGTCTGTCATCAGAGCGATATGCCGCCATGCATCCTGACCTGCTGGAGGCGTATCGCTGACTTTTCCTCAGATGTCGTCCCCATGACGAGTCAAGCTCATTTCAGATAAAAAAAAAGCGTGCATATTTGCATATTAGCATATTTATGACTTCCTTTGCACCATGTAGGTGAATGTTACGTCGCTAATTGCAAATTCTAATAAACATTCTACCCTAACGGTGTGCCTGCATTTGCTTTCTTACCTTGTTCAACCGGGCACACGATCAATGCTGATGTTACCAAAGCAAGCTGCACATAGAGATGCAAAGACAATTAACAAAAAAACATTTTAAACAGCAAAATATGGACTATCTTTGATAAAAGATACAGGAAATAACCATTAATGCTGGATCAGGTTCTGTGACTTTGAGAAAAAAACATTTAACACATTTCCTATCCTGATATTGATAGAAAAAAATGACAACTTGATAAAAAAAATAAATAAAATCTAGATTTTACATTTACTTACATCTTAAATTTTTTGTAATTAAATTTTTTTTAAATACTTACAGACTGGTGAATGGAGTGGTTTATTTTGCATTAACTGTATACCTTTTTCTCCTGTCTCTCCGAAATAGACGATTTGCTGCCCTCTAGTGGCAAAGTTTCAGATCACCGCTGAACATAATCTATTTTAATAGTGACTGTAATTAATTTGATTCAACGTTATTTTACGCAGTAAAATAAAATAAAAAAAAAAAAAAGTAAATGTGGATGAAGCTATACAAATGATCCATGAAGTCATGTTCTGTTACATATCCCCCCTTTTATTGCCAGTGGATTACTTGTAGGTCTCAATCCTGTTACATTCTGGCTCCTGTTGTGATGTCACTAACCCCATTGCTTTTGACCATAGAAGCATGCTGATTTTAATAATTAGACCAAGAAAATGTAAATATTAAACTAGGAAAATGGCAAATTTAGGACACAAGTTATTAATCGAAGCAGCGGATTTTAAACATCGTAAAAAATTGCCCCATTAAATTAACATTAAGTCTCTCAATTCAAGCGAAATATTTTCTGACACAGATCCTAAACTAGAAGCCAAACATATTGATTAATATTCAACGTTACTGTTCCATGCAGGTGCAAAATTTTACCCTCGCATGACCCCAGATGACGGGGCCTGTTTGAAGGTTTGATTTACTACATTGCCCCAAACATCAGAAAATACAAAGCGATCCAGAAACCAGGATTTCTTCTGGATCCTTACCAAAATGTAATCATCTGTTAGTGGCACCATTCCCAATGTTTGTTGAAATGTATAAGAAAATCTGACCAAAACTTTTTGAGTAATTTACTAACAAACAGCAGAGGTAAAAACTAAGAGTCAGGGCATATTCTCTCATGCTGTTAGCGGAAGGGCTAAATTGATTCTTCTAAGGAACACTCATGAACACGCCTGTTCATTTGTATTTTATTTGAAAATATTATACAAAGCATTTTTTTTCAATGAACATAAATATAGAGGATACAAGTGCACACTGCACATCCACAGTTCAGGCCTACTGTATAAATTAGCAAGAGTTTGGCCACCGGTTTGTACACAGTAGTTATTCTACAATCCATCCAGGTACATCACATCAACTATTTATATAAACTGCCTGTGTGCTCTTATACAATACTGTATAAAAATAAAGGCTTGTCTTGAATACATTTTAATGTTCATAATGTACACTTTTTTTTTCTTCAAATGACTCATTCACAAGTCATTTAAAACTAAATGTTCATGTATCTGTACGCATCTTCCTGCACTTTCACAAAATCTTTCAATGCTGTTCTAACATATTAAAAAACAATACAAAACCTTTGCAGAGTCAAGATACAACTGCTGTGTTTTTTTCTTCTCTTAAGCTTGTTTCAGTTCAAAATTCTCTTTTGTTCAACATCTCTAAGTCTCAAATGATCCATTTAGGGGTTGGTTTAGATTTTCTGACTTTTTGTTCACCCTAAATGAAAAAAAGGATGAAAAAATAAAAGAAGAAAAGATGCTCCAGTGTAATGACATTACAGCAGACCAGATAGTATGATCACTATCATTTTGCAGACACAGTCAGATCATTAAATCTGCAGTAATTTGGATATATTCTGACTGTTTTAATACATAAAAGATGTTAAATTTAAAAAGGCATCACAGCAGCCTAGAAACACAATAATGTTTCTGTAATAAACATGTGTGCAAATCATAGATTACAGCTCTTCCTTTGCACGTCTTATGCATATATATTTTCTCTTTTTGTTGGAAAAGTATTCAGTGAGCTGTATTTAAAGCTATAGTGCAGACCTTTTTCATACCAATGAGTGTTCACAGAAAAACTATAATCCTGCAGCTCTTCTAGACTCTCCAAATGTTATCCAATCCCAACACACGTTAAGATATTTTGCAGGGTTGTGTTTGACGCTCTAAACAATATCCATTGTTTTACAGCCAAACAAAAGTTCTGCACTACAGCTTTCTAATGTCACTGGCCAATCAGAACGCTCATCTGCCTGAGTCATTCATTTGATTTATAGGCAGTTTTAATACAAGCAAAATGACAGAGAGGAAGAAGTAGATACCTTTCTTCAAGTTTTTTGGGACACTTAATATAATTTCCGTCAATCAAAGAGATCATAAACTGTGTATTTTAATGCCCTTTTTTCCTTTAAGGTATGATATATATATAGTTTGCATTTATATAAAGACAAAAATGCCTAAGTCAAGGCACAATTCTGCCTAAGTAATTTTTTTTTTTAGACGATGATAAGCCTATTTCTTTCTGTTTCTTGGCAATGTTTCTTTCTTTTCAATTGGGCGAAAAACAGCTAAAAGCTACACGCAGTAAATTAAAAAGCTTCCTGACCTACACTACAGAACAATCAACATATAAATAGACCATGTTGAGGTAATGAAGCGATACATACTGCATGTCTTTGGTTCGGTATCCAGTGTTGCAGGCAACATATTATTTTAAAATCATATGTTGTTTTTTATGCTATAACAACATGCATCTTAGCAACAGAAAAAATAAATACCATATTTACAATTTCACTGCTGCAGGCAACTTTCAAATTATTAAAACTCAAGTCTGGATTTAGCAAAGTCACCATACTGCAGTTCTGACTAGTGCCCCGTATCCTAAAAAAAAAATGGTGCTTATTTGTATTTCGAGAATTTTAAAAGACAGAAGTAAAGCCACAATATAGAATTAGAAAATTTGTATAATGTTGTTATAGTTTAATATAGCAAGTATTTGACTACTAATTTCACTTTGAGAAAATTCTCTTCTTGAAGTAAGTCTCCTGCATTTTCCTTTTTCCCTCATCTCTCCTGTTTGCCTCTCTGTGTGGTATGGGAGTGCCGAACAGTCCAGTTGTTAGCTCTGTATATGTAAATCTCTATTTTGAAGTGTCATGACATAACATATGGCGCTAATTAATGAATTCAAGATTGAAACTGAAGTACAAAGCCCTACTTCCTGTTCACTTTGAAATTAGTCAAGGAAGTAGTGGGCGGGAAATAACTTTTGGAAGAAATAAAAAAGTTAAATAAATCAATGACAAAAAAAAAAATCTAAATTAAAAAAAAAAAACATTAGAAATGCATTGATAAAGTAGAAAAGACAAACGTATGAAAATCATATCTATACATAGTCAAGAATGTATACAGTGGATACAGAATATAAAAGAGACTAAGGTATACTTGAAGCAAGTAAACAGTCTGTGTCTATAAGTCTTGCTATGGAAGATTCTTGGCTTTAATCAGTGAATTTGACTTTTGCATCTAATGTATTTGTTTTGTTTTGCTAAATAGTAGTTAAAGCATTCTTTAAAAAAAAAAAAATGAGCAGTTGCCCCATTGGGATGTTGTTTTTTTTTCTTTCCTCTCACAAGCTCTGTTTTGCCAGTGCTGGCTGACATTAGACCAGAGACCCGGCCTGGTTCTGTGCAGGCACCATGATGGGCACCCCCCCCATCCGGGTGATGTTGGAGGCTGTGACCGTGGGCGTGGGCAGCGGCGGCGGGGCCGGCGCCGCCTGCAGCTGCAGCGGCAGCTGGGGCTGGCCGTAGGTCTGTGGCAGCACCTGGGCCTGGGGCAGCTGGGCGAAGCGCTCCGGCCTGGGCAGGGAGCCCCCGTTGGTGCTGGCCCCGGAGGAGCGGGGCAGCGTGGCGTTGCTGTTGTAGCCGTAGTGGGTGGGCGTGGAGGCGCCGTGGTGGCGCGGCGGCCGGTAGCCCGCCGTGCTGCCCGTGGCCGTGATGATGGAGGCGGTGTCCGAGGGCGCCCGCTGGGGGTACTGCTGCAGGTGGTGGTGGTGGTTGTTGTTGTGGTGGTGCTGCGACGGGTCCTTGTGATGCGGGCTGGAGGCCAGAGAGGACAGCGTGCCGTTTTTGGAGATGATGTCGGAACCCATGCCGCTCTTCGCCCAGGACACGCGCTTCGGGGCCTGGGCGTCCTCCCTGGGGGTGAATAGGACACGGGTTCTGAGATTCGTACCTGAGGTTAGTGGGCTCTGCTGGTATTTGAGGAAATTCTCTAGATTGTTTTATTTTCTCTTTAATTGTTTCTTACAGATATTTACTGTACACTATTACTTACATATACACTATTTTTCCAACAGTATTCACTCACCTGCCTTGACTCTCATTAGAATTTAAGTGACACCCCATTCTTAGTCAATGGGGTTGAATATGATGTTGGTCCACCCTTTGTATCTAGAATAGCTGTACACAACATTTAGGAGTGTGTTCTTGGGAATTTTTGACCAATTCTTTCAGAAGTGCATATGTGAGGTCACACACTGACGTTGGATGAGAAGGCATGTCTGTCAGTCTCCACACTAATTCATCCCAAAGGTGTTCTATCGGGTTGTCGAGTTTATCCACAACAGACTCTCCCATTTATGTCTTTGTGCTCTGGATGGATGGATTCAGATGGGCGAACGAATAAGAAACTAAAATGATGTACACAGTTCCTGCTTCCACTTTGCAAATTTGTTTGGATACAGATGAAATCTGAAAGTCATAACGGACACGTATTACACGATTTGTAAATTGACTCATTTATTTATTTTTTACATTTTTGATAGAGACTGCATTGACAGTTTCTATAGTAACAATAAAGTTACCATCGTGTCAGGGACACTAGGAATGCTGGGTATATTGAGTTCATCGCATGTCATCACACTGTGATGCAGCATCATTCATTGTTTATGCACATCTGGAGAGACGCTGCCATGCTTGACATGAGTCGTGCAAAATTTCAGATGCTCTTGACATTATTTAACAACCAATTACATCATTTGACTTCTATAGTTGTGGAGAAATGTTTCTCCCACCAGGCAAAAAAAAAAAGCCCAAGCCCGACTCACTTTATTTCGTTAGCCATGTCGTCCTCGTTGTCTCGACGCCTCTTTATCAGGAAAAACAGGCAGATGAGGAGGAGGATGAAGGCGATCACTGAGCCGATGGTGGCACCGGCAATCATGCCGGCGTTAGTGGCTACGGGGAGGAATCATGGGACATGCTCACACCAAAGCACACAAACAAGATGTGCAACCAAACATGTATGGTGCTGAATAACGTTGTTGGTGTGTGTGTGTGTGTGTGTGTGTGTGGAACATACAGCTGACTATCTCCAGGTTGATGACGCAGCTCTCGGACCCAGCTGGGTTGCTGGCCGTGCAAATGTACTTCCCCGACATGTTACTGCTCAGGTTGTTCAGCTCCAGGTTGCCGCTCGTCTCATCTGAAACAAGATCAATCCTTAGCTAATAATCCACCGCATCGGTTTTTTTCAATCACCAATTGTGGCATTTTGGGAAATTGCACGCTGGAACTATTTCTCTGCTTGGGGCAGTGACTTCCAGGATGGAACGCTTATTCCCTGATTTCAATCTCTAAGCTAAGATAACCGATTGCTGGCTGCAGCTTAACTTTTAGTAATCACATCAAGGGGTGAACCCCAGAGGCCAAAGTGGTAGTGCCAAAAACTGCCGTTCCTTAAATGTAACACAAAGTCAAACCACACAGACCCTCGAATTACATTAATGCAATAGAAATAAACAATTTACAGTGTGTTACAACAGTATGTCAACTGGGAGATGACGCTTTACAAAGGCTACATCTATTATATATGATACAGATATA
Source organism: Eupleurogrammus muticus (assembly GCA_036785175.1). Taxonomy (NCBI): domain Eukaryota; kingdom Metazoa; phylum Chordata; class Actinopteri; order Scombriformes; family Trichiuridae; genus Eupleurogrammus; species Eupleurogrammus muticus. The sequence continues at coordinate 5,939,672 of JAYKQN010000007.1, forward strand.
ACAGTGTTCATCCCTGTCATTTAACTTATTATAAATTACTATTACAGCACCGGCATCATCATTGAAAAAAGACTGTAATCAAAAATGGAGATTCAGTAAGCTCCCAGGAACCTGGCTATAATTGTGCTACCATAATCAAATAATACACAACAAGCACTATTATCACATTCAAGTCTACGGCATCCAAAGTTGCTCCTAAATCCACCAATATACAACAAATACAAAACACCAACACTGAACATGAATAATGCTTTAACGGCTCTACAAACATTAGTTTGTTTTTTACATTAGTTCATTGGACAGCAGCTATATTAAACACAACCGTGCCCATTAATCCTAAATGGAGATTAATAATTACTTATCTTCACTCACTGAGCGCGGGTGAGAAGAAGAACTGAGAGGTGGGACTCTCCCGCTTCCACTTGTACTTTGGAATGGGCTTCCCACTGCTGGATCTGCAGCTCAGAGTCACGTTTCCTTTCTGCACCGGCTTCCCTGACAGAGCGCACTTAGGAACAGCAGGAGGGACTGAGAAGAGAGAGGACGAAGACCGAATCATCGGTTTGTTAGATTACACAACCCATTGTGTGTTTTTGTGTTGTACAGGCAAGTCTTAGTTTCTGTGCGTCCTACCTTTCACATCCAGGCTGAGCTCAGAGCTGAGGCTGGTGGAGCCGGGTATGATGATCTGGCAGAGGTAGCGGCCCGAGTCGGACTCCTGGGCGTTGTGGATGTACAGGGACACGTTACGCGAAGGCATCGCGAAGACGAAATCGACCCGGTCCCTGAACTGGGAGTTGCCATTGCTCATGGAGCCCTTTGGGTAGGAGATGATCTGGACAAGAGAACAGAGAGACAGTCTCAGATATGAAGAGATTAACATGATTGTGTGGCTTTGGTACCAAAGTGAAGTTAGTTTTAGTTTGAAAATCTGACATTTGACATTCATTTTCAGTCAGTTTCACCCTGTCTTGCCAGAGACAGGGCTTGTGTCCTCTCTTACCACTTAAGGCCCATCAGCAATTTGCCGTTCTAAAGTCCAAAAAATAATGCACTTTTATTGGAAAGTTCAAACAGAAGGACAAAATCAGAATTGTTTGCTGCTCCACACTCTCACACATGCTACATAACATAATTGCATTTCCCGGGCTGTCAAATATCAAACCAGCTGTGTTTTGCACCTTTCCTGATTTCTTTTTTTTTTGCGTTTGTCACAGGTTGGATGATCAAACTAATTATATTTAATAATTTAATTTAATTTAATATTATATAAAATATTAGTCAAAGACAACACAAGTGAGCACAAAAGGCAGTTGTTAAATGATTTTTTTGTAAGGTTGAAAATTAAGGGGGGGGAAAATCCAAACCTACATTTACACCCTGTGTAAAAGAGCTTTAGAAATGGCTTCATCAGCTTTTCCAGAGTGATATATGTTATGTCTGTTATGTTCTTTCTCATTTGTTCCTGAATTTCTTCAGATCTCAGTATGATGTCCAGATTTTGAGGAAATTTTAGTCTTCTTCACTTTGTCACTTTTTAAAGCATGTTCTTAACTGAAAACAGGTGCGTGTGTGAAAATGATGAAAAATTGTGTCTCCTCCAGTACACCGTGATTTGTATCATCCTCCTCAAGAATCACATACACACAAGATTTAAAATAACATATAGACATATTTAAAATATTCCAATCTCATTCATGAACTTGTCAAGAGAGATTTGCTTCACATCAGCTGCAGGACGGATCTGGCATTGCATCGCCGTCACATGTGCACACAGCTCTCTAGATAGTGTCTCTGTGCTTGGCTTGGACCATGTGACCGTTTGTTCTTTTCATTCATCTTTTTTGGCAACAAATGACAGGAAAACAGAGTGAAACACTGCAGACAGTTTTCCAGGCATATGAGAGGGGTGGAAAAAAACTTTACTTCTATTAACTGTGTCTTTTACTGCTCTGCAAGGGTCTCCCCTCCCCTGTTTTCTTATTGATTGTGATCCTCTTTTGGTTAATCCATCTTTAACAGCCAATAATATGACCCACATATTAAGTCATGGCCAGGTCCTCAGATAATGTGTAGGATTGGCTTGTTACACAATATTCCTTTTTAATGTTGATTTTATAGTTCGATTTCATATATATGCACTTGCTAAATAAAAGCCAGTTTTCTCTCTCAGAATCACTTTAAGAGTTTAAAGAGCTTTGCCAGATTAACACATATATAAGAACAAGCAAACATAACCCTTTATGACTGTAATCCTATATTATGGCCACAGATGGCACACTTCTACACTTCTCCCTGTTGCTTGCTTACCATTTGGCTCTTGTTAGAAACGAAGGTCCAGAGGATTATGTTGGAGCTCAGGTTACTGCCCGAGCTGTACGAGGCCTTCAGCATCACCGTCTCACCCTTGATCACGCTCATGGTGCTTTGGGGAATCTGGATCTGGGCCCATATGCCTGGATAGAAGGAAGGGGAGTGAAAAGATGGTCAACGAGAGGCCTTCTGATCAGCAAGGTTCTGTCCATGCGCATCATTGAGGTGCAACAGTCTTGCAGGATTGTAGAAATGATTGAATGAATAGTTGATTATATCTCAACACATGATGGCTTAAGCCATTTCTCTAAAAGCAAAACTGACAGAAATTTTGCTGTTATTAACTTATTACATTTGACTTGACGCTTTCCATTCGCAATTTTTCCTGACAATCTGCGACCAAACAACTGTAGAGCATTGAAACTAATGGTATTAATTAATACTAGTGGCGGTGTTCATTATATTAACTTCTTGTGATGCAAATCAATTTAAAATGTCTAAATATTCCTCTCTCTATTATCTCACTACAGGTAAACTGAAATTTTGGGAATGGGTTGCACACATTTGTGAGAAAAATTATACACCATAACATACTGAAAGACAATACTGTTTGCCACTGGTGCATCTTACGCTTTGATTCATCACTGCAAACTAAATGCATCTCTCTAATTTTAAAATTTGGTTGAATTTGGTTGAATACCTTAAGACAAGGTCTTACAAATTAAATAATGAAAAGCAAATGTTTGAATCTGCCTACTTATAAAGAGACAAATAAAGAAACTGTACTGTAAAGAAACATGTACTTTGTATTGATGACCAGAGAGTGGCAGTAGAGTTCCAAATAAAGGTTGCTACTCACAGAAATACACATGGAATGCATGTTTTGCATGTTGTAACTCAGTATATATGACTACTCACTATTTAATTATGACTGTAACAAGATCTTTTTCATGATTTCAGGGAAACTATATTACATCAAGATAATAGGGCTGATCTGGCTGTATTTAGAACTTTCTAAAACAAATAGCCTGACTCTATAACGTACACATCTTACGCCTACTTGCCATGGGTGAAACCAGAACTGCAGCGGTGCACCGTGTAAGACGACCTGCACATAGAGCAGGTGAAGGGATCAGTTTCTCTTGTCACTGACGGAGCGGATAATTGGCAATGAGGAGGGAGGGAGACAGAGAATGTGTAGGCTACACTGCTTTGGCAACATCGCCTGTAATAAATAGTCCCGCTGCTAATGAAGTCATTACTAAACAGAGTGGTGGAAGGAGATCAATTATTGCTGAAAATAATACGGAGGAGAGGTGCTGTGGTCACGCTGTCAAAAAAAGGATGAGAAGGGAGAGGCAAATGTAAGGATGAGTCAGACATGATGGAGGTTGTGTTGATTTGCAGCAGGAGCGAGAGGTGTTGACTGGTTGGATCAGTGGACGTGTAGCCATGACAGAAAGAAGCTTAAGCATAAACGCAGTGAGTCACCGTGTGGCGGCTCTCTAATGATGGTGGTAAGCCTGTAACGGACCTCAGTGAGTAGAATGGACGCAGAGTCGTCATCCTGTAGCTTTAAAACAACAGTGACAGGTGTCTGCGTTGATGAGTTAAGTGTCTGATTGTTATGGGATGAATATGTGTGTTTCATTCTTAAATTGGAATCAGTGAAATCCCCAATTAGGGATCAAATGGACATCAACGACTCATTTGGGAAATGGGCCAAATGTTCAGCTCCTCATTAGTGTGGACAGGCTGCTCTTTTAAATGTAATTAAGCCCTATTGGGTGGGGGTATTTTTTTTTTTTTAAGTCTTGCCAAGTTCGAGTGATTACCTGACAGAAATCCTCCCATATTCTGATGAGCAAGTCACTGGAGGAAAAAGATGAATGGGGATGAAATGGAGAAAGGAGAAAAGGCCACAGGGATCAAATCAATAACCCTGACTTTTCACCCTGTGGTCAGCGAGGCACCGTTGCAGGTCTGAGATCTGCTCTCCAGGCTCCATGACGATTTGCTTTAAATATTCCATGGTGACTAATGGTGAAGAGGATGGAGAGTAATGGATGGGTCTCACTGGCCAAGTCTGATTTAACAGGGTGTTTCGCGGTCAGGTGGAAAAGCTTTTATGGATCTTCCTGCTTTCAAAGGTGCAGTAGACTTTAAGAAATACCAGCATTTTGAGGGGTGGACCAGCAACAATTGGGATTTAGAAATATCTGAATCAGAATCTGATTAAAAACCGCTCTGGGATCACACAAACACCTGTTGGTGCAGTTTATCCGAGGTCCTAAAGTCTCAATAAATAATAATGCTATTAAGATTCTTTCATTTTAAAATATCTCTAAAATAATGTTGTCTCCAGAGAGATTAGGATAGCCTACAGTTTAGGAACTCCAGCAGCCTATGAGTGAAATTATTATTATGTTTTCTAGTATTGATGCTCATTGTGGCAAATGTATGCAAAATGACCCAATATTCTGTGTAATGCTAATTTTATTAAAAAGGTTAGGGAAATATGTCTCCACAGCAATTCTGTATAAGAAAACAGATGTCACATACACTAACATGTGACTCTGTTATGTTGTTTCTATTAAAGAAAATTATTTACTGGTGGCAAAAAATAGTTTGCAGTTTGTAGTTTGTGTGTGTGGATTCCTGTATGAGCAACTCTCCTAATTGCAGGAAACACTTCAGATGGAGTCTTGCTTACTTCTCCGCTGTAGATAAAGCATGATGGGCTGTGACCTTAACTTTGCATCTTTAATGCTAAAAAAGATGGGTGGAGCGGGTCAGCCGCTTCCTGTGAGAAAGCTATCAGCTACTTTTGAGTAAACAGCTAAAACAAGTGGGCCAGAGGAAAAGAGATTGGAAAACGAGACCGCCGAAGGTGAGCTGTTGCCGGTGTTTACCTCCTACCGCCATACAGAGCTGTTCATGACGAATGCCGAGAAGAGAGAATCCAACTCAATCACAGCCTCATTAACACAGATGCAAGGGTGATGGGATGAAAACAGGAGTGATAGGTACTGATAAGACGGAGAGATGAAATAAACTAGTGTGATCCGTGATGCAGGGCGGAGACCTGATGCCAAGCTCTCTCTCATGGAGATAAACCAACTCATGGGATGCCTTATCCCAGTCTCAACAGATCCATGTCGATCCAGAGCTGCTTCTGTCATCAAAGTGGGAGCGCACAGCTGTGAGACGCTATCACCAGTTAGATCAAATGACAGGAGCAAAGAAGTAAGTTGGACTTGGGTTCATCTGATGAATTTTACAGGCTGAGATCTTTTAGAAGCTCTATTGCTTAGTGTTGCCCTATAGCAACTACTTTGGCTCAATACTGCTTTAAAAAGCAGTAATATAAATCCATGTTTTAGGCCATGATCTATAGCAGTGGTTCCCAACATGGGTGCAAGATTATGAAATAGGATACTGAAAAAACACATTTTTGTAAAAACAAGTAGATAGTGGTACATAGTTCTACAAATGGTCACAGGTTAAAATCCATCAAATGCAGAAATGAGATCTAACAGGATGATAATAGATTTTTTTTCAATACATACTCATTCTAAGTTTTTTCACAGCTTCGTCAGGAGCCTTTGTTAGGCACTGAAAACACACTTAAAAAAAAGGTAAGAGATTTATGATGGCCTTTAGTTAGACATGATTTCTCATCATATTATGTACGTCAGTGCTTTAATGTATTGTACGTTCACATTTACAGGAATCTCTTCTGAATTATTTAGTCGCACACAAATATAGTTCAGAAACACATGCGAGGAAATGCAAGATTCCATTTTAACCCCTGACCTCAATGTGTAAAAATATGCTCAAAAAGTGAATGAATATTTTATAGCTCTTATTTAGAACAGACCAAATAAAGACGACTGTTAATGTTAAGTACAATTTATAATGCAAAGAATATATTTTTTGAAGATAAAGAATTTTGATAAATGAACCATTAAATAATATTTTGTGATAATGTTTTTGGGAGGCTGTCACTTGATTTTCTTTTTTAACACTGAATCACAGCATAGCAAAGGTTAGACAGGGTTTGTTCTGCTGAGCTCCAGAGGTCTTTTTTTTTCTCAAGTGCAACATTAGCGGCACATTTACTCCCAGACAGATGAAAAGCATTTCATAGTGAATAAGAGAAAAAGTGAGAGGAGAGAGAAGCGACACACACACACACACACACACACAATCAAATCCCAACATCCGCTTTGGGGATTGGACGTCGGAGACATACTATGGCTGGATTGACCTACTATGGACCCTTCAGCAAAAAAAAAAAAAAAATAAGCTGTGTTCCCTGTTGATGACCCACCTTTTTCTCCCAAACGGCTCTATTCCTGACACACACGGGAATAATCCAGAATGAATCCCATTATGCTCAAAATAAATACTTTTACTATTACTATTGGTGTGAGGACATTCGGTCCTCAAAAACATAGAAATGCAAGTACACACACACACACACACACACACATGCGTGCGCACACACACCTCTTTTCGTTCACACAGAGGGCTCGGAGCTACAGACCGAGACCAAGCTCATCATCTGATAGCCATGAGATTGAGATTTCAGTTCCTCCCAATATAATTAAAGGAGAGACACAGCGGGACTAGAGGAGGGAAAAATGTGTTGTCTCTGTCCTGGAGCCAGCCAGTCATCCTGATACAGGCAGGCAGGGACAGGAGAGGAGAGGATGAGGGAAAGCATCTGCTTAATTGGGAGAACAGAGATAGCACGAGGCCAGCGGGGTCAGTGTGTGTGTGTGTGTGTGTGTGTGTGTGTGTTTGGGGCTGTTAGGAATTCATGTGTGTTCAGGTGTTTATGGTGATGTATAAGCCTTTCAATCTAGTTTCTATATACATCTCCAATCCTGGACTCTTAGTGCACAACTTGCTGCTAATAAAGAATTCTATACAGAGTGCTTTTAATGTGAAATGATGGACACTGAAAATGGCAACATGTTGATAAACATGTTGATCTTAACTATAAAAGAACAGCATAAAGTGAGACTTTATGCAGATGATGCTATTATCTATATACTAAGAGAAAAAAAAATATCAAACACCAACACTTGGAGAACAGGTGTCTTCAGAATTCAAAGATTAATTTGAAACACAGGTAGCAAATATTAATTAAGTTAACAATCATTTATATAAATATCTACAAATGAGGAGCTACTTTCTTGAAGTTTTGAAACATGGATGAAGCCCACATGGCCATTCTCACGTGTCCTTTTTACTGACACGATTTGGCTTCATAATCAGCTTTTCTCTTATTTTTTTAGCCACAAGTCTTTAATGCCAGTACTAACACAACAAAGATTGACATGTGAAAATTTCTACCTGGGTTCAACCATTCCTTACTTGGAAAAACTGTCGTCTGCTGTTTGGAATTAAACTGTTTTACACAACTGAGACACAAAGAGGATCATTTTTTTCTGTTTAAAGCCAAAAGTCATATATATTATTATTTATAAATAAAATGGTTTTGCTTGCATGGTGTGCATACTCGTATATTATTTTGCCCTGTAGCGCTCCAACCTTCATTTATATCACAGGCCACAAGTGATGGGAAGTGCCGGAGAGAAGATGTTACCGGAATTGTGTCAATGCGGTGGAGCTTGAGGCATAAAATGCAGATACAATTACCCAATACCCAGCTCATCAATCCTAACACCAGTCTTCTCAGGTGACAGGAAAAAAATGGCAGCTCAATTCCTCAATTCATCAGAGAAGCAACGCCTACGTCACGGTTCTGCTGGGGGTTATGGCACACACCTTATAGGGCGGGCAAATGTACAACCCAGTTCAAATCCTGGACCAGATTCCACAACTTCCTTCTGCCTGACTCACTCCTTTCAGCTATAAATAAAGGCACAAAATGCCCCTCACCCAAAATTTTCTTAGGAAATAAAAAAAAAAAAATATTCTACTGTCATTGAATAAATGAATAGAAATGGGAGTGGACAACCCAAACAAAAGACAAGAACAAGTACACAACATCTATAAAAAAAAAATCAAGTCAAAGACACACACACCCACACACACACACACACACACACACACACACACACACACACACACACACACACACACACACACACACACACACACACACACACACACACACATTACTACCACTGAGGTTCCCTTGCGGTGGAGGAGATGAGACTATGGTTGCATTAGGCAGCTTTCAGGTGTGAATGTGTACTGGAACTGTAGCGTGTTCCTGCAAAAGAGAGGCTTCCGCTCAGTGAACTGCCCCCTGAATAAATAAATCAAGTTTAGAACACACACACACACACATGCACAAACACACACACACTTCCTTTGCATTGTGTGGATGACGGCAGGGAGGAAAAAGCTGAGGCTCCTGATAGCGCCGCACATGGAGTTTGAGTCCAGGATTAGCCTGTTTGTCTTGGTTGGTGTTTCGTGCTCAGCGGTCAGGGTCGGACAGGAAGTAGCCTTTAACACACTTCTATGCAGGCCTACTACACCCACATTTGAATACTGGCTCATTGGCCTCCACTTGCTGGTGGTAAGGTTAATATTTTACAGTGGATAAAACGCTAATGCGAGATGCTAATGCGGGTTGCTGGCATCGCATCAGAGATTAGCAGTGGTGTGTGTGTGTGTGGATTGGATTGGAAGCCAAAACATGTGCTAAAGTGCCATCTTGAGAGCTAAAAAGTATGTTAAAGTGCCCTCTAGGAGCCAAAATCCTATGCCAGAGAAAAGCAATAAAATAAGACAGATGGAATGAGAATCTCTGTCCTCCCAGACTAAACTGCATGAGAGACTAGAACCCGATCGGGATGTGATTGGCTAGGAATCAGCTTCAGGGGCCAGCGATCCGGTACGGTACCCACTACGCGGCTCGCATATAACTCATCACAACCGGTGGTGGATCTTCTCGGGGGAGGCGCAGAGCTTATATCACAAAGAACAAAGTTCCTCCAAAGTAAACGTAACTACTGACATAGAATCAGTGCCTTCAAAACACAGTTCCATAGACAATCGGAGTGAGTACGATCCTAAAGAAGTCATAGTTTTATCCTGAAAAGGCATTAAGAATTTTATTGCAAAAAGGATGCTAAAGGTATTTTTTATTTCCAGTTCAATGACTCTTTTGTTGCATTAATATTACATTACCATTGCTTGCCTTTAGACTGCTGTTATTTTTTTTGAATATGTGTTGGTGAGTATATATGTACATGTGTGTGGATATGCTCATGAATATGTACATATGTGTGTGTGTGTGTGTGTGTGTATGTGCATTTATATATGACTTAGTATGTATGTACATATGTACATGTATGTTATATGATTTGTATTCCTTTTGTCAACTAATATATAACAGTTATAAATGACAATTATAACAGCTTTCCCTTTATTTTTTCACTGACCTTGGCATAAAGATTAAATTGTACAATGACCTTCATGACCACAACTTTAAACTGCCATTAGAAAGCATGAAACAAGATTTTTCAAAGATCCTTATTACAGCATGTATTCCCATAGAAAAATGGAACCGTAAATAGATTATTTATGTTCCGCCAAACGAGGGTGTTGGAATGTAAATATGTTTAGATGTAAATCTACATGAATAGCCGTTGTAAAATTGTGTTGATAGGCCTCGTATAAGCAGACATATGAAAAATCCTTTATTTTGTACTTTTTCCTGTATTGTATCACAGCCATATTACTGTTATATGTGTTTATAAATTAATGAGTTTGGGCCCAGATTCTATTCTATTCCTTATTGTGCCTCCAAGCAAACACCATAGCATTTGGAATAAAAAGGCTGATTCTTTTACAGAGGAAATCAGTGAAAAAAAAGTCAATGCTCCAAAATAACCTTAGTCTTCACCTGAGTTTATTCTTTCTCTACCACACACACTTGTGATCGCTGGTTGGCTCAAATTATGCTAGATAATGTACATGTCAAAGTTGTTTATAATCAAATTAGACAGGTAATTGCAAGAATGCAGATTTTCTTCCTGCATAACTTGCTGCAGCAGCATCATATTTATGCAGATGGAACATGACAAGACCCCGTCCCAGACCAAAAAAAAAACAAAAAAAACACCATCTGGACCAGTCAGTGATAAATGTGCCACCTGTCACGGCGCTGCCGGCGCGGGTTAATCAGTGTCACTCCGAAAAAACACTCGAGGCAACATTTCCATTTGTTCAAAGATTGTGAGCAGCGACTCCTGCCGTTATTAGCGCACAGTGAGACAGGTTAGAAAAAGGCATGCACACACACGCTCACACACACACATGCATTCACACACACACACACACACACACACGGAAAAGTCACCGACAGCTGTGGCGATCAATTTGGACAATACAGAGCGATGACAGGTGACACACTCATTGGATCAGAGTTAATTCTCCCAATCTCCCCTTATTCTTCGATGAGTGTGCGACAGGAACGTGAGTGTGTGTGTGTGTGTGTGTGTGTGTGTGTATGTGTGTGTGAGAGAGTTTGAGCGAGAAAGAGAGAGGGAGAGGACAGAGCATGATGAAACAAACCCCCGGGCCTTCAATCTGGGAAAATCGGGTATCATTCCTCCACTTTAATCAAAAGCTGGGAAACATCATGGCGTGATGTGACTGTGCTGTGTCAAGGAAAATGGAAGGAGATGTGCTGTCAGTGGCGTGTGTGTGTGTGTGTGCGTGTGTGTAAGTGGCTGTCATTACAGAGATGTGGCGGCAACGGTTGGAAGGTTGACACGCGGTTAAATGGAAACAGGAGAAATGTGATTCTATGGCAGATGAGTGGGATGAACACGGCTGCACGGCGACTCGGCTGCATAAATCGACCTGTGAACAGCCGCGTGTGCGTCGAGGGGCCTCGGTTTCTGTAAAGCGTGCCGCCTCCTGTTGAGCAAGCATGTGGACGCGTTACCCTCACATCACACTTGATCCATAATGCATCCGTGCTGCTGCCAGCCAGAGTGCAGAGCTCTGAGCCAGCACAAAGCCGGTTCGAGAGGAAGATGAGCAGATAGGGTGATCGCCGATGTAAAGATATCATTTCAAAAATCGACCTATCCCCTCGACACGAAACACTTTCATCACGCAAAACCGAGAGGGGCTTTTGCACAACCCTTCTGGGAAACTGCGGCCCCCGCTTTAAAAGGCTCGAGAGCGGAGGAAGCGAGTTTTGGGTTTTTTTGGTCGAGATGAAAGCGGTTTTTCCGCGCCGAAGCAGCAGGACGAGGACCAGAGTGACGCCATTTGGCGTTCCCATGGTGCAATGCACACGGCGCCCAGTCCGCCTCCTTTCTCTCAGAACTAGCGGGCGCAGATGTTGATGTTCGTGCTGTTAGTTGTGTGTGTGTGTGTGTGTGTGTGTGTGTGTGACAAATCCACCTGCCTTATTAGAGAAAAACACCCTAGGTGTGCGGTAGCAAAAACACACGTTACTCATCACACTCCAGCTTCAGCCGTCTCAACCAGTTCCCTTAATTTCCCAAAGGATTGTGAGATTTTTTTTCTCTTTATGAGGATTTGTGGGGGTACATCCTATTTTAAGTCCTTTATTAAGCGTTACACATTTTAAGGATTTAACTCTTTGCTGTTGAGAATGCTTTTCTCTATAATTAGAAGCCTGGTCTTGAGGATAGAATGAGGAGGAAAACACGTTGAATCAAAGATAAGGGCTGTTGAGTGAGAGGGAGAGGCATTCATCTTGTCTTGACAGACAGACTGACAAGGTGTGTGTGTGTGTGTGTGTGTGTGTCTTTGTGGGTGGGGGACGCTAAGCTTGTCTACCGTGTAGCGATGCTAATTGAAGATGGTGGACAACTTAAATGAATGCCAGTAACGAAAGAAGAAAACTTTCTGTTCTTGTAACAAGCTCACACAATGCGTTAGACAGTATCTATAATGACAGAATATCCCACCTACAATGATATCAGGTCTGGTTTTAGCAGCAGCTGGATTTGGGCACTTTTCCCTATTCGCTAAACAGATGTCAGTGTGCTGTTCTGATGTGCTCTCCTACATTATGGAGAAAACGAAAATGAGCCCTTAAAACACACATGTGGCGGGTTTGGGGACGAGTTGTGAAATGACAAACTACCCCAGCGGAGTGAGAGAGAAGCTGGGTTATTATACATTCTCAGAAAGTTTCCCACACTGTGTCCTAATAAAGCTCCTGGCAAACATGTTGACATAGCCACATAACACACGAAACTCTCTCACACACACATGCACACACACCCGCACACACACACACACACAGTGTGTGACAGTGGAATCTTACAAGTGATTTTTAGTAGTATGTTTCAGTTAGGATGTCACAGAAATTAGGTTAAAAATAACTGAATCTGAGTCTGTATGATGTTTTATGCAATTCAGTCAAGGTCAATGGAAAATATGTCAATGGGAGGTTGAAAGGCTTTGATTGACATTTTGGAGGAGAAAAAGGGTGAGCTCTGTACGTGAAGGTCTCTTTGAAAAATCAACCATTTATACTCGCAGGCTATTCCCTACATAAACTGTGCCTCTTTTTCCACTCTATGATGAAACTTTGCAAAACACTTTTTTTTTGCATGCATAGCCAGTTTAGCACATAACGCAGTAGTGTGCAAATCAAACCAAATAGATCAATTTTTTCAAACTAACATGATTTTTTATTTAAACCTTGATTAATTCATATCATTTTCTCATAAATAAATTATATTATAACCATAGGAGTATGGGCCTTTTTCATTTAGTCTCTTTTGGTTTCTTAATTTATTTTTTACAGCTTTTGTTATGTTATGGTGTGATATATAAATATATATATATAGAAGCAGTTGAAACAACACGTAATATCAGAGTCCTCTGATAACATCCTGCCTTATTCCCTTCCAACATTGCATATCCTAATCAGGGGAACTCATGATCTGATTAAGAGCATGTGGGGGTGGGGGGCATCAAAAGTCAACAAAAGACCTCTCAGAGGAGTTCACTGTCCCCAGAGGAAATGGTTATTTTGCTGGTTTGTGTCTGTTATCCCCTCCAGCCCCAGTGCAATGGAAAATGTTCTTTTTTTCCCCCCCACTGTGGGTGCAGCTAAGTTGGAGACTGCTCCGAAAAGCAAGAAAAACTGTGGAGGAATCACAAGCTATCAGAGAGTCAGTTTAGATATTTTTTTTCCAGAGGGACAGAGGACATGAAGGGGGGGGGGGGGGGGGGGGGGGGGTTCTTAATTCTGGTCCCGCAGGGTCCCCACCTGTGGGTGCAGACTTTTGTTCAGCCAAGCAGTTACAGACCTTATTCCACTAATGAAGGTCTCCTCCGGGACCAGGATGAGAATCCCTTACTTAGAGGATCAGAGGTTATAAAGCTAAATTCTCTCAACTCTGAGGAATTGTTTCAGGAAATATATGAATTTGTTCATTGTGTCATCTCTTTTGCGGCAGTGGCCTTGAATTGTTACATAAATGTCACCCAGGCCCTCCTCTCTCTCTATATATATATATATAGAAATATAAATTTTATGGCAGGTTTTTGTATTGTTGACCAGGAAGTTAATTTTCTGGCTATCTGGTTTTTGTGTGCTACTTTAGAGTATAAAACCAAAGAGAAAAATATATAACACACATATATCACACTGGCTGTAACTCTTCACACATCACCCCGACATGACTAGATATGAAGCATATCTAGATATAGATACAGCCATGGTCAGTACCTGAAACATGCATTTGATTTATTCACTACTGACCATGATGCATATTTTATGGACAGTATCATCCTCAGGTAAAATCTTAAAATATAAATAAATAATCTTTTAATGGTGTAACTTCGCCCCACGATTGGCTGGCGACCATCTGGGGTGTATCCCTGCCTCTCGCCTTAACGCGCTGGGATAGGCTCCAGCAGACCCCTGCGACCCCGAAAGGGAATAAGCGGGATAGACAATGGATGGATGGATGGATGGTGTAACTTCAATTCTCAGTCGATCAGTCAGTCACTAAATAATTTTATAATTAACTTAATTATTATTAATAATTATTTTGAAGCTTAACAGTGTGGCTGTATATATTGTTTTAAGTCATGAGCCAGAGCATCGTCCCCTTCCATGACAGAGGTTCATAATGGACTCAAGAAGGAGGTGTTGCTGACATATAATGAGTGACCCTAGAATAATATATGAAACATGCATTGTAATAATAGCAATTGTGGCGCATAATGATACGGTTACAGGTAGTCGGTGTGGCCCGCTTTTGGCCCGCGTGGCTATAACAGGCATTTGTGAATAGAGTATAGAATGAACTCCTCCTGGGGCAGACAACCTGTATTTATGCTGTAATTACTGTTGTGCAGAAATTCTAATTACCCTACTATAGCCCCTATCACTGACATACAGCCAGACATCACCACACTAATGGCAGCATAGACAATAGTGTCACTTCTTTATCTCCATCATGCTATCTGAATGTATTCAGCTATGAGTGGATTGTTACAGTCATTGATATTTATTAGATGTAATACTGAATTATATCCAGTTAAATGCTACCAAATGACTGGTGAATCATGCATCATCATGTTTTATTCAACTTAAATTATGATTAAATTATTATGATATACATACATACAAATTACATACGCTCATCATCACCATTTTAGGATTAATTGTAAGTCATTCAACACATTAGAATCTAAAAATCCATCACGTGTATACAGAACAAACACAAAATTTTCATTATGAAATTATCAATATGTTCTGCACATAATTTTATGGACATGCCATATACTTATTAACAGAGTCATGGACCATAATGCATTAAAGTTTATTTGGCTGTTTAATGCAACTATAATTCAGTCAAATCATCATTATATAATCTCTATATGATGCCAATCACAACCAATACATACAGGAATCACACACATGTCCATTTTTCAAATGAATATCTTTTGAGCATGTTTTTCTTTTATTTTTATACTGTAAAATGCGTCGTTAGAAAACTGCGCATTGGCTGAAATTAGGAAGTGTGCCTAAGGCATTTTGGTAGCTAGAGCCCAACACAAGGTGTAAACGGCTAGTTCATAGAGCAAAGGGGTTGTCTTTGGGTCCTGGATTATTCATAGGCATGTCCTAGGTGTAACGTGAACTCAACACATTAGTCATCTCCCATTGTCTTTAATAGCCTTGCTGTGCCTCCAAATGGCGTGTTGCAATTTGCCAAGTTGGAGGGGACACGCATCGTGTGCCGTCACTTGCAGCCAGGCAGCTAATAGCAACTCAGCTCAGTAGTTTTACAGCCTTATTTCTCCCGTTTTATGACTTCTCGGCGTTAAGTGTGAAGCAAAACAAAAACAACTTCAATAAAGATTCACAGATCATAAAGTCAGTGATCTCTGCTAAGTATTGCCCCCGATATTATCACTGCAGTTTGTGCACTGCAGTGATATGAAAGCTAAAACAGTGCTCAGTGATATTTGAGTTGGATTATACATTTAGAATATTTAAAAGTCAAAGTTGGACTATTTATTGGTTAATCGATGTATATTTCTATAAATAGAACATATGTAAACATCATTTTGTTCTATTTAACCCTTCTAGTATTTTGCACAACAGAGTGCAAATTTATTATTTATTGAGACATATGTACAAACTGGATAAGGAGTGTTGTTTTGCACATTTATAAGACACATTTGTGTGTCTTTTACACCCACATCATTACTATTTGGCCATGTGTATGACATGATATGACGGCTCCTGTTGCACAAATCCACTGAAGGTGTATGTCATGTTTTTTTCCAAAGTAAACACAGCCTGGACTTCCAGGGTCATCCCTTGAAAATTTCCACCTTGTTGGCACTGCTTGCGCAAATATAGATATCAGAGGATGTCCGTTTCCCCTTAACACCTTTCCAGTATTGGATACGCTTTTTTTTTTTTTTTTTTTAAAGATGAATACTGTCTTATAATAGAACGATTTAATGATAGTAAATATGAAATATCTCTACAACTGTTACAGTCCGCCTCACCCCTCCCTGTGTCTCCAGATCTCTCGCCGCCATTCTCGGTCCACCTCCTTGTGAACCCCTCCTCCTCACTAGCTCCTTCCCTCTCCCTCACCACCCCCCCTCCTCAGCTCACCTTACCTCACTACAATAAAAATCATGTTTTTTCCCCCCCGTCCTTGGTCCGCTTTCAGTCGAGTGCGGCGACAAGCTCAAAGGTTATGTGCTTACAGCTGTGAGGTGACTATAGAAGTGTCAGAGTCAATTTATGTTACTGTGACAGAGCGAATATAGTTAGAATATTGCAAGGAAAACCTACCATTGTGTTTTATTACAGATAAAAATACTTTATTTGAAACAAGACCAAACTGACCCAAATCAGGGAAAAACATTAAATGAGCTAAATTATATGCAATGCAAAGTTTAATGATTAATAAGATTTTGATTAAGAATTAATTGTCCATAAAATCATAGAAATCACACCAAGGATCATTACAGAACATGAAGGCTCTACTCATGCTCTACTTCCACAGAAAGATAACGGAGCTCCAACATCGGATGTGCAAGCGGCAGAAACAAAGACAGCATGGAGCCAGTCATGTTGCCATTTACAGCTGCACATGCCAGCCACAAAACTACATTACATGGTGTTAAACTACAAGAGAAAGGTTCCAGAAACCATTCGTATTCTATTAAAGTCCATGAAAAGATGGTTTGCACACACATTTTTGTATTTTTCATACTGCTATATATAATCATTTTTTATATTATATATTTTATAGTATATATTTTATATTATGACTTTTAATCTTCTTGTGAATTACACACAAGCACTAGAACAATGTGTTAATGGTCCCATATCATGCAAATAGCCACTTTCTTCATGCTAGGTGAGATGAAAGACAAAAAAGAAAAAAAAAAAATCAACAAATGCACAATTAGGATCGTCACTGTTTCACAGTTTGATTATTATAATTCTCTCTTACATGCATCTGAAGCATCATCCGCCTGTACAGGCGCCAGGCCTTAGCCCACATACACCTACCACCACGCCTGCATTTTTCAGTCTTCTGTGCAAAGGTCATGACTGAGCTGAAGTTAGCATTCGAAACAGAAGAATCTCAGCAACAGCTTCCACTGCACAACCTTCCAAATATATGGGCATGACGTTTGGCCTTTACTAGACAGGTCTGTGTCTGTGGATACTCATAAACCTCCCTCTCAGCACAAAGTGCATAATTAGATGTTAACAATTAGCATTCTGTCTAACACTAACATACAACATCTGACATGCTGTATATCTAATGTCACTTGAATGTTGAGGGTAAAGAGTAAAAAGGTTATACATGCATATCAGAACATCATTTCCACAATGAGGGAATGATAGACACAGTCTATGAAAATGAGACTTTTGTGCTGATGTTAATTAATGTCTATTGTCCTTGATAAATAAATACATAAATGTATTTTATATTGTACCTACATAGAAATATTACCTACATATGTAAATGTGCTGTACTTCTCTTCTTCTTCTTATTTTATTTCATTTATTTATTTTTTTATTCTATTGCAATACTGCCATAATCGTATCCAGGCTATTAAGGCTATTATAGGAAAGGTCCTTTTGCAGCCTTCTCCACACCATGAGAAGTGAATAATGAAGGAGAGAAGTGAAAATTCTCAGTTAAATGTCAGTTATGGCTTGAGATGTTGTCATATATGCAGCTAATGAGTAAAGTGAACATGACCCCCACATCCCACTCATTTTTTTAGGCTGCTGGATCATCTTCTCTATTTAAAAAAAATAACAGACTACCACTTAAAGCTGCTACTCCACACAGTGAGAAACTCAAACTGCATTTGGTGTTTTATCCAGCGCTGGTAAGGAGTAAAGTCATTTTTTTCTTCTTTTTTGTCCAGGTAAGGGCCTCTGTTTTCTAAATAAAGCCTTTGTATGGGCTGCGGCCTGCTCCGCTACCCAGAATCCTTCAGGACAATGGACAATGGGGCCTGACTCCAGTTACCGAGCACCTGTACGCTCGTGCATGTCGAGCAGAAACAGGAGCCAGGGAGTCACGCGTGCACACGCGTGCACATGCATACACACGCATACACACACATACACACAAAACACACACCCCCTATGGGACACCCTCTACCTCACCAGCTTCCTCAGTGGGGGGATCCAGTTGCAGGAAGGATGGGTGTGGTGTCGGCTACAAAACGGGACAAACTGACGCTCCCTGCTGCCCCTTCAGCTGATTGAACACTAGCTTGGATTCACCTCAATATACCCCTCCCCTACAAAAGGTTGTTATTATTGAAATATTATTCTGTGCTTGTTGAGCATCCGAGGTCTCCTCCTCATCGATGTGAAACAAGCAGCAGACTCTACAGCCCGTCGTTTCTTCTCTGAATCCACAGCGCAGGTTGTTTTCTTCCCCGCCCCGCTTATTACAATTGAGGCCGTTATTCATCACAACCCCTTTGTGCCGAAATGTGTAGAAGACTGATAGTATTTATTTATTTCGCTCGATAAACAGTTCAGCGGGATTGATCGCCGCGGGCCGGATCTGGCGCTGGACGCGGAGGAGAGCGACGACAGCGAGGAGGAATGCGCTGGAAGGCCTTATCTGGGAGCGCCAGGCTGCTGTGACAGGAAGTGGAATGTCATGAGGGGAAAGAGGAAGTAGGCTAGGATGTAACGTGCAAACACACACACATGCATGCACAAACACACACAATTGCACACATCACACACACACACCAAAGCGACAAGCACACACAGCCTTTCCTGCCTACTCAGCAATGCTAGTGAGATAGACAACCCCCCCATCTTTATCCTGTCTGTGTGATTTCAGTTGTATTTCCTTTCAATCCCGATTCATCTATTCCTTCATCTCTCTCTTTCTCTACTTCTGTGTCTTTATCAGCTGAATTGGAAGGCAAGCAGGGAAATTGAAGCATTGGTATTCCTAAGGGGTATAATGGAGTTGGAAGTCCAATTTAGATCTGAAAAGTGGTGGATTGAAGGCGTAAAGTTGCATCAAATGAAAATGGTCAAATAAGTACCTAAAGGTTATAGTATGTACAATATTTAGAGGACAAATATGTAATTTTTCCAGGAACAAAATGTCTAGAATTATGTTAAATATGGATGAGTGTTTTGAGCTGTATTTAAACCTAGAGAAATCCATAGTTTTTTTCTAATGTTACATTTCACTCAACAGTATGCACACATGGTGATGATCATTTTGATTCAGTTTTAAACACACAATAAATGTAAATGCGGCAACCACATGCACACATTGTGCCTCTAGTAGATTAGGATCCAGGTGGTTTACACAGGAAGTCAGAAAATCTGTAGACGTCTTCCCTACGAAGCAAGCTGACCTGGTGATTTAAAAGGTAAAAATACTGTAAAAAAAAAAATATTGCTTTCTCAGACGCAGTTCAGCACTTTACCTGAGCTAATGCTAACAACAGCTTGGCTTGTATTTCAGATTCTCTCTAATGCATGAATTATGATTAGATCAGTCAGAATTTTCCACATAGTGTTTTTATACATCTTTGGGGATTTAAAATTGTAAAAATATATGTAATATATATATGACATTCACTCAGAATGTGATTCAGGTGATAGGTCCGCAGGGGGTGAATCACCTTCGCTCATAGCTGTCCCTACACGACAAACAACAATGATGACCAACGGGAGCAATTAATATGTCACTAATGACGTTAAAACATTTCAGATGGTAATATCACCACTTTGTGTGCCACTATTATGTTAACTGAGAGCAGCTGCAACCTAATGATACATCATTTTCACAATTTTCAAATGAATGAATTACTTTTCCCAGGCAACTATTTTTCACAGAGAAAAGCAGGAACTGAAACCTCAGGGTATTAAAGTAATTTATGGACTACTACATACAAATAGGTATGGGAAAATAAAAAAAATGAAGAAAAGACACAAACATAGATAATAAACGAATATCTGAATAATTTAAAGGAACAATGTCCATAAACTTCTTGTAATCAAAACCAATAAATTCACATCTCTTAGCCTGCATCATGTTTTATGTTTTCAGCCATATGCAGCTGTTTCTTCAGCTGCTAAATCTTGTTAAAGAGCACTTTGATACCTGGCAGCAGCTCCTTCTGTAACACATCACCCATTTACCAGACATGGCCTCAGCAGACTCCTAACGATTCCTCTGGATCCTGTCTCATCACAAATCTGGGTTATTTGGCTGCGAAGGGAAACTGTATGTTGTTGGCTTTCAGAGTAACGGCGGCATGATGGCGTAAAAACACACACACACGCACACACACACACACACACACACCTCTCGCTGACACCCTAGCGTCTGTTGGCATTTGTGCCCGTGCTCCGGGGCTGTCACTCGCTGTATGAAATATTGCATGGTGCTCCAAAGCCAGGACCACTTCAACGTGGCCTGGACCGGCTAACTGGAAACGCACCACTTTGGAGAGAGGCCCAGTTAATGGAACCCAGTGGGTGTCCTCTAACCCCCAGTTCTAGAAAAGCATAAAGGAGTAACACGCTGCTTTATATTTATGCTGACGGGGCGGTAGGGACAATGACGTCCCGACGGCGGCGTGTGGCGAAAATAACAACCGCCATGTATAATGCAGGAGACTCTCCTCAAGCACTCTGGACGCTCCAAGACATCGCCGTCCCTCCTAAAAGGCCATATTCCAAAAGGGGGGGGGGGCAACGGCAGCGGGCGTCCGTCGGGAGAAGGGCTCGTAATTACGCGATGGGCGATGGCGATAGCGATATCCTGTTCTGACCTCAGAAGGAGTCGTTGGCACTTGATCTTCCCAACGGGTCCCGAGGGTGGGGAGGAATTACCCTGTCATGTTGGCTAACTGCTAAACAAACAAGCCGGCGGTGAAGACAGACAGGAGGCAGAAGCCGTGAGATACAGTGGGAATAAAACTATGCGTTTTTATGTTTGCCTGACTACACATATTAAACACAAGGGGCCCTATTACGTCTACACTAATGCAGTGCAAAGGTGTACACATTGCGAGTAAGAAGACAAGGGTTAGGGTTCAGGGGCCAAATTGGATAGAAGTGTGTGGATAAAAAACATAAAAAAATCTAGATTTGTGTAGTTGGGGCTTTATTTGTCTTTATGCAGAATCACCATCAAAAAATAACCTTTGTTTGGTTTCATGCCACCACAGGAGCCTAGCACCTCCATCTCATGCTAGTCTCCAGCCTAGTCACGCGTTGCTGTGGCATGGCGTCCCATTCTTCAACCAGGATTTGTTGCAGATCGGTCACTGTGGTTGTGTTGGTCACTCTAGCACGTAAACCTCATCAAGCTGTTCAACTGACCTCCACCGCAGCAGCCGCACTAACATGAAATAGTAGCTCAACACAGGGGTCACCGATGAAACTAATGAAGGTGTCATCTCACCAGGCAGGTGATTACTGTGGTGGCTGTGTGCAGTTCCACTATGGAGGCTTCTGACTAAACCTGCCTCATGGAGATCTATTATCCAATCAACAACAACTTAAAACAAGATAGAGTCAACACATGAGCAGAAAATACTGTTCAACTTTACCCGCTTCTCAGATGTGCCATTCATCACATAATTGTATGACCCTTACACATGAACATGCTTTATAATTATATAAAGAATACAGTGGTAATAGTAGTAACAGCAACCAAATGCAGATTTACAATTTTTTTTTTTGAGTTTATATTTATTGTTTTTCTCTATCAAAACTTCTGTTCTTCTGAAACAGGAGTGGGCCAAGCCAAACCTAAAGTATCCATACTACCCATAATACCAAGTCTGGAATATTAAGGTTTGTGTCAATTCTCTAAACCATTTCACCACAATCAAATGTGAAACATGTCTGCATTTAAGCCAAATATTTATTCCATTTTATTCAGACATTTACATGACAGATGATAAAGACACTGAACTTAGAAAATGTACATTACACTAGACACTGATATGTTTGAATTTTTTATCTAAATTCAATGCTCACTGACCTATAGTATGTATGACCTGTAGTATGTAAGACGGTGTTAATTTTTTTTGAGCTGTGGTGGAGGGATACGCCTTGTGATCTGCATTACCAGGACAAAACACAGAAAACAAATACATAAGTGGCTACAATGCTGAAAATACAGTTTTCCTAATTAACAATGCTGAAGCCTCATATTAACCGTCAATAGCTTTGCCACATGCTAACAATTACTTTAGCTTACTATTACTAACAAGAAGCAATATAAAATCCATGTTTTACTGTTTAATTGTAAAAATTAAGTAATGAAAATTCACATTTTGCGACCAGGTGATACTGTTTTCACTCCTTTTTACATGCACAAAAATCCTCTGGACCTCCAGTTGCAGGAAACCGGAATATCGCAATGCATTCTGTTCATGTTGTTCGTCTCTAACCAATAGAGGGTTAAAGAAGTACAAAAAAAAGCATATTATGCCGCCCATTTATCAGTTACTCTACAAAGGGATCACTCCATAGTCAGAATAAAGAAGAAGAATGAGATCCAGCTTTGCTTCTTTTTCCTTTAACAGAAACTTACAAAATGTCCCTACACAGGGAATGAAATAATTGCTCTGGCTCTTATTGCTGTAGCTTCCTGACATTTTTTTCCCTCCCCAGTCAGTTCCCTGCTCACCACAGAAGAAGAAAAACGGGTCAGAAGAGCAGCGAACATACTGTAGCGCTTGTCTAGCGGTGAATAAGTCGCACTGGCACGTTCTTGGAGTGGGGGGGGGGGGAAGCGGCTACCCACGAGCCCCCGTGGTGAAGCGTGTGCGGCGTGGCGTGTGCGGCGACTCCCGCCGAACTGCGGAATGGACCGTGATCCGAACAGACAACGAGGTAGGCCGGCGAGTCCGGGCGCCGCGAGGGGACTCAACAGCGGCGGAGCGGGAGGGGAGAGAAAGTTAAAAGGTGCTACGGGAAAAAAAAACGAGTTCTTATGTAAGGAACTTCCTGCTGTCCTCCATAATCCCCCATCCCCCTCCTGCACACACGCACACAGACACACGGATCTTTGAAGCATTAATAAGTCATACCTCAGATGTCTTGCTCTCCTACACCTCATCTATCCTCATTACAGAGGCCCGCTTGGTTTGTCTGCTCCTGGTTCACACCAATAAACTGTAATTTACAGAGTGTCTGTGTGTTTATGACATAAAGCGCGAATTAATCATGTGACAAACTCAGGTGTCAGTCTTATACGAGCTCCTGTGCATGGCCTTCATGTCACAGGACTGCGACCGCTCACTATCATCCACTACTGGATGATAATTCCTGCAGCATTTTGCGCTTTAACGGTTACAAAATGACGGAAAACCACTTGTTTTTGGAGCGAAATTGAAGAATATCTTCACTGAGCAAATAACAGAAATATACAGATACATATGTACCATCTTTAATTTTGTAATAATCTCTATAATGTTCTTTTTTATTTGCTAATGCATTGCAATCAAGAGCCATTGTGAGAAGGGGGGGCAAAAGAGTGAGAGAATATTTAATTTAGAATTTTTTTTTGTATGGGTTCAGATTTTTTTTTCCTATAATGCTGTATTAACCATACAGCACGGGAGAACTGGATGAGTTCATGTATATTTCATAAATAATATCACGTTATTACTTATACACACGTGCGAGCGTGCACACACGCGTGTACACACACACTCACACACACACACACACATACTGCTGTCTGGTCAAGTACTTTGGCTTCGTCAGCCTCTCGGATTAAAGCTACCGGGCTAATTTGCTGCTATGTCACAATTCCTACATAATCCAGCTCTAATCCTCACCGACTCGATTAAACAGCCAAATCTCCAGCTCAGAATCTGTCTCTATCTGACTCACTCTTGATTTATAACTCGCTCCTCCGCTCTCTCCCGCTGCCTGTCCCTTACCTCCCCGTCCATGCCCTCCTCCTCCACCTTTCCACTCCAAACAAAGTCTTAATTATCTCATACGCTTTTCCTGCCTTCTTCTGTTCCAGTCATTCAGTGAATCTCCTTGGTCCTTTTTTTTGGTGTAAAGCCAAAGCCAAACAAAAATTGTTGGTTCACAAAACAAACCAAAATGTTTTGATTGTGTATTTTCTTTTCTTGACCCACCACACCACTGCACCTGTATAACCAAGAACTGCAGTGATTGGCTGATTAATTGTTTAGCTGCAAGCTATTAAGTCCATCTTCAACTATTTCAACAAGTGATCAATCATTTTAAGTCATTTGACACTGAAAGTAGATATCAGTATCATTATATAACTATTTTCCAACTCCTTATATTCCAACTACTCTGAATGAAAACAGAAGTGCAACACTTTTGCTCCTATTTCTTATGAGATTAACTCAATGGACTAAAACATTTCCACATATACTAAATATCGATTTCTCTCAAATATTGTTCACAATGAAGTGGAAAAAACATTCCACAATCTGATTATCTCTATGTGGAGGACATGTGTTTCACTTCATGAGGCAAAAGTTGGTTAAACCAGATACTGACTGGTGTTCTGAGTCCCCAGATTCCCCCAATAAAAGTGGCCAGTCTAAGGCACACCTGTCAATAATCATGATGTCCTATCAGCATCTTGATAGGCCACACCTAGGAGAAGTGCTCACAATCAAACATTATATTAATATATTTGAGAGAAATGTTATTTTGTGCATGTGGAAAACAAAGCAAAAACAAGTATTTTATTTTGTAACAGTTGCCAGGTAAAGCTCAATGCACACATTACAAAAAAACATTAAATCCAATGAACTAATACCAAAAATGTGGTAAGAACATGACAGTTATACAAAGAAATGGGGAGGAAAACCACTCTGTGTTAAGGAGTTCAGTAACAATTTTCATAAAGCATGACTGATTCCTTATAAGTCGTTGATTCACGGGTAAGTGACACGATCCATTAGCAACATGGCTTCACTCCATCCTTCACCATGCAAACTGTGGGCATTTCAGAAATGTTTCGGGAGCAAGTGCTGCCTGTAGCTGGTGAGGCCAGATGTGTTCGGGAGACCACAAGATCATGCAAGAATCTGTGCGATTCAAAACTAGAGCTGGCAGTCAGATAAGTTCGTCTCCATCTTGATTTTTTTTGCCAGACATGTAGGTTTGTGGTGGATTTTATTGAGCCAAGGGACGTGGTGACTGGAGCCACAGCTTCATTAAGTAAAGACGTGCCGGTAATAGTGTTAGTGTTATAGGCCCGATCATCAGCCAGGTCGATAACTACAGCTGAAAGTAGCATTTTATGTTAAATAAATTGATTGAATAATTCTTCAATTAAAATTTACCCCAATGGTGGTCGAGATGTGTTCGGTCAACTAGGTCCAAACCACTAAAGAACCCATCCCAGCTCATGTATAGGTCTTTGGTAGAGCAGTTTTATGTTCAAAGTAGTCCTATATGTTTTTGTAAGTTATGGAGCAAAGTACATCAATAATCGTCAAAAATCCTACTGAGGTTAATCTGACAATATGTTTTAATTATCACACAGGACAATTAAAAGCGGCAGCAAAAGCCTGTAAGTGGACGTTGAAATTACTTAACCTTGAGCTGTGTCTTACGGAGAGCCTCGTTTATCAATACATAACTCAGAAGTTCATGCATGAGTGACTGTAGCTGCAGGCTACAGGTGAAATGGTGAAACTCACCTGTAAGTCCATGTGCTGCATTTACACACTAGAAACCCACACTTGAACTTGCTGCCTGTGTCTTGTCCTTCAATCACATCTACTGTAATATTCAATACACAGCTCTTTTGCTTGCACCAGGCCACCAGACATTCTCTTCTCTGCGAGGTTTATGATTTATTAAAAAGCATCGAGCAGTGTCGCACACCACCTCCATGTGCTTAACCTTGGGCTGACATCACGCCGCTGAGTACAAGTTAAACTAGTCTGGGACACGTTAGCCTCGCTGCAGTCGGTGTCACACACACACACACACACACACACACACACACACACACACACACACACACACACACACACACCAATGTAGTCAGCTGTTAATGAGAAGATGGATGCAGGAAATATCCATGAGTCCAGCCCATCTACAAACAAGCAATGTACGATTTGCTCATACATTACATAGTTTTTTCTAATGATGCGTTCGAAGTAATTTGCACTTTAGTGAATCTTGGAAACAGGTATCATCTTTCTCCTATGATGCAAAATTTCACAAAATGGTTAAAAAAGCCATTGTATGAAACAGGAACTAAAATTCTTTGTCATAATGCATTATTTTGAGGATTGGAATACAGGGAAATACTGGTATAAAATATTTTGTTAAGGTTTTGATTGACGAATTGCATTTTTTAAACTCTACAATTACATGCAGATACACGCTTGCTGTACATCCATCAGACACTGAAGGGAAGATAAATGGGGCGTTCATTAATGATAATGATCAAAGATTCAAATTATGCATGTGTGTGTGTGTGTGTGTGTGTAATGCCTACACTGACTAAAGTCTTCACATGTACACCAGTACAGATGCATATCCAGTCTTGTCTTATCACACATTATGTACAGAGACACAGTAACTGATTGGATATGGAAACATAAACAGAAGTTTGACGAAGGACACTCTGATCACATCTACTCTGTCGTCATGAAAGCAGCGGGCATGCCATCCTCCCTTTGATTTCCAGCTTTGTATTCTCGAGGAGCCACGCATGTACCACAGTTGGGGTCAGTACACTCTCACGAGTAAAAAATAAAAAAAAAAAACATACAAACTGTAGCTGCAATAGAGAAAAATCAATACGTCCACGTTTACTGAGTATTGCACTCGCATTCATCACCACAAGTCAGCAGTGGTGATCCAACAGTGACCCCCTCCAGACAGGTAATAAATGATCTTGTTAAAATCCTTAAGATGTTAACTTCTCCTTGACAATTACATATTTTTTATTTTAAATTTCAGAAGTTTCTCTCCTATTTCACTGTATAAAGTTCATTCTAAGTGATTCATTAGAAGCTCAAACATTTAACTGTATGGAACAAGAAGAGCGGAGGACTCTTTAAGTCAATGGAAAATTTGCACCAGCGCAAGTGTCAATTTCCTTCCCCACGCTCGTGTTTTGTAAATAGCAAATGCAGTGGCACCTCGACTCCTTGCACCAGTGGGTGGCTTTTTATTCAAAGTTCAGATGACACATGAGTGTGGTACCAGTAGACATCTTATTTATGTTGCCAAGAATGTTTGATATCAAACTGTTCGCCAGGAGCTTGTCTCAATAATAACTATACTTTGTTGTCTTATTTTAGAAACATTAATATAGCCAAACCTCTGCATTAAAACATTTAACTGGTCAACAAGACAACATTGACAGGTGGAGTAATTAATAAAAACAATTATAATTATTATTTGAATTTTATTAAATATACATAAAACACTGCCACTGCAACCTCACTCGAATCTTAAGACTATTTTGTGTTCAGACCTTTCATTAGATTTACTAAACCATGGGAATAGGCAAATATGCTACCACTGAAAAGTCATTTTACCTAACTGTGCAAATCCGGGAAACACATGAAAGTTGGTTTGGGCTAAAAATATAAAAGAGCAGTGTTTGTACAGATATAGAGTGTGTGATGTATAAACTACTTAACACAGGTTAATTGGGAACTGATCCTCTGCAGGCGCAGACGGAAACTTTAAAGAGATGTATGACCACGATGATGGTTGTTTTGTAGGAAATAAAAAAAGAAGTCAAAAGATGGTGTGCTCCTTCTTTAGCTGCCCGGTTGCCAGTGACGACAGGTTATCCCTCCTTCTAAACAATAGACCAGTTCCTTAAAACAATGAATTTCGTTAAACTGCCGTCAGTGTACTCCCAATAACAGAATCTTCTGTGTAGGTACCAGTGCACGCTGGCTTTTAAAGAGGATGAATAATAACACTCTGATGGGGGGGGGGGTGAACGTATACAACCCATCTGCACCATTCACTTCTCCCTGTGCACCGTGCATCTTCCAACTAGAAAAATAACTTGCCTGCCCCCCAGCCGCGCCAAGGTCATGCATTTGCATCATCAAAATAAGGCCCCTTGTTTAAAACTGGCTTTTAACTGACATTTAGTGTCAGAGACGCGACCCTGCTGCTGACCTTTGTAATTGTGACTTCGGTGCTTCGTATTTATTCATAGTTTTTCCATCTTAGTTAGTGCCCTTCCTTGACAGGCAGACGAACCACTGAAGGAAGTGAGTTAAAGGGGGCAGAAAAGGATATAAAATAATGTGGCCGCCTCCGCCGCGTGGCGTCTCGCTCACTAAAAGGTAATGTCAGGGGAGGGGGGAGGTAAGACGGAAACTAGTATCCTGTGGGTTTTACGTGTGCGTGGCGACGCTTTTACTAAATGGAATCTGTAAAGTTATTTTCCTGATGATTGTGATAGCGGAGGAGGAGGAGGAGGAGGAGGAAACTTGAGAGTGATTACGGATCAGACAAGGCTCGCCTTTCATCCTCCCAGAGGATGTGTGTTACAATGAGTGGATGAGTGTGTGTGTGTGTGTGTGTGTGTGTGTGTGTGTGTGTGTGTGTGTTTGTGTGCGTGAGGACAGAGGGGGTGGGGA
This sequence comes from Eupleurogrammus muticus, assembly GCA_036785175.1. NCBI lineage: Eukaryota > Metazoa > Chordata > Actinopteri > Scombriformes > Trichiuridae > Eupleurogrammus > Eupleurogrammus muticus. The sequence continues at coordinate 5,968,616 of JAYKQN010000007.1, forward strand.
TTTATGGATCTGCCATCATGATTAAAGTGTTCACAACACGGAGCGCAGTGGGAACGGTGTGGGGGTGTACGGCAACAGGGAGAATGAAGTGACTGAGGCGCAGGCAGGACCTCCAACAGGGACGAAAAAACATGTATCTAAATGAGGATTTTCATCTCATGTGACAGTGATGAAGAAAATTAATAAGGCCTTTGTGTGCATGCATGTATGTACAGTGTATATGTGGCCTCCTAGCACAGATGCCTCATCCTTTCCTCCCTTCTGATATCCTTTTCTTCATCTGAGTCTGAGCTCCATCAGGGCAGAAAAGGGTTTTTTTGAGGGAGGAACACAGAGCTACAGCAGAGCATCGAACGGTCAATTGCCTACCTAATGTAGATAGCCGATTGCCTTCAGGACATCGGGGCTCACATCCACATCAGCGATCCGGTGGCGTGAAAATAACCGCACGCAAAAAAGTGAGGCACTTTGCCTAATTACCCCTAATGCTCGGGGTTAATGGGCTGTCACAGACGGCTGGCCTCAGGAAATCGGTGAACGTAAATGACCGGTCACTAATGAACGCTGAAAAACATCCGTGATGATACTTAACAGTTTACTTTCTTTTGTGTTTCACTTCATGTTGCAGTGAAATCTGACTCCGCATGGCACGGGAGAGAAATCTGTCGCCACTGGAATTCAAGTGGCAAGCATTATTCACAAACTCCCAGTTCTGAAACAGAGTCAGCAATAAGCTAAACTGCCTCAAACTTAATCCTGATAGATCCTGTTTAGCATTCAGTCGGGAGACTTCCACCTCTTCAAACACATGTGCGGGGAGAGATTACAGGGGCTTTCTGTGCCTCCGCCGTACTGCGCTGTACTTCAGAGAACACGTACAGTGACAGACACATCAGGAGAGAGATGAATGACGGAGGGTAATGTGTTATTTTTATGTTTTTTTACATTGCTAAATGTAGGGGACACAGCAAAGGCAACAGTGACATTTAGGAACGACATTCAGCAATCAACACCGCATGCACTACAGCGTACTCTCAAAAGTTAAAGTAATTCTTCTCTCAGAGTGTGTGGCGCACTTTCCTGTCTCGTATTTACACATCCGTTTATGTACCATTGTTCGCAGAAATCAGAAAATAGAGCTTACGTCAGAGGTCATCTAGCCTTTCAGTGGGGGCCGCGGATCCTTGGAGACTTTTAAAACTAACAATGGCCGCATGTGAGGACAACTGAACTCGAGCGGTGGATTTACAAGAGGGGGATGTGGTGATGCAAATGGAAAAGGCAGCTTGTGTAAGAGCGTTTGTTAAAAAGCGCTTCTGATCTGACGATAGCAATTATCTTTTTACGCCGAGGGGCCGCTGTCACTTGGGAGTGAAAGTGGAGAAAGAGAAATTCAATTATGACAGTTGTTAGCGGAGAGAGAGAGAGAGATGCCTGTATATTGAAAAAAAAGGAGCGTATTAGCGACATATTGTGACATATCCACTCTAATGTCTGGATGGAAGGCTGCTACAGTAAAAAGAGAGAACAGGGGAGGGCCATGTGGGAGACATATTTTCAATAAATAGTATTAATATATTGTCGATGGGTGTGTGTGTGTGTGTGTGTGTGTGTGTGTTGGGGGGGTATCAGAGATAATGACATCAAGCAAGTGTAGTTGTGTGTGTGACAGAAAAACAGATAAGAGCTTATAATTACAAGTACCACCCAGAGAGGAAATGAAAAGGGGAGATAGCGCATGCACACACACACACACACACATGTACAAATATAGTTCAACACACATATGCGTGCTCAGAGACAACAAACAACACAATGCTGATGCTGATGTGACACTGGCACTGCAGCCCTGTCATGGGATGAAGGAAAAGAGGAGGAGGATGGTGGGATGACAGGTGGTAGGGATGGAGGAATGTTGACAAAAGCCAGACAGTCTTAACGGATAATTTAGTCTGGTCAATAAGTAGCAGCGTAACGTGTCAGTAATAAAAGTAGCTCAGCGTGCCCTCTGGCTTTTTAGAAGAAACTAGTGCATCACCCGTAGATAGTATGTGTTCCTATAGAAAAGTAGATCGATGGGATGTACGTGATTTTTGCAGGGTCCCACACACACATATGTGTAGTAAATGGTGAAATGATAAATCTTTGTGTTTCTCCTCTCATCTTTTTTCACATCGTTTTAAAAACGTGTTCAACTTATCCATCCATAAAACAATGTCAGGATTTCCCCAGGGTCCGTGAACACGTCTTGGATGTTTCAGTGTAGTTTATATTTGTAGTTTTATGTTTTAGATGCCGCAGCTAGTGTGTGTGTGTGTGTGTGTGTGTGTGTGTGTGTGTGTGTGTGTGTGTGCCACGGCAACACATGACATTTTTCGTGTTAGGAATAATGTAGGAGCTAAACCAGGAAACTTACTTTCACTACGTTGGAAGGTTTGAATGGTAACGAAAATGGTGGGATGTAATGGTGGGTGTGATACAGAGCTCTGCTGCACATACATAAGTGTATGGGAATTTCTGCATATGAGGCAAGTCTGTTAGAAAATCTCCATCCAAACAGTTTCATTAAAAAAAGGATACACACCGTCGTGCCGTGCACAAACTACATCCAAAGGCGGAGGTTGAGCCAACAAACAGTCAGAGATACGTAAGCCACAGACTGACAGAAGCTCGATTTGATCAACAGAGCATCTTCTTTTCTATGCATACAAGACTGAGGATCGAGACTGTCAGAAACCCGGCTTACGCTGGTCCCTCGCGGAAGCCTCCGGATGCGTTCATGTCTCATATCACGCGGCCGAGCTTCACGCTTCTCCAGTAGGAAGCACTTCACCTTGAAACCAACTGCGGCAAAAGTGCACTTTAAAATCGTTTGGATCGATAGAGCAATCATTTATCATCCGGGTTTGAATGATAAATGAAGCAGATGGTGAATGACCCCCCCCCCCCCTCTGTTTATGTGTATGGAAGCAGCTCTGTTCCTCAGCTGCAAACAGGTTATGTTGAGGGCAACTTAGTGATCAGACGTATGCTGGAAAATATTTTCAGACAATATAATTCAATAAATCACCTGCCCTATCATTTTAGGCAATTGCGCTCTAGGCATTTTTTGAAGTAAAAAGAAGATTCTAGAAGAGTTCCTCTGTTAGAGTTTCTCCCAAGGGGAAATGGTTGTCCTGGTGCTGGAGTGCAGAATTGCTAAAAACATATTAAATCTGTCTCTGTATAAAATAAATGACAAATTCGCTTTCGATTCTTTGAAATAAACACTGGCTTTTGGCGAAAAATTATGTACTGAAACGTGTTATCTGTTATGTTCTATACTTTTGCCTGATATGTTGAGTATCTTGAGATTATTGGGTGCTTAGACTGTATGACTGGAGGACAACATTTGTCTCTTGAATGGCCCTGATGTGCTTGTGTTTTACTGGCAAGACTGAGAACATTGAGCAAGTCACGTTTACATGCAGTTTGTTGTATGGATTTTCCTTCCTGATCATGGTGAAGCTATTGAGTACTTTTTATTCATATTTATATATACCTGTATATATCTGTATATATTGTTTTTTAATTTAATTTTTTAATTTTTCTTTTCCTTTTTAAATTTTTAAAAAAACATTTTTGTAACTTTTCTAACTGCTGCTGTAGCACCGTAAATTTCCCCACTGTGGGACAATAAAGGAGCTATCTTATCTTATCTTATCTTTATCTTGAGTGATATATCAATCATCTAACTCTTTAAAGCAAATAAGGCTGTTTACTGAAAACATGGAATCATGAAGGTTTCCTTATTGTTCTGCATAGACCTAATCGTGCAGACTGCAGCTTGAAGTGACCCAGACCACATAGATATGTGGTCCTAATATGATTTGATATTTTGACATACGGGTCGAGTTCATCCGACCTACACTTCATCAACGAGCAACATGCTGCAAAGTCGCTATTCTGCGCTAAAGTAGGAAGAAGTGGGGGAGAAAGAAACAACCACGGCCAAAAACCTTGCTCTTTTCATTCTTAATCTCCTCTTTAAAACAAACATGGAACTTTAATATCGCCAGCACGCTCACTGCATGTGACCTTGTTGTGTCCTCTGATGCACAAATGGGGATTTATAGGTCACTCTGGAGTTCTGGAGACCTAAGGAAAAAAATGGATTGTACAATAAAAAAAAAAAAAAAAATCTGAATTTAGCATTAAGCCCTGCAGTGTGTCTTTACCTCAGCTTTGCTATGTCCTTGATCTGTACACCTTTGGTCTTCTTCTAGGAGGGCAAATATCAGTTAACCTTGACACCAAATTGCATGGCACTGCTTGATCAATGAAAACACTGAAAATACCGTCACGTGTGAACTCATAAAGCCCAAAGCCTAACCAGAAGCTCCTTTTGGTTCAGTCAGCCGTCACACACAAAAGTGTCATCAAGCTCGTCACGTGAATCACTACCATTTCCCGGCAATTGATGATTCATCTTGGAGGACGCAGGAAATTACAGAATACGCAGTGGGGGAGAATTAGGAAAAGTCTAGTCGCCCAAAAATGTAATTTCATCATGTAGATTAATGCTATTTGGCATCGTCGGGCGTATTCATTCAGGGGACTTTGTCATTTATTTGCGTCTGGGGCCGGAAGAGAATGCGACGGACCTCGCTTGTGCCTCTCACCATCTCCCCGGCAGCACTCGTTCTGCCTCAGTGAGAACACCAATACAGCTCCGATGCCCTTCAGGCCTCGGCTTAATAGTGTGACTATAATGACTTTTTCCACATAGCTGCCTGCCGCCAGTGTCACCTCATACACAATTACTCCATCTGGCTTTCGCTTTGGCTGCTGTAATTATACTTTTGCTAATGTCATTTTTTCCCCCCTTGTGCACAGGTGTCAAAGTGTATGCAAGGGGGGAAAAGGAAAAAAGAACTACTTATCTCTGCGGATGTGCACGCAGTCTAGCAAACATACTGTCGTACAGCAGGATCATGTAATTAGCGAGTGAGGCGATTGTTCACTCTGTCATAAGGAATACACTGATGAGGGGATGCATCGGGATCTGTTTATTCAGTCTTTAAACAGGCCGTTGATTATTTGCATTGCAAATTTTTTTGTCCGATGAATCAGAACGGCGAGACACAATTATAGCAAAGAGTTTGTGATATAAAAACTGCCATAAAATAAAAAATGACAATCCTGACCAAATTCTGCATAAGAATTGTTCAACATTCCAGTTGCCTGAAATCTTTAGCATGCATTTAGAGTCTTCAATACACACTGTTGCTTCATATAACATAACAATGACATTACAAACCCTCTCCTCTGCAACCTGCATATTTTAAAAAGCAACATGCAATGTGGTATAGGCCCCCCCCCATTTGGTCACTAATGTTTTAAAAATAAATGGTAGACCATCTCAGTGATCATCTGGAACAGATTCCTGACAGGGAGAGCGGAAATTATTTGATCGGCACAGTGCGATTACGCTGCCCAAAAACCTTCAAGAAGAAAACCGGGATTATGTCGGTGTCCCAGAAGTCATGAGTGCATCAGGCTCTAACCCCCCACCCCCACCCTCCCGCCTAAGTACCTCAAGTAAGAATAATTTAACACAGCATATCTTGTCTAAGCCTACGCGTGCCCTCAATTCCCGTCTGTCCACGGCTTTATTAACTTCTTTTTTTTTTTATGGACAGGTCAGAAGGATATGCAGTTGTTGTTGACTCCTGCTGGTTTCAACATCTGTCAGCGGCACTGGAAGCAACTTTGCATTTGCCCACAGGCTGGGAGCCTTCAGTCATACCAGACCTCATGTAACTAACACCAGTGTCGGTGACTGTGGTCTGTCGTGGTTTTAAAACAGTAATGTGTGTTTTTTTTATGTTGATATAAAAAAACGGCGATAGCTACATTTTATTTGTTCTACATTCTATAATAAATAAAATTTTTGATTTCATATAATGCCATGGATGCTTTTGAGTGACATAATGAATCGGTGTGAATTCATTATACCGTGATCTAAAAGCACTGAACACTACATGCTTTAAAAAATAGAAATTAGAGGTTAGAAATAAGAGTGAGAAATTCTGAGCGTCTGCCCGGGTGCTTAGCGTTCATGACGAGCTGTACTAAACATCTAAAGATATAACATAGCGTGTAAATGAAGTTAGAGGACGTGTGACCAACCATAGAATCTTTAACTTAGTCCCTCCCTACCAATTCTTATTAAAACTGAAATGTTTTTCCTAAGCAGCAATGAAGATGCCCCTCATGGCTTTAATTGTCGAGGCACCTGATAAGCCTCTTGTGGCTCCTCTGGCTGTAAATATTCATTATCCAGTGTACTGTCAAAGCTTGTCTACGCCGCATCATAGGCAACCTTAAATTAGGAGCTGGGGCCAAAACTTGCATTGTGTCTGCAATTCAATAGCACATGCTATTATCATGATTTGGGACAAACCCTACAGCAATTATGTGATGATAATAACCCTATAAATATACTACGCGTCTATGTATTTATTTAGATTCTTTACGGAACCCTCGTTGAGGGAAAACATATTATTGTCAGTATAATAACCAGAGGCAAACATCAGCTGGGAATAACTCTGTTTATGTAGCCCATGTGCAAAACAATAAGCCAAAACCATGTTCTGCCGTCCACAGGAGATTCCTATCTGAGTTCACAGGCATCAATCACTCATGAGGGAATAAAATATGAACGGCCATACACAGCCGCTCCGCGCTCTGTGTGTGTACGAGGCTTCCTTTTCAGGAAGAGGGATGACGGGGAGGGGACAAAAAGAGACAGAAGGAAGAGGAAAAAAAAGCAGGGAAGTGTGTGCGCCTTTAAGGGCCAGAGACAGGGCCTGACGTTTGGGAAAGTCGCCCAGTGCCTTTCTCATGACCCCTGAGGGGAGGTCTTCTTCCTTCTGGGTCCACAGATGGATAGGATGCTATAGAAAGAAAGCCCAAACCGGCACGTCGACATGCATTGTTTGTTTGTTTGTTTGTTTACCTGCAAACTCACACTCTATAATAATAATTTCTTCTTATTCTGCATTTACAAGCGATGGCGCCACACCCACGCAGATAAGCGACACGTCAGATCTCGCGCTTTTCCCACAGCTTGTCCCGGACGGAGACTAAAAATGTGAATGTTTGCACGCTTAAAAATAGTGGGAAGTCAGCGAAATGTGGGGCAGGAGTTGCAACTTGTCAAACCTTCCGACGGTTAAGATGAATGTGGACTTTAGAGGTCAAACCCGGCTTTAAAAAAAAAAAAAAAAAAACCCAGCTAATACTACAGTGCTCCACATTCTTAATCGCAGCATTAATCCTGTGAATATGACTTTAATTAAGGTAATATAATTAGATTAAGGTGTTTATATGACCCCGAGGCTTAATTGTGTTATTTTTAGACTCAAACTACGATGTGAAGTGACGATGTCCACATGTTCATGGCTGATGAAAACGACTTGGGACTCCTGGGGATTAAACGGCTAGAAACGGTATATGATTAGAGGCCAATAGCTCCTCCTTTGTGGAAGTTTCAAAGGAAAGGGGGGGGGGGGGGTAGAGAGATGTCTCTCACATTCACATGCCACTCTTAACCCATCGCCGTGAGGGTGGACTTTTGCTAATCTCCCTGCAGGTGCTTCCCTCCTAGGCCTTGCACAGAGTACCAGTGGGTGTAAATACATACAGGATTACAAGGGACTTGTACGCGCGGGACGATTGGAGAGCACAGGAAAAAACTGCTTTGCTTGAAAGGAAAAAAGTGCACCGTTTGTTTTTCTGTGTCATTACGTATGTAGAGATACTGTAAATCCCTCAATCTCTCCCCTCAAATCAAAATTGCGCCAGTTGCTGGGGACACACACGCATGAGGACTGCGGGCTTCAAACCGCTGTAATCCCGGCTCAAAGCGGAAAGGGGCTTTGCCGCACATCCAGTCGGTATTATTCTAGGAAATAGGCAATTAAAGATAAGGCCGTAGTTGTAAAGTTGGATGAAGCACATTCCACGGCCCTCCCTTTTTGCTTCAGAGGGCCACAAAATATATTTGGGGACAGAGTGAAACAATGGGGACTCAAACAGGAAACAAACCAATGTGGTCATAATGTCAAAAATATAGAGTATGCCAAGCTTTAAGACACGTCACGTTACAATGATGATGGTATCAGTGTCCTGTGTTAAAACAATACATAAGACTGAAAAATAATGGCTACAACCCACTCACTCAGTTCTCTAAATCACTGAGAGTTGCCACAGAAAAATCAGCAGTGGCAGCTCTGCTCCCCACCTCCACCCCCCCAATCCCAACGGAGCCTTTGAAGCTTATATGGATTGACCTTGTTAAATAAGTAAAGTCCATTGTAGGACCCACCTGGAAAATAAATGAAGATGTTCTTTTGCCAGATGGCGCGTCCGGAATAGAACAGTCGCGCACAATTGGCCCGAGATATGAGGCACGTTTTTTTTTTATATATATATACGTCGCTGTGTCACAAACAACTGGCCTTTGATAAGGGGCGTCTAGCGTTAAGATTACCCCGTGGAAACACACACGCACCCACACAAACACACACACACACACAGACAGACAGAGTGCCAAATGTCAGGACGATCAGAAGTCTTTTTATTTGCACACTGGGGCTGAACGATTTTACGGAAAAATTTAATTGTGATTTTTTTTTTCTTTCCTGGAAGATATTACGAGCATCACAGAAACTTATATTATACCATTAAAGAAGCAAAAAGGCCATAACTCTAATGCTGGAATGAAAAGTGACGTCAAGAATTGATTTAAAATGTAGCCTGACTTATTAACTCTTTCTCTGCTCTCCTTCTCATCAGTGTCTAATATTACTTGTCTTCCATGATTATGATTATTTTTAATTTTTTTTTTTTAATCTAGCATCATTTGAGTCAGTATAAAGCTAAGTACACCTGACTAGCATTGTCTCCTTCAGGTGACTTTTTCTTCTTAGAGAAATATTTCAAAAAGCTCATCTGATGATGATGATAGATATTAAAGTTAGTTTAACGCTGTCAATTAGTTCATTGACATTAGTGACGCTGATTTGGAACCGGCTAAATTAACATAAGCTCCATAACATTAGCTGGACATCTATACGTCTGTTTAACTTGTAAAATCTATGTGGAGTTACCTCAAGCTCAACTTTTTCCCAGGTAGATGCTTCAAACTACTGTTGCTAGACCTGTTGCTAGGCGACTGACGTGCTTGACGACTGCATAACGACCTCCTCCCTCAAAAAGTGTACACAGGAAGAACAGCTGTGAATGTGGCATTAATAACTTTAAAAAATAAAATGTGTAAATTAGGAAAACTTTGAAAAAAAAATGGGAACATATGAAAATTGGTACAAATTGGCGATGTCCGGGTTTCTGCTTACTGCTGCTGTCTAGAAAAACATGTGAAACATGCATCTGAAACTGTGCAGGTTAAATTTGTAAAAATTAGACTCAGTGAGACATACTATACCAGGGGTGGGCAATCCTGGTCCTGAAGGGCCGGTGTGGCTGCCGGTTTTTGTTCCAACCAAGCAGTAACACACCTGATTCTATTAATCACTACTACTCCTGACCTTCATTAGTAGAATCAGGTGTGTTTTTGCTTGGTTGAGACAAAAACCTGCAGCCACACCGGCCCTTCAGGACCAGGATTGCCCACCCCTGTACTGTACCCTACCATTTTTAGTCATTCACCAACTCCATACGTCTGTTTTTAATCCAGGCATAAATGAGTGGGACTGGAACCAGACTCCCTCTATCTAACGATAAATCCCTAAACACAGAGGACAGCGATACCTTATACGTTTATTGGAAAGAGTGATTAAATTGTCCCTGAATTGATTGAAGCGATTCCTGACACTTGGGAGGGGGTAAATATACTGGACTAGGCGAGTGTAATCAAATTAGCTGATCCAAACACAACGCAAAAAAAAAAGACAGTTTTAATAAAGAAAGTGACAATGACGTTCATTGTGCATAAACCAGTGTATGTGTGTGTTATACATTAACATTTCTACATAGGTGAAATGAAACAACTCCTCCGCCAACACGTTGGCTCAACACAGAAGAGTCACCTCATTGAGACAAAACTGGGCTGTACATTTGCATCTAAAGGATGAAGGTCAATCTTTTGAGGACTCAAATGTCCTGGTTCATGTGGCAGCTTTAGACACAACTTGTCTGTCACGTACAATGCTGTAGTGGACGCTCTCCTCCGTTCACACCTGGAGGCAGCAGACACCTAGCCCCACCCCTGGGAGCGTGTGACACCTATTCACATGAACGCTCCACAGTTATCGAGGGTGTGGTCATGTGAATTCGGTTTCACACTCCGAGCTTTAAATTTCTGAATTCCCCGGCGTTAAGTCCCGGAACTGAGGAAGCCTCTTGGATGAGGATTTGAAAATAAAGACTACTATTCATTATTTTACCCAAACCACCATATTTCTCCTTAAAAGATGTTTTACATGTATCCAACAGCAGGATTTGTTGGAAAATTTGTAATCATTTATCGATGTACTTCCCTATTAAATTTCTGTCTATAAAATGATCGATAATTGGATCCCACGTCTCCTACAGATAAGGAGGGATGACTTTGTGGATTCTCTCAAATATGAGGCGATGAACGGATTAGTTTAGCCAGTTGAGTTTTCAATGTAAAATTACACATTTTATTTTTTCCATAAAAACTGAGAACATTCCCTATTGCTCACGTTGTTTGTCGCAGGATGTTTGCTCACTTCCTGCCCTGCCACAGTTACCACGACAGCGGGGACCAGAGCTCTTTCCTGTTGCTTGCGCGCTGCTATTCACCAACGCTTCCTCCCCTCGTTTCTCGACTGCTTCTCCGCGCTCTCAGGACACACCTGCAGGGCCGTGATTGATGGCGAGTCACCCGCGGGGGTCAAGGTCGACCGCTGCGTCTCGTATTGTTGTCCCCACCGTATAGCGACGCTGAATCACAGCTTGCTCTGCACGACGCCAGATTAGTCCCCTGGAGATACTGGAATGCCTCAGAGGTGTCTCGAAAAACCACAATATCATCATAGGGGATAAAGTGGTAAAACGGTAGCTTTTGTTTTTTTTCCAGGTAATTCTCCTTCCTCAGGGCGCAACAAGCGGGGCCTGGGATTGCCTGTGTCAGCGCATGTGATTGTTTTGGCAACAGAAAGCTAATTCGGGCAAAACGTGAAGCTCCTGCTTTGCATTCAGGTCTCACGGGCAAAATGAAAACCGGCCTCTCTCTCTTTGAACTAATACTCAGATGGAGCAGATGGCGCTGCCTAACTTGAATGGATATCTCCTGTTATTAAGCAGGGGCGTATGATGGTTTGTGCGAGAGGAGTTGAAACGGAATGTTGGAGGTTCATAACTGTCATTGATAGCATATTTCTATTAGCGCTGATAGGGATGATGAAACAGTGATTTAAATCGAAATACGAACACACGTACAGCGGTGGGCAGTTACTATTTATGACTTTCGGTTAAATAAGTAGCAGGATCCTTGACATGTACGAGCCAAGAACATGTGCTTTTCAGCTTATTAGGTGTGCTGAATTAATCATTGGGATCTTCTCATTCCTGAAAACATTTTTGCAAAACTGCTGCTGCAGCCGTGTGCCGTGATTATAAAAAAGTCGCAAAAGGAAGGCAGGGAAGGCTGCGTGTACAGTATAACAGGAGTTTAATACACGGAGAGAGTGGCGGTCGAGCATGTTGCAGCAGCTATAAAGGGATTATTCTTCCCTGGAAGACATAATCATGTGTAACACACTTGTTTCAAAAATCCTGTGAAAAACAAACAGGTGTTTCAACTTTTTCCTTTTTTTTTTTTTTTTTTTTTTAATCCATGCCTTCATCCTCTGGCACACACGCAGGAAAGAACCCGACCCCCCACCCACCCACACATACACACACACATGCATGCACGCACTCTTTTGTGTCACTTCCCTTATTAATCATGATAAGTATAGTCAGGATGCCTTCGACAGCAATCATCCAAGATATACACTTTACATATTGAAGAATGGGGGCGACACGGTGGTGCGGTGGGTAGCACTGTTGCCTCACAGCAAGAAGGTCGCAGGTTCAAGACCCGCCTTGGGCCTGGGTCTGGGGCCTTTCTGTGTGGAGTTTGCATGTTCTCCCCGTGTCTGCGTGGGTTTTCACCGGGTACTCCGGTTTCCTCCCACAATACAAAAAACATGCTCAGGTTAATTGGTAAACTCTAAATTGCCCATAGGTGTGAGTGTGAGAGTGAATGGTGTGTGAATGGTGTGTGTGCCCCACGATTGGCTGGCGACCATCTGGGGTGTATCCCCCTGCCTCTCGCCCATAAAGTGCGCTGGGATAGGCTCCAGCAGACCCCTGCGACCCCGAAAGGGAATAAGCGGGATAGACAATGGATGGATGGATGGATATTGAAGAATGGAATGTCTGGGGATATTTTCAAACTAGGCGGCTATGCTGAAAATGGGCAAAACACGCACTTCAACATGTAGATGCCACGCACAGAAGGGCGACTATTTGCTGGAAATCATTCTCAGTGAATGGCATACATCATTAGTCCAAAATTCCATTAATTTTTTTTTGCACATTTTAAATCTATCTGAAAATATATATGAGGCAATTCCAAAACTGTCATGAAAAGCTGGTACCAGATAGTTCAACTCTCTTAAAAAGGTTTTAAAAATGTAAAAAAAAAACACATTATATGAACTAGTTTCATATTATAGTTGGATATTTAAAAGTGATCATTTTTTTTTTAGTTACACCAATTGACATTTTGTTAAAAAACTGCACAAATCATAATTTTTTGTATTAAAAAAACACAATTGGTCTTTTATGTGACAAGACACCAACAAAAACACAAAATGTACATTTTGAGAGACCTGATGAATGCTTCTTTAAGATGTATTTTTTAAAACCAACCATGATTGGTCAGTGATACCTACATCATACAGTATAGGTATGAACTGTACTTTATTTAAAGGGGGAAAAAAATATCGAAAATAAGCTGTTGACTGACCTGAGAGCCCCCACAGGAAAGTGAACGAGAGCAAAGTAAGTTTCCTCCGACACGTACAGACGTCCATGGTTCACTTCGTCCCTTCGACCCTTCAGCTTTCTGTCTGTGTGAGCTCGGGTCGCCTCGGGCAAAGCTCTTGGAGCCTGTCAAGTTGCTCTTCTCGCAAGAAAAAAAAAAAAAAGGTAAAAGGGACAACTCAGGTGAGCCGACGCCGGATGCCGCGGCGCGAGGAGCCGTCTTTTCTCTGACTCTTGGACGGCGAGATGTTCGGTAAAAAAAAAAAAATAAAGTCTGAACTGGATAAAGCACCTGCGACGCGGGAGGTTTTTCCTTGCGCCTCTTTGACGCTCCGCCGCATCCGCGGGTCCTTCCTTATGACAGCAGCGCGAGTCCAACTCCGCAAGTTGTCATCACGCGTCCTTTTTTTCCACCGAGAGAGAGAGAGAGAAAGAGAGAGAGAGAGAGAGAGAGAGTCGTCACCTCCGCGCGAGCGAACCTGACGTACAGTTCGCGTCGACGCGCGCGACACGAAGCGCGCTCGGACTTCGAAGTAAAACGCTCGCTCGGCGGACGCGCGTCAGGTTAAACGGTTCGTGCTTCGGTCCCGCTTTTATTTTGAAAATCAAAGGCGGCCGGCATACGGTGGTTTCTCCGCTCGTGTTTCACAGCTTGACGCGGGCAGCTGCGCGTTTCACGTGCGGGCGCAAAAGTCTTTTTACTTTTAATTGTGGTGATATGTTTTTTGGGATAATGGGCAATGCCAAAACTGACATGTGGTGTAGCCCTAAAACTCACTTAAACAAGATTAAAAAAAATAAAATCAAGTACTTTTTTCATTCTAGGTGGATTAAATATTTAGAAATTCATCATTCAGTTTTTTGTTCCACTATTTGATTTCGTGTCAAAAATGGCACACATTGGTGATTAGTAACACAGAATGATACAAATGGACTTTACATGACAATAAAAACTAACATTGAATGTAAAATGTACATTATGAGATACACTATATTTCCAAAAGTAAGAGTAAGTAACAGTTAAGTTATGATAAAGAATTATTACGATAACTTAATCTGTAACCATGTAAAGAATTACATGGAAGTTCTGATATTCTTTACAAGAAATATCTGTGGTTTTATGTACCAAAACCCGCCTTACATCTTCCCTCTCAAGCATCCGTCTGGATCACAAGAAAGAACGGGTCATTTTGTGTCTGTCTCATCAGTATTAATGAGCCTCTTCTCGGATGTGTGACTGTATAGTTGTGTGTCAACAACTTAACGGAAGTCTTGATCCAATTTCTGAATATATGCTGGATTGAGCATTTGGAAACACGAGGGCAGAATTTAACCCTAACCCTAACCCAGCACCTACACATTCTTTACAGTCAAAAAACTATTAATATCTTAATTTTTATGATATTGGAGCTCCTATATCTTGAAAAAAAAAGAAAACATTGGCTGCTTAAACATCAAAAAATGAAACAAATAACAATAAATACTGTCCTGTGACCTGAAATGAATATAAGCCAAAAGGGCAAACAAAGTGGGGGGGTGGCTTCATGAGGCTGTACTATACTTTTGCAATTTGGCAATTCCAAATTCTCCGGCTCGAGCTTTTTCAACAATAAGCCTATTTCCATACTCACGCTAGAAAAGCTCCATCCATTCCCCGTTGAGACGCCTGTTCTCTCATGTGTGAAGAGGTGTGGGTCTGAAAGCAGAGAAACTGGACTCAGCTTGACATGAATTCCCAAGTTGAGCTCACCCCTGATGTAAAAAATCCGGACTGACCTGTGCTCTCTGAAGTGGTCAGCCTCCTTTTATTTCATTTTTTTTTTTAAGGTTTCCCAGTTGCCTCGGCAACAAAGGTGAGCCTAATGCTGGATGACTGCTCAATTATGAGAGGTGAGCAAGGGTGTGATTAAATCCAAGGAAGCAGAGTCCAATATTTATGGGGAGGAGACTTTTTTTTGTGTTGTTGTAAATTGCATCTGGGCCCCGAGATGAAATTTACAGCTTTCACGGACAAGCTGTCAAAAACAGGCCTGTTTTTTGTTAGTGCAACAATAACTGTCAGTATAAACAGAAAGGCTAATATTGTATTGTGGTCTAATCTAAAATTTGTTTCTATTACTATGATTCAATTCCAGGATCATTATGAAGATGAGCAAACATGACACCTGTGGGCCAAACATACAGTTTTATTTAGTCACACTATGCATTCAGAAACTTGATTTGCATCGTTTGTACAGTAATGCGACTTCATGGTGGATTCAAATGCACCTGCAAGAAATGGGACTCGATTGGTGCATTTAGTTGCACATCACTGCAGCAAGATCTATTGAAGTTTTTTTTTCACCTATGCAACACAATGCTGCATTTTATAATTTCGTTCCTGTACAAACAACTATTGCATCTATTGCAAGCCTGTCCCTTCTGGAAGAGGGATCCCTCCTCTGTTAGTCTACCTGAGGTGAGGAAAAATGTCTAAGCATTACCCCATTGATGATTTTGCTGCACAGCATCCTGGACATCTACACACATATCACTGTGTATTGATTACTGCCTGCATTAAAAAAAGACTATGAGGACCAAAGTCTATTGTTTTGATGATGTGATTATCTCAGATTATATTCTATATGGTAGATGCATTAAAATCCCAATGAACCTGCATGAAAGTATCATTGGTATTATTTAATGGGGGTTATCATCACGATCCCAGATACTGTAGACTGATATTTCTTAGATACACAGTATTTTTTTTAATGTGGTCTGCTTCAACAGAAGCAACATTGTGTTTGTTGGACTTGTAAATGTGATGTTTTGATGACAAAACAAATACTAATGTACAGCTGGGGAAACAAATAAAAATAAATAAAACATACTCTAACTTCTGCATGAATTTAAGCTTATTATACATTCATATTATGTGTAATTTTCCTGCATTGAGGCATATGTTTTGCACCTACTGTAAAATGTAAATTAAAGAGTGAGTAGCAAAATGTAACATTAATTATTGATCGGCCGAGTGAGTCAAGATTTTTCATTCATAACAAAGTGGCAGAATGCACTACATGCATTTCTATTTGTTTTGCAGTGCATTAGCTGTGTTGCGCATACTTTATGTATTTAGATGAAGTGAGTCTAAGGAAATGTCCCAGATAGTCATTCCAAAATGTCAGAAGCCTTGTCTCTGCACATACATCACATCTTCACAATTTGTCATTTGTGGGTTCACCTTATTATTATCATTTTTTTTATCAGATATAACACATTTCTCTGCAGACCAATAGATTTTATTTAGCAGTGACCAGAAATTACAATCAGACCATTTCTCAAGTTGCAATTTTAGAAACGACTATATGCTGCCATCTGCTGGCCACATGCCCGAATTACATCCTCAGAGTCTCAACCAGCGCTAAATTCAACTGGCGCAAATGCAGTATTTTTTCTATCTAGCATGCTACGATTTAAGCCAATCTCACAACACATACTACAGCTAAGGGTTAGCAGGGATGTAGTCATATACTAAACAAACTGGACACATAATTAATGAGGATCTGATGATGTCTATTTTACGACCTTTTGAGCTACTATTAGTTAATTAGACACTTCACGAGAAATCACTGACTGGCTTCTGATCACAAATGTGTTGAGCTTAGATTATGGGCTAGCCTATTGAAAAAATATCAAAACCTACAATATTTTCGGGAACTTAAAGTTGCATCAATCTTATGATTGACCTCTTAACAATCTTTGGCTGATGGAAATTCGTCATATCAAACAAAAACTTGAATCCATGGGTAAGACATAAATAGAAGAAAAAAAGCAAATCTTTTCAGTTTCCCTTTACTGTCCCATGATTTCGTGATGCCTTTGATTAATCTAGTGACACTGTATTGATTAATACAGTGAGAAATAGCACCGACACTACCCAGGACATTCTCAAAGTCACACACACACACACACACACACACACACACACACACACACACACACACACACACACACACACACACACACACACACACACACCTTATGACTGTGTGGCAAATGACAGTGAGTGCCCCATTTATTGGTTTTCAGACATGTAAACATACAAGACAGTGACTCCAAAAACAATCACATACAAGACGTGGCATCAACCAATAAAAAAGAAAATATCATATCTATTTTTCATATACTTAACATTGTAAGTTTGCAAAAGCTGTAATGCTCAAGAACACTGATTCTTTTATATATGTATATATATTAGTTATATTTATATATTAGTAGATTACATATATAATATATACACATATATATACATATATACACACACACACACACACATACATATACATTTATATATTCAACATGGATTTATCCATTGTTTGATTCTTCTCTGGCACATTGCACATAACCTCAGGAATAGTGTTCATTAAGGATTCAGTTTGATTACAGATCAACAGATGAGTTTGCAGCTTATACTTGTAAACCTGACGAGAAGTCCCAGATCAGTGCCCGTAGGACTGCTTCCTACCTGTTTAGCAAGCAGATTAACACAGGTACTGGCGGAATCACACGCTATCTGCAACAAACATGTGTTTCAAAAATACCAGTTTGTTGGGGGGGGCTGGAATCAGAACATCAGTACAATACTGATATCAGTACATTTCCATTTTGGCTGATAACATGGCACAAAACATAAAACAAAATAAATAATGCCCTCACAGGCCTGGCAGTATTTTAG
Source organism: Eupleurogrammus muticus (assembly GCA_036785175.1). Lineage (NCBI taxonomy): Eukaryota > Metazoa > Chordata > Actinopteri > Scombriformes > Trichiuridae > Eupleurogrammus > Eupleurogrammus muticus. The sequence goes on from JAYKQN010000007.1 coordinate 5,986,398, forward strand.
AATATCAAGACTAGATTAATGCCGCGTTCAATTTGTGAATGAACGTTTCAAGCGCTTGAATGTGCATCGGCACTGTCAAAAAACAAAACAAAACAATGCAACAGTGTCAGCACACGGCTAAACTAGTGGTTGGACCGCAGTAGAAACGGGTATCCACAAGTCCATCATTTGCACTGATGCATCCCTAGCTGCAGAACAGCGACAACGTGCAAAACATAAGGCATCAATCAGCCATTTCGATGCTTTGTGAATTCAGGTCGAGACCCCCCCCGCCAACAGTCACAAGTAGTAAAAGGCAGTTTTTGAATAAATACGCGCTATGGTCCCTCGCTGCCTCGTCTGCTACATCCTACTGAGGTAGACAAAAGCATACTGCAGTAGTCACCTTGCCAACCCCCTCCCACACACTCCCTGATAAGGAAATATTTATTGACACTAAACAAGCAGCAGAACCTTTGTAGTGCACATTAGACTAAAATAATAAGTAGGTACTTCTTGGTTGTTGCAGCTCTGTAATACCGTTCCAATATTCCTACACAAGACATTGGCCATGTTGTCCATTATCAATCTGTTTGTCTTGATTAATCTCAAATCAGTTCTTGAGAGCTGAAAAGGTTGTCTGCACACATCCATGCTTTATAACAAGACAAAACCGGTAACCTTTCATCTCGCTGTAACACTTTCTACTCATATCTTCAGTCATTACACATCGAGAAAACACCTAGTGGCAGTTAGCAGATTTCCTTCTTGTTGTATTTTAATGGATAGCCGACAGCAGTTTCCAGGCACTCCACCAGGGAGCCTGCCGAGAGGAAGTCCAGCTCCACCTCGATGAACTTCATGTAAATGGCCAAACGCTGGGACGAGCCGTCGCCCCTGTTGCCGTCCTCGCAGCTGCTGCCACCACGGCAGTTCTCCTGCAGGAAGCGCGTCACGGCGGAGGGCTCGTTGTGAAGGTAGTGCTTGCTGGAACCCTGAAAGTGCTGGAAGAGGTACTGCTGCACGGTCCTGTCCTCGGCTATGCCCAGGAAGCAGTAAATGACCTTCGCCCCAGTCCTGTCGCTCCTCCCTGCCGCTTCTTGGCTCTGTGCCCCGTTCTCGGATTCGCGCCAGGGTACGCCGTAGTCCTCGCTCTGCAGCGGGGTCTGAACGGGCGACAGCACCTCGTAGCCGATGGCATAGAGTCCGTACGCCTTGGGGATGTCCCCGGGGAGGAGGTAGTGGAACGTGCCTGTGCTGCAGCCCGCTGTTCTGGACTGGGAGACGGGGATCCAGTCCACCTCCATGTGCAGCTCCAGGCAGCGCGCCTCGCTGATGGTGATGTCCAGGAACTTGTAGTACACGTTCTTCCAGTTCATCTTCTGCACTTTGGTCATGATGATCCGGCCCTCGGGCTTCTCCGGGTTGAAGTACTCGCGGAGCCGCTTGCCCAGCGGCACCTGCGAGCTGATTTCGGCGTAGTGGTAGCGCACGTCCTCGCGCCAGCGCGTGTTGTAGCCGATGCCGAAGATGGCCAGCTTGTTGGAGAGGTGCAGCCGTGAGAACTCGGTCCACGTCTGGAAGTGCTCCCATTTCAGATGCACGGACTCCAGGATGCGCATCACGGTCTGCATCATGTCCCTTTTTCTGCAGCAACACAAAGATTCAGAATAATCACAGAGTCACATTGACACATGTAGCCTGTGTTAGAAAGTACTGAACAAGTTTGCAAGAAAGAGCGTGTCTTATAGAGTTCATAGAGCTTGAGTGAGTAGCTACAGCTGATTCGAAAAGAACCAGAAAACTTGATTGGGACTTCCTTATTCTGTATGGAGGTTTACTGTTTTTGTAAAAATAAATAAATGAATAAATTATTACTATATGGTCTCTCAATATGATATTTTCAGTCTCCTTTGATAACTTTGATGATGCAATTAGGAATTAAACCAAAATTATAAAACAAAAGAGCACCCAGCGGAGACATTTTTTTTTAGAGATTTGAAAAAATGCTACTTATAAAATTCAGCAAATACCTCCTCACTGCCTGCAAGCTGTGTCTGCACTGAAAAAAAACAACAAATCAGGTGATCTTACACAGTCCCTGCTTTGTACTCCATCTGATCATCAGCAGGTGGCGTTTAGGCTTGTGTGTAGATGGAACAGGGAGGGGCTCACATCCTGATATACAGCAACTATGCGGCTTACTTATCACCTAAAATGTTTTCAAAAATGTGTTTTTTGTGAACCAATTTCATAATATAAACAGAAAATCGCCAAGTAATATGGCGGCTGGTCCGTTTTAAAAATCCACAAGCAGCCCCAATGAGTGAGAGCGTTTGACCAATCACGTGGAGTCCTGGAGTCTAACGTTTCAATGTCAAACAAATGACGCATTTGCAATGCTAAGGCTAGTTCACTACGAAAACCCAAAGCTCTATATTTAAGCTCAGCTGTAGCCTCTTTTTAAACAGCCTGTTCCAGGCTTTATGGCAGCGTTGTGCCGCCTCACCGTGCTGTGTGTAAGATATGTAGGCAGAATGGTGTGTGTGTGTGTGTGTGTGTGTGTGTCAGAGTTGTCCTGCCAAATTCCCGGGATGAGAGGTAGTCAAATTGGCGGATCCCCCGTGTTTCGCCGTCTGTGTGTAAGGTAAAGCTGGCACGCCGCAACACAGCTTTTATTATTATACAAACAGCTTTGTGCCAATGTTGAAATATCGAAAGCTACTGAAACAACAAACTGAGTGATGACCTTCATTCTTTCTACATGTCGAGTCTAACTATGCTTTATGTCTTTACCAATTTAGACATTAAGCACCTGTCAAATGAAAACAATTAAAAAAAACACCTATAAAACCTATGTTATTATAGGATAAATGTTGTTGCAGGTTTTTCTGAAAAAAAGAAATTTGAGAAATTGTCACTAATTAATATCTAAGCCTGAAACACATAAAACAGTTAAATACATTGCAATTAAAAAGGTGAGACTCTCAGGTGTTATTTATCCTGTTCTATTAGCACTAACATGCCATCACATTTCTATAAAAAACCCTCAACGTCAGATGCATAAGGAAAGAACTATTTCTTATGACTCATTTATAGAATGAATAGCAATTTAAAATATCTATATATAAAATAATATATGTTGATCTATAAATCCATCCATCTATTCATTTATCTCTGCATCATTGTTGATTTGTGATAATTGTGCAGCATGTAAGGCACTTTCATTCATATTTAAACCATGTGACTAACAATAATCAATCAATCAGACACACGTGTGTTTTTTGAGACAACTGCCAGCAAAACTGACTGAATCACATGACGAATCACACAATATTGTTGTTGTTGTTTGTCACATTTCCCAAAAAACTCAACAAGACCTTCCTCCTGTGCATGTGAACCAAAGATGCAATGCATTGTGAAAATTAGGACTAAACAATGCTGCTCTATGCAACAACAGGCAGGAAGTGGCAAGAATGAGCAGATGTACTTCTCAACAGAGCAATGCATATCTCTGGCCAGTAAATGGCTTGTTTAGCTCATCCCTGATTTGCTACACAATTTGTCCGTTTACTGGTCCTGACCAACCTGTGGACAGTTTCAGTACGAAAATATTAACTCAGCAGGCACTAAAGGGTTTTACAGGTACAGGAGACGAGCAGTGGGTTATAAATGGAATACGTATCTGCTGATTTAGCCGATTCAAATGGTAGAGTAGGTTACAGTAGTCACATCAGAGGTCGACATTGTTGCGTCCCATATCACATTGTTCAGTCTCTAATTTTGGGATTAATTGACTTACTGGGTTTGTTCTGACAGCTCTGCTTGAATCTGTAGAGCTCGGTTTTTAGGGACCTGGATTTCTTCTGGAGACAAAACAAGAACATGTTAGTTCTAACCCACCATGTGTGTCATTTTATTGCTGTTCACAGATCACTGACACACACACTCACACTCACCGGACTCCATGTCTCCCTCCTGGAAAGCAGAGTCCAGCACCTGGTTGCACCAGTCCTCCTGGGAGAAATCCTCCAGGGTGCTGCTGTCGGACTCCATCTCCTGGTACAGGCCGCTGCTGTTGATCAGCACCGGGGCGCAGCTCTGGGAGTCCCAGCCTCCCTGGCCGAACACCTTCTCCAGCTGCTCGATGGTGTAGCTGCTCTTCCTTTTGCCGATGCCGTGCTCCTTCACACGGCTGTAGCAGCGCCTCAGTGTCTGGATGTGACGGGAGGAGAAATCAGCAGTGTTTCACATAGAGAACTTTATTATTTCATAGCAATATCAATTGATAAATACACTTTTCTATTAGGAGAAAATTAAATGTGTGTTTATAGAAAAGGGAATATATCATCACCATATTAAAATAATGGCCGAAGTCAGTTTTTGGTCTAAATAATCACTTAATGATGCTTCTGCATCTGGTAAAAATCACTGAAAACCTTTTTTTTTTTTTTTTTACTCAAGTCAAAGTTTGGCGATAGTAGACACGTTTTTCATTATAACTAGGGCTTTTAAAATGGATTTTAACGCCACTATCGCAATGAAGTTGTGCAAGGAGGACTCAGATTACTCAGAAAATGTAAAATTTTAACTGGTCGGTATAACTGAAAACTTGTTTGGTTTGTGTTTGCGATACTTTTTGGGGCATTTTAAAAGCATTAGAGACAATTACTCACTGCCCCAATACTCATAAACAGAACTCACATATTACAAATTTGAATATTATCCCTTTGGGTACATTTATAACATATTAATACAATGTGTGATGAATTTGCGATTGAAGAATAGCTGAATCTGTTGGCTAATATAATGCGTTAATGGCGATTATTGGTGGTCTATAGCTTCTTGATTTTGCTCTCAAATCTCAATTTAAGTTTACAATATGCACATTTTTTTCTAGGAGGGTGTGTTGCTCGCCTTGAATTGAAATGACACCACTGCAGCAGCGTATCGCCATAAACGCCAAAAATAAAACAAAAAAAAGCCTCAAGGCTCAAAAACATTCAGCAGACAAGAATTTCACAAGTGATTCCAAACTGGAATATTTCCAAAAATTCCCTTTGTTTAACTTCCAAGGGAAAGTCTCCTAATTTTCAAACCTTAAGTGCACGTCAGGTATTTATATGAGGTGACAAGTGCGGCGGTTTGACAGTTTGCGCACGGTGGTATTTTTGCGCAAAAACAACACGTTTTCGACGTTTGGCTCATTCTGAGGCGGATATTTGCAGGTTTTGTGGTTTTATTCGGTGACATGTTTTTTACTGGTGAAACGTGACAGACTCGTGTCTGATGGTGGTGGTGGTGGTGGTGGTGGTGGAGCCTCTCCGGGTCTCCAACGACGGCCATGGCCGCCCTACCTTCATCCTCTCCCGGCACTGGGACGGCGTCCTCTCGTAGCCCAGCTCGGACAAGGCTCTGGACACCCGCTCGTACATGGCGGGACCGGGAGCCTTGCCGGAGAACACGGTCCCTGCCACCTCCAGCTGCTGCATCCGCGCCTCCGTCAGCCTCTCGTTACCCCACACCGCTATCAGGGCGTTCGTCTCGGACGGGGTCCACGACATGCCCCGGCACGCCGTGAAGCTGTTGGAGGAGGAGGACGAGGCCGCCGTCCGTCCGGCGGGCCCCGAGCCCACGTTCAGCGGCGAGAAGCGGTTCGGCGTGGAGGGGTCGGAGTGGTACTGGTTGCTGTCGCTCAGGTCGTCCGACTCCGGGGACGGCACCTCGGTTTTCGGTATCTTCAGCGGCGTCGATATCTCCGGAGAGTGCTCCGCGGTGCTGGACGCCGCCATGTTGCCTCTGTTGCTAGGGAGGAGGGGGAGGAGGGACGGTGACGTCGGCGGCCTCGCGCCTGGTGGAAAAAAAGGTGCGGAGCAAAATGTGGCGCGGAAATGAGGATGCTGGATGAACAGCAAAACTTACCTTTTTTGGAGTAGTGGATCCTGAGATCCCATTGACAACTAATCAGATAAACGCTTTTGCTTTTGGAAAAAAAACATCTGCCTGTGATCTTATGCTCTTCTAAAAACTAGAAAATAAATCAAATTCATCAGGGGGTCAATAAAAGATTATGTGTATGTGTTTGTTGTGGATTTTTTGTGTGAATGGCACCCTTTTAGGGGGTTCCAGGGGTTAGTTTGAGAAAATTAGAAAAATGTAAGGATTGTAAATTCATTTTTTAATATATATATTAAGATATAGACTCTCAATAACTAACAATCACTATCAATGTAAATATTAACAATAGATTAAGCTACTTGCAAATCACAAGTTGATACCATTTTATATGTTCTAAATGTAATTTAAGGTAATAAGTGTTTAATATTCCTAACAAGTGGACAAATATGCTTTAGACAAATATATTTTTTGATTGGAAATAAAACAATCTTTTTACATCAGAAACTCAAGTTTCGAATGTTTAATGACTCATCTTGCACACTTTACAGAAGTTGACCAAATCAACTTTGTTGTTAGGGTACTATTTAAAAAAGAAATCAGTATCACATTACATGTTATGCTTCACCCCTTACATGCAGTTCAATCTAATTTGAAGGTTTTAATTTACTTCCCTCTAATAATAATTGATAGTTAATAAACCTGCAATTGCTGGTTTGTTGTTACATGAAAGCACCCATGCAGTGATACCCACATCTGTGTGGGCAGAGGGGAGAGCATCCTGTGCTCAAGGATGTGGACGTAATTCCTGCAGCAACAACTCCATATATGGAGAGATGAACTCCAATGTGCACAGGACAGTTTTGGAATTAGTTATCAGACGTATGCAGGAGCGACCTTGAGGGTGTGGAACTGTAGGGTGTCTTTGTTCTCCTTCTCATACCAAAAAGGTACTCCATGAGGCCGTGGGAGAGGGTGCACGAGGGATGGAGTGAGTTAGCAGGAGGGGAGCATGAGAGGAGATCATGGAGAAAGAGAGAGAGAGAGAGCGAGCCCCGCGGGAGCCAATCAGCATCAATGATGCACTCACACCTGCTTAATATTGGATAATAAAACTGGATCAGTGAAAAATCAGGGTGTCACACTTTCTGCATTGACAAAGGATCCTGTTATTAGTCAGGAAAGGATTTGTCTCTTTTCTCCTTCTCCCCATTCCCCCCATTCTCCATTTTTGCTCTGCTGTATTAATACAAATAAATGTTGATAAACTGAATTGAAACGTCTTTTGCAAAATTTGTGAGTTTATTAGAGGAACTCAGGAATTCATAGTGTATGTGGGGGATAGAAAGACAAGGATTCACATAGATTCAGAGTAGGGCCCGGTCTACACGACCTCCAACGGAATGAGACCTCCTGCAGTGTGTGATAGGCACGATTTGAAAGGTGCATCAGTGGGACGTGAGAGTTCCCAGATGGAGAGGAAGAAAGAGAAGCTCAGGGTATCTCACAGGGTTCCCCGGCAGTCTGTTTAGTGTCGGACCTGCAATAGTGAATCTCATCTACTGTCTTGCATGATTTAACTTACCCATGTCACAATATCAGACAATAAAAGGCCACATAATACTCATAATACTCTTATCTCACCAGCAGTACACTGACAAAATAATTGTCAGGTCTGAACTTGTTACACATGAAACCAGAAGATCTGATCACAGTTATCACGCAACTCACTGTTTTCCTCTGTTAATACACCAATGGGGCAGAGTCCTCCAGGTCAACGTCCGACAGTCCGACCACCCAGTGATGACACTGGGCAACACCTTTTTATTGGATTGTGAGTCTATAATTGGTCATTTGATGGCCTGGTTGATAGATTGGTGTCAATGGTTACTTCATCTTTTCTATGACAGTGATTGATTTGGTTCCTTCGGGGACATTTCAGCCTGCCCTACCATCTGTCCAGCGTGTGTTTGTTTGGAGTGGGGGGTCCTGACCTGGCCGAAGGGGGAGTAAGATCCTCTCTGGATTAAGTCTACACGTGAGCTCTCACGTAAAAAGGTCAAAGACAGGAAACATGTCAGAACTCCAGCTGTCAGAGTTGGCATGTCTGCTGTCAGAAAGACACGACTGAAATGCTACAATTTGCATTTGCATTAGGATGGTTACTCTTTCCTACATGTGAAAACTGCAAAGTTTTTTCTGAAAAAACAAAACTGCATTATTGTTACTTACCCAGAATGTTTTGTGAACCTAAATGCTCGCTAGAAAGTTGGGATTCACACTAATCATTACACCATTCAAAAGTACAGGATATTGTGAATGCAAAATTAGTCATACTTATATGAAGATACCACAGTAACTGTACACAACTAGTAAGGTTAATCATGCCATGATCTGTCACTATCCTAATACTTCTTGTGTTTTGTGTTACCTTGGTTTCCTGTGTTGTGTGCATTAATCACCTGCTGTTGAAATAAATAATGATGTACAAGTATTTTTATTTGTAGTAAACTAATAGGGATGGACAGTGGAAGCTCCATGAAGTTTTTGGAGGTTCCTACTGGTTGTACTGGGAAAATAAAGCAGAGCTTTGAACCCACAAAGAACAGTGACATCTTGTGGTGTACATACAGTATATCATCTGTTTCACTCATATATGTGTAAAAGAAAAGCCTAAAACAAATCCATGTCTATCAAGAATTGTTGTTCTTTTTTTATGGATTTTATTCTTTCATTCATGTGACAAGTCTTCAATGTTAGTGGGGGATGTGCTTGTGTGACAATGTATATGTATGAACAATAATTATAATGAAGTTATCAGGGATTGTGCTTGTGTGACAATGTAAAACACTTAATCCCAAAACTAGGGATTATGCTGGGCAAAGAAAAATGAATTTCAAGGCTGAGATTTCACAGGTTTTTATTCGAAAAACAGGATGCCGCTGTACTTAGTTTCAGCCTGTTTCTTTTTCACCAGCCTTTGAAAAGATCCTCACATGGCACAGATCAGGCCAGTGTGCACACAAACCACTGCAACACCACTTTATACAAATATGGAACAACCACCTGACTCCATTCAAACCTTGGCAGGTGGGGCTCCTTTAAGTCCCTAGATGGATAGATGGATAGACTACATTTTAAGACATGGTAGGAGGTTCCCAGTGCACAATTTGCTCTTTTAAGATTCTCTACTAGTCTTTTTTGCCCAGACTAGCACATTCAAAAGCAGCAAGGTCAACTCTTCTGTGACCTCATTTGTGTTTTAATATTCCTGAAAGCACATCAGAACAAAATAGTGAGGATCTGTGTTAATCTACGTGCCATCAAGCGGCGGCTGTTATATTCTTGGGACATGTACAGACATAATTTAAAGTTAATGAGATGGGACTCTATTTGCACATGTTCAGGACACTGGCTTCACCTTTTCAGCGCCGCCATCCTTTTTTGAAGGCTTTATGAATTTGAAGTTCAGAAAATTGCTGGGTTTTTTGTAATTACATACCAGTTGGGATAATGATATGATCCTGGGTTTATCATCAGAGGGGTGAGTCGCCTTTTCTAAACCATAATAAATGGAGATCTAATTTGACAAAGTTCTTTTTAGTGGAATGGCGAGTTTCTGTTGCTAGAGGAGGTTGGTTGTCTGTGCTCAGACATTTGAAAAAAACACACAAACTAGCTGCCTGTAGCAGCCACAATTATTGAACATTGTATGAGGAACAAATTTATTTCTAAGCAGATTGCTGGCTAACCAAACCACCCACACATCCACGCACGCCGACTTGTTGATATGTATGAGCTGATCTTTTCACTGCGGTTAAAATATGATGAGCAATTATCCTGTGGACTAATAAAAAGATTGTGAGTCATTTTGCATTTTAATTTGCCCGGAGGCAGAAAGGCAACAAAACCATCAGGAAAGATGAAATGTGGTGTTACCTCACAGAAACCGTTCCTGCTGTCGCTGACCTCCGCTTGTGGAGTGAAGAGGAAAACCTGTTGCTGCTGGATTTCAGGCGTTTTTTGACATCGTGTCCAGAATTAAGTGGAAGAAAAGAGGCTGGAAGAACCAAAAAGGAAAAAGCCTGATCCTAACTGACTACTGTATTTCATTATTTAGCACAGAAAGTCTGTCCCTGTAGGGACGATACTAGTCTTCAGTCATTGGTTACTATGCACAAATAAAGCAACAATTATGGTCTTGAAGTTGTTTCGCATCAATTAACACTATGCATAAGTCAATCAAAGCGTGGGGTCAGGAAATTTATTAAAATTTCCAATGATGAGATCATGATTGCCATTTCCCATTATAGCCAATACCCAGAGCTTTCAAACAACATGTGACATGTTGGAGCTGTGTTGCATATAACTTGGACCTACCATCTATCCATCCATTATTTTTCTATACCTCTTTATTCCTTGCTGGGTTCGCAGGGGGTCTGCTGGAGCCAATCCTGGTGTAATTCTGGTGAGAGGCCGGGATACACCCCAGGCGAATCAGCAGTCTCCGCACACCATTCACATACACTCAAAGCTAAGGGCAATTAAGAGTCTCCAATTAAACAAAGCATGAGAGGAAGCCGGACAACCCAGAGAAAACCCACACAGTGAGAACTTCTGGGGCTTTTCTTGCTGCCCCCTTGGGTATACCATTTTCACAAATAAGACTGAAAAAGTTTAAAACAATTGGATCTGCCCAAAGCCTCTCTGGTCCCCCTATAACCTATCGCTATCGTTTGGCTGTGACATATGAAATGCACTGACCAGAAAAAGAAAAAAAGGAAATTTACTGTAATCTACCTATTTACTGCTTTTGTAGCATGAACAATGAGCAATCCAATGTATCAAATGTAAACCAAATGAATGTTCAAAGTGCCTCAGTTGTAGACCTCATAACATGCAGTTATCAGGTATGGCTGCTAAAGACGACTAGTTCTTGTATTTACTCATGTTTAGTTGAGAAACCAAATTTTAAAGCAGTTCATGTAAAAATAACTTTGAACATACACATATAACCAAAAGCTTGTAGATAAAAGTGTTTTTTTTTTATTTTTAGAAAATCTAAATCCTAGAATCTCACTACAATAAAACAAGGTCTACAAATCATCCTTTGTGTTTCTGACGGCTGCAAGATAAATTCCCCCCCCCTCCGTTGGGTGATGGATCTTTTTCCAACGCTCATCCTTGATTGGGCCACATCTGTTACCCACGGGGCTCGGTATTAATGACAGTGCCAGGAATGCCCTCAAGTGTTTCTTACTTAAGCATATCTGAGCGTGCGTTCCCAGTCGTGACTCCGAGCTCATTACTTTACACGCATGAAGTGACAGGATGATTATGAAGTTAAAGTGCGACCTGTCATCTTCGATTTGATGATATTTCCATCCATCAGTCAGCACCTGCAGGTTTTCTTTTGTGCATATTGTGTATTTTCAGACAAACATCATTATGTAACATTTAATATAGCAGTGTACATAGACATAAATGTCGATGTGGAATGATCCTGCAGCTATCCAACGTGACCGTGCTGTTCTGCATATTCAGCAGTTAGGAATGGCTGAACACCTACACTTATTATTTCCATTCATCATGTTTTTTTTCTCAGCCCTTTAGAAAGTAAAGAGAGTAAAGTGTGAAAAATGCATGTATGTAGGAGTATTTACTGTTTTTGAATTTCTCGTACATTGAATCTATAATGAATTAAGTAGCTTCTTGTATGAAACGTATTATAGACATTCATATTAGAACTTACTTCATTGATAGTTTTGTGGACAAGGTTGATTCACATGCACAACAAGGTGCTGAAGACAGAAATAAATAACATAATTGCCAATTCATATTCAGTCTTTTTCGATTTGATATTTTATACAAGGTTTTAGCAAATGCACTGTCAGTTTTAGAGAGAAGGCTTTTCAACGCTCTCTATCAATTTCAGCGGCGTCTCGTTTCCATCAATTCAGTGCTCCAAACGGGTCATTACCAGATAGCTGTGAAATGACTGTTACATGGGCTTCTTTCCTGATACTGATTGCACACAACATGTCATCTTATGCACACCAGGCTAAAAAAAAGAGAGTTGTGACGGTGGAGAATCATGCAGGGAAATCACCTTGAATTGTTATAAAGTACAGAAGTCTATTGTATTTGTTGACTGTGAAAACCAACTCATCTACACTTCTTAGAAAGTATGCATGAAGCACTTACTTGGTGGCCTAGTGGTTTCATCATTCTTAGCTCAAATCTGACCAGGGGCCTTTTCTGCCCTTCAGGATTTCAATCTCCAAATCACAAATGCAACCAGAAATATCTTTTATTTTAATCAATTCTATGTGTTGTCTGTTTGCTTTCACTTGACCTGACATCCTCGTGGTCTGGTTTTGAGTGTCCCGTCTTCAATTCTTTAAACTAAATGAACACACTCGCTTAGGCTTTGGCATTTACCACAGCCCCAGTGATGCTGGATTCTCCCACATGTCCTCGAAACAAAAGAAAACCCCATCAGTCCCCCGCGGACTCTCCTCTCTCGTCCTGATGCGGAAACTAAAAAAAAACGCCCCTCTCGTCCCGGGCTACCCCCAATCAGCGTTTAGCTCTTTAACTTCCTCCAGCTGGGCCCAGCCTGGAGCTAACACCCCCCCCCCCCCTCCACCCCAACCCCAGTGGATTCCCCTACCCTGAGCCAACCTCCCCAGAGTGTCGACGGGGCCCAGGTGCCATCACTGAACTAGACGTCGGGGTAATTTGGCTCGACACGCCCTAACACACACACACACACACACACTCCCCCCTCACATCGATGCCACGGAGGGACTCTGGACATTAAACACTGTCTCATTAGGTTTATTTGGATGAGACGATCGACCTAATGAGAGGCGGTGTAATGACCAAAAACATCTGATCTCCACCCGCCTCTAACAAAACATTCAGGTAGGCGAAAGGGGTCAGGGCCAAAGTCATGTCACACCCCCCTGTACCTCCTGAGGGATAAGGGAGGGGGGAAGTGAGGGAATCCAAGTTCAAGCCTTTTCTGAAGAAGACTCTTTCCTGGAGAAAATAGTTGCCTTTGTCTTCTTAGTGTCCCTTGTTTGTGCCTGACCACACGATTTTTTTTCTGCTTCCTGAGTCTGCAAAAGTCAAACTCCTGCAGATGTTGTGTGTGTGAAGGGAAAAGTAAAAATAAACTGTTCTAACCAGTGCAGCTTGAAGTTTTTTTTTATTTCACCCCCAAAAAATGGCCAGCAGCTGGTTCATCATCAGCGAAATAAATCTAAAACCTCACAGACAGCCGTTTGGATTTGCGACATTTCTCCCAAGCACTTAACACGAACGAATGAAGTCGTTCTAATGGACGGTGTGAGGCGGCGTCGAGAGATTGAGATTGATGGGACCTGCGTGTTGGGAGGAGGAGGAGATGTGCGGAGATGCCGCTCGCCCCCACCTTGTCTCCCCGGGGGGTCCCAGGTGTGCAGCAGCTGAACCACCTATGGGCCTCTTGACCCACGGTCTGTCCAGAACTCAATACACCATTAGCCTTTGCAACTGACCCTTTTTGCCCCCAAAAAACTTGCCTTTCCAATATAGTGGCATCACACATTTTATGAAAAAACAACATAGATTTTCTGTCAGAATTTAAGGTTCACTCCTAGTAATAATAAAATACCAGTTCAAACCTCAAAATCTCCTTTCTCCACTGTAAAAATAATGCAATAATGTAATTATTTCAATGCAAGAAATAATTGTGATTTTAGTACCAAGTTATCATCTATATATACAGTAGTTTTATATCTCAAGCTTCTGTCTGGAGCTTTAGAAGGGACAATTAGTTTTGTGTCTGTCTCGTTAATATTCATTCATTATTACATTATTAATGAAATTCCCCTATGATTGGCTCATTTGAATGGCTGTGAATGGGAGGTGGGCGGTGGAATCACAACTTCACTCCGACCTATCACCATTGATTGGGCAAACATATAGAAATATATGGTCATGCAGCGCTCACATCATTAGTAACAGAGACAATAGCAGACAAAACCTGAATAGAATGTCCTTTTATGACCTGAAGAAACCCTCTGGCATTAAAGTATCAAACATTCAAGTCAAGTCAAGTCGATTTTATCTGTATAATCACAAATCATAGCTTTCCCTAAATGGGCAACACAACATTCCCTTTCCTTAGACCTTTTACATTATATAAGGAAAATGTCTCTAAAAAGTAATTTAAAGGGGGAATACAAAAAAATGTAAAATAAGCACTGGTGTTGTGGAAAAAAAAAACTATATAAAACAAATAAAAACGGTTCAGCCATGATCGATGTGCAGAAACCCAGATGAGTGCAGAAGTGTCTTTTTCCTTTTATTAAGACACCATGAAGACAGGTGGTGGCATGCTGGGAAGATGGAAAATGCACAAGACTCAGCATGTAGGTTATGTTAAGCATTCATCAGTACCCACAATAGAATTATATATATATATGTTCTTAAACACAACTTTTGAAGAGAAAGGCTTTAGATAATAACATTTCCCATTACACTGGTCTCCTATGTTAATATCCTAGGGAAGGTTGTCCAGCGTTAGTTGGTCCTGACATTCTTGTAATGCCCTTTTTTGACGTTTCTTTTGTAGATTCTAACTCTGAGTGCTAAATGAAAGTCATGCCGCTTGCTTGGTAGAAAACAGTGGGTGGGACAGTGGAGACGGGGGGGCCGTGATGGGAGCCTCTGCAGGTGCTTCAAGCTCATATCAAAATGTCACAGAATTTTCTAAATCCAGCTTGTATGCAGTGTCCTTTTTTCTTAAAAAAAATGTTTTCATGCTTTTATATACATCCAGACCTATAGAGAAGATTGAGTCTTTTAACACGTGGCGAACTTTCTATATAACACCTCTTATAATCAAAAAGCTATTAACAACTTTCTATTCACTTTTTTTATGATATCTGGCCTTAAAGATTATAAATGTGACTGTACATGATGACAGAACACAGAATGTAAATTAGACAGTGATCTGTAGATACAGATCACTGTCTAATTTACATAACAGTGTTTTCTGCACAGACACGGACTATGTGACGTGACAGACAGATGCTAATGTCTGTAATGTTTGCTTAATGTCTAATTACACAGACAAGTGGATGTGATATCACAATTCTTCCTTCAGAATGCCCTTCCAAGGTCTTTTTTGATACAGCACCATGTAAAAAAAAGTTCAGAAGACACCCGGCATTTTCGAGTTAAATCCCTCCTGAATGTGACTAGAATTCAAAATCATCAGTTATCCTTTTTGACCTTCATCTACCGAAACTTCCATTGCTCGTCCTTCCTGCAAAGCGTTTCGCTCACAGTCAGAACTCGGCTGAACCCACATGAAGTGTGGAAAAATCACTCAGACGTAGCCCAAAACAGAAACCAACACAAAGACTGTCCCAATCCCTCAATGTGGCAAATCACGTTAGTAGTCATGCGACGTTTTGGACATTTTTGTTTCGATCCGACGTTTTCCTGCCAAATTTAATGATTCTACCTGTCAATGTTTAATAAGGGCCTCTTGAACCTGTGTGACTTTTTGGCGTCTTGACATTTCTCTGCAAGGTTAAAGGTCGTGGGCCAAATGTCAGCGGCGGAGGAGTCAAGGCAGATGGCGATCCGCGTTTCGGCACATCAGGTCAATACATGTAATGAGCTGAGACGCTAAAACTTCTGGTTGAAACTATGCAGCCGTGATAGTTTTCTTAAGGCAGAGGAAATATGTATGGATTCAGTATTACAGATCTAGAACCTCCAGCTCTGCAACTGCTGATTAATAATTATCTTGCAAACACAAAAAAACAGAAGCTATGAGACATTTATTTAGATAAATTGAAACAGCATTTTTGTGAAACAAGATCCAACTCAAAGCAGTGTGCACAACACACATCGGAACCTTTTTACCAAATAAGAATATCTTTTTACCACATCTATGACTTCGCCAACTTGTCCAGTGTAGTTGAATTAAACAATGCAACTGTCTGTCCGAGCATGTGCATGTGTATGCATCTGTGTGTGAGTGATGAGCGGCATGTGTGTTGGTGCAGAGTCCCCGCTGTGAGACTAATTAAAAGGCATTGGGTGCAGAGGGGACTGCTTTGGCACCCAACCGAGTTCCTTTATATCCTCCCTTCCCTCCCTCTCTATCCCCATAGCCTTTGATTACCGTGGAGCACTAATGCCCGACCCCTCAGAACGCAGCCACACATGTGACCCCCCTCGGTGGATATAAAAAAAAAAAGGGGAAAGGGGAGTGATGGAGATCACCTATCCCCCGAGCTTTATTGTGACGATTCTGGGGCGGAAAGTCCAGTTTTAACTGTTTTAGTTCAGTTTAGTTCAAAACGCAGTTAGCTGACTGACCAATTTCACGATTGTCAAGGGACTTTGGTTTCTCCATAAAAACAATACATTGATTTGACAGATGCAGCTCTATGATGAAGTCTAATTTTCTGCCTATCAGCCTTCACCTTGCAACCTGGTCTGAAAAGCACTTAAAGTAAAAGTCTTCACATGTCTGATTATCTGTACCCAAACCAAAAAATAGGCTGTGTCCGTTTCTTAGCATAAAGCCATAATACGATGGTGTGAACCATCTCTTGTTCTGTCATAAACAGCAAAAACCTTACCATAACCATTCAGAGCAGAATAGGGAAGCCTTTTTAAACAGCAGATGGCCATAATCTCTGAACTATGTTACTATATTTGCCAGGCGGCTTCATCCCAAACAGGATGATAAAACAACCCCAAAAATCAGAGGCCCTCCAAGAGGGAATTGGCCGCCAATTCCAATTCCCTTCCACTTCTACATGCACAAATGGCATACACTTAAACACACACTGTGGCCAATTTGTGTTTATCCCAGTGTGGAGTTAGGGACATAATCCCCTGGTATAATTGCATTCGGGAGGTTTCTGAGAGGCTTGGCGCTCGCCCACTTCAGCGCTGAAAGATGCGTCTCGGGTCTCTTCAAGGTCGGTGCTCGACGGCGTGTCCCTCCGTGCCTTAATCTCTCTATTTCCAAACAAGATGACTAAAATACATGCAGCGTGGCTGGCAATTAGTCAGCCCCCCGTGATGCACCTCTTGATTTGACATCGTTTGAAATGAGCAGCTGAGTCACGGGACAAGGGCAAACGTACGGGAAACTACTGAAGAGGGAAAGTGAGGAAAGGGAAGTTTTCCAGTCAGATTTTTTAGTAGAGCAGCTTTTACAGAGCTGTGAGTATGAAATTGGAAGAGATCCTTGGTAAGAATTAGTGCCTGCAGAGTGACGGGTTTATGCTTCTGTGTTTATTGGAGAACCTGTTCATTGTATGGGTTGGGTGCTAGAGGCCTCCACTAATAGAAGGTTGCTATCAGGCGTCCAATCCCCCCTTTTTTTGCATTATCCTACTTTCCAAGTGATAGACATGCAATACTTTCCGACATTCCGAACCCTTTTCATTGACGTTGTTCCTCCCCTCCCACTTTCTGGTGCTACATCGCCACGTCCTGCTTATCGAGTCCTATGGAAATCGCAACCCCTTTTGTTACGGCGCGAGGTACCCCAGATGATGCCCGACCAAGGTCGTCCATCACCTCTGTCACCTCCCCCTGTGCGTGCCTCCCCCCCCCTCCCCTCATCTATTGCACGGCCCACCATGCATATTCACAGGAGCTGGTGTCCCGTCTGAGGAAACCAAATTGCCTCACTCTGTGTATCTCGTTTCTAAGTCAATATTAAAATGGGCTAATAAAGAGGGGCAAGGTCCTCCCCGTGGTAATGGCTCCCCAGAGGGCCCCCGACTAATTAAAGGGTTGCCCCGTCCAATGAACTGTAATCACTCATGGATGTGGGTAGACATAAGCTTTCTATGGGTGAACAAACACCGACATCATTAAGAGTTTAACGAGATAACATACTCATTGCTTTACGCTTGATGATATATATATATAGATATTTTTCCACCTCAAGTTATGTAGCTGTTCTGTCTGAGGACATTTAATGTGTGCTTACATTGCATATGTGAATTAAAGTTATAATTGTCGCCATATCTCATAGCCATAATAGCCATAATACTTGCAGTTTGTAAGTACCGATCTGTATACTAGTGTTAGTCTGCCAGTCCTCTGATAGTTTTAAAGTGTCTTCATCCACACACAGGGATTACAGATTCATCACTGCACCTTTCAGAAAATGGCGATCTAACATTCATAGCCACGTACGAAAAGACTGTTTCACTCAAGATTTCTTTTTAAACTGTTAACACGGGATCATTGTTCACTCGATCGGCTGAGTCCATCCAATGCTGTGAAAATTTCTTCAATGGGGGAGATTGTGTGATAATGTGCACCGTACGTCCTGTCTTAAAACAATGAAATACAACATCCAGGTGGACCATAAATATTGCCATGCTATTTCAAATGTAACACAGTTGTGGTTAAAGTGATTTTTTTGGTACATTAAAAGCATTCCACATTAACAACACCTGTATCTCTCACATAGGTTAGAAATTTGCATCTACAGTTTAATCTTATATTTAATCTATGTTGATCAGGAAAACACAAACACTTACATTTCTAAATATTTATCCACAAAACATGCATAACAATACTAACAATGTGAATAATGTATATAATTGTGTATTATAACAGCGAGGATGGTGATTTAGCAGTGGGAATTGAACTGAAATGAGCTGTATTTTCTCTGCTTCTTGACATGAATTTGATTAGCTGTATGACTGATCAAATAATGTAAAAAAAAAATCTTGTGTACTTGTAATACATCTGATGTGTTGTTGACATATCGATGCCGAACTGCAGCTTGAGGCCTGATCAAGCATCAAATTTTAACAAGACTCTCCTAATGATCTCAATGAAATGCTCAGTGACTTAATTAGATGATGTGCTGCGTGCACGGTGCCAGAGAGGGCTTTGTGTCTCAGTCAATTCATGTGTGTGTGGTAACTGAGTAGAAGGGATGATGGGGGATTTCTGTGTTCTCTAATAAGTGTAGCAAATGCCTTTAGTTTTACGGACTGCGTGTGTGTGCGTGTGTGTGTGTGTGTGTGTGTGTGTGTGTGTGTGTCTTGAACATGAGATCAAATAAAATACTGACATATAAAATGGAATCAATGGATATTTCACTAGCATAATAACTATATATGAAAATAATCTTTACACTTTTGATCTTTTGATCATTCTTGTTTTTAACAGACAGTAACACACACCTACACACTCCACTTAGCAATGTACCCATATAGCTATAAAATAATACATCTAATAAATGATGATATCATATGTGTGAGTGTAACACTTCATCTATATTCTAAACTCATTATTTTGTGTCTTTGGAAAAGATTAAGTCTTTTAGAGCAGTGGATTTCAACCTGATTCTTTTCCTAATTATTTATTTTCTTAAAAAAAATTACCTCTGCTTTCTGGTTACATACACTATGCTGCTATGCTGCATATGAATGGAATGAGCTCCAGAAGCATATGTGGTCACGAATGCATGGTGTGGTTTGGAGGGTGTGTCCAAGTTATTTTTTTTAATTAGAAGGCACAGAGCGAAGGGCAAAGGAGTTGTTTTGGGGGTTCCGAAATTATTCATAGGGTTGTTTGTTGAACTCAACCAGAGCGTCATGTCCCATCCACTTTAAACCGGCCAACACCTGCTCCAGGTTCCCTTTTGGGAAGTCCCTACTCGCACTGTGGCAACTTCTGACCTGTCAACCAATTGGTATATCCCAATTATGAATGGTGTTTTTTTTTCAAGTCTTATAGGATGATGGATTAAAACTGATCCACTAAGCAGCGTAAAACAACTACATGGAGTGAATGTTTCTGAATCGTAGGTGTGACTGCATAAATAAAAATAGCACTCAATGCCACCCATAATTAAATCTTTTAAACTAATTGAACCCAGATCCGAGTGTTGTAGCAACATCCGTGACGATGGCATCCCAAACATTCCCAGTAAAACAGTGTAAGCCTGCGTGACCCGAACACCTCCTGGTTGTCGTAAAACCCGCCGCCTCTGATCTCACGAGCTTTTAAAAAACGACGCCGTCGCCATCGGGAGCTCCTGTCGTTTCCTGAGAGGCCGACAATTAGCCAGTTTGCAGAAAGACGTGCTGCGGCGTTTGCACCGGTGGCGGCAGAACGGCCACAGTGGGCGCCTGGAAGACAGCCACTCATCTCCATGCCCTAATTGCCATGAAAACTCCATCGAGATGTTTTTACAGAGAGGCAGGAGGGGGGCACTGGTGCCCTTCTGAGGGGGGGGTTCTCGTTAAGGCGGCCCATGGTTCCCTCTTTCTACCGCCCCTCCCTCAGGGCCGGGAGAGGTGGGCTTGCAAAATGGACACCAGATGGAAGAGGAATAACAGCAAGAGGCAGAGCAAGAAGAGGAGGGGGCCGAACACAGCGCATGGTGGGCCACTTGGCTGGTTGCATGAGCAGCTATTGTACGTTGTATGTGGCATATGTCAAAATATTATCAGACTGTGGATGTATATTGTCTCTGGGAATTCCAAAAAAAAAGACATGACCTGTCTGGTTTTAATGTAAGTGAATATCATCTCACCATAGTTAATGCTCAGTTACTTGCAGGTAACATTATATTGTGATATTATATTTTGCCTGAATACAGGTTAAATGGAGTCAAAAACTTTTGCAGAAGAACAATTGTGAAAATACAGTATGTGAGATTTTGTCATTCACTGATTCAAAAGAAATGACGCTCCAATGGTTTTACAGCACAAATGTGAAACTATGTTTTACATCATCCTATGTTATCCAGGTAATCCATGGAGTAGAAAGAATAAAACTTTTTAACATGCTGTAAACCTGGAACACTTGCTTCTTTAGTCAGTTTAAAGCGTTCCCATTGGTTAAATTTCTTAAAAACCAAAGTCAACATGGGGATTGATCTGATGCATTGATTTATTAAAATAAAAAAAACCTTACAAAGTCTTCAACCTCCAACAACAATGAATTAAATTGCAGCGAGATTTTTATAAAGTTAAAGTATGAACTCTCCTAGGGCTGTTAGGGCTGTTATTCTAACCAAATTTCCGAGGTCCGACCGGGAGTTGCGCACTTAACCAACCGAGGCCCATTTGCATCACAGACACCGGGACGAGGACTAAATTGAGAGAGAGAAAGGGATGTCTGTTAATCATTTCCCCGAGCCCCCTCTGGCTCCAATAAGGGAGAATAAAAGAATATAAAAGAACAATTTGGGCTGCCCCAGCTGTGAATACCCAACCCATCATGGCACACAATGGCCCGGTCACACTCGCTGTAATTCAGCTTGTGATCTGGGACACGCCCTCCCTCTCCTGCCACATCTTTGTTAAAGTCGCCTGTCAGGCATATCGTCCCCCCCACACACCCCCCCACCCCTCCCACATGGCCAGATGGTTAAAATCCATAATTCACTGCCCCCCCCCACCCCATCAAAAAAAAAGAAGACCCCTCATCCTCACTCACATGCTATGACATTACTCTCAGTGTGGCTCATTATTGGCCAGGGGTAGCCAGCCAACCCCCCCCCCCCCCATTGGCTAATTAAGCTCAGCTTTGTCGGGCCGGCACGCGATAGCTTAGCGAGCTGGGAGGGGATCTCAGCACCTGGGGAGTCTACCTGTTACAGTGGCTCAGCCTCACAGGGAGGGGGAAGCTAGGCAGAGGGTGGGGGGCTGGGGGTGGGGGGGGGCCCAGCTGGCCCGGCCTGAGCGCTTTAAAGCGGCGGCCGGCGGCCGGCTGCCAGCGTGTGATGCAGCTGTTTCAGCAGCGTCTTTTATAGCGAGATACACATCGGTAGGCATGCAAAAGTACAAGTTTTCCATCTCTCAACTAGAAATCAAAAAAAGGTCCATGCACCAAATTTCGCATTTTTCCGAAAACACTCTTGTGGCAGAGTCTGCACCCACCGTTCTTTTCTTTTGCAGATTGGAGCACGCCGTTTCTGGTTGAAACGTGATCTCGTAAAATCACTGACAGACAGTCATGTCCTGGCTTCACTGTGTTGTCATAGTGACGATAAATACACCCATAACTAGCATTACAAATTATTACGCCTGAAATACTAACTAATAATAATCATGATAATAATTAAAGATTTTGTCTTGGTCTGGATGGCATTGTATTTGGATCCGTCACATGTACGTGAATCATGAAACGAGAAGAATATGCGTCCAATGCTTCAAATCGACTGATTTTAGCACAATTGTTTATCTAAAAAAAAACCCAAAATGGGGCGGGGTGAGATGGCAATAGGAAATACAATACAATAAACAAGACAAAGAATTTCTTTGTAATTTCCGAGCATATCACCATATGTATAACTTCATCCATCCATCCATCCATTTTCTATCCCGCTTATTCCCTTTCGGGGTCGCAGGGGTCTGCTGGAGCCTATCCCAGCGCATTTATGGCGAGAGGCAGGGATACACCCCAGATGGTCGCCAGCCAATCGTGGGGCACACACACCATTCACACACCATTCACACACACACTCACACCTATGGGCAATTTAGATTTGCCAATTAACCTGAGCATGTTTTGTATTGTGGGAGGAAACCGGAGTACCCGGTGAGAACCCACGCAGACACGGGGAGAACATGCAAACTCCACACAGAAAGGTCCCAGACCCAGGCCCCAAGGCGGTCTTGAACCTGCGACCTTCTTGCTGTGAGGCAACAGTGCTACCCACTGCTCCACCGTGTCGCCCTGTATAACTTCAGTTGGATAAAATGAAAAGCTTGAGGTTTATCTGATAACATGTTGTGGAGAATGCATCACTGACAGCTAACTCCACCCCAGGTGAGTCTTGGTTGAAGTCCTTATTAAGCTCCCACTATCACCCGCTATCGATTTTTTTTCCAGGGGACCGCCGGCGGGCGGCGAACTTCGGAGGTACGGAAAGCAATCAAGCCCGAAAAAGTTTTCTCCCAGTCCAAATTTCAGAGGGCTGACAAATAACTCATCTTTTTTTTTTTTTTTTCTGCCCCAATCAATATGATGCAGACCCTCTTTCTGCTCTTCGCCGCGATATTTTCTCTCTCTCTCGCCGGCCCCCTGATTGGAATGAACTCCAGTGTTTTCAAGGTCTGCGCCTTGATTGTGAGAATGTGAACCAATCACACCGAATGGCACCAGGCAAGTCACATCAAACTGCGAAGGGTCAACTCTCTGACAGGGAGCACTTGAGACGGCGGCGCTGGAGGAGTCTAAACCTGAGGGAGGAATACAGGCTGCGGGGCGTTATACAATTACCACCCTCAGTTTCTTTAAGGTGGGGCTGGATTTAACACTAATGCATATTGGAATGAACACTTTGCATTTATCTGCATTCATCTGAACATTAAATAGTAGGAAAACAAGGGCAGAATTAAAGCGATCTGATCAACTTTTTAAAGGTGGGGCTGGATTTAACACTAATGCATATTAGAATGAACACTTTGCATTTATCTGCATTCATCTGAAGGTAAAATAGTAGGAAAACAAGAGTAGAATTAAAGCGATCCAATCGGGGAAATTCATGAGATGCAAATGTTTGACGAGATAAATGACAGGTTTGTCTTTTCCTGTTTAATATCCATAGGGGGGGGGCCGTGACTAATTTTCTTCTTTTGTTGCGCAATTACCAGGAGTTTGCTGAGGGTTTAGGCGGGGCGCGGCCTCTGCTTTGTTTAACTTCCCCCCCCACACGCGTGTAACTTGGGCCTCTGGAGATGGGATAATCCTGCGACTAAAACATATTGGCTCTGTCACTCCCCGCTTTATGCGATGGCGAATAAATATAAATGACGCGTGAGGACTTCTCCTGGTCTTAAAAGGGGGGGGGGGCGGTCTGGATTTGGGTTATGATAGCCGGTCCTGGACGCCTTTTGAAGTCGGCTTTTGAAGCTATGAGGCAATTGGGGGAAATCAGCGGGTCGGGTTTCCCGCCGAGCGTTTTTTTGTGAGAGGCGTGATCGGACACAGCCGTCCCCAGGAGAGGGGAGGGGGGGGCAGCGGGCATTTTGCTCAGGGAAACGCCTGTCTGTCTGGCCCTGCATGGTAAAAGTACAGTACAGAAGAACCAATTACGGCGCTTTGGCATATGGACCCTCCTCTAATGATGGACCCTGCCAACTGCTCGCCAGTCCAGGTCAGTGGCACACGATGGTTGTTGTCCAAAAAAAAAACACCAATTACCGACACTTCCTTGAAGGCTTGTGGAGGCAAAAAAGTGAGGAGGGGGGGGGGCAGGGGGGGTACCCAACACCTGCAGCCTGGTTGGGATGCCGGATCTAGCTGCCTCTATCCAGCTGGGAGAGAGGGGTCGGGTACGCATCCGGCTGTCTTTCTGGTCCCCCAAGGGGGGGCGGACTGCAGCAGCGGACCCCCCCAGGGGAGCACGTGACCAGACCCGGGGCACAGATGTTCCGTCCCTGCGGCATCACCCCCCCCCCACACACACACACACACCTCTGCTGACAACCTCTCACGTCGCAGGTGCCGGCGAGCGATCATGTCTCGCTCAGGACGAATCAGACGTTACCCACACTTCATCTGGGCTGACGCTCGTCCAGGGGAAAAAGACTCGCACCCTGTCATCGTTCTGACAGGAGACGCCGTTCTTTGAATGTTACAGGAGGAAATCTGCTCCCTTTCTTGTCTGTAATGTCTTTTTTTTCCCTGCAAAGAGGTACAGGTATCCATGGTTCCCAGCCTGCATATCCACTCTGAAATAAAAACAAGATATATCCAAAGGTGATATTCTTAGGTTTTTTAGAAGAAAAATGTTCCTGTTGCAATGTGCAAAAAAATATAAAGGGATTCATGAAACATGCATGAGCTGCGGAATTCGATCTTATTCAAGTTTAATGACTCCAAAATGGTCTGAGAGACGATACAGCTCCTTCATTAAAGAAGTGGGATCAAGATTTTAAACAATATCTACAATATTAAGTCCCTGTATGGTCAATACATACATTACATACAATACATTTATTGTATGTATTTTATATTCTGTATGCAATCTTTCTCCAATTCTGCTGTTGCTAATGCACATTTATTTTCTAAAAAGTGTTTTGTCATGAACCATTTTTATCTGGGTGTTTTTTTTACTGATGCATGTTTTAACTGTTTCTGTGTGGTGTGTTTTATGTTTAACTTTTAAGCCCAGTGCACACGAACGCGGCTATTTTGGAAAATTGAGATTTTATGGCCCCCGATTAAAAAAAAAATAAAAATCCCCGCCAAACCACCGGTGTGATAAAAAAATATCTCCGACCACATGAAACCAGCCAATGTGCCTCGAGCCATCAGGCCGTCCACACTAACGCGGGGACTTTTGAAACCATGTGTTTCCCTGCACGGTTTTTTGGCCTTTTATCCACATGTAACTGCAATTATGGGCTTCTGAAACCACAGTTTTTTTTTTTTGTGTAACTGGAGTCCAAGGTGAAAAGTCCTGATCCGCAGTCATGTGTGCATGGGAAGAGGAAGAATACAGTTTCTTCTTTTTATTTGGAAGGCCGTCAAAAATGTTGCATTGATGCTATCTGCACGACTAATACTTCATTAAACTATATCCTACTATCCAGGGATTATTCAGGATGTTGTCTCTTTTTCTGTTTACTTACTAAATAAAACCATCTTATTTGTAGATGCTATCCCTGTGTATTACGTAAGCCGGCTGCTTCATTCAAATGATTTCATTAAGATTCTTAAAATAAAACTCAGTCTGGCAGCTTTTCAAAATGCAACGTGTGCATATCTTTTGATGGTGAGTGAGAAATTGCCAGAAGCACCATGGGAAAAGAAAATAACCTAATGAAACTTTGAGTGGGATGATGTTGCAATGCCTTGAAAAGTGTTCATACCCTTTTAGACTTTGCTATGTTACCACAAACCACAAACTTAAGTATATTTCATGTGATACAAAGTATTGCATAATGTGAAGTGGAATGAAAATGAAATGTGGACACATTTTTTTCCAATTCAAAAATCTGAAAAGTTCATATACATATAGTCAGTCCGTGCCTCCGCCATGTCTGATTGTTAACATGCCTCAAAGTTCTGGCTGGATTTTTGTGAAATTTTCAGTTAATGTTGGAAAAGGTACCATTAACAGAGGATAACATTTTGGTAGTGATTTAGGAAAAATCATAGCTTCTGTATCACTTAAAATGTTTTGTGGTTTGGTAACATTGCAGTAGAGGAACCTTCAAACAGGTGCCACTTGGTCGTACTGAATTGCACCTGCAGGACAACGTGTAGGACAACTACTCCAGCGAGTGAACGGAGGCCACTTGTGTTCTGTGAAGGTGTTTGTTAGCGAAGGAACAGCATCATGAACAGACAGGTGTGGGATAAAGTTGCATAAAGCATATTCTTGTATCAGAATGTCCTGGTCAAAACCCAGACCTGAATCTTATCGATAATCTGTGGCATGACTTGAATATTGCTGAGGAAGAATAGGCAAATATGGCAGTTTCTGAATGTGCAAAGTTGGTAGTGACATTATCCCAAAACATACTTGCAGCTGTAGCTGCAGCAAAAGCAAAAGGGATTAAAACAATGTTATGTCAGAGTATAAACTCACAGTTTTCACAAGAAAACCCACGAGCTAGAAACTTTTTTTGCCATGTGGCCTGACCTTTGCTAGTATGTTGTGCAAGTGAAAGGTCAGCAGTGGTAGAAATAGAGGAGTTAAATAAATTAAATGGATGAGGGATTGGCCATATAAGATTAATGTTAAATGTACTTTAAAGAGCAGTACATAATCATAATCATACATAATCAAAAAATAAGAATGCATTTTGATAATAAAAATATGTGATTAAAAATATTAAATTGTCTTTTCATTTGAGATAAATTAATTACAGTGGATAAAGAATTCACAGTAGGTTCATTGGCATTCTTTATGGAGTCTGTTAGGTATGACAGGTGGTGAGAAAAAAAAAACATGTGAATATTAATGTGAAAAGCGTTCTGTTGTAGTAATTAATTCATGCTGTTCCTGTTTTATCCAAAGTCCAAAGTGTTGTTTCAATCCTGTCTCCATCCAGGTATAAATGTGAGTCAGAAAATAGCTGCAAGTATTTATCAGAGGACTTAATGCTGATATGGAAATAATTCATTGTGCTTTCGCTTTCTGATTGTTTAACAGGGTCGGAGCCCAGGTGAGTCCAAAGCATCCGTCCAACAGGATGTGGACGTACCGTCTGCATCCATCGCTGTATTACCATTTGTATGAAAAGGCCAAACGCTCCGTGTGCCATCATCCCTCGCTTTGATGGATTTGCATGAAATTTGGTTTCATGCTTTGAACACAGGTCCCCGTGTCACTGACAAAAGCACCGACGCAAGAGGTCACGTGCAGACACCCGCCCCGTCACACCCGGTTAGAAGACAACGGCTCGTTGAAAGAGGAGAATCGTATTCAACGATCAAGTTGACTTTGTGCTCCTAACTACTACTACTAACTACTACACAGTCACAAATAATACATTTTGAATCTGGGGGTTTTGTACTTTGAATAGGGATATGGAATGAGGAAAAACTCCCTTAAAAATCATGAAGTGGGAGGAAAAAAAAGCTTGAAACAGTTTGCGTATGATAATAAAACTCTGCGAAACGATGGAAGGGCACGTGCAAGTACAAATGAGTCTAAAAAGTATTGAATTTTCAGCAAGTCCCCGTGTTTACACATCAGAAATGACAGCGTCATCATCGCCAGAAACGCGGCCGTTACGCTGGCAGACGGCACCGCTGAGGAGACTCATTACCGGGAATTATGAGTGGCTGACGAAAAAGGAGCCAGGGAGCCCGCAATCACACACACACACACACACACACACACACACACACACACACACACACACACACACACACACGCACGCATCTCTGTAGTGGCACTTCACGGCCGCCTCGTTACGCCTGGTTTATGTCAGAGATTAAAAAAAAAAAAAATGGCAATTTAGCGTTGAAGAAATTAGGTGTGTGTGTGTGTGTGTGTGTGTGTGTGTGCAAGTTACGGCTTGTTCTTTTCGATTGCTCATTCTAGGACAGCATATAGAATCATTGCGTGATTTCACCGTGTATGTTGTACAAGAATACGCAGCAGGCAGTAACTGAGTTGTAGAATGTCAGCTTAGGTGAATAAAATAAGCTAAAAAAAATCCATTTAGCTCTCAGGTTCGAGTTCCAAAACCAAGAAAATGCAAACGCACATCCACTTCTTCCCAAACGGTGTAACCTTACTCTAAACGTGGAGAATGTGGAAGGCGTTCCTTAGACTTAATAACCCTGCCACAGACCGGGCTGTGGAGGAGGAAAGTGTGCTGCGGAGCAGATTGATTGAGGAATTACTGTGTGTGAGTGTGCATATATGTGCATGTGTGAGAGTTTTTTTTTTTTGTGCCGCTGCAGTCGTTCTGTCTTAAAACACAGATAGAAACTGTCTAATGGCTGTCATAGCTCTCACTTTCCCTTGCATCACCGAGACACACTTTAAAGCCCCATCCATCCGAAATGGCTGGTACAGAGATAACACGACTCACACACACACACACACGCACACACACACGATCAGGCCTGTCAGCGGCTATCGATCTTCACACAAACTCAACCCTTCTTCCATACCATGCCCATATTGTTCACTCATTAGCTCCCTGTGCTGGCACAGATGCCCCATGAATGGAAGATCCACTGAAATGAAGGAGGAGGAAGACGGGGGGACATGGGGGAACGTGGGGGGGGACCCCAGGAATAAGGCAAGGGACGGGGGTCGTCACGGCAACTTTGTCCTCCATTGTCACGGTGATGGAGCGGGAGGACAGGGTCCTGATGGGGGGACGGGCATCGTTAATAGGAGTCACACTGAGGCTGTCAGCGGGGGGCATCTGGGCGCCACATGTGCAGCGGCGATGCGTGTGCATGTCAATGACCACGCCGGGACACGTGCAGCACGGCTATAGCATGCTTGAGCATGATTGAAGGTATGCGGGTACTGCTTTCACACACCCGCACACACACACGCACACACACACGCACGCACACACACAGACACTTAACTGTATGCAAGCTCCTAAATATACGAAGGAGCTGACAAAATAACAAATAACCAAATGCATTCTGGGTTATTTGGAGTCCCTAAATGTCACGAGCTTCATGAGCTCGAATACAAAGTAACTGCTTTTTGGTGCATGCTTCTGCCATTTTTCCTGCAAACTTCAAATAAATATCATAGTATTAAAAGTAAATATTCTTAACTTGGTCATTTTCTTGGACTATAAGATTATTTCAGAATATGTTATTGTCCACAGAGACACAGTTGCATGGGAAAAAACAGAACAATTATCTACTAAGCAAGTTTCTTTTATCTCAGAATCAAGTTTGACAGCCTTTGTTTTAATTTGCATTGCTGTGGATGAATGTAAAGAAAGTGAAAGTCCTTATTATGATGAGTTCCATTTTTTTCAAGGAAGCATGACGCTCAGACAAAGCAGAAATTCTGCCCTGTGTCGGTGTTTGAATGCTTTTATGTGTATGACACAACTTTTGTGTATAGGGCATGAGTGTGTGTGTGTGTGTATTTTATAGTTAAAACTGTGACAGTAAGTCTGCTCTTCCCTTTCTCCTCCACCCGGACCCGATTCAGAGCCTCATGGGATAATTATTAATCTAATAATTAAACATTTATTGCCAACAGCACCTGCTCTCTCTCCCTCTCCTGCGGACCCCTGGGGACCCATCACACACACACACTCACACACACACACATACACACACGCACGGGGAGAGGAGGAGAGCGGGAGAGGGAGGGAGGAATACAGGAGGAGCCAGAGGGAGGGGCTGGAGAGAGAGAGAGAGGAGAGGAGGAGAGAGCAGCAAATCCGGAGGGGTCATCATCACATCGCTGGATTCTTTCACACCAGCGAGAGGCTCCTTTTTTTGTGTGTGTGTGTGTGTGATGGCAGATAGCGTGTGAAGTTATGCCATTCCAGAACAAAAGGAACAAGGAGGAAGGAACCGGTGGGAATCACAGCGAGGGGCCCTGACCCTCTCTGACATCTTTGGGCCAATCACCTGCAACCTGATTTCTTTCGAGCCTTGAGATTTTTCCAATATTTGAATCTTTTTTTAAAATTGAATTTTAGATGAAAAGGACGTTTCTTTAACTTCGAAGTTCAGAGGTGGACAGGCTCCTACTTTTTTTTTTCCTCCAAAGGACAGATAGACAGTGAGTGACGTGGGGGGGGGAGTGCAGCAAAGATGCTGCGCTACCTGATCAAGACCCTGCTGCAGATGAACCTCTTCACCGACAACCTCCAGAACCCGGCAAACGGCACCGACCCGTTCTACAACGTGTCCCTGCCCTCCTTCAACAGCTCCCTGCTCGACTGGGGAAACTTCACCGGCTTCAACGGTAAGCCGATGGAATTCATTTCTTTTCTCTTTCTTTTCCGTTTCCCTTCAGTTTGTCTTTTGTGCTCCGGCGTGTGTGTGGCTTTTCTTGGGGAAGACTTAAAAAAAAAATTATAACACACTTACAAGGAGGGGGGGGGGCATCTTTTGTGATGTAAATGTGGAGGAAAGGGGGGGGTTGAAAATGGAAGTGGACTGGGGAAATCTCTGAGGAGTTTTTGAGATGAGTGGGCATTGAATTTAGGAAGAAGGTCATTATTTGATCAAAAAAAGAGAAAAAACTAGTATAACCATTACTAATTATGGAGCATTATTCAGCTGATTATGGGATGAGGATGCAGTGTTTAAGAAGGATGAGTTGTAACTCAGTGTTTTAAAGTGAGAATGAGTTGTAATTCTGGCAGGATAATGGAGTTAATAACTTCTCAGTTAGTTCCCTATGTCTGTCTGCAGCTAAGGATTTGTGTTCTTTAGCTTAAAACAAACCAATATTTGCCTCATTTCAAGTTAACTGGTGAACAGATAAGCCCACTATGCTGGGATCAGACGCACTATCACCCAATATCGTGTTCTATTTTGCAGGAGCGTGAGCGGCAGGCCCGGCTCACGCTGTTAAATGAAGCCGTCTGCTGCCAGGCATTGATGGACTGGAGCTGTCACATACCCTTAACTTTTGCCACCGGGCTTTGCTTTCTTCCCCTTGTCTGTCAGTGATGAAGCTCAGTCGTCTTCTCGCTCCGCTCCCGGCTGTAGTTCACAACGTTAGTCTTTTTTTTTTTTTTTTTTTTTAATGGCCGTGTAAAGGAAAGGCGGATTTTTACTGTGTGTCTAAACAGGCTTATTAACACGGCGTAATGACACGTCCCTGCTGGGCAAGACACATGGCACGTACGTAATGTGTATGTGTAAAGAGTGTGTGTGTTTGTGCATGTGTGTGTGTGTGCGCGTGTGTGTGTGTGTGCCTGGGTTAGAGTTAAGTCAGCAGACCCTCACCTTAATGTCGGCTATAATGAGCAGCCAGCTTTGTATCCGCGATCCATTTCATTGCATATGAATGAAAGTTGGATTCAGCCAAGAACAACACACACGCGCACACACACACACACACACACACACTCACACACACACGCACACGTGCGCACTTGCACTATTGTCAGGTGGAGGGTGACATCAGTGGCTTACATTGATAACTAAATTGTTTCTTTCCTCATCTTTCTTCCTTACTTTCTTTCTTTCTGGTTTCTAAAAATATCCAGCTGCTTCCCAGCTTGTGAGCATCGACTGATGTTTGAGAACCAGAGAGAGCGGGTTATTGTGCGCCCTCTGTGTGCTGCCTTCTGTGTGTGTGTGTGTGCAGGTAATTGGTGTGTATTTTGTCACAGAGGGGGGATTCTGGGCGAAGGCTAGTTGTTCTACATCCCCCCCTCCACCTCCCCACTCCCTGCCCTGATATCCAGCTTCCAGCTTGCAGGTTTTTTTCCGGCGGCATCAATAATCCCGACGTTTCATACGGCTTCTTTATTACTGACCTCACACTTCTATTTCTTTCCCTCCTTTTCATCCCCGCCCACCTCCACCTCCTCATCCACGAGCACTAATAGAGTGTAGATTGATCCCGGCGTCCGCTCCCGAGATCTATAGCGAGCCCCCGATAAGATAGTATAAGCAGGAGAGGCGAGGGCTGGGGAACAATGAGTCTATTGAGAGGGAATCTATCTGGTGCAGATAGTCTGATAGGCCGCCAGACGGACGGACGTGCCGCGCGTGCACCCGACTTCATATTCCGTAAGGTAGCGAGTCTCCGCCGAGCAATCTACGGGGCGACATCGATACAGTCTGGGAGTCTAAATGAGGATTGAGGGCCGAAGTAATAGCTTCACTAATCAGCAATCAATGTATTTGCACGTTTTTCGTCTTTTCTCCCATTGTGAATGTGTGTGAAGTGTATAGATTGGATGCATGGGGGGGAATAAAAAGCAAAACCACTGATGTCTAAATTTCCAACTGCTAGGGGGAGTCAATATCTTCTCAAAAAACAAAAAAACAACAAAAAAAGGAATATACTTCTATTTACCTCATACAAAAGCTCCTTTCATCTTTTTCCATCTGATATATATATTTATTTATTCCCATAATAGAGATGTGTTTGGCCGCCCATTATATGCTGATTCATCAGTGGGTGGCTGCCGGTGAAGCCGTGGGTATCCAGGCAAGTAGCTCGATAGCGAGGCAAAGTGGGCGGACAGCTCGTGTGGGTCAACACGGAGCTCAGAAGGGAAGGCTCGATGGGAAAATCAATGCGGCCCGATAACCAATTTGGGAAATAATGGACAATTCAGTCAGACACAGCACTATAGTGGACTGCCGGGGCCCCGGCAAGTTTATCTATTAGTTCTCTGGGCTGTTCACTTTCTCTCTTGCTTTCCTTTTATGGCACCTTTTTCTGTGTTCTGAAAAAGCGTCCCTGGGGACCAGGCTATTACCCGGTGACACCTGGTCGTTGTGTCGGCCGTAAATTAGGGTTGAATCTTTAAGTCAAGTCAATTTCATTTTTATTGCAAAGCCCCAAATCCCTAATTACAGATTTACCTCAGAGGGGAATTCACAGTTTGTACAGCGATACAACGTTAATAAACTTCTATTTTACACCATTCATTATTTATGGCTATAGACTAGTAACTAGAACATAATGGGGTCACTTTACATTAATTGATATCATCACTGGTAAAATTCTGTTGGGATTTAAATACATTCTGAACATAGATGAAGTAGACATGAAAGCCACTATTAACCAGTCTACCTGTCCACACACACACACACACACACACACACACATGGAGACATAATCCATAAGAGACTGCAGAAGCTCTGCTTGGGTCAATAGCTGTTAAGTCATCCATGCTCCTTGGAGACCATGTGCACTTGCTGGAAGCCAAGCTTCAAATATGTGTTTTTGTGTTGCCTGTGAATTATCATTGAATAGATCTGAATTAAAGTGCATTAAAAGAACTTATTATTAATCACATCACAGTGTAATTGCATTTGATATTTTAAATAATCGGGTATGTGTTTGATCATGTTTTGCAACTGATGTGTGTGTGTGTGTGTGTATGCTCTCTTCTTTTGAAGAACTTTGCAACTCAGCTGTCCCACTGTCATAGGAAACACTGCATTACCCAAAATGCACTTTCAGATCATTACAATTACCTCAGTGATTAAGAAATCTGTAGAGAGATTCAAACCTACACTACAATAAATTAACTTGAACCCTATATAGGCAAGACAATAGGATGCTGTTGTTGCCATTTTCATTCATATAATTTCTATTAATATATAAGACAACCTATGCAAGAGCTGTCTCTGTAGATTTGCAGATTTTTAGCTTTTAACACAATGCAAGTGTCTACAATGGTTCAGCAGGAAATGAATCCCAGAGTGCAGGTTAAGGTTAACAAAACCCTTTCTTTTGCCGTCCTGGCCAATGCAGAAGACTCCTGCAGGTTCAGTTCCTACCGTTCACTTTTCATACAGCATGCAGTATGTTTCTGAGCATTCTGATGAGCAGTTCTGGTGTCTCTGCTAAGGGACTCAGGTGCGAAGTGGTGCGAACAAAGTGATGGAGTAGAGTGATAACAACACTCCTGAGATTAACACAAAACAACAGGAGAAATTGGCATTTTGTGCACCTTCTTGGTCTCATAAAGTTTCTGCTGCTATGCATGAAAACATCATGCAGATATGTTCACATAAATACTAAGATGTAATGACAGACCAGCTGTTATCTTGGACTGAAACAAATTCATTTTACTGTCTACACTGACATAAGACTTTATTTTTTGTTTGTTGTTTGTTATTTTTTTTATATTATTCATTGTTGAATGTATGTATGAATATTTTATGTAAATGCATGTATGGGACAATCAAAACTGTTACGTAGTGTAGCCCTAAAAACTTGGTACCAGGTAGTTTAACTTTGTTTAAAACGTATCATTCTTTTTCAGGTATGATATTTCCTCTCAAAAAAATCCACAAAACGTATCATTATTATTATTGTTATTATTATTATCATTATTATATTCATTTACATATATTAAGGCTGGCCAACAACCTCAACAATTTTCTGAGCGATTAATAAAATTTTCTCTATTTCAAACCAGATATATAGGGTTCCACACTATAGTTAGATTGAAGCCTAAAACTAAATATAGGGATTTTAAAGGGTTCACTGTGACTTCCTCATCTTGTTTTTTTCTCATTTTTGTTATAAACAGAATCGCTGTTATGCAAGGAAGAGCAGATTTCCTGTGCAAATAAAGTATGATTGTAGTATATACAGTATATCTGCATCATTGCAGTGAGGGCAGCTGACAGCTGCTGTGCTATGTAATTGTATGTATGTGTAAGTATTGTAATCTATGAATGCTAATGCAGCCATTTGTTCCTTCACGGAGGTCAAGTAGGCTCCCCTTTGCTCAATCCAACATAGATCTGCAAAGAAGTCATTAACGGTATGTGTGTGTGTGTGTGTGTGTTTGCATATCTCTCGCTAATTATTTCAAAACATTTCAATATGCAAATCCCATAAAAGCATACTCCCACACAACCGAAACCATTCGTGCCGAAGCAGGAACAGGCCGTTTAAAATCGGCGTTTCGCGCAATTGAAGGAAAACCTGTGGCGATCTCCACACTTTCACGAGAGCCAGTTCTGAATTGAAAAGCAGCTGCGGAGGGAAGAGAAGCGGCGTGGTGCCCCGACGCCCGACGGGAGCTCAGAGAGGAGGGTTAAACTTCCTCCACATGGGAACCCCGCGGCGCGGTGGCTGCTAGGTGCTAATAGCGCCGTCAGCCTGCAGCCGCGTGAGCAGAGCGGCTACCTGCAGAGGGCTTTGAATCTGCAGCACGGAAAAGTACAGAAAAAACCCAGAATAGAGTGATTTAAACATAAAAAAAACAATGGTAGGAGTAGTTTGCATCGCTTTCCACTAGATCCACTACACCCTTGCTTGCCCGTGTTCCTCATTTATTCAGCGGGAACGGCCGGATGCTACAGATGCATTATTAATGGATTTCTAGGGAGCGTTTGGGAAAGCCAAACATCTTTATTCATGGCGCGAGCCGAGCTCTGGGAACGCCACCGGTCGTCCATTAGCCGAGCTGAGGCCGCGGCCTCTCTCTTTTCCGGCGTCTCGCAACAACGCTGAACGACACGGACGCGACGAGACGCGGATTAATTCAGGAGTCGCCGTCTGTGGACGCAAATATAGCGTTTGCGACCGCCGACCCCCTGCTTTCCCCCCCGTTAACTAACACGGTTTGAGTGCGGCGAGGCGACTGGATCATTAAATATGACCTTTTGTGCCGGCGCCGGCGCTGGCGGTGGGGGCCGTGGCTGGGGCTTTGTAGCGAGATAGAAAGAGAATGTCTGATGAGGGAGGGACCAGAGTGGCGGCCACATGGACTGGCACTGGTCCAGACCAAACCAATCGCTCAGGTCGTGACTTTTTCCCGGTGGTGCTGCCGTTATTTGAGATCATCAGAGAATACACTGACGTCCTAAAGTTTGGGGCTGGCCAGACAATTTAGTTTCTTCAATGAACAGTCACACTTTGATTTATCAGATGAGTTGCAAAAGACATTGCCAAGGTCAGAAATCATACTAACTGGATATGAATGCTCCATCTAACCAGATAAACTGTTTTGACCTGTGCTAACATAATTGCACAAGGGTTTTCTAATCATACAGTAGCTTCTAATGCAATTAACACACATTAGAACACTGGAGTGATGGTTGCTGGGAATGGGCCTCTATACATCTGTCTAGATATTGCATTTAAAATCAGATATTTGCAGCTGGAAAAGTCATTACCACATTAACAACGTATAGAGTGGGTTTCTGACTAGTTTAATTTCTAAGTGACTCTAAA
The DNA here is from genome assembly GCA_036785175.1 of Eupleurogrammus muticus. Classification (NCBI taxonomy): domain Eukaryota; kingdom Metazoa; phylum Chordata; class Actinopteri; order Scombriformes; family Trichiuridae; genus Eupleurogrammus; species Eupleurogrammus muticus. The sequence goes on from JAYKQN010000007.1 coordinate 6,022,633, forward strand.
CTTTTGAATGCTTCTATGTATTAATGGCGGCGATCACTAAGAAACAGATTTCTTACGAAGAATGAGCCGCAACAGACTGTAATTGCGTGACAGCCCCATTGATTTTTTTTGCAGCGGTTTACTCAGGCGAGGCGAGGTACTTTTTATTTTTTTCAGCTTTTTCGAGTGATTGAAACAAATAAGCAGCAGAAGCCTCTGGCAACGCGCCACAGACACAGGAGATCCGTGTCTGGATCACACCTGGAAGCTTCTTAGCGTCTCCCTCATCGCATTCTTATGAAGCCATTAGCATTTCGTCACATATCTCCATTAATGTTTTTTTTTTTTCAGAGACGTGAATTGAGGGCCTAAGGACAGAGGATGGTGATTTTTGACATTTTTGCAGGAATAGCTGAGGCAGGATGTAGGTTTTTCACTGAGAATGATAATAATCATCAGATTCACACATTTACTTCAGTATCACAGGTATCTAGGTGACTCATCTGTACAACAAGTGTGATCTTCATTAGATCTATTGTGCAGTACAGTTCTTATATTTATGACGTGATGACGACACTCACACAAACTTAATTAAAACAAAAAAAAAGCAGACTTCAGATCAACTTAACATGAATCTGGGCTTTCTATCTGTATATGAACATCCTCCAACTTTTAAAGCGGCAGTGGTTTCTAAAACTTTTAGATGGACGGATTGGTAGTAGAATGAGGGGTCATTGGAATATTTTACAGTGCCCTAAAATTAAATGTGTTTTTTTTTGCTCATTGAATTAAGCAGAATCAATTCACAGAATCAAGAGCTGAAACACCCAGTTAACCATTTTTTTTTCTTCTTGATTTGACATAATATTAACACATCTCTCCGATTATCATCGAGCAGTAGAAGCCTATTTCACAGCAGGTAACATTCCTCTAAACCTGAACAGATCTCCATCTATTCAAACCGCTCTGAAACCCATTATTTCAGCCGCTTTCTCGGATTCAACTTTTCATGTCATCGAGCGAAGCTCAATGTCAATCACCTGTGGCGGGGGCACCCATTATTTCTCAATGTCATTGCCAAAGCCCACGTAAGAGATCCACAGACAGCAATTATATTATTTCAGTTTTAACACTGAAGCTGTGTATTAGAATTTATCCTCATATCAAATTTTGAATCCTCACCCAACCAGGGTTCACGTTATCTTTTATGGATCATCATTTCATCATCGGTGCTGATGGTTCTGTCCACACTAGCAGCAGCTGCAGCTTTCACCTCCTTACAGCATATTCTCAAAAACAGCTTTTCTTAAAAAAAACAAAAACAAAACATTTCCTCAAGTTTGCTATCGATGTGACTGACGTGCAGGTTTTCCTCTTGAAAGAAAAAAAAGTTTGCACAAATATGTGAGGTATTTCCCATCCTGTCCTGACTTTGTCAGAGAGCTCTTTTAAATTGTCATTCTGGTTGTTGCCAGATTGAATATTAACATTTTCCTTTCTTAAGGGTTTCACACTTGGAGAAAACTGAAAAAACCTGGCGCCCTATTGGCACCCCTTCATAAACTATTGCTTAAATAAACCTGTTTAGGCACAACACTGTCTACATCTGCATACAAGGATATGATATAAATTATATCAAATAATCATTAAAAATGACTTATCCAAACAAGATTTCTATACGCACCACCTCATACGAAAAGACTTGAGCTCAACCTTTATTTTTATAAACAATTGAACTCCTCGTACATGCAATGGAAGAAGCTGCAGTAGAGTTTCTGGTAAATAAAAATAAGTGTCAAATGTAAAAAATAAAAAGTCTGTGTAGAACGCTATAACTTTCACACTAATTGTGAAACTTGGTCCACTTTAAGATCTGTATTTTGGCATTTATGTAACATTGGGCATTAGTGGTAAAAATATTCAATTTTAGGATAGTTTTAGTCTCCGTATTGTCACTTTGTGACTAAATGGGTTAAGTTCAGACATAAAGCCTTGTAAGGAAGAGTCTGGGGCATCCAAAGTTCTTGTTGCACCGGTGTCGCTGTGGGTCCCTATGGGTTGAAGAGAAAACACATTTCCCACTTTTAAAGTCCCCTATCATTTATTTCCGCCTGGACCTTTAACGGTTAAACAGTTTATTTAGATTTGTGCTGGAAAAGCTCTCTCTTTCCCCATCTGCCCTCATCCTGCTTCCTTTATCACAGCCTATTTCGCCTCACTATCTGCTTCACTTCAATTCCGTTCCAATTCACCTTGACTTATTGGCACAAGTGTTGCATAAACAATATTGTGACATTGTGAATGCATAACCGAAGGAGGGAGAAAAAAGGAGACAGTCAATGCTTTTTGAATTAATAACTGGGTGTGTATGGATTTGCCTTTGACAGTATCTTGTTAATAAAGGATCCGAGTCACTCGCCTCTTCTCCTCCATTCATTCCGTGCTACTTCACCTTTATCCCTCCATCTGTCCCTCCCATTGTTCCCATTAAGGAACCTTCCAGTAGAGGATGAATAACATCGGGGGCACTTTTCTCCCCGCGGCTCGACACCGACTAGGCACCCAATTACCATCAGATCATCCTGACGTGTTTACAGATGCTATCGGCCTGAGCCTCCTCATCGCGGTTTTTCCATCAGCCGAATCCCTGCTGGAGCTCGCCATGCACAAATTCACTTAAAAACCCCAATCTGTGGGACCATCATCTGGCCAAACACTGCCCTGTACCCAACCACCTAGAATCGATTGATTGAGCTGTCATTATCTGTACATTTTTTTTCCTTATATTTATCTATGCAGAAAAAACTCAAAACTTTTATTATGCTTTGATTCAAAGCAAAGCAAAAAAAAACAATTCTAACCTGTTCAGATGGACTTTTTTTTTTTTTATTCTTTTTGAGTCTCATTCCCTTGTGTCTGAAATAATATGCAGAATTATGTACATAACCGAGCAGGAATTCAAATGAGGAGGCAGCATCTGTGTGTTGGAGATGAGAATTGAAGGGGAAGGAGGAGAGAGAGATAGAAGGAGGAGGGGGTGGGGGGGGGGGGGGTGGGCGATGCTACTTTGTAAGCAGAAGAGAGTTCTGCATATGCTAATAGCAGTTCGGACAACTTCCTCCATCACGGCGAAGCGTTTCTCCCAGTGGTCGATGTGTGACGGCTGGATGATCTCATAAGGTGCAATATACACCCAAAGGGTTTAGGGATTAGTGTCGTGTGTGACCCCCCCCTAGTATTATATTCGTCACCAATTTCCACACTGTTTGTGTGGGTGAATGACAAGAGTATATGATCATGCATGCATACATGTTTTGTTCCTGGGGTGTCAGTCATGGGCGTGAATAATTCTTCATTTGAGAGGTGGCGTCATTAAGTGTTAGATCATAGCGAAACATGCAGGGATGTTTTTTCCATTACATCTGCGACTTCAGTTAAGTCTTTAACTATGATTCTTGAAACTCCACATGCAGCATTTGTTGTGAATAAAGCCCCTGTCTTACTGATGGTGATGCACAAAGAGGATTAGAGCAATCATACAAATGTCTTAATAGCGACGATATTAAGATTAAGATGTTAAAACCGATCTAATCAATTACACCGCAACACACGGAAAACAGCTTTTTTTTTTTTTTTTTTCCCTCCTCGGCATCGATGCCTCCATAAATTATCCCTCCCTCACTTCAGTATATTAAAGGGCCACTCGTCTGGGGAACTCGCATACAAGGAGGTCAATCAGAACGAGGAGTTAAGCGTGCTCGAGGCTCGGGGGGGTCACCGCCAGAGGTCGTGACCTCTGACCCACGTCTAAGCCACCACAACAGCGTCTTTACGGAGGTAGCTTCCTGGGTAAATTGACTGTGATAACACAGGCCTTTTGTGTATGGCATCTGTCCCATAATCCTACATATATATATATATATATATATATATATATATAGTAGAATATACATATTTAGTTGACTTTCATAGAAGATGTACTAATGGTGATTATATGATTATGAGTATAACAAAAATGTTATATATAAAATCCAGTGTTAAGGAGCCTTCATCAGGTCTCTCAATATACGCATTTTGTGCCCATTTGTATCATTTTTGTGTGATTTTTGACACAAAATGTCAGATGGTGTCATTTTCAACTTTTCCTTAAGTTAGACGAAATTGAAAAATTGTAATGAAAATACCTTCGGTGTTGAAATACCTTTGAAACACAACACGAGTGAAGCAATGAGCTTTTTTTCTTTTTATTAGTGAGAATGTAAATAGATTTTAGCAGCTATTGGTGGTGTACAAGCGGACAAAACAAGGAGTAATCGAATGAAAAGGACACGCGTGGCAATGCTTAAACACGTCGATGTCAATATACAAATATGCACATAGGTGAAATCGCATTCGCCGTCAGGTGTAAGCATGACAAATCTCATTCCTTTGTTCTGCTCTCTCACACACACACACACACACAAACGCTCCCTCTAATACATATAGCTGTCGCCAAAATCCATTTCACATCACAATCCCGTTGCCAATTATCTTTTGAAAATCCATCGGTGGGAGAGAAACAGGCGACGACAACCCTGCAGTGTCAACACAATTGTCATGCATGCCCGTGAATACTGAGCTATATAAAAACAGTGGAGATCATTCCGGCTTTTGTGTCACATGTCGACCATAATGCTATGTCTCCTCCTTCTGTCACTTAGAGTCCTTTTAGCATAGTAATCCCGGCAGAATGTGCACGGACGTGAGCGTTTTTTTGCATAACTCATTAACAATGAGTTGCAAACACTGCAAAAGAAGATTTTACTTTTTGTATTGGCCTTTTACCAAGATTCCATGTAACTGATTGAGAGTAGTTTCATGACTGACTGTCCTTGTCTCAAAAATGGATTGTCCACAAGAAAAGATATGATTTAACCTCAATGCTTGAGGATTTATTTTAACTTTAAACATATAAATAAACAAGAAATGAAAAGGTTTAAAATCAATCAATCCAGCTTGAGGGCAGGAGACAGACGTAAGAAAGCTGTTGCCTCCAATCAGCCACCTTCAGTCTGGCCCTGTGCAGGTATTAATGTCTTTGGGGTGGAGACATGGGATTAGACATTAGACTCCAGGCCTGCAGGGGGTGCACAGAGGACACTCACACAGAAAAGGTTAATTTCGCTCCAACATTTCCGGCCCCTAATTGTATGCAATGTGAATGTAATACAATTATAAAAAACTGAAATAAGATGGAGCCTTTAAACATACTGTATGTCTTTAAATAAAAAGATTACATACTTTCAATGAGTTGATTGGGGTTGGTGGTCAGGGGAGCAGTCTTCCACCAACAGGCAGACTTTTGTGATGGGTCGCTCAAGAACACTAGTCTTGGTTTTGATCTGTACTGAACGGACCAGCCCTTTACCATCTTGAAAGGTTTGTAGGACTCTTCCCAACGTCCAGGACCCTCGGGGTGCTGTTGCGTCCACAATCAAGACTATGTCTCCTATTTGGATGTTCTTTCTTGGATTTATCCATTTTTGCCGTTCTTGTAACAGTGGTAAATATTCTCGGGCCCACTTCTTCCAAAACAAATCAGCCATGTATTGGGCTTGTTTCCACCTGCGTCTCAGATACATGTCAGACTTCTGAAAAATCCCTGGTGGTAGAACAGGTTTAGACTTTAAGAGAAGAACATGGTTAGGTGTCAGAGCTTCAAGATCATGTGGGTCAGGTGACATGGTAGTGATGGGCCGACTGTTGAGGATTGCCTCTACTTCACATAGGATGGTACATAGGCCCTCATCATCGAGTACTTGCTGGTGCAAAACTGACAAAAGCACTTTTCTCACCATTCTGATGATTCTCTCCCATACACCGCCATGGTGAGATGCCGCTGGAGGGTTGAAAGACCATTTGATGTTATCTTTAAGCAGGGAATTTCTCATTTTGTCCTGATCTAAACACACAAGAGCTTTTCGTAGTTCCTTTTCAGCACCTACCAAGTTGGTCCCGTTATCTGAGCGAATGTGAGAGACTTGACCTCTGCGACACGTAAACCTTCTGATAGCGCAGATGCAGGAGTCTGTGTCTAAAGAGTATGCCATCTCAAGATGCACTGCCCTGCTAGACATGCACGTAAAGATTACCCCGTACCGTTTCACAAGGCTTCTGGCCCGCTTGGTTTCAATTGGGCCGAAATAATCCATTCCCACATTTGTAAAGGGGGGCAGGTCGGGCATTAATCTTTCTTGCGGTAAGTCTGCCATCTTTTGTATTCTTGTTCTTCCAGCTACTCGCCTGCAGGTAACACATTTGTTAATTATGCTTCTAACTGCAGAGTTTGCATTTGTGATCCAGTACCTTTTACGAAGTTCGGAGAGAACATGGTTTCTTCCACTATGGCCTGTGTGCTCATGGATGTGGCGTAATATCAGAGAGGAGATTGGATGACTCTTGTGCAGAATGACTGGATGTTTTACTTGCTCAGGCATGGCTGACCTGGAGAGGCGTCCACCAACTCTCAGTATGCCACTGTCCAACACTGGATCCAACTTAAATATGCAACTTGTTCTTTGCACACTAGATGGCGCCATTTCCAGTTTGGCCAATTCCTTGGGGAATGTTTGTCTTTGGCTTATTCCAATAATTACCTTCTCTGCCATTTCCAGGTCTTCAATGTTAAGGCTCTGACCACCCAATGTTGATTTGAAGGCTTGCATCTTTAAAGCAACTTCTTTGCTTTGAGCGTCTAGGCTTGTGGATTTGATTTTCTTTCTTTGCTTTGCAAGGGTCTTCAATACATTCTTAAATTTCAAGAGCCAAGCTACTGCCTTTTTAAGTTTCAGCCAATCTGAAAAGTATGATAGTAGTTGAATGGTTGGGCTTTCTTTATCATGAACGACGTCAGTACTCAAGACAGTAACTTTCTTTTTTACCTCTAGATCAACCATTGGGCTGAGCTGGGAGTCAAAGTCGATAGGATGAACTGGCCATTCAGCTTCTGGTTTGCAGAGAAAGGTTGGGCCTTCTATCCACCGTCTGCATTCTAGGAATTTTTCGACAGTCAAGCCTCTTGACGCGTCATCAGCTGGGTTTGATTTTGTTCCCACAAATCTCCACTGGGACAAGCTGGAATTTTCATGGATAATGGATATCCGATTGGCGACGAATGTGTGGAACCGTGCATGCTCATTGGCTATATACTTCAAGACTGTCTGACTATCAGTCCAAAACACTGAGCTTTCAAGTTCAATTTGCAGCTCTAACCTGAGCATTTTATCCGCTCTGACTAACAGCACTGCCGCGGAGAGCTCCATTCTGGGGATTGTCATCTGCTTCAAAGGAGCCAATCTTCCTTTACCCATCATGAAGGAGATGCAGACTTCGCCCCGGTCATTCTCCATCCGCAGGTAACTTGCAGTGCCATAGCCATATTCACAGGCATCTGAAAAGTGATGCAGTTGGGCCCGTATTGGATTTCCAAAGTGCTTTGATTTAATGCAACGAGCAACACTGAAGTCATTCAGCTTCTTGAGACTAGATGTCCACTCTATCCACTTTTGAGATGTTGCAGAGGGAATTGGTTCATCCCATCCATACTTTTCCTTGCATAACTGCTGGAGCATATGCTTGACAGGTAAGATGACTGGGGCTAAGAAGCCGAGTGGATCATACACTGAGCTAACAACAGATAGTAAGCCCCTTCTACTGAGTGGTTTGTGTTTCAGTGTGATCTTAAACATGAATGCATCATTCTCGACGCACCACTGGAGTCCAAGGGCCCTCTCCATTGGCAGTTCATCTTTCTCCAAGTCCAACATCTTGACTTCTTTGGCTCGATCTTCTTGGGGGATAGCAGAGAGCACTGTGCGGCTGTTACTTGCCCATTTGGTGAGGTAGAATCCTCCCGTCTGACAGGCAGCTGACAGGTCCTCAACGAGTTGCACAGCTTCCTGATCTGAGGGCAGCGACTTTAAACAATCATCAACATAAAAATTGTTTTTAATAGTATTGATGACTTCTGAGGCAAAGTTACCTTTGTTGTCTTCTGCTGTCCTCTTTAAGGCAAAGCTTGCGCAGCTTGGAGATGACACTGCTCCGAACAAGTGGACAAGCATGCGGTGCTCCACTGCTCTTTGATCTACATCACCTTCAGGCCACCAGAGAAATCTTAAGAAGTCCACATCTTTGGCTGATACCCTCACTTGGTGGAACATGGAGCGGATGTCTGCCATTACAGCAACTGGCTCGAGCCTGAATCTGACAAGTACTCCGACTAAGGTGTTTGTTAAGTCTGGGCCTTGTAGTAATTCTGAATTGAGTGAGGCTCCTTGGTAGGGTGCACTGCAGTCAAAGACAACTCTTAAGGTTTTCTTCTTGGGGTGGTACACCCCATGGTGTGGGATGTACCACACTCTGCCATCTGCCTTCTCTAGCTGTTCACACGGTACCACTTCAGCATATTTCTTTTCAATAATCTCTGACATAAACTCACTGTATTCTTTTTTGAATTGCTCATGTCTTTGGAATTTTTTCTTCAGGCCATGGAGGCGCTGTTCTGCCACAGATCGGTTATTTGGCAGGACTTGATTTTCTCTCCTGAAGGGTAAATCCAGAACATAGTGTCCATCTTCCAGTGTTACGCTGCCATTCACACATTTCATGAATTTCTTATCTTCTACTGACATTTCAGGTTTGTCTTCTGATGCTCTTTCACTGAAATCTTGATTATACTGACTAATCAAAAGTTCCTCTATCCTGGCTATTGAGATCCTATTGCATATGACTGCTGGACAGTTAGTTGTGCCAGGATCATAGCCTCTAAGAGGGCCATTAACAACCCATCCTAGGTGTGTTTTTATGGCAAAAGGTCCACCTTGTTCGCTATTAATCACCTCCCAGGGTTCCATGACTCTATGAGCATTTGATCCAATTAGTAACTCAACTTTGGCATCAATAACAGGTAACGTCACCTTTTGCAGATATGACCATTTTGAGAGATCTTCCTTTCTGATCATGTTCTCCTTCGTCACAGGCATCTCATGCTGGGTATAGGCATCTGGTAAAGCAACAAAGTCAGAACAGTTTAATCCAGCAACTTCAAGTCCTGTGACTAGATATGAGGGGATGCATTTCTCTTGACTCAAGGTGTGCAACATAATGTTGGTTTTTCTTCCTTTAATGTGTAATTTTGACATTAATTGTTCAGTGCAAAAGGTAGCAGAACTGCCTGAATCGAGGAAAGCATATGTCTCAATTATCTGATCACTTTTGTTACTCTTTACCTGGACAGGAACAATGGAAAGTGCACATTCATTCTTACCGGCCCCAATATGCCCACAAGATTTTAAGGTAACAGATTGGTCACCGTCATGGTCCACAGGAGGTCTCCGCATCTCTGCATCTTTGCTCGTCATTTGTTGATTCTCTATGTGTAGTAGTCCAGGATGTGGTTTCTTACATACATCGCATGTCAGGCGCCTTTTGCAGTCCTTGCTGATGTGTCCTTTTGCAAGACATCCAAAACAGATTCCGTTTTTTCTTAAGAAGTCAATTTTCTCTTTGTTAGACCTTTTTCTTAAACTTGAGCACTGTGCAAGTGTGTGCGTACCCCTGCAGAATCCACAATATACTGGCCTAGTCAGTTGGTCAATTGTTGTGGCGAAGTTGCCAGTAGATTTGGGTTTGGACAAAGGTTTTGATGATTTGTCTTTATTCTGAGGGCCATCTAAGATGTTGCCAAACACGGGGTCAGAATAGATGCGAACTTGTTTCTCAAGGAATTCAACAAGATTGTAGAATGTTACTCTTGTATTATTTTGTGTTTGCATATCTGAAGCGACCGACCTCCATCTGTCACGGATTTTGTGAGGAAGTTTGAACACTATGGCTTTGAGGTTGGACGCCAGATTCAATTCATCCATATACATCATACTTTCCATTGAATTGCAGCAACTTCTAAGAAACAGAGTGTATGCCTGCAATGCTTTCAGGTCTTCTGCCTTGATTGGTGACCAGGAAAGAGCCTTTCCTATATAGGCGCTGGCAAGCCTATATTCATTGCCATAATTTTCTTTTAACAGATTTTTAGCTGTTTGGAAACCTCTGTCAGAAGGCAAATACTGACAACTCTTAACAAGCTCTTGAGCAGCTCCTTTTGTGTACTGCTCAAGAAAGGACAGTCTTTCTTCACTGGTCTCCACTTTGGATTCAATAATTTGTTCAAAAGACCGGATAAATGACTGGTACTGCAAAATATCACCATCAAAAGGCACTAAATCTCTTTTTGGCAGAAAGGCAATTTGTTGATGTCTTACCAGAGACCTTGTGATGCTGTTTTGGCTTTCAAGGAGTGTGTGGAGTTGATCAGGCTCTACTCCTCCCTGTGAAGCTTGTGTTTGTCGTGCCATTGCAGTTGTAGGTGGCGGTGAAATTCTTGGTGTTTCACTGATCAGTACCGTCTGACGACTTGGTCTGGTGGTGGCAGCAGTCTGTTGAGCCATTGCTGTGCGTCGAGGTTGAAGCATGTTGACTTCAGAATGTGCGGGCATATGGACAGTAGAATGATGCCAGGTAGTTCCAGTCTTTGGTTTTACACTAGGCGTCATGGCGATGTCTTTAAAGTCCAGTGTGTCGTCTTTGTCCATGTGTTTCTCAAAATATTCATTCATGCCATCTATGGTTGTTGAGTCGGGATTATCTTCATAATCTTCAGCAGATTTCAGAACAGATATTTTGGCTGATGCTGCTGCTAATTCTGTTTGTATATTCAACAGCTCTTTCCTTTTTCTTAGTCGTTCTTTTTCACGGTTAAGTTGTTCCTCCTTTTCCTCTAAAGCATGTTTTTCTTTTAATGCAGCGGCTTTCACCAGAAGGGTTGCCCGTTCAGCCTCTGCCTGTATGCGTGAAGAAGATGAGTGTGTAGATAGGACAGAGCGGTTTTGTCTCTTTGACATTTGGGATCCATGATCTCTTACTGCTGAAGCACTGTCTTCGGGCCTGACATCATCAGTAACAACAGCAAGGTGGTCATGGGTCTCCTCTTCAGTCGCCTCTTCAGTGGTTTCCAAGCTGGCCCACCATTGTGAAAGAGAGGAAAGGAACTCTGTTATCACTGCCCACTTTGGTTCAAACCAAGTTTTTGTATCATTGTCACAATCTTCTTTATTTAACGAGCACTGATACTGTGAGTGAGCTTCTTTAAATTCATCCAATTTTGTTTTGTACATTTCCTCATTAGATTTCACTTCACCAGCACAAGTAGTGTCATTCATTAATTCTTTAATTATGTTCATGCGCCTGGTCAGCTGGCTAAGCTTGCCTTTTCTGGTTGAGCGCATTTCTTCCAAGGTTTGCTGACTAATGTTAACTTCATCCCCACCTGGGACGTCCGAATCCAAATCTTGAACAAGAGCAAGAGTCTCTTTTGCCTTTTCATCATCCATTTTTATGAACTAAATCAGCCGCTTAGGCCCTCAAAACGTGAACAAAGTATAATCCACTGCTTGGAGTCTTCTTAATAACTTCACAAGTTCATCTATGTTCTTAATTCTCAATTCATGAATAAACAGAAAAAGTTTCTCATCACATCAGATCCATTTCAAAAAACAGAAATCCTTTTTCACTTGCAGGTAACAAGGCTTTTAATCGTACTTGCCTTTGAAGGTTTTCAAGATGGCTGTTCCTTTGTTAGTTGCCATGTGCTCGTCCAAACAATCAATCCATAGAAGTCCAAGTTCAAGTTTTAAGTCCACAATGCAAAGTCCATATAAATCCAAATACTTCAAAGTCTTGCACTCCAGTACTCCGGAAAACAGCTTTCTTACTTAAATGTATTGGCCTTTTACCAAGATTCCATGTAACTGATTGAGAGTAGTTTCATGACTGACTGTCCTTGTCTCAAAAATGGATTGTCCACAAGAAAAGATATGATTTAACCTCAATGCTTGAGGATTTATTTTAACTTTAAACATATAAATAAACAAGAAATGAAAAGGTTTAAAATCAATCAATCCAGCTTGAGGGCAGGAGACAGACGTAAGAAAGCTGTTGCCTCCAATCAGCCACCTTCAGTCTGGCCCTGTGCAGGTATTAATGTCTTTGGGGTGGAGACATGGGATTAGACATTAGACTCCAGGCCTGCAGGGGGTGCACAGAGGACACTCACACAGAAAAGGTTAATTTCGCTCCAACACTTTTTTTACCTACTGTTGGAAGTCATCGTCATATTTATACATCCTATTTATATATCCTTTATTCTAGCTTAATTCACCTTGGAGTGGTCTGAGAGGAGTATACAGGCCTCTGAATCATGAGTTTCTTCAAACTGCAGAATCAGTTTGATTAATGCATTTTTTCCCCATTTCCCTTCATTCTTATTCCTTTCTCTCTCTCTCTCGCTCTTTCTATGCATCGGATTGTGCACTAGTGTCTCAGCCAAATCTCCATTTGCAAATGAGACTTTTAATTTGAGCGGCAGCACCCTCAATAAATGTCCGAATGTATTGAACCAGACAGAATGATTGCTCTTTTACAAGTTCTTGTACATGTAAAGAATCTATAAACAGACTCTTTACATACTTAATAAACCCCCCAAAAAAGTGTCAGAGCAATCACTCAACCATGGTATGATGTGTTCATTATTATTTGTCACATCATCTTAATTTATGCTTCAGTCTATCGTGTCATGTAACATACATTGATCCATTAGCGGAGGCTGTACAATGTGCGTGGGCGCGTGTGTTAAGAGGATAATTCCCATGAGGCCGTAGCTGCGGCAATCACTAGAAAATAACGAGGTACACACTAATTCATCAATGGAGTCGGCCTGTGACCGCACCAGTTCACATGCAGAAACTCATGCGCACACGTCAAACTTTCCACGCGTCTCTGGTAGATCATCTGTGTTCCCACCATGTCATAACAATTTTAATAATTCAATTAAAAGGTCACTTCACCCAAAATAGTACTAGTATATTTGAGCTGAATAGTCTGTCATGTTCTATGGATAATCAAAAACATAATAAAATATATCTATATTTAATATAGAAATATCCTTAATATTATTATTTGTTTTTTTTATTATATTATGAATTTAATATGATCTCATGCTGTGAGCAACACAAATTAAATCTTGCACCTCCATCGTGCTGGGTTGGAGAATAACACCAAAAAGTATGAATTATAGTCTGTCCCTCACTCTCTAATATTACACCTCACCATCAGATATGAGGAGTAGAATCCTTCAGAAATCTCCTTTTTGCATCACTCTGTGACTTTTTTTTCCTGTCTCTCTTTTTCACAAGCTTATTATGTTCCCATTCAGGATACATCACTTACATCACGTTTAACCAAACTCAGAATACCTACATAATCGTCATTGTGTTATATGTGTTATATGTTGAGTCTCCTGAAGGTCACAGTAAGAACAAAACTAGGTTTTCTCACTTCATATTAGCTTCCCCTGGGCAGGAGGGAGCTGCCTGACTATTGCTGATACGGCTGTTTATTTTTCACCAACCACAATGAAAAAAAAACACACACAGCCATGCTTGTGTGTGATGCAGACTCTTCAGTTCATTAGTTTGAACCTGCCTGACCTGAGGCGAGCGAGGTGTGAAGCAGAGTCAGTGGGAAAACAACACCTTATGAACCACTGTGGTGGAGCTGGGGTCCTGGTGCTGAATTTATGATTTCTAGGTCAAAAAACATTTTTTTGGGCCTGATAAGTTAAGTCAAGTCAATTTCCCTAACATGAACTGGTCATACAAAGAGCTGAACTTACGTTTCCTGCTTGTTCCCATGCAGACATACACAGTAGGACATACAGACATTAAAGTAGAAATATATGAGAATATAAATTATCATCAACAGCAAAGGGATGTGAGTAGATATCCAAGGAACTGAGAATGCCAATCAGCAGTGATCAAACCATAATTTAAGAAGTGGGAAAATTAGAGATTCTGTTGAAACCAAACACACGATCAGGTCGACCAACAAGGATTTTAGGGGTGCAAAGAAAAACTTTAGCTAAAAACCAGGACTGGATGTTAGAAAATGCACAACGTGGTGGCACTTGAATGGCCTCATAATATGCCAAACAATACAGAGACAAGCCTCAAAACTTCTGGAACCAAATCATTTGGAGTTTAAACATGAATTGAACTGTTTGGCTACAAGACGTAACATTCAGAGATGAGTCCACAAGGCCTCTGGTGATGGTAGGTGATGATAAAGATGTGAAACACAAAGCCACGTCAGCCCATCATTAGCCACAGCGGAATAAAGAGAAGTCTCCTGACCTCAACATCATGGAGTCACTCTGGGGGGGGGTGATCTCTACATCATGTGGAATTAATTTGTCAGTAACAGATGAGGAGAGGCAATATGAAGGTAAAAAAAAAAAAAAAAAACATCACTGGCTATTTTTGAATGGTGCCTGGTGGAAGGTGGGAGAAATAAGAGGGTGATATAGGGATGAAACAGAGGATACAGAAGACAGAGAGACTCACAGAAACTCACAGACGATGACTCCAGGCTGCATTTTACAGTTCAGTGTCAGTAAACACGCACACAGCCTCTGAAACAGCTCATATAAGGGCAGATAAGCATGGAGGAGCTGGGGGGGGGGACCAGGTGCCCCGTCAGGTTATAGCGTGAGTTGATGCCGCCGAGCCAATTCTCTCGAGGAGCGGAAGCTGTGACACGTCCAATTTCAAACGGCGAGATTACAATTCTCAAAAGGCAGAAGAACACTTCGTTCTAAAGGTCTCTCCCCAGCGGATTAAGGGGCTGAAACATGCACATATACAGACAGGGACATATGAAGCTGCCAATATAACTCTTTCATTGGTAAAAAGTGATCACATTGTTATTCTCCTGCAGGTCAAGTTTGTGTTTGTCAACCTTCATTCATTCTCATTTTTTCAGATTATTTTTCTCTTTTTCCTATGCTGTCATCTTTTTAAAATGAAGACTGCTGCATTGCTGGATTAGTTTAAAAAGAAAAGCTTCCAATATGGTCATAATGATACGTGTTATGTAATTAATTGAGATTTCTAAATATATATAGATAGATATATGCACACACTTTGTCCTCTGAACACAGACGATTGATGGAGGAAAAAAAAAAGAATCACAAATTACCACTGGAGTGAATTTACTTTCTGTCACTGAGAACAGGAATGTAACTCAAAGGAAGACGTCTCCTCTCCATCACACGTGTCAAACTCAAGGCCCGCCGGTCCAACTCGTTTCTCTTCGTGCGACTCCAAGGTGCATTCAAGCACACCTCGTTAAATCTATTTTCAATTAGCCGCGAAGGTTTTTTAAAAAACGGGAAAGTTTCCGTGTTTAAAATACATCTGTCGTTACTTGTTCCTTCAGTGCAGTATGTATAATATTCATATTCATTCATAGCAAAACAAAAAAACATATATTTCTATCTTGAAAATCCATAAAATACAGAATTTAAATTGTTAATAGGGATTCTCAGCATATTCTTGAACAAGTCTCTAGACTCTGATGATTTTCCATGTTATGCTGCAGTATTTCTTAACAATTAGACACTAAAATCATATCGATATAAGATAAGATAAAAATAATATATAGTAAAAATAGCAAATTGTCAGCAGCCACTAATTACTTTTTAGTTTATTTTTTATATTTGGGCCCTTTAAAGCAACCATAATGCTGATGTAGCCCAAGATAAAGTTGAGTTTGATGCCCCTGCTCTAGATTTTTTTGCAGTTCTGTTCATATTACATACATTTTATATTACATAATAAATAATGATAATGCTTAGAGAAAACCACTTTGTTACATTTGTTTCCTCATTTGTTTACTCACTACAGAGGCTTATTACTATGTAATAACTGTCAGCGCCTGGATTCAGGGCCGGGTGACGTCATCTCACAGAGTAATAAAGAGGAAGGAAGGAAGGAAAGAAAGAAAAATGGAGGGGAAAGAACAGAAGACTGAAGGAGAATGAAGAATATAATAGGGAAGCAGGAAGGATTTCCTTCCTTTCTTCCTTAAAGGGAAGGACTGAAAATAACTTATTTCCCTTGTTTGCAGAAAGTTAATGTAAAGCCCATTCCAGTGTTTGATGTGATTCCACATGATATCTGTGTATGTGGAATACCGGCCCAGGGTTGGCTTACAAACTTTATGTAGAGTTGTAAATCATGCCTGTAGCATCTTAAGATCCCATTTTCAGCCCAGAGAAACTTTCAACTTTTAGCAGAGTGTGAAAAACAGCCTTGTCACATCAAACTCTTGCACATACGTGATTCCGCCTGGCGGAGCTCCGACATTCAACTGTAGGAACAAGAAGAAAAATCCTGTTTTTTGAGGGGGGAAAGAATCATCACAGAGGACGACTGAAAGGGAAGACGAACGGAGGCGGGATGACAGACAGAGGAGCGGGCGGCGAGAGAGTTTCTCAGCCACTTTAATAAATGTATTAAGATTGGAGGCTCTGGTCGCCGTTCACCGCCTGATTACCATAAAGCTATTTATTAGGCTGATTTCCCAGGCTGAGAGAAGCACAAACTGGGGAGAAGTAGGGGAGGGGGGGGGGGGGCACGGCACGGGAGGAAGGCTGACAGAAGGTTAACGACAAGTCGCCATGGAAACAGTGGCGACTGGGAACAGTGGATGGAGGAGGGCCACAGGGCGGGTCAGATATGACCATCAGGTCCTCAGGGTTCGTAGCAAGTGGAGAGTTGAGTAGAATATGGTGCGACTCTTACAGGTGTGAAACGCTTCACACACACACACACACACACACACACACACACGCGCATGAACACTCCATGCAGGGTTTTCATTAGCACTAATTGACGTCCTGCTGTGGCCCACAGCGGGAGGGAGGGGGGGCGCCATGACACCTCGTCCATGCTGCTGTAATGCCGCTCACGTGATGTCCTAATTTAGAAACGATGAATTCCCTTCATGGCAAATACACTTTTATTTCCTCGTTTTCCCTCTCAATTTTCGCAAGTTAAAAATGTTGGGTCTCTGATTTTTTTAGATCCATCTGGGGAGCGCTTCTTTTTTTACAGCTGTGGAATGTTGGTTCACTCTTCATCATTCTTCATATTCTGTCTGCTGGGAAGCTTGTCTGATGTAAGATGAACGCAAAAGATAGACCATAATTTCCCACGTGCTGTGACCATATTTAGACAAAGTGGATGTTTTGATGATTGAAAGTTCTAATCTCTTAAAGTTTGCATTTGGTGAAGCCTCTTTTTACACAGGGCCATATACACACAATTACAATGCATAACATGTCGGTTTGCCACTGTGATCATAAAACAGCGAAAAATCGTGGTCGGCGCGACAAGAACGTCAAAAACTTTATAAAACACAGTTTTAAAAGCATCGATCAGGTCTCTGAAAATGTACGTTCGGTGTTCATGTTGGTTTCTTGTCATTTAAAAGTCCATTTGTATTTTATGCTTCACAAAACATGGTGCAACTGAAAAAAGAATGATGAAGTCCAAATGTTACCAATAATAATAATACAACTTAGAACTAACATTTCAACATTTTCCCAATTTTTCCGTTTTCCAATTTACATTTCTAAAGTATTATATATACTATCATAGTGATTTCTTAGAAAATGTTTTGATTACAAATCTTTATGACCTTTATTTCTATACAATAATAACACATAATACATAATACAATATACCCTCAGTACCCCAAAGCCCATGCATACATGAGCATTGGATCAGTCCGTTATTATTATAATTCCCTCTAATTGTAAATCTAAACACACACATATAGATATGCAGCTCATATTGCATTGCAAAGTAATGTAAAAGGTGAAATGAAAATCAATACCACTGAACTAGAAGTTGTGACAGCTTGATTTACAACTGTGGGCCAGTTACTCACACACTGTTGAGATCATACTTTAAAATTAACTGTTGCACACAAAGGTTACACACTATATTACGTTGAGTTTAAACGAGTGGCCCGAGAACCCGATTTAATTTCAGGCTCGTTTTACAGCCCTAAAAAAACTCACAGCATTTATTTGTGACATTTTCACCTGCCTCTCTTTATCAAAACAATGTGTTTTATATTAAAACCGAACAGGTGAAAACAGCAGCCGGGCCGCGTGCAGCTGACCTCACCAGGAGCGTCCTGACAGGAGTGACATCATAGCCTGATATCATGTCATGTGACCTCCGCAGATGTGTGTTCACCTTCAGACAAAGGAGTGAGACACTTTTTTTTTTTTTTAAAGGCCGCATGTGGGAAAGAAAGAAAGAAAGAAAGAAAGAAAGAAGCGAGATGCAAAACATGAGTCAGACCGGCGTGATGTCACCTCTGATTCCGATTAACACGACGCACCAGTTATGCCTGGCACTTCAGGTGCATGCATATCGGAGAGTGGGGGGTGGGGTGTGTGTGTGTGTGTGGGGGGGGGGGGTCTTTTTTTAAAGACGCTAGTAATTCCAGGTAAAACCTGAAGAAAGAGTTGAATCCCTACAGCTGTAAACCACAAGCCAGTTGCAGGCAGGAGATAAAACTACATAGTATTTGGAATAAAGCTATATGCTTGGATAATGAATTTAAATACAAACATGAAAGAGGATGGCAAAATAAGATGTATATAGTATATATATCTGTAAATGGGCCAGAATTCTAGTTTAGAATTTTCATTTAACAAATGTTCTTGGTCCCATTTTTTATAAGGTCAAAGATGTAAAAAATGTTTTTTTCATTTCTCTCAAACATTGGTCACAAAAGAATGAACCAAGATCCCACAAACTGTATGTGGAGGAGATGTGAGGTCAACCCAGATACTGAGTGATGTTCTGAGTCCCCAGATTACCTCAATAAAAGAAAACCCACCTGTATCAGAGCTGCCTTTTATAGTGGCCAGTCTAAGGCACACCTGTCAATCATCATGATGTCCAATCAGCATTTGATAGGCCACACCTGTGAGGTGGGAGGGGCTATCTCAGGAGAGGAAAAGTGCTCACAATCACTCATTTAGACACATTTGTGAGCAATATTTGAGAGAAATGCTGATTTTGTGTATGCAGAAAATGCATTAGATCTTTGAGTTCAGTGCAGGAAAAAATATTATTAATATTCAGTATATATGCACATTCATGTCAGTTTTTACTATGGAAACTGGTAAAAGGAAAAGGTAGATTTTCTGGCTGGGAGCTCGAGTAAAATAACTTGTCAATGTAGATTTAGCTTCTGTTTCAAAATGAAGAGAATTGTTAAAGAAATAACGGGCTATCTGAACACTCTTTACCCTTTGTTTTTTACTAATTAGTGGCCACCTCTCCGTTATCTGAGCGATTAGCAGAGGGCGGTTAGGGAGGTGGCGGAGGGGGGGGTGTTTTCCACCCCTTGCTTTGCCCTTTTATACCTTACTTCATTTGCATTTGAAAGAGGCTCTGCCAGTCGAACCAGCCCCCCCAAACACACACACACACACATGAAAGCGAATGTTAGGAGGGGGGGCAAAGGGCATCTCTGAAAGAGCTTCCTCAAGGGCAGAGGTGGATTTTGAGGGGACAACACCGTTTCCTTATTTTGCAATACTGCCATGCTCCCTAAAGCGGATCATTTGTATTCAGAAGAACTTCTCCAGCACAAGTTATTTATTAGCACTATAGAGAGAGCATGGGGTAAAGGATGCTGCAGGGATCCAACATTCTGTCACCTATAGAACAAAGGTGACATCCTGTGCTTCACAGGAGGCCTCGCTCTTACATGAAATCCCACTGACTTTTATTAAACAAACTTAGCAACGCACAAATGAAAGAAAGAGTAAGTGTCTGACACTGTGCTCCCAGTGGAATAATTAAAAAATCACACACTTTACATACACTTTACATATTGCTGGCATGTTGAGGTTTTTGTAGATCTATGACTCCCTCTAGTGGCCTGAGAGGCAAAACTCAGCTTCTAAGTGTTACTTCATCTCCATCTGACAATGTGCCCACAAGGGAGTAATTCAAACATCATATAGTTTACATTTCACATCACTGTATGTTGGCTTGTTGATATTATGTAGATCAGTGGCTCCCTCTAGTGGCCTGAGAGGCATAAAGCAAATTCATGATATGGGTTTGTGGGACACTGCCAAAACTGTCATTTAATCCTAAAAAAAATGTTTTAATAAATTAAAAACTCATGCTATCACAAGTTTTATATCCTACGTGGATTAAATATTTAAATTTATCATTTGGATTTGGTTTCGCCATTTTATATTTACATGTACAATTTGATAGATCTGATGAATGCTTCTTAAAAATGTATTTTAAAAAAGTTTTTGACACTCTCATCTTGCCGATCATGCTTTTTTTTTTTTCCCACTAACACATGATTAATATGTAACAGATTCAACCGCTGGGTTTATTCATGAATACAGACACAAGCAGAGGGAAAGGTCCCATGAGAATTCCCTTGGGAATATAGCGTGTCCTGGCCAGGGAAAATTCCTGCCTCTGTAGCGCCTGTGTTTAAACACCAGATGTCAGCAACATCCCAGCATGCCTTTCTAGCAGAGAATTAATGATTTTATGGGTGGTTGAATTGGAACATTAGGAAATTAAGGATCAGTGATAGTGTATAAATGCATGACATGTTGCCACCAGTTCTAATCAGATGAATTTTAAAAAGTAAAAGTTTGTACATAATACAGTGAGTATGATCAAATCTTTTCAATTATTATAAAATACAAATAGAAGACAAACTTTAGATGCTGAGGTTTGAGTACATAGAGTGTATCCTCAATGAATATAATATATGTGTGCACCCTAAGACCACATTAATGTGTTAATAAGTAATAAATTATTCTATAAATACACTGCTTTGTCTATCATGATGCACATTTCTCATCATGTATTTAAACATAAAGTAACACATTTACTTTCACATTTGTCTGTCTGTTCTCTAGCTGGAAAAAAAATCATATACGCTCGACTTATAGTAAAAATATAGATCATTTATAAGTGAGCGTGTTTTAGGTTTTGCTACAATCGATAACAGGAAATGTTTTTACAAAGCATGAAGACACGTCATTTCCAGCCTTGACCTGCAGAGGGAGACATGGATCTTTACTGGTGCTTCACGGGTTACATAGTAGGTCCAGACCTGTTTGACCTTTGACCCCTTAGAATAAAGCAAAGTGTACCCATCTACACCTGGTCATGTGATGCATTGCCTGTAGAGGTACTGTTTATTGTCTTGACTCTTTGGTTAATTATTTATCCATAAAATATCATTTAATAGTGGAAAATATTAAAGTGGTAAAGTGCCCCTATCCTTTTTTATTTTCTACATTTTCACTCCTAAATTACTCTTTTATGTCGACTGACTCATTGATGAATCAACTAACCTTACTCTTCTAAAAGGAGGACTTTATCTTATTTTTTTAATCACTTTTAGAGGCTTGAGGAGGTAAAAACGCAGCAATCCACACAGACCTCTGACCACGGTACATGTAGAGTCCCACTATCCACAATCTAATGGACAAAACCACAGTTTAGGGCTTTGACCTTTTAAGTCTTTATGTCTCCAGATATTACGTGAGCTGTTTTAATAGTTTCGCCATCAATATCGGATTTGGTGTGCGGCTGTGGCGGTGAGGGGGCGTGGCTCATTCACACACACACACACACACACTCTCTCCCCCCGTCGGGCCGTCCCACCCTCAGACATCCGTCCATCCATCACTCCTCCTGGCACCCTGAAACGCCCCCTTCTCCATCTCTTATGGATATGTGTGTTTGGGGGTGGGCGGGCCCAGCGTCCTTTTTCTCCTGGAGATCTGGGACGTGTAAATGCATATGTAAATGCTACCTTAGCGCCCAGGTCCATTTATATATATATATTTTTATGCAGACTCTAAATCAAGTACAAAGGACAAAGCTAAATATCAGCCGTTAAATGGAGATACTTGTTGTCCTCATCCTTGACCGGGATCATCATAGATCATTTTGAACGCTGTTCTTGTAGCTCTATAAAAAAAATATCTAATCACTCGGAGTGTAGTTGTAATTGAAAAGGTTAAAGTTACAAAAAGAGAGCTTAAAGGTTTGGTGGGAAAAAAAGAGGCCTTGACATTTAAGTCCCAAACTGTCGCATGCTGTAACCCCAAAAACTTTATACGAGATAGTTTATCTCTGTCAAAAAGGTAAAAAAAAAAATAAATAAATTGTGATTTTAAAGAAAAAACAATACAAAGGACTTTTAAATGACGAGAAACCAACATAAAATTTATGTGTAGAATTTTCATGTATTTTAAAAAGTTTGTTGTTACTTTCTCGCCTTGCCACTGACCTTTATAATCTTTTTACACTGGGGAGAATAGATTTTTCTTTATTTTCCTGCAGGCGTCATCACTGAAACGTACGTCTGTGAATCCCTTCGTGTCTGTGAATAATTAATAAAGCTGAATTACAACTGAAAACACAGATAGAGGGCAGACGTACACACTGTATGTTTGCATGTCAGAAACCAAAATGAATCTTTTAGATTTGCAGAGGGAAAAACACATATTGGCCAATACAAAGCGGCAGAGGGAAAAAAAGGAACATCTGTGTGTTTGAACTAGTCTCAGTCTGGTCTCAGCATGTAAATCTGTCTTGGAGATTCAGGACGATATGGAGAGAGCTCATTGGCTCGTTGGCTGCACATATGGTTGGTTTTGGTAAAGCGGGACGTCGGATCAAATGAGGAGGTAATTGCTATAGGTGAGCAGCATCTGGCATCCATGAGCCCCCCCCCCCCACTTTATCAATTAACTTATCCTCCTCTTCCTCACGTTCACGTTCCTCACGCGGTTTTCGGTGCAGATGTCCCGCTCTTTACCTTTCTAAATATATCCGTGCCTTGAGCGTCTTTTTTTTTTTTTCTTTCCTTTCTGCAGCCCCCACCATCCATTGATTCTCCTCTGGCATCGATCTGAAACCAGCGGTTTCTGTGTATTGTGGGATTGTGTGGGCTCGTGTAACGGGGGCGTGTGCGTGGGTGTGTATTTGTATGTACGGACGTGTGTGCTTTTAGGCAGTAAACGGATTTTCATGGAGTTTCTGGAGCCAATCCCGTGTCCCTTCTGTACTATAAAAGCTCGAGTGACCGCTGTAATATTCTCATTTTAATCAAACGTGAGTATATTTTAAAGTGGGAGCAATGGCTCCTTCGTTAAAGCAGATGAAAAGGAGTTTTTAATCTCATTTTAAATAACCTATCCCCTTCTGTTTTAATTAGAATATTTGTCATCCTGAAGCTCAGTCGGTTTACCAGGATATTACATTACTCCACTGTCGTGGTAATATCGAAGGACACAAAACCAGAATGTGATGCATATCTGCAGAAAGCAGGTTGAATTCTGAAGGTGTCTCCTGGTTCAGGTTTTATTAAAGCAGCAGCAGCGCAGCATGTGACTCGGAGCCACCTTTTAATCCTCCGGCCCGCTTCGTCCTGAACTCACACTCAGGCCTTATTGTTCGTAGTGAGAAGAAAAAAAAATTGAGCCCGACTTTGTCCAGATGCAGACGGCTGAAAATTCATTTTTCCACCCCCTCCTCTCCCTTCTCCACAATCCTCATCACAATCTGGTCAGAGAGGTGATCGATGCCCGGGGAATACGCTCCTGATGTATGTGGCTGCCAATGCGGCTTGATTTATGTATTTTGCACCGTGGACATGCGGCGCGCACTTGTACTCCTGCCAAGTTCCCCCCATAGCGGCAGACGGATTAGGCAAATCGGGGCTGATCAATGCAGATTGTTCCACTCCGTTTGATAAAAGGTGAGTCGCATTCCGACTTGTGATCAATTAGAGGTTCACGCTTTAGTGGCAACAGGTATCGGTAAACCGTGGCCACTTCTTTCTTTTGAAATTTCTCGCAGCGATTCAGCTCAAAGTTGCATCATCGTCTAACGGCGCGCTGCTCAAAAGGTTGTATTTTAAAATGGGAAGGAAAAAAAGAATCACTATGACGTGCATAAATTACAACATCGCACAGCTGCATTGAAACATATCTGCAGGACACTAAACTGTAAACAAAAAAAACTAAATAATAATAAGCTCTTGCCCTATAGGGCATCAGGATGGCCGCTTGAGGTTAGTTATGGAGTTTTTGTGCGTTTGCATGCATGCATGCAACAGACAAAAACACACACAGCCTTATGGGCATATGAGATGAGGCAGTCGCACACCCCTTTATTCTGTGCAGCTGCTTTGACAAAGTATTGAATGAAATGGAAGTTTTACTACTACACTGTGTTTTACCTGCCGAAGCTCATGATTCAGAAAAAAAAACGCAGTGGACTGGAATCCGTGCTCACAATCTGATTACTTCCACATTTACTCCAAAAAAAATCCATACGACACGCAGTTAAACAATCCATTGCACGGCTACTTCACAAAGGCTGTAATTTGCGGAATGCAATTATCACAAACATTATGTCGGGCTGTGGAGAATCATCACAGAGTCTGTAATTTTACAACTGCATTGAAACCTAATTGCAAATCTATGTATCACTGTCTCCTCAGACAGGTTTTTGCTAGTCGCCTGTTTTCTCTGTAACTGCACTAGTATTTTTTTTTTGCGATAATTGTGACAAATTGGAGTTACCTTTTTGGGGTAATTTGATTATTGTGATCTGCCATCACCTTAAAATTGGCTGTTACACAAGACTGAAATTATTTGGTAGCTTCAGAATGTGTGAAGAAAAGTGGGATTGGTAACGTCGCCCTGTCTGGTTCTCACTCCTGTTTGCACAGCCAGCAGAAATGATCCGATCACTCCCAGCATTCCTCAGCTTCCCCCTTTTTATTTTTTCTATCTGGACAGAAGCGTCTAACGTCAACTCTAAATACACTGTAATATTAAATTGCCAAATTGGCCAAACTGAGATACTGTGTTTGCATAACTTTACTCTTCTCCCACTGCTGCATCATCATGGTTTTCTACCGATGTCATTGACCAATCACAACACTCCGTCACATAAAACACATATAAAACACACTAAATGGAAAAAAGGAAGAAACCGTAGTAACAGACGTCTTCTTGTCAATACAAGCAATTTATAATACATTTAGTTGTTTAAATTTCTGTAATTTCAGTCAATCAAAGGCATTATGAACATACAATTCTGCCTAACCATTTTTTATTTGCTAGACAGTTTAAAATCTCTACATACTAATTTCTAAAAAGTGTGTTTTTTCTCCTTTTCAAAAACCATTGCTATATGGAAATCATGATATGAGGCTAACGATTCACTGACTCATCCGACTATATCACCTTCCCCCACAAGCTATAGGCAGACCGCTGCCTATACTCCGGCTTCTTTTGACACCTAAAAGGACAAATCATTATATCCTGCACACTTCCAACTGTGTTTTTTTTTTCCGAGGCTCTTCTTGAATATCTTTGCATGATTTATATCTTAAAATAAACTCCCTATTAATTCATACTGCCCCTTTGTGCAGCCCTCTCACTTTAGCCTTTGTCTGAAATTCCTTTAATTCATCACCTGTCATTATCTCTAATCACTATATATATATATATATATATATATATATATATATATCTTTTTTACATCATGTGACATCTTCCACCTTTTTTCGTCAAAACCTCGCATCCAAAATTACCTCCTGATTGCATTGCATCGTTTGCAACTTCCGACCAATCGGGTAGGTTCCTGCCATTGGGGACACGCCCACTCAAAGCGACCAAACAAATGGGAAGCTCTGCATGAATATTCAGTGTTTAACGTTCAACAATGGACATAGAGACAGAGATGCAGTGTGTGTGTATATATATGTATATATTAGGGGTGGGACTTTAGATTTAATTAAAAAAAATAATTAATTACAGGTTTTGTAATTAATTAATCCCATAACAATATTTGTTCTAAAAGCAAAATTTATTCAATGTAATTAATGTAAGTCGCCATCTGTAGCATTTTCTAAACCCTTATCTTCTTGATAGTGGTCTACAGTCCAGGGAAGTGTGGGCAGTGTTTCCAATGATGACTTACTTATTATCTTCCTGATAAGGTCAGAACCAGAACCAGAACCTTAACCTGTAGTAGCTGTAGCAGACTTTTTGGTTTGCATTTTTCATAAACAGTATCATAGGGTTGGTGCTTCTGTGAAATGCAAAACTGCAATACCACAAATTAATATTTTTAATTTTCTTTGTAATTAATTGTTCTTATTTAATTTCAAAGATTGACAACCCTTTACATGAGCACTGCATTGAGCCTTCATACTATAATTAATTTGAAGTAAGTAGTACTTTTCTTGATTCTCGATGTAGTACTTCTACTTTTACTTAAATACTAAATTCCAGGCCTCCCTCTACTCCTTCCAATCACACACCATGTTTTGTGATGTGCAGCAAAGCCACCAGGGCCTGACCAGCCCTTACATTATTATCATTTTTTTAATGAGCAGATGTTCACTCCTCTGGTTTTTTACCAGATTCCGTGTTGAAAAAATTCCCCCTGATCTTCCGCCGTCGGTGTTTGCGCTCACCAGAGGATGCGTGCGTGCACGGGGGGGGGGGGGAGACGGAGGAAGGCGGTAATTGTGATGAGTTGACCAGGTGTTCTCCAGCGCGTGTGTTAGGATGCAGGCTGTAGTTGTTCTCAGGCTTCCTGCTCCACGTCTGTCTGTTTTTATCTGTTAACACAACGCGTCCTTCCGAGGCCGCTTCCTCCTCATACAGGAAACAGGAAGTCCACCTCCTGCATCCACACTACAATAAAACTCCTGCTCGATCCGGGTGTTTTCTAAATAAGGCGCACAGGCCACTTTTCAGCACAGACACGCAGCCCGAAGATACAGATATAACACAGTGCAAATGACATCACTCCTCCTGACCCGCTACTATTCTGTTTTCTCGGAAAAAAAAAAAAAAAGAATAAAATGGGCTCTTTGAAATGTATTAAATTCCATAATAGATCGTCTTCCTACCACAGAGGTGGTATGTAGGGGGATGCAAAAATAAATCAATACAACAAAGTGGGCTGTGCAGGGAGGAGAGACAGCGGCTTGAAATATTAACCAAGCGCCATAGGAACACAAGACAAAGACTATGAAATAGAGAATCCATTATGGGCAAGGCTGGAGTTGTCTGTGGAATTGGATTCAGTAACGGTAGGGGGGGGGGGGGGGGGGGGGGGGGGGGGGTGATGCTCGTCCACCGGTTTTATTGAGAACTCATCGCGCGGCGAAATTACGAAGCCATTGGTATCGATCAGGCAGGGGGAAAAAAAAAAGAACAAAAAAAACGACAAAAGGGGGGGTGGAGGAAACAGGCCTCATTCTCTAAACGTGTTATTCTCCGTTCCTGCAAGGGAACGGACGGGAAACACACACACACACACACACACACACACACACACACACACACACACACACGGTTTTTGTTATGGCTTTCCATTACAATATTTCTTATTCTCACCCCCTTCTTTTTCGCGGGGGCCACATTTCATCTTGTACTCGGCTTGCTGCTCGGGGCTGTCGGCAGGTTGCATCAAAGCCGGGTGAAACACTTTTTTTTTATTAGAGATGGAGCCAAATTAGAATGAGATCTGAGGAAAGCCTGTGTGACAGAACCCCATCTTTCTGCAAAAAAAAAAAAAAAGTACATCATTTAGAGATGTTGCGTTTTGTTTCCCCATAACTATAGTTTTCCCAGGGCTCATTTATAGATATTCTGAGCATATCAACTTGCAGAGAAACAACAAATTGTATTAAAAACAAACTATACGGAAGCAACATCGTTTGGTTAGTCTGTATTTGAGCGAATAGAAGACGCCTGATCCAGATTTTCATGCGCCAATATGTCTAGGAAATAATATATCACACTAGATTTGTACTTCCAACGCCTTAAACATGATTTTAAAACAGTTTCTCAGCACATCTCAGCATCTACTGTGCTATTTCCGCTCATATGACTCCTCCACGCCCACGTACGTCTTTTCTAGTCCTCTCCTCCCCGTCCATCCTCAACCCACCCAGCTCCGAGAATGACTTTGGAAATCCCTACAAGGGGAGTTAGTTAGTGTGAAGTTAGATTACAAAACGGAGAAGGTGAAGGTGAAGGGGGGCGATGGCGGGGACGGCGGCGTCGCTAAGGTCAGGGAGAACACTCATCCCCGCTGGATTTACGTCCCGCGCCGTGCCAAGGATTTGTGACCGCGCCGAAATCCACCCCCCCCCCTCGTCCATGTCTGCAAGAGCACGCATGGAGACGGGGCCCCCAGTTTAACCTGATAGGATTTATGGGTTTCCATAACTCCTCCTTTTACTTCTTTTATCATCCCCCCAACAGGGAGACGCACGCAGGTGGTTCACCTCAGTCAATAATGCATGAATGATATCTCATCTGCATTTAACAACACAACATTTTATAAAACTTGCAACACAGAACCTTTGGAAATTGTTAATATAACAGCAAAGGCAGAAGCTGCAAGCTTGTTTGTGTGTATGTACATATGTGTGTGTGTGTGTGTGTGTGTGTGTGTGCCGGTGGGCAATTTGATTCAGCCGTAGTCAAACAAAATTGTTGTTTTCCCTCATGTTTCCCCTTTTTCCCTCTAAGCTGTAGTTCCATATTTAAACAGGGCGAGCTATTAAATAACATGAGCCAACAAAAGCGCCCCCCCCCCCCCCCCATTCCCTTCACATCACCTACTGCCGACAGAGTGATTGTGTGGTCTCGGCCCAGCTTCCCAGGGTTCGCCGCTGAGAAGCTGCTCCGGCGGACGTGCTCGGAATATAGCGGAACGCCGCTGAGACACAGGAATACGGAGACACATACAGCCAAAGCTCAGACACGCATTCCTAAAGCCTGAAGAAGATGTTCAATATAGTGTCTGGCGTTGCTTAGTATGCCGCTCCAGTCATGGAAGTGAAATCGCAGATATAGGAAACACATTACAAACACAACAGATGATACGAACTTCCATGTTGACCCCTTTTAAAGCGTTTTATGGACTTTTTGCTCCATTAAGATTTGACGCGGCATTTGAAAGCTCGGGCCGTGTGTGGGTCCATCTGGAGCCACGGAGCAACACCACTTTGACTTCTTCAGAGGAACTGAGAGGATGATTTTTTTTTGAGTCACGAACTTGAATTTAACATCCACTGCTGTCCGTGACCCCCTTTTAAATAAATATTTTTTTAATTATAGAAAACTGTAACCAGGATGTACCTAAAAGCTTTAAAAAACAGCCCATGTTTCATTTCAAACATCTACGCTCCTGAGACTTTTCCCTACTGTTTGCTGCAGTACTTTAAAATTACAATTATACATATTAGAAAAATGCCCCACGATTGGCTGGCGACCATCTGGGGTGTATCCCTGCCTCTCGCCTTAACGCGCTGGGATAGGCTCCAGCAGACCCCTGCGACCCCGAAAGGGAATAAGCGGGATAGACAATGGATGGATGGATATTAGAAAAATTCACCGCAGTAAACAGAGTAGGGAAATGATGTTTTTTTTTATTTTTGTTGCACATTTTCCATCAATCATTTGCAGACGGTCCCTAACATGGACAGAACACAGGAACACTTGGAACACTTTTTATCCACTTGCTTCAATTTTTCGAAGGCTGTGGCTAAACTACGTTGCTGTTTTTTTCCCCCTTTCGTTTTGAATTTTAGACGAATAATGAAGCAGAACTAATACAACTCTGTATTTGAAATTATGCTGTTGCAATGTTTAAGTAGCCTCATTTTTTAATTTAGATTCTGTCTCTTCTACATATTCTCTGGTTAATGATTGGCCGATAGTCACTGGGATTGAGTAATAAAACACCCCTTTGAGACCAACCACTTTATTATTTTATATAAATGCACAATATTATTTTGTGTATTTATATTTTTCCCAAAAAATAAATCTTGACCCCAAAAATCCTCTTGCGACCCCGGTTGGGTTCGACACAAAATAAATGCCAACACGGGTTCCCTTTGATTTACGCCTTCCTACTCTGACCCACTTTCTTTTCCGACATCTCTATTTATTGCTGTCTGGGTCCCGGTTACGGCCGGGCACAAAATTATCTCACTTTCATTTCCACACCAGAAATTAAACGGCAAATCCAACGGACCACGGTGTCACATATATCCATCCTAACGAGTGCATTTTTTCCCTCATCCGCACGCATACTGTGTTTAAGGTGCATGAAAACGGACCTTTTGCAAAACTAATTCCATGAAGCTGATTTTCAGCTCACTCTGTAAATGGGGAGATTTTGGCTCATGGCGTCACAGTGTGCATCCATATAAACTTTGTCTTAATAAGATGAACCAAGCAGATTAGCTTTTTTTTAGGCTTTTGAATGGCCGACATAGTTTTAGGGTTTAGTATAGCATGTCTTGGAATTCATTTTATTTGAACAGAAATTTCAGTAGCCCCTCATTTTACAGGTTCTTAACTACATATAAACTATTCTTGTAGTATATCATGTACTAATATATAAAATACTAGTTCATATAGGATTTCATATATAGTTCATATAAGTGATTTTTACTTTATTGTACAGGTCTGATCACTTGTAAATAGATATAAACTACATATGAACAGTGAAACTAGACTCACTCATCCGGTCAATTGCAAATACATATGAACTTCATGTGAACTGTAAATGGATTACTTTGTTGATCAGGTCCGATCACTCGTTAATACACATGAACGACATATGTACACTGATATGAGCTACATAACGACCAAGGAAGTAAAGGGATGACAAGATTTAAAAAAAAAACAACTATTTAATTAAACTATTTATATAACTATATACAACTATAACTATTCATTCATCATAGTATTGTTCAGTGAACACTGTTTTTGATTTCATCTTATTTAATGTAATTTCTGAGCCTTAAAAAAAAGTTGTCACCACAGACACCGTGAATCATGTCATCCAAATGATTTCAATAACTACACTGACTGAAAAACACCCACCGTGATTTACACAACTTTTACAGCTTGTGATAAACATGTAACCGTCTAAAAAAAAAAAAAAAAAGTAAGCCTTTATCTCAACTCTGGTTAATGAAATGCATTATCTGATTTCTCGGTCATTCTAATAGACTCACATTTGTAACGAAATAATCGAAAGTGCTTATCTGATTCGCCCCCCCACCGGGGCTGTTAAAACCACAGTTCACCGTCTGCCGCCATTAACTCTTTATCTAATCTCACCAGATCTTCAGTGCCTAGAGATGACACCTCCTCTTCCTCCAATACTGGGGTTCTTTATCATGGCCAAAAAAAAAATAGCTTGACCGCCAAGAGGCAAGAGGAAGGAGTATATGGTGAAGGATTCCCTCATTCTAATTCAAACAAGGAACAAGAGCAATGAGTCAGAATAGTGTAAAAGACAAGATGACTACATGTAGACAAACATAAAGTCACAATTTGGGGAATTAAGAGTAAGAGAGCAGCAGTAAAATGGAAATTAGGTTATTACAGCAGATTTGATGTCGTATGAGTTTTTTATGTTCCACATAATCTGCTGTTTTTATAACAGACTTGTTTTCCTTGGTTCTCCGCCAAAGAGGTTTGGAGCTCACGATCAATTCTTATATTAACGCATCGCCTCTGCGATGATTGGCAGGAAACGCTTGAAGTGTTGCAGCAATCATTGCAAATTTTCTTCTATTTCATACGTTTTCCAAAAGATTACTGCCATAATCAAGACAGAATATCTGGTGACTTACCAAAAGAAAGTGTAGCAGCAACGTAAAAAAAAAAAAAAAAAAAACGCAGGCGGGGGAGAAGGCAAACTCAGAATATCACAGAAAACATTTCTCGTTCCTGACTCATTCATTTCATGAGCGCAATCCTTCCACACGTTCACAATTTCTTTTGCAACTCTTTAGTGCGACCTGAGACAGCCAGTGGTCTCATCCTGTTATCTCCTCTACCTGATAAAAAAAATGGCGGAAGAGCGGCTGATGCCTGGCTATCACGCGTTGCTTATCAGAGCTGCATTGAATTGTAATTGACATAAATACAGACACATGGGGCCCCCCCACCCCCCAAGGCTTTGATTGTGGCTTGTTTGAATGCCTTTTTCCTGCATGATAGTCAAAGGAGAGATGGAAAAAAAGGGTTTTTTGGTGGCAGCTCATCAGCTGGCCCCTGCAGGAATACACACACAGCAACAGAATACATTTTTTTTTTAAATAAAGTCACCTTTATATTTTATTATTTGCAGCCGTGATTTGCAAGAATTGACAGAATTCATGGTGAAGCAGCATTTTACCCTCATATTAGCCAGACAGATACAAAAAGATAAAGGAAGGCAACAAACTATGAGTCCATTCAGGCACACATTAGGATTTTCGCTTAAATTGCATTGATAAGATGCGCTATTTTTTTCCCCCCACTGCAGACACTTGTTGGACCTGCAGTCACCAGGTAACGGCTAATTTATTATTCATGAAAAAGCCACTTGTATAGAGCCGTTCGCGGCGGCACAGGCTGAATTGGCCAATTACTCTAATGGAAGACCATCTCTTTGTTCACAGCGGCCATATTGGTGCAGGGTGGAGGTGGTGGGGAGTGTGTGGGAGGTAAAAAAAAAGGTAAAGAAAAACAAATGTATAGTCACACACACACACAGTGTCATTTTATTGACGCCCATGTTGGAGGCCTCCATCGCTCTTCAGGATTAGACTAAATTACCGTTTGTGGCTGGGGGTTTGGATGAAGTGCAAAATGTCAGCGAAGCAGCTGGAGAGGGCTAATGAGGCTAGCAGGGGTTGCTATCTCCATCAGTGCATCTCCTGGCCCGACACTGGCGGAAAGTGGAGGAAATCGTCCGGAATTAAAAAACATCGCTCAGCGCTGTCCACATTTATTTTTTTTTGCCACCCAATCTTTTTTGATCCTCTATTTTTTTGCAGCAGCAGGTTGAAAAAAAAAAAAACCCAATCCTGCCCTTATCCCTGCACACTGTGCTGCCATGTTCCTTTGACAAAAGAGTATTTTGCAGATATTTCCATGATAATGATTGGAGAGCAGCTCTACAGGCAGCTGACCACTGGGGTTTTTTAGTCACGGTCAAAGGGAAACAAATGAAAAGCTACCTGCTGGGCCTTAAAGTGAAGAAGCGTGTACGTGCTGCAGATCTATAGCCACTCGTGTGTGCGTGTGTGTGATGATGCAGAGTCATGTAGCCATTCAAACTCCCATTTCCATACTCAAACCACAGCGCACAGCATATGGCGGAGCGTAATTGCCAACATTCACCATTTGACCCATGCATTCATTATGACATATTTGGATTCTGATTGTTGCCGGGGAGCTATAACTCCAACAAGCATGTCATACAAAAGTAGGCACCCGCATGCAGCCTGATGACAGGAAGGGAAAATCAAAAAACAAAAATACCATTCTGAGGTTTAGACCTTTTTTTTATAAAAGCTTAGAAATAAATTATTGGCAACAAAAAGAAGGAAAGGATATAAAAGAAGACAGAATCGATTTTAAGCAAAATAAATAACCAACCTGAATTTAATAAACCTTTTTATTATAAAGTCCCATTTATATTTGATTCAATTTAACATGTAATGCTTATTTGTTGCATTAAGTCTCTCTGCGCCTCTCCATGGCCTCACATAGGACCTGAACTGAAGCTAATCGAGTAAAACGATACAGCATCCAGTGGATAAGGATCAGAAAGTGTTTCCAGTAAGAGTCATTAAATATAAGAGAGTAGAGAGATCTGCGATCTCTGGCATGTTGCTGCCATCTCGCCCTCAGCTTCATTCACCAACTGCTCTGGATGTTCCTCCGTGACCCTTCTTTCACTGGCCCCCGTGCCTCGTGTTCCTTCTTTCTTGCCTGGATGGATTCAGTATCTGCTCCATGTAGCGACACATAATCACACACAATTGTATTTGCAATGATGCCGTCTTCCTGGATATTATAGATATTGACTTGTTCGGTGATACATAACACCCACCCCCCTTACTATGGCCTGTATAGAAGAAAAAAACTGAGATTAAATCAATCAAATAAAAAATGTAGATTTATGTTAGTTAGTTAGTCATTTGAATTAAATCCAATAATTTCAGAAGGAGTGAAGGAAGATAAAAAAAAAAATCAAATTCACAGTGCAATGAAAAAGTTAATTGCACCTACAGCAGCTCAGCCAGGTCGTTTCCAGTGAATGGAAGTACAGTCTGGTATTCTCTGAGAATAAGTCTGAGGATTGGAGGGTCTTCGGTTGCCTTTTGGTGTTTCTGGGTCCAGCGGTGGCCACAGAAAAGGAAGATCGAAGACTTTAGATTCGATGAGATTACAGAAATCCTCTCTTTCTGCAGGCAGCAGTGGATCGACACTTGAAAGCATTGTGGGGAGTACGGGGGCCACGGCATGCACCCTTCTGCCAGCTCTGCACCTCCACACTGCTCTGCATGCTCAGATAGTTGTGTGTACAGGTATTAGGCAGTGTTTCTATGCACAAATGAAGCAACAACTATGGTTTGGAAGTTCTTTTGCATTGATTGACACCATGCACAACCCAATCAAAGCATAGGGTCTAGAGATAGCCAGCTTTAAAATACATTGAGCATCGACTATTGCTACCTTTGGTTTGACGGACAGCGGTCCCAATGGAAATTTACCAGGACAAGACCATCCAGATAGCCAATAGCCGGGATGGTCCTACATGTGGCATGTTGGAACTGTGCTACAACTAGGGCAAATAAGGCTGAAGTATAAGGAAGACTACACATTTTGCATTTGCCCCTGTTTGTCAGTGAGTGTCAGGTTTTACGGCAGGGCTTAGATGGGCTCCTCACACAGAAACACAAATACACCAAACAGCGACTAACAACTGAAAAATCAACAAGAAGGTGAATCCAATTTGCCCCTCACCCATCTCAAATCTGTTTTCCCCCCAAAAAAGATGAATTTGGTATCAACACCAAACTCATTGGCTCCCATGTGGAAACGCTTTGGCTCTAGGCCAAATGAGTGGCTTGATGCAAACAGATGCAGCAAAAACTGCCAAAACATCCAAAATGAAAGCCCATCTAAAGCGTCATTAACCCATGAAATTTGCAGAACTGGCTGGCAGTTGGTGGAGAAACAAATCTAGGTAGGCTGTGCGTCTGTCTAGGGGACATTCAGTGGAATTCTGATAACAGTTAAGAGTTTATCATATAACGGTTCTTCTGAACAATACCTCAAAATGTTTGAGGAAGTTGCCACCATTGCATCATGACCCATGAACTGTGTCCTGAAACATCTCGACTACAGACGGTCCCACTTTGCAGTAGAGCAGATAACGCCTAGCTGTTTGGGCTTTGTTGAGGCTTTTGTCAAACATGACAATAAAGCAGAAGCCTTGTAGACTTAGACTAGGTCACTTCTTGTGTGAGGTCCATTATACACACAGAAAACAGAAAGGAGTCAATCATGAACTGGTATATTTTCAGCTACCAGGAATGAATGGAACAGTGAATGGGGCTTCGCTTCATCATAAGGTGATGTTGGCCGATGAAAGGCATGACAATTGGCTTCAGGATCCCATCAAGATATCAATCAAAAAATGCACCTGTGTGTTATCTGCAGCTCACGCCTGCTCATACCATAACCCTGCTGCCACCACAGGGCACTCTGTGCACAATGCTGACCCAAGCAAATCGCTCACCCACATGACACAACACAGATTGTCCGCCATCTGCAGAGGAAAACTGCTTTTTTTTCCCCCCAAAGCGCCAGACACCGTCGAAGGTGAGCGTTTGCCCAGTCGGGTCGAGACCCCGAGGACGATTAGTATGCAGATCAGCCTACCTGAGATGGTTTCTGATGGTTTCAGCAGAAATTCGTCAGCTATCATGGTCAACTTTCTGGTCTCGGACAGCCTTACAGGTCAAGATGCCAGGGCTGGCGTCATCACGTGTGGCCTGCACCATCAAATAATAGGATATAACACCATGTAATCAGCATGCTAACTGCACCCTCCCTCAAATCCTGCTGCATCTGTGGCGTCACGTCGTGTGATTAAACTGCACATTCAGAGAGAGAGATTCTTCACTGTGACCAGCCCAAGACACACCTGTGTAATAATCATGCTGTTTAATCAGCATCTTGATATGCCACACCTGTTAGGGGGCTGAACCATCCTGGCAATGAAGGATATAGTAATTTGTGAACAGACTTTGAGAGAATTAAGCTTTTTGTATGGATGAACATGTCATGTAAAACTAATGTGTAGTTCTGGTTGAGTTTTGGATAAGTCAATGCTTGAGTAGTTTCTCAGCATCTTTTTTTTGATATTGACCTCCTGAGTGTTGTTAGCGAACTCAGCTCAATTTATTTGTATAACCCGAAATCACAAATCAGAGATTCGTCACAATGAGCTTTACAGTTTGAACAGCAGCAAGACAAAAAATCTCCAGTCCTTAGACCGTCACACTGTACAAGGAAAACAGGAAAAAAAATGCTTCAAGTAGCCAGAGTGCCAGCTTTGCTGTGCATGGAGCTGTGCCATCAAGCAGGAGTTTTCTTTTTTTTTTTGCTAAATAGGCTGCAGGGCAGGCCACAGCTTTAAAAAACTTCTTTTTTTTCCTGAAGTGTTGTGAATGCAGCACTCTGTGACGAACAGCCACTTGTGGCCGATAAAAACGAGGCAGCCAGCCAGACAACGGGAGCCAATGCTCCGTGGCCATGCCGCCGTAATTTGCAGACGCAATCATAACCCGTTTTCGCCCATAAACAGAGCGTTAAGATGGAGAGGAAAAAAAAAAACGAGCACGAAGGAGAAAAAGAGAATTAAATGGTCATTGCAGGAGATGCCGCAAAAATGTGGCAAAATGGAGATGACCACAACACCAGGTTTAACAGTGACTACAGATTTACAGATTTACATTGTGAACAAAAGAGAATCAAGTTCCAATTAGAATAGAAATTACATATTGATTTTTGAAATACAAATGCACTAATGCAAGACGCTAATGCACACTACACAAATACACTAAAATATTTCAAAATTTGGCAGTAATTTGTAATCATTCTTTATTTTGGAATTGGAATCCATTGAAGGTTTCTTGCAATCTGCCAACAGTCCTTGAGTTTCTATATAAAGGAATTACAATTCCACGGTCGGCTCAGCACACGTAACATGATGATGTGTGATTGGTTAGGGTATCGACAGGCCTCGTATGCCAAATATTCTCCCCGTTCACATCGTCAGCTCCCGTCAGTTAAATATGTGACGGTGATGCGTGCGTAACGGCTGCAAAGTCCAGGCCCCTCTAGTTTTTTATGGCTAATACCGTGCACCAGATGAAATCCAATTAGGACAATGAAAATCAAATCAAGGCCGCTACATCTGGATATGCAAATTTCTTCCGTTTTTTTTCCGCCGCCGAATCAAATTCTTTCCCAAAGGTCATTTTTTTTGACATGCCTGTAGATGTTACTGAACATAAACCCGCCCCCCCCCACCCTCCTCCGCCCCCCCGCCCTCCTCCGCCCCCCCGAGGCCGTCTTTGTGGGAAGTAATTTGGCGAAGCCGCGGGTTTATATTGGCTGAAATTCAATTAAATACAATTACAACATGTTTTGGGGTAATTGAATGACACAGCCGGCGGCTCTCCTTGTAAGAGGAGCCCGCTCTCACATATGGCGACTTTGTGCGCGTTGCGTGTTATTTCTCGCGGCGCATCTGCCCGTAGAGCGGGAAGGTACGACGACATGAAAAGGACGATGAGGTGCAGCCAAATATCTGCACGGGAATAATTTGCATACATCATCAAGTAATATCCATTGAAGTGATGGCTCCAGCTGAATATGTATTTGCAAATATACCGTGATATGTTCTTTTTTTATTGTGCACATGCTCTTTTCAAACTGGGGACTGTTTCTCCTTTAACAGTGACATTATCAGCATATTTGCAATTGTTTCGTTGCAGCACACTATACGTGTTTATTTTTGTTCCTGCATAGACACCTACTGTACTCTTGAGTATATATACAGTACAGGACCTGCCTTTTTAATATTTCAAAGGATGTATACACAGCAGCTTTGTGGGGAGTTGGCAGCCTGAGGTCTACTCCAGTCCTTAGTCACAACTCATCCCCCTCCAGCAGTGACAGACAAACATAAGAGAGAAGAAGAGGAGGCCCTGTAAGGATGAAATATTAATGCCGTCTCTCTCTCTCTCTGTCTCTCTCCTGGTCGCCGGCCTCTCACAAGGTCATCCGCTTGCTTTTCATTGTCGGGGAAAAAAACAGCCTGACAGCCCGGGCAATTGAAACTGAAGAGATTTCCGCCCTGTCCCGCTCGCACAAATTAAACCCGAGGAAGCCTGCGACTCTTTGTTGCGTGACCTCGGTTCGCGTTGTTACCTGGGAGGCGGCGGGAGGAGGGAGGGAGGGGGGGGGGAGGGGGGGTCTGCTCCAGAGATGGAGGAGAGCCTCGCCTTCATTTATTTGCTTCGGTGTGCCTGCGACATGGCTGACATACACACAGGTGATGTGTTAAGAGTTGTGTGTGCGCGCTAGTGTGTGTGTCTGTGTGTGTGAGAAAGGAGGGTGTTCTGCGCGTTCGGCTGCTTTATGTGAGTCTTTCCTTGTGAAGGACAGACACAATCAATACAAGCAATCAGTGTTGTGTGGAAGGTGGAGGGAGGACAGTTCCTGATGTCCCCCTGTTTCTGTCTGCTCTATATCATACACACGTGCACACACACACACACCTGCACATGCACATGCATGCCCGCACACACACACACACACACACACACACACACAATAATATATATCTCAGGGCTCAAAGCAGCTCAGCCACCGGCGCCTTTTTGTATACAACCGCCTGTTATTTTTTTTTCCACACACGTATAGTGGCGCGTCAAGTCTGCATTCGCCTTTGCATCTCCACTTCAAACGTTACCTTTCATCACCCCCTACCTGTGCGCGAGCCTGGAAAGATAAAAAAGCCAATAGCTGATTGTGGCTCCCGCTATTCCGCCGACCGCCGTGTTGGCCCCCCCCCCGCCGCCACGGCCGGGCTGTACTCAACTACCGGTGCAGAGGAAAAATTAAAAATCGTGACGATGCATTGTGCAAAAGTCACACATTAATATTGTAAGCAATACCTTGAACATACATACAGCAAACACCTGTTTGTGGTTTAACTAACTACCTTTTAAATGGAGTAAAGGGATGCACTTAACCAACACATCTAGCTGTAAAAGCATGCAGCATCTGTGTTTCTGCGAATCTGAGGATCTCATATATCCCTGAATGTCAAATCAAGCTCAACTTTTCAGATATGCATGTGTGCCTGTGTGCATGGCACGATGCTATTGATTTCCTTTTCTGTGGATTTTTTGATAAGATATTATAATATTATCATGAAAACTTAAACCGATATGTGGAATGACGTTCGCATTTTTTTTCTTACAATAACTATATTTGATTGTCTCTACTTATTTCATTGTATGTCCATGTCTTATCCATTCTATAGGAATACATTACTATAGGAATATTCAATTCTCTAGGAATTAATGCTTCCTGCAGGCACAGGACCAGTGATGTATATATATATTTGTATATATATATTGCAGCAATCCTGTCTCCTAGAAGTTACATTTATAATTGGTAAACTGCAACAGCTAATACTATTTATGGTTATGTTTAGACACTGACCTTAAGGGAAAGATTTTTGTTTTACTCTGAGACTGTGTGACTTGAAATACACGACGCTGAAACACAACTGTAACCACAGAGCTCTTGTTGTCTACTACTCGGGTCTCCGGTGTCTCCGCGGCCGCCGACCGCGTTGCTCCCCACGAGGCTTGCACGCGCCGCGGGGAGTAATGATAATAGCCTTCCTGGATTCTGGGAAAAGGAGCGAGGCGTCACGATACACGCTACGTGATCAGCAGCCACGCAGCAAAAGAGGTTGAGGCTGGTTTTCCTGATGAGGGGAGAGAATGTTCGAAAACTGTTGAGAGATGGCTGTATTCCTGGATCCACGGCTCACTCTGGAAAAGCAATCGCTTGCTCCTCAGCCCGCAGCTGAGCTTTCCACCTGGTTTCACCGATTTTTGAGATACCAGACTGACTTTGGCAAGTGGAAAATGGGAGCGAGCGGAGGCAGCGGAACAGAGAAGGGGCGTTTGTCGCAGAGACGTGTTCCCAGCGACGCTGTACAGTCACTCATTGGGAAATTAACGCATAACTTTCCCGTGACCGAAAGACTGTAACTTTTCTCTTTAAAATCCGTCATGGCCTCTGGATGCACGTCTGATCTTAACAGCGATATTAACAGCCGCCGACATGGAAACGGGCTGTAAACAGCAGGGGGGGGATGCAAGGAGACGGATGAAAAACACAAAGCAGGCCTCAAACTAGAAAACTTGGAGCTCTGTCTGTTTGTAAGACGTGAATCTACAACATGACGGGCCACCTTTGCTCATCAGCATCAATAATTCACAAGTTTAAATTTATAAAAGCGCTATGTGTTTTGAGGAATCACTGCACTGTTTGTGCTACATGTTATATTTGCCACATGTAGAAACAGCAGGTTTGGAGCCATTCAAGTGACATAAATCACAGATTGAGTCGTCTATGTAGAGTCTCATTCATCCAGGTCGTTGTAGTCGATCTGAAGACAATCTGTAGAGAAACGCAACTTCTGAACCTACAAAGATTTTTTTCTTTCTTTTTCCTTTTACCACCACATCGGCAGCCTTTCATTTCCTTGTTTTTGAGCTTTTCAAGTTCCCCAGATGAATGATGGTCAAAAGCTCACTTCAACACGCGGTTAACACTTTTTTATTGAACCGGCCTTCAATATTCTAAAACCACTTCAGGCAATGTGCTCGATGCATTTTTCGGCCGACGTGAGCAGAGGAGGCGAGGAGAGGGGGGGCGCCTCTTTCTGTGTGTTTTTCTTTTTTTTCAGAGGATTATTAGATTAGTTGACATGTACAAGCTACGTGAGAACAGGAGCTCTGCGCCATTGCTGCACCATCCACCTTTTAATGGAACATCTGAATTCACGTCCCAGCAATCTAGTCTACTTTCAATTTTTTTGTCATCTCCATCATCTATTTTTGAACAATGAGCTGAAAAAGCAGAGGATTTGTGTGACTGAGGGTTCGGAATCCTATTGGCTATGGTGGCTTGATATTGATTAGGAGCAATCAAGGGGATTGGAGTTTTGAGGGCCACGGGAAACCTTTAGAAAAACCAGCTGCAAACACAGCTGGGCTTCTCACATCGATGCGAGAATTTCCATGATGTCACTGACGGGAGACGATTCCGGTTTAACATGTCAGGCTATCGGGTGAATATGAGTCAGTGCAATGCAGGTATTCATCAATTCTGACGTTATTTATCTCGAAAGATCTGCTGAATGGATTTAAAATAAGAAATAAAGCAATGGGAAATATGTCGTAGTTTTATCATGGCATTGCAGATAGCGTGGTTTCAAGGTCAGTGTTTGCAGACACGGAGGTTGAACGCGGGTTATCAGCCCCCAACCATAACTCTTTAACCATTGGACCTCCCAG
Source organism: Eupleurogrammus muticus (assembly GCA_036785175.1). Taxonomy (NCBI): domain Eukaryota; kingdom Metazoa; phylum Chordata; class Actinopteri; order Scombriformes; family Trichiuridae; genus Eupleurogrammus; species Eupleurogrammus muticus. Next base: position 6,064,147 of record JAYKQN010000007.1, read on the forward strand.
TTCTATCCTAATACTCCGTTTTTTTCTGATTTATTATCACTGCAGCTGCTTCAGGCTTCACAGCAGTGAAAAGGAAAAGAAAAAAAACCTGGATAAGAAGCCTTTCACCGGGTTGACTAGAACATAATTAAAGTATTTTCTCTTTTGAGTATGAGCATAATTGGTGTCTGATTTATTATCTCTACTAGAAATACACAGGCTTTTATTTGAAACTGACGGGAACAAAAATATGTGATATGGCTGCCGTCGTGTCACCCAAAATCTACGAACAGAAAAGGGCACAGAATAAATAAAAAAAAATCCAAATGAAGAGTCGTCAAAGGTCCAGACAAAAATCCTAATGAAATCCAAAGTCACGTCGACACACTGAGAAAATATAAAAATAACAACTCCCACACCAAAGTCCAAGGACAGTTTGACAGCTAAAATAACAACCACTGCAGATTTTATTATAAACCTGCGACCGAAATAAGTTGACGCGTTCTCTCATTTTGAAAAAAGTGAAACAGGAGACGAGTTTGGGGTGATCCGCTGTTAACTATCTGTGTGTTTATTACGCTGATGTGTTCGCTTTCTGGCTTTTATTCGCTTATTATTCCTATAATTTGGCCTCTTAGATTGATGGGGCCTAATTGGTGTAAATGCCAGTCAGGTGACTCTGACATTTTATCCTGATTTGCCAAAATGTTTTTTTCATCTTCTGAAATAAATGCAATTAGGAGTGTTTGGCTTTGTGTGTGGTATTATTGTAGTATAACGTCATGACAAAACATTTCTTCTGTCATATACAATTTTCGACAGCTGTGTTAATTAACAACTAAATCATTTTAATTGCTTGATTTCTGACAGTTCTGGGGTGTGTGACACTCTTTAGTAAAATTTTTCTGCATGAAACTCCTAGCCTTACACTATATGTTAATTTGGATTATTCAAATAATTAAACCTGATGAACACAAGCCTCTTAATAAACATGTGGCGTCCGTAAAGTTGAGATAATCACTTTCAGTTTGTGGCGTTCGTACGGTGGAGTTGTTTGCATGTAGCACATATCATTTTAATCATTTATATAAAAAAGAAAATATTTGCATTTGCAGGAAAAGCATGACTGGATTTTGAGATTTCATACATCGGACCCTCAACAAGTGAAAATGATTTTTTGGCATAAATGTTCAGCCTGTAGAAAATGAATTTTTCCCCTCCATTATAGAGCGTGTCCTTTGTGAAAAAGGCTCTCTCAGTGTTGCAACGGCTGTGTGAATAAAAGCATCTGTGCAATGGCAAATATTGTTGTCGTGCTTCGGGTAAAACTCCACATCGCAAGTCCTGCTGCAGCAGCAGTGAAATCACCGGTCGAGGTGCAGTTGTAAAGGGGTGGGAAAACAAAGAAAGAGGCAGGGGGATGTTGTGCAAAGCATAATTGCGTCTTTTAATTGAATCCCCGGAGCATTGAAAAAACGCCTGAAGGGTGATTGGAATTAAATTACATTCGGCCTTTTGTTTTGTTTTTTTTCCTAAAATCACAGCACTGGAGAGCTTGTGTGGCTGAATGCAGCGGCACACGTGCATCTCTTTTTCACACATGCCTCTTTTTCCTCCGCTCCGTTCTCTCCCCTCCCCTCCTTCAGTGCATCCCATTGTTGTTTACCTGTGTTTTTTCCCGTGGTGCCCCCGATCCGTCGCGGAGCAACAAGTCAAACCGCCTCTTCCGATTCCCGTCTCTATTCGTCTTTTTTGTCTTTTGACCCCTCCTTCCCTGCGTTTCCTTCCCCCATTTCCACTTTTATTCTCCCTCCTTCAACACCGGGTTCAGGCCTAATTAGGGAGATTCCTGCATGATCAATAGACCCTCCTCACGGGAGCTGAAGAGGAGCAGCCCTGGACGTGTGTGTGTGTGTGTGTGTGTGTGCACAGCTCTATTCCTGACAAACACCCTGCACGCATGCATGTAACTCCACACACAACCAGCTGTTGGCATTTAATCTCTTTACTATCAGTAATCAATTATGTCAGATACACAGCTATAACTTGGCAATGCAAACAACGTAAGCGAATCACGGCGCTGGTTTGTCGCCTCACAGCAAGAAGGTGGAAGGTTCGAGGCCTCTGAATGGGACCTTTCCTGTGTGGATGTCAATCTGAAACATGCTTAGGTTGATTAGAAACTCTCAATTACCCATAGGTGCGAGTGTGTGAGGATTTGGCAAGTTGCAGAAACATGCATCATGACTATTGCCAATTATGTCACTGGCTTCATTGATTCAAGGGGACTGTAGATTATTTATTTAGAGCGGTGCAGCGCCCTGGATTAAACAAGCTTTTCATCCAATTCTACTTAAATCTCAAAATTGAAGTCGTAAATCAAGATAGACTTACATCAAACATATTCCAGCTGAGTATTTTTTCCTAAATATTATTTATTAAGTTTTAACATTGTTATATTTACATGTTAAAAAAAGACATTATATAAGACAGTGGTTCTCAAATAGCGGGAGGCGTAATTTTCAGTATCATATGGTTTGACATGGTCAGTCAAATTTTTATAGTTTACCATAAAACCTAACATACACCAAAATAATAATTTAACAGAAAGAACAAAACTAAAATGAAATAATGATAATAATATGAAGTAGAAAGGAAGAATGGACACCATACCTCTTCATATTTGATACCTTTACCTTTAACTTCATGTTTTTTTGTATTTGTATGGTTAAAAAAATGTTCATAACTTAAATATGTGTATATATCTGATTCTAGGCACTGATTTCATCAAGGTGCGCATGCACATGTACTGTCTCTCTACATTACTCCTTTTTCCTGTCCTCTATTTGAGTATTGAACACTGCTGAGAATAATGCCTGAATGTGTCTTATATAACTTACTTGATTGATTGTCTTTTCTCAAATGTCCTTTTGCACATATACAAGACACATATTATTATTTAAGCTGCCATGAAAAGTTTTATCCGTTCATTAGTTACTGGAAAATGTGGAAATTACATCTATTTGCGTGTACATCAATGTGGAGGGGTCACGGTCTTTTCTCAGCCTCCTAACTGCGATTAAATGTCTACACGTTACTCGTATTGTGTTCCCATGTCTTCTGTGCCTGCTGCAACTCACTTTTCCTTGAACTTGCCTTGGATCTTGAACTTTTCGTCAGATACTGTCCTCTATAGGAGACACGATATTCATTTGACTTGTTTCCTCTTTTTCTGGCTGCTTTTCTCTGAAGAGTTTCACTGTGTAAATGGACTGTATGGAACAGCAGGCATTAAGCACTTAGCATTAATTACATCCTGACCAATCATGTGCAGCCATTAAATAATAGCTGTGTCTTCCTGTTTAAAGAATGCATTGGCATCAGATTTATTTTTTAACACATACACAATAATACTTACTCATATTTATTTTCTTGGGTATGTTTCTTGAGTGTTCCCCCTTTTTTTTTTTTAACTCTTTCGTATTTCATATACAGTAAAATACCAGCATAAAATTCAATTAACCACTAGTTCACCTTTAGATGCAGGATGTGGGTTTATATTTTGATAAATAACCACAGGTTGCAAATATATGCAGTCAAATTCATAAAAAAAAAAAAAATCAAGGAAGACGCTATGACCACTGATGCTGCACTGCATTCAGACTAAATTCATGCCTGTTCTGAGTGGGCGCTGCAACTAGAGAATGGAGGCTCTTTTTTCTATTTTTCCGCCTGGAAGCAGTGGGATGAGAATCAAACCTTTTTTTCCTTCAGCGCCTCCATCCTGACCGCCTCAACGTCAAACGAAGAAGAACGCCCCACAATATCGATTCATTATCGATCGCCATGGTTGAAAAATCAGAGGTATGACATAAAATTCGAACTTTCTGCCGTAAATGAAAATTGACTAAAACACTGGCTGAAATTAGACAAAAATTACAACAGGGTTTGCTGACAAAATGACAAAAGCAATAAAACGTGACTTCAACTAAATATAATAGTCATGTGAGCAACTCAGACTAAATTAAAAACCAAAATTGACCCTAATTGTTATTTTTTTGTCAAAATTAACATTGCCTATGACTGAATTCATTGGGAAATATTGAACTTAGTGAAACACAGTACATGATGTTAGGGCCATACGTGTTATCCACATGTTGAGTTAACAATAGAACAAATGCAATTCATTTTTATATAAGTGTATATATATATATATATATATATATATATATATATTGCATTTATCATCTGAAGTGGCTTACATGCAAAAGATGCACATTTTTATTCCTAATTTAGACATTTTGCTTTTACTTTGAAGGGCTTGCAGGGTCAATTTCAATCTCTGGTCGTTTTGACGGTTGCAGACGCAGAGTAAGACATTGACGTGTCAGGTGTGAACGTCCCTCCAGGAGCCAGAGACAGGTCTCCTGCAGCAGACGGGGGGGTGGGGGGTTCAGGGGACAATAGGATCAAACAGCCTTTGTATGCATCCAGGGGGGGGGGGGGGGTCCTGAACTATGAATATGTCTGTTTAAAGCCCATCTAGGATCCCTGGATGCAGACCGACCTCTTTGCAGGAAAATGAACAGTCAGCTGACACGTGTCTCTATTCTATTTTGTAATTTACTCCTGACTCACTTTTGGAAAAGTCAACATGCGTCAGAAACTCTGCATATTACAGAAGATCTGCTCACAAACACATGATAATAGTGAAGCTATGAAGGTGAAAATACGATGATTTACATTTGGCTGGATATCTCGTCCATTGTTGGGTAGCTATTACGCTTGCCCATGTACATTATTCTGGCTCAGAGGAATCCAGGCCTATAATTTGGCTGTTGAACACCACATATAATATTTCATTGCCAAAACGCATTCTCTCCGCATCCCACAGCCTCAACCAAAACAAAGCCTTCCATTCACATCGGACCTGCAATTAACAATGCAGTTTCGCTAATTTCCCTTTTTCGCAGCTGACGAGGGACAGGCTCTGCCTCAAGGTCACGGTGCAGGCAGTAGTATATTAAAATTTAATCGCAGTCACACACAGGTTTTAAAAGTGAGCAGCGCGGGGAATTAAGCAGCCGAGATAAATCATTAAAAAAAAAAAAAAAAAAGGAAGAGGGCTGCATCTAATAAGTCGGGAGTGAAGGATGTGTACGTGTTTATGTGCCACTGATGCGGGAGCAGAGGGCCCAGGGCCACGCGGGACCATCTGGGACTCACAATCACGCCGGGCGCCGTGGCCACAGGCGCATTACCTTTGCTGTTGTCAATGAATGTGTGTGTGTGTGTGTGCATGTTCGTGTAGATGTCATATGTGTCTGTGTGTGTGCGGGGGATTCTCTCGTGATTCATTTTAGCAAAAGTCCCTCCTAATCTTGTGAAAAAACAACAGTTGATTGTAATAAGTGTGATTCGCATGCGTAAATCTGCACCAATTTACAGTGTGTTCCGTGTGCAGTGTGTAGACCACGCGTCTGCGGTAGACTACGTAGCTTTGCACGGGAGGGGTCAAACAACGCGATGAAAACCAGCCCGGAGATCCCCGATCCCAGATGACTCATTAGCTATTCTGAGAGCAGAACAAACTCAGCCTGCGCTCAATTAGCTAGGGGGTTGACGTTTTACAGTAGCGCCTTTTACTGTAATGCGGCGCGATGGCTTTGCGCTTTTTTGTAAAAAGATTGCCTAAAAATATATATGCATATTTTATCTACGCATGTTATCACATGCATGCAGAGATAATTGCAAAATCATATTATTTTACCTTCTATCTGCCTCGCGTGAATCACATTCTACCTGTCAAGGTCTTTAGGCGGATTACTACGCGCCCGGAGGGAGCGCGCCATTGTTTATGTTATTTATGGGCTCCATTTAATTGGGCCGGTGGTGGTGAGGCTCAGTCGCACGCGTTCGCTCCCGGCGGCTTCAGCGCGCCGCTCGCTCACCACCGGAGGCTACGCGTGTGGAAGGTGAGGCAGTAATTAAAGGAATTTATTCCGCCGCATCGCAGGCGGATTAGACGCGCCGCGGCCACAGTTTACGACCACCTGACCGCCACACGCAGACCGGATCTCCTGCCCTTTTTTTCTTTTTACTTTATTTAGGCGTAAATCATGTACTCATTGACTTGACGATTGCATGTGTGGATGTTTCTATTAAGAAAGGGGTCGTGCGCAAGGCCTTTACAAACCCTGATTCAATACCAATGAATATATAAATTCCAATATCTCAGTTAATTTTCCAACATTTAATTAGAGGCCCGGTTTCACAGGGTAAATTAACATTATAAAGCCTCGGTGGAGGGGATATCTGAAATAACAACATGTAGGAATTAATTTATGCAGTGAGTCGAAATTAATTCCTTGATTTTTTTTCTGGTAGTGGAGGTTAGCTCACAAATTGTTTTAAGGGAGACAATGTGCTGATTAGTTGAACAAAATGGAATTACTAACCAGCTGCTCCTATGGGAGAACTTTCTGCATCTTATGTAAAAAACTAAACCTTTACCTTTGTGTTTTGCACTGGTGGTCAGTCAAGCAAGACATTTGAAGACGTTATTTTGTATATTTTTGAGATTGAATTATTTATTAATTATTTGAGGTTTTAAGGATGCAATGGATCATGAAAATCCACCGTTTGGATTATACTGCAGCTCTGAGTCACAGATTGGATCATTTTCAAGCGATTTCATTACATGGCCCAAGCACGTCCACCATATTTTTTAAAACCCTCTGTTTTCCATAATGCAATATGGGCCTCGTGTCTGCAGCAATAAATATACCGATAGATTTGATTATACTTCTTAGCCCGACCTTGATCCGGCAGCAAAGAGCTGCTCAAACGCCGGAGTGAGAAGTTGTTGCTGATGCTGGGTTTTTGTATGTTAAATTCCATCATTGGGGTGATGTCACTTTAAATGTGCGGCCATGCCGATGTATTATTATTATATTATCATATTATCACTATCATAGAGCTTTCTCATGGCACACAATGCCTCTACACCGTACACTGGTTTCATCCACCAACCATCATCCATTAGCATTATTAAAGCAATGGATATACAGGAAATACTCATCCTGCTACCTACTGGCTGACGCATGATGGGTATGTATTGGTTGGATTGCTATGAGGAGGTTTTCATAAAACATTTTGTGCTAAAATACTGTGTCTTATCCTCTTACCTTTTACCGTTAATTCTCAAAATGAATGTGGATCACGATCCAATTACAGTAGCATGACATCCATGCTTTTCCCACTGATTACAGTAAGTGGTAAAAGTAGGTGGTCATAGCACGGTTATGGTCATAAAGAAAGAGATTTATATCAACGAGGGGTGCTGTGTTCGTGGATTTTGGCATGTTTCCTTATACGTTGAAGGTTAGGGAAATCTATTATGTCTTCTGCTTAGAACTGAATTTTGTTACAGCCCGAGGTTAAAAGTAAATGAGATTCTGGCCTCAAGAGAGGAAACACTGATAGTTCCGACATGAGTTTCATTTATTTGACAAACAAATTATCTTTAACAAAGAAGCACAGGCTCTATCAGCACTAGACTTCCCAGGACATAGGGAACTAAGGCGTCTTTAGGAAAAAATTTATTTCTGCTTAACATCTATCAGTATATATAAACCACATATAAACCACTGGGAACCACTGAGCTTAGTTCATGACGCCTTAATTCTGGATTGATTGATTTATATTGCCACCTAATTGTACTGGTATGAGGTTGTAAAAGAAAAGTGTACGTATTATTTCTTTGTTTTATATATTGATATATATTACACATTCTTCAGATTTGGCACAGCATTAACATTTATTTGCAGCCATGTTTTTGTCCACCTGATAATGTAAATCTGATATTCATTCTCCTATTTTCCTATTTCAACAACTCCTGAGGAAAAAATATCCGTCTCCTCCCCAGCTAGTCTCTAAGGACTTTATTTATTCATCTATCCATTATATTATACCTGCTTATTCCTTACTTAGGGTCACAGGGGTCTGCTGGAGCCAGACCAGGTGTACGTTAGCTGAGAGGCAGAGATACACATCATTCACACCTGTGGGGATTTTAGAGTCTCAGGTTAACCTGAGCATGTTTTTGGACTGTGGGAGGAAGCTGGAGAACCGACACACATGCAAACCCCACACAGAAAGGTCTCAGCTCGAGGCCTTGACCCTGCGACCTTCTTGCTGTAAAGCAAGAGCGTTACCCAATGCACCGCACGAGATGTATTTCCATGAGGCAAACGAAATAATGATTTTTTCAGAAAAATTGCGTGAAAATATGAAAACAATTGGATTGAATCTTTCAGAGTTTCAAATGCAATGGAATGCATCATTAAAATCTGCCTGCAGTCTCTCAACCTCTTTATAAATGTTTATGAAAAATTACCACTCGGCCAGATTGTACATTTGGGACCAAAAAATCTTAGATTTTTTCGTGACTGCACTGAATGCTTTGGGGGTATCTGGGCACTCTACTGTGCTTCTATTTTGCTCCCGCAGCCTCATTTTCAGAATGGAACCCCGCTCTGCAGGCACAGTAAGTCATTTCCTAATGACTTGTTGGCAGGAGTCCGGCCCTGCATTGTCCGTCCAAAATAAAAAAATAAAAAACAATGGCTAGTAATTGGCCAATTTCATATAGTTGGGATGTTTTCTCAGTCTGTGAATTAACATGCTGACCACCACAGAATCAGAACTAATAATGCTTTCCATAGCTAATGATGCAGTATGAGCTTTGCATTGTTGTAGTCAATGGAGAGGTTGTTCCTCTTTCATATATGTTAAATACATACACAAGCTCATCCAGATTCTCCACAAATTTCGATGTGCATTTTAGAAATGAGACAAATCTCTGTGCCAGAAAAGGAGGTTTGACTGACGTTCTCCAGGATCAACACACCGACGAATCATTTACTATACGAGGTTGCAGACACAACACAGCTATTCTCCTTTTTCTAACAAAATAACACAATAAAAAAAAGTGTTTTATGACTTGGAAAGTTGTGTAAGTAGATGCAGTTTGCTGGTTCCTTCCACAGCTGCGAACATCAACTAAATCAACGGATTACCAAGGTAAAAGAGACAGTTTCATCTATCCTGTTTTCATTCATTCATTGTAAAGCTACCTCAGAACGGGTGGATGTTTCCATTAGCTACGCGTGTGAAATCGGACGTGATGGCCACTGGGCAGCTGGTGCTGTGCAACACAAGGACTAAGTGAGAGTTGAGACACGAGGTCAAAGAGGTCAGCCAGCTGAGGGGTCTTCACCCAGCAAATCCCAAGGCGTCCGTGTTCTTTCCCCCGCCACGCGCCACCCCACCTCGCCCCCTCATCTCATCAGACCTGCACAATGAGTTATGTAACGCTTTACTTGAATGGGGGTTCATAAGACTGTCATAACACTGTCATAAGCATTACTGGATGCTTATGGCAGGACTTGAAATTGCATTTTAGTTTATTAATTTTTGTGGCTTGAGTGTGAGCTTCTAAGAACATTTTTTTTATTCCATTCCATCAATCAGCATTCCGTGCAACTTTTCATACTCCCACTGCTCCGTTCCTTTCTCACTGCTACGGGTTGTAAAAAGCAATACGTTTTCTCAGCGGAGTTCTTCACATGACACCAAGAGACAGCGAAGGTTCATCTGCACTTCCCCGCGCCCACACGACTCGGCCTCCCCGTGCAACTAAATGCTTTCGTGCTCTCTGTTCACAGTTAGCTCCAGCAATTACCGTTCCGTCTCTCCGCAGTGTGGAGCTCGGGAAGCGAGGATGCAAATTGCACACGCTGGCGTTAAAAAAGTCACTTGTGTCTCTCTGACTGTAACTTCATGTGGATCCATTTGTCTACCGGTGTATCTGCCGTCATTGACACTGACCTTACTTATCCACACCCACGTCCACAAAGCACTTAGGAAGTCCTGATGAGTGCGGATAGGCACTTTGACTGGCTTTTTTCATGCTATATAAGGTCTAGGGGTTATACAGAAGCCGCCCCTAGCAAGAAAACACAATAAAACTTACAAATGCACATAATATAGATTTAACTGGTAGATGGCTTAAGCTCACCAAATGAATTTCAGGACACTGCAAGATGCATTCACAGTACTATGTGGAAATCGGAAATTTTGGAATGTCGGAACTTCCATTGAACTACCTTGGAACTTAAAACAGTTTAATTTGTGTAATGTGTGCCAATGGAAGCTGTAGGCAAATCTTACATTCCCTGAACACAACATAATAGGGACAGGTCTGTAGCCTCTTGATTAATTTGTCTGTCATGATTCCAGACCCTTTTCAGTTGCTGCCATGCCCCCCCCAACGCTAGATCAGGGTCAGATGTGAAACTGAATAAACAGTAAATGAATCTGAAACTGTAAATGAATCTGAAAAGACAATTGATCAACACTCAAAATTTCAGTTTCAAATTTTAATCCCCTCCATCCCCTTGTAAAAAAAACATTTAACCCAACATTAATTCCATAGACATGTCTCAGGTTATATCTGTGCTCTTTATACTTTTGGTATTGTTTGCAACTTTACAGCTAAATTTATGAATCGGTGTAGATCCACATGTCTGCTCTTTCATGCAGGCATTTGAAATGTTGCTTATCAGCCATTGGCATGGTATCTCCAAAAGTTTCAGCACTTTAACTATTTTAGTGAGTTAGTTTAAAATGCAATATCTGATGCTAGACATTAAAAACTAGTATAAGGAGAAGATTTAGAATTCCTAAATCCTGTCACAGCCTGATATTTACTATATAGAACACATTTTAATGTTCTTTTTGTTCGATGAATTTAGTCTTGTAACCTTTCCTTTTTGACATTCTCATAAATATGCTCCGTGCTATATGCTTTATAACCCCGTCTCCGCTGTGGAACACAGACTGAATGTGTGCACCCTGTGATGACCATAGCCACAGGACTCAGGAAGAGGTAATTGTGTGTAAATAATGTGCAACAACAGTTGCGTGAACAGCTGTACGGTCGATTCATATCAGTCGTTGCATCTATTGAGAACGCCGTTCTCAGCCACTCCCTGCTACGCGTCGCCACCACACACACACACACACACACACACACACACACACACACACACACACACACGCTCTGGCCTTTGCTCTTTGGCCTGTCCACCTGCTGCACGGCTCAGCCAAACAGGTGTGCGGCCACTTAGTGCCTCCGACCACCTATTAAACACAATCTGTTTAACAATGGCAAATAAGCCATCAAGGCGTGAGCTCCTTATAGACTCATGTCTTGACACGAGTTGCTGACTCATTGCTGCAATGCAGTGTCGGCTGTGAAAAGGCAGTTGTTCATGACAAGTGTTAAGCTTTCCTTTTTTTTCCACTTTTTTACAAATCCACTCCTCTAGTCAGCTCATCACTTTTTTTTACCCAACCCTTAAGGCAATTTTACAATAAATTGCAGTAAGCCAACATCTTATGCTGATGATTTTCAACACACTTATTTTTTGATGGTGGGCCGTACACCGAGGTCATGACCTCTGTATTTTTCCCCCCTTAAGTTGTGTCTCATTAACATTTGTCCCTTTAGGCTTCATTTTAGGTAAACATCTCAACACAAAGCTGAACAACCAAACCCGAGAAGCCAACCTGATTATCATGGACTGGTTGAAAGAGGATGTACGGTAAACGCTGTTCTGAGAGGTTGTCAGAGGATGCAACATAAGAGGCTGCGTCAACCAACGAGGTGAAAATTTATTAAATTAGAGGCCTACAGGTGCATGCAGCGGATAGAGATAGTAACCTGCAACCTACTGTAGATGTAGCCTAGGCTAAATAGTAATAGATCATGCAATGATTATGAATATTTAAGGTCATTTTCAGTCACAGTATGATTTATCCATCAATAATAGGCTATATATATGCTTATATATATGCATATATATGCCTATATATATATATAGTGGTATGTTATAAATAGAATGTTGACCATGGTATTCCTGGCTATGTCCATAGAGGTAAGGGAAGCCTGATTTTACTCTGTCCTGTCTAAACTGTTGAATGTTGAATGCTTAATATCCAGGTTGGCTACAGTTGGCTAAATAGGAATATTATATATTGCCCAAAACACACATCTGACAGATGGGAAAGTGCCCCCCCCCCTCTTTTTTTTACCCTTCAAATTGTTTAGTTTGGCTTACAGAAGCGCCGGGGTCGCTGTTTTCCATCAACAACATTGGACAACAATACAAAAACATGTGACACCCCTCAAGGGACGACGCGAGACGACGCCGGCGACACTCATTGTTACGCTCAATGTGTTTGAACCCAGCCCCCCAGCCCCCCAGCCCACGCAAATATTACCATTATCCAGCCCTCGTGGTCCAACCGTGCGTGTGATCCAGTGATAGCTCTCATTCACCCGAACTTCAGCCCAGCTGACTCCCACAACAGTAATGGGTGAGGGGGTCGCGAGGGGGGGCGGTATGGTCTATTGTCTTGTGATCAGCCACGTTCAGCTATAGATCTGCCTCTCGGAGTCGCCGTCAACCAGCGGGTTCTTCTCCTCTCCCTCGGGGTCATCCCCGTGCCCCCGGTCATGCCGGAGATGTCATAAATAAAGAGGGACAGTGGTTAGAAAAAAAGAGAACAATGAATCCCCTCCCTCTATCCCTTCTTCATCCCGTCTCTCTCCTTCCTGGCCGGCCACCGGGGATGTTGTAAATCTAGAGGGCAGGAGTCGGGGTGTGTGTGTGTGTGGGGGGGGGGGGGGGAACCTGAGCCGAGAGCAAGGGAGTAGTAAGGCAAGGAGACATTGAAGTAGGAAACCTGGCTCTCTGGAAAGGGCCTTTTCCAGCCGTCATTAGGGAGCGTGGGATGCAAAAGGCGGGAAGAGATGATGATGATGATGATGAGGCGTGGGGATGGAGGAGAGTGTGTGTGTGTGTGTGTGTGTGTGTGTGGGGGGGGTCTATGATGGACACGTTTAATGAAAACAGCAAACACCAATACATGTGTTTAGCCCCCCCGCCATCACTGGCGTGCTTGCAGCAGGTTGTAAATTCAGGTCTGGTCTGCTTAGTTCTGACAGCGCTGCCGCAGAGGGACAAAAGGTAATCCAGCAATAATTTTCGCCGAACAAGGGATTGTGATTTCTAACCCTGTCACAGGAGGGGTAGAAAGCCCAAATCATCTACGAGGGTCTTCCTCGTGGAGAAAGTGCCGCTGCCTGGCTTGCAGACAAAAGAAATGTCCTTGCGTTTCGACAGGGATAAAGCCATCTCTGACAATGGTAGAGGCGGAAAAAAAAAAAAAAAAGAGAATTGCTGATGGAGAGGGAAGAGGCTGAAGTGAGCCAGTAATGAAAAGGATAAAACAGTGTGTGTGTGTGCGTGTGTGTGTGTGTGGGCTTGAATGGTTGTACCTTTTGTCTGCCTCTGTGTGAATCACTGCAGTCCCTTCACCATCCACAATCACCATTGCACTGACAGAAAGCAAAAATGCATTCATAAAAAGAGTCAAAGAATCCTCTTCACATTTAACTATGTTTGATTCTGACCCTATTAATATATATATTTTTATTCATATGACTTTTTAAGCTCTTGAGACGCCCCCTTTTTCAGTGTTATATGCACAAAAATGGTATGCTCAAGTTGGAATTAGCACAGTTCCCACATGCCGCATGTCTTTTGAAAGCCCTGATTATTGCCTATCAGAGACGGATGGTCTCATCTTGGGAAATTTTCATTGGTTGAGGTGATAAAACTTTTATAATCTGCTGTATCTCCTGACCCCTTGCTTCCATTGTTTGGTGCATGGTGTCAATCCGTGCAAAACAACCATAATTATTGCAGATTTGCATACAGAAACCAATGACTGACGCGTAGCGTTGCCATGCATGCTCCCCCCATACCGCTCACAGTGTGTCTTAAGTTAAATCAACTACTGAGACTTGGCTGTTCTTCCATAAAATACAACTGATACGCGGTGAGAGTAGGAACATGAGGATTAAAACAAAAAGGAAATCCATGTGGAAACGTTTCGCAACAGCCTCCCCAATAGGTTCTTTTTCATTCTAAATTTACGCGGGCTGTAAATGTAGCTTCAGCTCCCGCTGACATTGGTCACCATCCCTCTGGGCACAAGCGTCCCTCTCTCTCTCTCTCTCTCTCTCTCCCTCTCTCTCTCTCTCTCAGATGTAACTAAGCCTCACAGAATGTTCCGCGCTCCTCTCCCTGACCTCGGCGAGCGCTCGGACCCGGCCCTCACCCGTCAACCCACATATTTCCCCTCCGAGGCAGCGATGCTTAACCCGGGTCAGAGAGGAAAGCCGATGTCGCTTTTTTTTTTTTTACAGGACTCTTTACTTTTGCTCGGCAGACAGGGGTGATGTGAAGTGGGGGCAGCACCAATAGGCATGGAATTGAGCACTGTGTAAAAAAGAGAAACCACCTGAAGGGACCTTTAGGGCTTTTTTTAAATTGGAGCTATGGAGGAGTGTCTATAGAGCGAAAATGTGCACTGCACTGGTAGCACTTTTTTTATTATTCATTTCATGGATTTTTTTGTATGAATACTGTGTAAAGATCAGGCTGATTTAATATTATAGATTAACTCACCACTATAAGGTTCTACTTACAGGAAGATTTCAATAACAGTCAATGAGAAACAGATGACTATGCTGTATGTTGAAGCTGTGTAGGTGTATCTATAGAACGTCTTGACACCAATTTTTAATATATGTCATTGAGCAAAATGGCCCAAACAATGTTATCACCATAAGTAGGGAAACATATTATTATCAGGTTAAAAATATTCTATTCTCCACCACAATTTCTGAAAATTATCACTATTTTGCCTGTTTTAGCTCTGCATAGACGGGTGCTTGAGCTCTACTTGTTACCAAATGATCACAACATGTCAGGAATGCCATTACGATCAAACCCCCTGCAGTGTCGAAGCCGTTACTTTCCAATGGCTCTAAATGTTTGTGCCACGTCATGTGGGATAAAAGCCAGCCAGGGGAAAATAAAATGCATAAAACAAAGCATTACACGTTCATGAACACAACTGGACATTTGTATTTTAGTATCAATGATATCATGCCACTACACTATATATTTATTCCTTCATTCTTGATTATGATTTATTGATTCTCTATATGTGTATCTGTCCTTATTACTGCTTTCATCTGCACCTACCCTATCCATCAGATCTATCATACACATTATTTCATTCAATAATAAATCCAAGGCACACAGACTGTTTCCAACCTAAATAGACTTATATGAAAGAAATTGGCTTTATCTTTACCAACAAAGTCAAAGGCCTTGGTCTTATGGATAAATGCTACATCAGTTGATCAAAAATCAATAGATCACCTTTCTTTATGCATAAAGTGCAATTTGCACAGAGCATCAAGATTATTACACTGAATGAGGAATGATGTCTTTCCCTTGATCCCTTGACATGTCTGTGAGCCGTGCTTAGATAATAATTAATAATAATTGGCGCATTTGAATCTGATCCCAATAAAGATGATGAAAATAAATGTATAATCGCTGTAAATGCTAAGACCAATGGATTGGATTGGCCAGATCCATCCAAGAGGATACCATGTTAGTATCACACTTTTTATCACTCTTTGAACCTAAAGCATTATATTTACCTAACCCAACCAGACATTAATCATATAGCTGCTACCATGGGTGTAGTAGTAGTATGGGTGTAGGCCATAAAAAAAAAATCCTTTTTTTTTTTTTTTTTTTTATGAATGACTGAATTGAGCCCTCCACTTAATTGGTGTCATAATTCAAAATGGTGTCAAATGTGTTGATACTTTTTTTTTTTTTTTTTACATATATATCATGAGAGAATGAACTCTGTGCCACAGTCGTGCTATATTGGACATTCTTCGGGGCCCCCTCGTGGAGGCGTAAATTGGTTTGGTTCCACCCGCAGACGGCGGCTGGCGACAGGCGTAATGTCAGCGAGCCCGGTCTGAACGACCTACCTGGGGGCTAGTCATCCCGCCGCCCAAAAAACACAAACTGGGGTATCTGGAGAAGACAGAGCGGAAAGAAAAGAGAAAGAAGGCAGAATGAGGGAAAGCCGCTGTTGACTGCTGTCTTTCTGAAAAGGCCAGTTTGCTTTTATACATCCAGGTAAAGTTAACGTAGTCCGCCCCAGACAGCTGCTGCAGATGTTTGCATGTTGTATGTAGCTTAAAAAAAATGTTTTTGCTCACACACTTCCTGCACTGGCATGGATTGGCACCCGCTGACATTAAGAGTGTACAGAGCCCAGAATTAGATTCTACGCCCCTGAATGCCACACCATAAGTTTTCTTTAAAAAGTCTAATGTCAAATGTCTCATACCTTACGTTAATCCTTTTATTTATTACATATTTACAGCTATATCTTCTACCTGGTGATTGAGAATGGAGCAAATTCAAGGCCAACAAGCTTTTTATTTAAAATATGACTGACTGTTCAAAAAATGCAGCAGAAGCAAGTAATGAAGAAGAGAACCAACCAAAGTGGCCTGAACTGCGTCAACCTTTCGTCCTTATTTATGCCTTCCTGAATCTCACGCCCCTGCTTTTTTACTGTAATGGCGTGTATCTCGTGATTTATCACAATTTATTAAAATGAAAGCACCTCTTCTCTGTGAGTATTATTTCGCTTTATTAGATCCATTTTCAATACACAAGTGTGCTGCCGGTGTGTAATTACTTTCCCTTTTCCAATTTTTCCCACAAACAACAGCTCTGTCCGGGAAATATAATGGGCTACTTTGCACCAAACACAGCTAAAGTAATAATAGAATATGAGCTTACCTCTCAGCAGGAATCCGATGAGATTGGGGAGGGGTGGGGGGGGGTCAGATTCAATGAGGGAGACAAAGCTTCTGGCATTTTTTCGACCCGCGATCAATGCATGCAAACACAGCCCGCTCCTCCGTGCACGCGCGCGATAATTGCCGCATGAGAGCGGCCGCGGCGTATGAAATGACAAATTATATCAAGCGGCAATTGCCTTTTTCCGATTCCAATCTCGCCGCCGCTGCTTCCTTTTATTTATTATTTTTGCTTTTAATTTCGCACATCTTTCTCATCATGTGTCAGAATGGGGTATATCCTTTTGATAGGAAAAAAAAAAAACGATTTAAAATGTCATCTTGTAGATGACGCCGTTTCAGGAGAATAAACTCTCACATGCAAATGGAATAATTACAGCCAGTCAACCAAGCTCTGCCTTTACCTTTCACTGTCTATGTCCTTATATTCTTACTGGAAAATAAAGCGTCTCAGGCAGGACGACTCGCTGAATGCCTCCTGTCACACAACATAATGGCTCGTATGAAAGGTCAGGGCCGCGTGTTAACACGAGGTGAGAGCGGGAATGAGGAGTCGGAGGAGCTCGTCCGTCCAACGGAGACAATTTTGTTCCGGCAGCCTTGTCAGAGTGTGTGTTCCAGGTAGGGAGCGGTAATTGCTGCTACCGCCACCCCCCCCCCCCTTTCCCTGTGCGGACTGGGAGAATTGGAAGAGTCATTTCATCTCCGAGAGGAGGGAGGGGGGAAAGCAGAGGAGGCTAAATTACAGAGCAGCACGGTTGCTGTGCTCTGACCCTCTGTCCCCGAAGCCACGTGGAGCCTGAGAAAGAAGGTGGACGTCCTCCCGCCGGAAAACCACGGGGGGGCTCAAACAGTAATATGACATCTCGCACAGTGTCGAACAATCCAATACAACCGCCAATAAGTACTGCCTTTTGATTATATTGTCCGCTGATGAGACCCGGCGCAATTTTGTCACAATTTTGTGGCTCCCAGCACGGCTCCCTTTGCCGCCGACGTCCCGCCCCAATTTTATTTTTTTCAGTCTTCCGAGTGAAAGTCAGGACTTACGAAGCAGAATGTGCACTACACAACCAATGGCGTTGGTTGTTTATTATGTCTGACATCCTAGAGGGTTTTGTTCAAAATGTGATGTGATTTCACCACCGACTTCTTCGTCAATCAGGCTCAATTTACTGTAGGTTTAGAGTGCTTGGTGAACCCCTGACAGTCCATTTGAACCAAAAGGGGCTTAGTTCAGTTTGTATTTGTTGGTGTGAAAGTATCAGTCACACATTGGGTCCACTAAATCAAGTAGAACAAGATCTCCAAATAAAAAGAGAGGGTTCTAGTGGAGCCAATCCCAGTGTACTTGGGGTGAGACAGGTCACCAGTCTACCATTGGGCACACGCACCATTCACTCACACCCTCCTACCTAGGGGAAATTTTGAGTCTCCAATTAACCAAAGCAGGTTTTTTGGACTGGGAAGAAGCCGGAGAACCTGGTTGATACCCATAAGGAGATGGAAGGACATGAAAAAAGTCGCATTTGTCACCCCTTTAGTTCCTTTTCATAACCCGTTTCCCATCATTGGCCACCCACTCGACTGCCGAATTCACAGAGATATCCATAGAGCTTATGTTGAGTTTGCACAGAACGTAATCCCCACTCGTGACAAAACACAATCACTGTATGAAACCAGTTGAACGGTTAGAGCTCAGTCAATAGATAAGAGGTTAATGTCGCCTTTGACACTCCAATCTGCCCTTCTCATCATGACGCGTGGTGGCAAACAGACGGGGCATGCCCCGGCCCTGCTCCGTCTCCATACACCCATATCAATGTGAGGATTTGCAGAGCGTTTGTGTGTGTGTGTGTGTGTGTGTGTGTTTGTAGAGGAGGGGAGCGTCTCGCTTCACAGCTCTAAAATTAATAGGGGGCCCCTTATTATGGAGAAACGGCAAAAGACAAAGAGGTCTCAGAGACAGAGAGAGAGAGGGATTCTTATATAATGAGACAGGAGGAGAGTGTGAAAGAAGGGAGAAATGAGATGATAAATACGTGTGTGTGGCTGTGTGTGTGTGTGTGTGTGTGTGTGTGTGTGTGTGTGTTTATGTGAGTGAACACATTGGATCAACTCCTATTTCCTTTTTACTTGTACTGCAGGACTGGATCCAAGCTGTGGAAGGCCAGCAAAAGACAGGAAATTAGTTGCCCCCCCTTCCATTTCAAATGCAGCCCCCCTGCTTTACATTCTCCCCCTTCTCATTTTCTGCCTTTTTTCCCCCTCTCTCCATCCCTGTAGGAGGTTGGGTAACAGCCAATCTCATTGAAAGGCAGATCAATAAAGAGATATATTGTCATCTCGGGGCGCCACCCTCTTAATCAATTAATCTATAATGGAATCAATTCAGTGGAGCCTCTTAAAGTACCCGACCACCCATTACCAGCGATGCCTCAAAAGAGGAAAAGAAAGAAGAAAAAAAAGAAAGGGCGCAGACATATAGGGGTCTCATTATTAGTAATGGAGGTAGAACTGGCAGAGGTTCAAATCTCGAGTTGTAGATATAGGTGATATTCTGCATACGGCGCTTCTGTTCTCACCGAGAACAGGTCAGCCTCCCGAGATCATGAGCAGCGGTCGTAATGACTTATTATACACGCTCGGCTGCATCATCAGATACGGGGACACATGCGTTAGAGCGCATGTGACTCTCGGACCGACTGTACGGGGGTTGCTCGCGGCACGGTACGACGGCTCGATGCTATCTTGATGCAGATTTCTGCCACAATGTTGTTGTTGCAGTGGCTGCAACCCTGGTGATAAATATCACGTCCAGCCACGCGGGTGTCGCATAGCCACTTGAAAGTTGGACAAACACTGTTTGAGGGGTGGCAATCAGAGCTGGAGCTTTTTAAGCATTTGCACATTTTATTGTGTGCAAGTTGTGTTTGTCTCATATAAATGAATTCTCCATTCTAATCCAAATTGAACACGACATTATAGCGTATTATATATCCATAATAATACATATATTATTAGCTTATTTAACTTTAGTTCTTGTGACCATTGCACAATTTGAACTTGTATTTGGTATTTATGCCTTTCTGGAGTAAAAAGAAAAAACAAGTATCACGTCTGTATCACTGTGACTATAATACTTATATTTATAATATTAACATAATATTGTGCTATTTATCTACTGGGGTGGGGGAAGAGTAGGTGTGTCCATCTGATGAACAGACATGTGCCTTAAACTCATTCAGGGCCCGATTTACTAAATTGCCTGTTAATTCTAACAGAAGGCACATGTGGTTGACAGAATTTTTCCGGGTTATTTTCTGAGAATAATTAATTGATGACAATAGATACAAAGGTGTATTTAAATAACAGGTTTGCTTATCTAAAGCTAGACACAATAACCCTTACCCACAATACATTTTAAATGCGCCATCTTACATATTCATTGAGGCAGAAGTACCTGCAGGACGAATGTTCTTTTGCACATTTGTGTGACAGTAAGAAAATTAACTACACTTTTTCAGGGAGAAAACTTGCAGATCTGACTGAAACTCAACGGGAGGCCTAGCAAAATGAATTCACAGAAAGCTAACCTTTGTCACCGACAGCTGTGGGCGCGCATACGGTATCTGTGGGAATTTTTTCTCCTCCCTCGGCCTTTATCAGCCCTTAATTGTAAGCATGCAAAATTACCCCTTGAATACTCCCAGCGTTATCAGGGCTCCCATCAGTGTGGTGCATACATGTTAATGGTGAGTCCAGGAAGGAAGGAACTGTTAGTGGTAAAGAATGTTGGCCATGTATATCATTTCATATGGTGTTCTAGGGACAAAAGAAACTTGTTTCAAGAAACAAGACAGCCATTGTTTTTTTTTTCTTTTCCTTTTCTCTTAGATTGAGGTTTTAGATCTATCCCCATTTCCTCTTCATGCTTAACAGTTCTGTTTAAAAAAATAAAAAATGAAAATAAAATGAATCAGAAACCCTTCATGCTATTCAAAGTGTAAAAAAGGTGCATAAAGAGCATTAATGGAGCCTCTTGTGCTGCTGCTGCCCTGTGGGAGCAGATAAATACTGTACATCCATTATCATTCTATACAATGAGATAAGAGGCTTTCTTTACCCTGCGAAGAAATGAAGTATGAACAACTGTAGTCCTTTTTTTTGTTTAATGAATACCTCTGAGGTCAAGTAATATCTCTCCCTTAGAGGTTAGGAGGTGAATCCTGTCTATAGATTTTGCTGTTTGACATCTAATGAATCATGGAGCTACAGGTGGGAGCTAGGAATTAAAAAAAAGTATCATATATTCTTATTTTTCATTGTATTTAACAAAGATGCTTTCTGAGAAATTCTTTATTCCAGTCAGGGACATCCGTTTCCCGTAAAATGGCGAGAGCAAACACAGCGTGGCTTCTGCATGAGGAGAATTAGACGAATGGTAAACAGAGAAATGACTACGCCGACGGTTATATGAGCTGCGGACTGTCTCATCTCATCTAAATAACACTTCTGCAATCACTTGGTCTCCCTAATTATTTTCTGGAGCTTGCATGCAAAAAAAAAAAAAGTGAGATGCGTGTAATAAGTGGAAATGGCATTCTGAGCCGCTCAGTCGGTCTTTTTGGGAATTGGGGTTTCATTTGTGAGGATGGAAAAAATGGACTCCTCTGTTTTTATGAAGGCTTTTAATCAAATCTAAACAGTGCGGAATAATGAAATTGTCTGTAGTGGAAGCACGGCCTCGGCCAAAACAAATATGCAATTCAGAGGTCAGGCATACATCATAGTCTCAATTCACTTAAAGTCATTAGTTTATTTATGAACCCGCGATGCCTGATGCATTACAAAAAACAACAGAAAACTTCTTTTTGCTAGAAATGATGAGAAATATTTTCGATCTTCGCCATTTTCTGTGGAAATCAATAATGTCCACATGTTGTTATTAATGTCTACACATTGTTTCAGCATATAACACATATGTTATAGAATATAGCTTGCCTGACGAATCGTGTGTCCAGTCTAGTGACTTTCTTTGAACATTGTATATATATATATATATATATATATATATATAAAGACGAGTTCTGCAACACTGGAAAGGAAAAACTCACTGACTGTGCAACCTTTCGGATTAATCAGACTATTTCCTCTTTTCATAGAGCTGCCGGGAGATGTTTTAATGCTGCCATTTCCCAAAAGCCGACTATGAAGGCCTTTACAATGCGTTCAAATGAATTGCAACAAATCAGTTTATGAAACCGAGCCCAGCGTGTGTGTGTGTGTGTGTGTGTGTGTGTGTGTGTGTGTGTGAAGAGGGCATAATTCTAAGATCTATGGCTCAGCTGCGAGCGTGCCGCGCAGCGCAAACCACATTGATGGGCTGTCGTTGTAATTCAGCACCTAATGTGGATAATTAGTCTAAATTCATGGAGTGGTTGATTCCACTGACAGCCACGCCAAATGTTTGACGAAGGCACCAAAGTAGCAGCATCAGTCACAGGCGAACGGAAATGCATTTAGCGGAGGGCCTCATCATGTTTTATTCAATCACGGAGTGATGCTCAATTAATCAGTTTCTGCAATTAAATTAAATTAAACATGTACATGCATAATACATGGAAGAAATATCAGGGGTGTTTAAGAGCTGTTTGGTTCTCTGTGCTTCTTTGAACCCAAAAGGCGAAGGTATTATTCATTCTCAGCCGTCTACAACAGGGTCTGTGACTTTCAATGCAGCGGAAGTATTTCTTTATCATCCCAACGGTGTGACAGAATGTGCTCTAAGTCTCGTCTTAGTATGCGCAGCATGTTGCATACCAACGCCCAATGCATTTCTATAAATGTCAAGAGTTGTGTGTTTACTAGGGCTGCCTGACCCCTAATATTTATTCAGCTCAACAGCACTCTACCCAATCATTTCTTATTGCAGAATTGTGGCTCTTGGTATGTCAAATCTCATTGGCTGCCGTTTGCCGTATCTCCCGGCACATGTAATATTGCTTTTCGCTTTCGATCAAGTGCAGGCGAAGCCCTGCACTCAGATAAATAGGGAAATTTTTCCGCGGCGTGTGGGGTTTGTTTGTGTCTATCTCTTAGTGCCTGAGTCATTTCCATTCCCTGATTTATATCCAAGGCACCGTAGTCAGTGCGATCAAAGGTCTTTCCACATGTAAGACAAATTTGCATTTGGATCCGCATTGCAAATGTAATACAAGCCTCTGTGGCAGGATAACAGTTTTGAGATAAGTGTTGACATTTGATCCACATGGTGAGTTCCGTGAAATAAAAAAAGGTTGCCTCTAAATGGATTTAATCCAAGTAGAATCTGTAGGATTGTAAAAAGATTGAGATACCCTAAGATACCCTTCCCAATACATGTTATGAGAAAAGTACAAATGGGTTATCAAACTTAATCGACTAATCTTGCAGAGGATTTATTTAGTTATATCTGAATAACTTTGAAGGCGTAAAATAAATAAATCCACAATTTTTAGTCCAAAACATCTTTTCTTTTTTCCCGACATGTTACATCATCTCATCTCACAACCCCTTTGAATAATCCAGTGCACCCTTTTCGGGGGTCCTGACCCCGAGACTGAAAACCAATGATCTTATCTATTTTGACCGACTTGATCATTTAACCACAATTAGCTGCAAGAGTGATATAACACAGAGGCAAATTGAAATAAATAGGATAAATAACACAAAACAATGACAATTTAAAATTAAACTTATAATTATAACTTATATTATGTGTATGTGTGCTATTACTGTTAATAAAGTAATAGGCATTTCCTTGAGTGTGAAGGTGTGCATCATGCATTCCCGTCTCCAAGAAATCATGACCATATACACATCGTCCTCTTATTTATGTTTTACTTCAAATTAATTACAAAAGGATAATTATGTTCCTTAAAGTGCTCCCACCGGATGACCTTTGGGATGCCAGAGCCTTGTAAGCAGGAAGGTCCTGTGCTGACTCACAGAAAAATGAGTGCACTGGCCCTTTAAAAGAGTCGCGCAGGGAGGTTAAGTCAAACACAATTAACAAAGAGCAGACCGGAAGCTTAGTGAGCGTACCTTTAAAATAAAGTTTCACTAGGCTATAATTGAAACAATAGGCTACACAATACAATACAATACAATACAGTACAATACGTGGTTCTAATAGCTATTCAATGATACAAAATTCGTATGTGTCATTTCAAAAAAAAAAAATTGCAAGTGATGCGTTAAATAATAAGTGGCTGTGGATTTATAGACGTTATTAAATTAACACCACCTTTGTTTATGGGTGATAGCCCAAAAAGTACTCAACTTCCAAACAAAAATATGTGTATTTGCAAAGAAGGAGGCGTGGTTCATCATACTGTTGTGTGTGTCTGTTTATGGCAATATCTCATAGGAGGTCGGTTATGTGTGTGTGTTGGGGGGGGTTAAAAAAACACTCGTGTTGCAACGCGTTGGCTGCTTTTATTTTGAAGTCCCAACCGGAAGTGTCGCGTCCCACCGCGCGCGCCTTGACCGCGGAGTGCTCCGGCGTGTTGTTTGTGATGCTGCCGCTGCTGTAGTAATTCCCGTCCAGTAGCGGAGCGGAGCCGGCGGGTCGCTGTTGAAAAGCGAATGCGGCTCTGCGTTTCAACTTAAGCGGACTTTTTTCTCTCTCTCTCTCTGCGGGGCGCGACTCTCACGCGTTCCCGGACCGTTTTTTCTCAGAGGAAGAAGCCGCTCCGAGCACTTCTCCTCCTCTTCCTCCTCCCGTTGATATTGATGTTCAGGACGGGAGAGAGCGGGACCGACCGGGCGCCGCCTGCCTCCTCACAGCCGCCTCCTCTCCCATCACCTGCGGCTCGCCTCTTCCCGGACTACCCGCGGGATTAACTCGCAGACTTTTGGGTTTTTTTTTTTTTTTTTGGAACGGGGGTGGTGGTTGGGGGGGCGGGGTTGCGAAAAAAAGGAGTTAGGCCACATTTTTTTTGTGTGGAATGTTTGAATTTCTGTCATTGAATCCTACAAACCGGCGAGATGCTGCCTGTGGAGTTTGACGCTTTTCCTGAAGATTCCATCCCGTAGCGCGTGCGTTTCTTTCTCTTTTTTTGGATACACCGGGCGCTGCTGGACGGCTCTTTTTTTACGAACTGAGCTTTTTTCCCCCTCTATCCCTCTCCATCTGAAACACCTCGAGTCTATGATGGAGTACCGCCCGACTTTGATTCCCCTACTGGTTTTGTTTGCGCTCATAACTTTGGCATACGGTAAGTTTAATTTGGCACTGGAGCTGACTGTGTTGTTGGGTGATGTTTGCACAGATGGAGCCTGTGGGCTTCATGTCAGTGGCTCCCGAACTAGGTCTGGGATCCCCCAGGGCTCTAATAAGGGTCCCTCATAAAAACAGTGAGAAATTCATTGCATTATTATTTTCCCCCATTTAAAGTCACTACTTTTCCCCCTTTATTCTGTATATACTAAAGCAATAATAAATATAGGGTTGAAACTATGCAAATTGGATCAATCCAAAACTTGCATTTATGCCATATCCTATATGATGTGTTAAAAAAAGCCATTTAAACACAAGGTAGCCTATATGCAGCTTTACTGTCTAGCCTAGTGACTGCGGATTCTCACCAGAATCTGCTCCCTATTGAAATCTGACTTCTGTTTTGTGATTTCCAGCCCCAAAACTCGTATTGTCGGGCCCATTAGGGGGGGGGGGAAGACTGTCGTCTGCATAACGCCAATGTGTCAATCGGAACAGCTGTATTTCATATGCTGAGCAATTTCCAAATCTGATTGCACCTCCGTGTTGTAGGCGTGTATGGTGGATAAAGGTGTATTCATGTAGTACATGTAGCACACATAACCAAAGCAGCACATTGGATTTTGTTATTTAACTGCTTTTTTTTATCAGTATATGCATCTACCTCTTACAGCTCATCAGCTCACCTCTGAGATGATGAAAAACTGCTTAGATGAGACTGGATGTTAGGTCCACTGATTTTCTATAACTACACAACTCTTAATTAGTTACACATTTTGAGAGACTCATTGGATTTGATATGTATGGTGTTTGGCTCAGAGACTTTTAGGATAGGGAGGCATTTGTATTGGGGTGATAGAAACACCTCATCTTGTGTTTTCCATGTAATAGTCTCTGTGTGTTATACACATTGGGGCCAACAATATCCTCAAGTTATTGCATCCAGTGTAGGCTACACGCTTGTGAACACACCTATCTTTTTGTGTTTCTTCAAAGAAAGACGCCTGACGAGCAATGTACAAAAGCTTCTTTTTTTTTTTTTAACTGACGCCGAGTGTGATGTTACGGTTTGTGACAGCGCCGTGTCTTTGGGGCCCCGGCCCCGCCGCCAAAGCTGCTTTTTTTTTTTTTTTACAAGCCTGTAAACATTGGCTATGAACTCGGCATCTGTGAAAGTGCTCCTCCAGTGGCTCCAGATGCTCCTCTGGGACTCACAAAGCCGGGATTAAAGCTCCTTATTTCCACTTTAGCGAAATGCGCTGTGACTTCTAAAATAAAAAAAAAATCCCTCTGTACTGTTTTTAGCTGCGAAAAGTTTGAAATTTACATTTGAATTCCGATTTCCGTCACGTTCCCGCGCTGTTAGGCAGAGATACGAAGATTAAAGGCGGGAATAAACTTCAGATCAATACAAGTAGAGAGATATTAGGAGAATGAATAGGACGTGGTGGGATCAGCTTAAGAAAAGCTTCCTTTTTCACATCTCAGCCCCCCCCCCCACTTTTTTTTTGTGTGAAGCCAGAGTCACATTTCAGAGGTTCTGCTGCTGCTGGGGCTGTTTGGCCAGTAAGGTGACACTGCACTGTTCTTGTCAGTCATCCCTGGTCGCCGTCAGTCAACCCCCCCACAATGCACCGTCAATGAGGCCATGTGTTTGCCTTTCCTCCTCGCTGCAGTGGCTGGAAGGCAGCTGCCTCGTTGTCCCCCCCCAACCCCAGAAACACAGCGGTAACCAGATCAAACGGCCTGTGCCAAACCTCCATATACCCCACACTGTAATTATAGTGTGGGTCCACAACTCCATTTCCTTCGGGGAGGGGAAGTGCAGTGGGGTGTAATTCGGCCGTGTAGCAACAATTACCGAGACGTCTCTTTGTTCCTCTCGTCGGTTCCTGACGGTTTTGTGCGTGTTCGCATGAGGTATTCGAGGGGATGCCGTCGTCCAGGGTGACGTACAGTGCGGGCCGTTAATGTATCGGTCGAGGACGGTTTGCATGAGTTATGGCTGATGCCGGGCAGAGACGTTCCAGTAACTGTATGGTTTCTTTTCTTGGCGTACGAGTATCTGACTTTTTTTTTTTATTCAAACCGAACAATTGAATGCGTCGGTTCATCCAGGGTTTGCATAGCCCTCTGATTTGGTGTGATACTCTTCTGTCAGAGCAAAAGAAAACACAGACAATCCAGAGAAGTCTTTAGTTCTATTATCTGGAATTCTGCTTGCACTTTTCCAATGTCTCTTTCCAATGTCTTCGTAATGCACTTACAATGTATGTGATGTGGGGCAAAAATCCACAGTTCTTTTTGCACACAACTGCATTTAAAAGTTAATCCAGAGCTAATATGGAGCTTCAGTGTTAAAATACAGTCATTTAAGGTAGATATCTTTCAATCTTACACTACAGCTAAACAGGGAAACGCTGTCAGAGGAAACACAAAAAGGAAGTTTGATGCCCAAAAGACGAGAGAGATATCCACGTGATAGGACTAACTCTGACTACTGAGCCCCATATAGGCTTTTAAATGACTATGAGCACGCACCCGTTGTCATTTCTGGGGCTTCAAATATCGCCGTTTTGTCACTTTACGTGAAACTTGCCTATGAGCGGAGTAGTCCCACAGCATCACATCTGAAAAAAGATGACATCTGTATAAAGTTGACAGATTTGGAGGTGGTGGTGGTTAGATAACATATATGCAGAAATGTGACAAGTTGTACAAGCAGCCGGACACCACTGTTCCACTATTTTCTTTGACATTTTCCACACAAATTAGGAAAATTTTACAGATAATTTTAAGCCAAACCATGATATTTACCTAAAAATAAGCACCTTTGTTAAGCCAAAATCTAACAGGACATATACCATAGCATTGTAACACCATACAACATTATAGTTTGTAACAGTTGAACTTGATTTATCTCATGCAAACGCATTGGAAAGTGTCTCATAATGATGCAGACGGGTTTACGTTGGAGTGAACTGAAAATACTAAAACTAATGGTCTTTAACAGACACCGTTTAGGCTTAATTATGCTGTACTGTGAGTGCCAGTTAATAGTCCTTGTCTCGAGCGCAGTTCACACATGCAACCGACCCATCGCAGACACGTTCCAGCAGTTTTCCTGGAAGGGGAACGTGCAGGCGCGGGCCAGAGACTATTTCTCCGGGGGAAATCGGCTGTGGCGATTTCCGACATCAGGACCTGGTAACATTAACGGGGAGTGTGCGATGAGGGGTGCTGTGTGAACAGAAGCATAGACTTCCACAAAGACGTGGTCGTGGTCTGCTGGACCATGCAAAAAAATGACTTTGGTGCAGAATGCAAACTTGGGTCCAAACATAGCCTATCTTGTGGGTCTTTGGAACAATGTTCATCCCATTTGACCTTGTTCATTAAAATTATGCAACCTCTGAGTCAGAAATGGTGCTTATTTCTATTAGAAGATAAACATCGATGAAATCTGAATTCCGACCAATTTTGGTTCATTTGCAGGTGTGAAAGCGGGCCATATGAAAGTCTATATGCTAATTAGTGAACATTTTATTGCCCGGTGCCGACTAAATAATCAAACTAGTGGTGACAGAAAGAGCCTTTAGGGAGGTTTCACACCAACAGCAGTAGGTGTGCACCAAACGGTCCATTTGAACCAAAGGAACCAAATGAACTGTTCGAGATGCATCATTGGAGGAGATACTAATTATTTTTTCCTTTGTGTTTAGAAGACAGACGTTGATGAAAGGTCAATCGGAGAAATTTTGGTTTCTTTGCAGGTGTTAAAGCAGACCACACTGGAGTCTATCTGCTGCATAGTAACAATTATATAGACCATATAATCCAACTAGTGGTGTGAAAGCGCCCTTAGAGACTCGTGTCCTTGTGAAATTTCACACCTGCGAATTGTCACAGGTGCCAAATGTCGTACGTCTCCCAGGACGCCCTTTGTCCGCTAATCACCGCTGTTTTTTTTTTTTACCGACGCTCAGCCACACACCCCTACCTATCATCGGCGTTGCCCTGTTGCGCGTAATCAGTCGCAAGAAGGCAGGATTGTTCCGGGACGGAGTCGCGTGCATATTCTACATCACTAGCGAACGCCTGGAAAGCAATTTGCCGGGAACAAGCGTGTGAAAGGGACCTTAGTCATCACTGTGATTGCCGTGATTGAGTGTGACGGCGTAACTGTAGATGAGTCATAACGGCACAAGGCAACACACAGTATCTCAGACACTTTTTTTTTCTCTTATTGGCATACTGACAACGATTGTCTTCTTTCACTGCAGAGAGAAAAGGAAACAGAGAGCTTTGTAGTCATTTTTAAGAACAAATACACACACACACACACACACACACACAGCTTCCCCCCCCCCACCTGCCAGCCCATCTGTTCTGTAGAGATCAATTAGGCTGTCAATAACTCAGCAAGCGGTGGTATGATACATTAAAATGAGCTACATCTCCTGGAAATCATTAAGGCGGCAGAAGATTCCTGATTCGCAGAGCCTGAAAAATATCCCGGGAGATGATGATAACCGAAGAGGGGAGGGCACGCAGCTAAACATCCTCTTCCTGTCATCACAGAATCTGCAGTGTTAATCATGCAATGAAACTGCTGTTTGAAGCTTTAGCTGACTATTTCCGCGTTTTTTTTTTTCTCGACACAGCTGCTGCTGCTGCTGAACTGGCTAAATTTAGCTATGGAAAGTCATAGAATTCCTGCAAGTTTAATCACCGGACGGCCGCTCATTATGTATTCTCATGATAATAGAATTTCACCAGCCTAAATATTCATTAAAGGAGTTTGACAACACCCTGTAATGCATTATTAACAAGGTTTTTGTGTATGCGAGTGCAGCAAACGGAAAATGCTGTGTCACTTTCCCTTTTCCCAAATGTAGCCGTGGTCTGTTTTTTTTACATTGGGGACAGCAATGCTTGATATCTGCCCTGCACATTCCTGCCCCCCCAGGACCAAAATAAACACACGATGGAGGCACCGGAGGCC
This sequence comes from Eupleurogrammus muticus, assembly GCA_036785175.1. Lineage (NCBI taxonomy): Eukaryota > Metazoa > Chordata > Actinopteri > Scombriformes > Trichiuridae > Eupleurogrammus > Eupleurogrammus muticus. Next base: position 6,094,237 of record JAYKQN010000007.1, read on the forward strand.
GTCGGCCATTAAATAAAATGTACTTAACTACGCAATTTGATTTAGCAGTCAGCGCTGGCAGGGCGAGGCAGCTCTCCCTTCTCCTCAAAAGTCTCGAGTGTGACCAACCCGAGGGGCCCGAGACAATACCGCCTGTGCTGCTACCTCAGGCTGTAGACAGATGGATGGCCCCCCAACATTAGTTCCAGTGGTTTTAGGAGGGCTGACTTCTCTATTGCTGGGCCTAATGCTGAAGGTTGTGAAGCGGGGCAAGTCTGCGTAGATAAGTCTGCGAGATAATGAGAACATGAGCACGGCTACTCATTGCAGAATGAGTTGTTTTTGTATTGCGTGCAAAGCATACAAATTATATGTGCTTTATTCTCCAGACCGAAGAACTTTGCTTGTTGTCGGCGGCACATAAAAAAAAAGAAAAAGGCGGCGAACATAAATACACACGCCGCGTCAAAACGTCCCTCATCAAACACCAACTTCAACAAATCAGCGAAACTTCATCTCCAGAGAGTCGTCTTCTTCCTTCCTTTTTGCATACTCTGTTCCCTCTAAGAATGGGGACACATTTCAAAGAAGCCTTCTATGTGTGCCTATGTATCAGAAATGTAAATTAACAGGTAAAAGTAAGCGTTGGGTAAGACATGGACATACATTGAGATATGGAGAGACGTGAAATACGATTAGTGTAAGAAACAGCCTACAATTTTTGATATCTCTATTTCATATTTTTTCCTGTATAGTGTAGCAACCTAAATATATAGGTTTATACCCAGATTCTGTTCTATTAGGTAGTAGCGCTGGGATTTCCTGTGGGTCTGTGAACGTGTCTTGGAGTAGGATGGCTATTTGCTTTATCGAAAAATGTAGCTTTGAAGCTTTATGCTAATATAATAATAGGGAAGCATTTCACCTGGACACAAATACATGAATTGAGCTTTTAAAAGTCTACAATTCAGTGTATTATTAAATTTCCGTGTAGTTAGTCCCAGGTGTACAACCAGGTTGGTGAACATAATCTTTACCTTTACAGTTTTACAAGATAGTTATATGGCTACTGCAGGAGTGAGGATGCATCTGTTTATATTTTTGCAAGAGCAGCTTGCTCCCCGTAATGGTTTCATCTGAGGAGTGATTGCATTATATTCACCCGCATTGGCGGCTCATTGCTGGAGTTGAATCAAATCGGTTATTGTTACACTTTATTTTTTTTTGTTTCCACTTTTCCTTCATCCCACTACATATTATTCTATTCATGTGTGCAGAGATGCTGAAACCTGAAGCTGAACAACAGCTGCATAAAACGGAACGATCTTGATGATTTCCAAGCAGCATTGTTTTTGCTTTTTTTTTTTTTGCACAAACCCATCCCATGTCATTTTTTGTCACTTCGCTGTCTTACTGCCCGTCTTACAAGACAGGTGATTTTCATCAGGCCAGCAGGAGTGCTCAACACACTGCTGCAGAGTCATAATGTGTGTGTATAAGTTGCAGCTGTTGCAGCCGTGACTTTGTTGGATGTGTCGGTGAGACTGTAGCGCCTAAAAGCCCGGAGCAGGGGGAAAAAAGCCAGCCGATAATGGCTCGTTTGCAGCCACCGTAGCGAGGTGACGCTGTAGTAGGCAGCCACGTTTGGCAGCCGCTGGTGGCTGGCGTCACAGCTCACAGGGACACTCTTTTTTCAAAAAGTGACAGCCTCGTCTCACGATAACTTTTTTTATGGTCCTGGTTTTGTCTCGGGTCTGTTTGTCTCGCATTGTCTCGGACTGGTAGAGCCCAATCCCGGAGGGATTTGGCAGGCATGTAGAAATATTAATGTAGAAATAGCGATCATGCAATTATCACTTTTCTGACTAAACATTTAAAGTGCATTCACACACAGACATGATGAACTGTGTTTGTATTGTTGCGGTTTAGTTGACATAATGGAATCTAATTTTTATCTGAAGCAGCTACAACTCGAGCAAAATAGGAAAATATGATGCTAGTGGTCTTGGTCCTTGCCTCAACTGGTCTTGGTGTGATTTGTCTTCGTCCTTGATACTCAGGCAACCCTGGTCTTACAGACCCATAGTGGGTACAGGTTTTTGTTTCAACCATGCAGTCACACACCTGATTCCACTAATCATCAGAGCTCCTGCTGAGGACGGTCATTAGTGGAATCAGGTGTGTGACTGCTTGTTGGAACAAAAACCTGCTCCCACTGAGGCTCTGCAGGACCAGGGTTGTCTAACCCCTGACTAGCCGATACACAAAAAGCGACTCGACGAGGCGGGGGGCGTCTTTCTGTTTGCCCCCCCCCCCCATCGGCTCCGTTCCATGACTGTGCCTGTGCATTACGTCCTGAAGGGAAATGCTCATTAATGAAATGCGTGACGAGGCAATTAGAGTCTCTTAAGTGCAGCTCGCTGCAACAAACGAGCATTTAGTATTTAGACAGGCTGACAGGCAGCTATATTTGATCTCTCTTACACACACACACACACACACACACACACACACCTAATGTTTTAATTGTACAGATCATGTTCTCCACCATCATTTCAGCAAAGAATTAAAGGTTTCCTCTCTCATGCCTATTTGATCACACTCAATAAAACACCCATCTTTCTGAATTTTCTCTTTTACTACATTTGCATATGGTTAGCGTTTCAAATCTATATGACTAGAGCTCATTCATGTCGTCGCGGGATCTCCGTAATCCTTAAAGCAGCGATAGCGCATCATCATAGAGAAGATGGATGGAAGTTTAGATTTATGGGAGCTCTCCGTGCTGACTCACTCAGCAGCGTGTCGTTAGCTGAATACGTCGCTATATCCCCACATCTCCCTCAAGCTCATTCATTGTTGACCCCGAAAACCTAAATGATAGGTCTCCTCATGAACGGAAAAATGAGAACTCTAGCTCGGTTTTGGAACTTCTCTCTTTTTTTTTTTTTTACGACATAATCCCCTATTTTTCGTACAGTGTCTCGATTGTTTTCCTTTGGCGTTATAGACTCAGTTTGGGAAGTTTCTGTCGACGTGTGTGATCTATGTGCAGAGCAGATCAGCCTTTGTGTGTGTGTGTGTGTGTGTGTGTGTAACCAAACCCATTTAACAGGAGATAATCTTAAAGTACGCTGGCGCAAGTGGATAAGCAAACACGCTCTCTGAACCCTGATGGACAGATAATTAGAAATAAGGAATCAACCAAACGTTGACAGCACAGCATTTTTTCCAGACTCAAATGTATTGAAATGTTTTTTTTTCTTCAGTATTCCATCTTTTTGCAGCCTCTCCTCTCCTTTCCAGTGTTTTCCCCCTCTATTTTCTGCCTGTCTCCTCTCGCTCCCGTCACGCAGAACATTCACGCAACGCCGAGTGAGGAGTAGGAGCCTCGCTGCTGCTTCCCTGGTCTTTCAGTGCCGATCCAAAAGCCCCTCGGTGGAGTCAGTGGAGAAAAAAATCAATGCTTGTTACTGGCGGGCTACTGGAACTCAAACTGACAACTCTTGGCAGGATTTGTGATAACTTGAAGGATGTTGGGCATGATTTAAATCCTTAAGGTTTGCTGTTTTGCCAGTGCTCCTGCAAACTGCACTCGTCGTACGAATATAAAAATAGTTTCGTTGAAGTTATCCCCCATATTGCGAATTCTGATCCTTGATGTGTTGCAGATGTTAATGTTTGATTATTCATGCTGTTTACTGCATAAACTTGAGACTGGTTTCTGCAAACCTATCAGCGCTGTTTTACCATAAGTAATCAGGGTTGTTCTGATTGGACGATATTTATCGACCATTATGAAGGACAACTCTGTATCATGATGGAAAACCGCCATCTTGGAACTCACATTGATCTTGTGTTGAAGGGCGCTCTCTAAAATAATTGCTGAGAAGAAGAGATGAGGAGTGATTTCCATTTGGATCAGCCTCTGACTGTTCCAGCATGAAAAGCATTATGGGGAACAAACGTGGCCATTAGCGTCAATGTTAGCTGCAATATATGATCCATAATTGATAAAACACAGATAATAAAACGGTCAATATTGGGTCTACCCGTATGGATTTACTTTACAAAGCCCCCCCAAAGAGGTAGATAGAAAACCTTCTACACGAGCTATAACTGCACCAAAGGCAAAATTGGAGTGTTAGGTTTCAGGCTAAAAAGTATTTAAGGAGCTATGATTTGTTGATCAAAAGTTGTTCACAGTTAAACAAATTGTGTGGAATCCCATTGGCCAGGATGACGACGGTTTCAGATGGTTAGGGAGATAGTATTGTGCCAACATCTAAATCATTTGTTCTCAGCACGCACCCCTTCCTAATCTTATCATCCATCACCAAGATTCACTGTAAACATAAAGCACCAATTAAGGAGACATCGCCCAACATTTAAGGGATTTTTTGGTACAAAAAAACTCATTTCAGACTCATTTTAACTGCTTCACTGGAGGAAGGGAAAGAGTTGAAAGTACGAATGGAGCCCCTACTTTCCGAAAAAGAAAAGAAGAAGAAGAGCTGAGAGAGATGAGGGAGACAGACGATAAAAGAGGTTGACCGTACCCATTTAGACGGCTTAGCATCAACATAGGGCTCCATAAAAGAGCTCGTCCCTTTATAGCCGGCACTTTTGTATTCTCATGCAAGTGTCTCATTTTGTTGCCCCCACAGGGTCAAAGAGTAGGAGGCCGCGGAGAGAAAAGCACTCAAGCCCCGCTGCCTCCCTCCCTCCCTCCCTCGCCACCGCCGCCAATTTAACTCTGAATGCACATTTGCAAATCAATTCCCATCACTTTCGGAGAGGATCGAGGGAAGGAGATGGGAGGCCACAAAAGGCCCGGGCGACAAAGACTGTAAAAATAAATCCATGTAAGAGGGAAGCCAGCTTTGCTAGAAGAAAAACAAAAAAAAGAATTGCAGATGAGGAGGAGGGAAGAGGGAAGTTGTTGAACTTTCTTTGATCGTCCCGGCCCAACCTTCCCCCGTTAGTGGAAATTAACTAAAGTACATTCACTCAAGTACAGGACTTGCACGTATTTCCAATTCACATTGGTGTTGAGGTATTTGAGGTTTCATATACCTCACCTAATCCTTACTTTATTAAAAAATGTGTTAGGATCTACTAGACTCGATGGAAGCACCTTTATCGATCATTTCTAACCTTATATTTTGAGCAATGCAGATTAGTGCTTAGAAACCAGGGTATAAATGGCCAATATAGCAAAGTAAAAGGTCTAATACTACCTCAAAAATATGAAGAAAGAGTAGATGTACAGTTTAAAAAAGTAACTTGGAAAGTATGCATTCCTTAAAAAAATACTTTTTTTTACTGATGTGTTAATCATTACTTGTTCCTATCCACTTGCTAAATGTTTTCCTATAAGTTAACCCTATTGATCATTGAGATAAAGCAAAGGCTAGCGCTACTGATGGTGGCAAAGAGCGGAAGGCAAATGATGATAGTGGTTGGAAACGCCAGGAAATCTCTATGGAAATGATGGTTGCCTTTACCAAAAAATCCCTTTCTGAGCTAAGTAACCACGTGAGTGCTTCCTCTACGACAAGCTTTCGTCTATTTCCTCTGTACAGATTATAAACCACTGTCAGGTTAGTTTTTTTTGCTGTTACTGGAATTAGAATGATTTTTTTTTTTTGCGTCTTTTTCAAGTACGGGTGTGAAGGGTTAGCTCCGCTTAGCCTCAATTTTAACTGCTAAGCCAAAGCGCGGCTTAGTCTCTCCCATCGTACCACAACTCGCCACAGAATGATAAGGAGCGTTTGGAGATGTTCCCGTTTTACTTTCTAGCCCTCGGTTGTAGAAAATGAAAAGGCCTTTCTCACCCTGACAGAGCCCCGAAGAGTCATCCATGTTTCACTGTATGTCCTGCAGGGTGAGCAGTGAACAGAGTATTTTTTTTCTTGATCCCGTACGTGTGATGACACCTCCGGGCTGGCGGTATCATGCAGGACGCTGAACAGTTGCTAAGCAGGTGTTGAGTATTTGTGCTGACCTCAAGTCTGAGCCCTGCATAAATATCAGTGAAAAATGAGCAACCCTTCACTCATTTATCGTGTGAGTCAGCACATCATAATCATTATACCATGATTTTTTTTTTCTTTTAAAAAAAAAGGAGCATGAGTGCACAGAAAGATGCACACACAGATCTGCAGAAGGTGCAGATTCGTCCTGTCACACACAGGCAGCAGCTTGTCATGGAAAACGATGCTTCCACAGCCCTCAATTTACAAATTTGAAGAATCCCCCCACACACGATTACATTCCTCACCACCCCTATATCTTTTTCTTAAATTACCTCCTTTCTGTTTTAAGCCCTGGCTTTTGTGTCAAAGGAGGGGGGGGTGTGCGCATAGTAAGCAGCTTTCTAATCGCGCTTTGACAGCTATCGTTTGACCTCCGACTTCTCTAGCGCCGAGTCGTTTCTGGATAATTGGAGCAGAACTATTCTCGTGTCGGAAGAGGGGAAGCTGCGGGATGTCATCGCACTTGTCCGTCGAGACGACTTTTAACAGGAAAAAATCGGATATTTAAACATGTCTCTTTTGGGGGGGGTGGCATTTCCACACCTCCTCCATTTCAATAGAAGTCAAGAGCACTTTGTTGCACCATGTGAGTCGCTGATGTTTTTTGGCTCTTTCAGAAGAAGTAAATCTGCTCAGGGATGAAAGCCACCGCTTGTGTCGTGGTGAAATAAGGCTCGGGAGAAGTTTGGAGGGGGGGGGGTCTTCTGCGGCCCTCTGTTCTTCTTTTATATACACGAGACGCACGGAGCCACTTGTTCTTTCACCCGATGAAGAAAGAAGTTGTGCCTCAGCACTTTGCGCGTTGCAGCAGGAGTTTGAGCTCCCCGTGGCTGTTTTGTTACAGTTTTTCATGCACTTTTGCTTTGCAGACTATTTCTCTGTCACCCTCGCAGGCTTTAATACCCCCCCCCCTAAAGTTAAAAGTACTTTGAAGTTGTTTGACAGTAATTTGCTATGTGTATGTATGCATTTGTTCTGATGTTTAAATCTATTCTATATACAGAGGGCGCCGCATAAAGCCTTTTTTTTCATTTAGCCTGTTGTTGTTCAGTTCAATTTAAGTTCATGCTGAGTGGAATTAATTAAAAATAAAGAGCGCTTTGTTTTCCACTGCTGGAGATTTCACAGCAAGAGAGCCATGATCAACACCTCTGCATGTTATTTCGTATTAAGAGATGCGTTGTAGAACCATCAATTCAAGCAAAGGCCCAAGAAACCACGTTGGCTAGTTGGTTTGAAAGGGTAAACATTTCTATGGCATATATGTTATTAGGCAGGGTTATTATGTTTGGTTAAACTCTATAAATCAACATTCTGTTTGTTGTATATTAGTTTGTCCAACACATACACATATATCTTGAAGTATTTTAAAGTCTCATGAAGCACCCACAAAAATCCAAGTGGAAATAATTGTTCATAACTTTTTAAAAAGCTGGTTTAAAAAATAAGAAGTCTTTTTGCTGTTTTGAACCAGAAGTTTTTGGGGCTGAGATCAGTCCCATCATGTCCTTTATTTGTGGCTAGAGGAGCGAGCAGTGATCCAGGAGGAGCAGATTTCCCAGAAGTCTTTGTCTGCATCCCACAACGGCAACTACTTGCCTTTGTAGGAGGCAAAAATGAGGAATCCACTATCTAGACCGCAGCAATACCTCAGTAGGCTTTCAACAGGCAGCAAAACGGATGGTTTTCTAGTACATTTCCTGGTATTTTGCATATTTTGTGGCTGCAAGTGGTTATCACTGTCAAAAACAACTTCTTTGATTTATTAGAAAGCTTTTTTTTCTTACCAGACAATTATTTCTCCCATTATTTGTCCAGACAGTTTTATTTGTAGGGCCCAAAAATCACCAAGAAATACACTTTAAATTCATTTATATTTCAAATCGTTGATCACCATTCCCATTATGTCACATATGAGGGTGAAAAATCTTGAGCATCCGGTTTGATGTGATATTTTCAGATTTTGAGTTCTTCAATTATATATTCTAAAACCAGTAAATACAGATTAACAGTGAAAATTTGATCCCCACTCTGCCAATAGAAAAGGTTCATGTGAATCTGAGCAGGACACAGTGACATATATACGTATAAATGCAGAATGCAGGGTTGCATTCATTCATTTTACTAAACATGTGTGCAGAATTACGCTCCTTGTAAATTCCCTGCAGCTGTTGAGCAGAGTGACTGACAGCTGATCAGCTGTTAAACTGACTGACAGCTGCGCTGCCATCATCAGAAACTGATGTGAGGCTTTGGAGGAAAAGACGTCCCTTTACATGCTTCTATGTTTCATCTCTTTTTTCCTCATTGGAAGGAACTGAGATGCAATTAAAGGGAAACACACATGCAATTCAAACGAGATGGGATTCAACCCATGTCTCAGACTGCGATGGTGGGCAGCTCAGGTTTTAATTGACAACCACATCTGCTACTGGGGACTGGCTAACTGGAGTAATGAAGGACTGGGGCCATGTCCACATAACACCAGATTAGGGTTAGTGTTAGAATTTTTCAAAAGAAGTATGTTTTTTGCAGATTCCAAAGATTTTGCGCCCACACATGCAGCATCGCTGACAGGATTTCCATCCTAATTGCATTGCTATAATGAGTGACAATGTAATACATACTAAAACAGGAATACATATGCCACACTAATAGGTGGCACAATCATTAGTCGGCAAAAAGAAGAAGAGAAAGTTACTTTCAAGTTTGTCGGAGTTACAGAATTCCATTGTTGTGTAGGAAGGTCTTCCAACATAGAACAATATGTTGTCTTCTCCCATTGATCACCATACATAGTTTTTATGAAATAGGGTCCCACCTTTTGGTAATAGTTCTGTTTACCTACTATTTTCATGTCAATATGGCTTACATGTAAAAATGGTGCATTTAACCAGCAAATTGACTTTTCTGTTAAAATGAAATGAAAATTAAACCCCTAATTATAAGGAATATTTGCTGAATTAATATTGATTTAAGCCTTAATTTATACCCATTAAACTGTTCAGTGAGTGTTTGACACATCCGCATTTGTTCTGTTTCTCCATCCATTTTTTCTTTTTCACATTTTCAAAACTTTTTGTGGATAATATTCTGATGGATACACTATAAATTTTGCATTCAAGTTTTTACACAGAGAGGGGTGGATTTGTCAACATATCAATAAAAGGATGATGTCGCATTTGGCTGCGTAAACAGGTTTTGTCAAAAAAAAAAAGTCTTCACAATCACATGAAAATCAACATCACGGTCTCCAACAGCACTTGTAGCATTAAAAATCTTCCCATCCTTCTCCTCTCCGGCTTGGTTTTGTCGGCCGTAAACACTGGTTCACCAGTAAATTATTCACCATCAGCTGTTGGGTGACAGCTGACTGTCGCCGTGGATACGTTCGCGCCCTCTTACGACGTAATCTCCCTCTCACAACAACAACAATGGAAACAGGCATGTTTTCGCAATTTCCTTTTCATGCTTTTCACAAAATCCGCTCTGAAATCTTGACACATTCGGAAGGAAAACCCACTTACTGGTGACGCCTGAACGTCGGACCGTGAGAGCACGGCCGGGCGGCTCTCAGACCTGCAGGAGAAAATCAAACACAGAATACCTCACACTTGCGTTTTGGCTTTGAAATCTCGGCGGCGATTCATTTTCTCCGTGTTCCGTTCCTGTCAAACAGGCTCTGGCGGGCCCCGGGAGTCGCTACGACATCCCCGCGGTTTCATTAGCCGACCACGTATCTCTGAGAGTCGCTGCTACATTCTACTGTAGCGCACCGCCGGCAGGGAGCTAATAGGTCCTCGGAGGGGCCGGACGTTCCTATTACCCGCCGTTCTCCTGTCTATTGAACCCCGGTTCGAGTTGATCTTTTCCCTGCCCGGGCCCTCGTCTGTTACGTACGTCCGCCCTCGCTCTGGAAGCGAGGCACCTGGGGAATACCGCTCAGCTCGGAAATTCAAATATGTCTGAGCTGGCGTGTCAACACGTAGATCGCTGCTGTCACGCTAATGTACGAGCCTGAGGAGGAAAGATCGCTATCCAGATTCCTCCCCACCCCTGAAATGTCACATCATACTTGTAAATTCGTCTCCCCTGCCCCACCATCCGCCCCACCATTTTCCCCATCACAGAGCCGTGTATCGTTTCATCGGGTTCAAGCGGCATCTCCAACGAGCCGATGTTGCGGCGGCTTCCACTGGATGGTATTTAGCTCACCCTCACGCTTGGTGGTCTCTTCTTCCTCCTTTTTTAAAAAAGAAGACTCGGCTTTAAATTTCCACATGGCTTGTTCCAAACAGTTCGGACTGTAAAATTTATGAGTCAGCTCTTAAAGGCTCTGTCCTGCTGAGCTTTCTCACCACAGACGTGTCGCACCCCCCACCCTCTACCCCCCAGCCTGCAGCCCACCCAGACCAGACGTGCTCAGTCCAGCCATGATACATATGCTCCCTAAAAGCTATTACGCTCCCTCCACTGCTCGGATACCTTGAGGGAGGAGAGGCACTTAACTAAGTAATGACTGATTTCAGTTTTTTTTTTTTTTTTTGCTCCGCAGGATGCAACCTTGTAAAAGTTTTTCTTTTTATTTATTTATCTCAGCACATCGTGTGGCTGAGCTGCATTGCTGCGGCCCTATAGAAAATCAGATTTGCGCAGCTAAGATTAGACTTTCATGGGCCGAAGATGACACTTTAGGACGGGGCCATCTGTCCACTGACAAGCTGTTAATGTATATCCACGAAGGACCCGTCCTCCAGCAACATTACTGCTACGAACTGAGTGTCAGCGGATAAATAAAAAAAAATCTTGTTTGCATCTGATTATTTGACAGATTTGTATAAACTATGTTACAATTATAGTGGCCCCTTTTCCTCAATTTCATACTAGAGTGTTTTATTTCATCAGTGGCTCAACACTGTTGGAGGTGTTTTAGGACGTATATAAAACATTCTACTGATGTAATTTTTTTTTTTCCCACAAAAAGGGTGAAAATAGCTCATTAATCTCCTTAAAATAGCACATGCTAGTTTCCAATATCTAAATATGTAAATGCATTTCACCTACGAAGAGTTTTGTGTTGGACACACAATGTCTTTTTATCCATTCAAGCATCAAGTTTACACCACCTCCCCTAGAGCAGATGAGAAAAACCACACTTTTATCAGATATATGCAAAAAGCTCTTAACATCTATGCACTAAATATTCAAGTGGACGGGCCGTGGCTTAGGAGGTAGAGCAGTTGTCCATCAATCAGAAGATGAGCTCCCGTCGACTGGGCCATCTGTGTCTGAACGTGCGGGAATGATTAGATGCTCTTGATGCAGGGTTGGCACATTAGTACAGTCTATGAATGTGTGTGTGAAGGAGTAAACATTTGTAGTGTAAATCTCGTTTAGCCTTTGAGATGTTAGATCGACTTGACACATGCTTTACAAACGCACCATAATGTACTACTTATAGTCTAGTTGTTAATACAAAAGCTAATGTATAATTCAAAATCAATACATTGGGTATTTTGTTTTAAAAAGAGTAAAAACAAATTTAATACATGTTTTTTTTTAGGTTTTTGGATTATAGAGACAGTGTAAAGTTTCCAGCAGCATCTGCCAGGCTTTACATGGGAGGTCCACTCCCCATGTAGATAAAATGACTCGTTTTATGCACGCTTTTGGGACGAGATGGGGGAGAAAAAGTGAAAGAGAAAGCGCTTGAGAGTAAATGGCAGACAGAAGCATCCTGCTATTAGATTCTGAGTGACTCTGAATCCTCTATATCATTTCCTGTGAACGCATGTTGCATCGATTGAGGCTCCGTCTGACAGTACTCCACATGCCTATCAACATAAAGCACATCGATGCGGTTAGTGTACAGAATAATGTACGGAAGATCTGTCCATTTAAAGGCCAGAATTTGGATTGGGACAGTAGGAAAGAAGCGTTACGACCCTCTTGATATTAGACCTGCGCTCTGCCTTTTTCACAGAGATGTGGCTGTAACGCTGGTAAGGAAGACTCAATTATTCCACTGCTTTTTCAAACATGGGGCGTCACATTGTCCCCCAGCGTGTCTTCCAGACAGCGTGCTGGCTTTCCGGAAACGGAGACGCGCCCTGTGACGCAACGGCGTCGCCCGTGTCCTGGTGGTCGCAGCATGTGAGCTGTCCCGTTTTACACAGATGGCGTAACACGGTCGATGTGCCAATATAATATTTTTAATACAGAAGGATGAGGATGCACCATAGTAGAGGCTTTGTCCTTTTTCCGGCAGAAGTCGCGATTTAGATTTCATTCATGATCTTCTTCAAATCAAGTTTCAGTGCAAAACATTTACAAGCATCACAGAAACTTGCACCATACCATTAGAAACAATAAACGCCATAATTCTAATACAAGAATGAAAACTAAAGTCAGGAATCTATTTCAAGCGGAGCCCCATTAACAAGAAACATGCTACACATAGGCTATGTTTAGTTATTTATGTTAAGTTATAACAACTTAAGAACTAAAACGTCTTTGTCTTAACTTAAATTACAGCAAAAAACATCTTTTAACCTAAAGTAGTGTTCTATATAAAACCTTAAAGTAGTGTTCTATATAAAACCTTAAAGTAGTGTTCTATATAAAACCTTAATGTCTTTAAATGTTCTGAAAGCCAGATGTGTATTACAGCATGTCTAACACATGTGCTACGTTGGCAGTGACAAAATGGTCTCAGTTTAGGAACAGCAGGGCTCTGTGTTGTAGTTGGATGTGAAACGAATCAAAAACACACGAGCGGTGCAACATTCAGCCCCGGAACAGAAACTCGTAATAGTCTGAAAGAACGCTGGAGTCTTTTTTTTTCTTTTGTTGCTCATACATACATAAATGTACTTGCAACATTTTTGCCATTAAATGGATGAAAAGGGAAGATAGTGTGTGTGTGTGTGTGTGTGTGGGGGGGGGGGGGGGCAATTTCCACAGCTGGGAAAAAAAAAAGCTTTTTACATGCCCTCCATCTCCGTCTGCTTCCGTCTCTGTCGTCATTTGTTTCAGACTTTCAAAAGGAAAAAAAAAAACTGCCAGAATACAATGCACCGCATTCACAGGGACATGGAAGAGTATGTATTTGAGTACATGATTTCAGCACTTTCCCACGAGGTTGTGATTAGCAAGGTTTGACCACATCGATTCCTCACGCCTCTCCTCCTCCGCCAGAGACGTCGGGTTCGGCTCGATGCGGATTTTAAAGCATGTAATTTCCACACGTCCCCTTGATTTATACTGTGAATGTAACTGTTGAGCAATTACATTACATGCTTGTTTCACACGGCCTTGTTGTCACTGATGAAATTATGTCATGTCTTTTTTTCTCAGCAGCCAACTTCAAACCGAGTGTGCTCTTATAAGCCGTGCCGCCTACTTGACTCTTGTAAACTGAGTGTAAATAGAGAATTAACGGACATAGTCTCGTGCAGCCACCTGCCTTTAGGCTGCATCCTGAGACCCACGTATCATGTTATTACAGTGAAATGTCAGTGAAGGTTTTAATTGACTAAAGGAGATGGATTTAGAGCTGCTGTTCCCAAACCTGTTGGTCCAGCAACAAATTTAAATGCAAAATTATGCGCTTTTCTTAAATTCTTGTGGATTACTGTTTAATTTCTGAAAGTTTCATTAGTCGGTCGATAGGAGATCATTCAGCATTCAGTGTGAATCATCTGGTATTTCTCTGTTCTCTTTAGTTTTCTATGATAGTAAACCAATGATCTTTGGGTTGTGGAGTGGACAAAAGAAAAATATATATTTTAGGTTGCATTTAACATTTGCAGTATTTTATAAACCAAACTAATTGATGACTGACTTCAGTAAATGGTAGTTTAGCTAACTATCAAAAAAAAGTAATGTATTGCTTTTCTTTTGTGGTACATAATGATAGACTTGTCTCATTCATCCAAGTCATTGTACTCTTTCTCAAATTGAATTAAGGCAACTGGACTCATAATTATCTAGGAAGACGATTTTGGTGAACATACCCACAGAGGTTAAGTCCAGTTGCCTTGATTCGTGTTGAGATAGAGATGACGATAGACGGAATATCTTTGGGTTTCGGGCTGTTAGTCAGTCATTTTTAGCTTTGGACTGTGGGGAACATTAACTGTTATTTTTCAATTAACAGATTAATGAAGTAGGTAATTGCTTGTAATGACGAGTCCCAGGCGGACAAACTCTCACCCCTTTCCCTTTTGTTCCTGTCCTGTCCCCAGGATCCCGGCCCCGGTTAGAGGATGCCGCTCCCCGCATCGTGGAGCACCCGTCCGACCTGATCGTGTCCAAGGGCGAGCCGGCCACCCTCAACTGCAAGGCGGAGGGGCGGCCGACCCCCATCGTGGAATGGTACAAGGACGGCGAGCGCGTGGAGACGGACCGCGAGGACCCGCGCTCCCACCGCATGCTCCTGCCCAGCGGCTCGCTCTTCTTCCTGCGCATCGTGCACGGCCGGCGGAGCAAGCCCGACGAGGGCGTGTACGTGTGCGTGGCGCGCAACTACCTGGGCGAGGCGGTCAGCCGCAACGCGTCGCTCGAGGTGGCACGTGAGTGGCTTTGATTCCTTAAACCCTTCGCTGAGCTGTGTGTGTGTGTGTGTGTGTGTGTGTGTGTGTGTGTGTGTGTGTGTGTGTGAGGTTTTGCAGGATCACAAATGATCAAGACATGGGAATTAAAAGAGTGTGAAGGGCTGATGACATGTGACTTTACAATGATACTAAATACAAAAGCATCAGGAAATCATGTTTTCATGATGATACCTACCTACCTTGATTAAAAAAAAAGGAAAGCAGAGTCATTCTGTCGTGCAGAGAACAAAAGGAATCATGCAATAAACAGTTGTTTATAATTGTTATAACAATTGTTATATATACCTTAGTTAAAATGAAATTGGACTACTTGAGTTCGACTACTTATAGTTGAAGTAACACATAGTTTGAAAGAGACAAAAGGAAACCTATATCCGATTCTCAGCACCAGAAAAGGAAACCCACAGAAAAAACTCACAGCTTTGACCATCTCAATATCACATTGCCTGAAATTGTGATTTTTGATTGAAAACGATAGATCATTCAGGCAGTTTTGCAAGTTGACAGAAAAGTCAGCAGATATACACACATATCTATATATATATACATATATATCTATGACCCGCTGAAACAACAGGTGATGACGCATAAGACGGACCACGTCAGTTATTGGATTTTCTCTGTTGCATGTAAACCGAGACGAGGACAGCAGCCGGACCAGACGCAAATATCGAATTTTGGGCACGTATTGATTTTTTTAACCTTCGCACGCGAAGCTGCTGAAAGACACCCGATAGCTCCCAGCGCTCGTCGGACAGGGGCGTCGTGTATTAAGCGAGTAATAACAAAAAGGGATCGAGCCACGTATAGATTTCACGAGAAAATAACGTCGGCAGCGCATTGGAATGCGGAGGCTGCTGCAAAGGTCGACGCCGGCCTCCTATCATGAGCATCACTCGCCTGAGTTAACTCGAGACACTACCTCTGACCCCCGGTGTCAGCTCTGCTGGCAGCTCGCGCCCCCACGAGGACCCCCCCCCCCTCATCCTCCTTTCCTACCCCCCGACATCCTATCATCTCCCCGGCCCCCTTGTTCATGTAGAGGAATGACAGCTCACTCCAGCAAAAAAAAATAGTTGTTGTTAAGAAAGTTTCTTGCAGGGAGGAAGGAAAAGGCCACTGCTTAAGTTGGCAGCATCTCACCAAGCAGATGTTAGCTCCCAACATACAACAAACTCCTGTCAAACGGCTTTTTTTTTTTTTAACTCTGGAGCAGTGTGTGTGTGTGTGTGACTGCTGGCACGTTACTGAAATGTGGATGGGGCCAATTAAATCTTTGCCATTAGATAAAGGCGCTACCTTTATGTGTTAAGAGGATGACTACGGAATGTGGCTTTGTTTTGACAGGAACAGCAGGTAGGTTTTTTCAACAGTTTTTTTTTCTTTATTAAATCCAGACAGTTTAAATCAATAGAAATAAAGTAGCTGGCTTGTTTTGCTGCTGCATGATGTCACAGGAATAATCTTGACTCGTTGTTTTCAATGTTCAGATCAAAAGATTGAAAACAATGTTAAGGCCAGACAGCACAGAATGTTTCCTCATAAGGTGACGAGTTCAGGCAGATAAGCACAACAAATAAGGACTTATGGGGGACAGTTTCCATTTTTGTGCAAAACGAATGGAATATTATCTAGATAAGTCACAACTGGCAGATGTTTATTTAATTACCTGAAATAGGCTTATATTCATAATCATACACACTAATTTCTGGGCAAAAACAGGGTTGCAGCCACTGTTGAGGTCATGACCTCACAATTTGTTCCTTTATTTATTTTTTAATTGAATTTTTCCCCTTAGGCTACATTTCAGCAAAAGAAAAAAGAAGCCACACAAAGCCCACCTAATTGTCAGGACATCAATGCAGGCCTCACGCCACAGGCACGATCATATATTTGACTCGTTAAAAGCGAAAGTAAGTAGACAGCATCGCGACTTTACTGCCGACCGATGCCGATCTATTTTTAGAACGCATTGGAACGGATCCGAGGATCATCGATCAAAGTTGGAGGATGACCAGGCAAAGAGGGGGAAAGGTAAAAATTGTCATGTTGTAAGGGAAAAGTTGCCTACAGATTAACATGTAATCTGTAAATGTAGCCTAGGCTAAAATATAAGGACATGAAGAAATACAAATATTTTAAGGTTATGTCTAATCACATTTTTAATTATTCATTATAAAGGGTTATAATTAGGATGTTTGGATGAAAATAAGTAGTAAATATTGAGACTAAACATTTCATTAACATATTAGGCCATACATATATATATATATATATATAATTATGACTCAGTATGCCAGTATATTATATATTATATGTATTTAGATTTTTGACCTTGGTATTTGAAGACTCTTGGCTAGGAGTCTTGGGCCCTGTGCAGAAATGTTCTTACTTGGCACAAAAATTGTGTGTGCTTGCAAAACCACCATTGGATGTGTGCACCGGCCAATTTTGTTCTCACCATCATGCATATGTTAGCGATTCAGAATCAATCTAAAGTGAAACTTTACTGAAACCGAGAGCCAGTAATGACACACTTTTACAAAGTGTTACCTTGAGAGAAGAAAAATGGATAAAAAAAATGTTTTATAAAAAAAAGGCTGAGATAACCCAGGCGGTGAAAGTTCAGTCCCCCGAGATACAGATTGTAGCTCGGGTGATAAATGGTTTGACATTAAAGTTGATGCGAAAAAGAAAATAATAGACCATAAGAAAAAAGAAAGAGAGAAAAGGGAGGGAGATAGGGATCACCTGGTGTGTGACTCGCCGCAAATTATTCGACAAAGGCATGAATTTCACAGTTATTTTGTGGTTGAATTGGCGGGCGAATTAGAAAATTAACTATACAATGTTTAAACGTTTTTTTTTATGAATGTGGTTTTAATATGCTGCCTTTAATTAAAAGGTGTGTGGTTACAGTTTCCAAGACTGCAGGGCATGTGTCGGCTAAAATCTAAATATGTGCAGAGTGTGAACAAATTTACTGAAACCTGGATTTGTGCAACACGCACACTTTAGGCACAGATTTCTATTCATGCATATTCACTATTACTCGATGAGGCCCAATGGGAGAATGCTAAAAACATCATATCTTCTACTTAAAATATGATTAGCAAAAGATATTAGAACATTCTACTGATCTTTTACTGATAGGTGAGCAGCTCTCGCTCCAATCCATGCTGCAAACGTCTGGTGCAGCTGTATTGTTGTCCAGCTGTAAACGCTGCACAGAGCCACAAACAGGTTTGACAACAAAAAAGAAAAAAAAAACCCTGAAAATATGTCATAAATACAGGGGAGGCAAATGAAATTCAGGACTCTCCCATGAAAAAAACAGCGAGGGGTCGGCCAGTACGCCGCTGTTCTCTTTTTTACTCCGGTCTCTCCTCTAATATCATCCTCCCTCTAAAACATAAACATCCCAGGAATTCCTCGTCGGGCTAACGCAAACCAGCTGAACGTGGCGAAAAAATGAACTCTCCCAGTGAAACGTGTGAAACTCTAGACTTCTGTCAAACACCTTACAACGAGGCGTCCTGTGTTCCTGAACAAAAAGGTCTTGCAGGCCCTAACCATAATAAGAATAATAATCAGGCTGGAACTCTCCTGACTGGAAAGTTCAGAAATCTATATATCCCCGTAAACAGCTGGGGTCTGTGCACCTTTTTTGAAAGCATTCCTCAAGCAGCATGAAAAATGTACCTTTTCACCCTGCCATCGCTCTATTTCGGTATCACCATCAGAAGCTGCAGGGTCTTTGTGATACAAGCCGTAAAAAGAAGCCCCTCTTGCAGAATAGCTGCTGTTGTGAATCATTTTTCCCCCCATAGCTGGTTATAGAGCAGTGACAGATGCTGGAAAGCCCTCCCTTCCCCATGAATAATCCCAAATGCCCCCCCCCAACAGGTCCTTTGCACTGTTCCAGATAAGTCATCCTTGCTTTTCCTAATTCGTGACATTTGGATAGTGCTTACCCAAAAAACCGAGGACACTATTATTAGTATTTTTTTTGCCTGCACCCCTTGAGATATTTCCGGCAGCTGCTGAAAGTAACAAGCTCCCTTGTAGGCCACTGTCGACAGCGTCTCTAACAATTCTCTGTGAGGCTGTGCGGGGTCACGCCTGCAATATTCTGAGACTCCTCTCATACCCCCGTAGGTGTCTCTCCGGGCGTTTTTACAGCGACAGCAGTCGGTACCCTCCAAACAGTCCGTTCCAACCACATGGGCTTAGTTTGGTTCCCGTTCGTCGGTGTGTCTGTGGTCTCGATCTGCTCGAACTCTGGGTCCAGACGAAGGGGGATGCTAATTATTTCGCAGCCTACCTTGTGGGACTTCGGAACAAGGCTCGTCCCATATGACCTCATTTGTGAAAAATAGCTCGTCACTGGTTGCTCTCCTCGGAGGCGGCCGCGACTCACTTTTGGAATCGGATGTTTTGCCAAAAAATGGCAAAGAGCAGGAAGCGACATGTGAAACGATCTGTGCTATCGATAAGACATCAATCGAACCAATTTCGGTGTGTTTGCAGGTGTGAAAGCGGACCACGCTGAGGTCTATATGCTAATTAGTAAACACTTTATTGCCTGGTGCGGACCAAATAATTGAACCAGTGGTGTGAAATCACCCTTGTGTACAAGGCCATGCCTGTAATCATATGTTCTCTCTTCGTGTCCATCCCACTGTTGCTTTCTTTCCTGATGCTGAGGTCCTAGGGGAGATGACATTCTCTGCAGCTGTCTGCACACACACACACACACACACACACATGCACACAGCTTGGCACACAGCAGTGGCTTCTCCCAGATAAGAACCTCTAATCTCTGATGGAGGTGGTGTTGGTGGCGGAGGGAAAAAATAACATGACTGTGTGTGCCCGCAGGCCCTTTTTTGGAGCTTTGCCTCCAGAGAGAGAAAGAGAGAGAGGTTATGCTGAACAAAACAACAGAAAGTGCCAAAGCCCGGGCCGGTGCCAGCTCCCGTCCCCTCTGCATGGCACCAATAAGGCCGGAGATAAGGCCACAGGCGCATGAGCTGCATGAGGCGCAGCGTGGCACCAGAGGAAAAGGCGCAAGATGGCACTTTGTGGCACTGTGTCGCTTCTCCATCCTCCCGGCCTGTGACTTGGACTTGCGGGTTGGTCGGTATATTTGGTATCGCGATGGGAGCAGACGCAGTGGGGATGGGAGTTTTAACCCCTTACAGTCCATCTGTTGCAGGCTGAGAGACAGGCTGGGCGTTGAGCTGCAGGGAGGATGACATGGCAAATTTTGGCTTACAAGTATACTTAATATGAAAATGTATATGCAAGCTGTATGTTATGTTTTATGTGTTTGCACTGAAAAGGGCGGACAAGAGCAAGTCTTTTGAATGTGGAGCTATTAGCTATACAGCAAAGGTCTTATAAAAGCTTTTTCTCATGCAGGAATGAAGCAGCAGTTGATAAACGAGCAGCGGTTTGACCTCAGATGTCAAACAAATGTAACACTAGACAATCAATCATCCAGGCCGCGAACGCGAAGAGTCATAGCCTGAGCTTTAAAGTTATACTCCACCCTAAATCTATCTTACAAGAATCAAACAATGTGCGCGGGAGTTCAGAGATAGCCATAAAGTTTACAGATTCCTCCCTGACAGGGAACATCTGCCGCAGTCGGCCCAAGTTCACTCTGTTGCAGTGAATTCCACAGTATCTCACACAAGTCGTAGAGAATGAAAATCCGACATGGTCACACACCTTGACACCTAATGGCATTGGACAAGTATCCTGTGATCGCAAATGTCTTGGCAGACTATTCTTGCAAAATGTATGTGTTACATTAGGAATTACTAAGGATGCACGATACCACAGATTTTTTGAAAACTGATTACTTGCATTTGATTACTCAAAGTTATCTATACTAAGCTTAAGTTGATAAGAGACAATGGGCTGATGCTGCTACGAATATCTGTGGTGAAGCTTTATTTGAAGTTTTCTCATTGTGCAGCAGGTTCTGGATGTGTTTTTGCGAATGTTTTAATTAAGTTGCTTGCGAGGTAAGTGGAAGACTTTGTACCTCCTCTCAGGATTTTTTGCTAGACATAGTTTGCATTCTGCTCTCATTCATCTTTAAGTAGTTCCACACAGCTGACATCACTCCTCCCGTCGGAGCCTTGCAGCCAAGCATAGAAGTTGCACGCTGCTGTAAAGTGGTATCAGTGGCAACTTAGTACTCATGCCCAGTATCAGATTAATACTCAATACCCGTATCAGGGCATTCCTAATATTTACACTTAATTTGTCTAATCGACGTCAAAATGCAATAATATGTGCTGTCAACACAGCTTGATATGGGAAAGAAAAGCATATTCATAGAACATTAAAATGTATTTATAATACGCACCGCCGTCAGTATTTTGAGTATTAAGCGTTTTTGAATAGGTACAATAATTCGTTCTCATTATTTCTCGAGTGTCTGCGGACCGTTTTCCCTTCGCAAGCATTCACACGCTGACAATTAGGCACTCAATAACTCATTAGGGAGGGTTCTGCTTAGTTACCCCAGTAACAGTTTCCACTTATTATTAATGGTGTGTTTGATGAACGGATGATTGATGCACGAGCCGTGAGTTTTTTTTTTTTTTTTCAAGCTACAGCAGGCGTAACTTCACCTCTGATGTGATGCGGCTTACAGGTTACAATGATTTTGTTACAAAAGACTCAATAATAAAATAGACAGTTATGATACTGATGCACAGCTTCACGTGTTCCCTAAAATCCATAAATGTGCTGTGTTTTTTTTTCCCCAGCAATAAGCCTGTGCCCCAATTATATCTGATTTCCACTTTTTAAAAGAGATGTATTTTTTTTTTTTCTTGAAAATTCTGAAACGTGGCCCAGAAAGTTAGGAGCGCCGGGAGCAGAGGCCAATTCATGTCAGACGCTTGAAAGTCAGCGAAGCACAATAGACCTAACGGGCCAGACACCCCCGGGTGGGGATTCGACATTCAGAGGGACTTGCCCGAGCTCCTGGCTCCGCTTTTTTTTTTTCTCTTTTGAGTGTTTTATGCCCCTGACGTTTTTATTATGTCGGCTATGTCTCTACCCTGGCTGGCTTTATGGCTCATGAATATTCACGTCAGCGGAGGCGGGGGAGGGAAGCGTAGCGGGAGGGGGGAGGTTCTACTGTGGCGGGGGAGGGAAGCGTAGCGGGAGGGGGGAGGTTCTACTGTGGCGGGGAGGGAGTCTGCAGCATTTCAAATACAACTGACTGAAGTAACCTCTAAGGGGTTTGTATGCCTCTCAATATCACCCACCCACACACACACACAAGCCGCCAACCTTTCTTTTTTTTTTTAAAGGTTGTTAAGAGGTCAGACCTCAGAGATTCAAGATGGCAGCTGCTGTCATGTGGAATTTGGGGAGTGAACAGGTGAAGACGTGATGAAACTCCTGTCTTCCCTTTGTCTCTCTAACAGCAGCCTGGTTCAACAACTGTAGTAAACCACTGTCACCATTTGGACCCTCTTTTCTCACTCTCTCTCCCTCACACACACTCACCCACACAGAAGCACACACACACACACACACACATGCAAAAACCCTCACCCCTGTCAATGGCTTTTGATCACTGAGATCTTTGTGCAATAAAATTGATTTCAGGGTTTATGGATTTGAAAATGGGGAAAGGATTTGGTGCCTTAGGAGAGATTCAGGGTGGAAGAGGTCTATAGGAGAAGGGTGGCTCTGATAAAAGAGATAAAGTGGAACCCCCCCTTCCCCCCCATGGCCTCCCCCCTCCGCTGACTCTGCTCTCCCGGAGCCGCTGCCCTTTGTCCCCGATATTAACCCCGGTGGTCTGCAGCCATATGGGTTGAGATTGGAGCTGGGCAGCACACATGCTGTCGCCCAGAACAGAGCGCAGAGCAGTCGCCCTGATCTGTACACAGCAGCGGACACGAGTACCTGCTGGGCTGCCCGGGGACGGCTAATGGCCGGCGATCAGTCCCCGTTTACACCTGTTAGCCTTACAGTGCGCCGTGGCACGCATACAAAGGTCAGCGCTGCTCTGACCAGAAATAAACTTATATGGCTTCAAAGTGATTATAGATGGAAGAGAATAGAATAGTTAATGTGATAATGTTAAAATAAAAGCGTTGAACTGGCGTTATGTGAACTATAAACTGCTTCAGCTTTCCTACAACTGAACGACTGTGCCTGCGAACCTATTTTGAATGAGCCGCATTGAACTGTTATATCCGAATTAGCCATTTTCTTAGCGGTTAGCCTGCCATGAATGAACTGATATCATCTATCGGGCTATTATAAGTCTGTTGGACCACAGAGAGGCTGTTGACCTGCGCCGTGGTCGGCCTTATCAGATCCTGAGCATCTTCTTCTTCTAATTGTTTTATAATTACTTGATCGTTTGTGTCATGGCGTAGTCATTAAGTCATCTGAGAATGCAACGATTCGCCTGTTTCTGTTGTCCTTGAAGTGACATTTGCTGAAGCAATTGCATTTGCACTGCAAAACGTGAATGAAAGGTGGACATATCTTGTTTTTGGTGCAATTAGTCCAATGTTGAGTACATGCAGATCACTTTTGCTTATTTCAAGTTTTTTTCTCTTGATTTTAGTGAATTTACTCCTTTTATAATGTCTTATTAATTACACAATTGACCCAAATCAGGAAAAAAACTATTAAAATAAGATAATTCTGCTCCGTATTGGACTAATTGTACATTCACCTGTTAAGATTTCCTATTTTTTTCTGGGTGTTTTTTTCGTTAAAACGTTGCAACATAACATAAGAAACTGCTGTTAATATTATACCCGATCACATAAAGGTCTATGAATCAACATTATGACAGCCTGTAGAATGACGTGTAGGTGAAGGGTTCGGATCAGAAACATTGGGTTATTACTAACCACAAACACCATGAAGATATCAGCTCTCAATCAAATACACACACAAACACAGCTAAAACATAATATTTCTTCAACAAAGGTACAAAAACAAGCACCAGAGTGAACACGCAAAACAATGTATGCCTTTTTGTTTAGAGGTGATTATAGTAAGTCAAAAAGTGTAATTCAGCCAACCAGTATGCAGGGATGGTGTGTGTGTGTGTGTGTGTGTGTGTGTGTGTGTGTGTGTGTGTGTGTGTGTGTGTGTGTGTGTGAGCTCCAGCAGGGGGAAGGGACATGCAGCATTTTGTTAAGCACAATGCAAGACAAAAAGTTAGAGTTATTTTGTATTATTATGAGAATATGTATTTGAAGACTGCTTAATCCAGCCTTAATTTTCAAGCATCGTCTATTCAGCTCAGGGCAAATCTACTTTTTTTATCAGTGGAGATATCGTGTGTACATAAGGACTTAAGCTCCGTTCATGCATCAGCTACTTCCCACGAATCCGTCTGTTTGTATTCAGCGCACAGAGCCAAGACAGTATCACCATCAAAACCGCTCGCACGCGTTCAGCAGCGACATCCTCAGCGGCATGATGATAACAAGGTCTCCTCCCTGCGTGCATGTGTCTATTTGTGAGTTCATGCTTTACTAATGGGGACGGCGGCCCACGCAGGCCTGCGGAGGACAGAGCCGGTGGCCGTCCTGGTGTCTTGAAAAGAGAGGGGGATCAGATGGCCGGAGTGAGGCCAGGCGCCTCTGGCTTAACCCCCTCTGTATGATCCGTCCGTCTGCCGGTCACTGAGCCAGCCCCCCCCCCCCCTCGCCCCCCGGCCAAAACCCTCCTCAGGAGAATAGCCATGAATTAATTAGACCATACTAAAGGCGAGTGCAACCAGTGACCAGCGCGGGTGTGTCGTGTGTGTGTGTGTCTGTCACAAAGGGTCAGTGGGACAAAAGCAGAGGGATAAGAGGTTGGAGTGGGGGGTGATATGAGGATGATGGGAGGAGGGGGGGGGGCAACAGGGTTGACAACAGGTGGTGTGAGGAAGAGCTTTAACCCCCCCTTAATGACAGTGTAGCACAAGGTCTACGGGGGCTGTGGAGAACAATGAAGGCCCCTCGCCTCAACTGTTGTGTCACACCCCCCTTTATGCTCAGTAACTATCCTTGTTTCCCAGGTTTTTACCCATTTTCTGCATATGCAAAATGGTGTGTATTTGTAAGTGTATTTCTATTGATATACTATGTATGTATAGGGGATGGACAAATGAAAAATAGTAATGGATGAGATGGTGTTGCTGTGATGGTGTTGGTCTTGATTATCCTCATTGTCAGGTTCTCCCCACACATATAAATGTAAAGCTTACAAACAATTGCATCACAATTTAGTCATTGTTGCGAATGAGTAATTCCAGAATTTCATGAGACACTTATAAATTAAAAAAAATATCCACGTGTTTACTGTAAACATATATAAACACCAATGAGGTGTCCTGATTAGGAATGTAATTAATTGAGGTCATTAGTTGTGGTCTTACTGGCGCAAATGAGGCTCATTGAGGCCATCATCCCTTTGGCAAAACAACACAAAGAGCTGTGTGAGGTGGGTGAACTGTTGCCACAGGGCACAGATTAAGGAATGGAAATACGAACCAGGATGTTTGAAGCCTTATCAGACCAAATAATACCAAGCAGCAGGTTGTGCTCCACTCCTTTGATGCAGGATTTTTTACAACGCACGGGAAGACATCACTGCGGCGATACTTTGCTCACATGTCAGTGTTTGTCAGGTAAACAGTGAAGTATCCACATGCTACCAGCATCTACAAGTCATCTGCACTCGCATGTGGTTGATTGACCACCACGGGATGTTAATCGGAGCCAAGCCCCACTAACCCATGTCATGTAAAGCCGTGACTTTCACATCGGGACACAATCGGGTTGTGTCACCGGGCCATCCCAGCATGCCTCGCACGGCACGCTGGGACACAATTGTATCCCGATGTGAGCATCGCAGCTTTGCACGATAAAACACATGTATCAGTGGGGAAAGTTGAAGCCATTTGCATGTTTGAGCCAGCCCCACTGCAGCAAAAACCCCTGCTGCACCAATGCAGCAGCAGCCTCTATTGAAATGAATGGAGAGCCTGTGTTATAATGTGCCACTAATTTAAGCCTGAATGTGACTGTAGGGGTATTGCATTAGTATCAGAAGTTGAACAAAGGAAGAAGAACAATGAGATGCGAATAGGGAAATAAATTGAAGGAAAACACGAATAACAAATACAAGTAATGGCAGAGCGTTTGGGGGCAAGACAGCAGCACAAACATGTAACTCGAAACTGAGTCAACACAAATAACGGGAGAAGCAGGACGCATCTGGGGAATTCCAGGGATCATCCATGACAGACAGCCCAGCGTGAGAGGCCAACGCAATCAATACGCGGTTCAAACAAATCATTCAAATCCAATCAGAGCATCATTACCGAGGCGGATAAGAATGGAAGGACATTAAAGTGTCTGTGTTGCTGCTGTAAAACTTCTCAATAATCCAAACCTTATTCCACTCAATGCATTGTGCTCTATGGACATCATCACGTTGTCTTTATTGAACCAATTGCTGTAGTTTTCTGAAAAAAAATCATTCTGTTTATTGAAAAATGAATTTGAGCTCATCCTATTGAAAGAAAAACCGTAGCTGCAGGATCTTTGACTCAAGTAACATTTCATTATCAACAGAATGATTGTGTTGTTATTATGTGACAACTTTTTTGGTAATTGGAAAACAGTAGTCATTAGACAACAAATTCCTACTAATGTGTAACTCTTTTTCCAGACTTGTTGGTTCAGTTTATTTGACAATTTATTCAGGTAATTGGATGAGTCATTTTAGGTTGGAAACTCATTCTGGTTGTTTGTCAATTCATTGCCTGACAGGACAAGCAAATGCTGGAACTCAGTCCAGTAATTGGACGTCTTCTCATGGCTGCTCTCAAGCATAATCCAAGGTATACAGTTTAATCTGGCTATGGATATGGCTTCTATCAGGCTTTAAATAATATTTTCACTCCGATGTAGCAACCAGTAAGCACTTAATATTAATGGTGCTAAATGTTAAACTAGCATCATGTTAATCAATACAGTTCCCTCCTTCCTAAAAGCAGAGGAACTGATTATAACTGAATTAACCTTTGGGACTACTTATCAACGGAACTCATTGTTCGTTTTTACAAACATGATATCCAAGTGAATTTCAAATCGGGCCAGACCCTAAGACCTCCTTCAAGACGAAACACTGAAGCACAACCAATGCAAGGCGCAACACAGAAGAGCTATCTCATTGGAACAAGACTTGGTTGTACATTTGCATCTGAAGGACAACAGTCACTCTTTTGAGGACTCCAATATCCTTGTTTTGGACAGGGAAGAGGGGTGATTTGAGAGCAACATTAAACAAGCCATATACTATATGTCCACTTAGAGAAACCTTCACTAAAAAGAGGTGAAGGCCTAACACATAATCTGTCAATGCTGTCTTAGAAATTCTCCCCAAGAAAATTAAAACTCGTTCACACCCTAGGCCAGGAGACACCTAGGCACACCTGGGAACTTGTGAAACCTGTTCACATGACCACCTCCCAGTTTCAACAGTTACATGTGATCCTGCAAATTTGGTTTCACAGGTTCCCTGGCTATAAATCCTAGATTTGAAGAGGCCTCCTGGATGGTAGGTGCAACTTCTTCAAACTAAGAAGTACAGTTGCTTTTCTCTACAACTCTACAAGATACCAACAGAGACATTGATGTATATGGCAATGCACGGATGAGGTGATATCAGTCGCTGGCTCTTTAGAAATGGCATTTCAGAGGGGATTTAGGCATATTTGACCTGTCTGCAATTGGTAAATACGAGGGCGAACAGCTGTGGAAAATGCTTATTGATTTCTACTCGCGTGTATTTGTACAAGATCCATTCCTCCTTAAGACTTCGCTCCCACCTCGGAGTTAGAAAAGGTCACAGAACGAGGGCTAAAGTCACTCAAGTGGAGCTAAATGGATTTCTGCTCCAAGATCCATCTGTTTTTGGAGTTTGTTGACAGGGTGGAAAATTGGAACTGTTGCTCTTTCCTCCCCCACCCCCCAGTCACACCTCCTCCTCCTCCTCCCCCCTTCGGTGCAGGGGTATGAACATGCACAACACACTATAAGGGCAAAAATAAGTGTGCTGGGCACGAGGCAGGATACAAGTCTTGACCATCTGCTCCAGCCATGTGAACACGTCCGCGTATATGTTTGATGGGGAGAACCGCTCCATCCTTTTGGCTTCGGGCCATTACTTGAGATAGTAGATAGTGACAGCTGACAGAGGGGGGGTCAGCTGACACGGAGAAGCCTGGCTCATCTCCCAACAGAAAGACGCTGATGTCAAGAGAGACGACTCACCTCCCTCGGCTCTCGGGGCAGTGAAAGTGTACAATGTCCGAGTCACTGACCCCACACTGGAGAACAGACCGAACCACACACAGATACACAGCTGAGACAACTGACGGGACTTACACAACTACTCACAGACTTTTTTTTTTTTCACTTTTATCCACCCATTTCCCAGTAGAGATGTCTGCGTGTTTTTCCACAAATACTAGAGCAGTAATTTATGAGCACTGGCAGCGTAATCAACAGCATACTATGCAGTCCTTGACTAAAAATAACACCTTGCATTTTTTAAAAATAGCAATGAAAAATAATGGGGTGTGACGACGGTGATGAAGTGTGATCAAGGAGGTCCAGCGCGGATGATCCATGAATTCCAATTTAAGCTTACCAGATGCCAAATTGCTGCATGTTTTTTTTTTTAATACACAAACGTATCAATCATACTCCCCCCCCCCCACCTCAATGATGTGAAGTAAAATCATGATGTTCATGTTAAACTATTTTACCGGAAATGTGTACTTATTGAATACTTGACTTTGCACTATGTTGCAGCGAAAGTTTAACCATCTTTTTCTGATGTCCTAGCATTGTTGACCTGGTGAAGTGGTCTCATTGAACAGAATGTGGCGCCATTGTTAGTCCGAAGACTTGAATTGCCTCATTGTTGGGGAGGAATTCTTGAAGGTGCTCATTGACACCATCCGCCACAGTGGTCAATAATTAACGGGTTGTCTGTGAGCGTTGGGTATGGCGCCCATTGTCTGCCGCCGCCTCCGTCCACCCAGTTACCCTTGAGGTCGGGTTAAAGAGTGTTTGTGGTTTTCCAGATGGGTGAACTACAGTAGCCTGGATTGGGCTGGAAGGTCAGCTGAGAGCGTGTGGGGCGGTTGAGGAGGGAGGGGGGGGCGGATTCAGTTGCTTCACAATGGGCTTCTCACCAATTCTTGGTGACCCTCTTACCCCGATGCTATGGGCTGCATGACATTGGTCATTACTAGATTAAAGTAATCCTCTTTTCAGGGCCAGACAATTGCTTTATTAGCTGGCCACACACAGAAGCTTCGACCACCTCTGTAATGGTATTGTTGTTAGGGGCCCTCGGGGTCCCGGGGTGGTAAAGGTGGGCAGCCGGAGGGGGGGGGGGTGTTTTCATTGTTTTGGCTCTCCTCAGTATGGCCATGCATAAATTACTTCTGGAACGCTTCTCCTTGTTTAACTTGTCACACTGGCCTCGATATTCCATTTTCTCCATTGTGTTTCTTTTTTTTTAAGGTGTAACGTACACCTACACCCCACGCTTCATGTTCCATAACACATCATTCAGCTCAATCAAGCTATGCCCAAAGTTCGATTTTTGTGTCTAGCCGGACTTCTGTCCTTGTCTCAGTTTACATGCAACCGAGAAAATCCAATAATCGACATGGCACATGCTCCCTCATGCGGCTGTTGTTTCAGCAGGTTAATATGGCCACAGATAAATACACGTGTACATCTGTTGAATTTTGAGTATATATATATATATATATATATATATATATATATATATATATAAGGAGAGAGAGAGAGAGAGATAATAGGATACGTTTTTTTTTTTCGTGCTCGTGCATTGTCCAGTTTCAGTCCAACTAAGGCGTGATACACGCTGCAGAAAATCAAATTGCAATCACATTATCCGAGGTGTTAATTTGACAATGAGAAGTCCAACTCAGTCTGATTTCAATTGAAATATAAAGTGTATGTTTGCATTTTAAAAGTTCGACCAAAATCCGACACAATATTTGGATTTTCTTAAGTGTCATATAAATGTACTGACCATGTATATTGATGGAAGTACAATCAGAGTAAATTTTCTAATATATGCTGATGTTTACGAATCCCTCCCCTCTTTTTTCCTCCTCCTCTTTCTTTTGTAGCATGGAGGTCCAGATTTTTTCTCCAAATTGCTTATTTGGCTTGTATTCGACCACCAACTCCCATACAAACCGTGTTTCATCTCCTCTTTTCCTCATTTTTGTAAAAGCATGGCACATTTTTCACTAAAGCGGAAAAAAAACAAAAACAAAATTCTCTTTAAATCCACTCCAAAATGTGCGTGTGGGTTCGCTGACAGATCTTTTCTTTGTCGGCCGGACATAAGCTGTTTTTTATGAGCCTGTCAATCAGGTGTGAACGGCTTCACCTGATACTAATTTATTCAGCTTCAGGGGTAGATGTGGAGCCACTCGTGCTGAATTAAGTATTGTCAAGCGATTTTAATATTTCATGAGTGGCTGGGTTAACGCGAAGAGACGTGGCACATCTCTATCTGTCATTTACATCATAGTGTCCGTGAGAGAGACATACATTTGCTTTTGGAACAAAGATGCAGGGCACTGGGATGCATCTCAGGACACTTTATATAATATCTGCCAGTTTCAATTAAAGAGAAGACTCGTGCAGGGAGAGTTCATAGCATCTGCTTTACAGAATTTATAATAATTTAGAATCATATTTTCCTTTAGTCCTTTTTTTGGACTAAAGGAAGATAATCCAATAAACACACAGCTATATGAGTTTGATAAATTCGACACGGATTGAACATTGAAAAAACATTCACCTTGACTGTACTCCATCAAAGAGATCTTTCCTCCAGAGAAGTCATTGTTTATCACCAGTAACCATTAAGAAACCAAAGAGAGGGAGACATAAATCTTAAATACTGCCTTTTGATAATGCAGGATTATTGATCCGAGCCAGGAAATTGTTTTTTTTTTTCTTCTTCCTGACTGCGCAAGGTCAGAAGTCAGGGTCGGCTGTATGACAACACCCCGGAGTAGGCGAGTAATAGCTCTGCCCAAGGACGCTTCAGCAGGGCGGATGCCTGTAGCGCTAACCCGGCTTCTCTGTTTGAAGGATGTTCACTTTGTTGGAGGGGGAAAAAACCTGAGAGCCCGGTAGTTACCATGTTACTTTAACTCCAGGAGAATTACTGAGGCCATACTCTGCTGACTTCATGTGCTGCACGTTGTCAGAGGGTTGGGGGGGAGTCATGTTAGTATCCCGTAAGGAATTGCTGAGATACATAGATCAGAAATTGGCAGGAAAATACATGGACACACATACACACCCACACACACACACACAGGGCCAACTTGGCATGCCAGGGGGAGGTTTGCGGTGGATTAACCTCCAAGTTGCTGGGTGGTTGAGCACAGCCGGAGCAGCAGCACCAGCTCAGACTTGGGATGGGAACCTGCACACACAGACACACATACGTGAACACTCCCCAAGCCGGGAGATTGGGAGGATTTGCACTTAAATAGGAGGAAAGTTTGTTTGTGTGTGCTTCTATATAGTAGGGGTGTATTCTGCGGGTGCAGCTCATAAACAGCAACAAGCAAAC
The DNA here is from genome assembly GCA_036785175.1 of Eupleurogrammus muticus. NCBI lineage: Eukaryota > Metazoa > Chordata > Actinopteri > Scombriformes > Trichiuridae > Eupleurogrammus > Eupleurogrammus muticus. The sequence goes on from JAYKQN010000007.1 coordinate 6,125,579, forward strand.
AAGCACATTTATTCTGCACCAAAACAGCAAAGCACAATTATTTTCTAACATCATGTAAACCAACATGTGATCAGTAAGAAAAGTTAAGAAAAAAACACACAAACTCATACAATACACAAAAATTAGTATTTTATGTAATGTTTTATAACAGAAAAAGAAAGATACTTTTTAAATATTGGATTCACCTAGAATATAAAATTAGTTGATAACATGTTGTTTATATTATATATATAAATATATATATAAACATAGTAATTTAAGACAACCCCCCTTGACTTGAAATATTGCTGTTTCACTCAGATGGGCCAAGCATGTCCCTGGCTTGTTCGTCTCTGTTTGAGTGTCTGCACATGTGTATGCTTGTGATTAGGGGGGCTGGGGGGCACATCCAGCAGGAGGGAGAGAGGGTTAGCTAAGTCTTGTAACAGCTCTCTGGACACACACACACACACATTTATATATATTCATAAAGTACAGTACTGGGCTCATCGTCTGAGTCATATACTCCCGCCTGATCATTAATCATTTCAAAAGCACCATCTTTAACTGTACTACCCGGATAAAGCCCCAAAGCCAGAATGATCAAAACATTTCCTTACTGAGAGAAAGAGAAATTCTTGGGTGCAGCCCAGTATCCAGAAAAAAACAATTCTTATCAGGCCATATTCTCACAGGGCACAATGTGATGTACATCCAGTGCCATGCCTTCAGTGCGACTACGCGATGCAACGTGCCCGTCGGGGTGTCGGGGCTAAAAGTAAAACTGGATTTATGCTCGAGGCGAGGAGTTAACAGCGGTCCTGTCAGAGATACCTGTGGCACAGGCTTTTGATTTATGACTCGAACTTTGCAGCCACGTTAGCAAGAGGAATAGCACGTGACGCGCCCGTCTGTCTCGTGCTTTAATTGTATTCCTTCATCTACTCGGGGGCCTCGAGTGAAAGTGGCCTTGTTTCTACAAGTTAATGTTATCCCACTGTATTTATGTAGTTTCTGGCACACTGACGCTGGTGGTAAACTTACCGTTGCCCTGTGCCAGACTGACTGAAGCTTGGCGGCCATTGTTCATTCACTCACACACTCATACCTATAGGTAATCTGGTCTCCAATTAATGTTGAATGTTTTTGGACTGAGTGACATGGTTGTTTCTTCACAGCAAGAAGGATGCAGGTTCAAGCACATGGGCTGTGACCTTTCTGTCTGGGGTTTGCATGTACTCATTGATGTTTTATCCAGTAGCAGCTGTCCAGCATAAGGACTGTAGACTCTACCAGAACCTTTGTTCGCTTAGTATGTCCTTGAAGGTTCTCAGTCATCTTTATCAACTGGACTTATTAGTTCAGTTGAAGACGTTTCACCTCTCTGCCGTCACATGATTGCGACTCCAGCCTCCAGAGGTGAAACAGTCACTTTTTTTTTAACTCTCTACAAGAAGTAGATGCCCTTAAACTTCACATTCAACATGATGGCTGCATGCCCCATAACCTGCAGAAAGGTTCAGCTGTCTTAATTAAAGGTGGCGCAGAGTTGCCTTGGTTTGTATCACACTGTACGCCAGTGGGTAGCAGAGCCTCGTGAGGCCTGACCGGCCTTTCAGTCACTTACATACGTTTTTAGCGCACATACAGCACCGCGTCTCATGTAAAGCATTAAACGGCTTAAAATTATAATCTTGCTGTCACATGATTGCGACTCCGGGCTAATGCCTGTGCCCGCAAATTGGCCTGATCATCCCTCAACTTCTGTGATTTGTGTATCCATTAGGCCATGTGCTCGGTTGTAACACGTGCACACACACACACACACACACACACACACACACACACACACACTCATGCTCACACACATAGCAACCACTTGCCACGAGCACCCCTTTTCCCTCTGGTGTCTGTGGTTGATAATGAGTGCCTCCTGTGCTGCTGCATGTGGGGCCCGTAGTCATATTGCTGCCAAGTATTACCCATCATCCCCAACCTCCCCCTCCCCCCCCCCAATCCCCATCCACCTTTAACCCACCCCCCTCTTCCAACATGTCTGGGTGTGACAAGACGCCGTGGAGGGACCGGAACCTGGCATTTATGAGCGCTTAAGAAGCTGTGAAACACAGCACCTTGACGGATAACCTCATCCATTCTTTTAACAGCAGCACTGGGGGCGGGGGTTGGGGGGGGGGGGGACGGCAGTTTCTCATATATTATCATTCAATCCAATTCGGTCTGTATTTAAAATGTAGCATTGGCGATAATGCATTTTAGAGCATCATAAACAGCATTAAAAGCATGACACGAATGTGAAATTGAACGTTCGCGAGATGATTATGTTGTAAGCAGGAGGCTTATCTATGCTAATAACGCGCTCGTAATCCGCGCGCGATGCATCACAGTGACACGCGGTTTTCAATCCAATACGTCCTTCTGAGCCCGGTGGCTCCCCGAAAGGTTTCGCTTTGAGAGAATGCGAGGCCCTCCCGTTCATTTGTACCCACAGAGATTTTCTGTCATGCTTCTGGTCTGGATCAATTCGGGGGGGGGCGCTCCTGCGCTCTATCAAAGTGTTTATATGAATACCGTTTACATTTCCCAGTCTCCTCTAACAGTAAAAAAAAAAAAAGAAAGATTTTATGTTGATTAGTGGGGAAAATGAACACTACGGCGCTATGAACATTTCATCTCAACCTGTAGAGTTGAGAGAGAGAGTTTTTCATGCTTCTGTCAGCTACTCGGGATCAACCATTAGCGCAGGTTTTGGTACGAGTTCTCTCGGCAGGGGTGGTGGAGTGTATGGGGGGGGGCCTGGGCAGCAGTCGTGGCCGCTAAATGGACTCAGCTGATGAGCCGCGGCGGCTTAAACGACTTCGGGCCACGTCGGCCCGACACGCCGAGGGACAAAAGAAAATGGATGGAGTAAATTTGAGGAAGGAGGGGAAAAAACGTATAGGACATTGATGAACAGGTTATGTGTGCGTGACTTTGTGCCTCAATGGCGAGGCGGGCCTGGGTGGAGGAAGGTGACCCCCTTCTGGAGAAAGGAGCAGAATGGAGTAATTGAAATGCCCTGTCACTGTGACTCCCATTCATTTAGCTTTAGCGCTGGCTTCGTTTTTTTTGCTGTTGGGACATACGAGCATTTCCAGAGAGCTGAAGCATGTAATGTCATTTACTCAAGGCCATAAAATACTCTCAGGCCAAAGAGCCAAATGACAGCATGGCGGAGAAAAAAATGGAATTACAATTTAAACCGAAGAGGGGGGGCATTCCAGGTTAGCTGTCAGAAAAGGTTGATAATAAGACATGGTAAGGGCTTCTTGACAGTGTGTGTGTGTGTGTGTGTGCGTGTGTGGGGGGTGGGGGGGGGGGGTGTTGGACTGAGCTGGTTGTTTTGTATTAGATGTGGGTAGTAATTGGTGTGATGGCTGCCACAGCTGCTGCGCGCATATCCCGCACAAGTGTCTGTGTTTGTATTTGGGCGGGGCAGGGAGGCAGAGCGGACATCTGTCCCAGACCACGGGACCCCCACCTCCCCCAGACCCTCCCACCTCCACTGAAAACCCACACACACACACACAAACACACACACACACACACGCTAATATCCTGTGCAGGCCATTTCATCACGGTGGTTGATAGGGATCACAGGGGGGTCCACGCTGGATGCGAGGGGTGGTGTGTGTGTGTGTGGGGGGGGGTAAACTGACGGGCCCGAGAGTCTGGGCAAATATTGCCTTGGGGAACATGATACACCTTGAGAGACCCCCCCCCCCCCAGGAAAACACGCATGTGTGTGTATGTCCAAGCAGGCGATGAGATGAATGGTATGTACTCGGGAGAAAGAGCAAAGACTGCAGCAGGTGTGTCTACCTGCGTATGTGTGTTCACACCAAATCAGATTGCATCACATCAGGACAAGATGTAAACTGACAGACTGACAGATGACCACCTCTCTCACACACACACACACACACACGCACACACACATATACACACACACAACAGAGCCTGGACCTGCGGATGCTTCTCTTAATTCCCCTCCCTCTGACCCTCTCCACGCTGTCCTAGCCAGGGGACTATCCATCATGTTTTTTTTTCTCTTTTTCTATGCCTTCTGAATATTAATTCTTTTGGGGGGTGGAGATGCTGTGTCACACACAGGAAACTGACACACGGTCCTAAGAACATTAACGGCAACGATAAAGCCTTTTAATTAAAAGTGAGACGGAGCTTGCCCCAGTGGTGTTTTTTTACGTCCAATTAAATGCTTAAAATGATGCTCTGATATACAGCCCGATCCTGATAATTTCCTCTCCAGGTAAATCACACAAGTTACGGATAAACATTACTTTGATGAAATAACACACTTTTTCATACAATAGTTAAGCTTCTCTCTTATTTATTTTTTTTGATTTTTTAACAATTCAGTTTACATCACAGGCTGATACATCTATGCAGGCCGGTGTCGTTAATTCTTGTTCTGCTAATATGTTTGTCATTGTGCAAAGATACAGGCTGACAGCTGAGCTAAAAGCCTCTGTGATGAGAGTTTGATTATTACTGAGACTCAGATGTGGTATATAAATGGGACAGGTAATAAAACCGACTCATGTATATTGTGATATTGATATATATGAAGTAATCAGCTCTCTGGATAGTGGATGTGAACACAATTTATACAGGAAATACCAAAATAGGTAATAAATAGATATGACAAATCAAGTGTGGCTGCAAATAATGCTCATCAATTAATCTGCAAATGTTTTTTTTTATTGATCTGTTAATGATTTATCTATCAAAAAAATGAAAAGATATTTAATTTTCTATAAAATAGACAAAGAAAACAGATCTGCAAAATTGAGAAGAAGCAGTTAATCAAATAATAAAATATTTAATTTGTAACAGACTAAGATTAATTAATACAACAATCAATGTAGATTTAAAAAAAAATCCTATGTAGTCAACAAGCATCCCTACTCTAAAGATTCACATTTCTCAATTTAAGGTTATGTAGCACAATCTCTAATCTCGCAAATCACTATCGTGCCACATTATATAGTCATGTCCCTGTATCAGAGTGGCTGAAGCCTATATATTTTACCTTTTTTAGGGTTTCTATTCCAAACAGATGTATCTGTTCTAAATATGCACTTGTAGTCCTTGTCTCTTTCCATGCGTTACTGTGTGTGTGTGCTCTGATTTAAGCTCACTGTTCAAGCCCCAGCGGTGGGAATTACTCTGTCTTTGTTGAAGGGGTTTAAGGAAAAAGGTCAAAGTGCACCCACTTAATATGGGCCCCCAAGGGCCACATGGGTAATTGCCAGAGCCTAATAAACTTCTAGGGACCTTCTTTTTTTTTCTTTTTGCTTGGATCCGGTGAGTGCAAGAGGGCAGAAAAGGAAAGATCAGGGGCCCCCGGAGCCATGATCTCAGAATGGTGTGTGACAGGTCATCGCAATGGTCCTTTAACCCCTGTGGCATGATAATTCAAACCCTGGGATTACAGCGGGCTGTCTCATTTCCCTCCTCGCTTTTGTGTGACAGGACAGGTTCCTGCGCAATTTAAGTCAGGATTTTTTTTTTGCAATCTGCTGTGAATGGCAATTGGGGAAAATACTGGCCCTCGGTACAGATAGGATCATGGGTGTGGTTCGGCATATCATTCCAGGATCGGAACGGGCCGATGGGATTTGGAGTGCCCCGAATGCTCTGTGGCTCAGTAATTAGCCGTCAGGATATGGGGACTGGCTGCAACCATAAGCAGCAATGTCATCTCTATAAGAGAAGCGGACAGCGACGCAGTGCTTCAGGAGCTGATGAAGAATTACGCCGACCTGTATTTTATCAGCACAGCGGCAAACACAGGCTCTGTTAGCCAATGAGGAAATGAAAAAATACCCCCTTCCCTCGCTTGAACACTGATGTGCCCATCTCCCCTGACCTTGATTACAAACTAAACAAGCAGATTTATCTCTTCACACACACACATACACACACTTGCCCTCATTCAAAGAGTATGCCACGCTATCTTGACAACAAGAGAAATGAGCCTTTGGACAGCGCCGCCTGACACCGAGATACGGCGAATCTCCCACCACAAAGCAGGCATTTCAGATAAAGAAATGTCCTCAGATGTCTGAGTGTAAGTGAGTTCACGTGGACGAAAGGATGGATGAATGGATGTATGGATAGATATATGGATGGTGATGCTAATGGTAATGTCCCGGGGCCTTTGTTGGCCTGTCATCGGAGGAGGTATGTCATTAATCAGATGAGGCACTGACCTCCCGCAGGCCTGTGACATTACAGCGACATTGTTGGTGTTTTTTTACTAACAGGGACAGGCGCATGCACACGTCCTGTGCCTACGTTAAAAGCAGCACGCTCTCTGAACACATGGAGAAGCACACGTGTACATCGCATGATCTGCTAGTGTTCTCAGCCTGCAGGAAACAATCATTCACACACAATTACACCTGCAAGTTTGGTGTTAATGGGCGTTTTATTTTAAATAATTGTTATTAACCATGACTGGTTTCAATGAAAGATGGCTTAAATCAAATGAGTGATATGGAAGAGACAGAAACAGAGCTTTGAAAATGCTCCTGTGTTCTATTAATTCCAGTTGAAAACTGAAAACCGAACACTTGTTTATGCTTCTGGCAAAGTGAATTGAATCAGTGAAAAACAAAACACTTCATCGACTAATCAATGTGCTAATTCAGTCTTGAACGTGAGTGAGTGGCCATCTCGATCCTATTGGAGGGATTTCTCAAAAAATCTGCAACTCATGATTGGACTGCAACGTCCTAATGAAGTCTACTTCAGTTTACTTTAGTCCACTTCGTAATTCCGTTCTCCCAGTGTATCAGTGGAATGCTTAAAAAAGTGCACATTAATGGATCAAAAAAGTACAAGTACTTCGAAATGCTAAATAAATATAAGTGCTTCACGCAATCAGGGAATTTACACCCCTGGTCTTAAATGATAAATGTCGCTGCCGTTTAGTGCCTGATGTGTTCGGTTAAATCACCAAATGAGCAATCACTGAAGAACTGTATGGTGATATGGGACATACACATGTAATATTAAGAAAACCATTGAAGATTAAAAAAAATCCCCCTCAAACAGTCAGATTTGACTGGAGGCATTTAAAAGGAGCTGCTACTGCTATTACTAATACTACTAGTACTACTACTAAAATGAACTATGCCATGGTAAAATATGATCACACCATTATCTTTATTATTCTGTCGATAATGCATACTGTGTATGCGGATTAACAAATTCTGCGAATTTGTACATTGTGTTGTGTGTTTTTAATTTTTTTATAGTTTTTTTATCTTCTTCAACTTTATTTTACTTTTTCTTTATCTGTAAGCTGCAGTAACACACAAATTTCCCCGTTGTGGGATCAATAAAGTTTATCTATTCTATTCTATCTATTCTATTCTATTCTATCTAATATTGTAAGCACCAATATATGTCAAGTCATTAGTTTCTAAGGGTGTTTGATACAAGCTGACATAAAAGTAGGCAGTCAATAGAAAACGTGTCTACATAAAACACAATACTTGTAAGTATGAACTACATTTGAAGGGAAGAATGATACTTTATTTTACAGCGCTGATCACTTTTTTGAATCACATATAAATTAGATATGAACTATAGAATGATACCCTTCATTGTACAGATCTCATCACTTTTAAATACATATGAACTGCCAAGTATATATACTACAAAATAGTTCATATATTAGTTATGGTTAGTGCTAGGGTTAGTGCTGAGCTACAGGGTATTTCTATGTAGTTAGGGACCTTAAAATGAAGGGTTACCCAGTGTTCCAAAGTCTGTGAAGAGCTGTCCATGTAAATTAGGTCCCAGACGTGCCTGACGTGTCCTGCACTTTTTAAAGGTAAAACAACTGATTTCTTTGCGCTCATCTTCATGACAGCCACAACCACTCCGCAGATCTTCACACACTCGGGGGAGACGAGAACCGGGACATGAGTCGAATGTCATTATACAGATATGCCTTATTTATATCATCAATCAGATCACTGTAATGTATACAAATCAGCCGTGATATTCTCAAACATAAATTAATCATCCGGCGGCTCCTCTGTGTAAAAAAATTGACATCTAGCCATTGCTTCAAAGAGAACTTTGTGAAATACGCCCCATCCCCCAATGCCCAATGAATTTTTTGAAAGAAGTTCCTTAAATACCTAGGACAGAATGTGATGTTAAAGAGAATTGTAGATTGTGGGAGGATCTGATTTCCATATTAGTTTACAGGAACAATGGGCCCAGATAGAAAGCCAGCCCGTTTGGTGCATCCCCTTGTAAATCCCTGGGGCGGCTTACATCAACTTACATGTAAATCACAAAACCGTCTCGCCACACCTGTAATCAGTGTGGTCACAGAGCTCTAGAGACTGGAGTGGGGGAGAAATAACTCATTGACTTCAGCTATCAAGGTGCACAATCCTGAATGCAGACGGACGAAAGTGGGAATGAGGGAGGCAATCCCTGACCGACCATAATGTTTTATGAATAGACTCCCAACAAAGCCGGAAATCAAAGTGGGTTTTCCTCCAACCTGATTTAATCTGATGTACGTGTTTTTTGCTTGACCGCATATCAAAGTGTATTTATGAATGCACATTTGCTCGGGGAACGTGTGTGCACACAGTTTGAATAATTCATCTACTTTTCTGTGTGTTAGCTACAAAAGCCTTCATTATTGATGTGCACAGATGACAGTGATTCAATGAAGACCTTGGAGACGCATGCATGTTAATCCACAGTCTTACAGCATCCATAGCAGTGACCTGTCATGTTTTGTGTTTTTTTTCAGGACAGTAAAGAGTGATAGATGGTACTTTTTTTTAATTTACACCCGTTTGACAATCATTTTCTTTCTTTATTACATCAGTAGAACATCAGCAAGACCTCATGTAAGCACAGCGCGATAGAGAATAGCATCATCAGCAAAGAGCTTCATGCTCAGTCTAAACATCTATTATCTCTTTTCCCAGTTCTGAGGGATGACTTCCGTCAGACACCCAGTGATGTGGTGGTGGCAGCAGGCGAGCCGGCCGTCATGGAGTGTATCCCCCCCAGAGGCCACCCAGAGCCCACCATCTCCTGGAAGAGAAACAACATCCGGGTCAATGACAGAGACGAGAGAATCACTGTAAGTTGGAAATTAGTGCAATAGACATTAGTCATTTTGGTAAAAACTTTCTCTCTCTCTCTCTCTCTAACCTATTATATTTGTGATGTATCGCTGTTGTACTTCATTGTTCAGATGACCTTCGAAATCGTTTATCCTTTATTGACTTATCCATATTTTTTTTTATTACCATTGATGAAAGGCTTTGAGTTTTGATTACTGATGAGAAGTCACTGATTTAGAAATCAATGCATTTCCATCAATGCTGATAATGGAAACAGCAATATTGTGATTGTAAGTGCATGGGTTGTTGTATAATTGAAGCCCCGCAGGGTGTTTGTGAAAGCATATCCACCTTCCAAGAATGACTGGCCAAATAATAAACATGTGAGCATACGCGTCATCTTTAAATGAATCATCAATAGTGCTCCTTATTGCAAACTGAGCAAGGGGAAGATGCTTCTGTGGCAATTGGCCTGAAGCTAGACCCATTCCCAAACATCCTGTTTTCAATGTAATTTCTGTCCACCTCCTCCCCCACCACTCCCCCTCCTGCTTCTGTACCTTTCTCCATCTTCTCCTCCACTCATGTGCTCCTCATTTGCAGATCCGAGGAGGCAAGTTGATGATATCCAACACCAGGAAAAGCGACGCCGGCATGTATGTGTGCGTTGGAACCAACATGGTTGGAGAAAGAGACAGCGATCCTGCTGAGCTGGTGGTGTTTGGTAAGTCATATGTACTGTACGCTTTTACATTGTGGTCGACTGAAATACTGTGTGGGAAATGGAGCATAAGGGATTGTAGAGATATGTCACCACATTAGGAAATCATTTGAAAGAATGGCTATTTTTGAAAGACATGACAAGTATATTTCAGATGAAAAAATTTCCTGTGCAAAGTTCTGTGTCTTTTTAAATCCTTGTGATTGAGGTTAGTATTGAAAATACATTGTAAATAGTCACAATGACGGAGTAATCTACTGTCACATCACAGACATCAAAATGTGTTCATAAACCAACCAGCCTAATTTGAGTGAAATCATGAAGTGTATCAAATTAAATTAGGTTTCCAAGTCATGAAGTCCAAGTCAAGCAGAATTCTTCACTCATTAGTACTGGGGCGAAGCCTCTGATCCTCTCATGCGGAAGTCTCTTATAAAAATACACTATTTAAACAGGGCCTTATTTTACCCATTTTAATATGTTATTCTCTTTTTATATGAAAAATGCATGCATTTTTGCCCCAAAAGCATCTATTTAGACCTGCAGCACTTCCTTCTTACATAATCACTTTGTAAAAACCTTGAAAACCCTTTCCTGCCGACCAAAAATCCCCACTGCTGTGATTGGCCCGATGCTGTCGGAAATGTCACGCCCCTCGGACAGCTGAGGTCAGTCAGAGAAACAGAAATATGGGCATATAGGGCCGGAGGGAGGGAGCGCCTACGTGGATCCAGGAAGGGTTACTCTTAACCTTCACTCCTGTTGTGACACCACAACCACGTTGTTATCAGTCTTTTCATATGTTTTCAGCAATTTCAAGCCCTTTGTCTTGCTATTTGACCTCTCTCTGATTCTCTGCATGATTATAGGAAACAGAAAATGTCTATTTTCTTCCCAGTCCCAAAAAGCCCCCCCCCCCCCACCTTTCATATCTTCCTCATGCTGTTCTGACCACACTGTTTCAGCAGCCTACCCTGGTTAAAGACAGACATTAGATTTAGATGAAGTTTCGGAACTTCCTCTTCATTTGTTCATATTGGAGGCGTGGTCTATGAAAGTCCAGAGTTATTTATTAGGCGCTATTAATGTCTATCTAATGCATCTGTACTTAGCTTACCAATCATATCGAACATACCAGATCATGTACCTGATACCCAATGACAATTAAATAGTTTAGCACTAAAATTATCAAATTTTTCCAAAATAACTTCCAGTCTATTTTGCAAGTTATATATAACACTTTCTAAGGCTGCATCAGATCGTAAATCACCGGTTCCCCCCCCTGCTAAAATGTCTGGACTAATAGTGTATTAATACTCCCACCTGTGTAACTCAATACAAATAGGACATGATGGAATTGTAACATGTGTAGTCTTTATTTTACTCATTTCAAAAAACAACAGGGGACTGTATATTTCTCTCATTGGTAAAGGTTTGGTGTAAAAGGTCTCAGGCTCAGTTGCTCCACAGATCAAATATTTAGACTTTAAAGTGAGCTCTGGCGCAATGCGGTGGACATCCACTTTCTCACACTGTTTTTCCACCCTTCACCTCCCGCTCCTCTTCTGCTCCATTACTTCCTTCTTCATCTTTGATTTGTCTCCCCACACCCTAATCTCGATGCTCCTCTTTTTCCCGGCTGGCTTTCTTCTGTCTTCATAGTTTCAAGACGTGCAAAATGACGTTATATAAGACGATATAGGTTTGAAATATTCAGAATACATCATTTTCGCCAAGCCAACCGTAAATCTGTGCTTGTTTTTTTTTTCTCTCCACAAAGCAGTTTTAATCCCCCCTCACGTTCCCGTCCTCTTGTCTGATTCTCAGAGAGGCCAGTGTTCACCAAACAGCCGGTGAACCAGGTGGTGCTGGCAGACGATACGGTGGACTTCTTCTGCGAGGTGCACGGGGACCCGACTCCGACTATCCGCTGGCGGGCAGAGGAGGGAGAGTTGCCCAGGGGAAGGTACGTCATAAAAGTCGTTCAAGTACACTCTGCTAGAATTATACGATGCGTCAACACACCACGAGCAGGTGGCGGAGTATTACTTGCTTACGTAGTGTTATATTTTAGGTAACAGGTTTTAAGATCAGCTGACTTATACTAATAATATAATGTCAACTGTCTACATATATGCTTTCCCCAGTTGTGTTCTGTGCATAGAGAGGCATAGTGATTTCTTTTGTTTAAGGTTCCATATCATTCAAAAGGGCCATTTTTATGTTGAACAAGGAGAAATGCACACAGCTTGGATTCACACCTTTATCCCCTTGTATTCCTCGTTACAATCAGCCAATCAGAAGAGAGACGTAAATATGTTGGAAACTCTCCAATGAGATGCCTGATTGAGTACTTTAAAACTAGTTTGAGTAGAACTTTTGTACTTTACAATAAGGGACACTTAAAGGTAGAAAGTAGAAAATAAGATTTAAAAATATTTTTGGTAATAAAAAAGGTGTAAAACTATATTTAGATGATTTTTGTTATTCAAAACTACAAATATATCTAAAATAAGGGTCAGAATATACATTTCATATTGCACAGCAGTGTGAGTATCATCCAAATAATGAGAATCACATCTGAAAACTTGACTTCCCATTCTCTGAAGGAGCCCTCGGTATAATGTGTTGCTGCACTGTGATAACACTGGAGGGTTAACGCCGCCGAGACAGCGGGTGCTGAGAGCCACACTCTCACGCTCCCTCTTCACACACTTTGTGGATTTGATTGCATGAAACTTTAATGATTCCTCGGGGGAAATAAAGGGAAAACGTTCCCTTGTTGTCAGCAGGATTCAGACTTTGACTCCCCTCTGTCTCCACATGCGTTCGCAGTGCATAATCTACTTGTTTCTTTCCTAAGGAGATTTCGGAACAAATTTCAGGTCTGTCGCTCTCTCCAATAAATCTTGTGTGTCCTTTTTTTTCTCCCAGATTTGAGATCCGCAGTGACAACAGTCTGCGGCTGACCCAGGTGCGTGCTGAGGACGAGGGAACTTACACCTGCGTGTCAGAGAACAGCGTGGGCAAAGCTGAGGCATCGGGCACCCTCCAAGTGCATGGTAAGACACACACACACACACACACACACTTAAAACTGAACAGCACCAGCTGGTTGCGCAGTCATTATGTAGGAGTTGTGGAAAAGGATGAGAATCATGCAATGGTAATTGCAGAAGTGAATGAATTTTTGAGACTGAACCACAGAAACTTTTAGTTACAACAACTTTTATTTGATTGAGTATTACATGTGACTATTGTGAGAAAAAAACTGGAGAAAAGGAACACATTGAGTTCATTAATTCTCTCCTAATAAGAGATAAGACCAATTCTCAATTAGAAGCCTACTGAATGTAATTGTGCAATTCTGCAGAATCTTTCATTTGTTACAAACCTATATGTACAAAATACTTGCACAGAGGGACAGTTTTTGCTATGACGCATTACAGAAATGCCCACATCTCACCACTATGATGTCTCATTTCATCATTTCTTTTTCTACGTATGATTGATGGCATGAAGACCATTTTCTGATGATGCTAAGACATACAACATTTTCAGGAACACATTGAATGCTACAGTATCATCTCATGCCCAGGCTATTGTTTCTGCTTTAAACTCACTGTTTCATCTACTGGCAACATGCCATTAACTAAGTGAGAAAGGAAGAAAAAAAAGTGAAAAATGGATTTTAGGTTCCTCTTGAGCTTCCGCTCGTCATCCCCCTGGAGAGAGGGAGCCGAGATCAAAAAGCATTGAAATTACATTGGAATTAAGTCAGGGCCTTGAAGAGAAAAAAAATCTGTCATTTGCGATGATAAAAGGGAATACACCGAGTTTAGGTCTAACAGTTGATTCTGTGAGCGGCGCCCTCCAGGCTGCACTGACACTTTACTGACATCTGTCAGTGTGTGTGTGTGTGTGTGTGTGTGTGTGTGTGAGACGAACAGACATGGGGCGTTTGTTAGCACTGGAGAAAACACACATGTTCACGTATGCATAAACACATAATAGGGTGTGCTGCAGATTGAAGAAGCCATTCCCAGGAGCAGCTGGTGGGCAAATGACGATTGATTGTGGGCGGTTGCGAGGAACACACACACACACACACACACACACTCACACACACAGCCATCTTTTCTAGGTGTTATCAATCAGCTCATCATCTTCCACCCACTTGTCCGTCCGTTACTTCTTTTCCTTCGGGGACTTCACTGAAATGGCAGCCAGTTAATTCTAATTTACGTCGTTATTAATTTCGAACAGATGTGAGTGGTTATTCATTGTGTCTCATTCACCATGTTTCATCCAAAATCATCATTCATAACGGGCCCATTGTCTCATTCGTCTTTTTCTTTTTCTTCTTTTATCTCCTCTCTTTGCCACCCTTTTCTGCATCTCCCTCAATCGCAGTCGGCCCATCCAGTAAGTATTCCATTTCATTTCATCCCATCTTCACATGGATGTGTGTGCATGTATGTGTGTGTGTGTGTGTGTGTGAGAGAGAGAGGGCCTCAAAGGCTTAAACAATGTACAACTATTGCTTTTCTGACTAATAGGAATTTAGAACAATCAGTTATTGTTAGTATTTAAGTACCTCTGGAAAGGCTGGGGCTCAGCTTTTGATTTTCTGCACTCCAGCCGTGCTTTAGCTCATCTGGAGGAGGCAGAGCTCTGCCATTAGTACAATGAATAATATCTGCCTCTTTGATGTAGTATACACAGAGCGGAGAAATAAACGAAAGGGCAGAATAGAGCGGCGGTCACATACCAAACGATCACACGCTACGGTGATTTCATTTAACAGCAGTCCCTCTATGCTATGAGAAATAGCTGTGTATGTCTATGTATGTGTTTTTAGACCTTTTTTTAATTATTGGAGTGCAACTCATGTTTCTACAGTTCTATAGCATATATATTTCAGTATTACATTTATTGCTTGGGCTTTTCTAGAAACGTGCACTCGAGGAAAAGAGTCGGTTTTCTCTTTCGACGTCACAAATTTTATTTCACATTTTATAAATTTAACTGAATGAAAAGGAAAAATAAAAAATGGGAAAACACATTTTGTAGATTAATTAAATTAAATACAATAAAAATGTTTACTGTATTTGTTTATATACTGACTTATTTAGTGTTTAGTTTTGAATATGTCAGTTTCAGTCTTCTAACATTTTGGCCTCTGGTTTTCTACACTTTCTGTTATAAAACATCTTAAAGGACAAATCCTATAAAATGGAGTCCGAGGTCTAGTTTTTGTGACTTTAGAGGTCCTTGAGATGAAAAAAGTTTACACAACATAACACAATAAAGAGAAGCAAATGTTGTATGTGTGTTTAGAGATTGGAACTATTGTCTTTAAATCCACGGGTTCTTTGTGCCTTTTTTTTTTTTACATTCCTTTTCTTCCTGTAAGGATCTGGATGCTTTAAAGGTAGAAATCATTATGATGTTTAATTTTCCTGCCAATCAGTCACTTCACAAATGCATAGTCAGGGGAAATAAAGAGAGAGATGAAAGAACCCTTTTAAGCTATGACATTCGTTGGCAGAGGGCACACAAATGGATTTATGACCATTAAAAGGAAACACTTCTAGAGCAAAATATGTGAATAGACCAATCCCTCAACAGCCCGCGCTACATTAAAAGAACCAATTTTTTTACTAGTTATTTCCTCTAATATTGAGTTTTAAAGAGGTAACATTATTATCTTTGCACACACATGTGTCTCGCTGTTGTCAAGCAAATGCAATATATATCATTCTTTCAGATAAATGCGGTCTTCACATATTTGCATATATTTGAAGGGAGAAATGGAAACAGTTTTTTTTGGAGCCCAAATTCTTCATTGGGCCTGACGTTACGCTCCATCTTACATTACCTGGCCTTGACTTCCACGGTAACAAATTGACCCGTGCGGTCTCAGACTAGCATATAAAGCGCGCTTTGATAATGATCGGGACAATCTGAAGACGGCAGGAGCCAAGGACAGCAATTAAATTAGTGCGAGGCAGTTCTATCACTGCAGGGGGGTGGGGGTTGGGTTGGCGGGGAGAGGGGGGGTGATGAGGCTCCAAAGTGACCTTGCTGACAAGACCATCCTGAAAACCCATCTCTCCCCCTTTGTCGGAATTTCCCTCCGACGCCATGTCCCACTTTTTTTTTTTCTCTAAATGTCATTTACACCTTGATGCTACGACAGTGGGCGCGCTGGCAGGGGAATTAAAGACACTGGAAGCACGCTAACATGTCTGGAGGTGAACACCCTGCTTCCAACATCTGGTTCAAGGCTTGAACTGAGTGTTTGCTTCTGTGTTTGCCGTAGTGAGCAAAAGGGTTGCAAAGGGGGGGGAAATTTCCAGAAACTTTCCATGGGAAGTTAAACTGGGGAAAGTCTTTGGGCTCAAAAGTGTGGCCTCCTGGGATGTAGTAATCATCTTCTGTGCATGTGATGGGGGAATGCACAGTACATGAAGGGGGGCGTGGCCTCAATAGCCCCCCTTTAAGCAGTGTGCTGCATGCATATGAATGAGTAGTGTACTTGCATTAAAGGGAGAGTTCAACAATGTTAAAAATCTTGCCATGGTCACGATTCCCACAGTCACAGCAATAAGTGCTTCACCTTTCTTTTTGTCGATACAAGCTGTTTCCAGACCAACGGAGCAGAGCCGCGAGCTGCTCAGCTGCAACTGTGCGACTAAATGGTATTTTTGGTTTTCCTCATCTCAAACTCGGCAACTAAGCAATCCTGAGTAACAAAGCCTCGGGGAGAGCTACAGTCCCTGTCAGCAGAGATGCAAGAGATGTAAAAATGTTTTTTTTTTTTTTAAATGGGGAAAAAAAGATCATCCGCTCACACAGATCGCCAGTTATTTGTGGACGTGCAGGTCGCAGCAGCTGAGCAGGTCTTGGCTCTGCTCCGCTGGTCTGGAAACGACTTGTATCCATATAAAAAGTAAAGCATCTATTGCTATAAAGATGGGAATCATGACTATGGGCAAATTTTCAAAAATGTAGAACCACTATCTGGTTATTTTAGCCAAGATCATTCAACAATATATTTTCGCCAACTACATTTTCAGATGATTTCTTTACAATTATTTCCATATATTCTCATTCCCATTATTCCTCTATATTTCTGTTAATTCTGATGAGAAGTTTCCAACTTTGAAAATTTGTGGAATTTTACAACCTCAGGGAGGAAAAAGGAAACTTAAAGACAAACCCAGTTTATGTGCTCTGTATGTCCTGTATCTGTATTTGCTGGTAAATAATAGATAGCAGCATGTCAAAGCACACATTCTGCTGAACAACCCTGAAATATCTTTTCTTCATGTCAAGCTAGAGGGCGATCAATCTAGATTAAATATATATCCTAACAAGCTCACACCTTGAGTCCTTCTCAACAGTGACTAGAGTCAGTTTCGTAACACGCTGCAAATGCATGGCCGGCTTCAAGGAATGAAACTAAAACACAGGAAAGTTGACAGCTAACGTTTTAGCTAACATACACTATTGTATGTGCAGGAGCCAGGATTATCTACATTTTGAATTTAATACAATTGAACTTATATGGTTCTTTAATATCTGCCTCGTCTCTTGCCTGGGGGTGATTTCACATTCTGAAGTCAAAGAAATACAGCATCACTTCTACGCATATAACTTCTTTTTTGGTCTATTTAAAGCTGTACCAGCCCTCCACAATTCATGTATTGATGTTGGAGAAAGAGGCAGGAGTTCTGGCCACAAAGGGCCCACCTCCAAATTAAATAAAAGCATGGATGAATTATGGTCCAGCTATAACACATTATGTCTATAACCACCTCCTCAATCATCGTTTTAGAATGGAAACCGTGTCAGTTAAAAAAAAAAAACGCATGTGAAAGGGTATTATAGCTAAAGACTCATGCATCAGCATCAGCAGCAGCAGCATGACTGTGGGTTTACTCGAGCGTACGTGTGTGAATCACGCTGTCTGCAGCGGCGTGGGACTGCTGACAGCTGCCTGTCACATCGCTAGCCCCCTGAGGACCTCCTGCTGGCAGTGTGTGTGTGTGTGTGTGTTTTGTGTGCACCCGTGTGTGATAGCTTCAGTATGTTGGTGGGAATCACATGTCAAGCGGAGGGAGGGGGGCGCGGCGCGGGGTGGGATGCTCCACTTTGTCTGCCTCTGCCGTGTGATTGAGCTGCACGTCGCGTTCATACAGCGGCGGAACAGGAGCGTGCATCCTGATCTGTCCCAGCGGGAGCTTGGCATGTGGTTTTCCAGTCATGATGTTCCTCCCCCGGACCTCTATTCTTTTCCCTTAAACTCAGATGAACCTGTTTTTTTACTATATATTAGGATCTACGGGTGGGTTTGGTTCTGTATAATCTGATCATTTTATCAGCTATCAGCTTAAAAATGTAAATGAGTAAGTTCTGGCTGCAAGAGATAGTTCTAATATGTGTTTAATTTATTTGGCAAACAAAAGTTGTCTTTAACATAGCAGCATAGGCTCTAGCAGCAGTAGATAGGTCCCTATGTCTGCAATCATGTCTCTTCATACAGTGCAGGAAATACCGTGCTGTTGAAGTGTTTGCAGGAGGTGATTTTATATTGTTGCTCCAGCGCTTTAATCACAGAGCTGCACACTGATGCACTTTCGTCAACAACTTTCTTACCAATGTCGTCGTAGGTCACTTAAACGCAGCCTCACTGCAGACCCATAAAGTGCTGCTGGCGCATCTTCTGACTCTGCTTCTTTCCCTCCTCACCATACCCACACGAGTCAAGTCAAGTTTATTTGTATAGCCCAAAATCACAAATCACAGATATGGCCGCAACGGGGCTTTACGGTTCCCCTATCCTTATACCCTCACATCTTACAAGGAAAATCTACTTAAACAAAAAACCTTTACGAAACACCTCAGGAAGAGTAACAGAGGCAGGCGTTTAATAAATGATGCGGCACACGGTGGAAACATTACATTTGAACAGGAAAGTTAAATATGGCACTGAATAAAATAACAGAAATACAAGCCTCCACAACAACTGACTACTCTATGCTGTAAATCCGTCTGCAACACCAGGCTCCTTCCTCTTTTTGTTTATTACAGGCTTTAGGTGCAGCATCACCACTGCTGCTGTTTATCTTCACACCTTACCTGTGAGGAAAAAGCAGAATTAAGAAAAAAAGGAGCAGCCCTAATGCTTATGAAACAAACAGAACACAAGCGAACCAAACCGAGACAGTCGAACCGAACGGTTCTGACGGTTTTCACTAACCATCCCACCCCCAGCAGGAGCTGAACAAACATCGCATCTTTCTCACGGGGCGTTCTGGTCTTCATCACACGCAAGCATCCGAAGAGACCGAGCACTTCACACCCTCCAGATTTCCCTCCTTCTCGTCTTATCGTAGCGTAAAAAGCTGTGTGGAAATTCAGCTCGCGGTCCCTGTCTATTTTTGCCTCCCTCTTGGCACGTCGGCCGTGTTACATGGTCTCCGGCTCTGGCAGTATCTCGCATGTGAAAAGGCATCTCCAGACTTCTTCGAGTTCCAATCTCATTAGTTTCGTTCTTTATTTAGACGTTCCCTGGTTTACCTCCCAGACTTATTACTTTAAGTGGAATAGTTTTTGGAGAACTACTGTGCATATAGTTTCAGTAGACTTTGTTTGCTGCTGTTTTTTTTCCTTTTTTTTGACATGTATATTTCAGCTGCTCGGTTACAATCAAACCTCCCCGTCTCTGTCCCATGCGAGCATGCTAATGTTTCCTCCTGCCCTAAATCTAAAGCTCAGTGTCGCGCCGGGTGCACCCATTATTGCTAATTATTTATTACAGCCTCAGGCAACGTGCCGACTTGCCTCCTCAAATCAAACATCGTTATTCTCCAGACAGGGCTGTGTAGAGCACACAAAAAATGGCAATTTAATAGCCTGAATATTCCGAGCTGTCACTATATTTAGGTCAAAGTTGTGGCATGAAGATGTCTAGGTGCTGACAAGATTTTTTTTTGTCGAGCAACCGCCTTTGATGACGTCTTCTGACATGCCCTCGTGTGCGTTTATCAGATCTGCATTGCATAAAACAGGTAGCATTACACAGCATTTCGTACACAGCAGGTAGCGTGTACGTACAAACTAGGGTTCACATTCACCTTTTCCCATTCAAATAAAAAAAACTGCAAAAAACACCAAGAATTTGGGGGAAAAAAAGGCTGAAAATTTGCATAACATTTTTGACACTTGGGAAGCGTCGATTTCTCAACGTATTGACAGAAGGAAAATGTGTTTTTTGTCTATAGAAACAACTCTTTCACGATGCTTTCCAGTCTCTAGGAGAAGGACTCCCTTCATCAAACTACGACAGCGCTCGTAACGTAAAAAAACTTCTTTTTCTTCTCCTTCTCAGCGTGCTTTTGTAGGCTGTAAACTCTGACAACATTTTAGATGATGTTACCCCCCAGAGTCGACAGACTCGCCAGTAAATCATCTGTGATCAGCCGATGGGTGTCAGCTGAGCGTCAACGTTGCCATGGATACGTTCACATGATGTAATCTCAGTGGTGACTTCTTTCTCTCCCGACAACCACAAAACAATAACGACTTGAACCAGGCATAATTCTTTGGGGGGGGATTTTTTGCACATTTAATACAATTCACAATGAAATTTCTATACATCTGGATGGGAACCCAGATACTTTGCAGTTCACTTCCAGAAACTCTGAGTGCATGTGTTGGCTTTGACCTTTCGGGGTTGGTGGTGCCTCCTTGGCCGGGATCCATGGAACCCCTCTGTGGTGGAAGCAGTTTTTTGGGAATCGGAAAAAGGGCAGAGTATAAATTGTATACGCGGGGCATGAAATGAAGCCTGCACACTGTGTGCATGTGATTACGGGGAAGTGAGTGAATCAGCGGGACGCTCAACTCCGGCCAGACTCCTCGCCAGAAGATTCTCACTCCCTCACACTCGTTCGCTTTTACCGCCGGCCTGTTTTCCCCTGACTTGACCCGCGTACTTTTTCTGGTTTTATTTTCGCTCTGCGAGCTGTTTTCACCGAAGCAAACTCACTCAATAAAACCTGAGAGAAACTGGGCTCCGTCAAAGTTAACTCATGCAGCAGGAATTTTCTTTTTTCAAAAGTCTTAACTGCTTTGGGCATGAGCCGCTGTCAGACAAGCGGCCCAACTCTGAAATTAGTCAGATGCTTGTACGTGTAAACACAGATGTGCGAATCAGCCAGATCAGAATCAGAACCAGACAGAATGGGCCAGCCTTCAATACAAAGTCTGCATTACTTCACATGGGATGTTCAATTGACTGGCAGGCAGGTGTGTACATGAAGCTTCATGCAACTGGAATGCATTGCAAACTTTTATTGCTGCAGAAGAGTTTTTGCAGCAGAGGTCCAAATGTCTGGTTTTGCCTAACAGTCCAAAACCCAAATAAATTCAGTTTATCATGCTGCATAAAAATACATAAATATCTATCTATATATATATCCAAAATATTTTTTCCTGTATCATGTCCTTTCAGCTCATGCCATTTTGAATAACCCTCAGAGGGTTGTAAAGCAACACTGCATTAGTGATGGATGCCTTTTTTATCGTTTTAAGTTTTGGCATCACGGATCATCTTTTTTTCTCTCTCTCTGCACAAATTTAGCTTCTCTCATAAAAAGACGTTTTAAAGCGTATGACTCTCTGCCGTCTGCTCTTCTTTCAGCCGGGCTGTGTTTTAAATCAGATGGGAGATCAGGTGGGAGGATGGGAAATCAATTAGGACTGGTGGAGGGCGTCATTATGCATTCACAACACCTGCTGTGGAGAAAAGGCCTGTCACTAGCTACAGAATCAATAGAAATCATAAGGTTTGTGTGTGTGTGTGTGTGTGAGTGTGTGCATGCACACACACATGGATATGGAGTGTCAGAATGATGACCCACTAATTACCTGAGTTTAGGCTCCTGGGGGTTCAGGGCCGCCCCCTTTTGTTAGACTATACACCACAGGATGAGCTAGATTATCATGGTCTATAGCTCAACCAATAAGTAGCTATAAATGAATACCAGACTTCATCAATCAAAACCGAAAAAAAGCCAGGTACATCCTCTGTGTCTCTTCCTGAGACTGTAAACCCTCCTGAGGCCTGTCTGGGATTTGTGGTTTTGTGCTATACAAATAAAGTCGACTCGACTCCTTGGTTCCCCAACAAAGGAGAAGCTCAGACATTTATAATCACCACAATTATATCTATTGTGAGGCTTGTTTGAATCATCAGAATGGCGGTCATTTGACACAATGACTCATTTTTTAATTAAATTCACACCCATATTACATGTGTACAGGATGTGTGGGTGTGTGTTTGTGTGTGATGAATATTCAGTATTTGCCTTTCTGCTAAAAACATGCAGGAATTGTTTTTTTTTCTCTTAGCATCCTGAACACAGTTCTAAAAGAAAGGTATAAGAACTGAAAAAGATTGACCCTGTGTTATATCTTAAACATACTACATTAATGTGCGTATCTTGCCTGTCACGTTACCCTTAAACATGTTTGATCAAGAGATTTGTAATCGGATTGTACCATTGATTGGACATGTGAATATAGATAGACCCTTCATATTAACCCTTGCAATGCAACCCTTGGGATGCAATTTGCATCAAAATTTTATAAAGCACATCATGCACAGATGGTAAACATGTGTAGAACCTTTACAAGGATCAAGGATGAGCATCAGCAACAACCCTGAAATCATAGAGAAGCAAAAATTGACACTACCATTCAAATATTTGGGGTCACCCAGACAATATTGTTGACATTGTTTTCCATGAAAGGTCACACTTTTATTTATTAAATTAGCTGCAAAATAAAATAAAACTAATGAACTGAACTGTACAAAACAGGGCAATGTACCATTTGAAAACTGGAGTGATGGTTACTGGAAATTCTGGATATATATATATATATATATATATATATATATATATATATATATATATATATATATATATATATATATATATATATATATATATATATATATATAAAATTGTATTTTTCCAGTACTTTCTTTTTTTTCACTGTGTCAATATATTGCAATTACTCAGAATGTTCCATCAACATGAGTTTTATCCATTTTTATCTCTGAAATAGAAAGTCTCCTATAGCATGACTAATACTAGTCACATGCAAAAAAAGACATATGCAGTATGCGTGCCAGGATGACACATGAACGTATTGTGTATATATAGGA
This sequence comes from Eupleurogrammus muticus, assembly GCA_036785175.1. Classification (NCBI taxonomy): domain Eukaryota; kingdom Metazoa; phylum Chordata; class Actinopteri; order Scombriformes; family Trichiuridae; genus Eupleurogrammus; species Eupleurogrammus muticus. Next base: position 6,148,713 of record JAYKQN010000007.1, read on the forward strand.
ATGACACCCTCGGGTTCAAAGGGTTAATATTTTCCCCTTGTGTGGCTTTTTACTGTTAGCGTGTTGAAGGAGTAAAAAAAAAAGCAGCTCTGACACAAAGCAGACCTGGTGATGTAAATGTCTGAAAGCTGCAGCAGAAATGTGTGTGTGTGTGCCTCTGTATCTGAGTGTGTTTTTATATGCGTGTGTGTGTGTGCGTGCATGCATATGCGAGATATGAATGAGGTGGATGAGTGAGAGAGTTGCCAGTTGCAACACACAACGACACACGTCTCTCCATCCTCCTGTGTTGCAGTGCCCCCTGAGATCGTGGTACGGCCACGGGACCAGATCACGGCTCCCGGCCGCACCGTGACCTTCCTCTGCGGCACCAAAGGAAACCCCCCGCCGGCCGTTTTCTGGCAAAAAGAAGGCAGCAAGGTGAGAAATGTTCCCGATAACGTATACATATATACATATATCAATGAAATGAGGCGTCCATCAGGGTCTCGGTCAATTTTGTCTGACGCGGAGTGCATCGGAGCACGGCGTTTGAGTGGCGAGCGGGGCGGGGCGGTCGGCGGTTAACAGGGCCCCCGTTGCTGAGGCCAAGCCCCTGCACCAGCCCATACATTGGGCTGGTGGAAAATAAAACATTATACAAAGTTTTGATGGATGAGATGGCCTCGGTTTTTCCCAGTTTTCAACTAGTTCGCACAACTTCGCTTAGGAGAAGTCGGCCGTGACTTATTTAAGCTCCGACTTATCAGCCCGTGGACCATATGTGCCGTCGTCTACATCCAATATCAGACAGGACCATTACCTGACTGCCAGTTTGGGAATTTTATTGGTCTGACCCCCCCCCTTTCCTTTTTGCTCAGTGTTCTATCCCAGTGGTTTTTAAAGTGAGGGCTGCCAAACTGCTACAGTTTGGTCTTTTTCATTTTGTCTGTGCATATATGACAATGTGGGGAGGAGTAACTTTGCTTCATTAAAGATTATATCACTGTGCCATTATTTTTCTGTTACACATACCTCCTGTTCTTGCACTTGTTTGAGGCAAATAAAAATCAATGCTGCCTGTCTGTAGCGGGTGAGAGGATGATGGTTAATGGCAGTCAAAGGTTTCATAAAAAACTGTAAAATGCTCCTCTTCCCACAATAGTTCCTGTCCTGTGGGGACAGTTTTGGTCCACATGCGCCTTCGCTCATTCACGGTCACACGTGCATGACTCCCCAATATTCTCATCACCTTCTATATGTAATTGCATATATTTTTTTCTATCATGCTGTTCTGTTCTATTTAGATTTCTGAGGAACTACCTGTAAAAGGGGTAGTAAAATGGCCGTTGGTGGTAGTTTCCCCTTCATGGCAGTTTTTATTTTTGGTTTGTTGTAATATGAAGTAAAAAAAAAAAAACACTTAAAAGAAATAATGGCAGTGTTCAGGCTGGCATCAGAAGTGTGTAAAAAAATCTCCATGTGAAAAAATGAAAAAAAAGTATTCACATCTTAATTGGAAATGAACTTTTGCAGGATTTTTGCTAATTTTCCCTTTTTTATTTTAAATGGACACTGATGAGATTCTAATAATAATGGTCCTATAATGCTAATATGTTTCTTATCCACTCTGCCTCTATAATACATGCCAGAATCTCTACTCAGATTTTGTCATTGTGTGCTGTATTTCACTGATTCACACTGGGCATTATTCACCAAAGTGGGAGCAGCAGCCTACGTGTCCAAGTGTGTGTGTGTGTGTGTGTGTGTGCGTGTGTGTGTGTGTGTGTGTGTGTGTGCGTGCGTGTGTGTGTATGGGGACTATGATAAGCTTTCCAGCCTGTTGGAATGCACTGAAAGGCCTGATGAGAGAGCGTGGGTGCCTGTAGCATGGCTACCAGGTACAGATTAGAGGAGGGGGATGAGTGAGATTGGAGAAGGCCTGGAGAGTGTGTGTGTGTGTGTGTGTGTGTGTGTGTGTGCGTGTGTGTGTGTGTGTGTGTGTTTGTGTGTGTGGGAAAATGGAGAGTAAGAGTGGAGGAGAGAGATAAAGAGGAGAAGGCATAGATGAAGAGGAGGAAGAGGAGCAGGAAGTGTGTGGGTAGCATGTTGATTTTGGTCGCTGCCTTTTAGGAATAATACTCAAAATGAATACTCTTATTCTAAGGAGTCCTATTGTTCTATTATTCTTGCAAAGTCGAAAAACATTTTGGAAATCAGCACACTCATCTGAAGTCACGGGTAGACAAATACTCATTGGTGTACCCGTAAATTCTCGCTTTTTACTAGTATTTTTTTTTCCATTCTTATGTCCATAATGCATACTGTGTATGCTGATCAACAAATTCTACGAATTTTGTACATAGTGTTGTGTATTTTTATTTTTTATAGCTTTTATTTTCTTTTTCTTTACTCTGTACGCTGCAGTAACAAGCAAATTTCCCTGCTGTGGGATCAATAAAGTCCTATCTTATCTTATCTTATCTTAAATTTTGTGTAGGCCATTTTGAATTGTCTTTTGTTTTTTGGTTTTCTGCCCATGCATCTTTGGGGCCTTTAGGAGGCACTACAAAACTCCACTCCCAGTATCAGTATATATTCAGGTCAGAGCAAAGCACATAGCCTCAAACCCATTTGTATTGTAGTCCTTTGTAGAAACATCCAAATGTCTTGAGGGTGACCCCCAGGTTCATCTAAAGACCTGTGTGATTAAATCTAACATAAAGCAACCAGCTGTAAATCCACTTCACGTGGCCAGGCCGGTCCCATATGAGAAACATGTCACAATCAATCTAATTCAAATGACAAAAGACCCTGTGCATCCTGGAATGCTAAAATTCCCTTCAGCACGTCTACTAAATGATGACAAAACGTATGTTGCAGCGCTGCAACCTACCTTAAATTCATTATTCAAAAAATAATTGTCCCAAAAGTTGAATTATTGTGCCTTTTTTCAAGTTAATATTGGGTTCTCTCAGACTGTCTGCAGCTTTTATGTGGCAGTGAAAGACCTCCAATTTTTTTTATTATATTTAATACTGAAGAATGAAAAAGGAGAGAATAGGAGATCAAGGATAAAACCTGGGGAAAGCGCTATGAAAGCTAATAGTTGCTCTGTTCTGTCATAACATCAGCTGTTCTAGTGCCCTTGAGCAAGGCCCTGAAACCCTATTCTCCGTCTCACGAGATAAATACACGATAAATTAGTTACAGGCTAAATGAACCGTTTATTTCCAGGATTTTTCCTTATCCGCGCTCGAGTGCACACCGAGGGCCAATACCGGCAATAGGTTTTGGCTTGGAAAAAAAAAAGGGCTTGCACAACCGTCGCATTGTGCAACGTGGATCCTCTGCTGCAAAAACGGTCTTTTCGCCGTTAAATCGGAGCATCTGCTCATCCTGCCGCGTCCGTCCCTCCACATCACGCCAGATATCCGCTTCTCTTACAATCTCTGTGCCTCGGCCTGTCGGTTAAATAACAGATCTTAGTTCAACTGCCTCTCCATGGCCATTCAGAGCACTTTACCCCGCTTTTAAATACCGTTATCCAAGCTCACAGAAGCTTTTAGATTCCAGAAAGCCACATTTGAGATTTCATGTTGTGTAGGCTGCAAAACTGAAGTCATGTGGGAACCCGCTACCAGTTGGCATACTGTACAAACTGAAATCCTAACAAGTGACAATAGCTTATTTTTGGTACAATTAATCCAATATTGAGTAGAATTATCTAATTCCACTAGCATATTATTTTTGCTTATTTCGTTTGGTTTTGTTTTAGTGGGTAGAGCTGTTGCCTCACAGCAAGAAGGTCACAGATCAACGCCTTTAACTGAGGTTTGCATGTCCTCATCGTGTCTGCATGGGTTTGCTCAGCCTTCTCCGGCTTCCTTCCAGAACATGCTCAGATTAATTGGAGACCAAGTTGCCTGTAGGCATGAATGTGTGAGCGAATGGTGTGTGTGCCCCTGGGCTGGCAACCTGAGTGTAGAGATGCAAATGAATGAATGGTTTCCTCATAAAATTTTCAAACCTCGTGTCAAAAAAACTAACTAAATGCATGATGCTTATTCCTCTCCAGACCCTGCTAATTCCCATCCAGGAGCCGACCCAGTCGGGCCGCTTCTCTGTGTCGCTGAGCGGCGAGCTCACCATCACCGACGTCCAGGCCGAGGACTCGGGCTACTACTTCTGCCAGGCGCTCAGCGTGGCCGGAAGCATCCTGACGAAAGCCCTGCTGGAGGTGGAGAGCGGTGAGTGTAAGAAAGAAAAACAAGACGTGCTGGGGGGGGGGGGGGGGGGGGATTCGGGATTACAGCGAGCGCATTAACTCTACAACATTCTCCGTGTTGTTCAGCGTAAATATCACTGGGCTTTCGGCCAGCACTGGAAGCAACGTCTCCCACTTCCACTAACCCTGTTGATGTTCATTTTAATCATCCTATTACCTTGTCTAGCCATTTTCTATAAGAATAAATACTCGACAGGGTAACTTTCTCAGCTGCATATGCTACGCTTTTACTCAATATCCTAGAAAGTGGCCCAATACAGTGGCAGAAAGTAACTGTAGCGGTAAATTCCTGCCTCGGAAAAATCTATGTCATCAATTTGCATGCTAAACTGGGGCAGGACCAGAGAGAGAGAGAGAGAGAGAGAAAGAGAGAGAGGTGGGTTTTCTCTATTAATGATGTTTTACAAATGGCAGCACACGTGCTGATTTTACAGGTAGACTTGTTTCCCTGCCATCGACAAAACTGGACAACACCCAGTAATCTGAATAGTACTATATTATAAGATACAAGTATAAAACACATTTTAGAGCAGGGATTTCCAATCATGGTCCTGGAGGGCCACTGTAGGTGCAGGTTTTTGTTCCAACCAGGCCTTAACACAGCTGATTCTACTAATTAACCACTTCCTAATGACCTTCGTTAGTAGAATCAGGTGTTGGTTGGAACAAAAATCTGCACCCACACTGGCCCTCCAGGACCAGGATTGGACACCCCTGTTTTAGAGTAAGATTTCCCCATCGCTTTTTGCTGTAATATCTATTATCTCCCCTTGCAGCGCCGTCGGACCGCGTGCCTCCCATCATCCGCCAGGGACCGGCCAATCACACGTTAGCTCCTGGTTCCACCGCCCAGTTCCACTGCCACATCATGGGCAACCCCATCCCCAGCATCCAGTGGGAGAAGGACGGCCAGAGGATCCTGGGGAACGACGGCCGGATCAGTTTGATGGAAAACGGCACCTTCCAGATCACCAACATCCAGGTATTTAAGCTCACATTCGAAATATTAAAAAGCAAGTCTAACGAAACTGGCAATAAAATGCGTTTTATTTACTCCTAACTCTGGTTTGACCTTCAACTTTTTTATCACTGCATCTTTACTACATCTTCTTGTTCCGTTGCACCAGCGTGTTGCGTTGAACTCATTAAAAAACAGTTTCACTATCCACTGTAGCACATCAAACACGGCAGGTCACGCCCGATAAACATTTCCAAGAAGATAAAACACAGTTTTTTTTATTTAAAAGAGAAAAAAAAAGTATGAAGCACATAAACAGGAGACGTTTACGGCGGACTCGAATAACAAGCTTTTATGCGAGGAGGAGTGGAACGGGGGAGGGGGCTGTAGCACGACTCCCAACGCTGAGGCGTGATCGCCATGATAATGAATGCGCGAAGGCCATTAGTAGTCGTTAGCGCCGTGCTAATGAAATCCATTCAGCGCAGAATTCCCCCCCCCTCAGGGCGTGAAGCAGCACCTGAGGTCACCGCGGCATCGGCGGGACTCGAAGGAGGCCCGCTCGTTAATTGATCACAGGTTCTCAATGATTAACGATCACCGAGACTTGTAATTAGATCCTCGATGTATCAGCGGCGAGCGAGCGAGGGCCGGACGAACGAGGGCCCAGAGCCGGAGTTAGCGGAGAGAGAGAGAAAGGCCGCGTCTCATGTTGCATTCATGCCGTGTGGGAATAAGAGGGAAGGACCTGACAGCTGAGAGCGTTGCTGCCAGAGCCCCGTCGGTAGCTGTCAAACAGCGCGTCGAACTTCTCTGCAGACTAGTTGGGTTTGATTAGACTCTCTGCAGCGAGCAGATGTTTCCCCGCGGTGCTGCCGCTGTGCTGGATTTGTATTGTTTTTACACGGCGAGCAGAAAGCGTCAGATCGATTCCAGGTAACTACGGCCGTGGATTCGTCTGCCCCGACTCACCTCCACTTTGGGACAGTGGTAGTTCCGGGATTTTTCTGAAATGCGGGGCATCAAGAGGCCATTTGTTGCATTCAGGGGCTGAGTTAGGGATGGGACAGGTCACAATGTCCACAACTCGTTTTTTTGTTTGGTATAAGTGATCATTAGGAAAATCTAAGGTAAAAGTAGATGAGATTCTAGCTGCAAACATTACATCACATGAACCATTGTGTGTGCTCTCATCACTGCATTTCACTGTTACTTTTTGCACTTTTACTTTACTTGCACAGGCTTTTAATCCCTGCTGGGTATCGTTGGTCTTATTTAATTCAGGTGCCCCACCTACCTCTCAGAGGACTACAAACATGGCCACAGCACAGTGTCTTCTAAGATAATGCATTTATTTAAATGTCAAAGATTTCACATCAACACGGTTTAAAATGATCTCTAAATACTTCACTAAAGTGCACGTCAGATCTTTTTTTATTATGAACATTAAGAGTATAAAATTTGGTCAACAACTTAAAGTACACACAGTTAAGGCTAAACGGGCTCATCAAACCTAAACTTAGCGAGAGCAGTAGCTAAAATTCTTTCACCTGACGACCAACAAGAAGACGTGTGACTCACCAAGAATTTTTGATCCTCAGATCTATATCAAGTTGGATATGGATTTTTTTTCTCCTCCTACCTACACACACACACACACACACATCCGCCTCAGGCTCCGGGAACGTTTGAGCGTTTCTAGTTTAGTTAAAAAAGCTGAGACCTCCGCAGCTCTGTTTCGACGCCCACTGTCGCCAACGATTCGGGGGTGGAATTGCAATCAGTGATCGTTGAAATCTACGTTTCCTTCTCTCGTCGGTTGATTGACGGAACCGGGGCACTTTCAGGGGCCAATCAGATTAGAGGAGGGGCCAGAACTGTCAATCATTTGAGATGCTTCAACTATATCGCACTGTTCTCCATCTTTATTAAAGAATTCTAGTTTATTACAAGTTTAATCCTTTTTGTGTTATTATTACCAAGATAATGTCTAGCATCAGGGGAAAAAAAGGCAACATGCATATTGTTGGAAAAACACCCGTATTAACACGTGTGTTGTAGTTTTACTATATTCATTATCAAATATGGATGGATAGTTCTGAAAAGGTTGATCCCAGATAAAGATTTGATTATCTAAACTCTCTATATCCCTCGATCGCGCTGTTAACCAGATTAATCTCATAAGTAAATAATCTTCCATTTCCCCCCCCTCTGGTTATGCCTCAGAGATACATGATAACGGATTTGTAAAACTCTCCGCTGTAAAAGCAGCCTTCACCTGAGCTCTCCTGCGGAATCGACTTCAAAAGAGTTAAAAAATACGGCCCCTTAATGACACTCTTTCTTTTTTCTTTTTTTTTTGCATGACAGGGGGAAAAAAGGAAATGAAATCAGCGCTCATAAAGCACATTTAACCCTGAAATAATCAGTATAAATAAGTCAATTTCATCTGGGCCCCCGGAGGGGAACAGATGGTCTGTTTGTTCCTCGCACCCTGGCAGCGAGGAGATGACATTACCCAGGGATCCGTGCCAGACACTCGCCGCCGCCATCCCTCACCGGTGCCAAGGCATCCTGGGCAGACTGGAAGTGTGTGTGTGTGCGTGTGTGTGTGTGTGTGTGTGTGTAGAAAGAGAGAGAGAGGCTTGCACTGCCATTCTGCTAAACGGTCGACGTGGGCGTGAGGTGGAGGTTTTCGACAGCAGAGTGCGAGAGGACCACACGGACAAAAAGAAACCGATTACTGACAGTAATGAGGTTAAAGCGGAAAAATCGAGTCAATGCCTTAACTTTAAATCCCGGTGAACGCCTGTTGTAGTGTGTAATCGCGTTTCCCTTCCCCCCCAAAAAAGAGGGTTATGACAGCCTTCTGTCTGGTTCCCTAACTGTGTAGATGGAAAGATTCGATGTGAGAATTGCGTTGCAGGAATGTTCCAAATGTTAAAAAAAAGCAATCAAGCTATAACGTATTTGCAGATTCCGCCTTTAAGTCCTCCGTCCTCTCCGCAGCCTCCCCTCCCTCCTGTTCCTCCTCTCCTCCTCCCGCCTCATCCATTTTTCAGCAATCTGTTTCGCGCAGGGCCCCGAGCTGCCGGCCTTGATTAATAGTCAGGTGTCCCGGCTGTTTACCCCGCGCGCCCTCCACGCCGGATCCCCCATCAAACGCCGCCATCTGGGGACCCCGTTTTTTTTTTTTTTTTACCCCTTCAGACAGCCAGCCGCCGGGTCAACCCAAGGTCAGGGCCTATAGGAAGAGGGGAGGAGCCACATAGGACAGAGTCACCTGTCCCGCGTCCCCCACCCCCCCCTACCCACGCTGACAAGCCACTTAGGCTTGACTAATTCCAGTGTCGGCGTTACGGATGAGGCCGGACCCGCGGAACGCCGGGATGGGGAGGAGGAGGAGGGAGGACGGCCGGGCGGGAGCGTGCACACCATCGCAGCGAGGCATGAGTCATCACCAGAGCTAGTGCCGCACACATCCTCTACATAATGTATAGGGTTTTTCAATCAGAGTCATACGGCCGTGTTCGCTAAATAAGTGAATAAGGGAAGGGAGAGTGTGTGTCTCGGTCTGCATGCAAACGAGCGAGTTACGGACGACCTGCAGAAAAACAGATAAAAAACAAATTGATTAGCGATTGTTTTTAAGTTTATCTCAACAAATCAATTGATAAAGAGTTTGTGTTCACCTTACAAAGCGATGCACCAGGAATGTGCACTTGCACATACAGTGGTGTGCAAAAGTGATTGTTCCCATCCTGATTTCTTGTTTTTAGGATGTTCAAATTGTGAAACTTATTTTAAAATAAGGCAAAGGCCCTGTATGTGTGGAAAAAAGTGATTTCCCTCTCCTGGTAAAAAATAAGTTGTCAGTCATTTTCTATACAAGCTTATTAGTATCACAGGGACACACCCCAGACAGGTCGCCTATCCTGGGGCACACACCATGGGCAATTTCTTTTCATAAAGTCAAATAACTAATTACAAACAAACTTTGTGACCGTGATGAGAATATTTAAAAATGATAGAAACCGCCTTTGTGAAAAAAAAAGCATTTGACATTTACTGATGTTGGTTTGTCACATGTCCCATTTACTAACGTGTGATGGGAATTACGTCCTTTTTATTCTGTTTCCAGGGAGAGAAAGAAAAAAAGGTTTAAGGCGGCACTTCACATTGAAGGGCTGATAAAAGTTGACACTTGCTTAAATATTATATATATGAAAATGAAAATCCTTTGTCTTTTGTCTTCTAATGCCTGTCATATAGTTACAGAACATATATACATTTTAACGTTCAGTTTGAAATAGTCAATATTTGAGACTCTAAATTCAGGATGAGGTAAAGAAAGATAAAGAAAAGGAACCGAAACATGCTCCTAAAGGTTGTTGCTACCTCTGTGCCACGTTAAAAGACTCCCCCCGTGTTGAGACCCCCAACATCTCCCTCTGTTGTAAGCAAATTCACAGCCCGTCTAGCTTTTGGCTTACCTCCCCCTAAAAAAAAAAAAAGTCATACGCAGCATTCGTAATGCGCATGCACACACACACACACAAACACACCCATGCACACAGGCACATTTATCACACACCTCTTAATTACATCTGCTCACAGCCTGCCCAGAATGCTAAGTAGCTGTTGAGTATAAAGACTGGCATCTCAGAAATTTCTAGACCTCTAGCTGGTCATTAAAATTCTGTCCTTTGATACTTGCCTTTAATTCTCTCCTCCTTGTCGGAGTCAGACTTAGGAACATAAAAAAGCCGGCGACTCGCCTTCAGCTTCAAATAGGTCCACCGAGAGTATATTATTTATTAAAAAAAAAAAAAGAAACTGTCCAAAGACGACGCGGTTAATTGAAGCGTATGTCAAGTTGAGGCGTGCTTAACGAGAAGCAAATATTCATATGCAATTAACAGTGATTGATCCCTAATAGAGTCAGTTACAGTGAGCAGTTTTCGGCGAATGATGAACAGATGTGGGTCAATATATGCAATTTATTGGCTGAATATTCATTCTAATTATTAACTGATATATCCCACAAAAAGAAAATCGATTATACTGTAGTGCAGTCATTCAAACAATCCAAAATAGTGTCAATACCACCTGGAGAATAACAACTTTGACTATGGAGAGGAAGTTTGACACGTCTCAGTTGGCAATTCACTCGCTGCTCATCCCAGACTTGCGTGATCCTTACAAACAGAAATATGATCAAGCAAACACATAATTCCAAACTCTCTTTTTTCACGGTTTCCAAGTTTCTGATGTGCGACATAAATATCTATCAAAGTACTTCAAATGCACGGCGTCACATCCAAACCGCAGCCCTCCGTCTGTAAAAGGTCACATATCTGAGGATTCAGCGTTTTTTCATCCTTATATTATTATATCTGTCCGCACGTCGCTAATTCCGTCCCCGGTGTCAGCAGCTCATGCTTAGTTTCCATCTTAGACACTTAAACGCTGCCATCTGTGATTTCCAGACACGCGGTCTGCCTGCAAAAGGTCTAATCTCTGTGAACAGAAAACAGAATTTGGTAGAAGGTGATACCTCTCAACAGTGTTTTGGTTTTTGTTTTTTTGTTTGATATATCCGTCTATAAAGCATATTGCATATCTCTGGCTGTTTGTCGAATCAACTTTCCGATATAGTGTGTTTCCTTTTCTGTGAAATTTTTTAGAGGTAGTCAAAACATCATTATAATCATTCCTCGTAATACAAAAAGCCAACCTTCCATTCATGTGAAAGTGGAGAGAGAGTCACCTATTCAGCTTTAGAGGAATCACAGCTCTGCGTTCCGACAGCTTTTTTTTTTTTTTTATTTTCCCAGCAGCCACCTTCCCCCCTGCTCAGTATTCTGAATACAAACATTCTGCTTTTGAGAGATATGACATTTGGTCTCAATCACTGGTAATGGGTACATTAACACAATATCCTCGTCTCGCTCACCCGTACGCACACACACACACACTAACACACACTAATGATACACTTCTTTCTGTTGCCAGGAAACGGACTCTGGGGTTTACACCTGCCTGGCTTCCAGCTCCAGTGGAGAGACGAGTTGGAGTGGAGCACTCACCGTCAAAGGTAGATTGTGTTTGCGTGATTTAAAAGATGTACAAATGACAACTCCGTGAAGTGGCGGCGTAACAACGCAGAGAGATGAAAAAGTATATAAAAAAAAAGCTTTTGTACCCATGAAAACACCTGTCTATAAAAGAAAGAAAGTAGTGTCTGTGGCTCGTGTATCTCTGAATGTCAAACCAGCCTCAGCTTTAAGATACTTATTATACTACTATTTACCTATTATAATGAATAATATCATTAAAAGTTAAAATCCCATAGATCTACTCATCCAAGAGCTATCCTGCAGCAGATCTACTATTGCAGTGTAAAGCTCCATAGCACAGAACTCCTCCTCATGTTGCTTCCCAGCACTTTCATTACAATTCAAAGCTCCGTTGTCCTGTTCCTTCCTGCACCGATTTTGTAGCCATCATCATGGAAGTATTGTAACATCTCTCAAAAACCACATGCTAGTATGTTAGCTGGTTTAGCTTCAATCCTCACAACTATCGGCCGTAGTTCACAGACCCTGAGGAAAATCCCAGCATTATCGCCTAAGGCTGTAGAACAGGCGTCCACCAGTAGGAAGATTGATTTCATTGATTGATGGTTCGATTCCCGACTCCTGCAAGTTGCATATCTCAAGATACTTAACCCTGATTTGTGAGCGAGTTAGTTTCCATCGGTGTGTGTGAATGAACACCTGACTAGACTAGAGAAACGCTATATAAATGCTTTTCTTACAATAGCTGTATTTCATGTCTATCCTTACCTCAATGTCCATCTCTTACCTAATGTACAATTTGTCTATTAACACTATGAAACAGTCCAACACACCCTTATTTAGTTAAAAAAAAAACTACTTTCTATAGGAATACATACTTCCTATGAGCACTACGCCAGTTGTATAAAAGATTTATAAAGTCATTTTTTTCCTGCAATGGCTAATATCAACAAGTCACTGTTTTTAACAGTATTGTAATTAAAACAGTAAAATTACATGTTATAATATAATAAATAAAGATGCGACTGCGGATAAGACCATTTAGGCATCAAGGGGGTAATTCTAAGAGGTTATTTAACAAGTAACTGAGCCCAGTAAAAAGCACCTAACCCTTCTGGTCCTGAGGCTGTTACCGGCCACGCTGCTAATACACGTGTCCAGAAGAGTTTGCCTGTGAAACACGATGTTGATGAAGATAAAGGTTTAAACAGCCCTAACGCGCTCGTTTGCAGAATGTAATGTTCAAACATCATCACAGCTCAAAGTGCACAGTCAATTTACTCACAGTGGTTTGTAGTGGAGATCGGGTACATTGTGGAGTCTTAGAAGTGAGCGGGATGCAAATGTTCAGTCAACGTTAGTGAGATTTACACCATCTACTAATCAACAATTAGAGTCCTTGCTGTGGACCTTCATTCGTAGAATCACGTGTGTTACTGCTTGTTGGATCAAAATCCTGCAGCCACAGTGGCTCTCCAGGACCAGGGCTGCCGACCTCTGCATTAAAAAGTTTAAACACCAAAGGCGAACGTTACGGTTCTAAACAAACGCGTGTGTTTCCTCCTCATCGACCCTCCAGAGAGTGCGGACTCGTCAGCAGCTCAGGCCACCGAGCCCTTCCAGCTGCCGGGCCCGCCGCACAAACCCATAGTCACGGACGTGTCCAAGAACAGCGTGTCTCTGACCTGGCAGCCCAACGCCCACGAGGGAGGAGCCGCCGTCACCTCCTACATCATCGAGGCCTTCAGGTGACCAATCGCTGCTGTTTTTACCTCATATCTAATACGTCTTGTTTCATCGAGGACACAATGAGAATTAATGTTAGGGAGCTTATTCATATACTCTTTGTCAGGGACTCAGTCTTCTCTTGTACTGGATATTTAAAAATTGTGTGATTTGAAGCAAAAGTCTTTGTTTTCTTTTGGTAGTTGGGTCTAGATTTCTCCTATATTTACACGGCCTCGTCATGTCACCACCATGTTTTCTGCCTGAAACATACTAGAAAAATAGATGATGAAAATTTGAGGAAAAGGCTTAAATTAAATTACTAGATTTATATTTAATTAACATTATTATCAACCTGCTGTCAAAGACTAAAAGAGTAGACAGCCTAAATATGACTAAAAGGAAGATGGGCATTTGTCTCATGACCAAGAATAAAATTAAAATGAAAAATGGCATAATTCATACCCTGATTTCTAGGATGGATTTTCTGATTGTTCTAGTGATAATACACCAAATCGTTGACTCTTATCAGTTAACAACATGCAACAAGTTTTTAAATCTGACTTTATAAATGTTCTGATTTCCGTTTTGGAAATGTATGCACATTAGTGCAAACTTGCTTAGATAATGCATGATTTACATATTTAAACATACAATTTCAACCATTTTAATCGAGGGTAAGTTATTAATATCTATGAGTTAAACACTTCTGTGGGACGCCTCATTGCATCTCAGCAGAAACATTTACGTCCTGACACCTGAGTCGAGGTCCACCTTGGATTCATTAGCGTTGGAAAAAAAAATAGCTTTAGCTCGGCGGATGGATGGTCGGGAGATGAAGATAAGCAGCGTTACGGGGAGCAGAAACGTGCCCTTCCAACTCAATAAAGAGGCTCGCCTGGCAGAGCGTAATCACATCCAGACGCCGCGGCCCGTGGCGTCGCCGGCGGAGCGTTTCCGGAACCGATTCTTTCGGGGGAAAAGCAGCTGAAGAGATGTTTGCAATAACACGTCTTTGCCTGAGGTGCTTGTTTGGAGGAGCGAAGGGAAGGGGAAAAGGGTCGGGGCATGCATGTTTATGCACGTGTGTGTGTGTAGATATAAAAAGTGTTTATTGTGAGAGTGTGAACTTCCTTTGAGCATCTCCTCGACAAAGTTACCTTGAATCCAGCTTTGGGTCGCCCTGCACTCGCATGACATGAGTATTCATGAGTGGGTTTTCTTCACTGCACCCTTTGGGGGGAAGACATGCAAAAGTGTGAGAGAGGCCTTTGAGGACTGCACGGCTCTGCCAATGTGACAATAAATTCCCAGAGAGAGACGAGAATAAGAGAGAACGGGGTTGTGGGAGAATGCCACCGGGTCGAGACACGCTCTCGTCTCCCGACTGCAGCTGTGCGTCTCATTAGGTTATTCATCAGGACAGTAAATTGTATCATTTGCAGGAGAATCTTTTTCGCTTCACACCTGCTATTGTTTACCAGATGAGAAATAATTGAAGAAAATGGGAGGAACAGTCAAAAATAGCTCCCGATATTGCCCGGAGATCCTCACCTCGTCAAATCAGCATCGCAAAGCACTCGTGAATGCAGTACGCATCCCCTTTTTCTATGTCGACTGTACAGAAAGAAGAGGGGCGTTTGATTCCTCAAGACGTCTTTGGGGAATTGTCACATCAAATATGGTGCATGTCACATGTGTAGGCTTTGTCTTAGGAAACGTTCTGATGTGCAGATTTCCCACATGACAGGAAATCAATGAGGCGAGATGAATGTTGGCAGACGCAGTTTTTTTTTTGGTAAAAACACATCTTTTTACGTCCTCTTTTGCAGCCAATCGGCAGGCAGCACATGGCAGACCGTGGCCGACATGGTGAAGATGGAGACGCACACCATCGCCGGCCTCCTCCCCAACACCGTGTACCTGTTCATCGTCCGAGCCGTCAACGCCTACGGCCTCAGCGACCCCAGCCCCATCTCTGAACCTGTCAGGACACAAGGTCGGTCCGAACAAAGCATGGCAAGGCATTTCAACATTTGAGGGCTAAATTTGACTCTTCAGTCTTTCTAATTAGTCGTATTTGCATTTGTTGCAACCTCTATTCAAGACATCCGTAACACAACTGTTAAAATAAAATATAGACACATCTGTGATTCAGTTTTGACTAGGTATAATGAAATCTGTAGATATCTCAAACATGCATGGCTCTATTTCTCTTTTCTCTTAAGGCGGGGGTGTTGCAGCAATGTGATTTTGCTCAGTCAAAGCTGTAATTTGAGATATCTGTATTCATTCCACGAGTTGGAATGAATACAAATATCTCCCTCTTCAGATAGGCTATCTCTAATCAAAACTCAGTTCAGGGTATCTGTAACTAGATAATAAATATCTACAATTACATGTTGAATAGTCATATCTTCAGATATAGATATCCACAGCATAATTTATAATATACGAAACGGACATGCAAATATAAAATATTTAAAAGTTAAATATCCTCAACTGGAATTATGAACAGTCACAATCAAATTGTCTTCCCAAACAACGACAATTGTGGATAGAAGGAATATAGTTGTCTCAAAAGTTCTTTTTAACTTTTTAACTGAATTGCAGATATCGGCAACACATATCCATACTGACCTTTAACCCTTAAGAACCTATTTATCCTTAAAGGAAAATTATGTGGGTTATACCAAGTGGGCCACAGAACACATTTCATTTTTTTTTCAGAATACAGATTTTTATTCCCAAAGATCTGTATTTTAAGATATATGCAACATTAGGCTTTAGTGGTAAACATATTACATATGAGGATGCTTAGTATTGTCACTTTGGGACTTAATGTGTTAAGGTCAAACATTAAGCCTTATAAGGAAGAGTCTGGCGTGCTCACCATACTGTGTGTGACAGTGCATAGGCACTCTGAGCATAAGTGAATGTGTGTGTTTCCCCTCAGACGTGAGTCCCACAGGGCAGGGAGTAGACCACAGACAGGTGCAGAGGGAGCTGGGCGAGGTGGCCGTGCAGCTTCAGGAGCCCGTCACCCTCACCCAGGGCTCCATCCGGGTGTCCTGGACAGTGAGTGGATCCCTCCTGACCTCACATGAACACCAATAAATCCAAAAAAAACAATACTCGATCTCAATCTCTCTCCTCCTGTTCATCAGGTGGATCGCCAGTCTCAGTACGTGCAGGGCTACCGCCTCTTCTACCGGCCCAGCGGCGCCACCTGGCTCCTCCAGGACATCCACTCGCCCAGCGAGCGCAGCAGCGTGCTCACCGGCCTGCTCAAAGGGACGGAGTACGAGATCAAGATCCGGCCCTACTTCAACGAGTTCCAGGGCAAGGACAGCCGCGTGTTACTGGTCCGAACCCCGGAAGAAGGTGATTCATTTTGTGAAGATACGATATCTTTATGATCCGACAAACATTTAGAAAGATATAAGAGCCACTGACTGACTGATGCTCCTTGTTTTATAGATCATGGTCACAACTTGAAGGGTTCACTTTCATGAAATACAAAAGAAACCATAAAATACTGATATTTCAGTAAGTGGAATCAGAGTGACTCAAAATGATTAATTCATCAAAATAGTTGCAGATTAATTTAATAGTTACTACTCGACTACTTGCTGCAGCTCTAAAGTTATTAACACACTGGTGTTACTGCAGTACCATAGATTTATAGTTTCACCGACATAAAACATAAAATGTGCATCTGGAAGGCGTCTGACTGTGGACTGAGTTGAGAAAACAATCAATCAACGGGGAAATAATTCAATGGACCAGTTTGTCAGATTCCTGCCAGGGTAATAAACTTCCTAAAGATCCCTTTAACAGGTTGTCACCTAAACACATCAGAGACTGGTACAAGTCCATCCACTGTGGACTCGTTTTCACCCAGTGTCTTTATTAGTTTGTGTTGTGGTTTAGTAGAAACGTTATGTTCTAGTTTTAGTTTATAGAAATCCATACATGCACATGCACTCATATTCCCACATTAAAATGCTCATAAAAATCCATATGGATTATTAGTAACATCGTCCTTATTTAAAAAAGAAAAACATTGCAGGGATATTGGGTAAAGCAGCTGATGTATTGGGGCTACAGTTCCCCCTCTCTGCCTGTTTTTCTACTATGTGCTATCAATAGAAGCATAAAAAGCCAAAAAAATGCTATATATACTAAAGAGATTGTTATTGAGTTTTTAAAATGCCTTTTTTTGGCGTATTGACCTGTGGATGAATGGTTAAATTGGGCAATAATTATTTACTATTTCCCCTAAGGGTGCACAGTGGGCTGTTCTCCCCCCTCCCTACAGTACATAACTCATTTTTGGGGGGTTCATTTTATATATTTTCCTCAATTCAGGTTTCATTTGTATTGATTTTCATCAGATACCATCTCTACATGCTGCGGGTCCTCTGCAGGATTATATCGGTTTGGTTTAGACTAAATTAAAAAACAAGGGCGCAGTCGCTGCCTTTAGCATTTATAGACTTTGCAGTGACCTGCCTGAGTACTTTAGGCTAGGTATAGATTAAAAAAAAACTGTTTTTAAAATCACTCGATAAAACTTAATTTGCCCTCCTGCTCGACTATCACAACTTTTCCTGTTTGTCATTTATTATAGTTTTTGCTCTGCTGATCACTTATGATGCTTATCGGTATGTCCTTCCTTGCTCCCCCCACACACACACACACACACACACACACAGTCCCCAGCGCCCCGCCCCGAGCTGTTACAGTGGCCACGGTGAAGCTCAGTAACAGCTCCAGCATCAGCGTCTCCTGGGAGCCGCCGCCCAGCGACATGCAGAACGGCATCATCCAGGAGTACCGGGTAAAAGCACAGCACACGCGTGAACACTCACCGCACATCTCCATGCAAGGAGCTTTACTCAGTGTAGAAAATGTTAATTTCCTTCATTATATCTATATTAGTTAAGAAGAAAGAGATTCAAAGGGGGTTATTGGGGGACTATGGAGTGTGCAATTAAAATTTCAGGAAGTTGACCCTAATAGTTCATTAAGTGCACGCAGAGATAAAAACTCAAAGAGAGGAGAAAGCCTGAGGCTGTGTTTTTTAAAAACTTCAATCACAAAGTTAGAGGTTAGCCCCAGCGATCTACTGTACATTTAACGCTCGCACGGATCAAACATTGCAGCCCACAGCCAAGTATTTCATCAGCGAACGGGAGCGCTTAGCAGCCGAGGAGCTGCTTTGGACCGACGTGTCAGATGAGCACAGACCGGTTCTAACGCCTTTTTCTTCAGGTGTGGTGCGTGGGCAGCGGCAGCGACAACCAGACGCGCTACTACATCAACCGAACCGTGGACGGCAACACGCTGTCCACGCTGCTCAAGGGCCTGATGCCCGGCGTCCTCTACCAGGTGGAGGTGGCGGCGGTGACCAGCGCCGGCGTCGGCACCCGCAGCCAGTCGGTGTCCGTCCTCTTCAGTGAGTCGAGAGGGAGAAGGTTGAATCAACCACCAGTGAATCGTATTATAGCATTCAAAGGCTGAATTTGACTGTATGGAAATGACATCATGATATCCACAATGTCTAGTCCTAATTATTCTTACATTTTGAGGAGTTGCAGCTTCATTCAAGACATCTGTAACATAATTGTTGTTAATCAACAATTAGAGATACTTTTATTCACATATGAATTACAGACATATGCAATGGCGTCACTGAAATGTCATTTAAATTGTCCCACATTTTAAATGAAAATTATAGATAATTAAAATTATAGATATCTCAATCCTTTGTTTCTCTATTTTCTAAAGGTGTTAAAAGATCACAAAATGAAATGCTAAAAGATTAAAAGGGGAGACAGGATGAAAACTAAAATGCATCAGAAATCTGAATAAACACATTTTTTAATTTTAGGTAGGGCCTAAATCCAGGTCTACTCGTTAGTCCAGTAATTAGGGTATACAGTGTCTATATGTTTTTTTCTGGAAGGACAACTGAAAATAAGTGATAGTTTCAGATTTTATCTCATTTCTATCATTTCTCCAATGTTTCAGGCTCATTTTTGTATTTATTTTGTTTCCTCCTTTCCCATCTCTCCTCCCTCCAGAGCTGCCGGCTGAGCAGCCCTCCGTGTCAGGCGGCGGTGGCGGAGGAGGCGGCACCGGCGAGAGCGGCGAGGAGAGCAGCGTGAGCCTGGCCGAGCAGATCACCGACGTGGTCAAGCAGCCGGCGTTCATCGCGGGCATCGGCGGCGCCTGCTGGGTCATCCTCATGGGCTTCAGTGTGTGGATCTACTGCCGCCGCAAGAAGCGCAAGGAGCTGAGCCACTACACCGCCTCCTTCGCCTACACGCCAGCAGGTAAAGAGGAGCGACCTCTGACCTCAGATGTTTTTTTGAATACTTTATTCACTGTATATGTGATAAATACAGTTCTATTCTAGTCCATAGTGATGCTGCATAAAACATAGATCTAGCTGTGCTTTCTCTGCTGTGGAAACAGCTCTATTGTAAGATTATATTGTAATATTGATACTGTGGAGACAAGAACTGCTGATCCACGGTAACAAAAGCACAGTCAAGATTTAGGTGAAAAGGAGAAATAAAATAGAGCATGAAAATATATTACATGTATGAGTCACTCCTCCATTTGTCTGTCTCCTGCAGTCGGCTTCCCTCACGGCGAGGCGTCGGGGCTCAACGGAAGGTAATTACGATCCTTTACTTAAGTCACAACTCTCGGATGATTGCAAAATGTCTGCTATTGCGTCGTGTCCCAGAGTAAAAGCCCAGAATGTCTCCGTAGGCCCGGCGTGCTGGGAGGAAACATGGGCAACTACCCGTGGCTCGCCGACTCGTGGCCCACCACCAACCTGGTCCACGGCGGCAAAGAGGCCGTCAACTGCTGCACGGCCAACCACGACACGGCCGAGAGATACTACAACGGTAGGAACGATGCTTCCACGTCCTTACATAACAGCTGTGTTGACAAACTGTTCAGAACGTATTTATTCCTAACCACACACACACACAGACACACACACACACACTTCTACACACACTTCTAATTATAACCCCGCCTCGCCGCTCCCTGTGCAGATGCCGGCATCTCCAACTACCTGAACCAGACGGAGAAATACAGCATGGGCGGCTCCACTGAGGGCCCCATCTACAGCACCATCGACGCCACCAGCGAGGACCTGCACGGCTTCGCCTACGCCCAGCACGCCTCCACCACGCCCTACGCCTCCACCGCCATCATGCCCTTCACCGGCGCCGCGCCGCCTCCGCCGGCCCACTGTGGCAGCGAGCAGCCGGACGACGCCCACTGGATCACGCAGCCGGGGCCGTCCGGGTCCCAGTACGCGCAGCCAGACCGCTGCACCGGTGAGGGCGGGGCAGGGGTGGGGTCGTGATCTTTTACGGTCTATTTGTTCAGTAAAGAAACATTGTTCCGTTTTAGTATTAGTTTAATCATTTTTTCTGTACGTAAAACAACAAATCATCAGCAAACATTTGCAGCAAAAAAAAATTGCAGCTTTGACGATCTCGTGTTGCCTAAAATCATGTTTTTCGATGGCCTACTTGTATTTGTTTTAAAGAATAAATTGTTTTGAAGAAGATATCTCTCTGTAAGTGCCTAAAGTAACATTTGTTGTTACCTATTTGCATAGGAAAAGTTACCTTTTTTCACACTTAAACTGGTTAGTGAGCACCAATAGGTCCATTTAAACCAGAGGTGCATAGTTCAAATGCACCTCTACCACATAATTGACCAATTTAATCCTAATTAATATGGTGTTTTTTGCTTTTATCTGTATCTGTTATTTATTTTGCCAACAATTCTCTAAATTCCAGCTTATGAATTGAGAGGATTTCCTTCTTTTTTTTGTTGGTCATTTTTTTTTTATTCCCCACTGCGAATGCAATTTGATTAACAGTTTTTGATTTAGTGTTTTCAATCTCATTTGGCTGCCATTGCCCTCCCAGATTCCCACGTATGAACAGATGGCGTTGCAGTCGCAGGCTTTTCTGGAATACGTGTCAAACGATGCCCTAATGAATCAGCTCGGCGTGACAACGTGTCCTCTTCAGGTGAATCATGGCATCTCTCTCTCTCTCTCTCTCTCTCTCCATCTGTTTCCTAGGTAAACCGAAGCAAAAGGCCATGGGTAAAGCCGTCAAGACCCCGTCTCTGACCTGGATGGAGGCGCTGCCCCCTCCCCCTCCCGCCGGAGAGCTGGAACAGTGCGACCCGGACGAGCAGCCCCTGGAGCACGAGGACATGGACATTGGGTGAGTCAGCCCTCGCTATAAATTAGTATTACACGGGCTCCGGCATCATTTAGATTTACTGTCACCTCTAACGGGCGCATTACAGATTGAACCCAACATGACTCCTGAGCCTCTGGCTTTAACAACTCAATTAGGGTGGCCTTGGTCAATTGCTTTAATGATTTATCTGTTTTCTCCAGCTTTAAAACACAATTAGCTGTTCCTCCTTTACCAGTTGTTCTCTGCTATCATTCGGTGTAACGCTCTAAGCGGAGATCCCGACAAAGTGGATGCTTGGCCTCCCCGCGGCTTCGCCAAAGGCAGGCCCCTCTAACTTGGTAGGAGCCTGAAAGAACAGCATTAATCTTTAAATAGCCTCGTAGCTGGATTTGAAAGCCGTTTATGGAAGCAGGCCGCGCTTGGAAAAATATCTTTGAGGAGCGCACGAACAATAAGATCTGGTTGAATCTCTCTCTCGACTCTGCAGCTCGGACGAGGAGTGGTGCCCCCCCCTCCCGGACAGGACCTACCTGATGGAGGGCTGCGAGGACGGACCCTCCCCGCCGCAGCGCAACAACGCCTGCTCGCCGGCCACGTCCTACAGCCACCAGTCGACCGCCACGCTCACCCCGTCGCCGCACGAGGAGACACGCGCCCCCCACGACCTGCCCCGCCTCAACCAGCTGGATGGACAGCCGGCGCCACGGTACGTGGACGGAACCAGGCGAATGTTCCTGTTTAGCATTATTGTATTCTTATGTATTTCTGAGCATGACTAAGCATTTTTAAAAGCCAACCAACACCGTTGGCCTATACTTAGTGAGTTAGTAGCAGATCTTGTAACTAGTCAAAGTCTCTTATATGTGTTAGATCATCAAGAGGTCATCAGGTGTCGATGGTGCCTGTTGAAAGGTCCATTTACTGCAATGTTACTGAGCAACAGGAAAAAAAAGTGATCCAGAATTCTGAATCGCTACCAAAAAAAATGTAGTCATTTGTTTGTGGTGTGAAATTCCAAACATTCGCTGAAAATTTGACAAAAACCCCGCCAAAGCTTTTTGAGGGATTTTGCTGACAGACAAACACTGGTGAAACATAAGCTCCTTGGCGGAAGTCATCAATGTACATGTTTCATGTTTGGATGCCGAATTAGCAGGATCTGTACTTTTCATATATTTTTACGGAAACGTTGCATGTAGGAAAACACTGTTAGTTAAATGCCAAATTTTCTGTCGTCATCCATCAATATAACAATAAGCAGAGCCGACGTTTAAAATCACAGCGTTTAACCAGAGGA
This sequence comes from Eupleurogrammus muticus, assembly GCA_036785175.1. Classification (NCBI taxonomy): domain Eukaryota; kingdom Metazoa; phylum Chordata; class Actinopteri; order Scombriformes; family Trichiuridae; genus Eupleurogrammus; species Eupleurogrammus muticus. The sequence goes on from JAYKQN010000007.1 coordinate 6,171,295, forward strand.
TGAAAATAACTCTAAACTCGGAACCAGAAACGTTGCTTATTTTATTTGGTCGAGTCGTCTCCCTCCAGTTACATGTGGCCCTTGCTCCCCCCATAGCAGACGGCTACCCTGCGGCCCGGTGCCAGTTCCCCAGACGCCGAGCCCCTCGCTCACCCAGTCCAACCCCGGCCTCGCCGGCCAACAGCATCACGGCTCATCGGAGGTCGGCGCGCTGCAGTGCCAGAGCCCCGCCCACCGCTGCCTCCACGGCCAGGGGCCGGCTCCCAACGAGGACCACGTCGGCTCGCCTACGCCCGGTAATGAAATATCTTAACGTGCTGCCATCCTAAAAACCTGATTTATTGTTCAGCCGGTGTGGAGGGAAAAAAAAAAAGCAGAGGTTCGCTGATGTTGTTGATTCCTTTTCTACACGCAGTGCACAGTCGTCCGTCCCCAGTAGACGCCTGCACCCCCCCCAGCCAAAAGTCACGCGTGAAGAAGAAGATCTCAAAGGGTTCGGCGTACAGAAGAGATATACAAGGAGGTGAGTAGATCCACAGCAAACATGTAGCTGGCTTTATATTACATCCTAAAGCAACCCAGGCACAATACAAATGGTTTGACTCGTGTACATTGCTGTTCATTATAGGCGTTTTCTCACCTGTTTGCTTTAAAACAAATAAAGGGATTTTTTTCATTGTCATTTTGACAATGACAGTCATGTGTCAAACAGCAAGATGTGCAGCTTTACACATGTGTGCCGCTACTATTCATTGTTTTCTCCCTCAGCGAGAAAAATAAATAGATCCGCAACACCTCCCGATGTGTCCCGACTCCAGACATTTGGATTTGACTTGTAATTTTACGCTATAGGCTCGGTTTTTCTACACCCTGCCAACAGATCGTGCATCACTACAATCTAAAAACAATGCTGCTTTTTTAGATCCAATAACCTTGAAATTTTAAGACAAGGGAGTCCATGTTAATTTAACTTATTCCTACTTTCTAAAGGAAAACAACACTGTAACTAGTCTCCTGGGGAAGGAAAAATCTTCAAATATATAGCGATATACACCTGTGTTTATCGGTTCTTCCTGTTACGTAACAGTGGTTATTATTATCATTCAATATTGATTACCCCCTCCCCGTCTCTCCCACTTCAGACCTGCCCCCGCCTCCAGAGCCGCCCCCGGAGGAGGGCGCGTCACAGGGCTCCCCGAGGTGCACGGAGGCCGGCGGAGTCCCCAACGGCGCCCTGTCCTCCCTGGAGAGGAGCGAGTACGGCAGCAGGGGCTGCAAAGGCTCAGGACAGAGACACGTCGAGAGTAAGGCCCGATTTTTTTTTTCCCTCTTTTCTGCACACGGTGCTGTTTCAGCTTGGCGAAAATCAAATTCTGGTGTCTGCGGAATGAATGTTTCACTCCTCGCAGGAACGAGGAATACCACACCTACTTATTAGTTCTCTGAAATAGAGTGAACTGCAGGTATGATACTGTTGTAAAGCAACGTCAGCTGCACCGTGCTGCACTGCAGTGTCGCCGATTATAGAACGTATTTATAGGGATTAATAGGAATGGAGATTCTTGCCTAGAGCAGCTTTAAATTGCAATTTCTCCGGGTTGATGCATGTGTCTAAATGAACTTTCCCTGTTAACCCGTCTTCTCTCCCTGCTCCCCCCGCCAGATGAGGAGGTGGCGGCGTACGGCAGCAAGGCCGGTTACCTTTCCCGGAGTCAGATGTCGAGTAACTGCTCGACCACGGGGAGCTCCTCGTCCAGAGGCTCCACGGGCTCCCGGGGCCTCAACTCCGCCAGGAAACACAGCGAGGTGGGACGCGACTGTAACTTAAATGCGGCTTTGTGCAAGAAAAACGTACTCTTTTCACCTCAAAACGCTTTTAAATAATTGATGCGTTGGGATATTTATGAGCCGGGAACAAAGACTATTCCTGTCGTGGTAGAAGTTCATGTGGTTTAGCTTTATCTACATATCATTACTTGTGCTCCATAAAACACACATAATTTTATACGCCAGGGCACATGGCACAAAAGCACACACACACACACACACACACACACAACACACATCATCCTGCTCTCAGGCTCATACATGCAGATCTGCCATCGGGGTCGACTCAGCTTTACAGTAGGCTCCGTGTTAAGTGTGCGCGCCCACTGCTCTTTCAGGAGTGCACTTGTGAGGACGTGCACCTCCTCTGAATACACCCCCTGCAGGCCCGCCTTTAATGGCGGAACGAGCTGAATGGGAGCGCTTTGTTGGATTGTCGGCGCTCGCGAGGCAACGATTGCAACGCCACCGTTTTTAGTCACTCGACAGTTTTACAGTCGGCGGAAAGGAACGGGAAACTGCTGCCTGCCCCGAATAAGAAACATACATGGCTGCGGGAAAAAGTGTCTGCAACCTGTTTGTCAATGTAAATGTTTCAGATTACCAAGCTGATTTAAATATTAGTCGGCTGGAACAATACGGCTGCGTTAGCAGAATAAGTGAATGAGGAAAGGATGAATGTGCTTTAGTCTGCATGTAAATGAGTGAGTTCCAGAAGACGGAGACATCTTGCATCTGCATGCATCTTAAAAAATGAACTAATTAGCCTTTGTTTTATATTTTTATCTTGACAATTTGATTGAAAAACAAAGTGATCCACCGGGAATGTGCACTCCTGATTTGAGAAATTGAAATCTAAATGGCCGTGGTGCATTTTGTGTTGTCTTTGAACAATATTTAAATTAGCCTGATCCAAAACCTTTAAGTGTGACAGACATGGCAGAAAATAAGAAATCAGGAACGATGGGTTCAGTGTGAGTTGCAGAGTTTTGGAGATATCAGCCTCAGAGGTTTGGACCTACCTCTCTAATAACAATAGAACTGGGCAGTGCACGGCTTGTGGTCCTCAAAGTGCCAAAAAAATACTGTCTCCAAAAAAATAAATGACTCCAGATATTTCATGGATGTAACCGTGTGAAGTGTGTGCATCCATCGCTCTTTCAGGAATGCACTTTTGCACGTTTGCCCCTCGCTGTGTTAGAGCTCATTCATTTGCTCTTCAGGCTTTCTGAAGTGTGATCTCTCAGTTTTAAAGTCTATAAAGTTTTGCATTTTCATTTTTTTTTGTTCATTTTCCTAATGTTATTTCAGGTATTATTCATTTTTATTCATATTTTTTATGTGCGTTTTTACTTTTTAATGTTGATCCATCTCTAGCTGCAGAAAAAAATGATGCATGATTCAGTCTCTCCTCTAATTTTTATTCAGATCAGTTTCCTGAAACTGCCCTCTGGACATGTTTTAAGATGTATATAAAACACTCGACTTTTAATAAAGTTTCCGATATGTGTTTTATACAAAAAAAGTAAAATCATCATTTTATTTAATGACATCTCGTTCGTTAAAACATCTAGAAATCAGGAAATATGCAAATGTAGTTCATGTTAAAACTTACAAGGCGTCGCCTCTTCTGCCGTGAAGTTTATTGTGGAGGCTTCACGTTTACAAATCACTTGAAGGCAGAGAAACTTTGCACTTTCAGCAGATGAAAACAAAAGCAAACTCTGCGCTTGCATCATTCCACACAGTGACGCTCAAACATTTAACCGAAGGAGCATGAAGGAAAAACTACTTGTGAGCGGAGCAGCTTTAATTGATCGTACTCCACTGCAAGGTAAAGTCTTGAATTGAAATTGTGAGTTAAGTAGGACAATGTCAAAACTTGTCATGTGGTGTAACCCTAAAAACTCTCTTATTAATATTTAGAAACACATGCTATCAACTAGTTTGATATGCAGAGTGTATTAAATATTGAAAATGTATCATTTATCTTTTTATAAATATGGTGGAGGAAAAAAGTGCAATATTTCCTCTGAACTCTAGTGAACTAGAATAAATGAAACAGAAATTTGATCTACTCAACTAAGGTAAAAGTACCTCACTGTTGCATATATGCCCATTACATATGTATTAAGTGACTTATTTTCCACCGTTGCTTGTAGTATGTTTCTTGGAGACATGTGAGAGTAGGTCAGCCAGAATCATTGCAGAGGTTTTAGCAGCTTCAGCTCTTCCTTTTAGTGCCGTAGCCGTTAAGTTTGCCGCTGTAACCCGAGCCGGCACCGTGGAGCCGGCCGCGTGTGCAGGAAGAGAAAGGACGCCGACCCCGGCGCGCATCTGACACGGGAATGTAGCAAAGTGACTTGTAAACGTGACACGCTTTCACAACTGCTGCTTTCACACACACACACACACAGCTCCCTTGTATCTGGTGTTTCTCAGGTCCCCCCCCCCCCTTCCTTCTGATATAGAGCAGTAAGAAGGCCCCCTCTTAGTGACCCTGAGTGACCCCACTGGCCTTTTCACGCCTTGCAGGGAACATGAAAGCACAAGCTCCAACCGCTGTAAACTTCAGGGTGTTTTCTACAGGAAGCCCGGATTAGGTTACCCCCCCTTCCTCACCCCCCCCCCCTTTCCTCATGTGGTGCTGCTGACCACTGTCTTTTGCCCTTTGACCCAGACCCAGCAGGGGGGGGGGTTTGTCTGGATGTCAAATATGTGTGGCACCGGGAAAGCATTAATTGGAGATTTGGGTTCAAGAGGGATAAAAGCTGACAAATCACAAGGACTTCAAGAGCAACCAGTTCAGGGGGAAATGTTTTTAAGGACACACTTGATGGCCTTGATTTTAACTCTCATATCAGTAGCACATCTCCAGATTTAGTTACAGTACAACAATGACGGCCTTTTCCCTACCAGTGACTACATATAAATCTTGACAGTATGGATCAAATCTTGATAAAACAAGTCTTTTTAAACATGTTCTAAAAGTTTATCTGAAGATAATATGAACGTTTAGCTCAACTGAACAAAAATGTTGTTAGAACCCTAAATTACCAAATGGCAGATCAGGCGTTTATTTGACAAATTGTCTATTTGAAACCACTTAATATTTTTCAGTAAGCACACACCTCACAAGGAAACAAGGAAACACAAGAATATATATATATATATATATATATATATATATATATATATATATATATGCAAGAAACCTTCTTCCACACTCGACCCTTTCGAAAAACTGTGAATCTGTCGTTTTAATAAAGACAAAAAAACCCTCGGCTTGTACAGAAGTAGGGTGCAGGAGATATAGGGTAAACATGTACAGGGGGAAAGTAATCGTCCTCCGTTTTAATGATGTTCAAATACTTTTTCCTCTTTCCAGGAAATGAGATAAGGCCACCATAGAGTCTGCCAGTGTGCTGCTGACGCCTCCATCGCTCATCTCTCCACTGCAGACACAAAGAACCGTGCGAGGAGAAGAAGAAGAAGAAGAAGAAGAAGAAGAAGAGTTATGAGGAACTCTGCGTAATCGCTGTGAAAGACAGAAAAGACTCTATATCATGCTTTTTCTTTTGGTATTACTGCAATTATTTATGAGCTATCAAGTTCACCCCTCCCCCCTTGATTTGTAAATACCTGTGTCTGTACTGTTCTTTTGTAGGCTCTGGATACAGGGGAAAGAGATGTATATTGTATTTATGAGGATAAACAAAAAAGTCAAAAGGTTGAAAAAAAAAAAAAAGTCTGTTATTATTAAAAGGAAAAAAACTCATGTCTTCTTGAATGTGCCAACTTTTTTTTTTTTTGTCAAGATGTACAGTATACTTTTTTGGAAAAAGAAAAGAAGAGGAAAAAACATGAACTACTGTTACTGTACTGCACTCTCTTGTTGTGATGGCCAAGCAACAGAAAAATATGAAGCACAAAAAAAAAAGAGGTGTTGGTCGGGACGAGAGGGGGAAAAAGCCAAAACGTGCAGGTTCTCACTTCCTGTCCAGGATGCTGCAACCACGTCGTCCGCTACGAATGTCAGACTTTTTCTATGTTCCTTTTTCCGTTGGTTTCAGAGGTTTGATTGTAACCCCCCCCCCATGTTTGTCTGAGGGACTGTTTGCTGCAGTAGTCACATACGATTTGCATATACTCCTTCCAAAAAACTAAAAAAAAAATGTCTGTGGACCGACTTTTTTGTACTCCCGTTGTTTTGTAAATGTACAATAAAATACATTTGCTGATCCACGTCTTTACTTTTTTTGTCACTTATAATAGATTTGATTGCTTGCTTTTTCACTCAAGGCCTCTTAAGTAACTTGAATTCCTTTCCATCATCTGGTATGGACGCTATTCACAAACAGACCCAGACTCACCGTGAGTGAGTGAGTGGAATTTCATTAAATTACATTTTATTAAATGTACTCCAATTCCATTTTGTACTGTGTGGTTTTATTGTTACTGTTGTGGACTCTGAGCTTACCAAAATAAATCCCAAATCAACTGTGAAGTTGATATGGCGACGAATTATTGACTCTCATGTCTGTACAAAAAGTCTTGTTGGCTGCGTTTGTCCGAAAATCCATGCAACACGTTCAGGTCCGACATTCGCCCTGATGCACCGAAAGTCCCGTTAAATCAGGAGAAATCCACGAGATGAAGCTGCGTACGCTCGTCTGTTTGCGCAAATGTCTGAAAAAATCAATGAAGCGGGCCTAATACTGTCAGCACGCGCTCTTCCCCAGCACTTCACCTCACACGCCACAAATTCCAAGTCAGACCTGAAGTTAAAAAATTCTGTTTGCTTCTTCTTTTTTTCACGTAATGCCTCAATCTTCTTCCAACTTCACAGTGCATTGCCCGGGCCTGGCTGAGTGCTGGATGCTCCGAGGAGCATGAAATTGCCAGGTCCTCCAGTCTAGAGAGTGCAACACACACACACACACACACACACACTCTGCCCACCTGAAACAAGGCATGCACTTAACACACACACACACACACACACACTCTGCCCACCTGAGACAAGGCATGCACTTAACACACACATGTGCAAGGGTAGCTGGGTTTCTTCTTTCAGTGCCCTGTGATCAACTGGAAAAAAGATAAGATGCTGCACGCGGCTTTGTTGCAGCCTGGTGACGACGGAGGCATCAGAAGTCTGTGATTTGTAACAAAATCCTGCACAAACTAGCACTGGATAACGAAATGTTTCAGTGTGCAGCTCCAGTAAAGAACTCAACGATACACACACGCCTGTGGAATCATAGGCATCGGTTGAATTTCAGGTTCACGTTTTTCTCCTTTACTTGACGTCAACCCAGCACATCCTGTTAAAGTAAAGGGCAAAAGTCAAATATAAGTCAAATGTAAAATCTGGTTATATCCGCCGCATGAGACAAACTAACGACGTTAAAGAACAGCACAACACGTAATAGGGCAGAATTAATCCAAAGTGCCGGCTCGTAAACTGGATTTCTTATCTCTTAATGGCACAAGACAACTGATGAAGAGAGAATGTTTTTTATTGGAGCTTGGATTACGCTGTAGGACACGCTGGTGTGAACAGAAACCTGTATGTAAGTTACTAGACACTTAAGTATTAATAGGCCTTTAACGTGACATCATGTCAATATGTCCTCAATTGTGAGAGAATTAAAAAGGCAATGGTTCAAAAAATGAGGGTCAACTTGAGTGAAGTTTTTCCCAAGGATTTTTCCAAGGGAGGCTGAAGTTGTCACTTTCTTCTTGACGAAGTGTCATTTCCTGTCTGAATTCCAGCTTCTCTTATTGCTTGGCTGTGTGGTTTATTAAAAAAAGAAAAGAAAAAGTCAAGCAGGAAAGAAAAGGAATTCAGAACTTTACAAAGATATTTTGACAAGACACTTTACCTCCATATATATATATATATATATATATATAAATTATCCCTTTATATTGAGTATTAGATATCACCATACAGAGGGAAGGTAAAGCAAATTATGTAAAAAAAAAAAAAAAAGCTATGGTGGACGTAGCCAGGTCTTGATCTTTTGACCCTGATGAATTAAAATAGAGGAAATTACAGTTGACTTCAATGTCAGTAGTTTAGTGGAGGTTTTCCAGCTTTCTTCAACTTCTTTTTCATCCTGTTTAGTGGCATGGCCGAGGAGGCCCCACGTCCTCGCGCGTCCTCGCGCGTCCTCGCGCGTCCTCGCGGAGATTAGAATGGATCTTGTGTCGGCTTTGTTTGTTCGCTTTTACGACGGCGGAATTGAACCGACGGGCGTCCGGCGCGGGAAAAACGCAACGCGCTGGTGGGGAAAACAACAGATAACACGACGAGGGGGAAGATTTACGTCCCTGACCTTCTGCAGATTGACCCGACACCATCTACCATTTCCAGCAGCACCTTCCCTCCCATCCCCTTCTCCTCCTCTCTCCCCCGGCTATAAATCACTAACTCATTCATTAGGCCGGTGTCAGGTCCATCACGCCCTCCGGGGGCTGGAAGGCAGAGGGCCGCCGGCCTGAGAGGAGGAGAAGACAGAGACAGAAAAAGGAGGGATGAGAGGGACGGAGGGGGGGGGGGGACAGGCGGCGTTTAGAAAAGGCGGACGCCCTCATTTCAAAAATGCAACACACCAATTTCCATGTTAATTTGTCCGGTGACAGCGGAGATGGATGTTTGTGACTTTTTTTTTGGCTGATGCACACACACACACACACACACACAGACGGCGAAATGAAGCCATTATGTAGAACATGAATGATTAAGTGGCCGGGGGGGGGGCAACAAAACGCTCCACATTAACGCGTTGTTAAAAAGGGATCAATATTTCACCCTCTCTTTTTGTGTGTTAAAAAATGATTTGGCAAAGATCTCATATTATTAATCAGACA